>CM064337.1:25475000-26725000 GCA_032595735.1 Pelochelys cantorii | reverse complement strand
CAAAAGGGGAACAGACTTCAGTGCCTAAGATACTCAGAAAGGAGACTTTAAAACAGTCCAACCATCTACTAATATGTGGGAACAAAAGAGTATATAGCCCTTTTTTTTTTTTTTTTAAACACCCGTAATCCTAACTACTTACACTGCATGCATCCCACAGATCTTACAGAACAAGGCACAATGGCAAGCCAGAGAAACAAAAAAGTCAATAGCAACACCCATTTAGGATAGCTCTCATTCAGCAGTGAAGCCAGATGCAGTCCCCATACTCCCCCGAGAAAGTCTGGCAGGATCAAATGACATTTTCAGTGTCCTTTCTACATATCTTGTACAACTCCCCTGTAAGAAATCTTATTGGGACCAGCCCTCAGGAGCCATACCTCTCCCTTGATCAGAAATGTGCTGAATGCTTAACAAAGAAATCCCATGTACATCTCAAAGGTCACAGGTAGCAATGGTTCAAAGGTTAACGGAGTGGAGCTTTCCTTCTTAATATGGGGCACTAAACTTTAGTGCCAGTTGGCCAATTCTGAAAGTGATGGAATAATTGAAGGAACAGTGATTTCTATATAGGTCTGTTAAGCATCTACCAGCCAGGCTAAAATTTAAACAACAACTGTATTTAGATGCTTAGACCAGTGACCACATCAGCACAATGAGAGAGTCTGATGAAATTCTATCAATCTTCTCACCCAAACATACTTTTTTTTCCCCCTGCTCAACAATCAGTGTTCATTGGAACATTTCCTCCAACTGGCTCCTCCACAATGGATTATTTTTGTGGTAGGACTCATAATACAATGATGGCTAAATATATAGGTGGTTTCACCCAGGTTTAACCTTGTTTTGAAGGAAGTAGTTAGTGCATATTTTACTCTTTGAATTTCAGCCATTTAGTTTTAAAAAAATAAGAATGACTACTAGTAACGCATGCTACTCTCCCCTAAAGAAACTGTTAGTTTTGCCGATGTCTCCTGTTAGTTGTTTGACATGGTTGAACTAGGGATGCAAGTGAGTAGTCCAGAGACTACTCACTCTCCCTGCCCTCTGGTCTCTGTATCAAAGGCAGCAAGACGGGGAGAAATTGTATTGACTACATGATTAGCCAGTTACACACTTCTTAACTTCCTTACTTGAAACTATAATTTCTCTAGCATGTAAGCTGACGTGTCATTTTATTTTAGGTCTGCCATTATAGCAGATGGGCCAAGAAAGATGGGAAGCAGGCTACTTGCTACTGCCTCATACCGAAGTAAGTAGTTGAAGGTTCATTGGAAGCTACATGTGTGTTTAAACATCTAGCTTCTAAATCTGCTTCAGTGTTGATGTTAACAAAGTTTAAAGACTAACATGGCAACCCTTTTGGTGCTTTAAGGGCTTTTTTGTTTTAGTGTTACAGGACCACTGCTGTTTAACTATATAAAGCACTACAATGAAGTGCTTGGATTTTCCTATCTACGTCTATTTGACTGCTCTGAAATTAGAACCAAGCCTGTGGGCAAAGAGAAAAGCAACAGACTGAACATATCAATTCAGTCTAGGGCACATGTGCAATTCTGAAATTGCAACAGGCCCTTTATTAAAATATGGCACAAATCTGGATACAGCTTGTTTGTAAGGGAACCATACCAAACAAGAACTCATGCAGTACAATAAGGGCCTACCAAATGTATGTGAAATTGATGAAAATGGCCAGATAAGATTTTTTAAGTTTCACGACTTCAGCTATTTAAATCTGAAATTTCATAACATTGTAATTATACTGGTTTTGACCCAAAAAAAAGAGTTGGGTGGTTCACAGCATTGCTACCCTTACTTCTGAGCTGATGCGGGCAGCACTGCTGCCTTCAGAGCCAGGCTATTGTAGAGTAGCAGCTGCTGGCCAGGACCCCACCTCTAAAGGTAGAGCTGGTGCCAGTAGCAGCACAGAAGCATGTATGACATGGTATGGCATTGCCACCCTTACTTCTGCACTGCCATCTTCAGAGAAGTCAAGAGAGCAGCAGCTGCTGACTGAGGACCCAACTCTGCAAGCAGCAGTGTGCAAGTAAGGGTGACAACATCCTGACTACTCCCACAATAATCTTGTGATCCCTTTTGGGTCTGGACCCCCCAATTTGGGAATCACTGAGTCCCCCATTAAATCTTTTAGTACAAGACAAAAGCACACAAAAGGTCCATGACGTTTCCGATGGCCAAGAATTTGCTGAGCCCTAAAGTATTATGAAAGCACCTGAACTCAAATCACATCTTCAAAAAGCTCAGGATAGTTTAACTAGAAAAGCATGCAATACCTGAATTTATTAAAAAGTGGCTAATTCTACAAGCTACATTAAAACTTGTCAGAACCTCAGGCTTGATGCTGCCATTTTCCAATAGTGGAAAATAAGAACAAGTTCTGAGTTCAAGCAAGAGAAATAATTCACACACACATACACCCCCCACACACTCATCCTTCTTAAGCAATAAACCTCTACCACAAAAAAAAAAAAAAAAAAAAAAAGTCAAGTATGGACTTGACAAAATGCTCTCAAGTACTCTGTTCTTTCTAGCCAAGAAATACTTTTGAATCAAGTTGAGACCAGGCTCCCTAGCAACTCAAACAGAGACTTTAATTATGAGTTATAAAGACACCAACTGGTATGTTTCTCATTGCTGAGACATAGCTCTACTTGGGGCTTCTGAACCAATATGGATTTTTAATTAGCCATACTTCAATTTAAAGTAGCCAGTACATTTGTATTGAGGAAGTAGACAATTAACACCCCTGAACTATGGAAAGGCTTGTAAACTTGTGTAAGCAAAGCAAGGCCCTGTCAGTGGAGGAGGATGGAGAAAAGTCGAATTCAGAAAGAAGAGGTATTGTGAAAAGAATGAATACTTGTGAGTAACTTCAGGATAAGAATTGTAGTTAGTCAGCTACCTCCACCAAGGGCAACCAGAAACCAGTCTCATAGTCCTGATTTCCACCCCACAGACCACCCCCACCCCCACCCCTCATCATTGACAGTCATCTCAGTCAGCAGCTCATCCAATGGAAACTGGACCAACACAGCCTGACTGTTCAGAGATTCACTCCTCCTTCATTTACATTACAGAAACCTCTCCCTCTCCCCCCACCCCGCTCTTCTGGGAAGCCTGTCTGACCGGCATGATAGGAACGGCGGGGGAAGGGGGTTTCCACCACCTCCACTGATCACTTCTAGCCACTCTTGTCTCTGCGCCTGGTTAGTTTGCAAATGAGCCCATCCGGCAGGAGGAACCGCACCTACTCCACCATGGCTGCCCTACCCACGTTTTAGCTCGTGTCCACGCCTCGGAGGAGCCCCTCCCGCCTATGAATGGGCTCGTTCACAGGCGACCCGGCGGAACGGGCAGAAGGCGAAATAGCTTCGCCCCACAACGAATCCGGGGGCAGGGCAGCAGCCACGGGGAGCTATTTCAGCCGCCGCTGGGCCCCCGCAATTCCTGGCTGCAGCTGCGCCCGGAGCATCGGGTCCGACACCCCCGCCAGCCTCCCCCTAGAAGTTCAAATGGGGAGAAGTTTTTTCCTAACACACAAGGAAACACGCCCCCCCCCCCCCGGCAGGGCCGCTCTCCCAGCGCTCCGCACAGCGGATACCGGCCCCAAGGAGGCCTCCCCCCACCCCAAGGGCCCTAGCTCCACTCCAGCTCTGAGCCCCCAGCCCAGCCTCGCCTAAGCGGCGCCCGCCGGAGCGGGGAAGGTTTGCCCAGGGGAGATGGCTGCCTCCCTTCACCGCCGCCCGCCCGCTCCCCCAGCCCGGCCTGGTGGCACCCACCGTCTTCGGCATCTTCCCGGCGGGCTGGGCACGGCGCTCTCGGCTCCTCTGCTGCGGGCTCCGCGCTTCCTGCTAACGGGACTCGTCTGCCGCTCCCGCGACGCAAACCCCACCCCGGAGCTGCGGCCCCACCGCCCGCCTTTATTCTGGGCTGGTGCTGCTGAGCCCCCGCCCCTGGCTGCTTCCCCGGCTGGCGCTGCCTGCGCCCCGCCGCCGGCCCGGAGACAGGCTGCCAGCACAGGGCCCGGCACCCCACGAGCCGTGTCTCCGCTGCCCCACCCCGATCTCCGCCTGCTCCGCTTCCTGGGCCCCATGCGCCCCTAATCCATCCATAAACCGCTGCCTGTCACCGTCTCCTCGCCCCTCAACTCCCGCCCAATTCCCGTACCCCCAGTCCGCAGCCTGTCCCCACATTTCCCTCTGCCCCCCACCTCCGTGTGTTCCCCACCCCAATTCCCCTCTGCCCCTCACATCCCCACATATCCTCCTGCCTGAATCTCTCTCTGCCCCCCACACCTCGTGTGTTCCCCTGCCCCTCTCCCCTCTGCCCTGCCCCTCAAATCCCCACCTCTTCCTGCCTGAATCCCCTTCTGCCCCCCACACCTTGTGTGTTCCCCACCCCAACTCCCCTCTGTCCCTCACATCCCCACATGTCCCCCAGCCCCAATGCCTATCAACTCCCACACCTCCCTGTTGCTGTATGCACCCACATCCTCAGTCCTCCTGACCCAGTCCCCTATCTGCCCTCCAAGTCCCCACATGTCCTCCTGCCCTAATTTCCCTCTGCCCCTGCCACCTCTGTGTGTCTTCCTGTCCCAATCCCCGTAGGCTCCCACATTCTCCTGCCCCATGCCCTTGCATGTCCCTCAGCCCTAATCCCTCCTTGTCTGCCCCCACATCCTTGCATATTCATCTGCCCCAGTCCCGTCTGTGACCCCCACACCCAGTGTGTCCATGTGTGTGTCCCCCCCCCTCGCTCCCTGTAACCTCATGTGTTCCCCACTCATATGTCTCTTCTGTGTCTCCCCCTAACTCTATCCCCCCCCCATTCCATTGTGCCCTAAGTCTCATATTTCATCACACCTCCTGAGAGACCCCTTCCTTGGATCTGCTGCCTCTTCTTGTAGATCCTGTGATGGTTACTCCCCATGATTTATGAAAATTGACTTATGAATATAAATATGTGTAACTCAAAGATACTTTAAACAAAATACCTGTCATAACCTATCAGTTTGAATGTTACAGTCTGTTGAATCTGTATATCTTATTTTTGTGCATGTATCATTCTTATATGTGGAGTTAGAAATATGAAGTGTGAATCTGTTTATAATTTTAAATGTGCTAACGAGAACTATTACTGATGCTCCAGAAGCCTAATGACTTGGTGATCAACTCAAAGGCCATTGGTGCTAGAAAGACATGTGACCATAGCACCTGGTACTGAAATCTGTTTTGATTCTGGTGTTTTACCATGGGAAGGGGGGAGTGCTAAACAAAAAGATTCCCACCCTGTGGGAGATTCTGTTTAAGCAATGGGAAGGTACTAGCTTTTTATCTTCAGCTGGTTTCTGAAACTACCTGTCACACCCAAAGAAGGAAAATAATGTTAAAGAGGGTAGGAGACCCAAGTCAGAGTAAATGAGTTTGTCTGTGACTTAAATATTATGCCTGAAATAAGAACAATTCTTTAGGGTAAGAATCTGTATGTAATAAATTTCTTAATGAATTAGAACTAGCTCTGGGGGGTTCCCATTTTAATTTAGTAACTTACTTTTATCTGTTTGTTTTCACTTGCAACCACTTAAATCATACTCTTTGTCCTTAATAAAAATACTTTTGTTTACTATCAGGCCCAGTGTAAATAATTGTTATTGGGGGAAGCAACTAGTTACTGTGCATATCTGTCTTTCATTGATAAAGGGAGCTTATTTGTAAACTTTCCCTGTGTAAAATTTTTACACAGAGAAAGATTAATTTATTTGGGGGTTTAATCCCTTTTTGGGGTTTGTTTCCTGGGTGCTGACCCTGAGACTGTGTCCTCCCAGAGTTGAAGTGGTTTAGTGTCTGCATTGCTGTGCTGCGGGGCAGTAGCCCCAACTCTGTACCTTGTCTGGGGGAGACCAGATGATCTGGCCCATTTAGACAGGGTGGTTGGGAGCCGTAGAGAGCAAGACACCCATGATGCCACCAGGACAATCAAACAGGTAGCTCCAGATTTTAAAGAAACACCATCAAGGAATATTTCACATATATACACAAATGTATAATTCTCTATCACACCTACAGGCCACAGTGTGTGAGGAGGCACTGTGGGTATGTACATACTGTACCCTAACTTGGGACTCTCACCCAGATTTGAGTAAGCAGAGGTGACAGTGGATTGGTGCGGCATACCAGCAAGAAGCAGCTACTTTCAGTGTTGCTGCTTCTTTTGCTCCCCCTTGTTGGTAGCCCTGTCAGTAGGGTATGGCAGCGCTGCTGGATCCTATTGGCGGGGGTGCTAATGCAGTGGAGGAGGGGGAAAAAGGGGGCAGCTGCCTTGGGGCACTAGAGCTCCTGGCTGCTATGGGAACCCTGGGTCCTTCAAACTTCCACCAGAGCCCCAGGGCTCCTGGCTGCCACTACTGCTACGGTGGACAGGAAAGGCTGGCTGGAGGAATCTGCCCCGCAGCCCCACCCCTTCTGCCTGAGGCCCTGCCCATTCTGGGGGTCCAGAGCCACTCCCCTCATCTTGCACAGAACCATAGTTGCCCTAGGCTGTATACTGGTATGTCCTGGTGCTTATTTTCACCCCTAAGTCCAAGCCCAAATGTCCAGCAGGGCACGTACATGAGCCTGTCTCTGTTTGGGTTCCCAGGGCTGGGGTCCACTCGGCCTGAACTGATACCTGTAGTCACTGGCAGCCCTGTGTTGTAGGGTTGCCCATGCTACAACTTCACAAAAAAATGTCAGGAATTAGGATGCTGCACCAAGAGTCTCCCTCCTCCTTCTTTCCACCCTTCCAGCCACTGAGAGTGAAGAGGATGGATTCCTGCAGCTCTGGTTTGTTTGCTGAGCACACCCTGCACAACCCCGTGTGACTTGAGCTCAGGCACCTCTGTGGATTCCGTGAAAGTCACATACAAGGTACAGAAGAGATATCTGGTCTATAGACCTATGGGCTGAGTTTTAATAAAGAATTGTCACTTGTTAGGGCCCAAATAGAGCAGAATCCCTGGAGGAGGCAGCACAGATTGAATAGCATTGCCCAGGGCCCTCAAAATACTGTTATTACCAGTTTGCTCAGTCTAAAAATTAGATTAGACTTGGATGGCATTGAGCATCCTCCTAGATGGTGCAGGACATTCCCTATGTAATGATGATTTATTGTTTCTAGTTTAAGCAGTTTAGCAGTATCCTCTTTTAAGTGGAAGAAAGTAGGTAAAGATTTAATTTTAAATCATGGATTAATCCGAACATGTCTCTTCAGCTTGCAGCTTCCCGGAAGAGAACTGTAAGTCAACTCCTCTTGTGCACAAGATGGACATGTTGGAGAATTCCCACCAAAAAGGGCAAGGGGAAAACTAATGATTCCATCAAACATGCCACAGGGCAACAAAGAAAATGTGTAGAGTCCCTGTTAGAAAACACAGTAATTGCTGCTGTGGAGGAAACGTAGGGAACAAGTTGGAGGTGCAGGCAGTAAATCACTCAAAGTGAGAACCTGTGTATTTACCATGTGCTCATTTTGGGCTGTTCTTCACTGATGATTAACTGAGCTATTACAAACTATTCTTTTCAACCTCTGCATAGTGGTCTGCCTCCTCCATAAGGTCTGAACACACAGGGTGGACAATTTTCAGTGACAATCATATTTTACATTTTCTACAGCATCTTTCATTCCAAAGTATCCCGGAGTTAGTCACAAATGCCCTTCCTGCCTAATGCAGACCTTGCTATAGCTCTTCATGCCTTCAGCATCAGGCTAGATTAATAGACTGGACTCCTGTGCAGGCTTCCTTTGAAACTGAGCCAGAAGCTGCAGCACTTGTAGAATGTAGCTTTCCCTCTGTTCCTTGGTTTGTTGCAGCCAAAATAAGATATAACATCATTAGTAGGGGCAAAGTGGCCATTTTGGGGCAGTGTGGGGAACAGGTGCCAGATACTGCAGTGACAAGTATGGTATAAGAACCTATATGAAATAGAGCAATCTATATTCAAAACTGACAAGTTTGGAGATTGAAATCCCCTATTCACAGCACAATGCAATCTTCCTCCCCGTTCTGGCCCACCAGTGGGCCTCACCCTCACCAGAAGGGTCTCCCGATAGCAGTGAAAGGGGAGTTCAGTTTTGACCCTTCATCTTTTAGGAGATTCCCAGTAAGCAATCCCCATGGCACCAGTTGTGCAGGTGTTTTTTTGTGATCTGGGCACGTGACCCATAGGAACTGAAACAAATATATACACACTCCCACATTTATTTAATACAGGCTGACAAATAGTTACCAAAGCCACAATCAACCTGGAGAAGATTGTGACCAATGAACAAAATGTTAAGTGTTTCATAGCCTATGACCAGTCCTCTGAGGCATGCCAAAAAGCACAACTGCTGTCCATTCTAGCAACACTTTGTTCTAAACAAACAGCAATCAAAGGAATAACCCACATACATGAAATGAGGACTCCTGACTCTCTCATGCTTCTCTGTCACTCAGTTTCTTTCTCAACCTTATTCACTGGAACACACAAAATCAATTAGGCTGGGCTGCCCTAGGGTCTGTTGTGAGAGGGGAATGTAGGGAGTGGCTTTGTCCTTCTCAGTCAGGAGTCAGTGAGAGGGTTGGTTTTGTTTTGGTTTTTTGCTTCTCCCTTGTGTGTGGCCCTGGACTGATATTTTTGTGGATCAGCAGCCCCCAGCCCAAAACAGGCCACCCACCCCTGACTTAAAGAGACACTCCTAAGGCAGGTAGGCATAAAATCTAACCAATAATTTATTTTATAGCACCAAAAGCTGCTTCCTCCTCTATTGTTGCAGGGGTCCTAAATCCAGCAGAGCCAGTATGATATTGCTACAGAAAGTGGAGACACAATTTATGCTCCTGGGGGAATTCTTCACCCTTGCACATACAGTTTCATGCCCCCTCCCTCCAGATTTTTCTTCTCTGCAGACTATGAATTCTGCTGAAGAGGCACTGAAGTTTCACCTTTCACCCACCAAGAGCTGCTGTGGCACCAGAAGAGCAACCAGTCAGAGAGACTGCATTCCTCACTGCAGGGCAAGGTGAGATGGCCTGAACAGGACGTATGGGCTGCTGGGGGAAGTGTTCAGACTTGGGCTCTGAAGGACTAGTACAGGACTGGAGCATGGTCTTAGGAGCTAATGAGGTGACAGCACTGAGGTAGGGACTGAATGGGAGGAAGGTGCAAGACCACATGGGGGTATAGTGACACATGCGGATGGGAGCAGGGGGTGCAGGGACACCCATACATGGGAGATGTAAAGACACATGGGGACAGGCCAAATGTGCCTGTGTGAATGAGAGAGGCTAGGGCAGGGCTACTCAACATGTGGCCCGTGGCCTGTTTGTCTGCAGCCCGTGGTGCAGTTTGGGTTTACTTGGGGCTCAAAACACGGCCTACAGGTGGGATCCTTTGAATATGTCCTCCACTGGGAACATGCTCCACAAGGGTAAGTCAGTATAATGGTCTTCTGTTGACATGCGATTTAGTAGTTAAATTCCTGGACTGTCACTGCTCATTAAAAGTGCTGTCATGTGGGTGGAAATCGGGTAAATATTGCATTTTATTAATATCAGCAGAACTGACTTAAATGGGGCTTGGGTGTTGTGTAACCTTGCCTTAACCTTTTATTCATGCCCATCAGTGTGAAATAAGCTATTTGCATATATTTACATATATATTTGCATGTATAGGCAACCACACTTAAGTTACAGCCCTCGGCATGTGCTGCGAGTATCATTGTGGGCCCCGGGGCTTCCAAAGTTGGTAGCCCTAGGCTAGGGGTTAGTCAGGGTCTGCATGGGAGAGGCTCCCAAACTCCCCAACAATCCCCCCCATTTCATCCTTGTCTCACCCACACACAATAACCCTCCAGGTTCACTGCCAGACTCCTTCCCTGTCCCTCAGCTCCTCTGTTACTATACCTCTCTCAAGCCTTTGCACTGCATCTGAGGGGTGTAGGAAATACAGTCCAGTATTGTAGTTTAAATGAATTACTCACAGTTCTGTATTAATATGCTTAGGAAAGAATTTACTTGCAAAAAAATCCTGATTTATTTTTGCCTATATTCACAGATATTTTGACAGATATTTTGAAATAAAATTACCAAAGTAACTGAAACTGATGTGATAATATTGTGTTATTCTGACACATAAAATATGAAGAATTTTAAAATATTGTACTCATAAATTTTTAAAATTTCCTCACAAGTACATTTAGTGATCTCCGTCCTGCTCCTCCCCCCCCACTCCCACCTGGTGTGCCAGTGGATTGGGCTCTCTGGGGACTTCCTGCGTCCTAGCACATGGATTTAGCACAGAGCAGGGACAACAAGGCTGTTGGGTCGATCGCTATGAAGAGCCATCAGCTCTTCTGACTTATGCAGGGGTTTAAGTAGTGACCATACTGCATTTCCCAAGCTCTGGGTAGAGGATAGTGCCATAACCCCACTCTGAGAACTCTGATGCATACAGTAATTCCTCATTTAACACTATAGATATGTTTCAGAAAATGATCGTGTTAAGTGAAAACATGTTATGCAGGGTCAATTTTCCCATTGAAAATAATGGAAAAGATGGGGGTTACATTTCAAGCGGTGGTGTCTGTTGGGACCGGGACATAAGGTTGGGGGAGAAAGGGGACTGGGTTACAGCCGGGGGGGGGAGGGGTTAGGAGAGGGGAAGGGGATTGGGTTGGGAGTATGCCCCTGTGACGGGTCTGCTAGGACCTGCACTGCGTCTGGTGGGGGGGGGGGTCGCCGGGGAACGGTGTGGCGAGCAGCGAATCTGCCGCCGCTTTGCAGGGAGGCGGGGGAAGCCCTGCGCAGCCACCGGCAATGGGTCGGCTGGGGAAGCCTAGCGGCTGGCCTGCAAGCGGGGGCAGAGGAGAGGGGGCAAGTCAGTGAGGAACGGCGCGGCGAGCGGCAAACCCTCTGCCACTTTGCAGGGAGGCAGGGGAAGCCCCACACAGCCGCTGGCAATGGGCCCGCTGGGGAAATTGTGTTATTCCGGGGACAGTCGTGTAATTCAAACAACTTTCCCTAAAAAGAAATCATGCTATTGCGAAAACGTGTTAAGCGGGCACGTGTTAAATGAGGAATTACTGTAGTTCAAGCACTGGGTCTGGGTGTCCCATTGTACTGGTAAATATTGGACAGGAATATGTCAAGAATGCTTGTATTTACATTAGAGATTTCTCAGGACTTTAAAGAACAAGTATAAGTTTAGCTGAGATACAGGGAGTCTAGTGGGCAGATAAGACTTTAAATGGGATGATGAGTGACAGCATAGAGAATCAGTCTGGAAGGGGGAGGGAGTTGGGAGAAGGGAGCTGTGCAATATTACCTCGGTTCAGAGCAACTGAAATGATAAAAGGTTCAGAAAGCATGACCTATGAGGAAAGGTTAAAAAAACCGGGCATGTTTAGTATTGAGAAAAGAAGACTGGGTGTGGGGAGGGGGGGCATGATAATAGTCTTTAAATATACTAAGAGCTGTTATAAGCAAAAAGAGGGATCAGTTCTCCATGTCTACTGAAGGCAGGACATGAAGTAATGAGTTTACTTTACAGCGTGGGAGATGTAGTTTATATATTAGTGGGAAAAATCCTATCAGAATAATTAAGCACTGAAACAGGCTTCCAAGGGAAATTGAGGAACCCCATCGTTGGAGGATTTTAAGAACAGATAAGACAGTCATCAGTTAGGGAGGGTCTAGGTTTACTTAGTCTTGCCTCAGAGCAAGAGGATGCCCTAGATGACCTCTTGAGATCCCCTCCAACCCTATGTTTCTCCAGTTCTATTAATATAATCCCATCTACAGAAGCCATGGGGCTAAACTGATTTTGAAAATGTTTTTCACATCAGTATGATTCAATAGCATAAAATGGCAGTGCTGAGATACTGTGGCAGCAGCTACGCACTACAAACATGGGTGGCTAGAGGAGATAAATCAGAAGTGCTAAAACAGGTTAGGCAGGGAGTGGTGATTCACATCACTTCTCCAATCAGTGTTCCAACATGTTTTAAAAATGGTGGCTACAGACACTGCTCCTCACACTTTTACTGCATAGCATGCAAAAGCAGGGCACTGAGGCAGAGCTCCACAGAAGCAGGTTATAACAGGAAGTCTGGACCAAATTCATCCTGCAGGTGAATTTATTGACCCTATACTCCCCCCCCCCCCCAAGTAGAATTATACCAGGGTAGATTTGACTCAGTGAGTGTAGGGAAAAAAGCCTGTTGGATCTGACCAGAATCTGAGATTTATAGGAGAGTGTGCTGGATCTTTAGGATAAGACAGGGTAGGTCAGTCCAGGGTTACTTATACTGAAAATCTGTACTGATCGCAGGAGAGGTACCCGGAATTTCTGTAACAAATCTACTCTGCTTCACTTAGCTTTGGAAATAGAGCTTTCATTGCAGGTCCCCTGCTTCTTGCTCATGTAAAACCAACCCACACACCTACACACACACACACACACCCTCCCTGCCTGCTGGAAAAGGTGGGTGGTTGGTTTGTTTGCTTTTACCTTGGGGTAAGTAGCCCAGGAGCTATTCTGAGGCAAAAAACACAGTGAAGACAAAGCACCTTAGTTTTACTGTGAAAGAGAGGCCAGCCGTAAGCAGGGGTATAATACTGGTCTTGCTTAGTTTACCTTGTAATAAAACTAAAGTGCCTTGTCTTCACTGTGCTTTTACCTCAAGATAACTCATGCACGGTTGTTACTCTGAGGTAAAAAATACACTTTTTCTAGCAGCGAAGACAAGGCCATAAATTCATACACCAGCCCGAGCACTGCTTTTTGGAGTCCTCAGGACATTATTCCTAATATAATTACAGGTCAGTGATAGAAACTTGCAACCAAAATTATTGGAAAAGCTAGCTAAAGGGTTATGTTCTTACTTATGCTGTAGTGGCCCCAAACAGACATACTCTGAATTATTATTCCCCATGAGCTGCCTTGCAGATGACCATTCCAAAAGCTCCATGACCTGCCCATGTTTGCACCCCATTTGGGTTTAATATTGATAGTCTAATCCAGCACTTCCTATCTGGATTAGAAAGGAAGTGTTGCTGACTTAGGAACAAGAAGACAAGGCCCTTACAGACAGTCTATTTCTATTCATTTTCCTTTTTCCAGGACTTGGGGAGACACCACTCATTTTTCTTGAAGTCCCTGTCATTTCTTTTTAGCGCTCAGCGGGGTGGGGGAGGGTGGAAACGTATTAACTTGGAATTAGTGCAGAAATGATACAATGACTTGCCAGTTTTGCAGTTACAAGGGCTGTGAAACAGGGTTTAGGATAAACTTGGAAAATGCTGACTCTCTTGGCATTTTAATTTGTTTATTAACACACACACCCCTTTAGCCACATGGAGACATTTATGGGACCAAAATAAAGTGAGGTCTGATCTTGCCAGAATTTAGGAACGAAACACATTGAGATGATGATAGCTCATTATTTGTACCCTATAAATAGACCACAGGAAATGTTCTGGATTGTTGAAGAGTAGATACTGCAACTTAGAAAGACCCCTGACTGGTCCACTTCCTGATTGGTCTCTCATCTGCATTTGCAGGTAATTGGTCCATTCCTTTGCAGTTACAGCTGCCAGAACCTGTCTGCTCACCGAGACACTGACTCTGAGCCCTAGGGTGACCATATTTCCCTACGCTGAATATAGGACACCTGGTAAAATTCTCATCTTCAAGCAAGTTCAGTGGCAATCCATCAGAACTATGCAGTGCAAACATTCAAATTGACATCAAGTTGACTGAGCCTGTTGAAAAGAAAAACCATGTAGTTGGAGTCTTTTTATTTATCATCTTATCTTTAATGTTTGCACCGGGAGAGATGACGCACATGTGTTCGAGAGTGACTGATCAACTTGTCCCAACCCTCCCTGCCCAGTGCTGTCCATCTTCCATGCCTGGCTGGGCCCCAGGGATGGACCTGGCTCTCCTGGGACTTGGTGCCACACCTTCTCAAGGCAACATGTGTGGGGGTACGCAAGGTCACAGGTTCCTCCCAGACTTTTGTCAGGGTTCACACCAGAATATGGCAAATAGCAGCCTTTCGGCACTGTGTGGGAGGGAAAGGATGGGCATTGTTTTCAGCTGACCCTGCACCAGCCTACTCCCCACCAGTCCCCCCATCCCCGTGAGCCTCTCCTTTTTGCCCCCCCCCCCCACCGAGCCCGGAGGGGGCCCACAAATTTACTAGCCCCAGGCCCTAAGAAGAATTAATCTATTCCTGGGGGTAAGCCCTGAATCTTTGTGCCTCCACCCTCCTCCCCATGAGGCTGAAGCTTGAGGAGAGTGTCTTTTTGTTCCTGCTTTTCAGCAAAGGGCCACATTTGTGAGGGTTTTTTTCTCCTTCTCATATGGGAGCCAGGCAATGAGAGTTGTGGGGTGGCTTTTTTGCTTTGTTTTGTTTCTTGCTTTTCACTTATGTGTGGTCCCTGATTGATTTTTCAGTGGGTCAGTGGCCCCCGACCCAAAAAAAAGGTTCCGCACCCCTGTTCTACAGCTAACACCTCCAAGCTGCTGCTGGCCACCAGCATAACACAGATGCCTCCTTTCCCCTGGCTACAGTGCAGGCAGGAAGGGGATAAACTCTAAGAATGCATTGAGCACCAGGAACCTGGTTGTGGGGGCTTCAGTGAAGCCCAACAGAGAGGTGGTTCCCCGTCGGGGCGGGTGGGACTATGGGACAGAGCAGCGCCTGGGGGTAAGATCTAGAATGGGGGCAGCATGTGAAGAGGGTGCTAAGCAGTAAGTATCCCTGCTTGGGGACCTGCAGGTTTGAGCACAGTCTGGAAATAGCTTCCCTTTCCTGACAGACATTGGGAGTGTGTCTAGACTACATGGCTCCATTGACAGAGCCATGTAAACTAATTTACCCAACATAGTCAATGAAGCGGGGATTTAAATAATCCCCACTTCGTTAAAATAAAAATGGCCGCCGTACTGTGCTGACAATCAACTGATCTGGCACAGCGCAGAAGTCTAGACACGGATCAGTCGACAAGGGAAGCCTTTGTCCACTACTCCCTTATACCCGTGCCTAACTGTGTAAGGGCCAGGGGGAGCATCATGGTCCAGACCTGGCGCTGCCCCCTCCATGAGTAAAGTTTTGGGGGGGGCGGGCAGGCAGCTCAACTCCAGCCCTGCTCCCCCAAAGGAGATGCCAGGGGGCTGGGAACTGCAGGTGATGTTGTGGGAACCAAAAACCACAGCCCAGCCCTGCCCCTCCCCCAAAGGAGATGCCACAGGGGCCAGGAACTGCAGCCTGCTCCCCCACCAAGTAGAGCCTGGGGCCCCCCATGGGTAGAGACCGGGGGGACTGAAAACTGTTGTCTGGCCCCACTCCCTGCCCCCCCATTAGACATTGGGGAGGGGAACCAGGACCCAGGCTGGACCGGGCCTAACTGAGTAGGGACCAGGGGGACACCACGGTCGAGACTCAGTCCTGCCCTGCCCCGTGGGTACAGTCTGGGAGGGGTGGGTACACTGGCTGGGAGAACCAGACAGCCTCTCCCACCAGGAGCTGCCAGCTGGAGGGGGCTGGGCAGCCCAGACCTGCCCTGCCCCATTCAGGATCCACTGGGTGGGGGCCTTGGCAGCCCCCCCACTCTAGGAACAACTAGCTGGGGGGGCAGGGGCCTGAGCAGTGCAGATCTGACTCCCTGTGACAAGCCATGAGTCTTCCTCTTCCCCTCTCTGGGAGGAGCCGCCAGGGCAACGCAACCCTGGCCCCCAGGGAGAACCCGCAGCTGGAGCAGCACCACCCTTGCTGCCACAACCAGCCATGGTAAGCCCCCACCACACCTCCCATCCCTCTGCTCTGAGCCCCCCCCCTCCCGTCCTGCTTGATTCCTGCTTACCCTCTTCCTTCAGCCCCCCCACCCCCTGCCCTGAGCCCCCTCTCCCCAACCTGGGCAACACCAGGTAAATCCTCTAGTAAATAATTTAAAAAGGGGTATGTGTGAAAAACCACTAACTGATCCTCTCTTTCCTATTTTTACTAGTGAGTTAAATTTGCAAATGACTGGCCTGTTCCAAAGCCCATTTTAGCCAAGGGAACGGTTCCCTTTGACTTTGCATCAAAGACCATGAAAGTATCTGCATAAAACATGCCCTTGGGAGTCTTTGACCCACAAGTTACGCAAAAGCTGCTGTGGTTGGAAAGGGAGGGAAGAACGGGCTGCTTTATGAGATAGGAAGTGTCAGACAGGAAAAATGAAAGCACCGGAGAGGCTGCAATAGCAAACCCCATTTCTTAACAAACGCTTTAGCTGCAGTTAGTTCTCTGGCACTGCGGTAACCTCCTTTTTGTTAGAGCTACTCCAGGTCAATTTGTCTCAGCTTGACCGGAGCAAAAGTAGTTTGTGGATCAATTTTCAGACCTGCTGAGCACCCACATCCAGAACTGAATGAAAAGTGCAGATGTGCGAGAGCTCTGCAAAATCAGGCTATTAAAGCAGAGTCCTCTAGTGGATATGTGACAGGTACCAGGAGACAGGTCTTTTGACTTCTATGGGCCTTATCATAAACTGACTGTGACTCTTATCACCTCTTTATTCATCACTTTCCCCATGTATAAAATGAGCATCATAATGCTGAGCTATTTCACCGTGGAGGATTAATTAGTTAAAGGGACATTATCATGTTAGTTTAAAGCCCCATTTAAGTTTTTTATAATGTTTTAAAATAAATAAAAAAGGCCCAGAGAGAATTGTTCTCATTATCAGTGCAAGTGGTTTATTGTTAAAGGCAAAACATTTCCTTGCAGTTTTGTAAGCCAAGCATTGCAGCACCATGCTAGTTAGCAAGAACCAGAGAGTGAAAACAGGTTAGAAAAGAGGGACAGTCATAGCTTTGTTTTCATTGTCCAAACAGGGCAAAATGTAGCAAGCGATCACACTGCACAAGGGCATGATCCAAATTCCATGAAAGTTAATGGATGTTTGATTTCTGCTGGAGTTGGATCAGGTCATTAAGGATTAAAAGGGAATAATGAAACTTAGGCTTCGTCTGTACTTGAAAGTTTAAGGTACAACCACGGCAGCAGCCCTTTAAACTAAAAGTGTGGCCACAAATGCTGGGACAGACTGAGCCTTAGTTCCACTTACTCGTGCCTTGTGTCATCATCCAAACCTTTGCCAAGTCAGTACAAAATGCAAGTAAAATGCCACCATTCTAAGTGGGACACATGTGGCAAGCACTTCGCACAGATGTCAGTGATGACACGAGGTGCAAGGAAGTGAGGAATAAAGCTCTTTATTCACTTTTCATCCTTTGTGACCTTATCCAACTGGCACAAGAGGCAAGGCAATGGTAAATCAGACCTGCTTTTTCGGCCTCAGCCCTCATTACCAGAGAATGGGAGTGACTGCTATAGCACTTTCCATTAGTTGTACCTTTAAACTGTAGATCCACCTGTGGATCCTACTGATCAACTCATGGAAGGTGGCACAGTATGTTAAGTTTAAAACTTTACTTGGGAGACTAATAAAGGAATCAGAGGGATTTAGAATAAAGCCTGGAAACATCTCATGACAGTCACAGGTGAAAATTTACATGGAATTCTATTCCACCCACCTGAGTTTCTCTGGTATTTTAATTGGGCAAAGCATTCTCCTTCACTTTCTGTCCTAAACTGCTTTTTGGGTTATATTCCACTGCTGTCATATTCCACCTCAGAAGTGGCTGTGCTTGGTGGTGACTGCCCCTACAGTTATGTACTTTGTAACAGTGTAAAATGTCTTCAGGGGTTTGAAAGGTGCTGTGCTACAGCCAGATAGCGTGAGTGCTTTGTGTGTGTGAAGAGATAAAGTGTTAGCTAACCATTGAGCAGAGAGGTAAAATGTCAGAAGGAATCTTCTGGTTTTTTTATCTCAGTGCAAACAGGCTGGATGCTTTTTCCTCAGGGCTAGTTCCAAGAGAATTTGTACATTTTTTCACAGGATTGTTACAGCTCCTTGCCCCTGCCAGAGCTCACAAGCAGCTCCAAGAGCACAATGTGGATACAGCCCATGAGTTGAGAGACAGAGAGTAAGCTCCTCCTACATCACTAGCTGCTGCCAAAGCAACAGCTTTAACAGACCGTTAAATAAGCCAATGCCATATTGGCACCACTCTGAGCACAAAGATGCATTTCATTTACTGAAGTCTGGGGCTGTGTGAAACTTGGGACAGACCAGCCCTTCGACTGCTAGGTGCTACCCAGACTGGAGAGGCAATCCTCCCTGGGGCTTGCCCCCCTTACTGTGCAGAGCACATTAGAATGCCCTTTCATAGTGAGCTGTAATGTCTTGCTCTTATGACAGCGTCCCAAGACCTTGTTTCACAGAAAGTGACTGCAGCCTGTGCAAAATGCCACTGGCTACCTTCTCACACGTATCTAGAAGCACAGACTCATCTTCAAACAATCCACCAGCTCCCTTCACTTCAGTATTCTACATCAAAAGTTATAACCCGTTGATGCCACGCTGGTCATGAAACGGAGCCGGAATCACTCCTCCAGAATCCTCCTTTCTCAAGCGAGGTCTCCTTTTTCATACAGAACCAATGTAAAAAGCTTCATGGTGCCCTCTCTCCTGACAAGCTTGGCATGAGGTGTGGGTGGTGATGGATTGAAGAACACGACTAGAACTCAGCGCAGCTGTTTAGCAGCACAGCATCATTTAGAGCAGCCCCCGCTGCTGTGGCTCTCACCAAGGGTCACTCTGGGCTTCAGCTGTCTCCGTGCTGCAGAAGGCACAAAGGTAGCACACAACTTAACTGCATACCAGAGACAGGGCCTTTGTTTTTCATGAGCCAGTTTTTTGTTCAACAGGACATAGACTTGCCAGGACTTACCTTATGGTATAACACCCTGGCATAAGTGAGCACAGTTTCATTGACATCAATGCAGTTACACCAGGTCTGAATTTGACATCTCCTCTGTCACTGATCTGGTTCCCTATACTCATCTGTCACTGGCTTATTATACAACCACTTTCAGTGCGAGAGTCTCCTCCTTTGCACCCCCTGCCACTTGGGGTACCTTTCCTCTCTCCGCATTACATCAAGATCTCTCTTCTGTCTTGCCTGTGCCTTTTAATCTGCCATTCTGATCTAAGGAGAAAATAAACGGAAGGCTCTGTGTCATTGCATTTTCCACAGTCCCTGCTCTACTGTACTGTATCTTAACTCTGTGAGGCAGTGGGAAGACAGTTTGTATGAAAGGTTCTTATTCTTCAAGGTGCTGAGCAGGGGTGTAAAATCCCAGTTGATCAGTTAACTGTTACAACTTAGGTTTAACTGGTTCACTGATTAAGCAGGATCCTGCATGGGGGGGGGGGCAGCAGCCAGAGCCAGCAGCTCCAAGCACAGGGGGGCAGGAGGGAAAGGGGGCTTCTGCTCCACCCACCCCGTGCTTGTCATTGCGGCTGCCAGTGCCCCTGTGCCTTGCGCTGCTGGTAGCAGGAGCCGGCAGCCCTAAGCATAGGGGAGTTGGCTCCTACTCCTGGGCCCAGTGCACTGAGCGGCCACCTCCCACTTCTGCCACCCTCCTTCTCCCCTCATGGCAGGTCCAGCCCTGCTCTTTGGTAGTGCCAGTTACCCATTCACATCCCTAGTGCTGAGCACCCCCTGGGAACATGGGTGGTGGGTATGGTAGGCAGGGGAAGGCATTGCCTTCCCAAGCTACCAGCCTGGCTCCACCCATACTCCAAATCCAATATGCCTACGGTAGGCATACCAGGGGTGGAGTGTTGCTGCCCCTGAGCACCTGCCCTTCCCATGCTCCAGGGCTGGGGAAGCTTGGGCCACGCACCGCCCCACCTCCCCATGTTGGGGAGTAGGCTTTGGGCAGAAGGGATGGGGCTAGGGACAGAGTTGAGCGCTTGCCTCCCCACCCCTATCTTCACCCACTGCCCATGCCTGAAAGACACTCAGGCCCAGATCCATTAAAGTATGTAGGCTCCTAATTTCCACGAAAATCAACACCCCTGGCTTCAGCACCTTGCAGAACAAGTTTCTGACATTTGATGATGCAAGGCTCGTATTTCAGCTGGTGTAAATCAGACCAACTCCACTGAAGTCAATGAAGCTGGGCAGATTTACACCAGCCTGGGATCTGGCCTATTGTGTTGATTTACAAGTCAGTATGTCGATTTGGTAATCAGGGTGGACTCCTGAGGTTCCCGGCCCTGTGCTTTCCAAAGAGTACAAACACAGTGAGGGGGAGCAGCCAGCTCCTCCTGGGCTGCCTTTATTAAAACCTGACAGGTGAACAAACCCGCTGGGGTATAAGGCTCAGACAGAAGCCTATACAGCTGGGAATGAAAACTGGCTCATGCTTTAAGGTAGTGGCATTTGGGGTGGAGGAGGATTTCAGTAATAACTGCTTCAGACAAACCACGCTTCACTGCTTCTTTCCATCCCAATCTTGGCTCCATTCATTTTGTCTGAGACTTATATCTATTTTTGGAGGCTTTAAAAATATCCAGGGAGTTGCCAGCTACTTTGCTTCATATACAGGAACTTTTACTAAAGACATTTTAGAAAGGACCTAAAACAACTGGCCTCTCCTCAACTTAAAGTGGATTCTAGGTGAACAGTAAAACACACAAGCCACAATAAAAACAGGCCAAATTTAGTCATTACTGAGGCCAGGTCTATACTGCGAGGGGAAAAGTCAAATCTAAGCTATGCACAGGGGGCAATGGGTGAGGAAGCTCTGGGGGAAGGGGAGGACCAGCCATGTGACTGCCCCCCCAAAGCCAGGGAAGGGCCTGGACAACCCTCTTTGCCCCAGGCCCTGCCTCTTCCCACTCCTCCTCTACCCACTCCCTGCCCTTGCTCTGTACCACATCTTCCCCAACCCCCTCCCCCATGCCATGCGGTCCAGGGGACTAGCAGGACCAGGGGACTGGTGCCAGCAGAGGTGGGGGAAGTGGAGCAATGTGGCCCAAGCTCATGTGGCTCCTGGCCAATCACTTTGCTTCTCCCTGGTGAGTGCAGGACAGTCTCGCCCCCTCCCCCCCCCAAAAGCGCGCCAGGGACACATTGCTCAGGGTTAGCATATGTATGCCTTTTAAAAGGCATAAAATGTCCGGGATTTTTTGCCCTGCAAAGGGGATCGGGGAGGGGCCAGGGCACGTGCCTTTAATGGAACATTCGGAGCTGCGTTCCCGGACCATTCATGGCTTCTCTGCACATGCACCCCAGCACCTGGAGGGAAAAGTGTGTGGATGCAGCAGCAGTTCCGGTGAGACCCAGCACGTTACCCTTCGCCTCACTAGATTTATGTCCCTGGTTCTGTGGGAGAGAAAGGGCTAGGGTAGCCAGGTGTCCAGTTTTGAACTGGACAGTCCGGTATTTGAGCTTTCTGTCCGGGAAACAAATTGAGAAAATACCGGACATATAAATGTCCAGTATTTTCTAATTAAGTTTTTATTATTATCATGAGTATCAGTACGTAGTTGTGTACTGCCTGACTGGTAGACACGCTCACACTGCAGTGTGAGCGTGTCTACCAGCCAGGCAGTATGCAACTACGTAGTGGGGGGGGAGGGGGCAAGGTGGTGCAGGATAGAATCCCCTGGGCCGGACTCGCCCATGTGCTCCGCCGGGACGGTGCGCAGGATGGGCAGTGCCCTGGGATCTGCATGCGCCCGGGCCAGCCCTGCTCCCCGCTGGCTGGTCCCCCCTCTTCTGTTCCCCCCCCCAGCCAGCCCCGCTCCCCCCAACCTCCTCCTGGCCAGCCCTGCTTCCCGCCACCCGGTTCCTCCCCCCACCCCATCTCCTCTGGCCAGCCCCACTCCTCCTGACCCCCTCCTGGCCAACCCTGCTTCCCACCAGCCAGTCCCCTCCCATTCTCACCCGGCCAGCCCCACTCCTCTCCTGGCCAGCAGCCTCCCCTGCCCCCCCGATCTGAGATCAAGTGTGTCTGGTATTTTTTTTTAAATCATCTGGTAACCCTAGAAAGGGCTTAGGGTTAGAGAAGGGTTCTGGGGGTGCCTGGTTCTGTGGGAGGGGTGGGGCATTGGGTTAGAGCAGGGGGGGCTCCTGGATACCTGGCTCTGGGGGAAGAGTGGGAGTATTGGGTTAGAGCAGGAGGGCTGGTGGGGAGACTGGTTATGGGGGAGGGCAGGGGCACTGGGTTAGAGCAGAGAACTGGGCGTTAGAACTTCTGGCTTCTTTCCTTTCCTGCAGGTGGACTCTGGGTCTGTTGGTTAGATTTGGGGTTCCAGTCTCAGCTCTGTGAGGACCGTGGGAGCTGGTGCTTGGTGGGCGGGCAGGGGAAAGGAAGGGATTCTAGGAAGCAGGATTCCTGGGTTCCTGTTCTAACCATGCCACTTCTCTCATCGGAGCCTTAAACTTCATGCCCCAGGACGGGCCCCAGCCAGCAGCCTCTCTGGCCCCACACTCTCTCCTCCTGGCCCCATAGCAGCCCAGGCTGCCAGATGGTTGGCGGTGCCACTGGAGCCTGCGCTGCCACGTGTCTCAGGGCAGTGCGGCGGGAAAGTGGGAGCCTGGCATGCGGCGTCCCCTCGCACCATGAGAGCCAATGGGGGCAGCAGTCCCGGCAACAACAAGGCAGTGGCCAGAGCCCCAAGCTTGGCGTGTACAGGGACGAGTTCGACGGCTCCCGAGCCCGGCCTCCTGTGCAAGTGGAGCAGCCGCCGCCGCAGTGGCACCAGCAGGCACCAGGTGTCCTCTTTTTTGAAAGTTCAAATATGGTCACCCTAACATTGTTCCATTTCCCCCGTCACTGCCAGTGAGTGGAGGGGCAGACTGCAGCTGCCAGTGCCACTTCCCTTCCTCCCACCACTTGTCCCTTTGGCTGACCAGGGACTATGGCCCCATGAGCAGCTGGCCTTTGCCACTCCTGCCCATGGCATTTGGGAGCACATGCCCCCTCATACACTCTAACACATCGCCCCTGGATAAGCAATTTGAGTTACATTAGTAGCATAACTCAAGCTGATGTGTCTTACATCTAAGGCTATGTCCACACTACAAAGAAAAGTTGGGAAAAAGTATCTTTTTCCACTTTTCTTCCTAAAGAGGTTTTCCCAACATTTGGCCTGTCTACACAGGGCCAAATGTCAGAAAAAAAGCCTCTTTCAGAACATCCCTTCTTCCTCGTAGAACAAGGTTTAAAGGGATGCTGAAAAAACACATCTGCTTTTCCAAAAAAATGTTCAGAAAAGCAGATGCATTCCTTGGACATGGCAGAGTGACCAGACAGCCTGGGAGTGACCAGACAGTCAACAGAGGCTGGCCTAGGAATGGACCTGGCTCCTGCATTAGGAAAACAGGACAAGGGACACCCTGAAGATAAGGAGGTGGGGTTGGCTCTGACGTGGTCTAGATGTACCCTAACTTGCCACAGGGTCCACACTGTGCTGGAGCAAGAGGAGGAACTCTCCCATCAACTCCCCTTACTCTTCTCACTCAAGTGGAGAACCAGAGTTGATGTGAGAGCAATCTTCACTAGACCCTCTAAATCGTTCCCCAGTAGATCAATCACAGCAGTGAGAGACACGCCCTGAGATGTGATAGGGAATAGGCACAGATTAACAGAGACTTGGACCTAGTCTATATGATATGGTTAGGCCGATGTAACCTGCCTTGCATCAACCTAGCTATGGGAGTGTCTCTTAAATTCAGATCCTGGCAGTGTAAGTGCCTCTCTATGTCGAGTTAGTAATACCACCACCCCAAGCAGCATAGAATCATGAGCGGTGCAGCACTGCCAACCCCAAATGTTCAACACTCATGAGTCAGGCTCACCAAAAATTATGGGGCTGGCTTTAAAAAGATGAGATTATGTAAAAAAAAAAAATTAGTAGATTTGGTGGTTTTTATTTGCCTTCTGCTTTTTGAGCCTTTAGGGCAGGGGTGGGGAACCTAAGGCCCGCGGGCTGAGTGTGGCCTCCGGCTTGCCTGGATCTGGCCCCTGAGGCTCGAGGCTCCACCCTAGTATTTGGGAGCCTGCACTGGTGCTCCAGCCCCCGCTCCCCTGCCACTTCATTTGTGGGGCTGGAGCACACAAAATATACTAGCCTGTGCCCTCCTAAGATCTGGTGTGTGAGGGGAACGTGGGGAGTGCCTCTCTCTTCTCGGGGGCCACGTCAGTGAGGGTTGGTTGGTTTGTTTGTTTTGCTTCTGACTTGTGTGTGGTCCCTGCCCCCAAAAAGGTTCTCCACCCCTGCTATAGGGTGCCCTGTGGTCACATTTTGAAGTTTCCTCCACAGGCCCAAGCTTTTTAAGCTTCCTCCACAGGCCCAAGAGCTAGAAATTTATATTTTCTTTAACAGTGAAGGCTGAAATCATCACATATCTACTTGACTCCAGGAGCTGGATTTTAAGGAAAACAATTATCATGAGACTCATGATAAAAGTCATGAAAGTTGGCAACACTGTGTTATAATTGGGTCATCACAGTATCAGCATAGACTGCAATTGACAGAAGCAATATGGTATTAGCCTTCAAAAGCCATCCCACAATGACCCACACTTGTAATATAATCAATACAAACATGCCTGGTGAGGACATGCACCAGCTGACGCAAGACTCCAGATGTGCACATCCACAAGGGACATAATAATTGCAGGGGATTATGCTAACCTAAATTAGGTTAAAACGATTTCATAAGGTAACATGGCTTTATTATGCAGAGGATTGTACTGAGGTACAGATTAGTGAACAGCAGTATCACCTCTGTGGCTAACTGAACAAACAGCACACATTCATCTCCCATCCCATACATGTGACAGAGGAAACATTCTGTTTTTCTAGATCCCTGTGCAACTCACACAATCATGGTATTTTGACAGCTATAATGGAACCTAGGGGGAACACAGGGTCCTACCAAACCATGAACCATTTCAAAATCTTGAATTTCATGCTTTAAGTTATTTAATTTCAGTGTTATTTATTTAATTTCAGCCTTGCTTTTGGGTGTTCCTCTAGCCTAAATAGAGAGCACAGGCTTCCCCTTTTAACACCACCACCATCATCTACATTTGGTTGGTTTTGAAGGGTTTTTTTTGAGGGGGGAGGATTTTTTGGGGAAAGGATTGCCTCACTAAATAGAATCTCTCTTGAACAAAGCTCCCCTGGGTTTATACTACTAGGAAAGGCTCCCAGTCTCACACCCACGGTAAAATTCGGTACTCCCCCATCCCCAGCGCTACTCTGCCTCCCAGGGGAAAGGGAGGGTAAATTAGCTGGGGTTAGCATAGTGCTTTGAAGAAGCAGAAGCTCTCCAGTGGATTCTCTCCCTGAAATCCTCCAGCCTGCAAGACGCCAAATCCCCCATTAGCAAAAGATAATGTGCAGCTAAAGATGATCATTAAGCAAAACTGATCAATCCCAGGGATTTTGGACACCATTCTGATAACCTTCAGCGAGAATTGAAGGTGTTGAGTTCCAAAGGGGGCAGAGAGTGTTCTGCTTCTCACACAACTGGGCTCTGTAGTGCTCAAATACTTACATTTGGTATGCTCTTTTCCCTGTGATAATCTCTGCCCTTCTTTTCTCAATGGTGCTGGTAATTAAGCAGTTTTCAGCACTAATGGGAATTTACTACTGAAAGGGAGAATGGATAGGCAAAGACTTTGTATATAAGGAGTCATTATACCGAGGCTGCAAGGGCTTCAGTCTGAAAGCTGAAATCTTTGGGAGTTTTGCAGTTAAGCAAGGAGGCCAAGGATGGACACTCGTGGAATGTAAGTGAGGAAGTCAGTGGATGGTATTGGGACTATTTTCATTCAGGAGCTAGAAGATTTTCTGGGTTCTGTGTAGTGCTGGGACAGTTGAGGCCTTTGTTTAACAAAAGTTCTTCTTTTCGCTCGTCCCCATGCCTCCTCTGCAGAGGTTAAACTTCTAAGAAGGCAGTACACTTCCATCACCCAACAGCTGCTTTTAGCAAATTATGCTACCCACCAGCTTTTGCTGAGAAAATGTCCAAAACTTGGAGTCCTCAGCAAGGCTGCATATGCTGAGGGCAGCTTTCCAAAGAGAGCAACAGATCCTTTCTGTACTGGACAATGTGTGAGGTTACTGTGTACTATATAAAAGCAGCTGTGCTCCACCCCAGAGATGACTGCATTTCAGTTACGGAAAAGATAGATACATTGTTCTATCCTTTCCTCGGCTTCCTGGCACGAAAGGGAACAAATAATGGTCAAAAGGAACAAAGACACCCTGAAAGCAGTGGCAAGAAGGAATGATGATTCACTGGCATGCTGCTCCTCTCCGAAGCTGCTGTGAATCTGCAGTCCCTCCCTGTAAGGAGGACTCTGGAAACAGCAGAAGGTAAAACAATCCTTTTCAGAATGGATCTATATGAATCTTGATGGGGATTCAAGCATGAATTCTTCAAGCCAAAACCCCTGCTCATTCATTAGGGAGTCATAATCTGCCCTCACAAGAAGTACCCAAAGCCGTTGCCCATGGTGCTGTTGTGTGACTCCATGGGGGAGGGTGACCTAACCCAGTTTGTTCATGGATTCCTTGGTACACTGATATGTAAGGGATGCTCCCCCACTAAGTCTCTTCTGTGCCATAGCATTGGCAGTCATAAGCACTCCAGAATTATGAGACAAGCCAATCTGAAAAATCACGGGATTGTTATTAAAAGATAACAAATGCTGGGCGGGGTGGGTGTGTCAGGAAGTTGGCTTTCAAGACTTTAGGTCATGCAGGCCATTGTTTCATGCTTTTCTTCACAATGAAGTGAGTTAGAAATTTACTTTTAAATGAAAACAGAGATTCTCACAATCACCTGACTCCAGGCATTGGGGCTTGAAGATGGATAGTATAAGACTCATGATTAAATTGTGAGAGTTGGCAATGCTGCTTTGCTTTAACCCAATAAGGGCCAGATTCTCTGGTTATGTCTAGACTGCAGGCTTCTTTTGGAAGAAGCTTTTCCAGAAGATATCTTCCGAAAAAGCTTCTTCCAAAAGAGAGCATCCACACTGCCAAAGCACATTGAAAAAGCAATCTGCTTTTTTGAAAGATACCATCCACACTGAATGGACTATCTTGCATTTAAGCTGTGATTACTATGGACAGAGTGGCCACCAAGGCACGTGTGCTTTTTCTTCTTTCCTCTTCTTTCAAAAGAACTCCCTCTTCCCCATCCACACATGCCTTTTTCCGAAAGAGTTCTTTCAGAAAAAGGCTTCTTCGTCGTAGGAAGAGGTTTACCAATGTCGGAAAAACCCTTCTGTTCTTTTGATTTTTTTTTTTGAAAGAATGCGATTGCAGTGTGGACGTAAATGAAGTTTTTTTCGGAAAAATTGATGTTTTTCCGAAAAAAACTCTGTAGTGTAGACATAGCCTCTGTTGGTAGAATTTTAGAGTTACAATAGCAGCGAATCTGTCTCCATGCTTTTGAATAGGAGGGAATCACCATTTCATTGCAATTCCACTTTTGAATTTTCTCCCCTATTGGGAATTCGCATTAACTGCTGGATCCACAGAATTGCTCCAGGTACTCCAGAATAATGAGTCAGATCCTTCCCCAACAAATGAGGGATTAGTTTAAAAATCATGTGATTTTAAAAAAAATAATTCATTTGTTTTTTTTAAATCTGGCTTTTGCACCTGTAGGGGGTCATATTTTTCATGTTTATATCCAGCACAATGAGAGCTAGAAAGTTACTTTTTAAAAAAACAAATGCTGAGATTTTGGTGTACCCGTGTGACTCCAAGAGCTGGGGTTTTTAAACACAAAAACAAGAATCAAAACCCACAAAAGTCAGTGAGAACTCTGTTAAGTTCTATAAGAATTGGATCAGGGCTTAAAAGAAATGAACTTAGTTGAAATAATCTGATCTATTAGGCAAAGAGTGTAAACCCTTTCCTGCATTATTCATGGAAAGCTGAGATTTATCTGTATTAGGCATCTTTGCAACATTGTAGTTACATAGTCCAAAGCTACCAGCAGAGAATGCTGAACCAATGGTATTTACATTTCTACCTATTTACACCAGTAGTCTCATTGACACAAAAATTCCATAACACAAACAAGTCCTTAGACCAGGTCTGTGCTGCAGACCTATATCAGTATAAGTATTTTGCTCAGGAGCGTAGACAATGCTGTTGACTAGAGTGCTTCTCTTGCTGACAGCCACCACCTCTCAGGGAAAAGTTTAACTATGCACCGAGGAGCATTTCTGTAGAACTGTATAGGAATACACATCCTTTTAGAGCATATCTTTGAGGGGATTTTTTTTTTGGCTGGAGTTAGGAAAAATCAACAGAAAGGAGAGCAGAAATCACAAGTCCATTATTCCTTTGTTTATTTGCTCTCATGCAGCCTTAGCACCACTGTGTTTGCTATAGATTATTCTGCAATCTGAGCTGTTGATAGGATGGTGAAGAACAATGGGCTCCCCCCACAGCACTGAAAGAAGAGATAAGAAAAATTGCTGCTATTTCCAAAGATTTACACAGTGACTGACTTTGATTAATGATGCAAAGAAGAGCTGCCTATCCCAGATGTATCAGAGGGGTAGCCGTATTAGTCTGTAACTGGAAAAACTTAAAAGAGAATAGTCTTGCAGCACCTTAGAGTACATCTACACAGCAACATTATTTCCAAATAATGTTGAAATACTGTGAAGCTGGGGGACTTCTTACTCCGACTCCTGTCACCCTCATTGTACAAGGAGGAAGGGAAGTCGGAGGAAAAGTGCTCTGTTTCAAAATAAGTGCTGTGTAGACACTCCCAATTTTGAAATAAGCTACGCAATTGACGTAGCTCAGTTTGCATAGCTTATTTCGATTTAAGCCCTGCTGTGTAGATGCACACTTTGAGACTAAGAAAAAGCATAGATGGTATCATGAGCTTAACCCACTTCTTCAGATGTAATTCACCATCTATTCAGGGCCCATCAGCAGTGCTGGTGTAACCACCACAAGGCAGACTTGCCCCTGGGACCTCTAGAGCTTAGTGTAAAAGCCTCTACAGCTTGAGCTATAAAGCTAGCTGGTGCTGAGGTTGTAGAGCTCCCTTGTTCTTATCTTTCACTGTAAGTGCCATGATATGGGACAGTGAACCACACATTGGTATAGCTTTTCCCACAAAAATGCCGCCGTCTAAACCTAGCTGAGGTGTGTGAGTTACACTGTAACAATTAGTATAGTGAGGGTGCTGAGAGCCGTGGAACCAAACTGTAAATCCTGTATATAAGGGAAACCCCTTCAAACCAGGGGGTGCAGCAACACCCTCAGCACCCTTAAGTCCAGCACATATGGGCTGTAAATGGGGCCCATTCTTGCAAAGATGTTACTTTCCAACTTCCTTGAGCTGTGCAGGAGGTGTTTGGCACCACCTGGGAATGGATCAGCAGTGGTTTCTGAGGCTGTGGGGGTGGTGATTTCATATAGGATTTTGCTTTCTATAGTATCTCCCAAACAAATGGTAGCCCTTGTGTTTTAAAGAGTTAAACAGCAGCAGGCCTGAAAAAAAAATATAAAGAAAAAGAAAGATGTTCATGGCTGAGATATGAAATGAGATGGAAGGTCAATGCAATGGATGATACTGAGACGCTTTTTCAGATGCCACAAGCTGCAGAGAAAGTGGCTTTCACAGCAAGAAGAGGCAGGACTGCAAAAAGGGACAGAGAAGAAGCCAGTGCAAGATGGGACATGGGAATGGAAAGGAGAGTAGAGTGAGAAAATGTTCCTCACAGAGACCTAAGCAAAGCTGGCAAGTGGAAGGCTGGTTTAACTTTACCCCTAAATCCTAAGGATGAAATTGTGCCTCACGTGACCTATACAACTCTATTCCACTGATCAGAAAGGGCAGAATGAGGCCCTGTGGGCATGACTAATTTCCACACCATTGGGTTGTCTTGCACCAGCTTGATACAGCAAAATAAATGGCTATGCCCCTAGGCTTCACTAAGCGCAACTGGTGTAATACTTTATCCATAGTACCTTTTCTCTCAGGAGCTCAAAATAGGTGAAGAATCTTACCTAAGGGTACACTGGAAGTCAATGGCAGTGTAAAGAATAAAAAGCAGGTATGGTGACTCAATTCCCTGCTTTAACCACTAGTTATTGTGTCCTTGTGGGTTATTATTTAAAATGTCAGTATATTAATATAAGAGAGTCTGAAGGGCAAGACTTTCATTTCAGCTACACCAGTATAAATCTGCACTAGTGCACTCATGCCTGGCGCAGTGTGAGGACACAGACTGCAATGACTGCCCAGTTACCAGGGCTTCAAGATTAAACTAGATGGGTTTATGAAGGGGATGGTTTGATGAGATAACATGGTCTTGGTAACTAATTGACCATTCATTATCAGTGGTAAATAGGTCAATGGAGGGATGATAGGAGTTACTATTGAGAACTTTCTGGGTGTCTGGCTGGTGAGTCTTGCCCACATGCTCAGGGTCTAGCTGATCGCCATATTTGGGGTCGGGAAGGAATTTTCCTCCAGGGTAGATTGGCAGAGGCCCTGGAGGTTTTTCGCCTTCCTCTGTAGCATGGGGTACAGATCACAGCTGGAGGATTCTCTGCATCTTGGGGTCTTCAAAGTTTTTGAAGGCTTCAATATCTGAGATATAGGCGAGAGGATTATTCTAGGAGGGGGTGGGTGAGATTCTGTGGCCAGCATTGTGCAGGGGGTCAGACTAGATGATCATAATGGTCCCTTCTGACCTTAAAGTCTATGAGTCTATGACTTTCATAGCCACAATATAAAACCCATAAAGGGTTTCTGAAACAAAACTCCAAGTTATAGCCTTTGCTACCACCATCACACCATGATATGGAAATGATGTCTTTGGTTTGCTGCATTCTCTCTAGGACTATGGGATGCTTTGAAACAATGGACCATTCATCACCAAAGGAATTAGTGCAGGTCACACCATCTTTTTATGCCTCCGTTTCCCCATTCATAAAATAAGGATAATAATGCTGATCTACCAGGGTTCTGAGGCCTATTCTACACTACAGTAGAAGGTTGAATTAAGATATACACCACCAGCTACGTTAATTACATAGCTGGAGTTGACGTACCTTAAATTGAGTTTCTGCGCTGTCCACACAGTGGCAGGCCAAAGGGAGCAAATGCTCCCTTCAGCTTCTCTCACTTCTTGTGAGAAGCAGGAGTACCAGCGTCGACAGGGGTGCCCTTTGAGTTCAGTTTAGCGGGTCTTCACTCGAACCACTACATCAAACCCTGGAAGACTGACTTCAGTGTTAGAAAAAAACCTGCCCCCCCAGTAAAAAGTTTGGCCAGGCCGCTCTTGCTATAGTGGGCCGCAGTACTCCTTGGGAGAAACCGGCCACACCCTTCCTGCATATCATTGCCTTTAGAAAAAGGGAAGGTGTGAAAAGGGGAAAAGAGCCTTGGACTCTCCCACCGGTCACCTTGGCATGAGAACTGCGGGGCTTACCTGGTCGCATGAAACCTGCACAGTTTCGGACCAGCCCCTGTGACACATACCCCCACTTGGTGACCGTTGGGCTGTATATGGTAATATGCAAGCGCGGGAAAGTGATGTACAGATTGGGGATAAATACCCATCGCACAGGTTGCTCGAGGAGGTCTTCGCAACACACGCGCCACCGTGCGTGTGCCTTCTAGTATACTTCAAAGCGCTGCCGGCCTGATCAACCGACCAGCCACCTCCCCCGACTCTCGGGCGTAACCATGGCCTTCAGAACTGAACCGATATCTTTGAAATGTTCCATGTGCTGTGTAAGTTGGTATGTATGATTTGATTTTCCTTGTTGTATAGCTTAGTGTTATAGTTGTTTTGGTAGTACATAGAGTTTGTAGTTATCACTGTTATTAATTAGTATAGCTTGATATCTTTAGAGCAGAGACTATTCCCCTTGCCGTTCCCATCCTTATATTTCTGATACGTTCAACTAGAAATCGTAAAATAAATATAATAAATATTGTAAATTCATTATCGACATGGTCTATTAAAAATCTTAGAATAAATACTATAAATTCATCACTGTCATAAATAAATGTCTTCTATTTACTAAAACAGTCCACCTGGTTCTGTCCTTCACCCTTGGGTATGCATCATTGGACCTGTGGTTCTCGCAACATGGCGTCACAAACAGGATGCCCGTGGGAAGATAGAACTAACTTAACCCCGGAAGATTTACTCTTCCATGCCCAATATCACCAAATCACCAACGCAGGTGACGGCATACTGGGACACCTGAGTATCGCCACTGGGGATCAAAAATGGGAGGTACGCCTTGACGGCTCATCACTGGGTTGTGTCCTCTGCACACACCCCACTAATCACTTTTTCCCGTTGCTGGAGGAAAAGCAGGTAAAACTATCAGGCCTTAAAAAGCCATTAGATCCAGCAGCGACCCCCCCCCCCCCGGTCATGCCCTTAAGGCTATGGAGGCCTGCATAACAAAGGCAGGAGCCTCTGTCTCTCCCTCGCCATTCTACCCCAACTTAGAGACCGGGGGCCGAGCACACACCTTAGCTGCCAATGTAGCCGCCACCCTCGTAAACGCGCAAACGTGCCATAAGTTAAAACCTGATACCTATGAACCTCACCACCTTTTAGGAGCACTGTACAGCCAGTTCATAATGGCACTGCGCCTAATAGAACAGTACGAAGTTACTGCACAAACAGTCACACAGCAAATGTGCCCCATGAACAGTGCTAGAGCTGGCGGCACACAAAACCCCGTTGAGGAACCAAGAACACCTTTACCTGAACAACCCCCCCCGTACTCCTCCACCCCACTCCCGCCTGAAAAATCTCCCACCCCCGCCGAAGAAGATAGCCGGCCCCGGGAGGTTTGCCCTGTGGTGGTCACCAAGCACCTGGTGAACCAACAAGGTAACACCACGACCCAATCCGTCTTCCGCACCCACACTGTGGCGGAAAGGAGGGAACTGGTTGAAGCCACCCGTAGACGCCCCGGAGAACTGGTAATCATTTGGTTGGGGCGCGTCTCTTTAGAAAACGGTAGCGAAATTGTAGACTCGGAGGAGTGCACCTATTTGGTGCGCAACACCAGTTGGCATGGCGGGGCAGGAAACCCCATCATTGTCCAAGGCAGTAATGTTTGGCCAATCCCTCTCCCCTCTGTGATCACCCAGCTCATGGGCACCACGCTAGCCTCATTTAACATCCCTCGTGGAGCTGTAAAGGCTCCGCAAGATCTAATGTATGGCGTAGCTGGACTCTCTATAGCTGTTTGGAGTCCTACAAGGCACCCCCTCAACCTGACGCTGGCCCAACAGGCCGGGGGGCAGCCACATAGGTTTGTCAACGACATCTCACAAATCCCGATTGCAGGAATGGCAATAGACACAGTTTGTGAGGCCACAGGGCATCCAGATGCTGGCCAAATAATGTGGCTACACACCGTTGTTGACCAACCATTAACTAGCTTGTACACCGTAATAGATAAGATCCACATTCCGACCCATCAACCCGAACCATTGGCAGGAGCGGTAGCCGCAGTAACTTCAGGACCCCACCCCCAGCCCCAAGGGAGAAAAACGTACCCCAAACGCACCCCCAAGGAGAGGGCCGTGTTTGGTTTCCTGCTTAACAGCGGGCTTACCAAAGAGGAGGTTAGGCGACTCTCGACCCCCGAACAACTCCTCTTAGCAAAAGCAAAGGGCTTCAAGCCTTGGGGCAATGAAAGCGAACTCCTGAACACCCAGCCAAAAAATGAGTAGCGGCCGCAAACCATCAGGCGGCCGCCCCGGATGATGATCTAAGGCCATTCGCCAGCCTTATAGTTGAGCGGAATCCGGTAAAGTTCTTACTAGACACCGGCGCACAAGTATCCATAGTCACCCCCTCAACACCGCATAAAAAACCAGGGAGGAAGCTGTGGGTTCAAGGCCTAAACCAAGCTGCCCAAGCGAAGCTTGTAGAAATTAAAATCACTCACAATGGGAGGGTGTACCAAGTCAAAGCCCTGGTAGGAGGCCAGAACTTGCTTGGCGCGGAGGAGCTAAAATGACTTGACTTAAAAGACCAAGTATTGTCAGCGCTACCTAACTGCCTGACCGCCCAGCCTTTAGCCCACTCCCCTACGCTAGTCAGTCCCACACAATGGAAACACCAGCACATTCCCACCCCACCTGATGGCGTTGGCCAAATCCAAATGCTAATAAACAACCTCATGGCCGAGGGAAAGCTACGAGAAGTTAGCGGTAGCAAATATCTTTCAGCAGGCTGGGGTATACCAAAACTGAATCGTCCTAGAAATGACCCCATATACTGCCTGGTCATTGATTACCGCCGAGCAAATGACCATGTAGAATCTGTGCCATTTACATCCCCTCACTCATTGCCGGAACTCCTGGCCATTGCTCGCAACAGGACGTTTGCGTGGGGGGCAACACTGGACCTGAAAGACATGTTCTACCAGGTTCCTATGGTAGATGAAAAGGGGGTGCTTAATTTTTCTTTCGGGGGCTGCATGTTTAATTGGCTAGTTTGCCCCCAAGGGTACAGAAACTCACCTGCTGTCTGTAGCGTGCACCTACAGTGCACTCTCGACAAGATCACCCCCCATGCGGGTTCACGCATCCTCAGCTATGTCGATGACATTTTGGTTATCGGCAGTGCAAAAGACACCACACAGGTCACCCTTAATGCTGTATGGGATGCCCTACAGCACGACGGGTGGGTTGTGAACGAGAGAAAAAGCCAAAGGGACGCAACCACTTTTACCTTCTTAGGCATCACGATCTCCTCCCAGATAATTTCCCCCAAATTGGATAACGAGTCACCCCTCGGGAAGTGGACCCTTAACCCCCCCCCTCCAAAACAAGCGCGAGTTACAAGCACTGTTGGGGGTGCTTAATTACTACCGCCACTTTGTGAGTCCAAAATGCGCTTCAGCCCTAGACATGCTACAGCTGCTAGTCCGAAAATGCACTCCCTTCTCCTGGGGCGAGGAGCACCGTCAGGCTCTGCAGGTGTTAGCACGGGCCACAGAAACCCCTCCTCCCCTAAGTCGTTATGACCCGGAGGTGCAATTGTCAGTAGCGGTCAATTGGACAAATAGTCACTTCATTCTAGAGGTCTGCCAGGAGGATGTGGTAGTTTACCAGGAAATGCACCGTATCCAAGGGCCAGAACACTGGTATGGTCCCCATCGGAAACTGCTGCTTGCCCTCAAATACGCAGAACCCTGGGCGAGAAGTTGTTGGGGAATCCTGCGGGCCCCTGGGCTGTTAGCCCTCCAATGGTTAGATGATGTACCCCCTTATGATTTCAGGGGCATGGATAAAATGTAGTCTGACCTTTGGTGCCGAGCCAGGGGTGCCCTTTGAGTTCAATTTAGCGGGTCTTCACTAGAACCACTAAATCAAACCCTGGAAGACTGATGGCAGCACCGATCTTCTGCATAAAAAGGGAAATAAGAACAACCCAGGAAACTACAGACCAGTCAGCTTAACTTCTGTTCCAGGAAAGATAATGGAAAAAGTAATTAAGGAATTCATCTGCAAACACCTGGAAGATAATAAGATGATAGGTAACAGCCAGCATGGATTTGTAAAGAACAAATCATGTCAAACCAATCTGATAGCTTTCTTTGATAGGATAACAAGTCTTGTAGATAAGGGAGAAGTGGTGGATGTGGTATACCTAGACTTTAATAAGGCATTTGATACGGTCTTGCATGACCTTCTTATCAATAAACTAGGCAAATACAACTTAGATAGGGCAACCATTTGGTGGGTGCATAACTGGCTGGATAACTGTTCTCAGAGAGTAGTTATTAATGGTTCACAATCCTGCTGGAAGGGCATAACAAGTGGGGTTCCACAGGGGGTCTGTTTTGGGACCGGTTCTGTTCAATATCTTCATCAACAATTTAAATATTGGTATAGAGAGTACACTTATTAAGTTTGCAGATGATACCAACCTGGGAGGGGTTGCAAGTGCTTTGGAAGACAGGGTCATAATTCAAAATGATCTGGACAAACTGGAGAAATGATCTGAGGTAAATAGGATGAAGTTTAATAAGGACAAATGCAAAGTACTCCACTTAGGAAGGAACAATCAGTTTCACACATACAGCATGGAAAGCGACTGTCTAGAAAGGAGTACGGCAGAAAGGGATCTAGGGGTCATAGTGGACCACAAGCTAAATAAGAGTCAACAGTGTGACATTGTTGCAAAAAAAGCAAACATGATTCTGGGATGCATTAACAGGAGTGTTGTGAGCAAGATACGAGAAGTCATTCTTCCGCTCTACTCTGCACTGATTAGGCTTCAATTAAAGTATTGTGTCCAGTTCTGGACATCACATTTCAAGAAAGCTGTGGAGAAATTGGAGAAGGTCCAGAGAAGAGCAACAAGAGTAATTAAAGATATAGAGAACATGACTTATGAAGGAAGACTGGAAGAATTGGGTTTGTTTAGTTTGGAAAGGAGAAGACTGAGAGGGGACATGATAGCAGTTTTCAAGTATTTAAAAGGGTGTTACAAGGAGGAGGGAGAAAAATTGTTCTTTTTGGCCTCTGAGGATAGGACAAGAAGTAATTGGCTTAAATTGCAGCAAGGGAGGTTTAGGTTGGATATTAGGAAAAGCTTCCTTACTGTCAGGGTGGTTAAAAACTGGAATAAGTTGCGTAGGGAGGTTGTGGAATCTCCATCACTGGAGATATTTAAGATCAGGTTATACAGACATCTATCAGGTAGATCTAGATGGTACTTGGTCCTGCCATGAGGGCAGGGGACTGAACTCGATGACCTTTCAAGGTCCCTTCCAGTTCTAGTGCTCTATGATAATGTAGACATGGCCTGAGAGGCTTAATTAATGGTTATCAAGTGCTTTGAGCCACTGGGATGAAAGAAGTTGATAAGTGCCTAGTCATTGTATTACTTACCCTATTTGGCTCATTTGATAGGACTGGAGCTGCTAGCAGGGGACAGCAGAATGACTATATCCAGTGGAGTCCATAAAGCATGCTAAGATCCTGTGATGTGAAAGGTGAACTACAGGATACTGGGGACTCTTGCCCATTCAGCCACATTTAATAAGATTAATTATTTCCATGTTTCACATAGTTTTCCTATCTGAGCCCTAGTGCATGAATTCTTGAGTCCTCTACATTCATTTGCCCTGGTACCACTGTTCTAGGCAAACAAACAGTATTTATCTGAAGAAATAAAAGAGACAGCCAAGGATAAGAAAAGGGTCATGATCACTAAGGGGGTGGCTGATAAATGCCTCGTAATCCTTTATGTCTCAGGATAGTGATAACAAATGTATGTTACATTAGCCTGCTGCACAATTGTACCTAGATAACATCCTGTTGGCTTATGTCTTGATTGTGGTATTTGTGTCGTGCAGTAGGACAATGAAATGTCAAGATGGCACAACGCCCAGAATATGCAAGCTCCACTCCCTGACTGGAGACTTAGCCTGACCTTTGGGACCTTTCAGGACAGAAGATCCTCTTCTTTATATACACATACAACAATGTATTGTGCAGTCCAGCACAGATGCTGGAACTAGGGGATGTGGGGGTGCTGCTGCACTCCTGGCTTAAAGTGTTTTCCATCATATAAAGAGTTTACAGTTTGGTTCAATGGCTCTCAGTACCCCCTCTAAACAAGCTGTTCCAGCATAGCATCCCTGGTCCAGTATGGATATACGTCTGATTTTCAGAGGTGCTGGTCCATGACGACACTTGGGCTATGTCTATACTGCAAGCCTCTTGTGGAAGAGCAAATGCAAATACAGTGCTCATTTGCATACGCAGCGCTCTCATTTTCATTTCCTCTTCCTTTCCCTTTTGCGCAAGAGGTTTTTGTGCAAAAAAGTGCTGTGTAGATGGCGCCTTTTTGCGCAAAACCCCCCTTTTGTGCAAGAGCCATTCTTCCAGTGCTTGGGTGGACAGGCAGGGCTGGATTGAACCATTCCAGCGCCCTGGGCAGACAGTTTAATTGTGCCTCAGGTTGGGGGAGGGCGCATACGCGGCCCCGCCCCCCGCCCGGCACATGGGGGAGGGCGCACAGAGCAGGCGGTGGCAGGACGCACGTGCCTGGCCCAGCCCAGCTACTGCTGCTGGCGCGCAGCCCAGGGCGGGCTGAGCCTGGCTGTGCAGGGCCCCGTGTCCACGGGGGGAAGGGTGCTGCTGGCCAGCGCTGCAGGGGTTAACGTGGCCCCCGCCCCGGGTGGCCGCTGCAGGGTGGCCGCTGGGAGCTGCTGCAGCCCGCGATCCGGGAGCCAGGCGCACGGCGCCTGATGGCAGCTATAAGGGGCGCTGTGCGCCCTCTATAGGTTGGCGCCCCAGGCAGCTGCCCCACTAGCCCATGCCTTAATCTGGCCCTGTGGACAAGCAAGATGGCCCGAACCACCGCTGCCAGTCCCAGTAAACAGGTGGCTGCCACCCCAGGGATCCAGCTGCTACACCTCCAGCCCCAAGCTCCCATACATACCCTCAGCCCTCTGTCCTGAACCCTCTCTACACCCTCATCCCCTGCCCTGACTCCTGCACACCCCATACCTGCCCTGGGCTCTCATCCCTACCTTGACTCCTGCATCCTCCATCAGGGGCATAGCCACAGGTGGGCCTGAGTGGGCCACCCACTTAACACCCAGGTCCACCTGGTGATCCAGACGGGGAGCAGAATTGGAGCATGGGAAGCAGGATTGGAGCACAGGGGCTTACCCTGGTTTGCCCAGAGAGCTGGCTGGGGAGCTGGGCCAGGGCTTATCCTGCTCCTCCCCGGTGCTCTGGCAGGGGAGTGGGGCCAGGCCTTAACCCCCACATTCCTCTTGTCCTGCTCCCCCCGCCCATTCTTGCCCATGCAAAGTTGGGGCCCGGGCCCACCTGGCTATGCCACTGCCCTCCACCCCTTTCCCTGAGCCTCCTCCACCCCCTCCCTGACTCCTGCACCCGCTACAACCCAACCCCTGCCCTGACTCCCGTACCTCCTGCCCTCAGCTCCCCCACCCTCGACATCCCCAGTTTCCTGTTCTCAGCTCCCCCACGCAAACCCCCAGCCTCCTGCTCTCAGACCCCCTTCCCGCCTCCCCACCACACACACACACACACACACACATACACACTTAAATTTCTTACAGGAACTATCCTATTATGACCTGCCCCCACTCTGAATCCCCCAACGTGGGGGTTGATATAGGACTGTAGCTGTAAGAAATTTATTTTCATCCCTGGATGTTACAGATGGTCAACATCTTTGAAAGTCAGGCCCATCCCCAGCACAGACACAGACACAAATGCTGACTCACATGGGCAGACTGCTGACATTAGCTTCAAACAAAGAGAATGACATTACGAAGCAGCAGCAAAGGAAACACTCTTGCTTCCCTTGGCTTTTTCCTGCTTTCCATGAAGATGCAGATTCTTATGTAACTGGAGATAATTTGGTACGTACATGGAGCTGCCTGCATCATGTGTGCCCTCATATTATGATCAGGGCCGGATTAAGGCATGGGCTAGCGGGGCAGCTGCCCGGGGAGCCAACCTATGGGGGGCGCACAGTGCCCCTCATAGCTGCCATCAGCCACCGCGCGCCGGGCTCCTGGATCGCGGGCTGCAGCAGCTCCCAGCGGCCACCCTGCAGTGGCCGCCTGGGGTAGGGGCTGCGTTAATCCCCGTGGCACCAGCCAGCAGCGCCCTTCCCCCTGTGGCCGCGGGACCCTGCACGGCCAGGCTCAGCCCGCCCCAGGCTGCACGCCAGTCTCGGTAGCCAGGCTGGGCCGGGCCGGGCACATGCGTCCTGCCGCCGCCAGCTCCGTGCGCCCTCCCCCACGTGCCGGGTGGGGGCAGGGCCACGCATGCGCCCTCTCCCACGCGCTGGCGCAGGGGCAGGGCCGCCCAGGCACCCTCCCCCACGCTCTGGCGCGGGGGCGGGGCCACGCATGCGCCCTCCCCCAACCTGGGGCACAATTAACCTGTCTGCCCGGGGCACCGGAATGGCTCAGTCCAGTCCTGATTATGATTCATCCACATGCAAATATAACAGACATGCCAAAGAAGTCACCACCGACAACCAACCATTAGGATTAAATTAGTTCACTAGCCCCAGGAGGAGGAGTAAAACTATGTGCTGCCCTCAAAACTCTGAGCAGCAGGCTCAAGAAAAACTGACCAGAATACAAATATGTGCAGAAAACGACAGCAGACATTAGCTCAAAGGCAAAAGTCTTCCCTGAGTTACACCTGTGTAAACTTCCTGGGCCTACTTTTGACCTTACAGTGATTTTACACCACTCAGGGGCGGACCGTCCATATAGGTGAACTAGGCAGTTGCCTAGGGCGCCAAGCTAAATGGGGCACCAAATGGTGGCGCAATATCATTGAGGGGTTTGGAGGTGGGGGCGCCGATTGCATGGTTCGCCTAGGGCGCCAGTTGCTGGTAGCTAGTCTAGGGCTGCCCCTGACACCACTTTAATGATAAACTTAAATCCAGATATCCAAGGGAGTAACAGGGATCAAAATCTGCCCCATTGACTTCAATGGGGTTACAAGGCTATAGCATGGAGCTGAATTTGAGCCCAATTTGTTTGATTTCTGATTCCTTTTGAAAACACATTGATTGGTAAAGCATATTAGAATCATAGAATACTAGGACTGGAAGGGACCTCGAGAGGTCATTGAGTCCAGTCCCCTGCCCTCATGGCAGGACCAGGTACTGTGTAGCCCATCCCTGATAGACATTCATCGAACCTACTCTTAAATATCTCCAGAGATGGGGATTCCACAACCTTCCTATGCAACTTATTCCAGTTTTTAACCACCCTGGCAGTAAGGAAGCTTTTCCTAATATCCAACCTAAACCTCCCTTGCTGCAATTTAAGCCCATTGCCTCTTGTTCTATCCTCAGAGGCCAAGATGAACAAGTTTTCTCCCTCCTCCTTATGACACCCTTTTAGATACCTGAAAACGGCTATCATGTCCCCCGTCAATCTTCTCTTTTCTAAACTAAACAAACCCAGTTCTTTCAGCCTTCCTTCATAGGTCATGTTCTCTAGACCTTTAATCATTCTTGTTGCTCTTCTCTGGAACGCTCTCCAATTTCTCCACATCTTTCTTGAAATGCGGTGCCCAGAACTGGACACAGTACTCCAACTGAGGCCTTCAGCACAGAGTAGAGCAGAACAATGACTTCTTGTGTCTTACTCACAACACACCTGTTAATGCATCCCAGAATCATGTTTGCTTTTTTTGCAACAGCATCACACTGCTGACTCATATTCAGCTTGTGGTCCACCATAACCCCTAGATCCCTTTCTGCCGTACTCCTTCCTAGACAGTCGCTTCCCATTCTGTATGTGTGAAACTGATTGTTCCTTCCTAAGTGGAGCACTTTGCATTTGTCTTTATTAAACTTCATCCTGTTTACGTCAGACCATTTCTCCAATTCGTCCAGATCATTTTGAATTATGACCTTATCCCCTTCTAGCTTGGTATCATCTGCAAACTTAATAAGCATACTTTCTATGCCAATATCAAAATTGTTCATAAAGATTTTGAACAGAACCAGTCCCAAAACAGACCCCTGTGGAACCCCATTTGTTATACCTTTCCAGCAGGATTGTGAACCATTAATAACTACTCTCTGAGTACTGTTATCCAGCCAGTTATGCACCCACCTTATAGTAGCCCCATCTAAGTTGTATTTGCCTAGTTTATTGATAAGAATATCATGCGAGACCGTATCAAATGCCTTACTAAAGTCTAGGTATACCACATCCACCGCTTCCCCCTTATCCACAAGAGTCGTTATCCTATCAAAGAAAGCTATCAGATTGGTTTGACATGATTTGTTCTTTACAAATCCATGCTGGCTGTTCCCTATCACCTTGCCACCTTCCAAGTGTTTACAGATGATTTCCTTAATTACTTGCTCCATTATCTTCTCTGGCACAGAAGTTAAACTAACTGGTCTGTAGTTTCCTGGGTTTTTCTTATTTCCCTTTTTATAAATGGGCACTATATTTGCCCTTTTCCAAGATTAGACTGAGGTAATCTTTCAGCGGGGTTTTTACTACCTACCTGCTACATTCATGCCCAAAGATTGCACAGAGAGCTCCATACACAGCACATTCCTAAAAACACATGGCTGGGAGTCATTCACAAAGAGCTGTTTGCACTCACCCACAATTGCACACAGCACCAGCCACACTCAATTGCACACCATAATGGGGGGATTCCCATTATCTCCCCACCATTGATTACACTTACATCTTTCATCCCCTAGGATGCTAAAGCAACAATACAAAGCAGGCTCCCAGGCTACTGTTAGCAAACAAGAAAACTTATGAGGCCTGATAGATTGGTTTGGACCAGTTCTAACAGTCTGACCTAGTGAACTCTTTCAATGAAAGGAAGATGCACTAGGGAGGTGGGAAGTTATGGGACAGGCTGAGGTTAGGTCTATACTACACCTTTTTCCGTTTTTTTTTCGGAAAAGTTTTTTCCGAAATTTGGCCCATCTACACTGGGTCAAATTTCGGAATATCCCCCTCTTTCGGAAAATCCCTTCTTCCTTGTAGAATGAGGAAGACAGAGCCTCCGGAAGAGCACATTTGCTCTTCCACAAAAAAAAAAAGTGGAAGAGCAAACACATTCCCTGGACGTGGCAGAGTTTTTCCGGGATACCTCCAGTATCCTGGAAAAACCCTGCAGTCTAGATGTACCCTGAGGCAGGAAGCTTCTCTTGGCATACTTCCCTCTTCTGAGTTGGCAGTTGGATGCTGCAATAGTTTTTGAGGTCTGTAACTCCTAATTGTTGCCTTTACTAAGATTTAATCCATGCATTAATGACACCGTGTGGAGTAATGTAGCCCAAATGTTTATTGTGTCTGACCAGCTCTGACATAAAGCCTGCACCCTTTAGTTTTCATTTGACATTCACTCAAGCAGACCGTTAGTCTCTTTCTGTTCATCAGCAGTGCGTTCCCTCTTTGAGAGCCCATCGTCTTCTCTTTTTTCACCCACAGAAACTTTTTTGGAAGGCAACATGTAGATGGAACTCTGACCTGGGGACCCTTCTGGGTCCTTTACCCAGCTTTGCCATTCACTTATTGGGTGATCTTAGACAAATCGCCATGCTTTTCTGTGCCTCAGTTTCCCCATCCATAACATAAGAATAACAATACAGTACTATCTTTTGTAAAGTGCTTTGAGGCCCTTGGATGAAAAGCACTTTAATTAGAGCTCCAGGTAGTATTATATGGTTTAACCTGTTTGTGTAGCTAAGATGCTTGAGAGACTTGTAGTTGCTTTCTACTGTGCAGTCTCCATTCCTGTAATGCTCTGCTTTATAGGGGATACAGACTAGACTGAACCCAATCACAGCATTTATCTCTGAACAGTCCTTTTACCCATCCAGCTTCTTTTCTTGCACTGATTTATTCCACTGAGTTTTCCTCCAGCTTTTCCATAGTGAGTTGAGCTGAAATTCTCTAGGCTGAATAGGACATTTTTAAAGGAGCCTAATCCATGTATCTCTCTGGAGCCTTTGTGCCTCGGAGTTCCCAGCGTAAGGAGAGTGGCTGGGAAAGAACCAGAGTGCCTCCGTGCACCAATATTCCCAGCTGCTGAAACAACCCCTAAGGCCAGGAATGGTGATGCAGCTGAAGATTATGGTACATCAGTTTTCCTCACATAGCTCTGTTTTCTCCATAAAGATGGAGCACCTTCATTGTACATAGAAACCCAGGAATGCCCATTTTGGGTCAGATCAATGGTCCATCTAGTCCAATATCCTGTCCCTGAGAGCTGTTAGTACTTAATGCCGGGCTGGAGGAAGATGCAAAAATTGCTAAAATGGCCAATTATGTATAACCTGCTCAGAGAGAAAATGTCTTCTTAATCCCATCTGTTAATAGTTTGTTTATACACTCAAGCATGAGATTTTTTATACACCTATGTTCTGTGGATATTATCGATATGAGATTCAATTATTTTGTGAATATTGTTAAGAACTTGGCCTCAGTGATACTCTGTGGCATTGTGTTCCACAGGTGTTTGAGTTGTGCAAAAAGGTATATCCTTTATGCGTTCTAAATATGTTGCCTTGCAGGTTCATTGGATGTTCCCTTGTCCTTGCACTGTGAGAGAAGATAAATGGGAGAACCCACAATACCTACTATGTGGCATTTTTCATAAGAGAATTCTCTCATTTCTCCTCTCTAAACTAAGCAGCTTTCATCTTTGCAGTGCTGCTCAGCATAAAAATAATCTGTCACTCTGAGTGAAAAACCCTGTTGGATAAAAACAGAGTTTTCTGACATGTTAATTTATAGGAAATGTGACATTATTTATATGCACAATTTTCCTCTTAGGGAGTCACACAGGGCAAAATCCATCCCAGATATAACTGTAATGAAGTCAGTGGAATAATACGATGATGATGAATTTGGTCCAAGGCCGGAAGAGTCAGTCTGTGCTGAAGAGGCAACTGATCAATTAATTTAAAATGTTGAGACATGAAAATAGAACCTGATAGTTGCTGGGTTGTAGATAGCAGCACCCTAGCTTCTGTGAATCCCATTCTAAAGTGCCTTGAGTGTAACATCATTGATTTTGTTGCAGTTATTTTTGAACTACATGAGCATGAGTGAGAATAGATTCAGGCCGAACTGGAGAGGCCTGCACATGCTAAGGGGCCATTCCTGCAATTACATCCCCAGAAAACCAAAGTAATTAATTATTTCACACTGAAAATAAATAATTTACAGAAAAGGCAAATTGCAAAGATCTTTTATTATATAAGTAAAAATAATTATTACTTGAAATCTGAGCTACACCAATAGTTTGTATAGAATGAATTTAATAAATCAGTTTGAATCAAAAGGTCTAATTCTCCTCTCACTCACCCTGGTGTAAGTCAGGAGCAGTTTCACTGATGTTAATGAAGTCATACTGGTGTAGGAGGAAGGAGAATTAGGCTCAAGATAACAATTACCTGAACCTAGCAATTGGCCAGAATCTGAACCCCAATTTTAGTTGTGATACTTTAGTTACCAATACCCCAATCCAAAGACATTGCTGTGCAGCTTGGATTTAGATGTCGAACTGGAAGGGGCCTATTTGCAGACCTAGTTCCATTGCAACCCAAACTTTGATAGCTCACCTGTGCAGATGAAAACTGCTGATCTCAGAAGATTTCTGCCATGGGTGGCCAAACTCTTACCAGAACACCTCAAAAGATTTCAAAGAAGCTAGTCCAAGCAGTTCTCATCCTTCCACACTGGAATCCGTGGGCCTTAGAACCTCCTTCTATTTAGCTGGGATTTTCTCTGCCAGTTAGCAGTGTGGGAAGGGCAGGCTAAGAACCCTGATCTAAATAGAGCCTGATCCCCCAACCCTGCCTGACCCTAACCTGGAAGCTTGGCCCATAACTTGACTCTTCAGCCTCATATTGTGGTACAGCACCTAGCCACCCTGATGTGTATCCAGTTCATCTTTTGGCCCTGCCACTGGAACTTTCATTTTTACTGCACCAAGCTCTCTCATGCTCATAACTTCTTTAGGTTAAAGGTGGGTACCTAAACCCTCCCCCCCCCAGATAAATAGGGCAAATATCATAGAGGTGTCTTCCCAATTGACTTATACCCCTGGCCTCTGAGTTAGGATGATTTTTATTTTCTTTTGTTGTTGTTGTTCCTGTGGCTCAGAAATCTGTGCCCTTTATTCTCTCAGCAGGATGTGCTGATGCCTCTTGTGTCCAAGCAGCTGTACTACTATAGTGTGTAAATGACATGAGGGGAGCCATCTGCTTAAATTATGCCTTTCCATATCCCTTCCCCCTTTCCTCCTTCAGTGTTGTCACAGTGTAGTATTTTAATCGGAGGAAACAGATATACCAAGGAAGTGAAATGGGGGGGAGGGAAATCACATCACAGTCCCGTCTGCCAGTGTAAACACTTGACGAGTTCCTGTTATTGTAGCCTAAAATGTACCATGACATCATTTCAGGGCCTCCTAGAATCACCCAGAAGGAGGAAAAGGCAGCATTCCTGGTCCACCCCTTCAGTGAATCCAGAGGATTTCAGACCCTATAAGGCAGTGGAGCTCTGCAAGCCAGGGCTGCAATGAAAAAGCAGGATTTCCAAGACTTTCTTGGTCTTGGCAATGCTGAGATTTCACAAACAGGAAAAACTGCTTTTACTTTTCCTAAAGGGGAACCATTTAGCCACATGAAATATTAAACACAGACTGCTGCAGCAGCAGAGCTGAAATGCGAGAAGGGTTGTTTGATGGAGGATGAGCTGAAGGGATGGGACTGAAATATGCCAGCTCACTCCCCATCCCATAAAAGTTTTGGCAGCGCCTTGTTCCCAAATGCTCAGCTTTCCAAGGAAGTGTCGGACAAGAATGTCTTACTCACAATCCCTCCCAAATGAAGGCAGCTGAATCAATAACAGGGGGATCCAGTCAGAGGGCAAATACGGACTGGATCTGATCACTTGAAAAGTTATACTAGCACTAAATATAGCAGGGATTATGAATTGAAGTGTCCTTTTTCTAGGCACTAAATCAAAAAAAGACTTATCAAGAAATGAAAGCTAAGGACCAACCTCTGTACTACTCAGATGTAAAAATCAAGCAAGAATTGGACCCACAGGTCTGGATTCTTGTCTCAATTTTGCTAGAGTTAATCCTGAATAACTTCACTGAATTTACAGCACTCTAACAGAGATTAGAATCTATTCCACCAAGTCTAGTTCCCACTGACTTTCTGGGAGCAATAATTGCTTCACTGCAATCAGACCATATCCCAGTCAGCCACCATTTCAGACAGGCCAGGGTAGAACCTTTACAGATTTTGTTTCTACTTAAAAGGGGACTTAACTTTTTTTTTGAGACAGTAATATATTACTAAATGAATAGTATTTTGGACTTTTATAGCATCCTCCATCACAGGACTGCAAAACATGTTACAAACTTGAGTGTAGTATAACCTCCCTTTGCTGTTATGTGGCAGATGAAGATCCCCATTATCATTTTATATGTAGGGAAACTGAGGCATGGGGCTTGATTGATTTGACTAGGGTCAAGGAGCAAGTTTATGACAGATGGAAATAGAACATGAACCAGAACTTCACACACAAACTCATCCCATTCAAATGTTATTTATAAAGACATCATTACATAAAAACCTTACTTTTTAACAACAAAATCTGAAATAGTTTAAATCTGTCTTTAAATGAAAATCAGAAAATGAGTAGGCATTTTCAGCTTGGAGAGGTGCAAGGAAGGTGCAGCTGAACACAAAAGGGAAACAGATTGTCCTTATCCAAAAGAAAAGTTACTGGTATAATTTTATTTTTATTATAATAGAGTTGGGATTACTAAAAATCTGGTCAAAAAGACCAAGGTGCTCCATCAACTCTTGCCGACGGGATAATCTCATGTACCATCTATTAAAGTCAACAGAGAACTGCTGGAAAACGTGGAGTATTTCCTGTACCTTGAAAGTCATCTCTCGGCCAAAGTAGACATTGACGCGGAAATCCAGCATCGCCTGAGCTACGCAAGTTGGCTTTTGCCTGCCTGAGATGAAGGGTCTTTGAGAACTGTGACATCAGTGCCAAGACAAAGCTCCTTGTGTACCATGCAGTGGTTGCTCCAACACTGCTGTATGCACAGGAAACCTGGACAGCATATAAGCATCACCTGAAGGCACTTGAACAATATCATCATCGCTGTCTCAGGATAACCCTAAATATCCCTTGGGAGGACAGGCACACGAATGCTAGCATCCTGGAAAAGTCGAACATGACCAGCATTGAAGCTATCATCATCTCCCAACAACTTTGCTGGTCTGGTCAGGTGGTCCAGATGCCTGATCAGCACCTCCCAAAACAGATTCTGTTTTCCAAGCTGAAGGAAGGATGCAGTAGTGTTGGGGACAGAGGAAGTGATTTAAGGACATGTTGAAGGCACACATGAAAAAGTGCAGCATCGGTGTCGACACTTGAGAACACCTTGCCCAGGACCGTCCCCAGTGGAGAGCAGTAATCTGTGAGGGAGTGGCACAATTTGAGAAGTCCCACTGCAGTGCACATTAGGAGAGGTGGAGAAGGAGAAAAGAGCAGCAAAAGCTGCCCTGCATCCCTCCAATAACCACCAGCACCTGCCCCTTCTGCAATAAGACCTGTGGCTCCAGAATCGGGCTGGTCAGCCATCTACAGATCCACAAATAGGAGGGTGACAAGATGACGTCCTACTCGTTATCAAGTGACCACTGAGAGACACTGAAATTTAAAGAGGGACTGCCATAACCTGGCTATCATTTGGGAGAGCCAAGCTTTAGCTCTTCACCAGACCTATCACTGTGATATCTGAGTGCCTTCCAAAGTAAATAATATACAAGGTGCCTATTGCTAGTTTAGTAGTTCTCTTTTCATTCCCGCAGGCTGGATGCCACAACAGGCTAGAGGACTAATTTCTGCATGTCTAGGGCTTGATCCTGCATTCACTGAAATCAGTGGCAAAACTCTTGGGAGAAAAGTAGCAATAAAGCAAGAGGCTTAGATTCCATAGTGATGTGAAGGTTAAGAAGAACCTATGTAGAACAAAAAATGCCTTAATCGACTCCTATTCTTATCTGTATTGTGGTAGGGCCTAGTCAGGTAGCTCTGAACTCTGACTGGTTGTGTAGCTCTTACATCTTTATGACATTTGTCTGTTATGTCTCTAACATGGTGCCTCGCCCCTGCCTTCATGTTAAACATTTTAGTTCACTTGCTCTTGATAGAGTATGCCTGTTCTAACAACCTTTTGACCCAGCACTAAGTGTGATGGGGTGTGGTTGGGGGTGCTTCCTGGAATACTGACAAAGTCACAGACACTTGGCTCTTTGCTCTCTGGGGCTTCTGACCACCCTGTGCTGCTGGGCCAGATCTCCTGATCTCTTCCAGCCAAGGTACAGAGCTGAGATCATCCCCCCCGCCCCCTCCCCGGAGCAATACAGACACTGAAGCTCTTCAGGCCCAAGGAAAATGCAATTTTGGGCCCAGCTTCCAGGGAAACCACTCCCTAAATAAATTATTCAGATAAGTCCCCTTTAACAATGAAAGATGGTTGTATTGTACACACCGGTTGCTCCCCAGGTAACAATTACAGGAGCAGCTAACAGGGAGTTTGGAGAGGGAGTTCTCCAGGTAAAAGAGGAGTAAAAACGGGACCCTTGTGGTAAGTGGCTGTCTGGAGTGTGTGTTTGTGTGTGGGGGAGTTATTTGCTGTGTGCTGAGCTTGTGTTTGTGTGTTTAGTTGGTTGGTTGGTTTGTTTGAAGGAGTTTCTAAAAGGTTTGAAATCTAGAAGCCTCTGTTAATTGGCTGAGCCTCAGTCAGGGGGAGGGGCTACCAGAGCTATATAAGCCTGTGACTCAGCGACCAGGGAGCTTGCAAACAGGAGCAGCTAACAGGGAGTTTGGAGAGGGAGGTTAGAGGGCATGAGGGACTTCTGACCTTCTTTAAAACATAACTCTTATAATAATCGATATTCCAGAGGTTTAAAAAGAATCCCAGTTTCTGCTTAAACTTATTCATTAGAAAAATGGAGACAGAAGCCCAGCAGCAGAGTGGGGGCTACCCTGTTTATTGTGTCGAGTGTAACATGTATGATTACCTGCCCTGTGGGCGGGTGGCGTTGCAAGGAGCTCCTGACCCTCAGAGACCGGGTTCGGGCTTTGGAGGCCAGGGTGGCTGAACTGGAGGAGCTAAGGGAGGTAGAGAGATATGTTGATGAGACTTTCCGGGACACTGTAGTACTGTCCCACCTCCAGTCTGAGAGCCCCAGTGCTCTTAAGGAGGATGAAAGTCTCAAGGAAACAGAGCATTCAATGGGAGCAGAGGGAAACCATCCTGTAGTTGGGACCCTCCTCCCAGAGGATGTTGCGGTATCCTCTCGCCCTGAGGATACCTCTGAGGGGGAGGGAATGCCAGTTAGGAAGAGGCAGGTGTTAGTAGTGGGTGATTCAATTGTTAGAAACATAGATAGTTGGGTTTGTGATGACCGGGAGAACCGTATGGTCACTTGCCTGCCTGGTGCGAACGTTGCGGATCTCTCAAGGCATCTAGATAGACTTATGTGTAGTGCTGGGGAGGAGCCGGTGGTCGTGGTACATGTAGGTACCAATGACGTAGAGAAGGGTAGGAGAGATGTCCTGGAGGCCAAATTTAGGCTGCTAGGAAAGAGACTGAAATCCAGGACCTCTATGGTGGCATTCTCGGAAATGCTTCCAGTTCCACGTGCAGGGCCAGGTAGGCAGGCAGAGCTTCAGAGTCTCAATGTGTGGATGAGACGATGGTGTAGGGAAGAGGGGTTTGGATTTATTAGGAACTGGGGACACATTTGGGAGAGGGGGAGCCTATACAGGAAGGATGGGCTCCACCTAAACCAGGGGGGAACCAGACTGCTGGCACTAAATATTAAAAAGGCTGTAGAGCAGTTTTTAAACTAAGAGATGGGGGAAAGCCGATTGGTGCTGAGATGCACGTAAATCGGAGGGAGACTTCTCTTAGAGGAGAATCCATTGATAGAGATTCTCTAAGCTGTAGTCAGAAAGAGAGGAGGGGAGAGGGCAAACCATGGGCCAGAGCAGACAAACAACCGCATACAAAGGAATCCAATGCACCAGGGAAGGGCAGACAAATAAGCAGTGGCAAATTTTTAAAGTGCTTCTACACAAATGCTAGGAGTCTGACTAATAAGATGGGTGAAGTAGAGTACCTAGTATTAAATGAGGAGATTGACATAATAGGCATCACTGAAACCTGGTGGAATGAGGAAAATCTGTGGGACACAATCATACCGGGATATAAAATATATCAAAAGGATAGAGCAGGCTGGGTGGGTGGCGGAGTGGCACTGTATGTGAAAGATAATGTAGAATCAAATGAAATAAAAATATTAAGTGAATCAACATGTTCAATAGAATCGCTATGGATAGTAATTCCATGCTCCAATAATAAGAAATTAGCAGTAGGGATATATTACCGACCACCTGACCAGAACAGCGATACTGACATTGAAATGCTGAGGGAGATTAGAGAGGCTACCAGAATAAAGAACTCTATAATAATGGGGTATTTTAATTATCCCCATATTGACTGGGTACATGTCACCTCAGGAAGAGAAGCGGAGATAAAATTTCTCAATGGCCTAAATGACTGCATCTTGGAGCAGCTGGTGCAGGAACCCACAAGGAGAGAGGCAATTCTCGATTTAGTCCTGAGTGGAGTGCAGGATCAGGTCCAGGAAATAACCGTTACAGGACCGCTTGGGAATAGTGACCATAATATAATAACATTCAACATTCCTGTGGTGGGTAGAACACTTCAGCAGTCCAGCACCCTGGCATTTGATTTCAAAAAGGGGAATTACACAAAAATGAGGAGGCTAGTTAAACAAATTAAAAGGCACAGTGACTAGAGCCAAATCCCTGCAAGCTGCATGGAAACTTTTTAAAGGCACCATAATAGAGGCCCAACTTAAATGTATACCCCAAATTAAAAAACATAGCAAGAGACCTAAAAAAGTGTCACCGTGGCTTAACCACCATGTAAAAGAAGCAGTGAGGGACAAAAAGGCATCTTTTAAAAAGTGGAAGTCCAATCCCAGTGAGATAAATAGAAAGGAACATAAACACTGTCAAATCAAGTGTAAAAATGTAATAAGAAAAGCAAAAAAAGATTTTGAGGAACAGCTAGCCAAAAGCTCAAAAAGAAATAACAAAATGTTTTTTAAGTACATTAGAAGCAGGAAGCCTGCTAAAAAACCTGTGGGTCCCCTAGACGATCGAACTATAAAAGGCGCAATCAAGGCGATAAAGCCATTGCGGAGAAACTAAATGATTTCTTTGCTTCAGTCTTCATAGCTAAGGACGTCGGGGAGATTCTTTGTGGGTGATGAATCTGAGGAACTGTCCCGGATTGAAGTGTCATTAGAGGAGGTTTTGGAACAAATAGAAAAACTTAATGTTAACAAATCTCCGGGACCGGATGGCATTCATCCAAGGGTTCTAAAAGAACTCAAAGGGGAAATTGCTGAACTATTATCTGTGGTTTGTAACCTATCCCTTAAATCGGCTTCCATACCTAATGACTGGAAGGTAGCCAACGTGACACCAATATTTAAAAAGGGCTCTAGAGGTGATCCGGGCAATTACAGACCGGTAAGTCTAACTTCGGTACCGGGCAAATTAGTCGAAACAATAGTAAAGAATAAAATTGTGAAGCATGTAGAAGAACATAATTTGTTGGACAAAAGTCAACATGGTTTCTGTAAAGGGAAATCCTGTCTTACTAATCTATTAGAGTTCTTTGAAGGGGTTAACAAACATGCGGACAAGGAGGATCCAGTAGATATAGTATACTTAGATTTTCAGAAAGCCTTTGACAAGGTCCCTCACCAAAGGTTCATGTGTAAATTACATGGCCATGGGATAAGAGGGAAGGTCCTTTCTTGGATTGAGAACTGGTTAAAAGACAGGAAACAAAGGGTAGGAATAAATGGTAAATTTTCAGAATGAAGAGGGGTAACTAGTGGTATCCCCCAAGGGTCGGTCCTAGGACCAATCCTGTTCAACTTATTCATAAATGATCTGGAGAAAGGGGTAAGCAGTGAGGTGGTAAAGTTTGCAGATGATACCAAACTGTTTAGGATAGTCAAGACAGAAGCAGACTGTGAGGGACTCCAAGAAGATCTCACCAAACTGAGTGATTGGGCAACAAAATGGCAAATGAAATTTAATGTGGATAAGTGTAAAGTAATGCACATCGGGAAAAATAATCCCAGCTATACGTACAGTATGATGGGGGCTAATTTGGCTATGACAAATCAGGAAAGAGATCTTGGAGTTATCGTGGACAGTTCTCTGAAAACTTCCACACAGTGTGCAGCAGCAGTCAAAAAGGGAAATAGGATGCTAGGAATTATTAAGAAAGGGATAGAAAATAAGACCCAGAATATCTTACTGCCCCTGTATAAAACTATGGTACGCCCGCATCTTGAATACTGTGTACAGATGTGGTCTCCTCACCTCAAAAAAGATATTTTGGCCTTGGAAAGGGTTCAGAAAAGGGCAACTAAAATGATTAGGGTTTTGGAATGGGTCCCATATGAGGAGAGGCTAAAGAGACTGGGACTTTTCAGTTTAGAAAAGGAGAGACTGAGGGGGGATATGATAGAGGTATATAAAATCATGAGTGGTGTGGAGAGGGCCGATAAAGAGAACTTATTTATTAGTTCCCTAAATAGAAGAACTAGAGGACACCAAATGAAATTAATGGGTAGCAGGTTTAAAACTAATAAAAGAAAGTTCTTCTTCACACAGCGTGTAGTCAGCCTGTGGAACTCCGTGCCAGAGGAGGCTGTGAAGGCTAGGTCTATAATAGAGTTTAAAGAGAAGCTAGATAATTTCATGGAGGTTAGGTCCATAAAAGGCTATTAGCCAGGGGATAAAATGGTGTCCTTGGCCTCTGTTTGTCAGAGGCTGGAGAGGGATGGCAGGAGACAAATCACTTGATCTTTGTCTTCGGTCCACCCTCTCTGGGGCACCTGGTGCTGGCCACTGTCGGCAGACAGGATACTGGGCTAGATGGACCTTTGGTCTGACCCAGTACGGCCATTCTTATGTTCTAACAATGAAAGGTGGTTGTATTGTACACACCGGTTGCTCCCCAGGTAACAATTATTTACACTGGGCTTGATAATAAATAAAAGTGATTTTATTAAGTGCAAGCAGTAGGATTTAAGTGGTTGCAAGTGACAACAGGCAGAGCAAAATAGATTCCAAATTTAGAAACAGAAAATGTATCGCAGTTCTAACACTAAAACCTCAGTACAAACTTACCCTAAAACTGTTCTTATTTCAGCTAAACCTCCAAGCCAGGAAGTCCCTTCTCTCTGGGGTCTCTGGTTTATTTTCTTGGGTGTGTCATGCCAGCCAAAGACCAAAGAGACTGAGAACTTTGCTTCTCAAATAGCCTCCCTTTCAGGTGGGAATTCTCTGTTTTACATTCTCCCCTTCCATGGAAAAATTACCTGGTCAGCCCCTACCAGTTAGGGAGGTCACATGAGCCCAACCACTGCTAAGACATAAAGGATCAAAAGGGCTGTTTACTGGTGATCACCCAGACATTGAAGGAACACCCTTGAAGGCTTTCATTTGCACATTTAAAATCATAAGCCATTCTATACCCCACATCTCTAACTTTACAAGCAAGAGTGATACATACTTCAATATAAGATACACAGATCCAGCAGACAAACATTAAAATGGATAGGTTACATGAGATATTTTGTCCAAAGCATCCCAAGGAGATGCAGTCCATTTCCTGAAGAACACAAGCAAAAGATGGAAAGAAGTGGAAATGCTATACAGCAACTTGGTACTTAACATGGCATGCCAAGGCCCTGCTCTGATGTAGGTTAAGCAGCTCAGGAGAGTTTTCAGCACTGCAGATGAGCCTTAACTAGTCCTCAGAGCCACCTTGAGCAAGCCCAGTCTGGAAGTAATTGATATGACCCACCTTAAAACATCACCCCTTTGGCAGGCTTGCAAAAATCAGATTACAGTTGCCTGGGGAAATAGCAGGGGGGAAAAAGACAGATTTCACAATCCTAAACCCAGGTGAATGGTCCTATCCTGTAAGATTCCTCCTGTGGAGACATTCAATTGGTGTGAGTCCCTGTAAGTGCAAAGGAGGATGAAACCAAGAAAGTTGCCTGCAGCTGGTCTCCATTTGCTTAAAGGCTCCTGACTATACAGTTGTTCTTTCAGCTTCAGCCTCCCACTAAGCTAGGCTGACAGAGGCATAAGGAGAAACAATGAGTTGCCTGTTGCTGCTGTACCAAATTAGGCTCTGATTTCCTTGTCTTCTGAGAGAGGCTGAGTCAGTGCTTGCATGGGAAGATTCCAAGTCTGCAAGAATTGGCACCAATGAGGTTGTGCTGTTTTCTCCCATGACACATTGTACCACTGCCCAGGGAACTCCGCCACCACATCTTTCAAATGAGATCTAAAAAACAAAGCTCCTAACCCTGCTGTGGTCCTTAAAGATCCTGTAGCACTTTGTATTTTAGCTTTAGTGTGCTGACCATATTCCATGTGGGTAATTTAACTCTGCCTCCTTCAATACCCCTGGCAGTTTCATGTAGATACACTTCACTTCCTGTTCTAGATATCATATTGTGTTGCCCAAGCAGAATAGTTATAGGGCTCCACCCTAGAGTTGTTCACATTTTGTGGTGGGTGAATAATCATTACACATCCAGTTTATTAAAGTGTTAAGGATGGGAGATGCTGTATACAATTTAAGTTTGCATTTCTATAATTGTCATTATTGTAGCTTTATAAAAATAGTAACATATCAATATTTGTCTCCATTTGTTGCATTTGGAAAGTTATCTTCTAGACACAAGTAAGAGCTAGGTTGCATAATTACTTGTGTTACCAGAATTGTGTATTTTTGTGCATAATCCTGTGGGCTCTCTGAAAGATATTATGACCATATCCCTATAGGTTTATCCACACACTGAACTGTTCATTAATCATAATTGCTATTTCTATTGCAGTAGCACTCAAGAGCCCTAATAATGGACCGGGACTCCAATATGCTAGGTATTGTAGAACAAGTGAACAAAAAGTTGGTCCTTTCCCCATGGATCTTATCAAGCTTGAAGGAGAGCTAGATCTCTGGGAATCAGTATTAAAGCATCCAGTATTATCCATAATCTGTATATAAATATTGTACACTCAAATAGTCTGCATTGATTCCTCCAGCTCCCCACTGCCTTCAAGGGGATTTTATCTGACTGAGTAGAATTAGGTCAGACCCGTATGCAGGAATTTCTGTCATGGGGGGGTGTTTTTTTGTAAATGTGGACCCAAGGGGGTGAAGGCACCCTCCATGGTCCCCCAAGTAAGTGGGGAAATCAGCCCCAGCTTTCCCCCAGCCAGGCAGAGCATAGGGGAGGGATCCTCAGGCAGTGTGGCACTCCTGTCTTCCCTTGGGGAACATGCTTACTTGGGAAACCATGCGGGTGCTTTTGCACCCTTCACACACACACCCCATGGCTGCATCTAGACTAGCATGATTTTGCGCAAATGCTTTTAACGGAAAAGTTTTTCCGTTAAAAGTATTTGCGCAAGAGAGCGTCTAGACTGGCACGGAGTTATCGTTATAATGATGTGCTTTTGCGCAAAAGTGCGTCTACATTGGTGGCGCGCTTTTGCGCAAAAGCAGAAGCCTGGAACCATTTTGAAGAGGGCAAAAGGGCATTAGCCCTTTCCGGGGGCGGGGGCTGGAGCTCCTTTTAGACACGTGCTTAAAGGGGACTCGCCGGACAGCCGTTTGTCTCCTGCTCCGTGCTTTAGGACCTCTTGCAGGGACTGACAGCCCTAGCAGTTTTGGTGGTTGCCCTCTGCCTTTTGGACACCACCCTTTTGCCACCGAGTGCTTTTTCCTGGGGTTTTTTTCTTTTGTCTGCCATGGAGCTAGGGATGGCCATGTGCCTGCTCTGGCCATTGCCGGCCATTTTCGAGTGCCTGCAGCTGCTGCTCCAGGTTGGTGCCCTCCTCTTCCAGGACCAGGAGGGGCACATTGCTTTGGACTCCCTCACCAGTGAGGCCATGGTGTCCCTGTGGCACCCCCACCCCAGGGTGCAGAGGCGTCTGTGGAGACTGGACACCAGTACCGACTGGTGGGACCGGCTGGTCCTAGGGCAATGGGACGACCAGCAATGGCTCTGGAACTTCCGCATGCGAAAGCGGACATTCCTGGAGCTCTGTGCCTGGCTCACCCCCGCACTCCAGAGAGCCACCACCCGGCTGCGGGCACCCATCCCCATCAAGAAGAGGGTCGCCATTGCAGTCTGGAAGCTGGCCACCCCGGACAGCTACCGATCGGTGGCACACCAGTTCGGGGTGGCCAGATCCACCGTCGGCGCCGTCGTGATGGAGGTAAGTCCCAGGGCGAGTGGGGAGTGGGGTGGGGGGAGGGTGCTGCACTCCATGCCCAAGGGCAGCCAAGACTCCACGCTGGGTCACCCAGGGGTTCGGGCCGTCCCTCCCTTGCACAGGCCTGCTGGGGGGGGGTGTAGGGCGAGGGGGCTGTGGTGTGTGTGTGCGTGCGTGCGTGTGTGCGTGAGGACAGAGGGAATCACGGGGAGGGGGCCAAGGGAGCGCACACCCACCCCTGCCTTATGTGATGTGTTCCCCTGTGTTTCTCTGCACCCTTCTGCAGGTCGTCCGCGCCATCAACAACGTCCTGCTCCCCAGAGTGATCCGCCTGCAGGACGTGGACACTACCGTCACCGGCTTCGCTGCCCTCGGTTTCCCCAACTGCGGGGGAGCCCTGGATGCAACCCACATCCCCGTCCAGGTCCCGGAGCATCGAGCGGCCCATTTCATGAACAGAAAGGGGTACTGCTCCATTGTTCTGCAGGCCCTCATGGACCACCGGGGCCGCTTTATGGACGTTTATGCAGGCTGGTCCGGCAGGGCACACGACGCTCGCATCCTCCGCAACTCCGGACTGTTTCGCAGGCTGGAGGCGAGCACCTACTTCCCCCGGCGGGAGTTGACTGTCGGGGATGTGCCTATGCCCATCTGCGTCATTGGGGACGCAGCCTACCCCCTGCTGCCCTGGCTAATGTGGCCCTACACGGGGCGGCCAGACCAGAACCGGGCCCGGTTCAATGACCACCTCAACCGGGCCCGCAATCAAGTGGAGCTCGCCTTTGGCCGATTAAAAGCCCGCTTCCGGTGTTTGCTCACCCGTCTCGAGATGGGTGAGTGGAATGCAACAGAGGTAGTGGCCGCGTGCTGCGTGCGCCACAACATTGTGGAGCAGAGCGGGGAGGCCTTCCTTCCCACATGGATGGCAGCGGAGAGCCAGACCTATGAACAGCCCCACACAGCTGCCAGCCACCAGGCGCACAAGGATGGGGTGCGCATCCGGGAGGCCCTCACGGACATGTTTTCACAGGCCCCGGAGTAGGGTTGCCTCGGTTTCCCTGGACAACTCCCTCCCCTCCCCTTACCTCCCAATACACAACAACACAGTTTGGGGGAGAGGGGGATGTTGTGCAGCATGTTCATGATTGTTATATGAAATATGTTTGAGCAGTCTAGTTCAGAGCAGAGTACTCTTGGGTTCTGTTAAGGGTTTGGTCAGGTCAAGCGGAAGGCTTGTACCTACCAATTAGGATTAGGTTTAGAGTTAGGTTTAGTTAGATTAGCTATCGTCGTTGGTTCAAAGCATTTTGGCCATCATCGAGTTTGTTCGTCAGGCGCGTCGGCCGTAGCTAGAGTTTTCTTTGAGTTCAGGGTTAAGTTTAGGGATATTCTAGGCCACCTTCGTCTGTTCGAGTTGTCCTGAAGAACAGGAAGAGGATTTGAGGTTCGTGCGGAAGGCTTGAGTCAGCGCACCCGATTCCAGTCATCTTCGAGGGATCTCCTGGCAGTTCCTCTCCTGAGGCCCGGAAGGACCAAAGGATCGAGGTCGCCAGCCACAGCTTCGTCCATCGAGGGATCTCCTGGCAGTTCCTCTCCTGAGGCCCGGAAGGACCAAAGGATCGAGGTCACCAGCCACAGCTTCATCCATCGAGGGATCTCCTGGCAGTTCCTCTCCTGAGGCCTGGAAGGACCAAAGGATCGAGGTCACCAGTGTCACCGCAATCACCCTCCGCGCCTAGACTGCGCTAAATGTATTTTGTGTTGTGTTTACTCTTTTGTAATCTATCCCTTGCTTGATTGTGATTTTCTGCATGTCAAATATAGTCCTGTGGTTAAATTTTATCTTCAGAGTTGGTATTCATTTATGCATCACAAACTCATAACCCTTTAAAATGATTTCCCTTTTTTTTTAGAAAACCTGTGATAGATATGGAATTTGGAGTCCGCATTTGTCATCTTCATGATTTTATTAGGTTGATCGGCATTCTAAATTAATTATTCACGTTACCTCACGTAACAGGGAGGAGACCTTGAACTGGGAGGGGGAGGGGAGCTACTCCTGGGAGGGGTGGCCCCTGCGACCACTCCTGCGGGGGCGGACCTGGACATGGGGGGCAGCCTGAACGGGGAGGTGGGCAGGAGGAGCAGGAGGAGGAGGGGCCATTGCAGGAGGGGGCGGGGACAGGTGCACCATGATGGGGTGCACATCCAGGAGGCCCTCACGGACATGTTCTCACAGGCCCCGGAGTAGGGTCGCCTCGGTTTCCCTGGACAACTCCCTCCCCTTCCCTTCCTCCTCCCCTCCCCTCCCCTCCCAATACACAACAACACAGTTTGGTTTCACCAAAAAAACTTGTTGGTTTTTATTTACAAAGAGGGCAGAGGGGGAGGAGACCTTCAACTTGGAGGGAGAGGAGACCTTGAACTGGGAGGGAGAGGGGAGCTACTCCTGGGAGGGGTGGCCCCTGCGACCGCTCCTGCGGGGGCAGACCTGGACATGGGGGGCAGGCCGCATTGGGGCAGGCTGAATGGGGAGGTGGGCAGCAGGAGCAGGAGGGGCAGGAGGAGGAGCAGGAGGGGCCATTGCAGGAGGGGCAGGAGGGGGCGGGGGCAGTGCTAGGGGAGGAATGGCGGGGCCATGGGGTGAGGCCATGCCATAATGTATGGCATGGGCAATGTGTGCGGAGAGGCTGGCAACAGAGTTCGCCATCAGCGCACAGTGTCCCTGGAAGGTGGCCCAGGCCTCCTGGCGCCACTGCAGGTCCGCCTCTGTGCGTCTCTGGATGGCAGCCTCTGTTCGCTCGATGGACTTTTGCCCAAATGGGAGCGTCAAAAGATTTGTGGCGCCGCAGGAGCTGGTCCCGCTGTCGGACACGCTGCCTCCATTGTTGGGCGGCTGGGGGTGCTGCTGCTGCCGGACTGGAGGGTCCCCCGCTCCTGGTTGGTCCCGCTGCAGGGAACAGAAGAAAGGATGGGTCAGTCAGGCAGCCCGGCCACTGTCCCCACAGCTCATGCCTTCCACCCCACCCCTGAGCCCAGGTGACACCACAGGAGTAGTGTGGCTTGGGCCCCCTCGGTTCCCCACCTGCTCCCCCCCGTGTTGTATGTTTGCATAGAGGACCGCCCCTGGAGTAGGGTCCTCCTCCATGTATTGGAACCCCCAGTCTGTGTCCTGGCCCCGTGGAGGGTGGGAGGGCGCTTGTGTTGCGTTAACCTGTGGAACTCCCTGCCGGTGGAGGCTGTGAGGCTTTGGGCTAATCACTGGTGTTTGACAGGGAGTGAGATGAATCCCCACACAGTGCCTGGGAGCATGTCTGGCAGACATGGTCTGGGCTCTCAGATCCCCATCGTGTGGGATATCTCCTGGACGGAACCAGGAGAGTGACAGGGGAGTGTCCCATCCTTGCAGCAAAACTGAGGCGGCCCTAGGGGCAGCCCGAGTGCTTCCCCCCCTTCTCCCTCCCACTATCCCTCACACACGTAGCCCAGGGACACATATGGCCACAGTGGGGACTTCCCTCAGGGAGCCAGCCAAGGCACCAGGAGCAGGCGAGGGGCTCAGTGGAGGCCACGTTCACAGGGCTGTGATGCTGTGGTTTTCCCAGGAGCAGCTGGCTGTGCCTCACAGCCAGGCATGGGACAGTGTGCCGTTCTGTGTGCTGCACCCTTGCAGAGGTGCGGGCTCTGGCCTGAGTCCCTGGGGCCCTGGCTGGTTCCAGGCAGCATCCACCCTTCCCCCTGGTCCTGCCGGATGTGTGTGAGCAGCACAGTCCCAGGCGTGCCCTGGAGCTGCCTGCCACGGCCACGTCCACTCGGTCACCAGGCTGCATGTGGTTGCACGTGCTGCTTACTGCCTAATGCTGCACAGTGTGCAGCTCACATGGCCTGAGTGACATGCTCTCCCCATCCCCCCTCCGGGCACCTGGCTCCCCCCCCCCCGCCCTTGTGAGTGCAAAGTGCAACACTCACCGGTGGATCCTTCCCCGGCCTCCGAGGATGCGCGGGAGACGTTGGGGCTGCCGGAGGGGGCCTGCTGCGTGGCAGTGCTGGCCTCGTCCTCCGACGCACTGCTATCTCCTTCCCCCGCCTCAGTGGTCCTGATGACGGGGGGGTGCACGCTGCTGTCGATGGGGACCTCCGGGGCTTGTGGGGCTGGCTGGCCCAGGATGGCGTGGAGCCGGTCGTAGTGGGGGCAGGTGTCGGCTCCTGCCCCCTGGCCCTCGCTGGCCCGCACATAGCCCAGGCGCAGCTCCTTCACCTTAGCCCGGACTTGCTTGAGGGTCCGGGCTGGATGTCCCTGCTGAGCGAGCGCCTGGGCCATGCGGGTGAAGATCTCGGCATTGCGGCACCGGGAGTGGGTGTCATGGAGGTCCTCCTCCTCCTGCCACAGGTCCAACAGGCTGTCCAGCTCCCCTGAGGACCAGGATGGGGCCCGTCTTTTTCGGCCCCTGGGGGCCTCCTGCGCTGGGGGTGCGGGTGGCTGATTGCCCGGAGCTGCCATCCTGCTGCAGGGTGGCTGCTGAGCACGGCAGGGGCCACGTGGCAGACCTCTGCCTAGAGGTCCGTGCTAGTCTCCTGCCGTGTGAGCTCAGCAGCCTGTGTCTGCTTTAAGGAGCTCAGGTTGCCAGGAAGTCCAGGGTGGCTATGGGGTCTCCGTGCGTACAAAGGGTTTTTTTCCGTGTAGCCTGCTTTTGCGCAAAAGTCTTAGGTAGCTGTCTACACTGGCCCTTTTGCGCAAAAGCTTTTGCGCAAAAGGACTTTTGCCCAAATGGGAGCATCAAAAGATTTGTGCAAGAAGCACTGATTTCTTACATTACGTCAGTGCTCTTGCACAAATTCAAGCGGCCAGTGTAGACAGCTGGCAAGTTTTTGCGCAAAAGCAGCCGCTTTTGCGGAAAAACTGGCCAGTCTAGACACAGCCCACATGTATGGGCCTGTAAGTACTATATATTGAGATGATACAATAGGGTGAAATATGCAAACAATGGTTCTTGGGCTCCAAATAACTGCGAGGATAACGTCATCGAGGCCTCTAATATCATCAGTGCAATCTCTCCCCCAACAGCAGATGTTTCAAAGCTCAGTATTAGGTTGATGTTACAAGAACCACAAAATATGTAATTTATTCAGGGAACCCTGGGAACAGATTCCTACAAGCCTTACTCACAGAATTTCTGTGTTGGAAAGGGATCTGCTCTTTTCCACAGAGATCTCCAATTCTGATGCTCCATAGCCATTGTTTTGCGTCACAAAGTCATAAAGTGAATGCACCAAGGTACCACTTTGATTGGGCAGCATTTTGTTCTTGCATTGCATTGGTGTTAATGGATATACAAGGTGCAAGGCAAGAATCAAGAGGAGGATCTCTTTTTTGGTATCATTATGCCCTTCCCATGAGAGATAGGGAAGTCAGCAGAGTAGAGTACTCTACACAAATCACAAGCTGTGATAGTAAAGATCCTTCTGCTTATTTGTTAGCTAGAGTGATCTTAAGTTTGGGAAAGTAGCATGATCCTAGGTTCAGGAGGATGAACCCCTGGATTCTTTTCTGACTGCTACTGGCTCACTGTGTGACCTGGGGCAAATTGGCTTCACTAACCTGCATCTCTCCCAGCTGTGTCCCCAGTTTATACAGTACTCTGTTATAAAGGAACACCATCAAATTAAAAAAAATAATGATTACTGTCTGCATATATTTTGTACCCACTCTTTTTACAGATAAGAGTAAAGATGATTAAATCAGCAGTTCTCAAACTTCCTTGCACCATGACCCTCTTTGAGTTGTCAAATTACTACATGACCCTGGGGGGCAGAACTAAAGTATGAGCCAGACCAAGCCCTGCCACCTGGGACTGGGGAGAAGGGGGGAGAAGGGGCAAAGCCAAAACCCAAGGGTTTCAGCCCCAGTCAGGGGGCTTGTAACTTGAGCTCTGCCACCAAGGGCTGTAGCCAAAGACCTAGCTCTACTGACCAGGGCTTTTGCTCAGGGTTGAAGCTGAAGCCCGAGGGTTGTGGGACTCTGGCCTCAGCATTGGACACCAGCAAGTCTAACACCAGCCCTGGTGACCCCATTAAAACAGGGCCCTGACCCACAGTTTGAGAAGCACTGCTCCAAATGAAATATCAGAGAGCTCCCTAGTAACATGTATACAATGGTTTGAAGTCCCATGATGGGGATTTTTCTCTCTTATTTCAGACTAATGTCCAGAGGAGCCAGTCAGGATTGGGCCACCATTGGTGGAGTGCTTTGCAAAGGCTCAGGAAGATAGTCCCTGACCTGAAGACTAAGAGGTAATAATGAAATTGGAAATAAGATGCACCAAGTGAGTGTGGCAAACAGAAGCAGGGAAGGGGGATGGGTGGACATGGTAACAGTAATGAGATTGTCATTTACATTGATTATTTATTGCTCGTTTATTGGCATCAGATTGTCTGAAATTTTTAAATAAATAAAACCTGCTCTCTCCATAGTCCAAGCAGACATTGGTATCCAGCCTGGCCTGCTGGCAGAGCCAATTGGCAGTAGATAATGCCAATCCTTACCATTCTATTGCCAACCACCTTTGAGTCAGAGCCTGCCTATTAAATAGACTTAGGGCAGGTCTACACTACAGGCTTCAGCTGGCATAGCTATATTGGTTAGGGGCATGATGAGGTGCAATCTCCAACTGACATAGCCAGCAATAGCCCTAGTGTAGATACAGAGTTTGGTGGTATAACTGTTTGTCGGTAGTTTATTTGAGTCAGAAGGGCTAGAATAAGCTCTACTGGCAAAAGATGTCACAGTTTTGCCAGTATAGTGTGGATACAGTAAACCAGTAGTGGTCTCTCAGCAAAGCCTGATAATCAGGGACCTGGCTTTATGCAGACTGTCTTAAAGCAGATGCTATAGTCAAGCTGCGTTTTGTCCCACACAGGAAATGGCAGTGGCTGCAGTTGGGATAGTACTGGACCTAGATGTCATTGGCTTTGACTCACTTTTGACTCATGCTTAGTTACTCCATTTTTGCCATGTAAGTGTCTCATTTTTCCCTGGCTGTTTCCTGAAGGGGACAAACACTGACCATGAACCCATCTAGTCACAAATCAAGGATCAGGGAAGGAAGACTCCTACGGAAATCACGTGGCTGCCCTAAAGGTCAGTGGAAAGCACTTTGAAAAAGCAGCCTTTCAACATAGTACCTCTAAAGCATACTGGGGCACTTCAAAGGAAACAATGTTTAATGTATGCTTATGCCTCCCAGTTATGAATTTGCTTCATGTTGTACACTGAATATGGCACTGTGTACAAGATAGCCACAATTCCTAGATAAGCACATGGCTTCCTCAATTGTGTTCATTTGTGATCTTGGCCTGATATGTTTCTCCCTCTGGTATGAATTATCTTCAATGACATTTTTTTGAGGAAGTTATAAACTGCTGAAAAAAAGCTAGCACAGAAACTGGGACTCTAACTACTGTGTATGGGAGACACACACTGGAATATATACATGAACTCAGTGAAATCTTTGCTAATAAGCTCCTCACCAGAGTTCGTAACACACAGTAGCATTCAGCTCATAAGAGAGTTATCCCGTGTTACTCACAGGCTACGTCTACACTGCAGGCTTCTTGCACAAGAACTGTTTTGCGCAAGAGTTCTTGTGCAAAAGTACTTGCGCAAGAGAGCGTCCACACTGGTCACAGCGCATTGTAAGAGCCATGCGCTATTGCACAATAGAGCGTCCACATTGGCGGGATGCTCTTGCGCAAAAGCTTCCCCCCCCGGAACTACTTTGCAGAGGGCAAAAGGGCACCAGGACTTTCCGGGGGTGGGGGCTGAAGCTCCTTTGAGACGAGTGCTTAAAGGGATCTCCCTGGACAGCCGTTTCTCTCCTGCTGCGTGCTTTGGGACCTCTTGCAGGGACTGACAGCCGTAGCAGTTCTAGTTGTGGTTGCCCTCAGCCTCTTTGGACACCACAGCTTCTGCCCTAGTGCCTTTTGTGCCTTTGGCATTCTCACTGCTGTGTCAAGGAGCCAGGGGTGGCCCTGTGCCTGCTCTGGCCCCACACGACCATTTTGGAGTGCCTGCAACTGCTGCTCCATGCTCCTGTGCTGTTCCTGCAGGAGCTCAAGACTGTGCTCGAGCTGGACTCCCTCTCCATGCATGCGGTGGTGTCCCTGGGGCATCCCCACCCGACCATGGAGAGGCATTTTTGGAGACTGGACACCAGTACCGACTGGTGGGACCGGCTGGTCCTGGAGCAATGGGACGACCAGCAGTGGCTCCGGAACTTCAGGACGTGAAAGCAGACGTTCCTGGAGCTGTGTGCCTGGCTCACCCCTGCGCTCCAGAGACGTACCACCCAGCTGCGGGCCACCATCCCGGTAAACAAGAGGGTCGCCATCTCCCTCTGGAAGCTGGCCACTCTGGACAGGTACCACTCGGTGGGACATCAGTTCAGGGTGGGCAGGTCCACTGTCGGTGCCATCGTGATTCAGGTAAGTCCTGGGGGGTGCTGCACTCCCTGCCCGGGTGAAGGGAAGACTCCAGGCTGGGAGGGGGGGAAACAGTGGAGGACACACCATCACCCAGGGGTTTGTGCCATCCCTCCCTCACATAGGCCTGCTGGTATGGGGGAGCCTGTGGGGCGAGGGGGCCCTGGTGTGTTTGGGGACAGAGGGCATCACAGGGGGGTGGGCACTCCCCAAGGGATCATGCACTTACCCTGCCTCATTCGGTGCATTCCCTGTATTTCCGTGCGCCCTTCTGTAGGTTGTCCATGCGATCAATGACATCCTGCTCCAGAGAGTCATCCGCCTTCGGGACGTGGATGCAACACGGCTGGCTTTGCTGCCCTGGGGTTCCCCAACTGCGGGGGAGCCCTGGATGTGACCCACTTCCCCATCCGTGCCCTGGAACATCGAGAGGTCCATTTTATCAATCGGAAGGGGTACTGCTCTATCGTGCTCCAGGCCCTCATGGACTGCCGTGGCCACTTCACAGACATTTATGTGGGATGGTCTGGCAGGGCACATGACACCCGCATCCTAAGAAACTCCAGCCTGTTTTGCAGGCTGGAGGCAGGCACTTTCTTCCCCCAGCAGAAATTTACTGTTGGGGACATCCACGTGCCTCTCTGTGTTGTGGGGGACACGGCTTACCCCGATGCCCTGGTTGATGCGGCCCTACGCAGGATGGATGGACCCCGGCCGGGCAAGTTTTAACAACCACCTGAACCGGGCCCCCAACCAGGTCGAGTGCGCCTTTGGCTGGCTCAAGGTACGCTTTAGTTGTCTGCTCACCCGTCTTGAGATGGGTGAGCAGAACATTCCTGAAGTTGTGGCAGCGTGTTGTGTGCTCCAGAACATCGTGGAGCAGAAGGGGGAGGTCTTCCTCCCGGCGTGCATGGCAGCCAAGGGCTGGGCATTTGAACAGCCCCACACAGCTGCCAACCACCAGGTGCACCACGATGGGGTGCGCATCCGGGAGGCCCTGAAGGACATGTTCTCCCAGGCCCCGCCCCGCATCTACATCTCCCTCCTATCCCCAACCCTTCCCTCCCCCGCTCCCCTCACCTCCCAATAAACAAAACCAAACCAGTTTTTTCTTAAAACAGAAAACTTTTATTTGTCTTAACAATAGGGAAGAAGGGTGGGCAGTGGGAGGGGCCTCTGAACTGGGAGGGGGAGGAGGAAGGGAGCTCTCAACTGGGAGGGGGAGCTACTGGTGGAAGGAGTGGCTCCTGCCAGTGCCTCTGCGGGGGCGGAGGCCTCGCTGGCCTTCAGGCCAGGTCAGGGCAGGCAGCATGGGGAGGTGGGCAGGACGGGGTGCAGCAGGTAGGGGCATGGCAGCAGCAGGAGGGGTGGCTGGAGGGTAGCAGGTGGGGCATGGTGGCAGCAGGAAGGGTGGCTGGAGGGGGCATGGGCATGGCAGGGAGGGCAGGTGGATGTGGCAAGGCCATGCGATAATTCATGGTGTGACCAATGTGCGACATCAGAGTGGTGGTAACGTCGCACATGCGTTGCAGAAACTGCCCCCCATGCCTGCTGCCGCCACTCCAGGTCATAAGAATGGCTGTACGGGGTCAGACCAAAGGTCCCTTTAGCCCAGTAGCCTGTCTGCCGACAGTGGCCAGCACCAGGTGCCCCAGAGAGGGTGGACTGAAGACAATGATCAAGCAATTTGTCTCGTGCCATCCATCTCCAGCCTCTTACAAACAGAGGCCAGGGACACCATTTCTATCCCCTGGCTAATAGCCTTTTATGGACCCAACCTCCATTAAATTATCTAGCTTCTCTTTAAACTCTGTTATAGTCCTAGCCTTCACAGCCTTCTCTGGCAAGGAGTTCCACAAGTTGTTCTTCACACAGCGTGTAGTCTTTCTTTTATTAGTTTTAAACCTGCTACCCATTAACTTCATTTGGTGTCCTCTAGTTCTTCTATTATGGGAACTAATAAATAACTTTTCTTTATTCACCCTCTCCGCACCACTCATGATTTTATATACCTCTATCGTATCCCCCCTCAGTCTCCTCTTTTCTAAACTGAAAATTCCCAGTCGCTTTAACCTCTTCATATGGGACCCGTTCCAAACCCCTAATCATTTTAGTTGCCCTTTTCTGAACCCTTTCTAAGGCCAAAATATCTTTTTTGAGGTGAGGAGACCACATCTGTACACAGTATTCAAGATGTGGGCGTACCATAGTTTTATGCAGGGGCAGTAAGATATTCTGTCTTATTTTCTATCCCTTTCTTAATAATTCTTAGCATCCTATTTGCCTTTTTGACCGCCGCTGCACACTGTGTGGAAGTTTTCAGAGAACTATCCACGATAACTCCAAGATCTCTTTCCTGATTTGTCATAGTCAAATTAGCCCCCCATCATACTGTACGTATAGTTGGGGTTATTTTTCAGCGTCGATTTTTCTGGTGACCACCACCTCAATTTTCTTGATGGCCTGGACGTGCCGCCGTAGTAGCTGGTCCCACTGCCTGGCCCGCCAGACTGGTGCCTGGGAGGTTGGGGGTGCTGCCGCCGCTGCAGGGCTGTAGGGTCTCTCACTCCTGGATGGTCCTGCTGCAGAGAACAGAGATAATGATGGGGAGGTCAGGCAGCCCTGCTCACACTGTCCTGCACCCCGTGCCCTCCGCCCTGAGTCCAGGTGACACTACACTACTGTGGCTTGGGCCCACTCAGTCCCCTGTGTGTATGTTTGCATACAGGACTCCCCCTGGAGTAAAGTGATCCTTCATGGATTGTAACCCCTTGGGAGACATCACTGTGTCTGAAGACCCTTGTCTGTGTCCTGGCCACTTGGCATGTGTTGTGTCAACCTGTGGAACTCCTTGCCAGGGGAGGCTGTGAAGGCTTAGGACTATTAACAGAGTTTAAAGAGGAGCTAGATAAATCCCCACACTGCATGGGAGCAAGAATGGCAGATGAGGTCTGGGGTCTCGGACCCCTGTCAATTGATGTCCTCGGAGACAGAGCCAGGGTGACGGGGGAGTGTACTGTCCTTGCAGCAAAACTCAAGTGGCCATAAGGCCAGGCTGATCGCTTCCCTGCTCCCCCTCCTGCTAGCCCTCAGACAAGTAGCCCAGGGAAGTGTGTGGCCACAGTGAGGGGCTTCCCTCGGGGGCAGCCTAGGGGCCGGGAGCAGGCGAGGGGCTCCATGGGGGCCGTGCTCACAGGGCTGGCTCACTGCGGTTTCCCTGGGAGCAGCTGCTGTGTCACGGCCAGGCATGGCTGTGCGCTGTCTGTGTGTGGCACTCTTCGGGAGGTGTGGGGTCTGGCCTGAGTTCTTGGGGCCTTGGCTACTTCCAGCAGGCACCCCTCTTTAGCCCCCCCCCCCAAGTCAGGACATGTGCAAGCAGCAGGGTCGCAGGCGCGCCCTGGAGCTGCCTGCCACATCCACATGCCACAGTCAGGCTGTATGAGGTTGCACGTGCTGCGTACTGTTACACAGCATGCAGCTCGAACTGCCTGAGTGACGTTCCTTCCCCCTCACTCGCAAGGGTGGGGGAGCCGGGTGCCCGGGGCGAGAAGCGCAACACTCACCAGATGATCCTTCACCGGCCTCGGATGAAGCCCGGGAGACATCCTGGCTGCTCAGCACTGGCTCCAGGTGCAGGGTGACGGTGCTGCTGCAGTCGTCTCCCTCATCCTCGGATCCAGACCCAGTGGGCAGGTCACCCTCCTCCTCCGTGTCACGTGGCCTGGTCACTGGGGGGCACAGGCCGGTGTCCACTGGCACTGAGGGTCCTGAGACTGCTGTCTCACTGAGGATGGCGTGGAGGCAATTGTAGTGGGGAAAGGTGTTGGCTCCTACCCCCTGGCCCTCGGTGACCCGGACATAGCCCAGGCGCAACTCCTTCACCTTAGCCTGGATCTTAGCCAGATGTCCCTGCTGGGAGAGCACCTGGGCCATACGGCTAAAAATGTCCGCATTCTGGCGATGGGCACAGGGGTCGTGGAGGGCTTCCTCATTGGCCCACAGGTCCAGAAGAGCCTCCAATTCTGCCTGGGACCAGCAAGAGGGGCGCCTCTTGGTGCCCCTCCGGGCTTCGTGGGAGCCCTGGGGTGGCTGCTGGGAGGAGGGTGCAGGCTCTCGTGGGTGTCTGGAGCAGACATCTCCTCTGGGGGGCTCATGGGTGCAGCAGGGCAGAGCCATGTGCTGGATCTGCTGGCTGTGCTGCTGCCATGCGGCGTCTGCAGGCTGCGTGTGGCTTTAAGGGGGGGGTCTGGTAACCAGGAAGTAAGAAGCTGTGAGTGCAGGTACAGAGTGTCCAAGCAGCCACTTGGCTTTTTTCCTGTGAGGCTGGTTCTTGCGCAAAAACTCTTGGCTGCCTGTCTACACTGGCCTCTTGCACAACACTTGCGCAAGAAGGCTTCTTCCTGATAGGGAGCGTCAGAGCTCTCGTGCAAGAAGCTCTGTTTTCTGACGCTATACTGTAGATTTACTTGAGCAAGAATGCGCATGCAGTGTAGACAGGCGGCAAGTTTTTGCGCAAGAACAGCCATTCTTGCGCAAGAACCTGCCAGTGTAGACATAGCCACACTGTAGAGTCAGACCTCCTATGCTGGCCAGAATAGTACTCCCTTTAGTGCTCATTATTAATAGGCTTTACTCTACAGAAGTACAGAAAACAGATAGGATATTCAGAATTGTCATATTTTGGCAAGCTGGATGAACTCACATCAAACCAGCCTTTTCTTCTCAATGTGGAACAAGGCAAATTCCAACTGACTGATTTATACAGCCAGCTTTCCACACCAGCCCTGTATCTTAACAAATTGTTTCCAGTACGACCTGCCTGGACAAGTGAGATTCAGCCATTAAACAGTGAGTGGAAGAGGGTAGGTTGTGTGCAGCATAAGGAAGTAATTGAGCAGCTGCTACCACACCATATGGTTATTCAAAATATTAAGATGCTGGCTGGTAGCAGCATATGAAGATGGCAGGTACTTCCACCAGACTGTCCTTTCCTTCCACTAGAACTGATTAGTGAGGGTACACGCACAGCAGGGCTGGTGAAGGTGGTGGACAGACTGCTTATGTATGACTTCCTGGATCGCATTTGATGCATAGCAAGGACATTTGGTGACACCATTCCACTTTCCCTTATTTCTCTATCCCCTGCATTCCCTTTTTACCCCCTTTGTGCAAGGGATCACGCATCAGCAAGAGAGAAAGGGGAAGTGTGGAAGGCAAAGAGCTTAGATCCTATTGTCAAGCTCTTCAGTCTTGCAACATAGCAATATTGATAGATAGCTTTATGTCAAAACAGAGTTCTCATAGGAGGAAGAAGAACATGGAGCAAAGGTAGACACTAAATTACTCAATCAAAAGACAGTACTATGCAGCACTTTAAAGACTAACAAGATGGTTTATTAGGTGATGAGCTTTCACCTAATAAACCATCTTGTTAGTCTTTAAAGTGCTGCATAGTCCTATCTTTTGTTTCAGCAAGACCAGACTAACATGGCTACATCTCTATTACTATACTAAATTAGTCAGGAAAACACAGCTGAACGCACCACTGTTTGATGCACAGAGAAGATGTGAGACTTTGTTCAGCAAGTCAGAAAAGTAGATACTGCTCGGTTGCAGAAACACTGATGCAAAGAACAGAAAGTGGAGATTGTGAGAAAAAAAGAGTAGATGCAGCTGGAGACAATCAGTCTAGACAAATGGGGGTATAGTAGCTTATGGAAAGGACTGGGATCTAGGCCCTCTTAAGTTCTAACCCTAAGTCTTGGGCCAGTTACTGAAGCACCCATTCAACAAGACACTTATGCATGTGCCTAAGTCTCACTGAAGTCACGTTTTTGATTAAGCCCATACAAACACACATTGGTGAAGAGGGGCCTTAGTTTCCTTCTCTGCAGTTTTCCTATCTGTAAAAAGGATAAGAATATTTACCTGTCTCACAGGGTGAGAGGAGCAATAATTAGCTTTGGTGTGAGATAGCAGAAGTTCTTAATGCTAAATAGACGTACCTTCTAGGCAGCAGCAATACAAAGAGGCGAGAATTACTTTTCATAGCACCTTGTGAGTCAAAAGCCAATAGAGCCTGATCTACTGCAACATTTTACTGATTTCCAGCAGTTGTGTTAATTGACACAATGTTGAATTCTGTTCAGAGGTCAGTGCAGATCAGACAAACGAGCAGCATCACGTCCGCTTACTGTGAGAGAAAGATGCACACAGAAGGGTAGACCATGCCTGTCTGGAAGTGTGACACTGACTAGCAACTAGGGCTGGGTAATTTTTTCCAGCAAACAATACACTCACTGAAAAAATGCATTTTGAGGGGACAGGGACAGTGAAGTTATCTGTGAGTGCAGTTTGAATTCTGCAACATGTTTTAGCCAGAAAAGTGGAATCTTTGTAAAAAAGTCAAAGCAGGGACTTTGGATGATTTCACAGTGAACTGTTTCAGCTTTTCACTTCAAAACAAAAACATCCTTTTGCAATTTAGCTAGATATATTTAAAATGCCCAAATATATAACAAAAATGAAAACACCCAATATAAGTAGCTTCAGATTGAACAAAACATTTAATTCAACTCCAATGCCTCCCCGCATCCTGCTTTTTTCTTACTGCAGTGAAAAGTCAGTTTGGGGTCAAACCCAACTTTTTTTTTCCTTTTGCTCCAGAGCTGAAAGATCAGTTATTTGCTCAGCTCTGCTTTCATCCTTTTTTAAAAATACCCCAGTACATATTTTTCTATCTAATCAAACATCAGGCCTGATGCTGGTTTTCAAATGAATTTAAAGAGTGAATTCATCCTATTCCTGCTGTCTCAGAGTCAGAACACCCTGTGGCTAACACAGCTGTGTTGATGGACTCTCTGGGATCCAGCTCCTCTCCTTATCAGCCAGAAGAAAGGGTCACAACAATAGAAGCCCTTTGTAGGGCAGGAAAAATGGAACTCCCCATATCTCACACTCCCTCCAAGCTCCTGCACAGCATGGGAAGATCAGGATGATGTCCAGCATTTGGATCAGAACCCCAATTTAGCCTCATTCCAAGCAGCAGTTCCAAGCATGAAGTTTAAGATGGAAGTTGGCTCTTTAATCCTACTGATCTGTTGCATGGGTCTTAATGGTAGTGGATTGCCTGGTGATATGCAGTGGGCAGGACTCTTTGCACAAGCTGTCATTATACTGTCAGAGGTTATAAAGATCTTCTCTTTAAAATGTAAAACATATAGCTTGAACAACAGGAGAGAAAATGGAGCTGGGATGGGCTGGAAAACTCCCAAGGGCCTATCACCCCATGCTTCCTGCTCCCTTAGCCTGGTGCAGGCAGGAGATAAGGCGCTAGAGCAGAGCCTTCCACAGAGGCAGTCATGAGTTTGCCACAGACCCGTTCCCTGTTCCATAGGAGAAGGTGATGCTCCTCTCCTTTTACAGGAAGAACATACCATTCCTTCTAGGGGGAGGCACAACGTACCATTCCTTGGAGGGGGAAGGATTGTTTCTATGGTGTAGCTCTCAGCTCAGCCCAATGTGTGTAGACTTGTGTGTGAGGAAACTCCCTTCCCCTTTGACTGAGGGTTCATTGTGAAAGCCTTGCCTTGCTGCACTGAGGGTGTGGGTGCATGATCTTACTCATAAGCTGTTCTCCCATCCCAGCACTTCCCCTTTTACCATAAAACATGAGCCTTACTTCATGCCCTGATCCCAGGTCACTACCCTCTTAGGGTAGGTCTACACTGCATTCCTCTTTCAAGAGAGGAATGCAAATGCAGTTGAGCGAAATTGCAAATGAAGTGCGGATTTGAATTTCCTGTGCTTCATTTGCATAATTGTGTCCAGGCGCTATTTCTAAATACCTTATTTAGAAAAAAAAACCCTGGTCTAGACGCAGTTATTTTGAAAGAAAACCCTTCTTTCGAAATTACCTTTACTCCTTATAAAATGAGGTTTAAGAAACTGGTTGGTGAGCATTTCAGCTTGCCTAACCACAGTCTGAGAGACCTGCAAGCAGCTGTCTTGTCACAAACCAGCTCTACAAGCCAAATACACAGAGAAGCCCTGGAAGCCCAGTTCATCCACAAATTCAATTCACATGCTAATGGACTCAATCAGATATGGGCTGGTGGGGACTCTACCTACTTAATAACCACTGAAGGTGCTTATAGCTCCCTGAGTGGTATCCTTCCTGTTTTAGGAATCTATCTATTGACTTTGATTTTTATCTGCTTAGGTTTAAGTACCCATTCTCCAGATACTTAATGATGCTCTTTCTCTCCCCCCTCCCCTTCCCCTCTCCTATTTATTTTGAGTTTTCATATCCCCAACTCATAACTCCAGTCATCTAAAGAAGTGGGTTGTGCCCACAAAAGCTCATGATACCATCTACGTGTTTCGTTAGTCTATAAAGTACTACCAGACCACCTGTTGTTTTTTTTCCTGTAACAGACTAACTCAGCTACCCCCTGAAGCTTCAGATACTCGGGTAGCCTCTCTAGGGAAGGTGCACTGAATCATCTAGAGGTGAGCCCGAATTTAAGTGTTGGTTCCTCAGCTTTAGTGGCAAGGACAGGCCTGAATTCAAGCTTGATCCACAGCTGGATTTCACAGCTGCCCCTTCTGGTTTAACTCAGATTCCTGATCCAAACACTCCTGAACATTGTGGTGTGGTCCCATCTCTAGTGGGACACAAAAAGGAGAAAACAGCTGAGATGATTAACCATGACACCATCATTTTACTAAAAGCCTGCAGGGGAAACAGCTGTTCTCCTTGCAAACAGGCACCATTCTGTGCTCAGGGCTAGTCACAGCCAAGCTGGGGTAAATTGAGGTGGAATGGGATGAGGCCAGAACTGAGAGCGCTGAGCAGGGGTGGGGCCTGGTCAGAAGAGACAGGAATTTAGCCAGAAAGGGGGTGGGGCACACAAAGGGCTAGCTTCACCCACGGCTCATGCATAAGACTGGAGGTTACGGACCATGGGGGCTGACCCCCTACATGTGAATTAAGACAGTGCTGTTGTCAGTGTTATGCCATTCCCTTCCTGCTGCCCAGGATAGAGGTCATGGCCAGGATGTCACTGGGCCCCAGCTGGCATAACAGCTTCTTAGGGCTGTGAGCAGTCAGAACAGCCTGCTCAGGACCCTGCCTGGGACAAAACAGCAGTCTCAGGCAGGACCCTCCTAGAAGTTTTGGTGTCCTCTGCAATCCTCCACAGGGGTAGGAGGTGCAAGGGGCAGGCCAGAAAGGCAGCAGGGGTGGGGCCTGCCACCTCCAGCCCCCACCACTACCGGCAGTCATGTGAAACCCCAGCCCACTCTGCTCCTCCCACTCCCAGCTGTGCCACTCAGGGGAAGAGCCTTGGGGGAAGAAGTCGGACTGCCCCATGCACTTACCAGCAGTGGGAAGCAGAACAACACAGCTGGGAGCCAGGGGAATGCAGCAGGCTGGGGACAGGTCACTCTGCTTCCAGTTGCCAGCAGTGAGCATAGACCCAACCCTTGCTACCGGTGCCAGGCCTCCTGCTAATCCCCCCCCCCCCCCCCAAGTCTCATCACTCAGGGGAAGGAGTGCAATGGACCTGGAGGTGGAGCATGGGTAACAAGAGGTGTGTGTGGGGGGGGGGGGTGCACATCAGAAGCAAAAGCTTAGGGGGAAGAGCTGGAGTGTTAGCAGGGGGGCAGAGCAGGGGTGGAGCAGGAGGAGGGGGCAGTCCCAGGCCCTGCATCCCCCTAGGGACAGCCCTAATGGGCACAGCCTGTGAAGTGGGTGGCTGGGGGTGGGGCTAGCTGCAGGAGCCAGTGCTACCCATAGGCAGCACGCAGCTGCCGAGGGCACCATGAAATGTGGAGCAATTTGGTGCCCTATGCTGCTGCATATTTTACATAGTGCTAAGGATGGCCTCGGACTCAGGTCTGGGGCAATCATAGATCATTTTTTAAGAGTCATATTTGCCCCAAAGTTTTCCAGGAGAAGGCATCCTTCCATTTCAGCACAATTACTTTTTTGCCCATCATTATCACTACTAGAAACTTAGAAAAAATACCTTATCTGTAGCTCCAAGATGTCACAGATACTAGACCTGGAAGGTACCTTGAGAGGTCATCCTCAAGTTCAGTCTCTTGCACACATGGCAGGACCAAGCACCATCATCACATCCCTGACAGGTGTTTGTAGAATCTCTATCACAGGAGATTTTTAAGAGCAGGTTAGACAACCTCTCTAGGCAAATTATTCCAGTGGTTAACCACTCTGACAGGGGAAAAACTTCCTAACTCATGTCCAACCTAAACCTCCCTGGAATCAATGGGCTTAAATTTCAGCTTGTCCTATCATCAGGACTTAGTTAATTTTCCTTATCTTCCTCCTACTTATAGCAACCTTTTAGGTAGTTGAAAGTTGTTATAATCCCTCTCAGTCTTCTTTTCCAAGCTAAACAAACCCAATTATTTCAATCTTCCCTCATAAGTCAAGTTTTCTGGATGACTCTAGGAATTAGCTCTTCAATCCTGGAGCACCTCCTTCTGGCCAGTGTCTCACCAGCTGTTAGACCTTATTTATACAGCCCCAGCTGGGCCCTAATTGGCTATCTCTGCCTCAGCTGCTGACTCCACCACTCCAGCCCCCTCCCAGGGCTGGGTTTTAATGCTTACAGGGCCAGTGCAGGACAGATACCCTATCATATGAGACCTTTAAATGTTTTTGTTGCTCTTCTCTAGACCTTCTCCAGTTTGTCCACTTTTCCTGAAATGTGGTGCCAAAACTAATAGGTAGCAGGTTTAAAACAAACAAAGGGAATATTTCTTCATGCAATGCACAGTCAACCTGTAGAACTCCTTGCCAGAGGATGTTGTGAAGACCAGGACTTTAATAGGGTTCAAAAAAGAACTAGATACATTCATGGAGGATAGGTCCATCAATAGCTATTAGCCAGGATAGGTAGGAATGGTGTCCCTAGCCTCTGTTTGTCAGAGGCTGAAAATGGGTGATCGCGGAGGGATCACTTGATAACCTATTCTGTTCATTCCCTCTGGAGCACCTGACATTGACCACTGTGTGAAGACAGGATACTAGGCGAGATGGACCTTTGGTCTGACCTAGTACTGCCATTTTTATGTTCTTAACTGGACACAATTCCCCAACTGAGGCCTAATCAGCGCAGAGTAGAGGAGAAGAATGACTTCTCTTGTCTTGCTCACAATACTCCTGTTAATGCATCCCAGAATCATGTTTGCTTTTTTGCAACAGTGTCAAACAATGGACCATAAACTAAATATGAGTCTACTATGACTCCTAGATCCCTTTCTGTAGTACTCCTTTCTAGGCAGTAATTTCCCCATTTTGTATGTGTGCAATTGGTTGTTTCCTCCTAAGTGGAAAAAAATGCATTTGTCCTTATTGAATTTCATCCTATTTACCTCAGACCATTTTTCCAGATCATTTTGAATTATGACCCTATCCTCCAAAGCACTTGCAACCCCTCCCAGCTTGGTATCATCTGCAAACTTTATGCCATTTTCTAAATAATTGATGAAGGTATTGAACAGAACCAGTCCCAAAACTGATCCCTGTGATACCCCTCTTGTTATGCCCTTTCAGCATGACCATGAACCATTGATAACTATTCTGAAAATGGTTATCCAATCAGTTATGCACTCACTTTATAGTAGCTCCAGCTATGTTGTCTTTCCCTAGTTTATTGATAAGGTCATGTGAAACTATACCAAATGCTTTACTGAAATCTAGGTATACCACATCTACTGCTTCACTCTTATCCACAAGGCTTGTTATCCTTTCAAAGAAAGCTATCACATTGGTTTGACATGATTTGTTCTAGAGAAATCCATGCTGACTGTTACTTATCACCTTATTATCTTCCAGATGTTTGCAGATGGATTTCTTAATTATTTGCTCCATTATCTTTCCTGGCACAGAAGTTAAGCTGACTGGTCTGTAGTTTCCTGGATTGTCCTTATTTCCCTTTTTATAGGTGGGCACTATATATTTCCTTTTCTAGTCTTCTGGGATCTCTCCTGTCTTCCATGACTTTTCAAAGATGATAGCTAATGACTCAGATACTTCCTCAATCAGCTCCTTGAGTATTCTAGGATGCATTTCATCAGGCCCTGGTGACTTGAAGACATCTACTTTTCTAAGTAATTGTTAACTTGCTGTTTTTCTAATTTTCACTGGCATTCACTATGTTAGGGGTCCAATTGCCACCAACCTTCTTGGTGAAAACCTAATATAAAAAAGCTATTAAGCATTTCCACATTTTCTGTTATTGTTTTTCCCTCTTCATTGAACAATGGACCTACCCTGTCCTTGGTCTTCCTCTTGCTTCTAATATATTTATAGAAGGTTTTCTTGTTACTCTTTATGTCTCTAGCTAGATTAAGCTAATTTTGTGCCTTCCCCTTTCTAATTTTGCCCTACATACTTGCATTATTTGTTTATATTTATCCTTTGATCTTTGACCTAGTTTCCACTTTTAATAGGACTCCTTCTTGATTATTAGATCATTCAAGATCTCTTGGTTAAGTCAGGGTGATCTTTTGCCTTATTTCCTATCTCTTCTATGCAGCAGAATGGTGTGCTCTTGCACCCTTAGTAATGTCCTTTGAAAAATTGCCAGCTGTCTTCAATTGTATTTCCTTAATCTTGCTTCCCCATGGAAACTTATTTATCAGCTCCCTGAGTTTATTAAGGTCTACCTTCTTGAAATCCATTGTCTTTAATTTGCTCTTCTCCTTTCTACCATTCCTTAGAATCATGAACTCTACCATTTCATGATCACTTTCACCCAAACTGCCTTCCACTTTCAAATTCTCAACCAATTCCTCCCTATTTGTTAAAATCAAATCTAGAATAAATTCCCCCGGTAGCTTTTTCCACCTTCTGAAGTAAAACATTGTCTTCAATACATTCCAAGAACTTGTTAGATAATCTGACTGCCCTCCTGTGTTATTTTCCCAATAGATGTCTGGATAGCTGAGGTCGCCCATCACTATCAAGTCCTGGGATCTGGATGGTTTTGTTAGTTGTTTAAAAAAAGCCTGCTCCACCTCTTCTTCCTGGTTAGGTGGTCTGTAATAGATCCCTACCATGATATCACCCTTGGTTTTTTTACCCCTTTTAACCTCACCCAGAGACTCTCAACAAGTCTGTCTGTTATGTCCATCTCCACCTCTGTCCAAGGCTGTGTCTAGACTACATGGCTCCATCGACGGAGCCATGTAGATTAGGGTTGTAGGCAAAGGGAAATGAAGCGGCGATTTAAATAATCGCCGCTTCATTTAAATTTAAATGGCTGCCGCGCTGAGCCGACAACAGCTGATCAGCTGTTTGTCAGCTCAGTGCGCTAGTCTGGACACTCCACAGTCGACATCAAAGCCCTTTGTCGACCGCCCCGTTATTCCTCGTGGGATGAGGTTTACCGGGGCAGTCGACAAAGGGCTATGATGTCGACTGTGGAGCGTCCAGACTAGCGCGCTGAGCCGACAAACAGCTGGTCGGCAGAGTGCGGCAGCCATTTAAATTTAAACGAAGCCGCGATTATTTAAATCGCGGCTTCATTTCCCTTTGCCAAACAAACAAATCTACATGGCTCCGTCGATGGAGCCATGTAGTCTAGATGTACCCCAAGTGTATACATTTTTAATATGTAAGGCAAAACCTCCTCCCTTTTTCCCTGCCTATCCTTCCAGAGCAAGCTGTATACTTCTGTACCAATATTCCAGTCGTGTGTATTATCCCACCAAGTCTGAGATAAACACAATGCTGGCATAGTTGGTATTTATTAGCATTTCAAGTTCTTCTTGCTTATTCCCAATACTTCTTGCATTTGTGTACAAACAACTAAGATACTGATTTGATTTTGTCCCCCATTTCTGCCTTGTTTCCCTTTTATCCCTGCTATTACATCCCATGCCCCCCGCCATTTCTGACTGGTGTCCCAGGTCTCCATGTTTTTCACTTGCCTGTGTCACCATGTGTCATAGAATCATAGAACCATAGAGCTGGAAGAGACCTCAGAAGGTCATCAAGTCCAGCCCCCTGTTCTAGGCAGGACCAATCCCAACTAAATCAACCCAGCCAGGGCTTTGTCAAGCCGAGACTTAAACACCTCTAGGGATGGAGACTCCACTACTTCCCTAGGTAACCCATTCCAGTGGTTCACCACTCTCCTAGTGAATTAGTTTTTCCTAATATCCAACCTGGACCTCTTCCACCAAAACTTGAGACCATTGCTCCTTGTTCTGCCATCTGTCACTACTGAGAACAGCCTTTCTCCATCCTCTTTGGAACCTCCCTTCAGGAAGTTGAAGGCTGCTATCAAATCCCCCCCTCACTCCCCGCTTCTGCAGACTAAACAGACCCAACTCCCTCAGCCTCGCCTCATAGGTCATATGCTCCAGCCCCCTAATCATTTTGGTTGCCCTCTGCTGGACCCTCTCCAATGCATCCACATCCTTTTTATAGTGGGGGGCCCAGAACTGGACACAATACTCCAGATGTGGCCTCACCAGAGCCGAATAAAGGGGAATAATCACTTCTCTGGATCTGCTGGCAATGGTCCTCCTAATGCACCCTAATATGCCATTAGCCTTCTTGGCTACAAGGGCACACTGTTGACTCATATCCAGCTTCTCATCCACTGTAACCCCCAGGTCCTTTTCTGCAGAACTACTAATTACCTGGTTGTCCCCAGCCTGTAACAATGCTTGGGATTCTTCTGTCCCAAGTGCAGGACTCTGCACTTGTCCTTGTTGAACCTCATCAGATTTCTTGTGGTGCAATCCTCCAATTTGTCTAAGTCACTCTGGACCCTATCTCTGCCCTCAAGCGTATCTACCTCTCCCCTTAGCTTAGTGTCATCTGCAGACTTGCTGAGGGTGCAATCCATCCCCTCATCCAGGTCATTAATAACGATATTGAACAAAAGCGGTCCTAGAACCGAACCTTGGGGCACTCCGCTAGAAACTGACCACCATCCTGACATCGAGCCGTTGATCACTACCCACTGGGCCCGGCCTTCTATCCATCTTTCTATCCATCTTACAGTCCATTTATCCAATCCACATTCCCTTAACTTGCTGGCAAGAATATTGTGGGAGACCGTATCAAAAGCCTTGCTAAAGTCAAGGTATATCACATCCACTGACTTTCCCATGTCCACAGAGCCAGTTACCTCATCATAGAAGCTAATCAGATTGGTCAGGCACGACTTGCCCTTTGTGAATCCATGCTGACTATTCCTGATCACTTTCCTCTCTTCCAAGTGCCTCCATGATCCCTTCCATGATTTTTCCAGGAACTGAGGTAAGACTGACCGGCCTATAGTTCCCTAGATCGTCCTTCTTCCCTTTTTTGAAGATGGGCACTACATTTGCCTTTTTCCAGTCATCCGGGATCTCTCCCGATATCCATGATTTTTCAAAGATAATGGTCCTCAATGACATTTGGCAACTCCCTCAGTACCCTCGGATGCATTAAGTCCGGACCCATGGATTTGTGTACGTTTAGCTTTTCTAAATAGTTCCTAACCTGTTCTTTACCCACCAAGGGCTGTCTATCTTCATCCCAACTTGCGTCATTTAGCGCATTAGTCCGGGAGCCGACCTTGTCCGTGAATACAGAGGCAAAGAAAGCATTGAGTACTTCAGCTTTCCCCACATCATCTGTCACTAGGTTACCTACTTCATCCAGTAGGGGCCCCACACCCTCTCTGATCACCTTCTTCTTGTTAACATGCCTGTAGAAACCTTTCTTGTTATCCTTCACATCCTTTGCCAGTCACAATTCCAATTGCGCTTTCGCCTTCCTGATAACCTCCCGGCATTCTCGAACTATACATTTAAACCCCTCCCTGGTCATTTGTCCAAGTTTCCACTTTTTGTAAGCTTCCTTTTTGTGCTTAAGTTCACCAAGGATTTCCCCTGTAAGCCGATCCAGTCTCCTACCATGTTTGCCTTTCTTGCTACGCATCGGGATGGTTTCTTTCTGTGCCTTCAATAAGGCTTCTTTAAAATACTGCCAGCTGTCCTGGACTCCTTTCCCCTTCATGTTAGCATCCCAAGGGATTCTGCCCATCAGGTCTCTGAGGGAGTCAAAATCTGCTTTTCTGAAGTCCAGGGTGTGTATTTTACTACTCTCATTTCTTCCTTTGGTCAGGATCCTGAAATCTACCATCTCATGATCACTGCTTCCAAGGTTGTCACCCACCTCTACTTCCCCTATCACTTCCCCCTGTTTGTGAGCAGAAGGTCAAGCTGCGCACGGCCGCTGGTCGGATCCTTCAGCACTTGTACCAGGAAGTTATCCCCAACATTCTCCAAAAACTTCCTGGATTGCCTGTGTACTGCCATATTGGTCTCCCAACAGATGTCAGGGTGATTCAAGTCCCCCACGAGAACCAGAGCCTGCAATCTGGAAGCTTCTCTCAGTTGTCTGAAGAAAGCCTCATCTACCTCATCCACCTGATTCAGTGGCCTGTAGTAGACACCAACCACAACATCACTGCTTTTGTTTGCACCTCTAAACTTAACCCATAGATTCTCAACAGGTTTTTCTTCCTCTATATTCTGGAGTTCTGAGCAATCATAGTGCTCTCTTACATATAGTGCAACTCCTCCTCCTTTTCTCCCCTGCCTTTTCTTCCTGAACAGTTTATACCCTTCCATGACAGCGCTCCAGTCATGCGAGTCATCCCACCAAGTCTCTGTTATCCCAATTAAATCATATTTCTTGGACTGGGCCAGGGCCTCCAGTTCTTCCTGTTTGTTGCCCAGGCTTCTCGCATTAGTGTACAAACACCTCAGGTAACCAGTTGATCGCCCCATCTTCTCCATTCGAAACAGGGGTCCTCCTTTCTTGCTAGTTCCTCTTTGCATTTCTTCCTGGTATCCGACTTTCCCACTCCCCTCAGGGTTTTGGTCACCGTCCCCCAATGAACCTAGTTTAAAGCCCTCCTCACTAAGTTTTCAAGCCTGCCCGCGAAGATGCTCCTTCCTCTCTTGGTTAGGTGGATCCCATCTCTTCCTAACAATCCTTGTGCCCGGAACAGAGTCCCATGGTCGAAGAAACCAAAGCCCTCTCTGCGACACCACCTGCGTAACCACTCATTTACTTCCTCAATTCGACGATCCCTGCCCAGCCCTTTCCCTTCAACAGGGAGGATGGACGAGAACACCACTTGTCACCTTGCCCTGTCAAATGTAGATTAAAGCCCTTCTCATTAGGTTAGTCAGTCTGTATCCAAATACGCTTCCCCTTCCTTGATAGGTGGCCCCCATCTTTGTTAGCAGTCCTTCTTCCTGGAACAGAATCCCATGGTCAAGGATGTCAAAGCTCCCCTGGTGATGACACCTTATTCACAGCCAGGCATTCCCCTCCAGGATGCATCTGTTTCTGCCTGGGCTCCTGCCTTTGATTGTAAGGATAGGCCACCACTGGTTCCCCAAACTCCCTCATCCATCCTCCTAGAGCCCTGTAGTCACTTTTGATCTGCTCATGGGAGCAAACTTGGGTTGGAAGTATGTTTTCCAGAACATACATTAATATACAGAAAGATTCTCCCCACCCCAACATTTTCTAAGAATAAGACTTTTTATACAAAACTCCTATTTAGCAGAGTTGATTATTTGTCTTCAGCATCTTAACGTGGCTGCTTGATTTTTCTCTGGAGTGGATTATGTCATTTACTGACAGGAGTCTCTCCATTTTATATTATTAATGAGATTATTTGGCTTATACTGTGTTGTTGGTATGCATGGCACTTTAGATGTGTAAGGAAATGAGGTTCTTTCCCCCAAAGAGTTTGCACCCTACATTACAGAGATCATGAATGAATAATTGAAATCTAAATGAAGCTTGGCAACTGTCCATAGAGAGAAATAGTCCCCATGTACCACTTTTGTAAAGACCATCAATACTGATCTAAGGGCACATCTACACTACGCGCTGGATCAATGGGCAGCAATCAATCCAGTGGGGGTTGATTTATCTCGTCTGTCTAGAAGCAATAAGTCATCTGCCAAGTGCTCTCCTGTCAACTCTGGTACTTCACCCAAATGAGAAGTGTGGGAGGAGTGGACGGGAAGACACTGTGGTAAGTAGATCTAAGTACATCAACTTCAGTAACGTTATTCACACAGGTGAAGTTGTGTACCTTAGCTCTGTGGCCAGTAATAATGTAGACTAGGCCTAATTTAGCCATCTGAAATTCAACTGCATGTGGGGGTTCTGAATTTCTTTTATTGCACATAGAGCCTTATTCTCAGCTATCATCTATTGGTGCAGCATCAGTGATTTCAATCAAGTTATTAATTTATACCAACTCAAAATTGTCACTTCTGTCCTCATCTCTCAGTTTGCTGAGCTCAGTGGTGTGACAGATCCCTTCCCTAAAATGTGCAAGTGTAACACAGGAAACTTAATAAAAATGCAGGTTCAACTGCTTTAACGTAAGAGTTAACATTTTGTATAAGGCTCCATTTTTGTAATTATGTTTCTATTGTAAAACAGGGTATGTCTACACTTGCACCCTCTTTCGAGAGAGGGATGCAAATGAAGACATTCGAAATTGCAAATGAAACAGGGATTTAAATATCCTGCGTTTCATTTGCATATTTGTGTTATGGCGCTATTTCAAAATAGCACTATTTTGAAATAACAGACGCTGTTAAGATGCAGTTATTTCGAGAGAAAACCCTTCTCTTGAAATAACTGGTAAACCTCATTGTATGAGGAATAAGGGTTATTTCGAGAGAAGGGTTTTCCTCTCGAAATAACTGCGTCTTAACAGCATCTGTTATTTCGAAATAGCGCCATAACGCAAATATGCAAATAAAGCATGGGATATTTAAATCCCGGCTTCATTTGCAATTTCGAATGTCTTCATTTGCATCCCTCTCTTGAAAGCGGGTGCAAGTGTAGACATACTCACAGGGACAAAAGGGAACAGAAACCAGACTACGTGAGACTGAGATAAATTTGGGTCTAAATGGAAGCATGTGACTGGGAGAGTTTTTAGGCCTAGCTCTGATTTCCAAGTAACGCTGACCGAGATCAGTCATATGTGGTATGAGATCACCCCCAGCTGGACAAAGCCTTAATAGCCAGTAATACTCAATCATAAAAATCTTCCATTCTCTGTATAGCAACTAAGGGGAAAAAACAAAGAAGTGGGAAGGGTATCGATAAGAAGACCATGAAATTAACAGAGGATGGAAAGGTGAGCATCTTTCAAGTCGTGAGGGAGGAATACTGCAAGAGATTGTGGATCATCCCTTATGTTTAGAAGTAGGGTCTGAATATAACAGTGGTGTACAATAAAGAACAGTTGTGAAAGTTACACAAGTTTATGTTAAACTCCTAAAATGGATGTAATATGGCCCCATTAAGCTCAGGTGGCACAAAGTAAAGCCAGCTGCTATGTCTACTACCTGCCACATTTGTCAGCACTACATTATGCTGATCCTCTTCTGTATAAGGCAGTGGCTCTCAACATTTCCAGCCTACTGTAGTCCTCTGAAGAGTCTGATTCATCCTGGCTGCGTCTAGACTGGCATGATTTTCCGCAAATGCTTTTAACGGAAAAGTTTTCCGTTAAAAGCATTTGCGGAAAAGAGCGTCTAGATTGGCACGGACGCTTTTCCGCAAAAGCACTTTTTGCGGAAAAGCATCCGTGCCAATCTAGACGCGCTTTTGCGCAAGAAAGCCCTGATCGCCATTTTAGCCATCGGGGCTTTTTTGCGCAAAACAATTCTGGGTTGTCTACACTGACCCTCTTGTGCAAAAGCATTTGCGCAAGAGGGCTTTTGCCCGAACGGGAGCGTCATAGTATTTGCACAAGAACACTGACGATCGTACATGAAATCGTCAGCGTTCTTGCGGAAATTCAAGCGGTCAGTGTAGACAGCTGGCAAGTTTTTCCGGAAAAGCAGCTGATTTTCCGGAAAAACTGGCCAGTCTAGACACAGCCCCCATGTATCCCCAAGTTTCACCTCACTTAAAAATTACTTGCTTACAATATCAGACAGACAAAAAAAAAAAAAAGTGTGTCATAGCACACTATTACTGAAAAATTGTTCATGTTCTCATTTTTTACCATATGCTTATAAAAATAAATAGGGCTTGACAAATCACTGAATCTACTCGCCCGTGGCGAGTAGAATTCAGCCAGTCGCCCCGTTCACCGGCAGCGTGTGCATGCACAATGCAGGTCTTGCGCATGTGCAGTGAGGGGCTGGCAAGTAGGTTTCACCGCCGTTTGTCAAGCCCTGAAAATAAATAAATAATTTATTTTGTACCTACATTTCAGTGTTCATTATATAGAACAGTATAAACAAGTCATGGTCTGTGTGATGGGGTGTGCATATCCCACACTGAAGCAGAAGCAGGTGGAGTTAAAACCCTGTGGGCAGGGGAAGTCCTGACCCTTTACCCAAACTGGGCATTCGCCAAATGCTGGGGCAGTATAAAAGTCAGGAGAGCAGCTCACTCTGGGCTGGCTACTGAAGGAGAAAAACCTCCAGCTGCAGTGCCAGAGCTGCACCAGCTGGTGACCCAGACAGTAAGAACCAGAGACTGCTATGAGTTACCAGCACCAGAGGAGCCCCAAGGAGAAGCATCTGCTGGGGAACCAGAAAAACCAGGGACCATGTGGGATGTTGCCTCACCAGCACTGGTAGAAAGTGACCCAGGGAGGGTGTTGGAATGGTATCTCCCACCCAGGTAAGCTTGGCATGTTTTGGTCAGAGTCCCCACTGAGTGAGTGGTAGAATGCTCTGCCACTCACAGGACTCTGGGTCAGGACCCAGTGGAGTAGTGGGCCTGGGTCCCCTACTGGGGTTGCCACCTCTGCCCCTATTGACTCTGGCTATCAGGCTGTACTACCCTGAGTTAAGGGCAACATTATTGACTTTAACCATTAAACTAAACTACCTTAGACCAACGATTGTCCTTTCCAGACTAAAAGACTACTGATGCCCCTGCAGCTGGCCAGGTGGGGTCTGCACACCTGGATACCCTCACCTTAGGGATGGGGTGTACCTATGCCATCTGTATGAAACTTTAGTTTGTACTGACTTCCCTAGTGCTTTTTACATAGCCTTGTGAAATGAGGTAAATATCTAGATGAGTTGATTTACCCCGGGAAGACCTCTCTGTACCGGTGTTCTCTGTAAGATGAGTGTCACCCAGGAGCGATTCAAATGTCACCCAGCTGATTAGTAGAGTGCTCACAGCTAGAAGCATGTGCTTCTTCTGGCAGTGCATATCTGCACATACCTGACTATGTAACAAAACTTATCCTACACATGGATGGGGAAAAAAATAGAGGGTATGCTACTGTGTATGTACCCCAGTGGCAAGAATATCCCTGGTTGAGGTCCCCTGGTTCAACGAGACCACTAGGCCCTTACCAAAACATAGTGAGACTTTTTGGTTGGCCTCTCCCACGATCAAAGGAAAGAGGAAGGGCTGATAAGAAACCAAGATCTGCAGACAGACAGTCCTTAGCACCAATGGGCAAGAGGCCAGTGCTCCAGTCAGCCTGACTGACAGGGCAGGCAAGCCAATGAGGGGGTCAGGAGCCCTGGCTCTCATCCTGCATGTGAATTGGAGACAGAGCAGCAGGAGCAGGATGAGCCAGAGCAGAACAAACCAACTGTGCTGATGGACAGCCAGGGCTGAGCTGCAGGGGGAGCTGTGGGCCCAGAGCAGATGTCTACTGAGCTAAAAGTAACACAGGAGCCCAACCTGGTGAGTAGCTGCAGAGACCCTGACCAGCAAGGGCCCAGTGCAGAGAAATGTCACCACACAAGAGGTTTTGCAGGGTAGACTTGGAGGGAAGGGCAGATGCTGCCACCTAGAACCTGAGGGTGCATGCTCACTTACCTCTGAGATCCCTGCAGCTCCACTAGGGCCTGGGACATGAATGGAGCAGACTGAACTTTCCTTATGTCCCAGACATTGCTGTTTGTAGTGTCCCCAAGCCCACAAGGGTTACTTGTTTCCTTTAACTTTTTTCCATTTTCCTTCTTACAGTAGTGTATTAAACTGTATTTGCTTGGAACTAAATGTAATGATCAGTGGTTAGGGAAGCGTCTGGTGCAAAGAAAGTATCCCAGAGAAGGGGCAGCCTACCCCCTGCCATAAGTGACCATAACAAGATGGGGGAGGGGGAAGCCTCCTAGGAATCCTGGGCCCAGCCTTGTCAAGATACAAGGACTCTGCCAAGAGAGTGGAGAGACCTTAAGGTCAGGCCAAGCAAGGACTTGGATTCTTTTGCTAACCAATGTCCCCTGAGTAATGTATAAGCCAGGAAAGTTCCTCACAGTAGCAGGGCCATTCACTTACATCTGGCCCCATAACCACTAAATACTAGTGGTATAATATCCCCCATGTAGGCAGCTAGCCTGGCCCCCAGCCCATGAAAGTCTCTGGAGCACTCCCAGCCTCTTCAGATCCTTCCTTTAGAGCACCATTTTAGTCTTAAATTTAAAACATCAAAACAAAACTCTTCCTCTGCCCCCCCCCCCCCCCCCACAGACTCAAGCTCCCAGAGGCTTTTCTCCTTTTCTTTTTCAGTGCTGAAAGAAACCACCCCCTACCACATCAGCTCTAGAAAACCATCTCCTCCTACCAACCCAGCTCTCTGAGCCCTTTTATAGGGTTCACCTGAGGCTTAGCCAGATGGTGATAATCAAAAAGGGATGACTGGCCCCAGGCACTTAAAAGGACAGACCATCCTATTATACCAAGGCTACTCTAAATAACAGCAGCCATTTGCAGAGGTTCAGATGGCTGTAATATTGCCCTGATAGTTTTTCTCTTCCCATGTCAAGCAGATTAGGATACAAAGGAGAATCTTAAATTTTATGTGCCTGAGCTATTGTTTCTCACCTGGGTCTTTTTTAAGAAAAATATGCAAAATATTTTGAGGCATATTCTCTTTTCTTTTGAGAGAATTAATTCCTATGTAACTATTAATGCAAAAAACAAATACAAGTTTTAATAAAATTAAAGCAGGGTTTAAACTCATGCACTCTGCAACATAATCTAGCTGATAGACATATAGTAACAGACACTTTTGTAAAGGCACAGTTTATGCATTAAGTGAGTTTATGAATTTAATAGGATTTAAGTCCATAGATGTACTAGTATAAAAGATATATTTTCCACTAAGCAACATCACACTTGCCCATCTTTCCTGAAATAGCCACGGCATCTGACATTGTTTCTTTATCTCAACAGAAGCATACAGTATTGGATATTACAATAAAAAATTAGGAATAGATGGCATACAATGATTACAAAATTGAAAGTTTTATCCTTCTAGTTTAACCATATAGTCAGATATAATGTTCATTACATTTTCTTTAATACTCGGGGTAGCCATGTTAGTCTGTAACTTAAAAAAACTTTAAAAATGAGTTGGTTTTTTTTTGTTAGTCTTTAAGGTGCTACAGGACCACTTGTTTAAGTTTTTTTTATTTAATAGTTTGTTTATTGAACGAATAGAGCTGTTTAGTTTTTATTAAAAGCAGAGTTTTTCTGGTTACATAAAAATCATGAGATGTTGTACATGTGGTGATCTATTTGACATGGAAGTGAAATCCTGATCTTATTGAAGTCAATAGAAACTTCCCCTTGACTTCAGTGTGGCTGGGATTTTATCCAAGCAGAGGATTTCGCATAAAAACCCAGCCTTACAGTAGATTAGAACAGGTTGTTTTTTGCAATTTCAATAACTTCTTTCCACTAGGAATACAGCCTCCCTGCAATTCAAGGGAATTTGCCATAGGAGGGCTCCCTTAGTTGGTGGTGCATTCAGTGTGTATTTACTGGGCCTGATTCTGATCACCCTTTGTTTTGTGTGTGTGTGTGTGTGTGTGTGTGTGTTTTTCTCTCTGTCACTCCCTCTCTTCAGAGAGTTTACTCCAGATTGGCATTGGGGTGTTTGACATTCAGAATGAGGCCAAGTGAATTTTACGAGGAAAAAGATATCACTAAAATATTGACTACAAGGACTAGAGATTTTAGATCCCTGCACATAGAGGCCAGTGTGAACTAGAGAATGGAAGTCAGAAAAAATGAACATCATCCTTTGCTCCTTCATTAAAATATGAGAAGACAGGGCAGAATTTCTTATGGCTAGTTTGTTCCAGCCAAACTCATGGTTATGGGGGGTGGGGTTAGGGTTAGGGAGATGATGTTCCATAGGATATCCTAATACACGGATCCCTTTTGGCAGGGTATCAGCATCCAATTTTCTGGATTCCCTGCCATCTGCCTTTCCGTACACAGATCCTGTGCCAATGGACTCTAGTAAAAAAAGTACTATAAGGAATTCCTCCAGTTGCAGTAATCAAAGGCTCATTCTTAAGGGTGGAAGGTTCCCCACTGCTGGTGTCAGGGCTGATGGGAAGATTATGTGCATCCCTATCAGCTTTCCCTCTAAACTGCATGCCAGCACAGCTTCACAGGTGACTAATCAGCCCTGCCCATTTAGTCATCTCCATGCATGGAGCCCTGATTCTGACTGCTTAATCAGAGGCGTGGTTGATTAATCATCTGTGAAGCTGTGCTGCTGCTGAGCAGCTTAGGAGGAACACTGAGCCCTGTGTGTCTCTTCTAGCCTGCAACCAGCTTAAATGCAGGCTGGAATGCTATTCACCCAGTCTTCAGTCCCTCCCCAATATGAAGATTCAATAAAAGCCTCTCAGTGAGGTCTGGTGGGTGGAGATAACTGACCCTCCCCCTTCCATACAAGGTGAGACCTCCCTCTGTGAGCAAATGATTGGGACAAGATCTGACCCTTAGATCTTAGCTACATGTTTCTCTCCATAAAGAGGGTGACTATGGAAAATGAGGTGTGATTGTGCCTCACAGGGACACAGAGGCGGTGTAGATAAGCGCAGTTCCCTTGAAGTCAGTGGAACTTCACTGATTTATACTAGCTAATTATCAGGCCTCGAGAATGTGCAGAAGGCTAGTGCAAGGCTGTGCACCTCAGACACTTTCCTGTTAGGCCTCACTTTGAATTGGCATTGCTAGAGCTGAGAGCATTCAGCATGTGGCAGCTTCCTGATCTATATTCCATGGAGTCCTTTGTCCCTGTGTTTGCTAGGAATCGCTTACCATGGCTTTGTGCAGTGAACAGCATTAGGGTTTTTTTTCTGCTAGTGGGGAAAGTCTTGCTTGTTGATGAAATGGTCCAAAACAAATTTTCTCATCTTGTTCTGACAGGTGAGATTCCAGTGTTAATTGGCTCATGCTGAGTGTCAGTGTGCTGATGTTAGATATAGGCCATGAGGTGCATTGGCCACTGAAATAGAAAACTACAACTCCAATATGGGTACCTAAGATTAATTAGAAATACAGCAAGAGGGCAGTCATAATGAATGTGGCATGGGCTTTTCACAGGAGTGCACTTTCCCCATCAAGTGGCAGAAACAAATCACACTGGAATTAATTTTGACGTGCTCCCAGGAGAGCAATGCTCTGAAATCAATGGCATTATTGCTTTTTGCTCATTTTCAGCTTCTGTTTGGTTATGGCTGTGGCGTAATAGCCTTTAAATTTCACCAGAAAAATGGGGATTGGAATGATAATAGTTAACATGCCAAATATTGCAGCAAATGCTGCCATCACCTGTCCAAAAGTGGTAAGAGGGATGATGTCACCATAGCCCACAGTGGTTAGTGTGATCAGAGCCCACCAGAAGCAAATGATGATGTCTGTGAACTGCAAATCCCCCCGGTAAGAAGGATGAACACCCAGCAACTCTCCATAGAAAAAGAGAGAACCAAAGAAGAGGGTTTCAAAAGCCAGGATCATCAGCAGGATGCAAATCTCTCGGATGATGGACTTGAGTGTGTAGGACAGGACTCTCAAGATCAGAGGTGTCTCTATTAGCTTGAATATCTTCAGGAGCTTGAAGAGGTAGACCACACGGACAAAACCCAGCCAAAGCGCTAAGTTTGGCATTTTCTGGATCTGCCCAGCTGTGAAGAGTTCGATGTACACTGGGAAGAGGGAGAGGAAATCAGCCACATTCAGAGGGTTTCTGAGGAATCTTTTTTTGTCCGGACAGAAGAAAAATCGCATGGAAAACTCAAAAGTGAACCAGAGGACACAGAATACCTCCAAGTGGAGCAGGTAGGGTTCCTGCTGGTAATAAGACTCATGGGTGCTGTGGATCACATCGGAATGGCCAAAAATGGTGAAGTTAACAGCAAAGTACTCATACTGTGCCTTAGTCTCCTCACAGAATATGATGACTATTCCAATGATGAACAGCAGAGAAACAACGGCCAGGCACTGCAGGGTGGGATAAAGGCAAAACATACCATCAGGTCAGTGTGAGGGTATCGCATAACTACAAAGCTTTCCTTTGCAGCTAAAGCATCAAATGTTACATTCTTCTAGATTAACTGCTCCCAATTTCCTTCTAGGAATTGATTCACAGACTGAAGGTCTCTTCTCCTTCTCTTCCCTCCCCCCCTTTCCATTCTTACCTGTCCAAGGCCAAGACGGGGATCTGGGTCAAGGAAAATAATGTGAATTGTTAGCATCTGGACTTGTAGGGGAGAAAAGACATCTAACAACTGGAGCAACACAGTTTCTCTGAGATTGCCCTAGCACCAGCTGGCTCAAGTGACTCAGCTGTCCTAGTCACTGGAAAATGTCCTCTGCCTTCTCCAAACGTACAGTTCCTGTCCCAGGTGCAGGTTGTCTTGTGGGAGAGGTGCTAGAGGTGACCCACACTTTTTTTTTATAGGGAATGGGAATACTGAGGGGGAGAAATGGTAGGGAGTGTGTGAATGAGAGGAATTAATGAAATGCACTAAACTATTTAACTATACACAGCACAGTAGCAAATGCACAGAGCTGGCATGCACTAGCAGTGAGACATAACAGCATTTTAGTTACAGAAAATAAAATGAGCGGAAGTTAACACTTTTTTTTTTTTTCTTCCCTGACAGTACAAGCAGAAATCACCTGGGTTGTGTTAAGGCCATGGCATAAGTGTTTAGCATTAGTTCAACCATTAACAAGTTAATGGTTGAGCTAATGCTTTCTACTTTTCTAAACATCGGAACAGGTGATTTGGCAGAGCAAAAGTAAAGAATAATGTCTGAATTTGAGCCACTCCAGCTAACAGACTCTTAACTGACTCCACAGGCTTCCAAATTGCCTTGTATCATTTAATAATTGCTAGATAGTAGGTCTAAAGCTGGTCAAGCTTTCCTTTACAAAGAAGATTTACACTAGTGTAAATCAGGAGTGAAGTCAATGGAGTCAGCTGTAAAACTGGAGTGAAGTCTGAATCAGACCCTATATCAATTGCATATTTAGCCTATTTTTGGTTAGAGAACCTTTCATGAAGTGATCCTGATTTTCAAAAATATTTGCCAAATGCTTTGGAGGAATAATTTAGAGCCTAGAGAGATTTTTTTTTTTAAATGAAATGATCACTTCAATTGTTCATCAGGTTAAATGGGGAAGGTGTCATCTGAATCACCTGGTCAGGTTTTATTTCCCAGGTAGCATTAATAAAATTGTATAATATTAACTCCTAGTTAATTACTCATTTCTAGTATGACTTTTCAGATGAATAACCATTACTGCTAAAACTCATGAAGCCTCTAGGATTCACAAATTGTCCTGGAATACCAGGGCAAACTGTTCTGTGTAACAACCAGCAGCAAGACCCACCCCAAACAGAACAAGCTGAAACACCTACAGCAGTGGTCCCCAACCTTTTGGGGCTGCCAGGCATCTGGGGGCAGGGCCACACATGTGCCGCACGCCCAGGGGCGGCACCCCGCATGCGCAGCACACCTGGAGCACAAGAATGTCTCAGGCCGGCCCTGGTCACTAGGCGGGCGTACATAAATGCCCCGGCAGGCGCCATGGTGCCCGTGGGCACCGCGTTGGGGACCACTGACCTACAGAAAAGATTGATGGATCAGGTTGCTATTGTGGGATGTCTTGTTTAATTAATCAAGTACGGAATGTGAGGTAAGCAGGGCTCTGAACCTGTGCACTTGAGCTGCAAGTTCCCAAGCTTTTCCTCCTAGGTTTAAATTCCGGTAACCCAACAGATGCATGTTCACACTGAAGAAACTATCTAGATCTCCACTGGGAGCATTACCTTGGCACTTAAAGAGGAAAAGGGCTTTTCAAAGATCGACCATATCTTTGGCTGCCACCTGGCCCTCCAGCTGAAATCCCTTCTTTCCATTTGGACTATGAGGCACTGGTCATCCGCATGTTCATTCTCATCCCAAACATTAAATTCCTCCGGCTGGCTGTCTTTGTTGGACAGTTTCAGCCAACAGCAGGGTGCCAGCTGTGCGTCACTTAACTCCCAGAAAGCCAGCTCTTCCTCTAAGATTGACCTGCAGGTGTCTGCAGGACAATGAAGGTGTTTGGTCCTGTAATAGCTCAATACATAGCCAAAGAGTTGAGCACTCCTGTCAAAGAAGAATTCTTTGGTGACAGGGTTATAATCGTAGATGGTGCTGGCTTGGGGCTCTGTGAGCCTGCACAGCTTGGTCCCTGGGAAGGTCTGGAGGGTGCTGCAGTATGTCTCATGTCTGATGCCTCCAACATTCAGGATGATCTTCTCTTTTGAGCCATCCATCCTACAGATGTCAAGTGGTGGGTTCACGTTCTAGTTAGCTTCTGTTAGTCTCTAACAAGCCTATAAGAGGGAGAGAGGGTAAGAATGCAAATTGAAAGAATAAGCCCCTTAACGCTGCAACCCTGAAGCAGGGCAGTTTTCCATGGCCTGTAGCGCTACTCTGCTAATGCTCATTTTGTAACTTCCCTTAGCACTGGAATTTGCTAGAGAAAGTGCCTGACTCCTCCCCTCACTGACCTATTCTATTCAGTATAAGCTCTTCGGTGCTCATCACTCATTTGAATGCCTTCCAATAGAACATTAAGCAACATGACTAATGTCTCTCATGTGTTTGTTCTCTCATCCCATCCCTGGAGAGAAGGGTACATATTGGAGCGTCTTGTTCTGATAGAGGTTTTTTCAATGTAATGTAATTAATTTTTAAATATACATGTTGCCATGTATTTGTTAGAGAAGGCAAGGTCAAAGAAAATACCTTGTACTCAAGCACAAGTTGGTGAGGTTTGTGATGGGCCTTAGTTTCTGAGGGAGTTCAGAAAACTCTACCTCACATAAGGACAAGAAATACCCATGTACTAACTTACTGTGTGCCTCAGGAGCAGAGCAGTCAACCACTGTCTTCATCCCAGAGTTTTAGGTGGCTTTTTTTTTAGATATAAACTATCTTGCTGAGTGTAGGAGATTTTTTTTTTCTCCTCTCTCTGTATTACCTTGATTTTTCGAGAATCATAGAATACTAGAATTGAAAGGGACCTCAAGAGGTCATAAAGTCCAGTCTCTTGCTTTCATGACAGGACCAAGCACCATCTAGATCATCCCTCATAGACATCCGTCTAACCTGATCTTAAATATCACCAGTGATGGAGGTTCCACAACCTCCCTAGGCTATTCATTCCAGTGTTTAACCACCCTGACAGCTAGGAAGTTTTTCCGAATGTCCAACCTAAACTTCCCTTGCTGCAATTTAAGCCCATTGCTTCCTGACCTATCATCAGAGGCCAAGGAGAACAATTTTTCTCCCTCTTCCATGTAACACCCTTTCAGATACTTGAAAACTGCTTTTATATCCCCTCTCAGTCTTCCCTTTTCTAAACTAAAGCCCAGTTCGTTCAGCCTTCCCTCATGAGTCATATTTTCTAGGCCTTAAATCATTTTTGTTGCTCATCTCTGGACCTTCTCCAATTTTTCCACATCTTTCATGAAATGTGGTGCCCAGAACTGGACACAGTACTCCAACTGAGGCCTAATTGGCACAGAGTAGAGCGGAAGAAAGACTTCTTGTGTCTTGCTCACAACACTCCTGTTAATGCAGAGTCACAAGTGAGATTATGTGACTGCATGGCTGTCAACTGGACCATACTGGCTGGGAGGGGGATGTAAATGTTCTTTAAGGTTCCACTTTGCTATTTTATTCCTCCATTCTGACTCAAGTTGGACATAACCATCTCCCATCCGCTTCCTCCTGGAGTCTATCCACACAATGTCTGGGTCAGCTCAGAGCAGTTCGTGAGCAACACGAGGCATTCCCGTGTCTTGGGGCTGAATGTGATGCCTCCCTCGCAATCACAGAACCTGCTGCCTAGGACTGTCACTGAGCAGAAAGATTCATGTATAGTTACTAATAACCCAGTATTAGCTCTATTCTCCAAAGCTTAAAGTATGTTAAGCCTAAATGTGTGGGAGCTATCACTCAGTTCTGTAGTACTAGTAACATTATTACAAGAGAAATGTCATGGACTGTCTTCAGTCTTCTGCACTACAGGTTGAACCTCTCTAGTCCAGAACTCTCTGGTCCAGAAACATCTATCGTCTGGAATGATTTTAGTTATTTGGACTTTTCATGGATGTGGCCAAGTTTCCCACAATCCCATAAAGTTTGTTTACTGCCACCAGTCCTGGCTCTGTGTTCTGTGCTGTTACTGAGCTCTAATTTACCCCTAATTGTCCTCTAAGAGCCCAGTAAGCAGTGGAGATGTTGGTAATGCTGCTAGACAATATTGACCTCCTGTGGTCTGGAAAATTCTCTGGGTCGGAACTGGTCAGGTCCCGAGGGTGACAGACTAGAGAGGTTCAACCTGTATACAATGTGTGGCAAAGGCAGAGAACTAGAGGTTTTGGAAAGGACCTAGGGATATTGTGAACAGGGATATCCTGGACTCCTTTCTATAGTAGTTCTGAGACATACCTCTCCATTCTGACTTGTATCACTACCAGCTGTTATACACCTGCCCTCTCTTTCCTCCTACTCATACTTGCTCTCCAGCCATTCATTCCTGTCTATACTTTGCTATAGTATGGTCCAGTTTTCACCTTTTTCTGTCTTTGTGGAAGCACTTGGGCAGAGAAGCACCAGTTCTCTTACATGGTACCAAGGAATAGAAGCTCCACTTCTTTCCCCTTGTGACCTGCTGGTAAATCAGGACTTGAACATACAGTCCGGAGATAAAGAATTTGGGCACCATCAAAGTATGTGACTAGGCTCCCTCCTCCCCCATAGTGCCCTTTCACCAGAAGGTTTGGGAAGAGGCTGAGGCTGGGGCTGGCTCACAAGTTCAGTAGAAGCATAAATTAATTGCTGTTTTGGCTGCCATTGTGTCTGCCCTCAACACACCAGGGGCCTGATCTACCTTCCAGTGAAATCAATGGCAAAACTCCCATTGATTTCAATGGGAGCAGGATCAGGCTCACATAATATATAGATACCCACTCTGCTTCATGCTTACAGCACAAACTGAAATACTAAAGTGAGGCTAGGCATGACACAGCAAGTGAGACTAATTTACCTTCTCAGAGTTCAGAAAACCTGTTACTGTACCTTTGCAAGACCATTCTCCATCCTTTTATAAGCAAGTACCTGGTTTTTAACTGCCTTTGCCAAATTCTTCTTCATCTGCTGAGGGTGCTAAATGCCTCTCCCGCAACAATACAAATCCCAAGTGAGAAATCAGTGAAGCTGCATTTCAGATCCTTACCTTAGAGTTATTGCGGTAGCTTTGTGACCGGAGGAGAAGAAGCCTAGAGGAAGAGACGAGTTCAGTGAAAACAGGATGTTCAGTGGCTGGGCTCCAAGCTTAGGCTCATGGATGCTAGCAAACAAAACCAGCCAATAGAATAGAAAAGATGTTAATCTCCCACCCATCTCTTCTGAGTCTATCCTATCAGTAATCTTCTTTTATCCTCGAAGGAATAATAGTAAAGCATGTCAACAACTGCCAAGCCAGATGTTCTCCTGGCCACATTACTCTTCTTTCTGCCACCCGCCGTGCTTCTTGCAGCCTCAAAGAACAGTGGTATTTTGAAAATTTGTAACACTCTAACTTCCTGGGCCCAATTTATAACTAAAATGTTGAGCAACAGAAATGCAGGGAAAACTTGTTCCTTTCCTGACTTTTCCTTACTCAAGTTAAATTTAAAAAGAGCTGCCACCCTCCTTTCACTTAAAGAGCTTTCCATTCATTTTAGCTTCACTGGGAATACACTTTTGCACCTGCAAATTTTTAATCTTATTTTAGTTCCTGAGCATATTATTAGGAAGAATGTCGGTAACTGCTGAGCCTGCTAAAAGAAAATTCACGATTTAAAACAGTGATATGGTCTTTTAATTACTTCTCAAAGCCCACTTCCAGCTTTTCTCACGCAGGCTACTTGTAATACTAGTCAGAGGAAATTAGACAAAAAAGGACTTTTCAGGTCATCTATCTTTCCCCCAGCCTGAGCAGGGCTGTTCCCAAAAAGGGTATGCATGCACTGCAATACAACATCCACAAATGGACTATGACAGCTGACTTGGACTCTCAGGTTGTGGAACTATAAAATTGCAGTGTGTAGAAACCCTCCCCCCACATTGGAATCCTAAAACACAAGCTCCAGCTGAGCCTGAATGTCTAAACTTGCATTTTATAGCCCTGCAGCCTGTCCCCTGCTCCCCCCCCCCCCCCAGCTGACACTGGATGCTGCAGGTGTTTTATTTAGGGATGTTAGTGTATAATCGAATAGTCAATTATTCTATTTAAATTGCACTCATTTTGGTTACTGAAGCCCAGAAGTATGTTCCAGATGCAAAAAGCCATTGAAATAATAGGAAGCAAAATGATACAAGCTGTTACTAGGCTCTGAATAAGGCCCTTTGATATCAGTACAACAACAGCCTGTGTTTTCTGATCACTGTTAAAAGCAGATGGAAAGTGCAAATCCAGTTCCAGAGAACAGGGCCCTTTTCCAAGTTTTCTCTCTGTCTGGTATTTTCCAAGAATTTACTTTCCCTGCATGAAGCACTGCAGGAGCTTGTCACTGACCTTCAAATCTCTCCCACCATTTCATTTTTCTTTGGGTAATGAATCCTTTTGACCTAGATTTATTCAAGCCCAAGATCTGGAAGCTTTTGGGAAAATTATTAATGTAATAAACTTTGCTGTGTTTTCAAAGACCATATTAAAACAGATTCAGATCCATTAGTAGTAAATGAAGACAGTGGTAGTGACTAGATCCAGCTGCTAACATCTAAGCTATTGTTTCCTGGTTTCCAATACCAGATTTTTTATAGCATTTCCGTGTAGTTTTCTGTCCAATTTAATAAAAATGGCTATTGGGAAAAACAGCCTTAAAGTTTTGTGATACACATTTGCTCATACTCAGAAATACAGGAAAGACCAGACTATGCTCTCAGTGATGGCAGTCTAAACTGATATCTAGTGTAAATGCAGAGTAACTCCAGTAAGTAACTGGTGTGGCTTAATTTACTTTTACAGTAGCATAAATGGGGAAAAGAATTGGGTCCAAAGTGATTATTAATCTAAAAAGGGTAGAATAAGCTTCCAAAAAGATTCTTGAAAGAAAGATGGTTTATGGGTTACTGATGGAAAGAATTAGCAATTTATTAAATACATATGGTGTCTTAAGAATGCTAAACAAGTATAAGACAGTCTGGGATCACAAAAGCCTGGCAAAAAACAGAACCACTGGGGATATCAAGCAGTTCACCAGTTCAACTCCTCTCAAGTCAGTATTAACTGAAGGACATAAGTCTTGCCTACCAGTCTGGCCACTTTATGCTGTTCATGTTCCATAAACTGCTGGCCCAAGTTAGAACATCCCTCTTAGGCTGCTCTAACGTACACCATGCCTGCTTGAGATGAGGGAGCCATCGCTGGCCCCCAACTCTTCCTCCAGCCGTTAGCAGAGGAGAGAATGTGACCCTGCAAATAATTAGTCTGTTTGAAATGAGTTGTGGATATCCCTTCAGTTCCTAAGTAACAGGTGTCCACCTCACAGAAACAACAATCACAGCTGTCAATAACTGATTGCCTTCCTCTCACTAGAGAGGCTTAAAAGCAAGACAGCTAGGCTGTGTCTAGACTGGCCAGTTTTTCTGCAAAAGCACCTGCTTTTGCGCAAAAACTTGCCAGCTGTCTACACTGGCCGCTTGAATTTGCGCAAGAGCACTGACGTTCTAATGTAAGAAATCAGTGCTTCTTGCGCAAATACTTTGATGCTCCCGTTCGGGCAAAAGTCCTTTTGCGCAAAACCTTTTGCGCAAAAGGGCCAGTGTAGACAGCTCAGTTTTGTTTTGTGCAAAAAAGCCCTGATGGCTAAAATGGCGATCGGGGCTTTCTTGCGCAAAAGCGCGTCTAGATTGCACAAAAGCGTCAGTGGCCAAAAAGTGCTTTTGCGCAAAAGCGTCCGTGCCAATCTAGACGCTCTCTTGCGCAAATACTTTTAACGGAAAACTTTTCCGTTAAAAGCATTTGTGCAAATTCATGCCAGTCTAGACGCAGCCCTAGAGACTGAACTCCCTACTCACCTCTAGAAGCAGTCCCTCCACACCAAGGAAGAGGCACGTTGGTAGAGGAAGTTTGCACAACTGATGCTTGTGCTCCTCTTCTGAGGACAGAGAGAGACTGGAGTCACTGGGGCTTTCAAACTGGCACTTTTCACCAGTGCTTAATTCACTTAAAAGAATAAAAGAGGAACAGATGAGATATCCTACGTGCTTTAGAACATGGTGACCTAATTCTGTTTTGCAGTGAGAAGAAGAAAGCGAGGGAGATGGCCTCAGTCATTGCTGCCAGAGAGTGATGCAATTATTAGAACAACAGGCAGGGCTGGGTTTATTGGTGTTAGGATACGGGCCGTGCACAGAACACGCTATAGCTGAAGTCTTCATTTCCAAAGTGACACTCTGTGGAGCACACATTCTGGAGTCAGAGCTCAAGCCATATCCCATCTCCTGAATATGGGGATTTATCCCTCCTGAATTTAAGACATAGGGATACAGTAGGCTCAGGAAAATCTCAGTTGTATGTCCAGATCTTTTTCAGGACCTTTTCTCAGGGCAGTTTTAGTCTTGAAACATAATAGGGATGTAATAGTGTAGTTGATTAACCAATAAGCAAAAGCTTATGGGTTAATGCTATAGATTACATGCATTCCCTTCCCCCAGCCAGTAATTTTTTTAGCAGGCTGGCCTGCAGCCCAGCTCAGTCCTGGCTTGAGATGGGTCCAGGATCTACTCCCTTTGTGGCTCTGCATTTAAAGTGTATTAGGAGTGGAGCGGGCAGCAGCCTGGCTCAGTTCTATCTTGTGCTGGATCTGGGAGTTCAGACTCCCTCAGACAGGGGCTGCTGCCAACCCATGCTGCTGCCTCTTTATCACAGGCAGCAGCACAGGGCAGTAGGCAGCTGGTTCACGAGGGGAGCTGGTTTTTAAACTGGCTTCCCTCATGGACCAGCTCCCACCTGGCAACTTGTGCTGCTGCTTCTGATACAGAGGCAGCAGTGCGAAGTAGCAAGGGGCTCCTCCAGAGTGATGCTGGAACACACTGGCTGCCAGCCCTGCCCCTGGGGACTACAGAATAGTCGACTAACCTTGAAAAATTCATGAGATTACTTGACTATTCAACTAACCAATATTTAACATCCCTAAACATCATGCTTTCTCCCTTGCCTCTTTCAGGGCTGAAAGGAGAACACACCCATTTGTTCCAGTCCCTGTTTCAGAGCCTATTGCAGGAACTCATCTCCCACCAGTGGAACTCTCAGCCCTTTATAGCAATCACCTGACCCCTTCCACTCCCAGCTGAGTCTGATATTCAAACAGGGCAGGCTGGTGCCCCATGCTCTTAAATGGACAGACCGTCCAGTTACACACACACAGATCATCTGCCATTCGTCTACACACAAACCATTCTTCAATTGTGGGTATTAAGGTGACTTGAAAAGTAATTGAAAACTGGCAACAGTAATGATAAGGCAAAGCTGTTTTCTTGTTTGAATAAATTGTGCACTTTTTACTGCTTCATAATAGTCCCTCTAGCACTTACAACTATTGCATAGAACTGGAAGGGACCTTGAAAGATCATCAAGTCCAGTACCCTGCCTTTACAGCAGGACCAAGTCCCATCCCTGACAGATTTGCCCCAGATCCCTAAATGGCCGCCTCAAGGATTGGCCTCACAACCCTGGGTTTAGCAGGCCAATGCTCAAACCACTGAGCTATCCCACCACTGCTTAGATAGAACGGTTCTTAGGCCATGTGTGTTCTTGACAAGGCCATGGTGGAGGAGTCTGAGAATATGCTGTGTGGGGAGCCTGTGCCTTTCCATATCATTCCAGGCTGGACTTGCAAGACTAGTTTAATTGAAAAGAGACAAGTTCTTCCATGAAGACATATGTTTTATACTCATGTTCAATCAAGTGAGCAAACCAGACCTGCAGAGCCCAGGCAGGATATGGAGCAACCTATGAAGGAGCAAAGAGATTACACTATATTACCCTCACACTAAAGCCTGAAAGTGAGTTTGAGCTATATTACTTTTTATGCTGCTGAAGGAACAGAATCTGAACACCGTATGTGAAGCAAGCAGGAGAGTTTATTACACACACAGCACTGGCGGAGTGTCACGTCGCTTGTTAGGGCTCAGTGAACACTGCCAGACCATAGATTACAATTAATTATATAGGATGCTTAATGTGCAGATCAAAATGATGGGGGGGGGGCGGTAAGTTCCTGGATCCCCGGATAGGTGCTAATTGTGAGGCAAAATAAGAGCAATAATATAAAGTTACTAGTGTTCCCAGTAAAACAAGTATTTAAACAAAGCAGACATCAGTTATCAACTATGTCTTAAGTGATGATATGTCTGTCAGCTTCAAGAAGGTGTCTCTGCACGGATGTGGTCTATCTAGGGATTAAAGCAGAGACATTTGGAGTACTTGACAATGGCACATTTGTTCCTAGTACCATTGAATGTGTCTTGTCCTGTCTCCCATCCTGGGCTAGGTGTGTGTGGGGGTAACGATCATGTACTGTGTTTGTGTGCCAGTCCCAGACTCCAAATTTAGAATAGGGTTCTTAACAGAATATTATAGCCTGCCTCAGAAATTTTTATCCTACACTGCTAACTCTGAAATCAGTGTTCAATACTAATATGACAAAAATCACTTAAAGGCACTTCCAGATATACTGAAAATCATAGACCCAGGTGAATTTGTGAAGCATTTGTCTCAGCTAAACTTACTACAGAAAGTTGATGCTCTGGAAAAGCGTGAATTTCCATCATTGTCTGCAAAACAAGATGAAACAGGGATGGATTTCTCAGCGAGAGAGAATGGTATTTGAGGACATTAAACTGCTAACCTGTGATCAAAATCCAACCAACATGAATATTGCAGGTGTAAAGAAACAGCTAGTCTCCATCATTTTCTCCTTATCAAACTTGAGCAAGTAGGTTTTGGACGCCATATGTATTCCTCTTACTCTACAATATATTTAAACTCCACCCATTTGGGAAAGGAAACCAAAGCATGGAGAGGTGAACCGATAAACCAGCATTAGAGCTGTAATTAGAACTTAGGTCTTCTTGGTCTCCAATTCAGGGCATGATTCTCTAGACCAAAGACACTCGGAAGTAGACTATTGCTATCTACAGAATTGCACTGTAGATAAAAATTACACATAAATGAGCTTAGTCAAACTACAGCACATGCATGACATACAGGCTATGACTACACTGCTCCCGTTTTTGTGCAAAATGTATGCAAATGAGGTGAAGTGTGGAATATCGCCGTGCCTCATTTGCATAATTAATTAGGCTCCATTTTTGCACAAGAGGCTTTTGCGCAAGAGCTGTTCTTCTGCATTTTTTCAGGAAGAACGGCTCTTCCGCAAGAGGGGGGTTTTGCGCAAAAAATGGAGCCTCGTTAATTATGCAAATGAGGCGCGGTGATATTCCGCGCTTTGCCTCATTTGCATATTTGTGCAAAACGGGGGCAGTGTAGACATAGCCACAGTGATAAGGACTCTTCTGTGTGTTCAGCAGAACAGGAATATAATCTCCCTCTACTTGATCTCTCACGTCTGGACTGAATGACAAAGTTTTGTTGGCTGAAGTTGCCTTTTGTCACTATGGGTTTGCATGCATCCTCACCCAAAAGACAGAGGGATGGCCTCTTCCCTGGGATTTTGCTGTTTTCTCTCTATACAGGGAGCTGAATAGGTGGACTTGGAATGACTGGCTTTGGCTGGTGTGCTGACTGGCTCAGGAACAGTGGCTGGCTCTTCTGTTAACCCATTCAGGTAGCAGAACCTTGCATACATAGAGCTGCTGACTCATAGGGTATGTCTAACTTGCACTTTTACATGTGACCGATCAGTGCCAGCTGAGTCGAGCAGACTGTGATGCTGCTTAATTGAAGTGTAAATATTTGGTTGGGATCTTCCCACCTCACAAATCCTAGTCCATGGGCAAACAGCCGCCTAGCCCAAGCCCCTTGACCTGAGTTAGCTGGCATGGTCCAACCATAGATTGTTAATTGCAGTGTAGCCGTGCCCCTTGTCGCTGGGGCATTTTGTTAACTCCACCAAGATCAGACCCTCTGATGGGAGGTGCAAAGGGAGCAACTGCCCTGCCCTGGGGCCCAATGATTCAAAAAGACCCGAGATTCCCAGTCACCACTGCTGCTACTGTGGTAGCAGCGGGGTCTGGAGCCCTGGGCCCTTTAAATGGTTGCTGGAGTCCCACACAGCACTGTCCGGGCAGTTCGGAGGGCTCTTGGGGGAGCCACAGTGCACTCAGGGTGGCACTGAGGGCTGCCTGGGGGAAGCTAGCCCCAGCCCTGTCCCTTCTGCCCAAGGCCTCACCCCTTCTGGGTACATGGGGCCAGCCTCCCTGCCTTGTCCAAGGCCCCAGCGAGTCTGTTGGCCTCACCCAGTAGGGTAAGAGAGTTGGGCATGACCTGTTGATAATAGGAAATTAGAAGCAGAGAGTGAGAGGTGCTGCAGGAAACTAGGAACAAGCAAGATTGGGGAGGAAGCTTGAGGTAAGAATTCTGTTTTATTACTGTTTGCATTTTTAATAAAGCCAAAGCCCAAGCAGGGAGTAAGACTGCACTTTTATACCATCTGTAGACTGTATTTGGAAAAGGGCAGGAATAGCACCTACTCACACTGCTGGTGAATTATAAAAGGTGAAGTTTAAGTGAATGCAGAGAAACCGAATCCTCTCTCAATACAGTTTGCCTTCCTAGAGAAGGGGTAAGTGCTCTTCATGGCAGAGAATTCCCAGCAGACACAGCTGAAGACTCCCCCAGGGGCAGCACTGATTCTAGGAACACTTGACAGGGAGTTCTCCTAGGTTCTATTGCTAATTCTGCCATTGAGCAGCTTTGGCAAATCAATGAACCTCTCAGTTTCCACATTTGTAAACCAGATACAATACCTACCTCACAGGAGATCAGGGTTTTCTAACATGTTAGATCATGATTCCTACAGAGGACAGTTTGCCACTTTCCCGATCAAGAGTTGGGGTCACCATTGTTGTCAGTTGACTTGTGTGTGTGTTCTTACAGTGTCACGCCATCCAGCTCTGCACTGACAGCTGCTTCAGCAGACCTTGAGAGTACTACCAAATGTGGCTAAGTGCTGGGGGTTGGAATGTTGTTGCCTTGATAGTGCTGGTTAGGATGCTCAATGATCTTGTCCTTGAAGTTTCAATTTTATTACAGTTGGACCTCCATGGTCTGGCACCCTCAAGATCAGTCAGTTTTCCAGAGCAGGGGAAGTCAATGCTGGGCCCTCTGTGGCCAGCCTCCAGATGCTCTTGGGGAGTTGCCAGGCCCCTAGCTACCAACCCAGCTCTGTAGTTTTCAATGTGTCCTGATGAGTGTTGAGTAGAAATTAAGAAAGCTGATGCCTTTATGCACCGCAACAGGATTATTAAAATACAGTATGCTATATATACAGACACAAACTTGCAGTTCTTATCACATAAAAAAATCCACTCACTATTTGTATCATATTAACATAAGTGCTTGTGAAAATCTGGTTATACTGTTTCAAGATTCTTTATTGTCTATTAATTTCCCATTTTTATATTTAGCTTTGATAAAATATTCAACACTGTGTATACAAAATGTTGTTTTTACCCTCAATTGACACATGCAGAAGTGAAAGTTACAACTTTGCTTGCACAGCACAATAGTCCTGATGTGAGTGCAGACCACCTGTGGCCCCTGTTTAAAGATATCTTCTCCGACAGCCAAACTGCCCAACATTATGCATCTGTAAGAATCAAGTCAATATGTATACTCAATAGTGCCTTTGCTCCCTTTTTCCAAGAGTGTCTTGTGAGACAAATGAAGACTGAAGCCTTTTTCTGTTGATTCCTCGAATGACAGAGGCTTAGAAAAAATGAATCCACGGACAGTGAGGATTTTTGATACCCAGAAAAATCTAGTGACAACAGTTGCTTAACTTATACCTCACCATGGGCATTCCTGCAGCCACTGCAAGAGAAATCTTTTTTAAAAACTGATAAGAGAATGACTTCACATGAGGTGTGGGATAACAGTGTTGGGTTTTCTGTAGACAATGTTAGTGTAAACATGGGTAAGAATAATTCATTTAAGACAACTGCTGCCTCTCACAACTGGCCCCATGACAGGTTTGGCATTTTTAAACTCACTACTCAAAGAACTAAATTTAAGCATCAGAGAAAAATAAAAATTATCAAATTCACAGATCAGTCAAAAACCTAAAATAACACACTTTAGAAAAAGTAAAAGTAGTAACAAGTTGTGTGTTGGGAGGTGAGTGTGAAAGACACACAGTGTGTGAGGGTGAAAAAGATTTGCATTGCCCTTCTGTGGCCCGGTCTACACTTTGGGCACATCTATACTAGGAAATTATTTTGAAATGACTAAAATCGACTTAAGTCTCGATGTAACATTAAAAATAGCATGACCCCACAAAGGGGAAACCTTGAAATTAGTTAGAATTATTCTGAAATAGCACATCCACATTGATCGGAGCCTGCTTCGGACTTAGAGCCCCTGGAAGCACTCTGGGGAGGGAACCAGGAGGGCAGATACTTCCTGTAGCTGCTTGGTCAGGAAAGCTGCAGTGTGTGCTTTCAGGAGCTCCTCTCTATGGCCGTGTCTCACAAGCCACTCCCCCACTGCTTTCCCCCTTGAGGGACACAAAAGGGATGCAGTGGGCCCTTGCCTTCTTGTGCTCTGGTTGCCCTTGCGGACACCACAGCACTCACAGCATGGAGCCAGAGCTGCTGCAAAGCACTGCTAGGCTCACGGGCCTCGTGCTGCGCCTCATGATGCAGTACTTCCAGACTGCCCACATGTTGCTCCAGCAGGATGAACCCCAGTGTGGATCACAGGCCCTACTCACGCAGGTCCTGGCACACATGCTGCTGCACATGCCCCTCAATCCCCTGGACGCCATGGAATACTGCTTCTGGTGGCAGGAGACGAGCTTGGACCGGTGGGATCTCATCGTCCTGAAGGTATGGGATGACCAGCAGTGGCTGCAGAACTTCTGCATGCAAAAGGCCACCTTCCTCAAGCTCCGAGTGGCTCGCCCCTGCACTCAGGCAACAGGACACCCGCATGAAACCAGCTATCCCCGTGCAAAAGCGCATGGCCATCACCCTCTGGAAGCTCACCCCGCCAGATAGCTACCGCTCCGTTGGGAACCAGTTTGGCATGGGGAAATCCACAGTCAGGGCTTTGCTCATACAAGTAGTGAAGGCCATCAATCATGTGCTTCTATGGAGGGTTGTCACTCTGGGGATCAGGACAGCATCAACAGCTTTGCTGCCCCGGGCTTCCCCAGCTGTGGGGGCGGGGGCAGACATCTCCATCCTGGCCCCCCCCAACCACCATGCCTTGGACTTCATCAACAGAAAGGGGAATATCTCCATAGTGCTGCAGTCCCTCATGGATCATGAGGGAGGCAGGCAGGCAGGCAGGCAGGCAGGCAATCTGCTCATGCAGTGGGGGCTATCCTGTTTATTGCGTCGAGTGTAACATGTATGATTACCTACCCTGTGGGCGGGTGGCGTATGTGTGCACCCGTTGCAAGGAGCTCCTGACCCTCAGAGACCGGGTTCGGGCTTTGGAGGCCAGGGCGGCTGAACTGGAGGAGCTAAGGGAGGTAGAGAGATATGTCGATGAGACTTTCCGGGACACTGTAGTACTGTCCCACCTTCAGTCTGAGAGCCCCAGTGCTCTTAAGGAGGATGAAAGTCTCAAGGGAACAGAGCATTCAATGGGAGCAGAGGGAAACCATCCCGTAGTTGGGACCCTCCTCCCAGAGGATGTTGCGGTATCCTCTCGCAGTGAGGATACCTCTGAGGGGGAGGGAATGCCAGTTAGGAAGAGGCAGGTGTTAGTAGTGGGTGATTCAATTGTTAGAAACATAGATAGTTGGGTTTGTGATGACCAGGAGAACCGTATGGTCACTTGCCTGCCTGGTGCGAAGGTTGCGGATCTCTCGAGGCATCTAGATAGACTTATGTGTAGTGCTGGGGAGGAGCCGGTGGTCGTGGTACATGTAGGTACCAATGACGTAGGGAAGGGTAGGAGAGATGTCCTGGAGGCCAAATTTAGGCTGCTAGGAAAGAAACTGAAATCCAGGACCTCTATGGTGGCATTCTCGGAAATGCTTCCAGTTCCACGCGCAGGGCCAGGTAGGCAGGCAGAGCTTCAGAGTCTCAATGCGTGGATGAGACAATGGTGTAGGGAAGAGGGGTTTGGATTTATTAGGAACTGGGGACACTTTTGGGAGAGGGGGAGCCTATACAGGAAGGATGGGCTCCACCTAAACCAGGGGGGAACCAGACTGCTGGCACTAAACATTAAAAAGGCTGTAGAGCAGTTTTTAAACTAAGAGATGGGGGAAAGCCGATTGGTGCTGAGATGCACGTAAATCGGAGGGAGACTTCTCTTAGAGGAGAATCCATTGATAGAGATTCTCTAAGCTGTAGTCAGAAAGAGAGGAGGGGAGAGGACAAACCATGGACCAGAACAGACAAACAACCGCATACAAAGGAATCCAATGCACCAGGGAAGGGCAGACAAATAAGCAGTGGCAAATTTTTAAAGTGCTTCTACACAAATGCTAGGAGTCTGACTAATAAGATGGGTGAAGTAGAGTACCTAGTATTAAATGAGGAGATTGACATAATAGGCATCACTGAAACCTGGTGGAATGAGGAAAATCTGTGGGACACAATCATACCGGGATATAAAATATATCAAAAGGATAGAGCAGGCTGGGTGGGTGGCGGAGTGGCACTGTATGTGAAAGATAATGTAGAATCAAATGAAATAAAAATATTAAGTGAATCAACATGTTCAATAGAATCGCTATGGATAGTAATTCCATGCTCCAATAATAAGAAATTAGCACTAGGGATATATTATCGACCACCTGACCAGGACAGCGATACTGACATTGAAATGCTGAGGGAGATTAGAGAGGCTACCAGAATAAAGAACTCTATAATAATGGGGGATTTTAATTATCCCCATATTGACTGGGTACATGTCACCTCAGGAAGAGAAGCGGAGATAAAATTTGTCAATGGCCTAAATGACTGCTTCTTGGAGCAGCTGGTGCAGGAACCCACAAGGGGAGAGGCAATTCTCGATTTAGTCCTGAGTGGAGTGCAGGATCAGGTCCAGGAAATAACCGTTACAGGACCGCTTGGGAATAGTGACCATAATATAATAACATTCAACATTCCTGTGGTGGGTAGAACACCTCAGCAGTCCAGCACCCTGGCATTTAATTTCAAAAAGGGGAATTACACAAAAATGAGGAGGCTAGTTAAATAGAAATTAAAAGGCACAGTGACGAGAGCCAAATCCCTGCAAGCTGCATGGAAACTTTTTAAAGGCACCATAATAGAGGCCCAACTTAAATGTATACCCCAAATTAAAAAACATAGCAAGAGACCTAAAAAAGTGTCACCGTGGCTTAACCACCATGTAAAAGAAGCAGTGAGGGACAAAAAGGCATCTTTTAAGAAGTGGAAGTCCAATCCTCGTGAGATAAATAGAAAGGAACATAAACATTGTCAAATCAAGTGTAAAAATGTAATAAGAAAAGCAAAAAAAGATTTTGAGGAACAGCTAGCCAAAAGCTCAAAAAGAAACAACAAAATGTTTTTTAAGTACATTAGAAGCAGGAAGCCTGCTAAAAAACCTGTGGGTCCCCTAGACGATCGAACTATAAAAGGCGCAATCAAGGACGATAAAGCCATTGCGGAGAAATGATTTCTTTGCTTCAGTCTTCATAGCTGAGGACGTCGGGGAGATTCTTTGTGGGTGATGAATCTGAGGAACTGTCCCGGATTGAAGTGTCATTAGAGGAGGTTTTGGAACAAATAGAAAAACAAATAGAAAACTTAATGTTAACAAATCTCCGGGACCGGATGGCATTCATCCAAGGGTTCTAAAAGAACTCAAATGGGAAATTGCTGAACTATTATCTGTGGTTTGTAACCTATCCCTTAAATTGGCTTCTGTACCTAATGACTGGAAGGTAGCCAACGTGACACCAATATTTAAAAAGGGCTCTAGAGGCGATCCGGGCAATTGCAGACCGGTAAGTCTAACTTCAGTACCGGGCAAATTAGTCGAAACAATAGTAAAGAATAAAATTGTGAAGCATGTAGAAGAACATAATTTGTTGGACAAAAGTCAACATGATTTCTGTAAAGGGAAATCCGGTCTTACTAATCTATTAGAGTTCTTTGAAGGGGTTAACAAACATGCGGACAAGGGGGATCCAGTAGATATAGTATACTTAGATTTTCAGAAAGCCTTTGACAAGGTCCCTCACCAAAGGCTCTTGTGTAAATTACATGGCCATGGCATAAGAGGGAAGGTCCTTTCTTGGATTGAGAACTGGTTAAAAGACAGGAAACAAAGGGTAGGAATAAATGGTAAATTTTCAGAATGGAGAGGGGTAACTAGTGGTGTCCCCCAAGGGTCGGTCCTAGGACCAATCCTGTTCAACTTATTCATAAATGATCTGGAGAAAGGGGTAAGCAGTGAGGTGGTAAAGTTTGCAGATGATACCAAACTGTTTAGGATAGTCAAGACAGAAGCAGACTGTGAGGGACTCCAAGAAGATCTCACCAAACTGAGTGATTGGGCAACAAAATGGCAAATGAAATTTAATGTGGATAAGTGTAAAGTAATGCACATCGGGAAAAATAACCCCAACTATACGTACAGTATGATGGGGGCTAATTTGGCTACGACAAATCAGGAAAGAGATCTTGGAGTTATCGTGGACAGTTCTCTGAAAACTTCCACACAGTGTGCAGCAGCAGTCAAAAAGGCAAATAGGATGCTCGGAATTATTAAGAAAGGGATAGAAAATAAGACCCAGAATATCTTACTGCCCCTGTATAAAACTATGGTACGCCCACATCTAGAATACTGTGTACAGATGTGGTCTCCTCACCTCAAAAAAGATATTTTGGCCTTGGAAAGGGTTCAGAAAAGGGCAACTAAAATGATTAGGGGTTTGAAACGGGTCCCATATGAGGAGAGGTTGGAGCGACTGGGACTTTTCAGTTTAGAAAAGAGGAGACTGAGGGGGGATATGATAGAGGTATATAAAATCATGAGTGGTGTGGAGAGGGCCGATAAAGAAAAGTTATTTATTAGTTCCCTAAATAGAAGAACAAGAGGACACCAAATGAAATTAATGGGTAGCAGGTTTAAAACTAATAAAAGAAAGTTCTTCTTCACACAGCGTGTAGTCAGCCTGTGGAACTCCTTGCCAGAGGAGGCTGTGAAGGCTAGGACTATAATAGAGTTTAAAGAGAAGCTAGATAATTTAATGGAGGTTAGGTCCATAAAAGGCTATTAGCCAGGGGATAAAATGGTGTCCTTGGCCTCTGTTTGTCAGAGGCTGGAGAGGGATGGCAGGAGACAAATCGCTTGATCATTGTCTTCGGTCCACCCTCTCTGGGGCACCTGGTGCTGGCCACTGTCGGCAGACAGGATACTGGGCTAGATGGACCTTTGGTCTGATCCAGTACGGCCATTCTTATGTTCTTATGTTCATTAGATCCTCCTGGGTGTATTTCCGCCTGCAGATCCCGTGGAGTTGGGTGGATGGCATGGAAGATCGGGGATGTGCCAAGCTCACTGCTGGCCCAGCTGTGAAAAGAAAGTTACAAGGGCAGTCATCCCAGGAGATAGTATATAAAGGCTTGCCCTAACCTCTGAGCTGACACCGAAGGTCTTGGTTCAGACGATGGTGATGTGTTTCGAGCATGGCCACATGTTGCGTAGACAGCGGACACTTTCCAGCAGGAGCACTGACATCCCAGGGGAGCATCACAGCACACATGGCCCAGGGACAAGCAGGCATGGGGAGACCAAGCCAGAAGCCTGCGGATGGTTGAGGGGGGCAGCGGTTTATTTCAAAATTTGGTGCTGTATAGCCAAATTACAAAATAAGCTATTTCAAAATTAACTGAAAATAAGCTACACAGTTTGCATAGCTCAAATTGCAGAGTTTATTTCAAGCTAAGGGTGCAGTGTAGATGCACCTTAACTATTCTTATCCAGACAGAAGTGTTCTTTAGCATGGGGCACTATTGTCAGACATAATAGCTTCCCAGATTGTCCAGTCACTATTTGGACAGATTCTTTGGCACATGGTGGCACCTTTAAAAGGTGCCCAGAGAATGAGGATCTTTCAGCAGAGGAGGCTCCATCATAGGGTTTTCAAACAGGTAGAGCTAGGTAAGCGTAAGCTTGTTTTATTCCTACACTGTAATGTATGGGTCTGAGGAGTCCCCACTCTTTCACTGGATAGTTTATTATGCTGATCTTCTCAACTGTCTGGTTTTAATTTGAATCTGAAAGATTCAGATGATCTGAGAATTACCCGCTCACTTGTATAAATTAATCTAGGGTCTAAAGATGCAAGGCAACATATTCAGCTCCTAATTAATTTAGAAGATCTCTTTTACAGGTGAATCAACATGTAAATCCGGAAAGGGTAATGCCTTCAACCCTTATGTTTCCTGGACCTGCTTCAAATGACAACATTTGAAGTATGGTTTGTTGAAATTACTTGTCTGTGAGTTTTATATTTTGTGGAGCTTTGTTGCAACAACAATTTTTTTGCACGAACACAAAAAAGTGCATAATATAAATATTAATAATTGTTGTGGTACCACATCAGTTATAGTATAATTAAGGTATATAGTTGAGTATGTCCTTATAAACAGAAGTGGTGGTTTAATCTAGGTAAAAGTCTATCATGAATATAGGTGTGTGTGCCTGACAAATTCCAAATCAAAACCCTATACATATATTTATAAAACAATAGTTACAATAAAAATTGTTCATTGGCAATGTGGCCAGTTGTTCAGCAGAACCCAAGTTAAAAATTCAGTAGTTCATTGGGCAAACTACCATAATATTAATATAGAATTCTCCTTTAAATATCTATATTACAGCTACAATGTATATAATATACATATATTATGTTATATAATATAAACATAATATATACATTATATCTCAGTATATATATTAGTATTCTATGATAATTAGTTGGTTCTTATAATCAATCAGACTCAATAAAATGAAATAAAATTCTAGCTAAGGTAACATGAGGTTGGGATAATCATCAAAATTACCACCCAACAAAGGGGGGTGTACATGTCTATACTGGAACAAATTTTGAATGTATAGAACTTGTGTCAATCAAAGATTTGTTTAGAAATAGGTACAGAGATAAAATGCAATGCAAAATTAGCAAATGTTCATGTTGGAACAGGAAAGGGGCATGTCTTTACAGGTACTCAGCAAAATCCTTAGAGGGGACCCAAGTCAAAACCAACTCAAAACTTCAGATAGCTGACAACATGGCTCTTCCTCTGCAGGAGCCATGATGTCCTACTATTTGGTTTGGGAAAACACCTGGCTGATTAAAAGCAGATTCCCAAAGTCCAGTTTTTGTACCATGTGAAGGCAGTTGAGAAAACAGACTCTGGCTTAAACCTCCACATGGTGAACTAACTGTAATAATTGTGATCTGAAGTCAATGGTATAAACACATCCTTTGGTGCACTGATGCCAGGACATTCTTTTGTGCACTATTATCATTTCTGGGGCAATATAATCTCATTCTAAGTGGACAATACGCAAAACCTGGGGAAGACTGGATATGGACAGTATTGAGTTTATTGCCTTAACTGACCTGTAGCTCGCTGGGCTAGTTTCTTTGTTATGTTTACTGCAACTCTATTCTTCATTATATTCACTGCTACATTATATTCTGCTTTGCATTAGATTCAGCAGTAATGCAAGTAACCAACAGGCTTGTATCCTGTAAGACATTAGCCTCGACAAGTTAGTATAAGTCTTGAATCTTATATCTAATCAGATAAGCTTTATACAGACTAACAGCACAATGGAAAATCCCAAGTTTTTGGGAAGCGGAAAATAGAGGTTAAGTACATCTACAGATGTAATATATTTAAGACAGACACTGTTCTGTGTATTCTACAGGGGGAGGAATAAGCAATCATCATCATTTCTGGTGAGGTTGACTAAGTAGAAGACTCTGATTACCTATAGTAACTTATGGCCAATTTTGCATGGTAACTAATCAAAAGAGGTACCAATACAGGTATCTCTGTGTACACCTGGGAGTGTCCTGTCACAAATCCAGATTTCTGGTGAGGATGGGGAAGGTGAAAGTGATGAGGCTAACACTTTGAGTTGTTTTAGAGGAATGGTGCGAGTATATAGTATAGAAATATAGATGTACATTTCCTATCTTATGAAACTGGGGTGTTTGTGACTGTGCTAAATGCATTAATAAACTGTACTTGTAAATATACAAGAGTTCCTATAATGTGCATGTTGCATTTGTTCATATCAGGGTTCCCAACCACAGAATTGACTATTGGGCCTGATCCTGGGACATAGGTCCTATCAACCCTAAAGGTGGTAACTGGAAATTCATAAGCAATCTTAGATCAGGCTACACCTGCAACCCCTTTGCATTCTGGGTTATGTTCCCAGTGCCCAATGGGACCAAAACAGTGCAGCAGGAAGATAGGGTCAAATTAAAAATTATCTGGACAAACTACAGAAACCGTCAGAGGTAAACAGGATGAAGTTTAATAAGGACAAATGCGAAGTACTCCACTTAGGAAGGAACACACATACAGAATGGGAAATGATTATCTAGGAAGGAATACCGCTGAAAGGGATTTAGAAGTCATAGTGATTGACAAGTTAAACATGAGTCAACAGCGTGACACTGTTGCCAAAAAAAAAAGGCTGCAAACATGATTCTGGGATGCATTAATAGGAGTGTTGTGAGCAAGACATGAGAAATCATTCTTCCACTCTACTCTGCACCAATTAGGCCTCAATTGGAGTATTATATCCAGTTCTGGGCACCACATTTCAAGAAAGATGTGGAGAAATTGGAGAGGGTTCCAGAGAAGAGCAACAAAAATGATTAAAGGTCTAGAAAACATGAGCTATGAGGGGAAACTGAAAGAACTGGGCTTGTTTAGTTAAGAGAAGACCGAGAGGGGACATGATAGCAGTTTTTAAGTATCTAAAAGGGTGTTAAGGAGAAGGGAGAAAAATTGTTCTCTTTGGCCTCTGAGGATAGGAGGAGAAGCAATGGGCTTAAATTGAGCAAGGGAAGTTTCGGTGGGACATTAGGAAAAGCTTCCTAGCTGTCAGGGTGGTTAAACACTGGAATAAATAGCCTAGGGGGATTGTGGAATCTCCATCCCTGGAGAGATTTAAGAGCAGGTTAGACAGACACCTGACAGGGATGATCTGGATAGTGCTTGGTCCTACCCTGAGGGCAGGGGACTGGACTCGATGACCTCTCAAGGTCCCTTCCAGTTCTAGTGTTCTATGATTCTATCTGTTTGCTCCCCTCTGGCCAGCCACCACCATTTTGCTGTTCCGAGTGTTGCAGTGCATGCCCAAGAGTCATGGTGCTTTTCACTCCAATGAATTAAATAAATTAACTTAAAGTCTATCATAACAAGCAGGCCATAGTAAACTTGATCTGCTGTGTAGAAGGAAAAATTGAGGCACACTGTTACCCTAAAATTCTTTTGGGGTTCCCAGAATATAACAAGAACTGATTGGTTAGGTATAGGTCTCTGGGGTGACTAGGAACATACTTGGAGGACATGGCTACAGCCTTCTGATAAATAAATGATTGAACAAGAAGTACTCTTTCCAAAACAAGAAATCTTTTTATTGGTGCAAATAACAATCCTCAATACAATGATCTTTTAAAAGCACGAATTCCTTGCAACAAGTTAAACAACATCCAAATTGCAGTAACAGATAGTTGAGATTATTCTAATTCAGGGGTGCACAAGACTCATCTTGAGAGGCACATCCAGCCCGCCAAGCCACGAGATCCAGCCCACGGACCACCCTGCCGAGACCCTCAGGCATGCAGCAGCCATGTGGCTCTCTGCTCTGGAGGGTGGGAAGGCTTCATGTGATCTCCCTGCCACCAGCCCAATCCTCAGCTCCTATTGTCTGGAAACAACTGGCCAATATGAAGTGACCCAGCCAAGCTCTCAGCTCCTATTAGCTGAAAACAACAAACAGAAGCTGAGAGATTGGCCTGGGGGACAGGGACAGCGCAAGCCTTCCTCCCTCCGTCCCCCTCCCCCCCCCAAAAGCTGAGAGCCACATGGAGGGAGCAGGCTTAGTTTTACCCAATCTGGGGCTGCAGCAGGCATGGCGCCCAGCCTGTCTTTGAGCACTGCAGGGCAGCTGCCCGGGAGACAGTTAAGTAAGTGCCTCCCATCCAGAGCCTGCCTCTGGCACCCCTGTCCTTCCCACATCCCAACTCCCTCCCCCGGTCACCATCCAAACCCTTTGCACCCCCCCATCCCAGGTCACAACTCCCACCCACATCCTTTACCACCAGGCCAGAATCCTCTCAACTCATACCCCCTCCCAGATCCTGTACCCTGATCCCCTGCCCCAGGTCACAACCCCCTCCTTCACCCAAACACCCTCTCAGCCTCCCGCTCTTTCCTACACCTCAGTCCCCTACCCCATGCACTCTTCAGCATCCAACCTCCATCGTAGACCCTGCACCTCCTCCACAGAAAAGTGTGGCCCTTGACCACTTTCCAAAATCTTGGAGTGGCCCCCCACCAAAAATTATTGCCCACCCCGTTCTAACTAGTTGCACCCTATTACAGATTGCCAATCTTTCACAGGTCGCTGACCGCAATTCTCATATGTACTTTAAACTTTATACATACAGTATACATTTCTCTTTCAGTTAACCTATCACACACCCTAACACTGTACTACAACTATAACTTTATATGTGACAAATTTCTCTGCTTACTGACTAAATTGCATGTTTTTTCCTGAGTGCTCTCTTCTTCTTCTGCTCCAGTGACAGCGCTCCCTCTGCTGTTCTTCTCCCTCCTTTCACCTTAGCAGTCCCTCAGTTCATTTTAACAGAATCCAAATCCTTTTTTCTCTCTTTGCTTGCTGCCCACTGACCTTTAAACCATTTTATCAGAACTTTCTAGACTCTTCTGCTTATTAGTAGGTCTTTCTGACAGATCTTTTTAGATGCATATCAACATTCCAAACTATCAATTCTGTTTTTAGCTTGAAACTGTTTTTTCCTCAGTGAGGCTGTTGCCATCCCTTTCCCCACCAATTTGGTTTTCCTCCCAGTGCTCTGTGACAGTTTCTGCAGTTTCTAGTGGTCAAATGACTCTTGTTTATTTAAAATGGAGGCCAGGGATATAAAAGAGAATCTAGCAAGCCCAACATGGAGTTTCTTTGGTATCAACATCACCTCATTGATTTAATGTCTGAATGACAAGATATGTCAGCTCTGGAAAGCGTTGACATCGGCAGTGAGTTAAGATTCGTTGACAGGGCAGAAGTGTTGTCATTGCTGCAAAAATATAAAGAGGTGTTTTCCAACAGCCTCGGAAAGATACATTTGCTAAGTCATAAGATCATTGAAAAAGGACCACCGCAAGCTCCTGGCAGACCCTGCAGCGCCACTGGCAAGATGCAAGAATTATATAGCAGAGGAGCATGAAGGAAGCCAGGTGACGAGAGGACCAAGGAGACAGCGCTAAGGAGGTGGGGGGAGACCAGGATGCAGGGGGCAGGGATGTTAAATATCAGTTAATTGATTAGTCAAGTAACCTCATGAATTCTTATCAATTACTTGACTATTCTATAGTCCCTGGGGGTTGGGGCAGAAGCCAGTGTTCTCCAGCCTCACTCCTGAGAAGACCCCTGCCACTCCCTGCTACTGCCACTATATCAGAAGCAGCAGCAGGCTGGGGTGCCAGGCAGGAGCTGGTCTGAGGAGAACCAGTTTAAAAACCTAACTCCCCTTGTGGACCAGCTGCTTGTCGCCCTGTACTGCTGCCTCTGATAAACAGGCAGCGATGCAGGGTGGCAGCAGCCCTGTCTAGGGTTACCTGATGGTTTCAGCAAAAATACTGGACACACTTAACATTACATCATAATCTACATTACATCTTATTCAGAAAACACTGGACATTTATATTTTTGCAATTTGTTTCCCAAACAGAAAGCTCAAATACTGGCCTCTCTGGTTCAAAAACAGACACCTGGCAACCCTAGCCCTGTCTACAAGGGGGGGTGGCCTGAGCTCCAAGACCTGGCGCAAGCCGGAAATGAGCTGGGCTGCCTAACTGCCCAGCTCCTAATACACTTCAAATGTAGAGCCACAGCAGGGATAGGCCCCTGGACCCAACCTGAGCCAGAACTGAATGGGGCTGATGGCCAGCCTGCTAAAAAAAACTGACTGGCAATGGGGAGAGGGGCTGCATTCACCTATGAACTTTTGCTTATTGGTTAATTGACTACACTTGTACATCCCTAGCAGGGGGCGGGAAACCCCTCCCAGCTGGGGAGGGAAGGGGGAATCCCAGACTGCAAGGGGCAGGGAGGCGCTTCCGAACTCGCTTCTCGGCTGAAGGCAGGCAGGGGCGAGAACGAGGCCGGACAGGACAGGGCGGGGCGATAGCTCAAGGGGAGAATGGGGGGGGGGGGCAGGCATTTACCTACTGGGTTGCTAGGAGACGCCGCCCGGCGGACTACGACGGAGCACGCGCGTACGGACTCCCTCGGGCTGGCCCCGCTTCCTTTCCCCTCGTGCTCCGCGGAGGAGCCAACGGAAGGGGCGGAAGCTCCCTACTACCTCGGCTTCGATTGGCCCAGAGCTCTGGAGGCGGCGGATGGTCTCCGGCCGCGAGACATGGCGGGGAGCGGGGCTCGCGCGGAGCCCGCGAAGCGCCCGCCGCGGCGGAACGTGGTGGCCTGGCGGAGCAAGGCCGAGTGGGACCAGGTGATGGTGGGGCTGTACTGCGGGGACTGCCGGCTGCAGCGGGACGCGCTGGACCGGGTGTCGGCCTGGCGGAGCAGGTGAGCGGGGCGAGGGGCTGACTCCACAGCGCCCCCGGGGAGGCGTAGCCCTGGTGTCCAGCCCGGGCTGTGGGCGCCCCCGACCGGCGTTGCTGAGAGCCCCTGAATCCAGCTGCAGCTCCCGAGTCTGTGGCCGTGTCTGTACTAGCCAGAAGGTCAGCGCGGCGGCAGCAGCCAGGCGTCTGGCGTTCGGGTTAGTGGCTCTAGTAAAGATTCCCACCCCCCCCCCCCCTTGACTGTGGATGGCGCCCCCATCGACGGCGCTGGCACTTAATTCTGAGGAGTAAGGGAAGTCAACAGGAGCCCCTGCTCCCGTCGGCCTCCCGCTCTGAAGCTGGTGGAAAAGATGGAATTAAGGTCTGTTAACGCCAGCGTTTAACAATTAGCATAGTCGAACATCTGGGTGAGTATAGACTAAGGCTGTCAGTGGGTAGTCAGCAATACGATTAACCTGTAAACCTAGGCTTATTAGTTAATCTTGTTGACTACACTCATTTCCCTTCCCTCTGTGGGAGGGAAGAGCAGGAGCCCGTACCTGTGAAGGAGCTAGCTTAAAAGCTGATTTTCCACCCCCACGACTGGATTTGCCTCCCCCTCACACTGCTGCTTCTGATAGAGGCAGCAGCATGCAAGGTGAGGGGTAGGCTGGAGCAAATCCGAGTGGGGAGCCAACTTTCAAGACAGTTCCCTCCCCCCCCGCCCATTGGCTCTGCTGGCCCACCTCTCCCATTGCCTCCTATGGGGGGGGGGGGAGAAGAGAGCAGGCAGGCAGACCTTGATGGTGGGGAGAGCCAACTTAAAAGCAGGTTTTCCCCCAGCACTGGCTCTGCAGTGCTGCCTCTTCCCCCCCCCCCCATCCCCATCCCATCACTGCTGCTTCTGTCATGGGGGGTTCAGATCCCACATGCACAGAGACAGGGGCTGTTGCCATCCCATGCTGTTGCTTTTGATACAGCAGCAGCAGCATAGTGTGATGTGGCAGGGGGGCTCCACAGGAGTGGGGCTGGTAGCACACTGGCTTCCAGCCCTGCCCCCCCCAGGGACTATTGAATTATCGTATAACTGACAATAGGTTTTTGTACAGTTACATGACTAGTCAATTACCCAATATCTAACATTTATAGTGTAGAGATGCCCTGATAGGGTGCAGGAGCACACCACTATGATCCTGCTCCACTCTGGCACCTCCACCATTACCAGGAAGCAGTTGACATGGGGCTGGAAGCAGTCAGGGTGGAGCAGCCCCTGTCCACTTATGGCTGGTGGGGGAAAGGGGTGGGGCTCTTCAGTTCAGCAGGCTGGAGTGGCCCCCCTCCTGCTCCCATTTAGTTAATGAACCAGTTAACTTAATTAACTTGTTAAATGTTAAAACAGGCACATGGCCCCTGCTTTTCACCTTACAGCTCTGATGGTGTGTTTTGTGTCTGACCTGCAGTATACCACTCCTTCCAGTCCTGGGACCTTTATGTTGCCGTTGATGCTCTTTAATACAATTCTCTGTTGATACACCTTAGTCTTAACTTGCAACACTCCTTACTGATTGTCTTGTTATGGGGCAACCTCAGAGACATGTTAAGGAGACAAGAATATTCAGTGGTTTTGTGCTGTGAAGTAATATTTTCCATTGACTAGGACAGAGAGGGGAAAACTGTGGGCTGCGTCCAGCCCATCAGCCATTTAAGTCCAATCCTTGAGCACTTGCTGGTGAGTGGGGTCTGAGATTTACCCTGTTCCACATGTGCTGCAGCTCAAAAAATTGTGGCATGTTCCCCTTCCAGTTGGCTCCTACATATAGGGACAGCCAGAGGACTCCGTGTGCTGCTCCTGCCTGAAGAACCACCTCTGCAGCTTCCATGGACTGGGAACTGCAGCTATTGAGAGCTGCAAGGGCAGTGCCTGCTGGATTGAGGGGGAGGCAGTGCACAGAGCTGCCTGGTTGTTCCTCTGCATAGGAGTTGGAGGGGTGTGCGCTAGAAGCTGTTTGAGGTGGTAAGCGCAGCCCAGATCCAGCACCTGACTCCCTCTGCCCCAGTTTTGATCCTCTTCCTGCCCTCCAAACCCTTCAGTCCCAACCCAAAACAGTCTCCTGGATACCTCTCTTCCCCAACTCCACCCCAGAGCCTTCACACATAGCTGGAACCTCACCTGGTTCCCTCCCTTCCCCCCCCCCCCATTTCAACCGACTATCCTGCCTGGAGCCCCCCTCCTGTACCCTGAATTCCTTTCTGGCTCTACTCCAGAGCCTGCACTCCAACCCCAGTTTAGTGAGCATTAATGGCCCTCCCTACAATTTCCATATTCGTGTGACCCTCAGAGTAAAGTTTGCCTGTGCCAAGACCCAAGATAAGTAACTTAATGCATGAAGTAAGATGTTTTTCATGTTTTCCTTATCTCTAGGTATGGGAACAGAATGCCTTTAGCTGTGGATTGTACAGCAGATTTGATTCACTGTAAAATTCTGGATACATCTAGCAACATGAGGTCTCATGAACTAGTCCTATCCTATGGTTTGGCTCTTGTGAGGTAAGACTAAAAGGTTTTTGCACAGTTGAAAAAGGACCTACTGGGGAAATGCATTTTTTTGAGCAATTCTATGTTGTAGTTCCCTAACAGCAATATCCCAATTGAATGTGTGGGTTAACTCTGCCCACATGTCAGGTCTTCTGTTAGCTGTTTTTAATCTTTGAAATATTCTTCTCTTGTTTGTAACCTATTCATAGATTTGTGAATCTAATCACAGAGCGGAAGCAGAAAATTGTCAACATTCCCTTGAGGCGTCTAGCTAAAGAGGTACTTTTGAATAAGAGTTCCTGGCTGGTTTATATGTGCATGTAGACATATAAAGAGAAGAGAGGAAGAAGCAGTTTTGCTCACTGCCATTCCTCCCCCCCACCCCCCCCACCCTCCCCCCAAGCTGGACCCTTGTCCCCACAAGCACAGGGAAGCTCTGTTCTTGCAGTTCATTGGCTGGGAAGCGTGACCAACGGGAGCTGTGGAGGGTGGTGCCTGTAGGTGAGCGCCAGGGAGCATGGAGCCATTTATCCTCAGGGCAGCTTGGGGAAGGGGGTGTTCAAAGTGAGCACTTTGCACCCCAATCTGCTGCCCCTAGCCCTGAGTCCCCTCCATACCCTAGCTCCTTCCTAGACCCCCCCACTCCAACTGAGCCCCCTCCTACATCCTAACTCCTGACCAGACCCCACCCAAGTTTCCTGCCCTGACCCCACTCCTGCACTCCAAACCTCTTGCCCCAGCCTGAAGCCCCCTCCTGTATCCCAAACACCTCATTCCCAGCCCCACCTTAGAGCCTGTACGCCCCCCCCCCCCCAGGGCCCTCATCCTTCCAACCCTGAGTTCTCTCCCACACTCTGAATCTCTTGGCCCCACCCCTGTCACATCTCCATAATGTGCAGAACGAATTATGTGCACCAGTGACGTAAAAAGTTAGAGGGAACACTGCCTGTGACCCTCCCCCCCCCAGGGATGTAATATCCTGTGTAAATTGTTACCTGCCTACTGCACCAGAGCCTCCCTCTGCCCGGTGGGGCTGGCTCGGCTGCTCTGGCTGGGCCAAGTGTTTCCTCCAGTGGCTAGGTGTATTGGCCAGGCGGGGCCCGCCCCACTGTGCCTAGCCATGGGTGGGGGGGCATGCCAGGTGGGCTGGAGCCCCCTGTGTGGTACAGAGGGCCGGACTGAGCAGGGCAGGGCCTGCAGTACCGGGTTGCTCCAACCAGGTGCTGGTTAACCCTTTACATCTTACTCCGCAATATGTACTTGCATGTCTTGGCTATTGAGTTGTGATTAGATAGGGTCTAGTATAAAATCCTTTGGAATTTAAGCCCACTGTTTGAAGTCTCACTCGAGGGCCAAGGCTAATACAGCAATAATCCCCTGTACAATGCCAGTGTCTTGTCTCCTTTTGAAGTGGATAGCTTCAGAAGAGAGAAATGGATTCCCCCCCCCCCCCCCCCAATCCCATCATGAATACCAAAGCTCAGGATCCTGCTGTGGTAAAGGGGTTAAACTAAAATTTGAGCTGAATGGCAAGAGAACTCATGGGGTAGCGATGTCTTTCCTACTACTTGTTTCAGAGGAGTAGCCACGTTAGTCTGTTTCAGCAAAAAAACAAGGACTCCAGTGGCACTTTAAAGACTAACAAATGTATCTCTCAAAAGCTTATGCCCTAATACAAGTCATTTCAGATGCTTGAAAGGAAAAGAAAAAAAGGAAGGGGTAGAGGATGGGAGTTTAATTAGCAATGATGTCATGCTCACATCTCTGGATCCCTTTTTTCTTTCCCCTTCAAACATCTGAAGTGACTTGTATCTCACGAAAACTTATGCCCAAATGCCCTAATTCATTTGTTAGTCTCTTAAGTGCCACCAGAGTCCTTGTTCTTCCTACTACTGAACGCTTTCCAGGGGAAGAGGTGAAAGTGTCAATTATAATGGACTATACATAGCATTTAAGATTACACTGTAGGAACCACCCTGCCTTATGTGCGGGGTCAGTGTCTGTTTGATCTTTAACTTTCCTGATTCTGAAAATTAGTGATACAAGGACAATAAAATCTCAAAATACTCCACTCCTTGTCCAATCAGAGCTTATTCTTAAGGGAAGTCAGTGTTGAACAAATGTTGTAATGTATTTAAAAAAAACTGACTCAGATGACTTCCCAGGATTAAGTTATTCAGTTAAATGAATCCTGGTGTAAATCACACTTAAGAATGTTACCTACTATTGTTTCATGCAAGACCTACAATCCTGAGAATGAAAAGATGAGGGAGGGAAGAATTGCTTGCAGTGTATTTTGTGGATATTCAGTTTTACTCTTTTCTGGTCCATGACCTTCCCCTGTTGCTTGCATTGATCTCTAACAGTGTTGGGGGAAGAGAGACTTACAGTATAAAAACCAAACCGGTACTTGGGGCTGGTGTATGACCAGAAGTTACTCCTCGCTGACTAGATTTCAAGTTGACTGTGTCCATTTAAAGTCTCAAGAAAAGTAGCAAAGGGAGAGAAGGTAGCTTCAACTGAGGTTCATAATGAACTGAAGAATTGTTGAAGCAAAGATGCAGGAATACAGTTCTAGGCAGCCAGGGTTGCATAGGAAAGTGTCCCAGGATGTGAGGTTTTTTTAACCTCTCTTCCATGCTTGGTGTCTGTCTGCACACCTGGCTGTGATTAATGCAATGCCTTTTGTAGTAATTTTGTGGTTCTTTCAAAGATGAACATCCCAATATGGATTGTGAACCTTCGCCATGATCTGACCCATGGGAAACTGCCTCAACTAATTGCCTGCAGAAAAGGTGAGCCATGTATGTACATGGACACTGTGTGCCTAAGGCAGTGGTCCCCAACCTTTTGGGGCTGCTGTGCGCCCAGGGGGCGGGGCCAGCCCACGTGCTGCACACCCGGGAGGGGCGCCATGGCGCCCGCAGGCACTGTGTTGAGGACCACTGGCCTAAGGAGACTGTTTCTGGGAGCTGCTGGGTTTTGTATTTTGGCTGCTGACAGGTACTGTTTTCAGTATTCCACTAAGTGGTGCTGTTGGACATGGATTTATTGTTTCCATGGCAGACAGAAGATCCACAGACTCCCAGAAGAAATCAGTGTGGAGACAGATGTGGCATCAGTCCCAGAGGGTTGGGCAAAGAGAGCCTGGACAGATGAATGTGATGGGGACTGTAGCCCTAGAGCAGAGGAGAATCTGGAAAATGGGGTGTTAAAGGGTTATCCTTCTAAAGCGTAAATGAGGTCTGTCTTTGGGGGCGGCAGCAGTGTGGTATGGATGAAAAGATCACAGAAGGGGAAGAGGTAACAAGACGGATGGAATGAAGAAGACCGGCCCTTTCCCTCCAGAGCTTCCTACTTTTTGGAGAAGAGAAAGGGAGATCTGAAACTCAGGATAAGAATAAAACTGAAGAGTTTCTCAGCCCAACTGGAAGTGACGGGGAAGGACTAAGGAGCCATTAGTTTTAAGAGAAGGAGTGACAAATGGAGATGGCACCATTTTATGGTAATTGAAAACTGGGTATCATGTTGTTGTAGGTGCCCCTGTACCCCCTTCTGTCTGCCATCCCAGGCTGCAGGAGCTAAGAGGGGCAAGGGTGCTGGGATTAGTTCTCTAGTGCAAAAACTAAATAGGTTTAAGACAAGATTGTCAGACTTAAGTGTTCAAATTCTGACACTTCAAGTTCCTCTACGTAGATTTGGTTAAGAACTCTGCAGAGGTGCTGAGAATTGGCAGCCCCTACTACCATAGTACTGATGTGCTAGATAACTGCTTTTCTAGCAAAAAAACTCCTTTATCTAATCCAGGGTTTCTCATCCTTTGGATGGGGACCCTAAATTGGGTCACTGGAATGTTTCTAAAGGTCAAGTGGCAACTCCTGTCCCACTGGGCTGACTGGGCTCACTTCCCTGCTCCAGGCATTGCAACCTCAGGTCCTAGCATCACTCAAGTCTGGCCCAGCCATCATGACAACGCAGTGCAGATAGGCCACATTTGAGTGAGTGTCATTTCAGCCTTATGAGCTAGGCCACAAGTCCACTAACAAATTTGGTGCACTGAGAGTGACAGGGTCAAACCTGAGCAGTGCTATAACCCCCCCCAAAGTTGCCAAGCCCAGCCAGCCTGTAGGAATTGCCACTGTGGAATGAGTGTTGGGCAGGCCCTACCCTCCCCTCAGGCAGGGGGGTGGGGGGGGAGGACCCACCTAAAACTACCCTCTCACTTCCATCCTCAAGACTATTTACTGGATTATGACATCATAATCCTTTACAAATGAGTCCTTAGACCAGTGGTTCTCAACATTTTTTGGATTCATCTTGAGTGGATACTGAATTCTTACAAGTGGTTAGAGTAGTGAGATTGTGCTTAGGAAAAAATTGTTAGATAATTGTATGTGTATAATCTTCACACAGGTAACACACTAATTAAGTGCTTGAATGCTACAGTGATGGGCACAGTATAAGAATCTGATCAGTTTCCAGAATGTTTACGTCTTGGACTGAAATTGTCCATTGTTAGAACCTAACAAGTTGACAGCTGACAACCCCCAGCATTTTCTTTGTGTCTTGGCTGTCAAATAATGTTCCTTTCTTAGCAACAGGACACATTATCCATACCACTTGTATTACTAAATTCAGAGATGAACTAACTCTAGACCTTAATTACTAGTGCAGATTAAGCAAGTGCCTGCTCTGTTCTAATAGTGAATCTCTCTGGGCTAAAGACGTGACAAATCTCTGTGTTGCTGTGTTTACCTTCAGGTTGTGATGTGGTTCTGGAGTGGTTACGGCGGACGTACTGGAGCCGTCAACTGGGCAATAGTCTAGCTGGAGAATGTGAAGAAGAGCAGAATGAGGAGGCAGAGGCAGCAGCAACTGAGATAGAGGTGGACAGTGACATAGAGGAGGCTCAGAACCCACAACTACCAGCCTATCAGAAACACAAGGAGCTTCATGGTGGGTGTTTGGGAAACAGTGAGAGGTATCTGAGTTAGATCAGAGTCTTCTAGTAACTGAGAGCTTACAGAACACACATGTACTGCTGCTACTGTCACTTGATAGATATGCTCCCTGTTCGAGGCTTCCTGCTCCAGAGCAAGCATCCCATGCACTGAAGATACTGACCAGCTGTCAACTCCTTGTGACAAGAGGTGGGGTTGTTGGACTTTCCCCTTAGTTGTTTCATTGGTCTTACAATGGCTGGTCTATTTGGGTCTTCCATTACTTGAACCTCCATCCAGGTGGCTTAAGTTAGGTGTCCCTTTTGGATATCTAAGTCCAGCTGTAAATGACCAGGCCCTAAGCTGACTCTTTTCAGATGCTCTCTTGAAAATCCTTTTGCCCAGCTTAGCCCTGGGCCAGCATAAAGTTCTTCCAAATCAAACAGACTTGAATAGAATGTTGAGGGGTGCACTCCCCTCAAGCAGGATCCTGGGGTCAAAGCCTCCCTGTGGCCAATGGCTAGAATCCACATCTCAGTTCCCCTTTACCAGGTTAGGTATACTGCCCGACTGCCAGATTCACAAATGGCGGCCCACGCTGGAGGGGTTAATGTGGCTCTGCAGCCTGCGTCCAAATAACAGTCCCCTCTATCTTGGTTAATATGGCTCAGTAGCCTGGATCCAAATATCAGTTTCCTCTGTAGGGATAAATATGGTCCTGAGGCCTAGTCCTTACAGCACTCCCCTCTGTGGGGGTAAAAACGACCCTGAGGCCTAGCCCACAGGCCTAAGGGAAACTACCTCTGCCCAGGAGTGCTACAGAGCGGGGGTAAGGGGACCCGGGCCCTCCCTCTCCACCGGGTCCTAGCCCAGGGCCCTGTTTGCAGTGGCTTGGTCCACTGCTTGCTCAGCAACACGCTGAGTGCCTGGAGGACAATCCTTCACCCTGGGCTACTTCCTACTGTTCTTGGAGTACTGCTTCACTCTCACTGCATCACATCGCATGGCTGGTCGGGTCCTCACGGACGGTCTCTCTGGCCATGGCTGTGGTTGCAGATGCTGCTGCGGTGGCAGCTGCTGGGACTGAGGCTCCTGCTCTGGAGCTCCTTCCCCGGAGCTCCTTCCCCTTTGGCAGTCTGCCCAGAATGAGCTGCTTCAGGGCCTTTTATACTCAGGCTCACCTGTGAGCATGCCCGGCAGGGCCATGGGGGAGGAGCTCTTTCAGCCAGCTGAGCCCAGCCCACAGTCTGTTCTACAGTATAGGGCTGAGATGCCCCGTCACACAGAATCATACTCTTCTTTCACAGAATAGCAAGTTTTAGGGCTTCTCTTCATTCCATTAGTAGAAATACACAAAGTTATACACTAAATTAAATGCTAGAAAAAAAAATCTTTGCACCCTGTCTAAAAAGCAAACAAAACCCACCTTGGTTTTTGTCCCTCTTGAGGTTTCTCTTCAGCTCCCCATTTCTTTAGCTCCAGGACTGCCTCCCTGGAACCTAGCCCCTTGTTGCAGGGATTCACCACAGGATTTAGCTCCATTCCTGTGGCTTGTCTCTTTTCTATCATCATCCCGTAACTACTGGGCTTCCTTCTTTCAGTCCCTACACCCAATGCAGGTGTGAGAGGGTAGGGCTAATTAAACAGGGCTGGCTAGCCCTGGGCCTTCTGGACTTTAAAGGGGCAAGCTACCCTGTTGCATTCCCTTAGCATAGGTGGTTAGAATTGCTCTTCAGGGATTATGGTTCTGTCTGGATCTGACTTCTCATACCAACTGCCTAGATTTCAGCACAAGTGCTGTTCATGGCAGTGAAAACCCCAGTATCAGAGGGATAATATATATTACATTGGAATAATTTGGTGTTGAAACTGATCAAGCCAGGTGTCACCCCGATTGTAAATCCAAGGGTTAATTCCAAATTCCCCACTTGTCATTCTCCCCACTACACTCCTAAAAAAGTCAAGCTCATCTGTTTAGTCCAGGGATTTCTGAAGTGTCTTTCGATTGAGTGGGCATAATCAGATAATCTAAGTGACATCAGTTGATTCCCACAAAACTGAGCGCAGAATAGGAGTCTCTCTTATTAAAACAAAACAGACTCTAGGTATACATCATCAGTCCAGCAAGTGCTGAACAGGTGCCTTTTAATAGCAGAAGATACCTTCAGAGAGAGAGGTCATCAGCATCAAATGAACAGCGGACAAAGAGGTACTAATCCTTTTTTTCTAATCCTATGTTTTAATTTACTGTTATCTTAAGCCAAGTATTAGAAACCCCCAGCTGGCCAAGTAACCTCTCTGAAGAAGGAATTTTCAGTCAGTTTCGGCTGTAGCCTGTCTTTCTTCTGTATTTTCCTGCTTTATCTGCAGACACGTGCTCTTCGGCCTGGTCCATCTCCTCTTGTTGAAGCAGCGCTTTTGCTTTCTCAAACTATTTGGATCAGTAGCAGTCTTGTGTAACTGAACAGTGTTGCAGTTATGAAAAGTGTTGAGCAGTGAATAGAAGCTGAAAAGTAAGAAGCAGTTCTCCCAGCAGAATCAGTTCTAAAGCCTCTGAAAAAAGCTAGGTTAAGAGGAAGAATGTTGCTTGCAGTGTTTATCAGTATGTTGATTTCTGAATGATATTGAATTTAGGAGTCACAGTGTAATGGAACTTTGGACAGAGGCACGCTCAACCAGAAGTTATGACCTTGATGCAGGAATTACTGGGTGAAATTGTACGACCTGTATTAATGCAAAAGGTCAGACTAAATGAACATAATGATCCCTTGTCGCCTCTGATATTTTTTTTTTATCAGTAGGTCTGCTTTCAGACCCTGCCTCTAGTTGTGAGCCCAGCCTACTGTACATGGTGGATTTGTGTGTATAAAGTGATCAGGGGAGAAGGTTTTGGCTGAAGGAGCCAACATTTTATGTGTTGAAACTAGGGATGCCAATGAGTAGTTGACTAGGCGGTTAACCAATAAGCCTAGGCTTATTGGTTAATCTTGTTGACTACTTGCGTCCCCCCGCCCCTTTGCTGCCTCTATATAAGAGGCAGCAGGGATAGGGGTGAGGGGGTGAAGCAGGAGCCAGTGCTGGGGGGGACCAGTTTAAAAGCTGGTTCCTCTCAGCACTGGCTCCACAGTGCCGCCTGCCTCCCTCCCACCTCGCTGCCTCTATGAGAGGCAGAAGCGAGGGAGAGGCAGGGGAGGCTGCCATGAAGCAGCCCCATCTGTGGGGGTTCCAAGCTCCCTGCAGACAGCAGCTTCTCCGCATCTCCTGGAGCAGCTTCTGTCCATGTCGAGCCTGGGCCCTCTGTGGGCAGACGCTGCTTTGCGGTGGCAGCACCTGTCCATGGGGGGGCCTGAGCTCCCTGCGGACAGGGGCTGCTCCGCATTCTGCGCCACCACCAAGAGAAGGGTAGTGTGGAGAGAGTAATAATTACTATGGTCTCTGCAAGTTGACCTGATAGGTCAACTCATGGTTTTAGTTCTAATATGATCACATTATTTAAGATAGTGAAATCTAGAAAATATTCTGAAGAACCAATAAGACATAATCAAAATTCAGATGATTGGACAGGCTGATGGCAGATAAGTCAATGCTAACAAATGCAGGGTAATGTGTTTTGAAAGAATTGTTACATCCTTAACCAGAAGTGAACATAGCCAGGACACTATCTCAGAGATGTAATAGAAATAGAAGAGATACAGAAATAGATGGACATTTTAAAAGAGATGAGAAGAAATATTCTTTGACTTACATAATTGGCCTGTGAAACTTGTTGCCACAATATGTCCTTGATGCCAAGAGTTTAGCAGAAGTACAAAAAGGATTGGATGTTTGTTGGAATAATAAACATCCACAGTTGCATTACTGAGGTGTAACGGCGTCGAGACTCACTGCTACAGCGCCTCTTCCTGGTCTCCTTGGGAATCAGCTCTTCAGTGTTGGAGCGCCATCTGATGGCCAGTGTTTCACCCTCAGTTACCTGTTCCCAGCAGGGATCCCTGGTTGGATGGGGGAGAAGTGGGGCTGCAGAGGCTGGGGAGCTCCAGCAGACCAGAGCCCAACTTGAAGCCCTGCAGGCTGGAGCCCAGTGGCATTAAGGCCGGAGTGGAGCCAACTGTAGGAATGGGGAGTGTCCTGGGAGGCTAGTGGCAGGGTACCTCCCCATATCTGGCAAATTCCCTCATTCGGGATGGGTCAGGTCCCGAGGGTGCTGGACAAGGGAGGTTCAACCTGTATAATTAAAGAATTGCCACTGTTGGATTTATATATATAATGTGTATTTCAGTGTCTTATGCTTTGAGTAAGCATTGAGCAGTATGTAAATGGCTTGCCCAAGGGGATCAGTTTGGAGGGAATAGCTCACTAGTTCCTTAAAGAGAGGAAGGCATGTGAAATGGAACTTTTGTTAGCTCCTCATTACCTCTTATTTAAATCATGTAATTGTATTTATTTCTAGAGAAAGTCAGAGAGGTGCTGGCGTCCTATAAAAATCAACAGTTTGGGGTAAGTGCAATTTGACTAATTCCTTGAGCGCTGCGTCTTTTCCTATTGTGCAGTGATTCTGTGCTTTTATCACAAATCTTCTTATTCAATGACTGAGCTTTCTCTATGCTACACAGCTTTTAGCGACATGGCTACGTTCCTAAAAGTCTGGCAGTGCGAAAGTTGTTTGTTGGCATTTTTTGCTGACAAAATACTTCCACCCCCCTACGAGCGGCGTTTGCATTGTTCAGCAAAGAGCATTCCTGCTCACAATGAGCTGCTCACACTACCACTTGCCACTGCAAAACTTTTGTCTTTTGGAGGAGATGGAAGGTGTGGGGAAGGGAGTTGTTTTGTTGTTCATTATTAGTGTAGACCAGGGCTACTCAACACACAGCCCCTGGGCCACATGCGGCATGTGGCCCATTTGTTTGCGGCCTGCGGTGCGGTTTGGATTTATGCCGGGCTCAATATGCAACCCGCGAGTGGGAGCCAAAGTAAAAAAGTAGTCAATATAATAGTTTTTTGTTGATACGCTTTTTAGTAGTTAAATTCTTGGACTGTCATTGCTCATTAAAAGTGCTATCATATGGATGGAAATCGTGTAAATATTGCATTTTATTAATATCAGCAGAACTGATTTAAATGGAGCCTGCGTGTTGTGTTGTCTTGCCTTAATCTTTGTATTCATGCCCATCAGTGTGAAAGAAGCTATTTGCATATATATTTGCATGTATATGCAACCACACTTAAGCTGCATCCCTCCGCATGTGCTGAGAGTATCATTGTGGTCCCCAGGGCTTCCAAAGTTGAGTAGCCCTGGTGTAGACACAGCCTGAGAAACTGACATGCCTTTCGGGGCCTGACTTGGAATATTTGTGTGAAAGATTGGCTAGTTTATTATAAGGGAAGTCCCATTTTAAAGGGACAGTCCTGTACTTAAAGACTTTTACATGTGTCCAACTTTTTCTTAAAAATTGGCAAATTGTCCCATATTTTCTGTCTTCACCCATCAATACTGGTAGGGTCTTGCTGCTGGCAGCATCTCTGCTCGCCAGCTGCCTGCCCCCCAGCAATGAGTGGGGTGAGGTCCAGTGGCCAACGATGAGGGTTGGTGTGCAAAGTTGGTGGAAGGGTGACTGTGTAGTACCTGGGGCCAGGTGCTCCCCCTGCTGATCTGGCGTGCAGCAGGGACTATGCTGACAGCTCTCCGCCAGAAGGGCCTTCTCTCTATCCTATTTCTAGCTGCCACTGGCTACAGTGGTTGGTGAGTGCAGACAGGTGCCAGATGGCAGCCGATTACATGTCACCTCTGCCCACTCATCAGCCTTTTATGTGCTTCCATTCTTGCTGTTCTTTCCCTGCATTGCCCCTTCAAGCCCAGCCGTGCTGCTTCTCCATACACTCCCATCCCCCCATCGGGGCTCCCAGTGTGGAGAACCAGCCCCTGATCAAAGCACTGAGTTCACCAATAGCCTGGCCAGCAAGCACCTTCATTCCCCACTGCCTCTAGCTAGGCCAGTGCCCCAGGAAAACCTAAGACCCATTGATCCAGGACACTGGTGAGGAAGAGCCAAATCCTGATGTGGTGAAGCCCTGCACTGAGCTGGTGAAGAAAGCCTCTCTGCCCCTCATGTAAGCTCTGGAGTAGCAGGAAGGTGGTGGAGGGGAGCAATTTCCAGCTTGTTCACACCCTGACCCTGAAGGTTCCATTGCAGTCCTCGGGGCAGCGTCTTAGCATCCTCTTCATCAATCCCAGCCCTGGATCTTCCTCTGTCCCCAAGGGTGCCCTATCTTGTAAGGTGCACTCCTTTGCTGAGTGACCTCTCTGGCTGGGTGATTCCCTGGGCCCTGGTACATATTGCATCCTTAGTGCTTAACCCCTTCTTGCACCACTGTAGCAGAGGAACAGCTGGGTTATCTTGGTGGCCAGAGCAGCCTGAAGATATTAGGTGCCTTTTGACACTGTGTGGGCAGGAAGGGACAAGCAACTTCTAGCCACATCAGTGGGTGGGGAAAGAGGAGGTCTCCCAAATCATTCCTTCCCCTCCCTCCCCCCACACACACACTCCTGTGCTGCACGTGAAAGTAGCTCCCATCCCTTCCCTCCTGCACAGTATCAAAAGGCTGCTGCTGACCACATTCTAGTGAGAAACCTAGCAGAAATCTGGGGAGGGGTCATGTGACCCTATATTCTCCCCGTCCATTTGTTGCCCCAAGAAGATGCTGTGCCTTGTACCAGGAGAGGTGGTTCCATTCTGGGAGCTCAGCCTGAGATACAGGGAAGAGTGTGCCAGGAAAGAGGGGTTAGGTCAGTCAGTCATACCACTCCATCCTCGTGTGAGAGGTGTTACAGGAGAGTGTATTTGTGATCCCCTTCCTCGTTTGAACCCTAAAACTTTAAAGATAGAAGGTAAATGAAAAGAAATACTGCACAGTTGGGTTCTTTTTACTAGGGCTTGGTCTCAATGTTAATTTGAATGTTCGTAAGATTGATTGCCATCGAAGTCGCTTGATTATGAATAATTTTACCAGGTGTCCTCCGCTGAGCATAGGGAAACTTCACCCTAATCTTAGGAATCTTTTTTTTTTTTTCCTTCCCAAATAACTTTAAAACCATTCTGGGAGCAAAACCTGCATAACAATGTCACTTCAGTAGGTCTGATGCTTGTGCTCATGCTGTTTTTCAGGAACATGCACGGGCGCGCACAATTTTTTTTTTTTTTTTTGGGCCAGCTCAGAAGTGCCAATTCTTATCTAAAGTATGAAAGAACTGCTGTGAGTAGAGGAGCAGTTTATCTAGTGGGCTGTAGATGGGGCTCTGGGCATTGCTGATGAAAAGAGAACTCTTATTATGGAGCCTGGTTGTGTGGATCATCAAAGCAAAGCAGTCATGAGCTACTTGCAGAGAGCAAGAAATATGGGCTTCTTGTGGCTTCTGAAATGTTTACACATTGCAGCATGTTTCTTTGTGTTTATATGTAATAGCCCCAAAACTTTCTCTGCAGATCTTGTGCCTTCCTATTCCTGCAGTGTGCTTACCAATGTTCTTTTAATTATTGGACCCAAAGCCTTTAGGAACTGATTAATATCAGTCGTTTTGAAACAGGCTAAGGTTTTCGGTCCAGATTTTCTAACAGCCAGCCTGCTATATTTGTGTCAGGGTTCAGCTGCTAGGAATAGTGCTGAGAGGCAGGAGACATGGATTTTACTCTTACAGAACTTTTACCACTGACTTGTGACAAATAATTAAATCTCTTGACAGCAATAATGATATTTTAATGTCCTTAGTAAAGCATGAGAGACCCTGGTTGACAAGCACTTTAGAAGACCTTCAGATAGGGGCTGAAGCCCAGGGGAATCTATTTGGGCTTTGGAACAAGCCTGTTGAGAACACTTCATCTCAATTTCCCTAAAGTTATATTTTTGAGTGGCTCATTATTTTCCACCGTACAGACAATTAGTTAAATCATAGGAGAGAGCTACAGTTAGCAGCTTTATAATGCATTTGGAATAAACATCCAGATTTCTCTTATAGGTGCATGTGGAGATAACATCCCAATTCCTAAAATTCTTGGGAAACTGTATTTGGTAGCTGTGTATGTGAATAACATTTCTCTCTGAAAAATAAGACAGGACTATGCAGTACTTTAAAGACTAACAAGATGGTTTATTAGGTGATGAGCTTTCGTGGGCCAGACCCACTTCCTTAGATCAAATTGTGGAATAAAATTGGCATGACCATATATACCAAAGGGATACAATTAAAAAAAAAAAATCTCTGAAAAATGTTACTGCTGTTATAAGTAACCTGATCATTAGAACTGAAAGATTAGATTGGAAATTACTTTTCTAGTTTATTCTGTTTGTTTCACAGTACTTTCATAGAAGATCTCCGTGAAACTGGCTAGACACAGTCAATGTCTTTCTCCTAGGCTTTTACAACTAGATCTTTACAACAGTGAGAGAGGGAAGAGAAAAAAGTCTCAAAATGAATAGGAAATTGTGATTATAAAAGTACACAAACTGGCAGCAGAAGGGAAGTGAAGAGGTTGGTATATAACCTGGAATTACTTTTAAACATATTGGCTAGATTTCAAGATGACAGGTGTGTGTGTATATAATGTTTCCCTCCCTTAGTTCTGGGTCAACTGCAAAAGAAAAGCAACTTTATTTCATCAGAATGGCATGCATGAACAGCCATGTGTAAATGCCCTGTTATTGATATCAACAAACCAAATAAACCCTTTAGCGTGCTCCTGCTTCGGAAAACATACTCTCAGCTCACGCTAGCCTGTGCACAGGTCTTTTTGTCAGACATCTCTTAAGTAAGGTGTCTTTCCAGTCTGTGCTTATTAGCTCTGGGAAAAGCCTGGGAATGTAGCTGACTAATGGAAAATACATCTTCAGTGGAGTAAACTGTGTGGAAAATTTTCCTCTTGTTTTTAATAGATTGACTATAGCATTTTGAGAATTTTTTCCCAATCAAGAGTGTTAGAAATCCTAGTTGAATGCTTCCTTTTTGCCTCATTCATTTTTTATTTATTGGATTATGTTAAATATATGATCTGAATTATAAGTTCACAGGTATAACTGTACAGTTTTCAGCACATAGGTTGGTTACTGCAAAATCATTGCTAAATATCTGCTGGGGAATACTTACATATTTCTTCCAGAGTTTAGGGAGGAGGGTCAGATGTGGGGGAGTAGCTGCTTTTTTTTTTTTTTTTTTTTTTTTTAACTCCATTTTGAGTAAAATAAACCACATCTTGCAATGAAGTTCTTCAGTACTGGAATCTGCAAAACTCCTTTCTCATTACAAATAAATATGATACAGTGCAATGGTGGGACAAGTAATAAATGGGCCTTAAAAGTCACTTTTTGCAGGCCCACTGACCGGGAAGAGTGAGGGGGTAAATGGGGCATTGCCACAGGGCCCGGTGTTTCAAAGCTCTGGAGCCCGGTGTTTCTGGAGCTCCTGACTGTTGCCCAGGCTCCTTTGTATTGCTGCCAGAGCACCGTGCCAGGTGCTCCATGTGGCTTTGAGGGCTGAAGGGGCCCAGCGACACTCTCTGGGTGGTGCCAAGGGCTGACTGCCTCAGACCCACCCCTTCTGCCCAAGGCCCTGCCCTTTCTGGGGACATGGAACTGCCCCCGCCACACCTTGCCCCCGGGCCGAGGGTGGCTGTCTGCCCCACTGCTTTTTAGACAGTCCTGGCACTGTCCCCCTTTCCTGGAGCAGAGCAGGAAGTGACTGTTCTAGTAACTCAGGGGTCTTGTGTGTCTGTGTGGTTTTTTAATAGTCTGCCCCATGTTATTTATAGTGTCCTGACAGCACCTGGCAGTGCAGTGGAAGAGTGGGGAAAATGGATACAAGGTGACATAGTTTCCCTGTGTAGGAGGGGAAAACTTCTAAGTACTCTCTTTTGTTTTTAAAACAATTGATACATCATGCAATTAAAATTCCCCAGACCCTTCTTTATTGTCCTTTCAGCCTCTGCTCTCTCCTTAGTGCCAGTATTCAAGGAGAAAATCCTGTGCAATCAAAATCACATTTAGTGAGGCATGAACTTCATTGCTGCAAATCCAAGAAGTTCCAAATGACAAACTTGACTAAGCAAGTTCTTGGCTGGAGTGAACAGACTTTTATATACATGTGGCTTATAGTGTTAGAATTAGTAACAAACTGTTTCACAGACTAGATATATAGAGGATAGTAATCATTTGTATGCATCTAATGAAACATTGAATTAATGTGTGGAAGGACTTTACAAATATTGAGATTTTACAGCACAATAAGCAAATTAGCTTCATTTTAAAAGTGCAGGGAAAATTGCTCCAGAGAGGCTAAAAGGTTTCTCTGGAACCCTACAGAGAAGTGGAGGCAAGGTTGAGATTAAAACTCAGGAGTCCTGAGTCCCAGTCTCTGGTTTTAATTAGGGATGTCAGCATGTAGACGAATATATGATTAACCAACAAGCCTTGGCTTTTTGGTTAGTCCTTTCGACTACACGCATTCCCCCCCAGAGGCAGCGGGGATGGGGAGGGGGAATGGGAGCTGGCTTAAAAGCCAGTTCCCCACCAGCACTGGATCTGCATGCTCTCCACCACCCTGTGCTGCTGTCTCTGATAGAGAGGCAGCAGCACAGAAGGTGAGGGGGGGAAGGCTGAAACCAATACATGCAGGGAGCCGGCTTTCAAGCCAGCTCCCCGCACTTATTGGCTCCCACAGACCCACCTGCCCTCCCATGTTGCCTCCTACAGAACAGCCCTTGTCCACGGGGTTCTGAGCTCCCCGTGAACAGAGGCTGTTCTGCATCCCACAGAGTAACCTCTGGTCCATGTCAAGCCCAGGAAGCTATGGTGGTATAAGGCGTCTTTTTGAGCCCTGTGCGGATACAAAATTGGTATCTGCAAAAATGATTCATGGATATAGCTTTCACATCTGTGGATGCAGATACCTGTGGATAGCTGCAGATTTGCAGGACTTTAGCCATCTTTATATCAGTATATCCACAGTAGGGAGGTTATACTGCTTTAACTACACTGGTAAAGGTAAAATCACTGTATTGATTGTAACAGTAAAACAAACAGTAGATCAGGCCTAGGTGAGTTTTTTTTTTTAATAAATACTCTAACCCAGTGGTCTCCAACTCTTAGGCACAAGATCACTTTTTGAATTTAAATGCAATCCTGGATCTACTTCAAACCCAAATACCCTTGCCCTGCATCCTTCTTGCCCCTACCTCAACCCTTCTTTGAGGCCCTGCTTTGCTCACCCCATCCCTCCTTTTTTCCCCATCCTTACTCACTTTCACCAGACTAGGGCAGGGGCTTGTGATGCAGGCTCTGGTCTTGGGCTACAAGTTTGAGGTGTGGGAGGGCTTTGGCGGAGCCTGAGGCAGGGGGGTTGGGGTGCATGAGGGTGTTTAGAGTGTAGGTTGTTGGGAGGGAGTTGGGGTGAAGGAAGGACTCGAGACTAGGGCAGGGCAAAGCTTACCTCAGGTGGCTCCCGGGCATTGGTGCAGTGGTGCTAAGGTAAGCTTGCCCCTCTCTGGCTCTATGCCAAACTCAAAAGCAGGTGGCATGACAAGCAGCACCTCCTGGGGAGGGCAGGTGGTGCCACACACTGCCCCCTTGCCCCTGTCTTCGGGCACCGCTCCCACATTGTTATTGGCCATGGTTCCCCATTATCAGCCAATGGGAGCAGCAGGGACAGTGCTTGCAGGCAAGGGCAACATGGGGAGACCACCTGCCTCACCTCCCCCAGGGACTGCAGGGACATGCCAGTCACTTTCAACAGCAGCACAGGCCCAGGGCAGCAGGGAGTCTGCTTTAGCCTAGCTGCGCTGCTGGGCTATTAGCAGCCAATCTCCCAATTTAGCTGCAAGTACCTCCAAGAGATTGGGTGCAATTCCAGAAGACTTCCCAGTAGGGATGCAAAAGGTTAAACAGTTAACTGGTTACTACTGGTAAGTATTAGCTTTACCAGCATGCTTACTGGACAACAGGTGATCTGGAGGGCCCAGCTAGCAGGAGCAGCTCCCACGTCCACAGTGACCTGGCCAGCAGGACCCCGGCTGCAGTGGGGTGGCAGGGCTGGAGCAGCTCTTGTGGCTGGTGGGTAATTGGTGAGCAAGCCATTTAACTATTTTTAGGTGGTTTTTATATCCCTGCTTCCCTACCAATGTTCTGCATATGGTTGGGGGAAAAAAAAAAGAGGTAATTTTATTTTATGTGCACCACTATCGAGCTAAGGTGCACCACCAGCAGAAATCAAAACCTAGATATGAGATATATTTTTAAATTACCATAGGGATAATTACTCCAACCATGACAGACTAGGAACTCACTATTCAAATTAAATTAAGCATAAGAGCGAAATTAAAAATTATAAAATGCACAGATCAGTCAAAAACCTAAAACAACACATTTTGAAAGAAATAAAAGAAGTAACAACACCACAAGTATGTGCTGGGTCGGGAGGTGAGTGTGAAAGACATTGTGTCTGTGTGAGTGACAGACACGCGGTGTGTGAAAGTGACAGAGATTCGCATTGCTCCTTTAAGTATGCAGAGCACATTCAGACATAGGAATAGCTGCCAGCAAGCTCCCTCCATCCTGAGCATCTATACCCCTCTCTGTGGAGAATGGGGTATAGATGTTCAGGACACCCTGACATTAGTCTGACATCTACCTCCCCAACCTGTACAGCAAGCAGGGGAATGCTGGGGAGCAGCGCCAAGGCAGAGGGCAGGAGGAGCAGATAAAGTGCTGGCACTTTATAGCCTCCAGGACACCTGTCAGAGGTTCCAAGATGTACCAATAGATCCTGATCACCTGGTTGGTGACCACTGCTCTAACCTAAGGACTCATACCTGCACATGATCATGTTTATCCAGCTTGAAGGTATTTTAATGTTTTATGATATTTAGGTCACATCTCAGACTTGTTTTTTTTTTTGTTACTTAAAACATCTGTTGCACCTTGTCATTGTGACTATTCTAAGCAAATTAAACACTCATAACTTCAAACAGGCACAAGAAATCGCAGTTCCCTAGGTTCTTCCAGGGCCCAACTAGTGTTCGTTCAGTATTCTCATCTGCACAGCAACTTCTGAACCTATTCTGGTGTTTGGAACTCCTTAACTTTCCATATTCAACAGCCTCCTCAGAACAGAATTCTGCAGGAAGGCCTATTTGTGATTCACATAAAGTGCTGCAATGTCTTTAAAAAACAAAACAAAACTCTGAGCACATGAAGGGTTGGCCTGCTTGTATCATGTATGTATCATTTGAGTCTGATTTACACTGTAAGCTTAGCAGTGCATGGCCATGTCTGTTCCAAACAGGGTCCAACCCCACCATGTCAGTGCTCAGCAAATTAATGTCACCTACCCCCGGTACAGATACTTCAAACCAGAAGGCCTATTAAGCCATGTCTCTCAATAAGACTGGTGCACTGCACAATGGAATGAAATCCAGTGCAGAGGACCCTATGCTGAGATGTCTCTGCATCTTCTCCCATGCATAAAAACTGCAAAAGCGTGTCACCAAGGCATTAAGAACATTGGGAAACTTGCACTTTCAGTGATGTCACATCTCAAGCAGCCTTCACTAGCGTTACGCATATGGATTTCCACTTGTAAACAGAAGGTGCCCTCCACTGGTGATGGAAATGCCACTTGCTCTCGGAGCAAATATTCCTAATTAGCACAGTGTGTAACTTGTACTCCTTTGTGCTAAAGTGTGTGTGTGTGTGTGTGTGTGTGTGTGGGATAGGGATGTTAAATTGTGGTTACCGAGCTAATCGTGTAGTCAATACAGTTTGTAGTGACTATGATTAATTGATAGGACCGCTATGCAGAGTCGCAGCAGGGGTAGCTACAGGAGCCACCTGTGCTGTGGCTTGGTATTTTAAAAGTAGTAGCACCAGTTCCTGCTCCTCCTCCGTGCTGCTTCTGATAGAGGCAGCAAGAGGGGGAACGACTAGTCGAGTCACTACTCGACAATCCGATAAGCTTATGCTTATCAGATAGACGACTAGTCACTACATGCCTAGTGTGGGAAGCTGAAGGTGAGACTGATTTCTAGAGTGGTAGCACATATGTCTAGTATTAGTCTTTTCTGTTTTTGCTATAGGACACCTTGCTTGCTGTTTTTCATCTACTACATCCTGAATACTGCATAAATCATTGAGCTAATTTGACAGTTTGGTTTCTTCCATATGCTTAACATTAATGACAGAATCCTGATTCAAGTAGGCATTATCTGTTTTACTGCTGGAGACTTGGGGACAGAGATGGACTTGCCAGGAAGCAGAGAATAGAACTAACAAATCCTAGAACCTAGCTTCCTGCCTCTGAATCCTTGATCATGTTCCCCTTTCAGTTTAGGCCTGACTTAGACCTGTATTAGTGATTTATACTGCTGTTGAGATGGAAGTTCTGAGAGCCACTGTCAGAATTGTGGATGAAATTCCTGGATCATTAATCTGCTCTTTACAGTGACTGCTGTACAACAAAATATATTCATTTACAGATACTGTTTTCTCTTATGCAGGTTCTTCAAGAGCTTCACTCCTTACGAAAAGCCCGCAAAGCATGGTGTAATTCTTCCTCAGAGGTGGAGTGGATTTTGGCTCAGATTAAAGACTTATTGCAAGAGAGCAGGTACAGTAGACTTCCGATAATCTGGAATTTTTGGGACCTAGGTGGTGCCGGATTATCAAATATGCCGGACTACCAGGAGGTGCTATAAGATGGTTTTTTTTATATATACATACACATACACACAGTATATACCGTATATAAAGTGTTTTTAATCCTTTTTATTGTAGTACAAGCACTGTCCAGCATGTCACAATGCCAGTGGCAGACTGACTTGGTCCCGTCCGGTTTTGCTCGGTTCAGCTGCTGCCGCTGCTGCCTTGTGACTTGTTTTCTGCCGAAGCTCACTATCTAGGCTCTTTTTCCATTTTGATGCCAGACTCTCGGGAGTGCCGTACAATTGGATGCTGGACTATTGGAGTTTTACTGTACTGTGTATCAAGAGAGAAGCTATAATCCTGCAGGCAGGAGGCATAACACCGTAAAGTTGTAGGGCTGTCACTATTTTACTGTGCTTAGACTTAAAATATTGTGTTCTTTAACTTAATCACAGAAAAAGCCATAGATTGTGATGCTAACTCATCTGTGATCTTAGTCTTGATTTCTGCTAAAGAATGTTTCCCCTGCTTGTGGCCTGTATGTGCAGCTGTTTCTTCTGGCCCTTCGATATGCAACCACTCTTTCCACTTCCTTTCTTTTCTCTAACTGCCACAGCCATTTGTGGGTTGGTTGGGACAATTGACAGCTCAGCCAAGGTCACTTTGAGTGCCGGAGTGGTTTTCTGTATTTTACCTCTTGGCAATGTTCCGTACCCCAGAAGTAGAATAGACCCATTTCTAGCACTGATGTGCAGTGCTTCATACAGGCAGCAGAGATGAAGAAATTGAAAGAAAATAGAGCAGTTGTTCCTTGTGCATGTTATGTTTCCATCTGAGATCACAAAGCACCTATTAAAATTCAGTTTCATAATAACCTTATGAGGTGGAATTGGTCTAACTTGCAAAATTCCCGTGGGACAATATTAGTTCTATTCTACATCTTTAAGTATTTTTATAACAGTAGACACTGGGGGACTCAATTGGGATGGAGTCTCATTAGGTATTTTACAAAATCATATGAAGATCCCCCTCCAAGAATCTTGCAATCTGAGACAAGTAACAAGTGCAGAGCTGGGGGGGACAGATGCTATCAAATATATAATATAGGTTAGAAATGCAATAACATATTTTTTTTGATCATTAGAAATATAAAGAATATCAGCTACCCCCGTTTGCACTTTAACCTAGACATCATAAGTTGGTTGGTTGATTTTCTTTAAGGTATCAGTTTCAAGGGGATCCTAAAGAGATATATGAAAGGTCATTGCACGGTAGCTTTGCAGATCAGGAGTAGGGAGCAGTAAGGAAGAAAGCATAAAGATGTTAATGTAAGAAACTTACAAATGGGTACTTGAAGCTGGCATCATTGGTGGGGCAACGGGATAGAGCGGTGAAAGGCTTAAACGAGAATAAGATGTTCTGGGTTTAATGTGAAATGGAATCTACTGGAGAGATTTAAGAAGGTGGTGATGCATTCACAGCAGGAAAAGAAAGTGAACTTGGTACATTTGTGTCTATGGTATTATTGCAGCAGGTAAGCTTTGCAACCCGGCCTGATCATTTATTGCAGTGATTTCCTAATGATACATTCAAATGGACAAGAGCACTGATAAAGTATCTGTCCAAGATTCTGGGCAAAGCTCATTTAGTAATCAAATATAGAGGAGAGAATTACTGTTTCCCTGATAGAAGGGAGTGTCATTTGTCTACAAAATCCTTTATTATATAGCTTTTCTTCATGTTAGGACTTTTACATAGCTGGATACATTTTATTAAGGGCAAGATGATATGATAAACCATCTTGCACTATTCTTCAATGGCTGTTGCTCTCTGTGAAACCCTTGCCCTCCACAAATTCTGAAGTCATAAGTTAGCATCTTCTCTGAAGCACTGCTCTGGGTTTGGTGTGTCATCAGATGCATCTTCTCTCTCAGCTTGTGCTCTGTTCTCTATTCTCTTTCCGCTTTATGTGCGTACTGGGTACATTTAGCAATTGGAGTGCATTTCCAAATGCATCCAGAACATTGTCTTATGCTTAATTAATTAGGCTTCTCCAAAAATTTCACTTGATAACTTGGAGCTGTTTGTGCCTCTGAATGGCCTTTTAGAGGCTGATTCTCTACTTAAACCACCAAATATCATTATATGCTGTGAGAGAGAGGGGGATTCATGTTAGCCCAATTAAAAATGTTGGGAGCTGATGAAATGCTAAAGAATCGGTGGCCTTAGGGTTGCAGACTTGAGTGCTCTCAGAGCTCTACAGCTCTGGCTTTCCATCACTGGCATAGAGGAACTGCATTAATATTTTCCCTAAATTATTTTTGTTGTAAACTCCCTTTTTTAAAGTACATCATGTGCAACTTGCTGTGAATATTGAATGTGGTGCTTAGAAGAATTCTCTTCGTGTTTCTGGCAGAATTCAGCTTCGAGCAGTACTTGCTCTTTTCCAGTACTAGGCAAAATAAAAAGAGGGCGAGTTCGGATGGGATTTTAGGATGTAGTTCTTTTGATTAAGTAAGCTACTGTACATAGGTCTGGGCACCAGGCTGGAGTTCTATAGAGCAAGATGGCATGAAAGAACTTGCATTCGAGAGAAATTTTGTGGTGTTCTTAAGTTACTGTGACTGATGGGTGTCATTACGCCCACTCCTTACATTGTAGCTGAGCTGGGGGTATACAAGAAGTAGTACTTTAGAGCAGTGGCTCTTAACTTCAAGGGTTACACGTACTGTTAGAGTAAAAAACACTAGTCAGTACAAATTGAAGTACTGACTTTATAAATTAAAGTACAACATAAGAATGCCCGTACTGGGTCAGACCAAAGGTCCATCCAGCCCAGTATCCTATCTGCTGACAGTGGCCAATGCCAGGTGCCCAAGAGGGAGTGAACCGAACAGGTAATGATAAAGCGATCTCTCTCCTGCCATTCATCTCCACCCTCTGACAGAGGCTAGGGACACTATTCTTTACCCATCCTGGCTAATAGATTAAGTCCATTAATGGCTCCATGAATTTATCTACGTTTCTTTTAAACCCTGTTATAGACCTAGCCTTCACAACCTCCTCAGACAAGGAGTTCCACAGCTTGACTGTGCGCTGTGTGAAGAAGAACTTCCTTTTATTTGTTTAAAACCTGCTGCCCATTAATTTCATTTGGTGGCCCCTAGTTCTTATATTATGCGAACAAGTAAATAGCTTTTTCTTATTCACTTTCTCCACACCACTCATGATTTTATATACCTCTATCATATCCCCCTTAGTCTCCTCTTTTCTAAGCTGAAAAGTCCTAGTTTCTTTAATCTCTTCTCATATGGGACCCGTTCTAAATCCCTAATCATTTTAGTTGCCCTTCTCTGAACCTTTTCTAATGCCAATATATCTCTTTTGAGATGAGGAGACCACATCTGTACACAGTATTCAAGATGTGGGCATACCGTGGATTTATATAAGGGCAATAAGATATTCTCTGTCTTATTCTCTATCCCTTTTTTAATGATTCCTAACATCCTGTTTGCTTTTTTGACTGCTAATGCACACTGTGTGGTTGTCTTTAGAGACCTATCCACAGTGACTCCAAGATCTCTTTCCTGATTAGTTGTAGCTAAATTAGCCCCTATGATATTGTATGTATAGTTGGGGTTATTTTTTCCAATGTGCATTACTTTACTTTTATCCCCATTAAATTTCATTTGCCATTTTGTTGCCCAATCACTTAGTTTTGTGAGATCTTTTTGAAGTTCTTCACAGTCTGCTTTGGTCTTAACTACCTTGAGCAGTTTAGTATCATCTGCAAACTTTGCCACCTCACTGTTTACCCCTTTCTCCGGATCATTTATGAATAAGTTGACTAGGATTGGTCCTAAGACTGACCCTTGGGGAACACCACTAGTTACCCCTCTCCATTCTGAAAATGTACCATTTATTCCTACCCTTTGTTTCCTGTTTCTTAACTAGTTCTCAATCCATGAAAGGATCTTCCCTCTTATCCTATGACAACTTAATTTATGTAAGAGCCTTTGGCGAGGGACCTTGTCAAAGGCTTTCTGGAAATCTAAGTACACTATATCTACTGGATCCCCCTTGTCCACATGTTTGTTGACCCCTTCAAAGAACTCTAATAGATTAGTAAGACATGATTTCCCTTTACAGAAACCATGTGACTTTTGCCCAACAAATTATGTTCTTCTATGTGTCTGACGATTTTATTCTTTACTATTATTTCGACTAATTTGCCTGGTACTGATGTTAGACTTACTGGTCTGTAATTGCTGGGATCGCCTCTAGAGCCCTTTTTAAATATTGGCTTTACATTATCTTCCAGTCATTGGGTACAGAAGCTGTTTTAAAGGATAGGTTACAAACCATAGTTAATAGTTCCGCAATTTCAGATTTGAGTTCGTTCAGAACTCTTGGGTGAATGCCATCTGGTCCTGGTGACTTGTTACTGTTAAGTTTATCAATTAATTCCAAAACCTCCTCTAATGACACCTTAGTCTGGGACAATTCCTCAGATTTGTCACCTACAAAGGATGGGTCAGGTTTGGGAATCTCCCTAACATCCTCAGCCATGAAGATTTAGGATTAAAGAAGTCAGTACAAATTAAAATTTCATATAGACAGTGGCTTATATTGCTGTATATACTATATATCTGGCCTGAGGAAAATACAGCCTGCGGGCCAAATTTGGTCCGCTAAGCTACCGGATCCAGCCTGTGGATGCAGTGGGGACCCAGGCAGGCTCCCTGCTTGCCTTGACCTACCCGCATGCCTCTTAGAAAAGTGGCTGCTGTACTGTTTGTCTTTCAAAATTGTGAACCGGGGAGGGAAGACTTCAGGTATTGTCCCCGCCCCCCGCACAATCCCATTGACCAGTTTTTGGCCAGAAACTGGCCAAAGGGAGCTATCTGTTTGAATAACAGGCAGCCACAAAGCACCATGCCCCCTTCTTTCCAGCTCGTAGTTATTCACACATGCACATGGCTCTGCAGCCTATGCGGGGCGGAGCAGGCAGGCAGGTTGCCTGAGAAACTTGCTGGGCTGCTGGCCAGGAGTCACCTAGGTAAGTCTCCTGGCCAGAACCTGCCTCTAGCACTCCAGCCCCTCCCTTCCCCAGCCCTCTGTCTCTTCCCCCCCTCCTTCCCCCATACTGTTCCCTTACCCCACATACCCAAACCCATATCCGGCACCCCGATCCCCTGCCCCAGATCACAATCTTCTTGTGGCCTAGGTCACAACCCAAACCCCTGCACCCCAGTCCAATGCCCCAGGTCACAACTGCCTCCTTCACCCATTCCCTTACTCCAAGCTCCCTTCTGCACCCAACCTCCATCCCAGGCCCTGCACTTGCTCCATTAATATTATGGAAGAGTGCAAATTCTTGGAGTGCCCCCCGCCCATCAAAAATTATTGCCCACCCCTGCTATACACTGACATGTAAGTAAACAATTTTTCAGTAAAACTGTGTTGTGACTTTGTTATATTTTATGTCTGATTTTGTTAGCAAGTAGAAGTAGTGTAAGTGAGGTGCAATTGGGAGGGTAACAAGCAACTTAGATTCTTGCAATGGGTACAGTAGTCTGGAAAGGTTGAGAACCACTGCTTTAGAGAACAGGTAGAGTGTGAGACTAAACTTTGGAATGGTATCTCTGCTGCTTCACAAGATACGTCTGTAAAACAGCAACAAAATTAAAACGATTAAATAAATTATCACAAGCTTTTTAAGTTTTGATAGTCAATGTCCTTGGTTTGTGGAGAACTGGATGGCTCAAAAGATTAGGAAAGGCATATAAAGCCTTTCTGCTCCAGGTCATTGCTACCAGTTTTAGGAGATAATCTCTAGCTGATTGGCCACCCCTGCTCTAAGAGCCAAAATAATGTGGATAGTAGTGCAAAGAGCCACATATTACATATTTATGTTTTATATCTATAACCCTAAAGCACCCCCAGCCTCCCTGCTCTAACCCAATCCCCTTCCTCTTCCCCAGATCCAAGCAGCTCCAGTTTCTTTTATTAATACCGTGGGTCTCACTGGAGCTGCCGCCGCACACTTTTCCCTGCAGGCACGTGCATAAAGCGGCCATGAACTGTCCAGGCATATGGCTCCGAAAGACAGTGGAACGTTCCCTTGAAGGCAGGTGCCACCACCCCCTCCCCAAATCCCGGACATTTTTTGTGTTTTAAAAAAGATGGCTGGACTGCAATTTAACATGGGAAAATGAGGACATGTCCGGGAAAAACCAGATTATGGTAGCCCTAACTCATAAGAGCCGCATTTCTGTGAGCAAAGAGTCGCATGTGCCTTGAGAGCTGCGAGTTGGCCACTCCTGAGAGAGAGCCTGAGACATGAGATCTTAGGCAGTATACGATAATGGTGAGAGAGAACCTTTTGTCCAGATGGATAGCTATAAAAGTAGCTTAGCCTAGGTTTCACTTTCGCCTTTTACTGTTGACATTGCACCTCTGGGAGCTTCCCTTGGAGTTTCAGCGCAGTGACGTGGTGCAGTGATTAGATGACAGACAGTGGGGCTTGAACGTAGCGTATGAACTGAAGTTTTTATAAGGTGGGGGAAGAATCTGTTACCTCCCCCTTTCATTCTCTTAGAATTATATATTTGTAAAAATGTATCGTCCCTCATAGCTTATTAATAAAATGTAACCTGATGCCGTTACTTGGATGTCTTTGTTGCATTATGTAATCTAGACTAGGGCTTTTTCTCTGGAAGCAGATTCCAAACAGTAAGAGCAGGAAGAAAGAGGGGGGAAGCATGGGTATCTGAACATAACAAGGTTTATAACTTGTGGCTTGTGTTCCAGTTCTTTACTAAATACTTTCATGAGATGATCTGATTGCTGGGCTCATATGGGATATGATGAAACGGGCTGCACTACTTTTGTCTGAGCAGTTACTATTTTGCAATGAAATTCTTATTTGTGGCAGCCACTTATGGAGGATGGGATTGCAAAATACCAATACTCCACTGTTAAAATCAACAGCACTGGAGCCTGCAGTGGTAATGATGCTAGCGAGAGGTTTCGCAATTGCTGTAAATTGCCTTAGACTTGTTTTCATTTTCTGATATTTTCCTCCAAGACTTTTTAAATAAGAATTTTTTTTTCCTGTAAATGCTGGTTTCACAATTTTGGACTTCAGTCCAACCTCACTTTTGTTCATACTTAGTCACAGATAACTTCTCTAGTGGACAGGAAAACTTCTGGATGGAGTTCCTAGCAAATAATTTTGTGCGTGTATGGGGTGGCTTCCCTTGTCTCTGCCCTGCCATTATACAACTTTTTCTCCAGTTCCCCACAGTCATGTTGCCTTTCAGCTAACACAGTATTAATTCTCTGCCCCAAACCTGCCCTAAATATATATAGAGGCACCAACTGGAGACCCAGCATCCACTTGCCACATTCCTATATTGGCATCTGTATCCCTGCACATTCTAGGGTAAGCATTGATGTACAGAAAGTCTGCTGCTAGAGAGGAGGAGGAGCCTTTTGTCTAGGTCAGGGTGGGCAATTTATAGAAAATAATCATTTTAATGAAAAACATAGTGCTGAATCCCCTACGCTGCTTTTGAAATTTCAGTGCACAAGGATTTTTTCCCCCTACCAGAGTACAAGTGCTAATCTTATTGTCCTGGTCCCATTCTGATTTGGATTTTTGTTTCCCCTTCAGTTTCAGTGGGTGTCTTAACTCCCACAGAGAAGCTGGTTTTGGGACCCTATTAATAGGCTTGGGAGAGCACCGTTTTATCTATTTTTAATAGAAGTTTCTGCTGGGTGTCAGCAGCCTGGCTGAGCTCCCAACTGTGGGGGAGGCCACCCTGCTAATGAATGTCTGCTGTAGGAGTACTCCTTGCAGTCTGAAGATCTCTGCTCTGTCCCTCCAGGACTGCAGCTGCCTCCTCACACCTTGTGCCTACAGAAATTGTGTGTCAGTGGCCCTGCAGCTATGCAGGGAGCCCTCTGCACTTCCACTGTCATGGGAATGAGTGAGCAGATCCTAGTGGAGCAGAGCAGAGATTTTCCCCCCCCCCCCTTTTCCCCAGCACTCCCAACAGGTGAGCAAGAAAGCGGGCCTATGATGTCAGGGCTGCACAGGGCTCCCTGTGCTGTGACAGAGCTGGTGACCCTCAATCCTTGCAAGTGCAAGGGGGAGGGAGGCTACGTTTGTGCCGCTTTTTTATTGATTGTTTTTGTTGTTGTTGATTTGAGTAAATAATCTGAAATCAATGTTTAATGATCTTAAATGATTAAAGTAAAATCCTGCAAAGCCTGCCTGTTAAGCAGCTGCAATGCCTCACCACATTTCAGCTGCAGTAGAATGAATCTTACATTAGGAATGTAAGAGTGCAACTGTTTAAATGGTTAACCAATAAGCATCAGCACTCTTCACCTGTGTGCACCAGCCAGACCCTGCTCCTGGGGTACCAGCTGCTGCCCCATGGTGCAGTCTCTTCAGTATAAAGCTCATACCGCATAGCCCATAGTGCAGCTGTCTCCCCAAAAGTAGAGAAGGCAGCTGGAGCCAGTTATAGTTATACTATACTATAAGCTGGCTTCCAATGTGCACCAGCTCCTGGCTGCCAGCTCCACTCTGGAGAGCTGGCTGCACTATGAGCTCTGCACTATAAACCTTATACTGCAGAGCTCATAGTGCATGTAATCATATCATCTTCAGGATTTTTAATGGTTGCACAGTTACTTTTTAAAGCATTTTTTAGGTCTCTAGTGTATATTGCATGTGAAGTGTTTTGGGGTCAAGACAGTAGGTGCTTTGGAAATGCAAGGTCTGGGGGGGACTAATGGGAGTTTCTTCTTGCTCTAGAGAGGTGGTGGCTGAAGCTCTGCTAGATGATGGCTTTCTCATCCCAACTGTGGAACACCTGGAGACTCTAAACATTAAGTGTGAAGGTCAGTGGCTAGACTTTGTGTGAAATCCCCTAAATGAACACATGGAATACTTAAGCTTAATATGTTTTCTCATTTTGATGAAAATCCAAGTTTGCATTTATTTAATTTGTTTTGAAACATGCTTTGTACTTATACCAGGGCCTCCTCTACTGCCCCTTCTGTCTATTACAAGTTTTTGCATATCCTAATCCAGGGGTGACCAACCAGTTAGAGAAGAAGAGCCAAAATAGCTGTGGATAGAGTGTGAAGAGCCATATATGATATATTTATTTTCATAGATCTATATATAGGTAGTTATATAAATATAGTACACAAAATGTAGTGATAAAAATAACATTACAGGACATTTAGGACAAAAACCAATAAAAAAGTCTGTAGTCATTTAAAAAATTCATGGCCAGTCCATAGATCTTCAGAGAACTTGACAAGGAACAAACATCAAATTAAAAAAAAAAAAAAAACCTTTAAAAATACAGTAATATTCTCACTCTAAAAGAAAAGCATCTCCACCATGTATTTTAAATTTAACACTACTGCCCTATCATGTCATGTGAGTTTTTTAAAATTAAACTGAACTGAGAAGTTAATTAGCACAGTTTGAAGTGTATGTTTCACTCCAGCTTGTTGATCTCTGGTATGGTTTCCTCTTTTTGTTTGTTTGTTTGTTTTTGTTTTTACTTATGAAGATTATGGGTTTTTTTTATAGTTCTAAAAATTCAGGTCTGTCCCAGACTGCAAATACAATAAGGGAGAGACTCATATCTCAGAATAATTGCTTCAGCATGGCAAACAATAGCCTTTGAATTTTCTTTAAAGAAACACAGTGTAAACCAGGTACTTGCTGATGCTTTTTTTTGCCCTGGAATTTAAATATGACAACTGTATTGGCTGCCTTATTCTGTATCCATGAAGACTTTGAGTTTAAGGTGTTTCGGTCCCCCTCCCCCTCCACCCCCCACTCTAACGCAATGCCCTCCCCCTTCCCTAGAGCCAGGCACCCCCAGCTCCCTCCTCCCCGCTCTAACCCAATGCCTGGGTCCTGGAGCCGCCACCACTGCCACACACTTTTCCCTCCAGGCGCTGGGGCGTGTGCGCAGAGCAGCCAGCCATGAACAGTCTGGGTGCTTGGCTCAGAACTAGCAAGAGCCGCATTTCTTTAAGCAAAGAGCTGCATGCGGCTCGAGAGCCATGGGTTGGCCACCCCTGTCCTACTCTATCTTTTTTGATGCCCTTTTATTTTGATGTCTACCTTCTAATTCTGTGCGTACTTCTGCATGAATGCAGACCTCCTTCTTTGAAGAGCGTCTCTGTGGGTGCTCCACCTTAGGTGTTTCGACAACGCTGTGCACCTAGTTGGAGAGGTAAAACAGCAGTGTCCTCAGTGGGCTGCGCTCATGGGGCAGCCAACATGCACCGTTTAGAGCAGCTACTGCGCATGTGCAGCCAACTGACCCCTCAGCTCCTTCTCTGCCGCCATTGGCTTCAGTCGGAACTTGCAGTTGCCCTAGATATCTTGTAGTACTTTGTTAGTTAAGCAAAATTGTTAGTTATTACTAAATAGTTATAATTACAGTTAGATATTAGATTGTTCTTGTTGTAAAAAAAAAAAAAATAATAATTTTTTTTTATTGTAGATAGAACGTAGTGAATTGTTTAACCATTGTCTGTCCAGCAGATATGCCTGGCTCTCTAGGTTTTAAAAGATGTCTGACATGTACAGTGTTGATACCTATTTCTGACGGCCACTCTCAGTATGTCTGTTGTCTTGGTGAGGGACACTTTACCAGTAAGTGCCCTCACTGTAAAAAAAACTCACTGCCAGGACCAGAAAAGCTAGAAAGCTTCAATTCAAGCTTCTGTTAATAGAGAGGTCCATGTGGCCGGCGTGTGATTCAGCACACTCCTACCACTCAGACAACTTTCTCTCATGGAGAGCTCTGAAAAAGCAGCTCCCTCAGGATTGAGCTCTGCAGACTCTGCTTCGGCACAGTCCTCTAGGAAGCGCTCCCACTCATCATTTTGTAGTGATTTCCCCTGAGAAGAAGCACTACCATGCAAAAAAATCGGCACTGGCACCAGGGGCACCTATGGCACCTGACCATGAGGTACCAGGCAAGTTTGGCACCAAGACAGCCCCGAGGAGCGAAGGACCCGGCACAGGCCAGCTCTAAGGCATCAGAACTAGCAAGTCCACGTGTGCTCCATCAACACCAACCAAGACATCTCCAGCACCAATGAAACTGTGTGCGGCTTCAGCACTGAGTGCTTCTATGCCACCGTCTTCCATACCACTGTTGCAGATCAAACAGTCAGCACCATTTGCACAGCCTCTGCCTCCGCTCCCCTCAGCACCGATGTTGGAACCATGTATCCTGGTACTGCAGACATTTACAATAGCTACAGACTTGCTAGTAACCTCAGTGCCTGGAACACCACACTTTGGCACCAGTGATAGGCTGAAACAAGATGTATTCAGCCTATCAGCTACATCAATGGGATTGGCACCTCCATTAAGTAGTGATGATGAGGAGGACTCTTTGAGTATTCACACTTCAAGGCACTCCTCACTGAAACCAATGCAGCAGCCACCCCATTGGCAGCCCCCTTGATGACTGCCTCTACCAGTGCCAACTAACTGGCCTTATAAGGACGTCTGGGCTATCCTCCACAGAAGACTCCAGCATCCAGGTTGGAGCATGCTATATCCTCACTAATTATGGGCTTCATGGAGTGATAGAAGAATTTTCTGACCTTTGTATGACCACCTCTAGCTGTGACTTGCTTCCATGTTGTTGCTCACAGGTTGGGAGAGATTCCCCTAATTGGCATTTAAAGGGTCCAGTGTTTGTCTGTCTAAAGAGTGTTGGGTACTCAAGCCCTATTTTCATTGGAAATTGGGTTACTAACTCCCTTGGGACCAACTGAGAATGCCCACCTAAGAGGTTCCCAGTTTCTGTAATTACATTGCAATAATAGAGCTGTTTGAAGCTACTCGGTACTATGGTCTTTTATCATTTTTATAGTACCTTTTTTAGATAGATTAGCTCTTAATTATGTGGGAGTTGAATTTATGATGGCAAAGCATTAGCAAAACAGAGATTTTTCCTCTGGTTTACAGCTTGATTAAATTAAGCTTCATATTTTCTGCATTCAATGAAACGTATTAATTGCCTAATTATCCAGTCATTGTTTTTCCTGTGTTTGCTGATTATAACTCTGATTCAGAGTGGGATGCCAGGAATAATACAGGGACAACTGAATACAGTATATGCTACTATTCACTTTGGAGCTATCACTGAAACAGATTTTATGTTCACAATACTTCACCATTTCACTGTAGTGTTTTTCTTTTCCATAGATGACAAAGAGTTGCTGGATTTCAAAATCCCTCAGACATTTTACTGCTTCTGGCAGCCTCTGCTAAAGGGCCTCCTTTCCCGAGACTTTACACAGACCCTGCTAGAGAAAATGTTTGCTAACCTGAAGCAATGTTCTGAATCTTCAGAATTCAGGCCTCAGTATCTGATCAACTGGATTGCTGAGATTCTGACTGCCAACACCAAAGCTAAAGCGAGTGAGTGAGTCTTAAATTCCTTTAGGTCCCATATGAATATGGCTTCAAAATTTGCTCCTATTCCAGTGCAAAGGGGGAAGATACTACTTTCAAGTCAGAAGTTCAGGACCGTAATTATACTGTTCATGTTAATTTACCATAGCTTTCAAGTTCTCTGTGTTCATGCACTTTCTGGGTACCCTTCATTTCACTGTACAACTTTATTATGGGTTTTATCAAGACTTGAAAGATGGTAATTTTTCCTGTAAGGGACCAGTGTCCCAGCCTGGTGGTGAGAGCACTGCACTGTTAAAGTGCTGTTTTATACACAAAACCTAAACCAATGGTTTGTGTTACTACAGTTGCCAGTTGGACTTCTCATAATAAGCAGTGCCCAGACCACTAGGTCATACAGTGCTGATTTTGCAACATCCCAGGGTTACTCTTGTTGTCCTGACCAGATCCCACCTAAGTTCAGGCCACACAGCTTAGAAGAGAGATGGACACCCCTCCCCCAGCTCCAGTCCAGCCCCATCCTGGATCTTCCACAGCTGGGGGAAAGGCACCTCTCCCCTAGTCCAGGCTGGACCTGCTGTTGATGCAGAAGAGGCACCTCTCCTGACCCAGCCTAACCCTGAATCTGCCTCGGCTAGTGACAGATGCCCTGACCCCAACTCAGCCCGGGCTTGCTGCAGCCGGGGGAGAGGTGCCTCTTCCACCCCACCTAGGTGCTGCTTCAGGGAGAGAGAGCTGGGGCCGGGAGATTCCTCTCTCCCTATCATAACTCCATGGCATCCTTGCACCCCAGTGCCTACAACCCCAGCTGGAGCTCTCATTCCCCTGTCCTACAACTCTCTGCCTTAACCCTCCTTGCATACTCTGAACCCATGAATTTTGTTACATGCACAAATACGAGGTGATTTCACATTTTATTGGTGCACATAACAAAATTCATTCTGCACATGGATGGGGAGAATTATAGGGAAAACTGGACCTGGCTGTTCTGATTTTGTTCTGCCTATTTATGCATATGTGCCCTTGCGTAAATTGTCTTTCACTTCTGGTCCTGAAGTTTTTAGAGTTGCCGAAGCTGCCAAATCATGATATATTATGTTTCACTCCAGAAGTAGCTACATTCCACAGCAGGTTGGAATTATGGCCTGTGAAACCCATTAACTCTGGCTGTTAGGGGTGAAAGATGTTATAGCAATGTAAAGGATTGGTTATAAATGTTTGTTTCTTGTTGTTAGGCCCCTCTCCTTTATATTTTTTAAGGGAGGAAAGTGGCACGCCCTTCTCAGAGTCAGATAAATAAAAGGAAGCTGTTTCTCCATAGAGTTTCCTTGCAATGGATAAAGCTCATTGATGAATGTTTGGAAGCTCCCTGCTGGGCAACCCCACACCTCCTGCAGCTGTAAGTGTGACCCCATCTCTTTGAAAAAGGAAAGAGGGTGCAGGAAGCAGATCACATTGCAACGTGGTCAGAGCCATTGAAAAGTGTGCTCAATTGTGGCTGGGACTCCTTCACTGACCTGGTGTCACCTTTGTGGAAACCCTTTGATGCCTACTAAATCTATATTATTTCTGCCCATTGTTCCACTGGTGCTATAAGAGAAAGCAATAAAACTTTTCAGATCTCTTTCAAAAAAGAAATTAAGAGTGGAATTGAGGAATAGAAATTGGTGACTAAAAAAAAAGGGGGCAAAGAATCATGATGAGGCTGGTTGACGTTAACAATGTAGTGAAAGCTTATAAGGGCTGTAATCTTTTTGTTTTCATGAAAATAGTTCGGGGGGGGGAATTAAGAAAAAAAATCAGAATATTTAAGAAAACAGAGAGTAGCCTAGGACCCCACTCAGCTTGGGAAGATTACCATCTCTGTCATGTGCATCATCCTGATGACATGCTAGAGCTGGTTTAAAAGAGCCCATGCTTAAGCTGCTGGATTCCAAAAGCCTCTCTCTTGGAGTCTCTTCTTACTTGTGATGCTCTGGTTCCCTCCTTCTCTTCCTAGGATTCTGTCAGACATGGAGCTTCCCTTGCCTGCAGATGCTCAGGAGAACCTTCTTTATCTCTCCTCCATCTATACCCAAGAAGGAAGCTCTCTCTCCAGTCCAGACTCTTCAGATAGCAGTGGGCAGCCAATTTACACGATTGAGAGCTTACAGTGGAAGGCTAGACAAGATAATCAGGCCAAAGGGCAAGGCCAAAGGTTGGAAAGGCAAGAAACAGCAGTGGGTAGTGTTGGTGAAGAAGACGACAAAGAGGAGGAGGAAGAGATGGAAGCTGAGCCAATGCCTTTGGAAGATCTTCATGCTGATAACATGATGGTTATTGCTGAGAAAAGGGCAACGCTACATGGGTCCATCTGGCAGATCAGTGCAGGTAAAGTGGTTTTTTTTTTTTTTTTTTTTTAAAGGACATATTCTGATGCCTTGGGTCTCTTTGTCACCACTAAATGTAAATTGAAATGTACAGTGGCCCTTCAAACCTCATTCAGAGCCTTATTTAGACTGAAGTTTACTTCAAATCCATGTTATAGCTAAATCCCAGTAAACGGTTTTTTCACAGCTTTCTACTTACAGGCATCTCCCCTCTTGGGGTTCTCATCACACTGCAGTTACTCTTTACAGGAACACACAGTTAATGCTTTTGTTAACTTTCATCTCACATGTTATCCTCTGCGGTTAAAATTCCAGTTTACCTCATTGGTGGGGAAGGGTGTGGGCTAGTGGCGAGCAGCGAAGTAAATATGAACACTTCTTGGACTTTGGTAATACATGCCAAAAACTGCCTCTTATCAGTCCAAGAGCTCATTAAAAATACACCTGAAGCTCCATATTCTGGGTGTCCCTGATACGGGAACACCCATGGTTTGGAGCTTGGCAGGAAACAGAGGAAACAGCTCTCTGTGCTGCTGCTCTCCTTTCCCCAGCTGGGGGAATGGCAGCGTACTGCTCCCATATTGATGAGAAACGGTGCCTGGGGTCGATGGGGAGCACAGAGTCCTAAGTGCCCCCAAGAGAGGGATACCAGGTTAACTGCCCCACCCCTGCAGCTCCTCACGCACGCTGTCTCCCAGATCCCACCCTAGCATCTTCCATGGTCCATAAAAATTCCTTAAACTAGCATACCCTCTTTCCTAAGGTTGCTGGATTAAAGAGGTTCAAGTGTATTACTTGTGTATTTCCAGTGGTGTGCAAAGTGCTTTCCAGACAGGTAACATGCTCCAGGAAGCCACAATATGCACAACCAGTATGCAAATGGATGAAACAAGACTAGGAATTCAGGGATCAAATAGAATCTTAGAGGCCAAAAGGGGAACCACACAGAATCATCTAGTTTGACTTACTGTATATCACAGGCCATCAGCACCACCCTGGTATCTGCACATTAAGCCCAACAACTGGAATTAAATCAAAGTTTTACAATCCTCAGGAGGAGAAACTATTGTGTTTAGGGCAGGTTAGCAAGCACATTGCGAGTTTCAGGATCACTTCCCACTACTATTGAACACTTAATTTTTGAGGAGCTTGGAGATTCTAAGGCTTACAGACTTCATGGGAGAAGCATGATTTGTTGAAGATTTTAATGGGGGTAGGGAATAGAGAAGATAGAAATGGTGAGTCCAATGGGGGAAAGCATTTCAGGTATGAAGCTGCATGAGTGGAGATACAGGCAACAATGCAAAAGGCAGTTCAAATACTTTCCCCTAGTACATTACTTTTTTGTTTGCCTAAGCGACTACCTTTAATCAAATTGATGTTGGTTTGCTAGAGCTGAATGTTCAGGTGACTGAGAGAAAAAGGTAACAGGGAAATGAGTAACTTTTTCGTGGTAAGCATGAGTTACGTTCGTTCTATTAGCATTCTGTGGCTGTCTGGAATAGAGAACCTTTTAAGTTCTGTGGTTGATTTGCATACAAGGCTCTGTCAACATGGTTTTGGTATATTGGTTCTGCTTCCTGTAGCTTGAGACAAAGTGAGGTTGCTCTGATTTACCCTTTTCCTGCACCTGGCTACATATTTTTGGGCTAACATTCTTACTCAAATTATGAAATACGTCTTATTTTTTAGATTGATCAGGCTCCTGGTCTCACCCCTCCAGAGTAGCAGCCATCCCTTTATTGGGAAGGCAAACAAGTTTGAGAAGCTTTGGTTTCCAAACAGTATGTGACACCTATCTTTGTCTTGGCTTTTGAAATTTAGGAAAAGATTGGATTTGGCATGTGGTGGGTTGGATCACAGAGATCTCCTTGGGGTTGTCCCCTGGTGTGCTAATCCCCTATGCCCGCCTTTCTGCCCTATGGGGCTTCACACCGCCCTGTTTTGCTGGGCTAGAAGCTCTGGTCTCTCCCAGCCAAGACAGAAGTCGGCATTACTGCCTTCCCACTCCGCAGAGCAATATAGACACTGAACCAACTCGGTTCTGGGATGATTCGGTTATAAGACATCAGCACTCGAAGAACAAAACCCCTAAAGCCATTTTTCAGTCTCCCCACCCCCATGGAAAAGTACTAGATTCAAGATGGATTCCAGTACCAGGTGGCATGTTTACATGTTTTTCTAGGACCAACCACAGTGTGGGCTTACAGCAGTCGTGTGCAACCTTTTTTGATCTGCGACCCCCACACCGTGGACCCTGCCCCCGGCCGGCCAGATCTAAGCACCATGATCCCCTGGGAAGACATCCACAACCCCCTTGGGGGTTGCAATCCACAGGTTGCGCACACTGGCTTACAGAATCATTTATAGGTTATTGGTTTGAGTACTGAGCCATTAAATTCCTAAAGTATCACCAATGGCCCTCATTAGCACATTTAGAATTAAACTCCGATTCACCCTTCATATTCCTAACTTCACATACAAGAGTTCCAGAGGGGTAGCCATGTTTGTCTGTAATAGAAAAAACTTAAAAAAACAACTAATAGTTCTGCAGCAACATAGAGACTAACAAAAAATGTAGATGGTATGAGCTTTCATGGGTACAACTCACTTCTTCAGATTAATGGAGTTTAAGGGGCCCAAATTCCAAATAAATAGCAGAGAAAGAAAGGGGATGGGGATTCTTTTTGTTAGCCACTAAGATGCTGCAGGACTATTAGTTGTGTGTTAAGTTTTATTCATGTACACAAATGATACATACATAAAAATAGGACATACAAGTTCAGTGGATTACAACTTTCAAAATGTAAAAGCATCTTCAAGTTATGCATATTCATAAGCCAGTTTTCATAAAGCATGAAGGTCCTCATGAAATGGCATTATCTACATAACTTTGAATACAAGGTACAGCCGGCCTGATAGTTACTGCTGTTCAAGATGGCAAATTGCCTACAGGCTGTACACCCTCACAGAGACTGTCTGAGACTGAATGGAGGAGCAGGAAGTGGTGAGGAAGATGTAACTGTACTCATCGTTATTGTGAGAACCTATCAGTTGGTAAGAGACTATGTACTTTCCAAGCTATTGCTGTGTTCCCTCTTTTACACATCTTACCCTATAGTCACGTGCACAAGATTATTTACAGGCTGTTCAGGATTCCTCCAGCTTTTATATTGTTTCCCTATTTTTCTGTCAAGCAAGTTCCTGTTTTCAGTCACCACTGTATTTTGCTACCACTTTGAAGATGGGATTTTTTTTTAAAGAGGCCTAAGATCAATGTGAAGGGTGTCAAACTCCCTTACACTTTTTTGAAAAAAAGATCCCAGTTTGAATCCCCTTATCTCAAGTGATCTTGTTCCAATTATCCAGTTCCCGTCCCACTTGGTTAAAAATATATTTCCTCTCTCCTGCTCTTGTCTTTACTGATGAGGATACTGTCAAAGAGTTTATTGTGGTTGGACACCCAAGAAGCAAGCTGCTGGTGGCAAACATGAAGGTTTCTGTTCCTTAAAATAGGAAAGTGTCTTACATGTGTGCAAGTGGTTCTTTACATGTATTAGATCTTGGACTTTTTTGGGAACCAAATCAGGCACTTTCCCAAAGCATAATGTTGAATTAACACTTATGAATATCTGTCACTTTTTAAGTGCCACAAGTCAATTAAAAGAATAACCTGAATTTAAATACAAGAAATTGCTCTAGAACATGACTCTGAAGACTATTTGGGGGTCATAGCGGATAATCAATTGAATGTGAGCTCTCAGTGTGTTTCAGAGGCTAACTGGGCTATTGTGAGCCTCAGATGCATAAATGGGAATCTCAGATAAGAGCAGAGAGGTTATTTTACTTGTGTATTTGGCACGGGTGCAACCTTTTCTGGAGTGTTATGTCAATACAGGTGTCCACAGTTCAAGAAAGATGCTGATGAATTGGAGTTCAGAGGAGAAAGATGAAAAGATTAGAAAAAAACGTAACTTATTGTGAGAGACTCAAGGAACTCAAACTTAATGAAGAAATGCTAAAGGATAACTTGATCAGAGTTTATAAGTACCTACTAAGGATGTTAAGTATTGATTAATTTGCTAGTCAAGTAGTCAATGGAATTTCCATCGACTACTTGACTAGTCGTTAAGGAAGGGTGCTTTAAGCACTCACTTCAGCTCAGGCTATGTCTGAGCACAGCTCCCAGCTGCCGCTCTGCACTCTTAAAGGGACAGAGGAGCCTGTGTGCAAATACGCTGGCTCATTCTCTGGTTTCGCCCCCTTCCCCCCCCCGGTCTCAGGATAGCTTTCACGCTGCCACTCTGCACTTTTTTAAATGGGACGCAGCAGCGGCATCTGGCCCCCCAGCCCCATCACGCTGCCCCTCTGCATTTTTAAAAGGACACAGCAGCCGCAGCTGGCTTGTCCTGAAGGGGATCGGGGGGGGGGGGGGGCTGCAGGGGCTGCGGCTGCTGCATCCCTTTTAAAAATGCAGAGTGGCAGGGTGAGGGTTGTCCTGAAACCTGGCAGGGAACCAGAGGATGAGCCAGCATCTTTGCACGCCAGCTCCTCTGTCCCTTTAAGAGTGCAAGGGGTGAGGGGGAGTGATTGAGTAGTCGATAGTGCTACCTGATAAGCTACTGCTTATTGGATAGTTGACTACTCCTTCACATCCCTAGTATCTACTACGTGAGGAACAAATATTTGATAATGATCAGTCTAGCAGAGAAAAAGATATAAAACAATCCAGTGTCTGGAGGATGAAGCAAGACAAAGCTAGACTGTAATTAACTATTGGAACAGTTTTCCATGGATTTTGGTGGATTCTACATCACTGGCAATTTTTAGATCAAGACTGGATGTTTTTTCTACTAAATCTGCTCTAGGAATTATTTTGGGGGATGTTCTGTTGCCTGTGTTATACAGGAGGTCAGATTGGATGACAAGAATTATACCCTCTACGTTGGAATCAGTGGTGTGTAATAACCCAGAGTACTCCAAAATGCTTGGACAAGCTGCATGATGGGGAATCTTTGACATTTTGGTGTTCAATTGTATCCCATTGTTTCACATGATACCATGACCTTCCTTTGGAAAAGTAGCATAAGTCTGAGTCAAAATTTGGGGATGTTATTCCCTAGATGTATGTTACAGAATTCTGACAGGATTATTATGAAATGCACAAACAGCCCACATACTTTTCTGATGCTGATTTTAGAAAGTGCAGACTTCTTGTTTTATACCATGAATGTTGTTTTCCCACTCAGATGGAGTGCAGTGGAAAGACTTCCCTCTTGGGAAGCTTCCAGGTCAGACAGATGACCCTGATAACCTACTGGTGGATAGTTATTCTATGATGTCTATGCTTGATCAACCAGTGACAAGAGATGACGGAAGGAACTCCCCGAGTATGAAGTGAGTAGTGATGTGGGTGGGGGTTTTCTGTCATTGTGACTCTCAAGTACATCATGTTTATTCTTAGCCCTGTACAACCACCGCAAGAAGAGTCTGACACAGCAGTTTCTCTTAATGGTTGTAGCAGTTTGAGAAATGTTTAACTGTTTTCTCTCTCTCTCTCTCTCTCTCTCTCCACTAGCATCTCATTGACTTTTAGTTTAATGACGATACAGGAAGAGGCTGGAGTGTATTATTTTGCTCAAAACAGACTTTTTAAAAGCATTTGGTTGAATCTCACGGGAAAGAATCAGGAGGCATAGAGTCCTCTACCTTGATAAGATGAATTAACAAGGCAATGTGGTAGTCCCAAATTGTATTCATATTAACTACTGGCAAACTCATTCAATGAGGCCAGTGCTCACTATCACTCTTTCCTACTCAGATCCTTCAAGTATCCAGAACAGCAGCTCTGTGATGTGATGTGGTCAGGACACCTTTAATGAGAAGTAGCATGGTCTTGTGGCTAAATCACTGCACTGGAAGCCAGGAGACCTGGGTTGTGTTCTTGTCTCTAGCACATATTCACTGCAGGACCATAGGTCATTTAACCTCTTTGTGCATCTGTTTTACCATATTGGCTTATCTTACATGGGGTGGGTGTTGAGGGTTACCGTCTTTTAGAGAATATACCCTGCACCCGAGAATAACCCGCACCCGAATATACCCCGCGGTTTTTGCAGTTTGAGTTAAAAAAAAAAATCTTGTATACCCCATGCACGAGTATAACCCGCAGGGTATACAAGACTCTCTTTTTCAAACTGTGCGGGGGAGGGGGGGCTTCTATGGGTGGTAGGGGGAATTAGCCATCCTCCGGGCGGGGGAGCACTCACCCCCCTGGGTCCCGCGCAGCCGCCCAACCTCCAGGCAGGGGAATGAGAGTGCTCCTCCGCCCCTTCCTGTGGCTGCGCAGCTGCCAGCCTCCGGGTGGGGGAGCGCTCATCCCCCGGTTCCTGCGCAGGAGCGCTCCCGCCTCCCCTTCCTGCGGCTGCGCAGCCTCTAGCCTCCGGGCGGGGGGAGTGCTCATCTCCCGGTTCCTGCGCAGCCGCAGGAAGGAGCAGGGGGAGTGCTCCTGCGCAGGAACCGGGAGATGAGCGCTCCCCCGCCCGGAGGCTAGAGGCTGCGCAGATGCAGGAAGGGGCGGGGGGAGCGCTCCCCCACCCAGAGGCTGGCGGCTGTGCAGCAGGGGAAGGGGAGTGCTCACCACCAAGTGAGTAAAAAAAATCTTGTATACACCGCACCCGAGTATACCCTGCGGGGGGGGTGCGGGGTTTGTAAAAACGAATATAACCTGTGGGTTATATTCGCTAAAATATGATAATGCACAAGTGTTTGTAAAAGCGCTTTGAGGTACTTTGATAGAAGGTACTCCACAGGGTGCTCCAGGAAATGGGTAACTGCATAATATATGTTGTAATATAGAATGATGCTTCTTTTACATAAAGGAGATGAATATGCATGGAAGTGATATGAGCAAACAGAAACTTGTCTCAATTCATGTGCTTTATGTGACTTACAGAATGTTTACTAAGTGAGTTCATTATCAAAATAGTAAACTCCCAGCTACCAGTCTCTGGTTAATCACAAGTGAGTCAGGCATTGCTGATGGCTGTGCTCACCATGCCTTGTTCCCCTATGAGACCTTGTGTATACTTCTGTAAACCTTCATAAAATCAGGGTGAGTATATTGGAACAAAAGTTATCTTTGCATGGGTGTGGTGTGCAAACCCCCTGCATCTCATCCAGCATCTTCAGAAAGCAGTGGCAATCATTTTCTGACTGGAAGAATCTTATCATACAGTAACTTTTTCCCTCTATCTTTTCCCACCAGAAATAATATAAACAGATTTGTTTTTGTAATTGCCACCAATTTAAAAACATCATTTCCCCTCCCCCCCCCCATCTGGGAATCTGTGGTAGTGTCTTAATCTGTTGGACTGTTAATTTATCTTATCAAGGTAGAGAACTGCATTTAACATGAGAGATGTACATGACAATTAGATTCACTGCTTCAGTACTATCCTCGTAAGGTGACCAGCTCCTCGCATTCCTGTCTTCAAACCTGCTCCAATATGTAGCACCCCCATCTCTGTCATTCTTAAAAGAAAAGTCGATAGTAGGTTTTTGCTTTATCCCATCAGGAAGCTACTGGCTATTCACAGACTGAGATGAATGTTAGAAGTTGAATTTTCAAACCTTTTGTGGCTGTGGTATAAATTGAAATAGCACCGCTAACTTCACAGAAGCTACACAATGTACAATAGCCAAAGGTCTAGCCCATTGGGTTGTGTCCAGCCTCAGTGAAGAATTACAGGATGTGCTGCAGATGATGGTACTGCTGGCGGAAGCTTTAGCTGAGTCTTTCCTTCTATAGAAATGAGACTGCTCTGGTTAATGTGGATTTAGCAATTCCATATTAATGTTTTAATCCCAGTATCTCTGTCTTGGCAAACTGTTTCACTGTCAAACCAATTGTCTCTTACATTGCAGTATAGGAGCATAGAAATGGTTATTCTTAGAAAACAAAATGTAACTAAATGGCAGTTCCTGCATTCCTACCCAGTGCATTCGCAATAGCTACCATTGAAAACCTCTAGAGCCGTTGTTCTCAAACTGGTCTTTAAACCCTGTCCTAGTGTTCTGGAGAAGGAAACATGAGATCCATGTATTTCAGGATGGGGTGTTGGGAGAGTGGTGGATCTATAAGAATCTTTCACGTAATTGGTCCAGAGACTGAACAAGCTCTAGAACCACTCACTATTGGGTGTCTTTCAGGCTATGAAACAAACACAACAAAAGAAACTAGCAGGTGAATAGTGATGCTATGTGCTAGCAGCCATTCTGCTCCCAGGGAAGTTGATGGAATGTCAACTTTGGTAGATCAGAGTTAAAATGGGCCATGGTGATTAAATGGATTTTTGGGCATGTAATACTTATCAGTAGGGGCTATAGAAATTTTCAGGGTAAAACCTGCCAGAATTTCCTTGCAAAAACTGTATTTCTTTGTTGTTACAGCTTTTAAGTGCAATGCACCATTGTTGGAAATTGCACTTGTGCTGCAAGTTTTTACTGTGTATAAAGCTTTGAGAGTATTGGTTGAAAGACACCAAATACTGCAGAGAACTTAATTGTATATTTTTAAGCCAAAATTAAGGATCTTCACAAATGTTTCTTAAATAAAAATAATGAGCTGTGCCTCTCAAAAGCAGTGGCAACATGAAGAAATCCCTGGCAAATCCTTTGAGAGACTTTCTCCCATAGTGCATAATTTTTTACAGAATGTTACATGTCAGAATTTAAAAGCCTTCTCCTTATAACTGCTGACCTTGCAGTTGTTTTATGAGCTGTTTAGAGAATATGTAAAAAGTCAGGCTTGCAGTTGGTCCCAACTGATCCTTCCATTCTGGAGAGGGCAGATAATGTGTACACAGTTAACTGATGAGTCTAGGCATATTGCTTAACCCTCACAGTTACACGCAACTGCCCCTCCCCCCCTCTGTCTCTGTATCAGAGACTGCGGAGGGGGGAGGGAAAGGAGTCAGGAGCCAGTGATTGCAGGGATGCTTAGTGGGTGATACTTACTGATTACTGGTTAACTGGCGGCCCTGCTCAACCTGTAGTGCAGTGCTGTGGGCCCAGCCTGGCATGGTGCTGCGGTCCCAGCCCAGCCCAAGCAGCCTCCACCCATGGTGTGCCCAGCCAGGCCAGGCCAGGCCAGAGCAGTAGCAGGCCCAGCTGGGTTGAAACAGCTCCCCGCCTGTGGGATCCCATTTAAGTGGTTAACCGCTCAAACCTAACGTTTAACAAATTAACTGATTAAACAGGATTTTACGTCCCTAGTTGGGATATCTGTGGGTAAAATGGTAGATTAATCTATTAGTGTTCCAAACACTGAACAGATGTCGCCACAGAAGAGAAGCAGAATAGAAATTAATGTGTTGGAGACTTACTTGTAAGAGGTTTTTACTAAAGCTAAAGGACCTTATGGCATAACATAGCTATGGAGCAGTAGACAGGAAACAATGGCAAAATATACTTAACTTGATAGAAGCCTTACAATTTTGCCTGAGTTTTAAAACTAGTATGGTAACTCCCCTGCCTCCCCCCCCCCCCCCAACAGTCCCCCACACACAGTTCCACTGCACACTCATGCACAGCTCTTACTTTGACTGAAGGATAAGTGATTGATAACCAGAGTAGAATGTGTTGTTTTTAGTGGAAAAACTCCACTGAAAAGTGGATGTGCACATTTGTTTGACCCTGGGGAATGAAATCTAAACTGGCTTTACAGGGATACATGCTATGCTGGCAGATTATTTATATTTATGCATGTGGTGCCTTCACTTCTACCACAGAGTCATGCACAGTTTTAATAATGCTTGGAAGAAAGTCCACAGAATCCTCCAAAGATTCACAAATGACAATCTGGGTATCTGACCCATTTTAACCCTTTTCACTGTACTTTAAAACTTTCTGCTCACTTCCTTCCTGCAGCAAAATATTCCCTGGGTACATGCCTCATTCCCCCTGAAATCCACATAATGATTCTCCTCCCAGCAATCAGTGACAAATGGCATCTGGTTTACCTGCATATCTATATCTGTCCAGAAGAGAAGAGGGGTGTGTGTGTGGGGGGGGTATTGTCTATATTTCTGAACGTAAAGGGCTTTAGAAGTCATTCGCTATGCTTCCCCCACTTAGGATTTGTGTGATTCTGGGGGAGATATTTGGGATTTTTTTGTTTCTTGTATAATTTATGTCAGTGACTCAGTGCTCAGTAATTTGGTGTTGCATGGGTGTGAAAAGTGAATGCAACAGAATACAGTAGTAAATGTGTTGGTGTGGGTGAGTGTTTTCAGAGAGGAGTGGGGAGGAAGGATGTTGGTGTCATTCTGATATGAAAGACTACAGCCAATCCTGAAGAAAGCAGTAACTGCTTCCTGAGATAAGTTCCCAGTGCTGGGGAAAAACTTTTTGTGGTAGTGCTTGAGGGCGGGGAAGCCTTAACTGGTAGTGTTTATAGAAGGAGCCATCAGTAAAAACAGCTACATACAACTAATGATACCTTTTGGAAATGTAGTTTCTCTGTGACTCGGGCTTTTTTTTTAATGTCTTGTGGTTGGGAGTGAGGGTTATTTACCACTTTTATCTTCAGTTCTCTGCTCCCTCCTAGCATCTCTTGAAGTGAAAGAGGAAGAGGGCAAGTGACGTAGAGGATGCAGCTGCCTTCCTGAAGAAATCACCTAACAGCTGCAGCTCCTTGCAGTTATAACACAGCAGAAACTAGCCCACACGTAACACTGCACCACAAAAGACATGCAGCTTGAGCTGCCTGTGTTGTTTAACCTGAAGTCAGGCTAGATGATCGCAATGGTCCTTTCCAGCTTTATAGTCTATGAATCTGTTCCTTATACTTCTTGAAGTGCCTTTAATCACAGTGATACCCTAAGCTCTTTGTAAACTCTGTATCTACAGAGATGACCTTGTCCAGCATTGAAGTACAGCCTCCTGCGGGATGGAACGTAGCAGCATTTTAACAATGCATGGCAATGCTATGCTAATATACCCATATCCTAACGATCAAAGACTGAAAAGATCTACTAGACCACATGAAGTCCCCCTTTGTCTCCAGAGTCTTCAGCAATTTGCTTTATTGGATGTTTTATTAAAAAAAAAAATAAAAACAATCCTAGTGAAACAATACTTGATGTTGAAACAAGTACTTGATGTGATATTTGTAGAAATTGTGAGTTGCTGGGAGACATGATAAAATAGCAGTAATAAAGAGGTTTCTAATTGCCCTTAGTCTGCCATAGCCTTAACAGATGTTGCCACTGGGAAATGCTTCCAGAAGGCCTGGGTTTTTTTCTTAGTGTCATATGTTTGTTCTTAATTGTACCTCTTTCGTTTTTATGCTCTGTATATTTGTAGGCAATTTTAGGGCTGTGCAAAAGAACCAAAGAGTTAAATAACTTTGTGGGTTGACAGGGTCTTCTTTAAATGCTATTTATATGCTATGTGTTGCAAGCATATAAATACAAGATGCACAAGACAATTCCAGCCTGGAACACTTCACAGTTTAAAAGAGACACAGATGTCTGGAGCCCTGGGAAACCCATAGGATAGATGAAGTTGGAATTTTTATATGCACTCCTGGGAAGCATTGCAAAATAACTGAGCGAGTCTTTAAGAAAGATTTAAATGAGAAGGTGGTGGGTATATGAACTGGTACAGTGGGAGGGCATTTCTTCATATTGTATGTTAGTTGCAGATAGGAGTGAGAAAAGACAAACTGGGAATCAGCTGCGGCATTGTTGATGAAGGTGAGGGAGGAGGGAAGATGAAATAAGCACTGAGATGTAGATAGGGGCAAAGTTGTGGTAGGGGCCTTGAAGAGCAAGAAAGAGAACTTTAAACTTGACATGCTGTTCAAAGAGGCAGTAGTGGATTTTAAGAAGAGGGTGATGTGTTCAGATCAACAGGCCAAGATAGTTCAGCTTGCTTTCATATGTTAGGGTAGGTCTACACTAGCCCCCTAGCTTGAACTAGGGAGGCTAATGAGGGCGACTGAAATTGCTAATGAAGCATGGGATTTAACTATCCCGTGCTCAATTAGCATATTCCCGGCCGGTCGCCATTTTGGAAACTGACTAGCCCGAAGTAACTGCCCGTATCTACACGCGGCAGAGAAGCGAGATTCCGAGAGAGACCCCTTAGTTCGAATTAAGTGTTACTCCTCGTGGAATGAGGTTTAACAGTTAATTCGAACTAAGGGGTTTATCTCGGAATCCTGCTTCTCTGCCGCCTGTAGATACGGGCAGTTACTTCGGGCTAGTCAGTTTCCAAAATGGCGACCGGCCGGGAATATGCTAAATGAGTGCGGGATATAATCCCGCGCTTCATTAGCAATTTTAGTCACCCTCATTAGCCTCCCTAGTTCGAACTAGGGGGCTAGTGTAGACGTACCCTTAGGGACTAGGCTTATCGGCTAACCCTGTTGACTACACGCACACCCCCATGGGCTCTGTGTCAGGGGCAGAAGGGGGGGGAGAGGTGGGAGCTGGTGCCTGGTGGTGATCACTGGATCTCATAGAGCTGCCTGTGCCCCTTCCCTCCACATTGCTGCCTCTGATGGAGAGGCAGCAGCCCGGAGGATGAGGGGGGCAGGTGGGAGCTGGTACATGTGGGAGTCAACTTATCCCAACCATGCTGCTGCCTCTCTATCAGCAGGTGAGAGCTGATATGAATGGAGAGCTGGCTTTTAAGCTGGTTCTCCATGTGTGCCAGCTCCATCTGTGCCCTCCTGTTCTCCATCTGTGCCCTCCTTTGCTGCTTCCCACAGAGGAGGCAGCATGGGAGGGGATGCTGCCGTGGATAGAAGCTGCTCCAGGGGATGCCAATGCAGTGTCTGTCTGCAGGAAGCTTTGCTCCTCCCTCCTACGGACAGGGGCTGCCGCCACCCTGTGCTGCTGCCTCTGTATCAGAGGCAGAGGGGAGCCGATTTAAAAACAGACAGCAGCGGGGGATGGCAGGGGGCTCACTGACTGCTGGTCCCACCCCCAGGGACTATTGAATAATTGTGTAACTGCATCAAACTGCTAAAATTTGATGCAGTTACACAATTATTCAGTTTATATTTTACATCTCTATTAGAAACGAAATTAGGCAGTCTGTTGCCATTTGTATAGTTAATTTCATAGGTTCTATGCAGTCATCATGGGAGACTGTGGTCTGTCTTTGAACCCAACCGGTACAATAATGTTGAAGCAACCTGATGAAATTACCTGTTTCCCCACACTATTTCCAGAGATGTGCAGCCTAGTTTCACACTTTCAATCCAGAGTGCCAGCCCAGTGGTGATGTAAAGAGATGGAAAGTGAGATTTTGATGACCACTTCTCCTCCTGAATTAGCACAGAGTATGGCTGATTGTGACTGCCAGAAATGACACACTGTAGAACTAACCACATTAAACCTTGTATCTGATTTCCAGAAGTGGTCACTTGGGTCAGATTAGGAACAGTGCCACAGCAATGACTGAGCTTGGCTTCACCTCATCGGCACCCAGCCCTGAAAAGGTTGAGTTAAGCCCAAAATGTGGTTGAATAGGTGACTTTTTGCATATATCAAGGCTCTTTGACAAGAGGGAAAAGTACGCTTCAAGAACTGTATTGTTAAGTCTGATCTTTCTGCTATGTCAGTGAGTGCAAAGGGTGGCTCTCCTGTTGGAACAACCTTTACCTACTCATGACAAAAACATGGGCAGTGGCTTACAACTCAGTTGAATGCTGTAAATACACATATAGAGACATTGGAGCAGGTACTGGAACCAGTGTTTTTAGCTGTGTCGTCTTAAGTTATTAACCTTTTTCTGGCGTGGGGCAACTTCCCTCACTCATTCACATGTGGTCACGTAGTCCACCTTGGCTCTTGTACTACTCTTATCACACATCTCATGATTGCAAGAGTGATGATGACTCTTTGACAGGCTAAGGTGGATGCAGCCCAGTGGGGGAGACAGTGCTGGCTGATATCACCAAGGTTTTAGTCTGATAAACACATTTAGTTGCCCTAGAAGGTTGGAACTAGCTTCACCCTGTCTGTCCTCTTCCCCCTTACACTCTTCAGTTTTGCAGGAGCCCTCTCCGCTAGCTGTGCTCATCTGAGGTTCTGTATCAGAAGGCTAAATACCAGGATTAAGTAGGATACCCACGGTGGGCTGGAAGTCTCAGCTTGCTTCTGTGCATCCCAGTAACAAATCATACACATAGAGAACAAGGCTTTTCTTTTGGAGGAAAAATAGCTTCTTTATAAAAAGGACCGACTATAGGGGTTAGAAAATGGTTAAAGACAGAAGACAAATTAGGGATTTATGCTAAATTTTCAAACTAGAAGGAGGTTAATATTGGAGTTGTTTAAGAATTTTTACTTGGCCTGGTATATTTTTAATCTAGGGTAAAAAGAGAGAAGGTAAAACTGTTTCACTTGCATATTCTATGTTAGTAAAGTTTAGAGGACTGCGAGGAAAGTTTGGTAATTGGGCAACATAATTGTAAATTCTATGTATACGAATACAAGGTGAGGCAACCAAAGCAACAGCTCAAACTACTTGTAGGTATTGATGAGCTCTCAACTAGTAAACTAGTCAGAAGAAGTCAGATGGATTATTGTGAACAGCTCTATGGACACCTTAAAAAAAATCTGAAGCTGTATTATTGGAAGGGAGGGAGAATACCAAAAATAGGATAAATGATGTTCTGTAAATCAAAGGTACAAATCACCCGGAATACTGGGGTCAGTTCTGGAAACTCTCCCACAATAGATATTATAGAAAAAGCCCAGAAAAGGGAACTGGGTGAGAATGAATAGAATAATGGAAAGTCTTTCCTATAAAGAGAGAGAGTGCAAAAATTAGGTGCAATTGTTTATTTTATGAAAGGGGCTATGACAGAGGTAGGTCCATTAGCAAATAGTGTAGAGGAGCTCAGTCAGGTGCCTCCTGTTTCTTATATTAAAAATAACCAGGAAACACCACATGGAATTGAAGGGCAGTAAATGGAAACTGAGGAAAGGAAATATTTGTGCAGAACCAATGTGCAGCATCTAAACTTGCTGCCGCAAGATGATACTGGTCCTCTGAGCTGAGTAGAAACAAGGGTGTGTCCTGTGGCAGCTTAGAGTGGCATCATTAAGGAGCCACAGGACTCCTGGTTGTTTTTACAGATACAAACTAACATGTAAACTCCTCTGATATTGAGTTGAGTAGGAATCAGAAAAAATTAGATGTTCCATATAGCAGCAAAAATTATCCTGCAAAATGATGCTAGTTAGAAGACTCATGCTTCAGGGCATAAACCAGTCACATAATACTTGGGCTTAGGAAGGAACTTCATCCATAGGGATTTTATTGCATCTTGTCCATTGTGGTGGATTTTATAACCTCTATGAAGCACCTTGCTCTGGCTCAACAGTTGGCCCAGTTTCATATTTTATGAGCGACAAGTTAATCTGGTGTTACATAATTGATCTGGGCAAACATCATGATGTGCGTTTTGAGTCAAGTATTGGTGTCTGGCCCCAGAATTTTTTATTACAGTGGGTGTGACAACATATCAGGTATGTTTTAGGAGGGGGGTGTGTGTCACTGGGGAGAGAGAGAGGAGCCAGGTCTGTCACTATGCTGCATAATGGCAGTTTTCCTTTACTAGGAAAGCAAATCAATTAACCTGCCTTGGTCATTGAGTTCTCCTTTTGTGTTGAACAGCTCTAATCTTTCATTGTGGCTTTTGTTTGCTAAGACTTTATGCAGTGTGTTCTAGCCAAACACCTGCTTGTTGATGATCATATGGGACGAGCGATCAGTATCGAGTCATTCAAAACTTTTAAAAGCACATAAGTCCCATTTTCACTTTGACTTTGGTGTGGACTTAAAAGTTTTATCCTTAAATTCTATGGCCAAGTGATTTAGGATCCCTGGACACTTTGTCACTTCTGAAAATCTTACCATGAGTTCTTCTCATCTTCAATGCAGGATTGCGCTTTTCAGGGTGTCTAGTTTTTAACTAGCCTGGTATTTAAGTCTGTGTTCAAATGCTTGCTTGTGTTGCTCCTAGTTTTTTTTTAATTTAATGAAAATTAGCTTAGTACGGTAGTTATGGGGTGGATGGTCTTGGAATATAAATTTCTGTACATAGGAACTAATTTCATATTAATCTAAATTAAGTAAAGCGCTGATACTCTGCTGAATGGCACCTATGATTTGACATATGAGGCCTCTGCAGTACCCATTACTTAAATTATTTCAAGGAAAATCTTTCACTTGAATGGCTGCTTATCCCAGAGAATTCTGCATTGGTAGCATTGTTTCAACATTGTACTACTTTGCTTTCACCTGTATGTATTTGCACACCTTGAAATGCCTTCATTAAACCATTCTAGACTAGCATGACTAGCGCGCGCGCGCACACACACACACACACACACACACTTTTTCCTGTTACCTGTGACAAATGTTCCCTCTAATCTTTTCCATCCATGTACAGATTTTTGCCATTCCTGTGCAAAATATGTGCACTGATGCATGTGTATATGCACCACTAGTAGAAACATAAACCCAGCTTTGGGTGCTTGTTAATCACCTGGGCAGCATTTGGTTTTCTCCTGAGTAGCCGCACAAGCTTACAGGGAACACCGACTGTGACTCAAGCTCCAGTGCCACGTTCAGGATGCAAGTCTAATGTGGGTAGCATACCTCTGTCTTCCCTCCACACAAGTATTTTATCAGGATTTCAATAGGAAAATCTGCCTCTGCACATAGCTGTAAAGCTAGGCTCCGCTGAACTGTTAGGGAACCAAATGCCTTGTTCAAGCCTCTCCTCTCCTCTCCATCACCCAGGGCAAACATAGCCATGCAGATGAGCGTGTAGGGAATTGTTTGCTGTTGAAAGTAACCCTCAGGCTGGAGTCTTTCGTGAGAGTTGTCCTTGTGTACCCATCACTATGTCTTAGTTCATTTTTTTTAAACTTAAAACTGTAGATTTAGTGGCCAAGAGCAAATCTATAATCTCAGCAGTGGAGGGCAGATTACCAGATGGTGTGTCCTAGCTCAAAGCTTGGTTGGGAAGAGAGGATAAATTAGGAATTACGTACTGTAGGTCCCAGTAGGAGAGTTTTACCTGCCTTCCAGTGCAGTGGTTAACTCTGGCTTCTAGTGGTTTAAGAATGGTGCTGCTAAGTCTTGAATTCCTTCCCATTTCTTCAGGGAGAGGCTGCTCTTTCGTTCTTCCACCTCTCTGGTACTCTCATCACTCCGTTCTCCCAAGAGTAGGGGGAAATAGCTTTGTTGGCAGTAAGATAGCCAGAAGGGATCTCTTTGTGTGGGTGGCTGCGCGTAGCTGCTGACTCAGCACATCCTTGGAGATCATGTCAAAAGGTAGTTTTGACATTTCAGAAATAGGATTCATGTTAATAGACTTGATTAATCACTGGATTTCTGTGCCCTTGAGTGATGAGTCAGCAGCTAAGAGACACTGCAGTCTGAATCTTAAACCCAGGGGTTACATCAAATAGTGTGGCAGCAGAGAATATACACTTATTGTGGAGGACGCTGGGTAGCAGCTAAAATTTGATCTGTCCTTGACCATGAGAAGAAGAAAAACAGAAAAACTTGAAATTGACAGCAGTTTTCCTTCTGTTCTCCACAGCTCCAGAGTACAGGTTTCAGGTGAATACCTTAGACCAAGGGTCTCCAATCTTTTTAAGCACAAGATCACTTTTTGAATTTAAGTGCAATCCAGGATCTACCTCATACCCAAATACCCTTGCCCCACCTTCTTTGTGCCCCATCTCTAAGACCCTGCCCCTGCTCACTTTGTCCTCCCACCTTCCCTCCCTCCCTTTCACCAGGCAGGGGCAGAGGGTTGGGATGCAGACTATGGTCTTGGGCTAAGGGATTTGGAGTGTGAGAGGGGCTCTGAGCTAAGCCTGGGGCAAGGGCTTGGGGTGCAGGAGGGGTTTAGGGTATAGGCTTTGTAAGGAAGTTTGGGTCCAGGAGGCCCAGGGCTGGGACAGGGGCTTGGGGTGTAGGGGGGGGGTTCATGACTCTGGTAGGGGTTCGGAGCTGGCTCTAGCTGGACACTGCTTACCTCAGGTGTCTCCTGGGTGGTGGTGAAGTGACATGGTGACCATATTTTCTGAGCCAAAAATAGGGACACCTTAGCCATGCCCCTGACCTCTTAGGCCCCGCCCACCTGCCACAGGAAGTCCCAGCCCTAGGTAGCACTTCCAGGGTCAAGATGAACGCATGATGGAAAGTAAAGGGTGTTGTGTGACCCGTCCTCCCACCATCCTCTACCAATAGGGATGGGTTTGGGCCCCATAGAAGCATCCCATGCAACTACGCTGCAATTGGATTAACCCAGGGTCCCATGACACTGCAGTGCTAGGGATACAACCGTGATTCAAGATGAGATTCAGGATCTAAGACCTATTACTTTGCAGTATAGGTGCAGCCCCAGAGCTTATAAAGCCTGCTAGTAAGCGACCAGGGCACTTGCGAACAGGATGGCTGCAATCAGGAGGGAGTTTTTGAGACGGGCTCTCCTGGTGAAGGAGGGGGCGATTTACAGCACTTTGTGGTAAGTGGCTGTCTGGAGTGTGGGGGTGTTTGGGGGTTCTGGACTTGTGTTTGTGTGTGTTTGGAGTTTAGAGTGTTGAGCTGTGTGTTTTGTTTGAAAGGCCATGTGCTCAGGCTGCCAGTTGGAAGCTGTGAGCCTTGATTAGGGTTTGAAATCTCAAACTCGCTGCTCATTGTTCGAGCTGTAGCTGGAGGGAGGAGTTTTCAGGGATGCCAGAGCTTATAAAGCCTGCAGGTAAGTGACCAGGGTGCTTGCGAACAGGAGGGAGTTTTGAGAGGGGAGGTTAGAGGGCGCTAGTTACTTCTGATCTTCTTTAAACATAACTTTTATAATAATCTATATTCTAGACATTTAAAAAGCTTAAACTTATTATGAATTAAACTTATTCATAAGAAAAATGCAGACAGAAGCCCAGCGGTACAGTGGGGGCTATCCTGTTTGTTGCGTCGAGTGTAACATATGATTACCTGCCCTGTGGGCGGGTGGCGTATGTTTGCACCCGTTGCAAGGAGCTCCTAACCCTCAGAGACCGGGTTCGGGCTTTGGAGACCAGGGTGGCTGAACTGGAGGAGCTAAGGGAGGCAGAGAGCTATGTTGATGAGACTTTCCGGGACACTGTAGTACTGTCCCACCTCCAGTCTGAGAGCCTCAGTGCTCTTAAGGAGGATGAGGGGAGCAGAGCATTCAATGGAAACAGAGGGAAACCATCCCATAGTTGGGACCCTCCTTCCAGAGGATGTTGTGGTATCCTCTTGCACTAGGGATACCTCTGAGGGGGGGGAACGCCAGTGGATAGGAAGAGGCAGGTGTTAGTAGTGGGTGACTTGATCATTAGAAACATAGATAGTTGGGTTTGTGATGACTGGGAGAACCGTATGGTGACTTGCCTGCCTTGTGCAAAGGTTGCAGGTCTCTCAAGGCATCTAGACAGGCTTATGTGTAGTGCTGGGGAGGAGCCGGTGGTCATGGTACATGTAGGTACCAATGATGTAGGAAAGGGTAGGAGAGATGTCCTGGAGGCCAAATTTAGGTTGCTAGGAAAGAGACTGAAATCCAGGACCTCAATGGTAGCATTCTCAGAAATGCTTCCAGTTTCGTGCACAGGGCCAGGTAGGCAGGCAGAGCTTGAGAGTCTCAATGCGTGGATAAGATGATGGTGTAGGGAGGAGGGGTTTAGATTTATTAGGAACTGGGGACACTTTTGGGAGGGGGGGAGCTTATACAGGAAGGATAGGCTCTACCTAAACCAGGGTGGAACCAGACTGCTGGCACTGAACATTAAAAAGGCTATAAAGCAGTTTTTAAACTAGGAGATGGGGGAAAGCCAATTGGTGCGGAGAAGCATGTAAATTGGATGGAGACTTCTCTTAGAGGGGAATCCATTGATGGAGATTCTCTAGGCTGTAGTCAGAAAGAGAGGAGGGGAGAAGACAAACAAGGGGCCAGAGCAGACAAACAACCACATACAAAGGAATCTAATACCTCAGGAAAGGGCAGACAAATAAACAGTGGCAAATTTTTAAAGTGCTTCTACACAAATGCTAGAAGTTTGACTAATACGATGGGTGAACTAGAGTACCTTGTATTAAAGGAGGCGATCGACATAATAGGCATCACAGAAACGTGGTAGAATGAGGAAAATCTGTGGGACACAATCATACCGGGATATAAAATATATCGGAAGGATAGAACAGGCCGGGTGGGCGGCGGAGTGGCATTATATGTGAAAGATAACGTAGCATCAAATGAAATAAAAATCTTAAATGAATCAACATATTCAGTAGAATCACTATGGATAGTAATTCCATGCTCCAATAATAAGAATATAGCAGTAGGGAATATATTATCGACCACCTGACCAGAACAGTGATAATGACATTGAAATGCTAAGGGAGATTAGAGAGGCTACCAAAATAAAAAACTCTATAATAATGGGGGATTTCAATTATCCCCATATTGACTGGGTACATGTCACCTCAGGAAGAGATGCAGAGATGAAAATTTCTCAATGGCTTAAATGACTGCTGCTTGGAGCAGCTGGTACAGGAACCCACAAGGGGAGAGGCAATTCTTGATTTAGTCCTGAGTGGAGCGCAGGATCAGGTCCAGGAGGTAAGTATTACAGGACCGCTTGGGAATAGTGACCATAATATAATAACGTTTAACATTCCTGTGGTGGGAAGAACACCTCAGCAGTCCAGCACTCTGGCATTTAATTTCAAAAAGGGGAATTACACAAAAATAAGGAGGTTAGTTAAACAGAAATTAAAAGGCACAGTGATGAGAGCCAAATCCCTGCAAGCTGCATGGAAACTATTTAAAGACACCATAATAGAGGCCCAACTTAAATGTATACCCCAAATTAAAAAACATAGTAAGAGACCTAAAAAAGAGTCACACTGGCTTAACCACCCTGTAAAAGAAGCAGTGAGGGACAAAAAGGCATCTTTCAAGAAATGGAAGTCCAATCCCAGTGAGATAAATAGAAAGGAACATAAACTGTCAAATCAAGTGTAAAAATGTAATAAGAAAAGCAAAAAAAGATTTTGAGGAAACTCAAAAAACAATAGCAAAATGTTTTTTAAGTAAATTACATTGTCATGGGATAAGAGGGAAGGTCCTTTCATGGACTGAGAACTGGTTAAAAGACAGGAAACAAAGGGTAGGAATAAATGCTAAATTTTCAGAATGGAGAGGGGTAACTAGTGGTGTCCCCCAAGGGTCAGTCCTAGGATCAATCCTATTCAACTTATTCGTAAATGATCTAGAGAAAGGGGTAAGCAGTGAGATAGTAAAGTTTGCGGATGATACTAAACTGTTTAAGATAGTCAAGACAGAAGCAGACTGTGAAGAACTTCAAAAAGTTCTCACAAAACTATGATTGGGCAACAAAATGGCAAATGAAGTTTAATGTGGATAAATGTAAAGTCATGCATGTTGGGAAAAATAACCCCAACTATACGTACAATATGATGGGGGCTAATTTGGCTACGTAAATCAGGAAAGAGATCTTGGAGTTATCGTGGATAGTTCTCTGAAAACGTCCACACAGTGTGCTGAGGCGGTCAAAAAGGCAAATAGGATGCTCGGAATTATTAAGAAAGGGTTAGAAAATAAGACACAGAATATCTTACTGCCCCTTTATAAAACTATGGTATACCCACATCTTGAGTACTGTGGACAGATGTGGTCTCCTCACCTCAAAAAAGATATTTTGGCCTTGGAAAGGGTTCAGAAAAGGGCAACTAAAATGATTAGGTGTTTGGAACGGGTCCCATATGAAGAGAGGCTAAAGCAACTGGGACTTTTCAGTTTGGAAGAGAGGAGACTGGGGGGGGGGATATGATAGAGGTATATAAAATCATGAGTGGTGTGGAGAAGGTGAATAAAGAAAAGTTATTCATTAGTTCCCATAATATAAGGACTAGAGGACACCAAATGAAATTAATAGGTAGCAGGTTTAAAACTAATAAGCAAAAGTTCTTCTTCACACAGCGCATAGTCAACCTGTGGAACTCCTTGCTAGAGGAGGCTGTGAAGGCTAGAACTATAACGGAGTTTAAAGAGAAGCTAGATAAATTCATAGAGGTTAGGTCCAAAAAAGGGTATTAGGCAGGGGGGGTAGGAATGGCGTCCCTGGCCTCTGTTTGTCAGAGGCTGGAGATGGATGTAACGAGAGAAATCGCTTGATCATTGTCTTCGGTCCACCCCCTCCAGGGCACTTGGCACTGGCCACTGTCGGCAGAGAGGCTACTGGGCTAAATGGACCTTTGGTCTGACCCAGTATGGCCATTAATAAAAAAAAAAAAAAAGCCCCATTGACTCAAAACCTGGGAATCACCCAGAACTGTCCCACAATTTCATGGGACAACTTCCATAGTCCTCTTAACAGATGATGCCTACTGGTTCCAATTAACTGGTAATCAAAGGGGGCTGGAGCAGCTCCCCACCTGCTTCAGGAAGAGGACTGCTCCAGCCCTGCAGAGGGCCCACTGTAGACAGGGGTTATTCTTGACCAGAGCAACCCCTGTCTCTGGGGGACCTGGGGGCCCCACAGGCAGGGACTGTGCCAGTGTCCAGGGCCTCTCTGCGGAGTCTAGCTTGCTGTGGACAGGGGCTGATCCAGACGGAATTGGGAGCTGGTGGCAACCCCAGTGTGATCTAACAATAACCGGTTAATCCATGAATGGGAATTTACATCCCTAATGAGATGTATTGCAACAGCATTTTTTTGAAGTTACTGCAAAATCATCAAGTGTCCTCTGTTTCCACAAGCCAGAATGAAAATACTGAACTAACTATGACAGTTACAGTGTGGAGAAGATCATGTCACTAACCCTCACCAGCACTGCTTGAAAGGTACATTGCCCATGAAGATCATTGGGGCTGGGCTATTTTATATGTAAAGCTACTGACAAATGTATATATCAATACCATGATGGCAATGTCTACATTATGAAAATAATACATAATAATAATTGCCAAATGAGACCACTTCCCAACCTGCTTTCAAAGCGCCTGATCCAATTTAATTTTAAGCTAGGATTGGGCCCAAAGCAATCTTTTCATATTACCCAAGAAGATCTAGTTAATATTTAGTCATCTTTCCAAAATATGAGAGACCAATCAGTCAAAGTCCCACTGCCTGGTAGAGGCGATCTTTGAAGAAATTTGGAGAAACTTTGAATTTACTACTTCTGACAGCAGCACTTTCTCTCACTGGACATGAGGTCTTTAGCACAGGTTTCACTTTGTGTCAAAATAACTCAGAAATGTGGTGTCACAGCTAACTCCATTCAAGTCCAGGCAACGTGCAGCCCAAACACAGAACAAATCTCTTGAAGCTGGAAGTCAAAACATCTCTTTTCACAGAGCTCACAAAAGGCTTGTTCACCATGACACAACTCTCTCTGGAGAGAGATGATACATCCTGCCTCTCTGTGGATGCACCAAGTGTTCTCACGTGGCATCTTAACACATTGTTTAAATCAACAACTGCTTGGATGAGGAAAACTCTCTCAAAAAGTGTCATCATCCACACCAGAGTGACACAGTGATTTCACTACTGTGATAACAGACCCGATCTCTGTGGGCTCTTGTGGAGCAACAGGGAGCCTAGGGAGGTCTCTTGTGGGGAGAGGCAAGGGGTATCTCTATTTCAATGATTCTCAACCTTGTTGGCCTGTGAACCCCTTAGCTCAATGTAAACCTTTCCATGGACCACCAGTTGCTAATGGAAACTCACAGTTAATTACATAATTATACCTGAGCCATTTTTCTAGTGCTGCAGCTAGGGAGAACGGTTTAATTTAAATTATTAAACAGATTAAGCACTTTAACTTTCTCATGTTAGTTTATCAAACTTAAATTAATATTTTATTTAAAATGATGTCCAACAAAAGGTTTCAATGTTTTCTTTCTTTATGGCAGGGGTAGGGAATATTTTTTTGGGTCTTGGGCCATTGATCCACAGGAAAATCAGTTGGGGATTACACAAGTGAGAAGCAAAAGAACTCCCAAAACCCCCAACCCTCACCGAGGTGGCCCCCAACTGAGAAACCTCACTCCTCTGGCATTCCAGCCCCAAGGGGTGAGGGGAAGGGAAAGGGAGCACTGAGGTTCAGGTCTTCCCATAGGTCAGATTTACTTTTCTGGTACATTTTAAGGGGCCCCTTTAGGTTCTGGGGTGGAGACAAAAATGAGGGGTGTAGGGGGGGTGGGTGGGTGTGTGTGTGTGGGGGGGTGTGTGTGTGTGTGTGTGTGTGTGTGAGAGAGAGACAGGGCTGCCAGTGAGAGGGCTAAGAATGGAGTGCAGGATTTGGGAAGGAGGTGGGGGGGGGGCAGAAAAGGGAGAGGTTGCGAGGTCTGGGTGGCACTCTTTGGCCAGCCCTGTCCTGCTCTGCCAGGGCCACTCAGGATGCTCTTCAGCCTCCCCCTCCCCCCCGCCTGAACCTGCCCTGCCATGGCCAGCCAGGCTGCTTTTCAGCTCCCTGCGCCCGGCCCTGCCATGGCCATCAGGCCTCACCTCCTCCCCCCCGTCCAGCTGGTCTGCAGGGCGGGGGGGGGCACCCCTTACACCCTCCCCCGCATCCAGCCGAGCCACAGGGGAGCCCCCCTGGCCACTTAGCTGGGATGTGGGGGGGAAGCACTCTTCATCCTTCTCCCCCCACCCGCACCAGCCCACAGCCCAGCCACTTACTCATTTTCCATGGGTAAGGCCTCCCTCTGCTTCTATTGGCTGGATCCGCAGCCTTCAGGAAGTTGTGGGAAGTGTCCCTGACTCCTCCCCCAACGAGGGGAGGAGGAGGAGAATCAGCTGTGCAGCCACTTCCTACTGTGCTTGGAGCTAGGGACTTTTTCAGGGACAAATCATAGGTACGCGGAGCACCTGGGACAGCACGTTAAAATTAGGGACAGTCCTGGATTTTTGGGGCCATATGGTCAGCATATGTAGTGGGTGTAAGGGAGGCTCACCCCTGCCCCGGTCCTGCACCACTCTCAGAAACAGCCAGCAAACTCCCTCCACCCCAAACCCTGTTGTGCCCCCCCCCCATTCTGTGAAGATAGAATAGGGGGTAGGAGAGGGGGCACCCTGACATCAGCCCCCCTCCTCTCCTTTCCCTGCTCTGTATCACAAGCAGGAGGCTCCTGGGGAGGGTCAGCTCCAAGGCAAAGGGCAGGAGGTGCGCAGCAGTTTGGGGGAGGGGCACTTGAAGTGCTGGCATTTGATAGCCTCTTGGCCAAACCAGTCAGGATCACCTGTTAGAGGCTCCAAGATTTACCAGTAGCTGCAGATCTACTGGTTGGTGACCACTGCCTTAGACGCTTCGGCTGCGTCTAGACTGGCATGATTTTCTGCAAATGCTTTTAATGGAAAAGTTTTTCCGTTAAAAGCATTTGCGGAAAAGAGCGTCTAGATTGGCATGGACGCTTTTGCGCAAAAGCATTTTTTGCAGAAAAGCGTCCATGCCACTCTAGACGTGGTTTTGTGCAAGAAAGCCCTGATTGCCATTTTCGCCATCGGGGCTTTTTTGCACAAAACAGTCCTCCCCTGTCTACACTGGCCCTCTTGCGCAAATACATTTGCGCAAGAGGGCTTTTCCCCTGAACGGGAGCATCATAGTATTTGCACAAGAACACTGACGATCATACATTAGATCGTTAGTGTTCTTGCGCAAATTCAAGCGGCCAGTCTACACTAGATTGGCAAGTTTTTCTGCTTAAAAGCTTGCCAGTCTAGACACAGCTTTAGGGTACCTCTACACAGCAGCATTATTTCAGAGTAACTGATGTTATTTTGGAATAACAAAATATGCATCTACACAGCATGCCTTTATTTCAAAATATGGTGACTTGGACGACTTCTTACTCCAACTCCTGTAACCTCATTTTATGAGGAGTAAGGGAAGTCAGAGGAAGTGCGTTCTTCCTTCCACTTCCTGCTGTATAGACCGCGCCGAAAGCCGAATTGATTTCGATTTCAGCTACACGATTGACATAGCTGAAGTTGCATAGCTTAATTCGACTTTTGTCTTGTTGTGTAGACATACCCTTACCGTTAAATTTAACTGATTCACATCTTCTCAACTTCAGGAAAAAGAATAAAAATGTAAAACTTATGATTAGATGGTCTTCTAACAAGCTGGTATTGTCTTGACATGTTTCAGCCACATTTATCTTGAAGTGTTAATGGGAATAGTGTTGCTTATCTGCATTCCCCAGTCTGTCCCCCTAGGAAACAGTTTTAAACCTCCCCATAGAGGTCAATTTATGTAGTGGAAATGGTTCTTTATGTCAGTCATGAGTGTGAACCACCTTCTGTGTCTGGAAATGGCTTTGAAGGCTGCAGGTGTTGCCCAAAACAATTCCTTAAACAAAACTATTCTTGTTTCTATAAGTTATTTACATGGTGGTAGTGCTGAGGAGCCCCACTTATTGATAAGGACTGAGGTGGGCTTGGCACAATAGATCATAGGAGCGTCTAAGCAGTGGGAGTCATTGGTCGAGCCAGGAGACTCCCAGAGCTGCACCTTTATTTCCAAACCACCTTTCCCATTGTACTGATTTATCATCCTGGTAATGGGGGAGCATTCCTGATGTTGTTCATCATCTGTGCTCCTTCTTGTTGACAGCAGGGTAATTACAACCTGAGCAAGGATTGCAGCAATAGAAAATGGCTGTTCCAGCATGGCTGGCAGACTTGGGCCTACTTGTATGGTGCATACCATGGACCTAGCCCAGGCAGGTCTCAAGTAGCTTGCTTGATGTGCTAGCATGTTGCCTGATATAAATATGCCTGATTCCAAAGAGCAGATCAGCTGAGATATTATTGCACAGGTAATTCTGCACCATTTACATCTTTCACGTGAGCAGCTATTGTTAACCCATGGTGGGGGAAAGCAATTTCATAGCTGATCTTGAATATTGACAGGGGACCTTCCAGCCTCTACACAACTTGAGTTAAAAATGAGCCAAGAGTATGGTGCCAAAGGGTACACATCACAAGCACTTTTTCACCTGCTCTCACTGGCAAAGTTAAAAATGTGTTTCAAAATGATTTTTCTTTCCTTTAGCTCTTACCCAAATTACCAGGGCTTTTAAATTGCTCTTTTTCTTTCTTTCTGCAGCTCTCCTGAATTGAATGGAGCGGTGATGGAAGGATTATTGTGGACCCAGAGTGACCTCCATAGAATAAAAAGTGGCCTTCAGCTCTTCTAAGAACCCAGTTTTAGACAAGTGGCACAAAGAGAGATCACTGTGATATTAGACTAGTCTATCATGAAAAAAATTCCTAGGGGAAATATAAGTGTATTTGACTATTTAGTAACTTGATTGGTGCTTGAGATCATTTGTCTAGTAACTCTGGTTTAACACCAAAAGTTAATTTTTAGCTCTCTTTAACTGAGCAATGTGAAATATAGTTTTAGTGTGAACATACAATTGGTATCCGTCAGTTTTTCTTGAACTTTTTGTATTTTATTAAATATCCCACAGTTAAAAGTGAACCTTCTTTCTGGATCTTGGCTTCCTTTTTGTGTTCATTTGTTCTAGGAAAAATATACTTGTTTTCCAATAGATCACTATGGGTGTTTTCTTTTTCAATGAAGCACATGTTCCAGTTCGTCTCATGATTAAGGCCCCATCTATACTTACTGCGTCAGGGATCGACCTTCTAGCATTTGATCTAGCCCCAGGTCAGTGCCTATACTCCCTGATTTGCGAGGAGTAAGGGAAGTCAACGGGAGCGGAGCATTTGCTCCCATCAACCTCCCACAGTGGAGATGGCGCAAATCTCGGCTTAAGGTACGTTGACTCCAGTTACGTTATTTACATAGGTAGAGTTGTGTACGTTAAGCAGACCTTCCAGGTCTAGTATAGACTTGGCCTTCATCATGTACACGCTGGATTTCTCTTGTCAGAAAAGACAGGGTCTTAATGTTAAAAAGTGGTTAGATGCAAAAGGCTACCTGTTTAATCAGATGTTACCCATATGGTAGACTTACACAGTACTATTCTTAACAGGAAAGTCAGTTTGCATAAAAATCCCAGAACTGTCTTGTGGCCTCAGAGTTAATGTTTTGGGACAAGATGCTGGAACAGTTGCAAGAGAACAAGCTACCTCCAGGCTTGTTGAGGGCTTTGATCAATGACCTGACTTTAATTAAGGTTTCTGCTTATTACACATCAGAAAGGTTAGCAAAGCAAGTAATCAAGGCCCTGCTGCTGCAAGGATTCTCAGTTGCAATTCAAGGATTGAGGTCCTAGTATGCAAAAGGTGAAATGTGAACTTTGCCAACTGCCCTGATTCCTTTATCTTCTAGATGTTCAGTAATGTTGTTAGAAATGTGCATCAGATATTGTGAATTTAAACCTTGCCTAGCAAGCTTTCCCTACTAGAAGTACAAAAGGACTGGGTGAAAGAATCATGATAGATATTTTCTAAAGCATTTGAATGTTTCCCTATCCCACATAAGATGTCCAGAGACAAGCTCATTCCTGTGCATAGAAAGCTATTTGAAAAACTATGATTAAGAGGAAGTTATAGATAGTAGGTAGGGGAGGTGCCTGATAAATTGTCACAGAGATGAATAGTGGGTCTGGACATGCAGTGTGAATCTGGATTCTTAGGGGAAGAAGATTGCCATTGAACTGTTACTCCCTTTGCCTTTGACCAACCCACTTTCTGGTAGTTCCTGCATTCCTCCATCTGCATAAGTGGATTAGAGCCTCTGGCCTTTAATTGCTAACAGAGGTTAGGGAGCCAGAGACATATATCTGAATTAGGGATGTAAGCAACTAGTCGACTAACCAATAAGCATAAGCGAATAGGATAGTCTAGTGACTCAAATAGTCGCTTCCCCTCCCTTGTTGCCTGAATCAGAGGCAGCAAGGGGTGGGAGCAGGAGCTGGTGCTGGGAGGAGTTGGCTTAAAAGTTGTCTCCCCTCCCCCCCCCCAGCACTGTCTCTGCGGGGGATAGAGATGGCAGAGGTGAAGTGGGGGACTGGGCATGAGCCAAGAATCGGCTGATTCCCAGCTTGTGCCCAGTCCCAGACGCTGCACATGACAGCTCTTAATACATTTAAAAGGCAGAGCCGCAGAAGGGCTAGCTCCTGGGGCTGGGAGCTCTCCCCGCTGTGGTTCTCCAGTTTCTCCCCTTATCAACTAATTGATTAGTTGATGGAAATTCCATCAGCTAGTCGATTAGTTGATCAAACACAATTTAACATCCCTAAGTTGAATGAATTGTCCCTGGCTCCCAATATCAGAATTTGAATCTGCCCACTAATATATTAATTATTGGAACTAATTAGTAAAGCTTCTAAGATAACTTTGGCTTTGAACACAGGTCAGCATAACACACTGCAGAATGTTTTATGTAATGACTTGGCTATTGTGGTGCCTACATTTATGAACATATCCTGATATGTCTTTATTACACCATGCGAAACAGATTCTTGCATGGGGACATTTTATGGAAGCAGCAAAACCGATTTCAAATAACCTATATTATTGGGCATGTTAATTTAGATTTCCATTTACAGATTGACTTGGAAAGTAATTAACAAAAACCTCAAACATTTTTAAATGGGTAGGTGCTGGGTACTGATGATGTGCTACTGAAATGTCCATAGAAAATAAGTCTGTAGAATCAGCATTGTATAAATCATTCATTAAAGAAATTAAACAGTAGTCAAGTAAATGGAAACATGCACTTACATAAGAAGCCTTTAAATTTGGACTAACAAGAGTAAGGAATTATGAAAGAAACGTATGATAAATCTGAAAAATGTATTCTAGCATCTGGTAAGTCACTACCCACAAGAACTTCAATTCATGTTATCAGAAAGTATGGGGTTTTTAAAATTAAAGAATAGGCATCTTAAACTAATATTGGCTCTGTTTCTATAAGAGGAGAGTACTCACCTTAGTAGTAATTGACTTTCTTCGAGATGAGTGTCCCTGTAGGTGCTCCACAGCAGGTGCCAGTGCATCCCAGTGCTGTCAACCAGTCTTTACAGCAGTGCCTGGGGAGGGGGCCATGCATGCCCAGTGCCCACACCATGTGGATCCAGTGTGCCATAACCATGCATGCGCTGCTCCCCCTCCCTTCAGTTCCTTGTCTACCCGGAAACCCAGTCTGTATATGATTTCCAAAGGAGAGAAGAGGAAGGGACGGTAGTAGAGCACCCACAGGGATGCTCATCTTGAAAAACGTCCGTTACTGCTAAGGTGAATAGTTTCTTTGAGAGAGAGAGAGAGATGTCCTTGTAGGTGCTCCACAGCAGATGACTGTAATATGTCTCATGGAGGTAGGGACTTTGGATCTGGTAAGTATTCTGTAGAAGTAGATGAAACAGCCTTGACCACTCTGGTTGTGAATAGAGGGCCTTGAGAGAGTGCATAGTGCTTGGCAAATGTCTGATTGGAGGCCCATGTGTCCACAATGGGAACCTTGTGAAGATAAGCCACTGACGTGGTCACCACTCTGGTGGAGTGAGCATGTGTTCAGGTAGGTGGAATTATTTGGTTGTGTTTGTAACACAAGCTGATGCAGTCCGAAATCCAATGCGAGAGTCTCTGCGATGATATAGCCTCCCCTTTACTATGTTCTGCTAACGAAACAAATAGTTTTGATGAAGATCTGAAGGATCTTGTTCTGTGTATGTAAAAGGATACTGCCCTACAGACATCAAGTGTGTGCATTTTTGCTTCAAAATTGATTGGCATGGGGTTTGGGAAAAAATATGGGAAGGTGAATGGTTTGATTTATACGAAAGGAAAACTGTATCTTTGGCAAAAATTTGGGATGGGTACGGAGGGTTACTTTGTCCTTGAACAAGATGGTATATGGGGAATTGACCATTAATGCCACTATTTCTGCCACATGCTGAGTTGAGGTAATGGCAACTAAAAGGCAGTCTTCATTGATAGGTAAAGTAGGGAGCATGTGGCCATGGGTTCAAAGGGCCGTTTGGTGAGTGCGTTGAGCACCAAGTGCAGATCCCAGGGTTCACCTGTTGGAGCTACATCAGGATACAGGGCCTGAAGAGCCTTGAAAAATTGTTTTGTCATTGGGTGTGCAAATATGGTAGTGTCATCGATTTTGGTATGGAAAGTTGTAATTGTGTCCAGATGGATCTTGATAGGGCTCATTGATAAATGAAATTGTTTCAGATGGAGCAGATATTCAAGGATGGAGGGCAATGGTGCCACCATAGGTGTGATATTTTGTGCCATGGCCCTCTGAGCATATCGTTTCCATTTGTGGGTGTATATTTTCTGAGTAGACTTGGCTCTACTATGAAGTAGCAAATTTTGTACCTGTTCAGAGCATTGTAATTCTAGCTCGAGAACCATCCAGGTACCAGGCCTTGAGATGGAGCATGGGCAAACGGGGATGTTGTATTTGGAGCAGGGTTGGTATAGCAGGTCTGGGTTCTACAGTAGGGTAATTGGGGGAAATATAAGCCATCCTGTTGAGGAAGGGGAACCATGGCTGCCTGGGCCAGGAAGGGGCTATGAGAATGACCATTGTTCTGTCCCTTCTTACCTTGTAGATGGTTTTGTTGAGGAGAGGTATGGGGGGAGGCATAAAGCCTATGCCTGCTGTGGAGCAGAAAAGAATACTTTTTGTTACTTGTGGCATACAGGTCTATCATGGGATAACCCCAATGATGGAAAATTGTTGACAGTATGCTGTCTGTCATTCATCTGCCACTCATGCTCTTGATGTAAGGCTCTGCTGAGAGCATCCACAATGCCCGGCTGAGAATGCCCGGGAGGTAGCAGGCACTTATGATAATCTTGTGCTTGAGGCACCAGTTCCAGAGGGTAATAGCCTCTGTGCAGAGAGCATGGGAATAGGCACCACCCTGCCTGTTCATATAAAACGTGCATGCCACGTTGTCAGTGTAAACCCTGATACGTTTGCCCAACAACATTGGAAAAAAATGGGCACAGGCATGTCTGATGGCTCTGAGCTCTAGTACATTTATGTGAAGGGTCCTCTCTGCTGTGGACTAGACATCCTGAGTTATTCTATTTGCCATATGCGTTTCCCATCCCGTGAGGGAAGCCTCTGTAACAAGGGTTATGAAGGGAATCCCTGTGCATAGATTTTTGGGCTTCATTCACCGGAGTATTGCACCCTTCACCATTGCAGGGATGGAGAGTCTTGGTGTATGGGTGGATGTTTGGTTTGTACACTGTCCTGAGCCAGCCCTGGGGGCAACACACAAAAAGGTGTGCATTTGGTACTACGGGATTGCATGATGCCATGCGCCCCAAAAATTGTAGACAGTCATAGACTATGGCTTGAGGCGCGACCTGTAGCTTGATGACTAGGTCTTTGATTCTTTGAAATCTGTCGTTTGGTAATGAAGCTTTGTCTGTTTCCGCATTTAGTTGTGCACCTATGAATTGTATTGACTGCAATGGTGGGAGGATTGACTTTGTCTTGTTTATTAGTAGGCCCAGGGACTGAAAGCATACTGTGATGGGAATCCTGCCTCGGATTTTGCTTTAATGAAGCAATCGTCCAGGTAAGGAAAGATGATAATACCTTGTTTCCTTAGGTAAGCAGTGACAACTGTCAGCATTTTCAGAAAGATTCTCAGTGCTGTGGAAAGTCCAAATGGCAGGACCATATATTGGTAATGGTCGGAACCTAGGACGAAGCAGAGAAAGCATCTGTGGGCGGCAAGAAACATTGCATGAAAATAAGTGTCCTGCAAATCGAGGGACAAAACCAGTCCCTCTGCTCCAGTGCTGGGATGATAGTAATCTTTGCCTTTTTACATATTTATTGAAGACTCTTGACATCTAGGATAGGACGCCAACCCCCGTATTTTCTGTATGAGAAAATACTGGGACTAGAACCCTCTTCCTCTGTATTCATGGGGGACAGAGTCTATGGCACCCAGCTGAAGGAGGTGTTTGGACTCTTGGTTCAACAGAAGATCATGAGAATGGTCCCTGAAGAGGGCAAGGTAGGTCATTGGGAGGGAGGGATAGAATATAGACTGCTTTATGGTGTAAAAAGGCAGCAGACGATGACTGAATGGTTTATTAAAGGATGGTGACCCTGGAGTGGGTTGAGAGTTTCAGGCCCTTGACCAGAACCTGCAAATCTACTTATTTTGCTGCGGTGGATGGTTTGCCGAGTTCATTTGCATGCGTCTGCACTGATGTTCCTTGACCACTCTGGTGGTGGTGATCTTGCTTTTGGTGCTGGTAAGTGTACTGTGGATACCTTGGCTTGGGATATGGCTGATATCTGTATTGTTGTCTCCTGGTTGCAGGTGTGTCTCCCCCCAAAGAGTGAGGCATGGCTCTGGAGTCCTTCATAGAATGAATAACCTCATTGGTCTTGATGGAGAAAAGTTTTTCACCCTAAATTGGAAGGTCTTCCACAGTTGATTGTACCTTGCGGGGAAAAGCTGTGGAGTTGAACCATGAGGCTCATCTCATAACAACTGCAGTGGCTGTGGATCTTGTAGTCATGTCTGCCATGTCAAGAGCCACCTGTAGGGCTGTTCTTGAGATTGCGGGTCCTTCCATGATGACCGCCTTAAATTGCTGGTTCCTTCTACGATGACTGCCTTAAATTGCTGGGTTTTTGCCTCTGAGATGTCCTCAATAAAAGTGTTAAGCTTTGAGTAGTTGTTGTAATCATATTTACTGAGTAATGCCAAGTAGTTTGCTATTCTAAATTGTAATGTCGATGGTGTGTTCACTTTTCTCCCAAATAGACATAGTAAGAGACTGGACCTGTCAGCTGGGGTAAAGCAAGATTGCTGTTGTTTATTCCTCTGGTGGGTCACCTCCACCACCAGGTGTTTGGGGGGGCAGAGATGGGTGAAGAAGAATTCGGAGCCCTCGGAGGGATGTAACCTGTTTACATGTGTGTGCAATTGTAGCCAGTGTCTGCCAGATTGTCTTGGCAGGGTCCATATCGCCGGGTTTATAGACAGGGTGATTTTCGCTGATGGGGCAGTTTGAAAGATATATTCATGTTGACTCCGTTACCTCCTTCATGGCGATATTGAGGTCAGCTGCCACTCTTTCAAAAAGGTCTTGTAATGTTGTCAGCTGTCATTGGTGGTGGCGGCATCACTGCCTCATCAGGGGACGATGATGAATTCGTATTAGGGATGTAATAGTATAGTCGATTAACCAATTAACTGATAAGCAAAAGCTTATCGGTTAATGCTATAGACTACACACATTTCTCCCCCCTCTCCCTGCCAGTAAATTTTTTAGCAGGCTGGCCAACAGCATGGCTCAGTCCTGACTTGCGCCAGGTCCAGGACCTACCTCCGCTACTGCTCTGCATTTAAAGTGTACTAGGAGCCAGGTGGGCAGGCAGCCCAGCTCAGTTCTGGCTTGCACCGGATTCAGGAGCTCAGACCCTGCTTGGGACAGGGGCTGCTGCCACCCCATGCTGCTGCCTCTGTAAGAACATAAGAACGGCCATATTGAGTCAGATCAAAGGTCCATTTAGCCCAGTATCCTGTCGTCTGAGAGTGACCAATGCCAGATGCCCCACAGGGGGTGAAAACAACAGGTAATCCTCACATGATCCTTCTCCTGTAGAAATAGAAGCAAGGGACACCATTCCTACCCATTCTGGCTAACAATCATTGATGGATCTAATCTCCATGAATTTATCTAGCTCTTTTTTGAAGCATGTTAAAGTCCTGGTTTTCACAAAATCCTCTGGCAAGGAGCTTCACGGGCTTACTGTGTGCTGCATGAAGAAAAACTTCCTTTTGTTTGATTTCAACTGGCTACCTATTAATTTCATTTGGTGACCCCCTAGCTCTTATATTAGGGGTACAAGTAAATAACTTTTCTTTATTCACTTTTTCCACACCAGTCATGATTTTATAGACCTCTATCATATCCCCCCTTAGTCTCCTCTTTTCTAAGATGAAATGTCCAAGTCTTTTTAATCTCTGAATGGGACCCATTCCAAACCCCTAATCATTTTTGTTGCCTTTTTCTGAACCTTTTCTAATGACAATATATCTTTTCTGAGATGAGGCAACCACATCTGTACATAGTATTCACGATGTGGGCATACCAGAGGCAACAGCACAGGGTGACAGGCAGCTGGTACGCGAGGAGAACTGGTTTTTAAACTGGCGCCCTGCACAGACCAGTTCCCGCCTGGCACCCCTCACTGCTGCCTCTGATAAGTAGCAGCACTGGGTGGCAGGGGGCTCCCTGGGAGTGGGCCTGGAGTGCACTGGCTGCCAGCCCCACCCCTGGGGAGTATAGACTAGTCAATTAACCGAGAAGAATTCATGAGGTTAATTGAATAGTTGATTAACCAATATTTAACATCCCTAATTCGTATCAGGAGATGTATCTGGCCCTACTTGCTGAGATTGTGGATCCTGAGCTGCCCTCCAGGTGGGATGGTGATGGAGATTGTGGTGGCGGAGAGGGAGCAGGTTGGATTATGTGCTCCTTAATGTGTTTCCGCTTGTAACTGTAACCCCATGGGCTTCAGTATTCCCGGTGTGCCACATATGGCATTGGTGGTGGCATCCATGGATACGGTCCCCATGATCGGATATGCCTGTCTAATGGGAATCTCAAACTGGCATGAGCAGATGGTATGGAGACTTCCATGCCAGGGGACAGTTGAGGTAAGAAAGTTATATCCTCGTTATCATCATCGTTGCTAGATAACTCGGTAGGCGATGTACGGTGTTTCAGTGCTGCTGCACCGGCTGAAGTGTTGGTGCTGAGGATAGGTGAATTGAATGTGGAGGGGACAAGTCCCTCTGATGCAGATACCTTGGTGCTGGAGTGGATAGTGCTGTGGTTGTCTGTACCAATACCATCATCGTGGATGTATACGGTGCTGACTGATGCCTTAAAGGTGCCACATGGTGTGGATGGCTGTTGCGGTGCCTTTACGAGTAGTTCTCTGCACTGATGTGGTTGCATAATTTCTGCTCGGTACCCTATTGGACACTGAGTCTATGAGGCAGGCATACTCAAGCCTGTTGCTTCAGCACAGGTTCTGTGCACACTGTGCTTGTCATGTGCTCAGTGCCGATTTCATTACTGTGCACTGTTTCGGTGATGGTGCTTTGTATGATGAGGCACAATTTCTGGGTGGTTTCTTCCTTTGATTGGTTTGGGGATTTTCGATTGCTTCAGTGCCTGGATCAGAGGCTGGATGTTGGGATTTCACCAGCATAATTAGTTTGAGGTGGAGGTCTCTGTCTCTGCGGGTTCATGCTTTCAGTCTGACACGATGGCAATTTTGCAGGACATGAAATTCCCCCAGACATCTGACATATTTAGAGTACCCATCCAATACAGATATAGCATCATTGCAGATGGAGCAATGTTTAAATTCCGGAGAACCAGGGATAACTAACTGAAACTTAGTTATGCCCAACCAACAGCAAATGGGAAAAAACTTTGGGGAAGAAAAGTTTGGGGTGTGTTTTTTTTGAAGGAGAGAGAACTTGGATCAAACAGGAAGTCAATGAAGAAAAGTACTAGGAACAAGCTATTTATCTATAGGACCTATCAAGGGTAAGTGAAGAGCACTGCTGAGCTGTCTCAAGTTGGGAACAGTAAGGTAAGAAGGAATTGAAGGGAGGGAGGCTATGCATGCATGGTCACGACATGCTGGAGCCACACGGCATGGGCACTGTGCATGCATGGCCCCTGAGGCACTCCTGTAAAGACTCCAGTTGATGGCACTGAGACACACCAACACCTACAGTGGAGCACCCAAAAATCTAAGAAGAACTTAGATTTCTTGTGAAGGGAGATTATTAAAAAAGCTAAATAAAACTATGTGGGTCACTTTTATATTTGACTAGATTAAGAGAAATCTACTATTTAAAAAATCCTCCTTTTCATCCATCATGCTCTGAGTTCAGTTTCTCATTAGCAATCAACATTTTTTCACAATGAAAAATAGTGATTTCAGCTTTCCATATAACATGTTTTACCTTAAAATGCAAAATGCCTCATTTTGGCCCTGGTCCTAGATGCACTTAGACCTTTGAGTAACTTTTAAATGCTCTTTTAGCTAAATGGGAGGACTTGTTACTCGTGTGCTCCTGTGCTTGCAAGATCTTGGGAAACATCAGTAAGTAAAACAATCTCAGACAAATTTAGAATTAAATTTGGACACATCACAATGCTTTTCATATTCCAAGTTATCTAAAGAAATTTATAAAGCAATGAACTAGAAACAGGAAGTGCAGGGACTTCAAAAGTTTATTGAATAAATAAATCAATATATAATTCATAACATTGTGATCTGATCATATTTAATATGTGCAAACCTTTTACACACTATTGGGAAGAGAGAACAGGTAATATTTGACAATCAACCTAAAAGTCTTCCATGTTTGCCTCACAATGCCACTACTTATCTTTACAAAATCTTTACATACATTCAGACAAGTTTATGGGGATTTTTCACACCTATATCAATTCACCATCACCACATGCATGTTCTGAATACAACAGGTCAAAATGACAGATTTTGCTTCTTCAGAAGCTAACCAAATAATGTAGCTGTGATTTTTATGTGATAGTGCACTTTCATTCTTTAGCTTGAAATACTGTGGTGGGATTTTTATATATAATAAACATACATGCTGGCGCTCTCAGCAATCTTTCAGCAACATGAAGCCCTATGCAAGAGAAATGCTCTGTCATCTTTATTTAAAAAAAAAAAAAAAGCTGTCAGCTCAACTTTTACTGTTAAATTCCAAGGCTACGTCTACACTGGCAGCTTCTTGCACAAGAACTCTTTTGCGGAAGCGTTCTTGTGCAAAAACTCTTCCAGAAGAGAGCGTCTACACTGGCATGTGCTTTTGCGCAAGAGATGTGCTTTTGCGCAAAAGCATCCATGCCAGTATAGATGCTCTCTTGCACAAGAATGCTCTGATGGCCATTTTAACCATAGGGCTTTCTTGCGTAAGAAATTCATGTTGCCTGTCTACACTGGCCTCTTGCGCAAGAACAGCTGCACAAGAGGGCTTATTCCTGAGCGGGAGCATCATAGTTCTTGCGCAAGAAGCCCTGATTTTATACAGTAGAACGTCAGTTTACTTGTGCAAGAACACACGGCCAGTGTAGACAGGCAGCAAGTTTTTGCGCAAGAGCGGCCGCTTTGGTGCAAGATTGCGCCAGTGTAGACACAGCCTAAGTGTATAATGGTGAAACACATGGTGGTCTGAACAACAATATGAATCACTGCACTCCTCCTTCAAGGACTTAATTAGTTCAAAACAGCTTCTCACATGCTGCTGTGGAATAATAATAGACTCACAATATGCCCCTGAATAGAGTTTTCTTAGGTGGTGATTGGGAAACGGAGCCATATAAAAGCCATCTTCCAATATTTTCTAACAGTAAAATTCTTAGAAGTGGCTAAAGTGGGAAATGTCTTCATTCACACCTTGAGCACTCTGATTTTTTAATTATTAAAAAACACTCCAAAAGGAAAAGATTCACATTATCAGAGGCAAACTGGCTTTAAAAAAATTAAATACTTTGGTGATTTATTATAAGTTCTTTAGTCAGTCTGCTTTACAGTTTGTTCTTTATCAACCATACACATTCTTTGCATTTTAAAAACAGTTAAAGTAATCAAAACTTTACAAACAGCTAAAAATACACCCATGCTAGTGAATGTATTACATGCAGCATAAGGTAGAGCATTGCACACTTAGTATAGTGATTTACGAAGACCATGTACTGGTTAAACGTCCATATTCACTCTTTTTGTCATTAAGACTTACATTATATTTGGGTCAACCAAAAAACCCAAAGAGATTTTATAAAATTTTACAACAATTAAACAAGTAACGTTTAATTCTACAAATGGATAAAGCAAACTACTGTAGCTCAATAGTACACCAACAGGACTAATAGTAGTCAAATAATCTATGTACACAAGCTAATACAATACTAAATACCATGTGATATTTACAAAAACATTAAGTAACTTCAGGTAACATTCCAGAAATACATGTAGTTTATTCCAAAGCATTATTCAGTTGCCTAGTAAACTGAAGGTAATGTAATTTTTTGTCATAAATTACATAAAAGTAAAATAGCTGAAGAACACAAAGACCAGCAAGTTAGGGAACCCTAGGGTGAAAACCTGGCCCTACTGACTTCAGTGGATCAGGATTTCACCCAGTTTTGTTTTATTTATTTATTTTTTGCTGTTCTTCATCTAGGACTATGGTAGTCTTTCTTTGGAGTTTTTTTCTTTTTAAATATATACTCTGGAATTGTACTATTACACAAATTTAAAAGTGTATTTAAATATTGTGCTCTCAAAAAGAGCATTTATACAAAATCATATTTACAATAAGACACTGATCATGTATTTCTTGAGATCAACTCTTCTGTGTTTGAAGAAATCTAAGCTTAAATACTGAAGGTTAAGGAATGTCAGTGTTTTGAAGTAGCATTTGAAGATACAGAATCCAGTGATCCATGTTTTAATGTAAGTTAAATTAGCTGATCAAGAGACACTAAACCATGTTTATAAATTATTACTTTTAGGAGGAGGAATAAGTTACAAGCAAAAATTCTGTAGACAATTTCTTCAAGACTTTATCCCCCTGCCCCCATTTCTACACAATGTAAAACATTCTTGGCTTATGTTAGAAAAAATGCCTTCAAAGAAGTGCCTTAGAGAAAGGTTTTGTTGGATTGATACTAGGATTCCTTCCTAATAAATATGAGGCCCTGAAGAAGACTGAATTTACTATCAGGTTAAAGTCAGTGAAAGAGTTAATTAACTACACAATTCCTATAAGATAACATTATCTCCATAAACCATCCAAAATCTTATGCAGCAACCCCTGCTCAGTGTTACAAATAAAGGATGCTGGGATGAGGTCTACAAACCCTCTTGCAAGAGTTTGTGTAGTGGGGAGAAAGAAAACACTTTTCTACATACACATTTAATTCCATGCAAGATGGAAAGTGTGAGTACACAAGCCTTATTTTAAACCTAAATTATACGTGTATTATTAACCTGTTAAGAATAAAGCAGGGTCTACAGCAGTTACATTGTTACAGTTCTATTTATAAACACGTGCAAATGATTCATTAACAATTTTGACATAAAATTCCTTTGCAAGAATGTATTTGTTTAATAAACAGACTAAAGATAACTTACGTAATATTATGCTTTTATGTGTACACACTATCTGTGCGCACTCTAATAAAGTGGATTTGAAAAGTTGTCCTTGTTTGTCTATAAACTACAAGTGCCCATTTTAAATAAAAAGATCCATAATTACCCATGGGCTACTTCCCTGTGACACACAGTGTCACAAACATTGTGGTGAAAATGCAATATTGAAGTTAATCTAGAGACGGTTTTTGTACATTTTTTTTTATACAATCAAGAAAAAGAGATACAATTTGTATCAACAAACAAAAGGTCATTTCTGGTTATTTGAGGCATTACTCTCAGCTGCTTTTACGATAGAAGAGAATATGAAGTAATAGGAAATTAAAAAAATATAAAATGCTAGTTAAGGTATGTTTTGAAAGTTGGTCAGGAGTAAAAATATTTTTCTATAGCTATATGCTAACTTTTTGAAGATTAGTTTATTTTTATTAATAGCAATGATCTGCAGCTAATTAAACAATTATTTTTAATACTCTGGGCACGAAGAAAACAATCTTCAAGTCATTGCAATTTGAACACACAATGATATGGCCAGGACAAAATATGTAAGTAGTCTGAGAAGTACCTGTGGGGACACTAGAATACATATCATGTGTGAAATGATGTGAACATCCAATTTACTAATACATTTACTTTAATTGCATCTGTAACTTTGTCACATTTTGCACATGATAAATAGCCCACAAGAGACACTTAGATTTAATGCAGGTTTTACAGTAGCAAGTGGAAGTAATGATGTAGTAGTCTTTGGTCCTCAGACAAACAGAACTAGAAAGCAGCATGCAAGCCATTATCAAAACACCAGAAACAACCCTGACTGCAGCCTCACGTTCTGTGTGTTTCACAGTAAGAAACATTTAGGCAGTGTCACACCTTCTCATGAAGAAACAAAAGGCCATAAACCAGGCCTTCTCAACTTTCATGAAAAAAACTACAGTAGAAGTCAACAAGTCCTAGCTCGAGATATATCGAGTTAGTAACGGTTCAAAATGTTGAAATATACATTGATTCAAAAAGGGCGTCCATTCAGTGCAGCTTAAAAAAACCCAATAAACGCCTCTTCTGGAGGCATTTAGCTACAAAGTTCCCACCCCTGAGCAAAATATTAGTTGCGCAATCAATGCCACACACAATTTTTTTCTTGCCTGTCAAAATAAAAGCTTTAAAAGCTTTCAGGAGGAAAATGCATACCTTTGGGTCAATCTGAAGTGCAAAGTAGGACAGGTTGCAGCAAGCCAAAGATGTAGCATCCCTTTTCAGAACCAGCCCCTCTCCCATTTTAAACACCAGCCACACTGTCCTTAGCCACAAAAGAAGGGTTGCAGTTTCTACTAAACTAGATATTCACATATTAATATCTACTACCTTCCTTCCCACTTGAAGGGAAGTAAAATGACAGTCTACAGTTGACCTTAAAATGTACTATCAGTACGTCTGAAGAGGAAGGCTACAGTTTATCATATTTTTAACACTGAATTGGGACTCAATTCTGCAAGTTGCTGAGCTCTCTGGCTCCAATCCAGCAAAGCATTTAAGCAAGTGGTGAACTGGGACCAAAATGCTCAGCACCTTACAAGATCAAGCCCTGGGTGGATAAATTTAAAAGCTAAGAAATACCAGTTATGTTGACATTTAAAAGTGAAAAAGGGAATAGATCAGGTTTGTTTTACAAATTGATGATTATTTTAATTGTGGGCAAATCATCCCTTTTAAAAAATATTTGACACAGAAGAATGCAGTGTCAAAGCGGAAGTCTTAATGATCCCGGAATGTACAGAGCATATTTTGAAAAGCCAATTATCTATTTATAATCAGATTGAAACTATACATTGTTACATGCAATATAATTGCTAACAATTTTGAATGAACAGCTTTAGACACTAAAAATGTAACCTTGTGTTCTTAGTTAAATAATATATTCATGCAAAAAGGTATGCACTTCCTGTAAAATACTTTTAAAATACCCTAGTTTTGAAATCCTAAAATATTCATTATATTTACAATACAATCTGTATATAGTGTCTCTCACATATATTTAATGATTGCTATTGGGCACAGAATTTTATGACAGAAAATATTTACAATAGATTTGCCCACTTCTCTTATTTTTAACTTTTCCTCCAGATTCTGTCCACTATACACTCAATATTATTTGTCTTTAAGTGTTCAGAAAGAGGCTCTAACATTTTAACGCCCTGTTCTCAATTTGGCAACAATCATAGCTGCCAGCTGTTGTGCATCTGTCATGTGGGGATTTTTCTCCATTACCGAGAGGACAACACCAGCAGGGAAAATATTGCAGAGATTCTTGTATGTCTGATATTGATGTTCTGGAATGATATGCTGTTCCTGTGGCTCCCCACATACCCCAATCCAGGGATTCCTCCACAGTTGCTCCATCTTCTCAGGCATGCTTCTTACCATTACAGGTTCATAACATGGTTGCATGAGATTGTTACTCAGTGGATAGGAGTGGTAAGCATAAGTATCAGCAGCACATGGTAATGGATCCCAGCTAGCATGCTGTTCTCGACAGAGGGGTGGCCTTCTCTGCCGCATTGGATTACTTTCATAAAGCCGTGAGTCAGAAATACTGTCCATTCTTGTCATGACCAAGGCACGGCTTGGCTGTGCAGTGGCTGATGGATGAACATTCTGAGGCACTGGGTAGTCTCCTGGACAACTGGACCGTGCTCCTACAACTGGATGCTGGACATGGAGTGCTAAATGGGAAACAGACTGTTTGCGTGGGAGTTGTTTAGGCTCTTCAGTTCCATAACTCTGAACTCTAGTTAAGGCTTCATGGTAACCATGGGAAAAAGGCTGAAGACGATTTTGGGATGAAAGTCTGTGGACCTTCACATTGTCTTCTGGTCTGGCTTCTGCTACACCCAGATACAAATCATTGTAAGAGGAATAAGAATCATTGCTTGTATGGCTTAAGCGATTGTCAGGACAGGGGCTTGAATTTCTAGAGTACATCCCCTGATCTGCATCAGCCCCATAGTAATCTGTGTTTCGCATGCTGCTTATGCTCAAATTGGAAAAATCACTGAGCATGGAATAATAGCCATGGTCCCCTAAAGATTCATATTTAGGATACTGGTCTGTATAGCTAACAGAAGTGCCATGGCTATTGGTGACCAGTATTGGAGGATACTGTACACTGGCCATGTGTTCTAGTGAGGATTTCTGATGAGTAAATTGTGATGATCCAGGTACAGGACTGCTTGCAGAACGAGTATTTAATGCACCAACAGCATGGCTTTTTGAAGGAGGGATTGTTGGTACGCTTAGTGCGGATACAAGAGAAGGGACAGAATTGGCTTCTGACTTCCGAGCTACCGACAGCCTTTCCTCAGGTTCCACAGCAACTGATCTAATGCTTGGGTCTGACTGGCGTTTGGGGGCAATGCGTTTCACTTCAGAATTGATTTCTCCTTTGGAAATGGATGATCCTGTGCCACATTTGGCCAAAGCTCCCTCACTCATAGTTTTCACAGCAGACAATTTGGCACTTATTCGAAGCTCATCTGCTACTGACCTTTGAGGCTGATTTGCGCGTTCTGGGTGGTAATATTTACATTTGTGTCCATAGGTGCATTTTTTGCCTGCAAAAGAAGCCTCCAAATTAAATATGTCAAAAACAATTGTACAGAAAGCTGTATTACAGTAAGCTAAAAAAATCTGTAACCCGCAACCTCCCTCTTTTTGCTCAATGCCTATAGAGGTATTAAATCAGCCACTCTACCTTACAATATGTGCTAATACTTAAGCTAAACAATCTGTTCTACCTTGCATTTTATTAGAGACTGGGAGTACCTTTCCCAACCTGAAGAGCTTTGTGTGGCTCAAAGCTTTTTTTCTCTCATCAACAGAAGTTGGTTGGTCCAATAAAAGATAGTTCCTCACTCACCTTATCTCTCTAAGCTAAAGATTCAGTGTTCGATACTGTATTGTTTAACTACTTTTTGGGTTGTAGAATGAATGTTAATGCTTTGGAAATAAAGAACTCAGAAGAGCACAGGCGCTAACTTTCATTTTTCTGTGAGAGTGCTCCACGCCTGCTTTGCTGAGGCTCTGCCCCCACTCCATCTTTACCCTGCATCTTCCTGCTCCATCCCTTTTCCAGAGTGCTTTGCTCTCACTCCACCTCTTCCTGCCCCCACTCCGCCACCCAACCATGCATCTTACCATTACAGGTTCATAACATGGTTGCATGAGATTGTTACTCAGTGGATAGGAGGGGTAAGCATAAGTATCAGCAGCACAGAGTAATGGATCCCAACTAGCATGCTGTTCTCGACAGAGGGGTGGCCTTCTCTGCCGCATTGGATTACTTTCATAAAGCCGTGAGTCAGAAATACTGTCCATTCTTGTCATGACCAAGGCACGGCTGGAGCCACTGAACAGTTGATCAGCAGATGGCTGGGGGTGCTAAGCACTCACGTTTTATTATGTGAGTGTTCCAGCACCACAGCATCTGCAGAGTCAGTGCTTAAAGTCTAGTAATCTGAAATTTTGTATGTATATGAGCAGCTACTGAGCATCTCTCCTGCTCACAGCTCAGTTGGGAATCATAGTGCTCTCCCTCACACTATAATTGTTGAGCACTGATAATCTACTCATTGCTGTACAAAACAAAGAAAAGCTCTGTCACAGAACTAATACAGTACAGGACTTCTCCTTTGAGTAAAACTATAAAGAAAGGCACGATAGTTTTTTATTGTGAATAAATATCCACTATGAATTTGGACTCAGGGCTTCACAGTTGAAACCTCAGGGTATGTCTAGACTGCAGCACTACTTTGGGATACGAGAGATATCCCAAAATAGCTATTCCGCATCTTTTGAACCAGCCCGTTATTTCAAAATAGATTTTGAAAAATTTCAAAATAAATTTTGAAATAATGGGCTTGCTATTCTGACATCTCTGTAACCCTCGTTCCACAAGGGTTAAGGAATGTTTCAGACTAGTAGTTTATTTCGAAATTTGAGGCTGTGTAGACAGCACCAAATTTCAAAATAAGCTATTTTGAAATTAGATTGAAATAAGATATGCAAATTGTGTAGCTCAAATTGCATATCTTATTTTGATCTACGTGTGCAGTGTAGTTTAGCTATTAGTCTAGACTAGCTATTCCATGTTTTAAAAGCAAGCCCTTTGTATCGAAATATAATGGACTTGCTATTCTAACATCCCTGAAAGCCTCATTGCATGAGGAATAAGGGACGTTTCAGAATAGCACTTTATTTTGAAATAAAATGATAAATAAGCTACAAAATAAGCTTATTTTGAGGTAAGGGTGCTGTGTAGATGCACCTTTAGTGACTTCTCCTTTTGAACTCGTTTCCTATCCCTAATGCTCTACTATTTTTTTTTAAGAAACAAAGAAAATAGACACTAGTGTCCAATCTGGATGCTAGCAAGTAAAACAAGCCAGGTTTTGATTTTAAAAATTTGAACAAAGTCTAATTACAATACATCAGCTTCTTATTCAGTCTCCCTGACACACAGAGCTCAGTCTGACTACTGTGAACCTACCATAAGGGCATGGTTGTTTTTTATGTTCAGGGATAACAGGCCTTTTTCTGAGGAAATTTTCAAGGCTTGGACCATGGCGTCCTAAAGGATCATCAGGAGGCATAAATCTGGGGGAAGAAACAGATGAAATGTGAATTTTAGTTTCCATGTGACCTTTAAATGTAAATTCCACAATATGAAGAAAGAACATACTTGTCATTCACAAAAGAATACATTAGCAGGCGTTCCTCTATGAATTTCTTCCATTCTGGCTTTTCATTCTGAAGATCCCGATAATTATCATTTGACACAATGATGCCATCTGAGTCAAAAGCCAGTTTTACTATGAACCGGTCATCATAACAGACCACCCTTCTTCCCTGGACTCGCCGAGATGGGGTGAAGACAAGAATTTTTTCTTTCTCCAATTTACGTAAAATTTCTTGATCTACAAGATAAGTTCAGATGGTTTAAATAATTTCATTAAGAAACAAGCCACTTCAAGTTTTTACTAAAAGGCGTTTTTATTTGTTGTTTATATTAGAAAGGGAGTTAAGTAGTTCAGATTAACAATACTATTTTCCACTAAATATGCTAAGATGGTATGCTCTTTGGGGGGTAATGTAAGCATGTAAAAACAAACCTAGACTTAAATAGCACTTTTCTTCCAAAGGTTTCAAAGCACTTTACAAAAAAATTGAGGCCTCACACCCACTCCCATTCCATCTGCACTGTACAATGAACCTGCTATTCCTGGCTCAATAAACACATGCAAATACTGAGACACAAAGTCTGTGTTTGCTCTACAACACCAACCAAGGATTCCACCTACGTCAGAGGAATCCTGAGCTGCTTGGCCACTAAAGCAGATGGGGGACAAGCCAAGAACCTATCCTTATATTCCTAAAATCCTTGTCATCGGGAGGAAACATTAATATTTCTCTCCACAACACAGAATGTGTTCTAGGAGTACTTTAAAAGCTGTATCAGTCCTACTTGCAGATACTTATAATGGCCTTTAACTAGCAAAAATCTGTTATTTTCAATTTGAGTGCTGAGCCATCCTCCACCTAAAAGGTGACTATTTCAATAGTGACGTGTACTTTGTGAAGCTATTGTGTCTTTTGGGATGAAAGATAAAATACTGTTGTAATGAATTAACATTGCCTCGAATTATTTCCTCCATGCTTAAGATAATCTTTTTTAACAAAGTAACAATATTTTTGCTACAGTAAATGCTACCATCTTGTAATAACATAACTATTTTACCACAGCATGAAAGTAATCTTTTTGACATGTTACCTGTAATTGGTGCATCAGGTCGAGATTGCTCTTTTCTCCATGCAGGAACAAACACAGTGATATCTTTGTGTCCTTTCTCCAGAAACCACTCAACAGCTAGCTGAATCCCCCGACAGGAAAATTCTTCTTTATTTCCATGGCTTAAAAATATGGCAAAGTATTCATTTAAAATAGGATCAGAAAGAGTTAGCAAATGACAACCAAGAACTACCTAATGATGCTTACTTCTACAATATATGCATTTTACAAAAACTATACACAAAAGGAACAAATAGCAGATTTTGCCAATAGCAAGAGTTTGACAAAAATTACTCTTCCTGGAAATGATTTTTTGTAAAGGGAAGGATTTCTCAGATTATAGTTTACTGTTAGTGAGTCTAATAACTTTCTGATAACTGCTTAAAATCAGTCTTTAATACTAACCTGGTATACAGTGGTACTACAAAATTCTGAGCAAAATTAAAAATAGCACTTGAACATACTTGATAAAATAACTTGGCTTTTGAGTCACCAATTGCCACATACTTACTAACCATATCAGGCTTTTTACAAATCAGGGTATGTCTAGACTACAGAGCTTTTCTGGGATACCGAAAAAGCTCTGCCATGTCCAAGGAACGCATCTGCTTTTCTGAAAAAAAAAAAAAATGGAAAAGTAGATGCTTTTTTTTTCGGCATCCCTGTAAATCTCATTTTACGAGGAAGAAGGGATGTTCCGAAAGAGGGTTTTTTTCCAACATTTGGCCCCGTGTAGACATTTAACTCTGTAAAGAAAAGTCACTTTCGGAAGAAAAGCAGAAAAAGATATGCAAATTGCATATCTTTTTCCGACTTTTCTTTGTAGTGTAGACACAGCCTCAGAGCTGTAAACCTAAACATTCCTCATTTAGAGCATGTTTACACTAGGAAATTATTTTGAAATAACTCCTGAAATAACTATTTCAAAATGACATGTCCACACTACAGGGGAAGCCTCGGAATTAATCCAAGGCAGGCTCCCTTAATGTGGATGTGCTACTTTGACTTAGAGCCCCAGGAAGCACTGGGGAATAATTACTCTGAATGACTCTGGGGAGTAGTTATTTCAAAATAGTAGTGGAGAGTCCACACTATTGCTATTTCAAAATAACTATTTCAAAATAACGAGCCTGTTATTTTGAAGTAATGGGCTTAGGAAGTGTGGACGCTCCACTTGTTGAAATAAGGGGAGTTATTTCAACATAACTCCCTAGTGTAGACCGGGGCTTTCCCACAAAGCCTGCACCTTCCAAACTCACAATGATTGTTTAGGGCACATACAGGTAGCCACAAACTCCAAAGGTAAACAGTCAATTGAAATTAATGCAGTATTTAGAAATTTAGTTGGGTTATTACGCAGCAATCAAACGATAATGAAATGCTACTAATTTCACCAGTTCCTGAAATACTATCAACTAATGCTACTTTGATTCTCTCATTAACCAATACCGACAATTAAGATAACATAGCTGGGCAATACACTTTTTACCTTAGGAAATCAGTATTTCATTACAGAGCTACACAACTGCAAAGATAAAACTTGCTATTAATGGCACAGCTTTTATTTTCATATTCCAACTACTACTTCATGGTATATTGACTTACAAAACAGTTATGGTGTATTGTCAAAATTTATATTTGGGCCTTTGCCCAGACTCCATATACATAAACCTTTTGTACACATCAGGGCCAGGTCACAATATGCAGCCCTATGAAGATTTCAGACAGAGCTGTGAGGCTCCAGAAATCTAGACAGGCCCCAAGCGCTGTCTAAATTATGATGGGAACTTCTTAAACCCAAAAGCACCCGAGGACTGGGAGCGTGCAAAAGATGGGTTCAAGCCATTTTGCCTTTCCTTCAGCTGTGAGTTCTGTGAAGGACTGTCTACATGGGAAAGTTTCACCAGTTATACTATATAGTTAAACAGGTATCGTTTATACTTTTAACCTTATAAAAATCACACCACAAATTATATTAAAAAAAACTTTTTTGGGTAGACAAGGCCTGAGTGGCATAGCATAGAATTTTACCCTAACCATAAACATCCTTAATTAATTTTACTGCTCATCAAAGCATAGATGATGAGAGGTATCAGATTATGAAACATCCATTTCTCAAAGTGTGGAGGAGGGAGCAAGGGGTATTTAAGACTTGTGGGGGAGGGAGCGGATGGAAGATACATACATTAAGATTTGTATGTTTTTAACACTACATCCTGGAGTTATGGAGGGAGTGACTGCAAGGGGTGCAACTAGTGTTATTCATTTTCCTGAAGGAGAAGGACAACAGTGATCACTCAGCTTTAAGAAGTTCTGGAACATGAGTTAAATCCAGGGAAAATAGAAGTCAGTTAATCATGTTCTATCTTCTGCAAACAAATGAGACAGTATGCACTGAAATACACACCTTGCCACTTCTTTGGAGCAGGTGTGCACCACACCTGGAAACACACTTCAATCAATGTCTTGAAAACAAACTGTTCCTAGCAGATTTTTTAAATTTTTGCCTTTTTGCATAGGTGTGTTGTTGAATATCACACTGGCTTTATACATTATTTAATTTAATTAGTATTAAAGTTTCATGAAACTGGTTTTTGGGGAAGGAATAAAGGAATCTGTTTATGAGCTACCTTTCTAAATCTTAATCTTTGATAAAGGTTAAGTGACAGACAAAGGCAATTATTATAAATGAATTATAAAAACTCTTCAAGACATCCTCTTTCATGCTCAAATGTAATACAATAGAATCTCAGTTATCAATGCCTTTGGAATGGAGTTTGATCATAACTCTCAAATGGTCAAAACTCTGAACAAAATTATATGATTGTTCTTTCAAAAATTTACAAATGAACACTGACTTAATACACCTTTGAAACTTTCAGAAGAAAAATGCTGATTTGAATCAACTTAATGTAAATGAAACAAGCATGGAGACAGTTTCCTGACTTGGTCAAATGTTTTTCTTTAAAACTTTTCCTTTATTTTTAGTACATTATGTTTAGCACAGTACTCTTCTGTTTTTTGTTTTGGTTTGGTTTGGGTTTTTTGGTCTTTGTTGCTGCCTGATTGTGTACTTCTGATTTCAAATGAGGTTTATGATTGACCCATTAGTTCATAACTCTGGTATTCATAACTCTTGAGGTTCTACTATATAAAGAAGCAGATGTTTGCATGTGGTCTGTTTTACTACTATTTCTGGTTAAGTTCTCTATTTCTGACTAGACACCTTTGAATAGTGCTAACATTTGGGGAAAATACTAGACCAAAGCTAGTATTCTGAACGTTAATTCCATGCAAAATCATATTCACCCCAAAATGAAAATCTACTTGTAAATAGCTTACTGCACAGGGACCAGCAAAGGGAGTCTAAGGACCAAATTCAGCTCCTCAGAGTATTTAAATTGGGAGTTGCTGCTACTTTTACAAGGACAGAATATGACATTAAATAGGTAATTTATCTGGCAGTTTAGCTACACTGACCCAAAAAAAACCAAAACATGAAAAATATGTACTGTTTTACTTTTTACCATGTGTTGATTAAAGGGACATTCTCAATTTGAAAATATTATTTCTATCTGAACTGGTCTTTACCAGTGATTCTCAAACTTATTTAATCGGGTCCCCCTTCTTCATGTTTGTAGTTATTTACAGCTCCTCTTTCCCAAAGAGAACATATAAAACCATTCAGCTCGCAAGGCACACCAGACAGCAGGGGCTGTTGGCCAAGCACACAGCTCTGAAGGCAGCACTGCATCAGCATCAGTGCAGAAGTAAGGGTGGCAATGTGAAAAGTGACAGTGACAAAAATCACTTTTCACTTCAGACTTAATACCCTATTGCCACCCTTACTTCTGCACTGCTGCTGCCACGCCAAGACTTACAACTAGAGCCTCTCCCTACCTCCTTGTGAAGGACTGGGGATGGGGGGAGGAACGAGAGCACGACCTGGGATTGTGCAGGAGAGGGAGAAGAGCAAGGCCTAGTGGCAGGACTCCAGTTGTTTCCTTTATCTTCTCTCCCTGCCTTCTGTAAGGGCACAGCCCTTCTGCAAAAGCCCCTAGGCCTGATAGCAGGTGCTCTTAATAAAGGCACACCATGTGTGCCTCCCTTAACATATTCCTGTGCCTTCCACGGGAGGTGCATCTCATATTTTGAGGACCACTGGCCTATATACACACTACTATAATTTCAATTAGGGGTATGGGTTTTTTTACATTGGTTCAAACTCTAACGTGGTCACAGTTACACGGATATAAAAAGTGCCTTATAACAGTAGAGTGTATTCCACATCTTGTAGAGAAATATCCGTATAAACACCTTTATACCAATATAGCCATATCCAGACACATCATATAGATGAGGCTTTATACTCCCTATTGTCACAAGTAACACCCAAGATTACCTTCTTAAGTGAAAGTGATTAAAGAAAATATATTTTTTTTTTTTAAGGTTACTTTGTGGACAATCAATTCCATTGTTTTGCTGATGTTCACAATGGTATTACAGGTTGAACCTCTCTAAACTGGGACTCTCTGGTCCAGCAATATCCCTGGCCCGGAAGGACCACAGATGTCCAAGGATCAGGGAATCCTGGTGGAGGGCGGATGGCTGGGAGCCCTGCAACAGGGCTGGAGCCCAGTAGTGGGACTGCCCTGCGGCAGCAAAACAGGGAATCCAGCAGCAGGGCTGCCACCCGGTGGTAACAATACCCAGGGCAGCAGGGCTGCCACCTGGTGGCAAAACTACCCAATGAGAGCAGGAAGCAGCGGGGTTGCCCAGTGGCGGGGCCAGGAGCCTGGCAGCTCTGCTGTTTTCCAGCGGCACAGTTGCCCGGCAGGACTAAGAGGCAGCAGGTCTGCTCCGCAGGGTCAGGAGCCTGGGAGTGGGGCTACTAAATGGTGATGCAACAAAAAGTCCAGTAGTCCTGCTGCTATCCAGCAGAGCTGCCCAGTGAGGCTGAGAGGCAGCAGGGCTGGAGCCCAACAGCACACCTGAACCGCTGCCCCCACTGGACTGGGACCTGGGCAGCAAGGCTGTGCATGTGGCTGCCATGGTGGGGCCAGGAGCCCTGGGCACAGAGGGGCTGGCAGCAGGGGGAAGCCAGCCAACAAGCTAGCAGCAAAGCCATGGTTGCACGGTGCTGGTGGTGGTGGGGGGGGAGGGGACGACCAGAAATGACATCCCCTGGTCCGGCAAAATCCCACATCCAGGACCGGTCAGGTCCCAAGGGTGCTGGACCAAGGAGGTCCAAACCTGTAGTTATGAATTATGCAGCAGAAAGTTCACATGCATGATTTTCCCCAGGCCCTGTAACAATGTTCAGCAGCAAAGCTAAAACTGAGATGTACCAGGGAGATGACAGTACAGGGACAAAAGGGATGGGAGAATACTTGAGCAGAGAAATGTCTGTTTTGTTGTTAAGCGGATGTAATATCCCCATTCAACCAACAACAGTAAAGACTTTACAAAAAAACTTCCCAATGAATTTGTAATATATTTCAAAGCATAAAAAAACTTGTTTTATATAAAGAATTTTCTGAAATTAGGTTAGTTAAAAAAATAGGTTAAGAGTTCTTTAAACAAACTGAGAAGGGAATAATAAAGAATGCCTATTGGACAAACACTGCCTGTAGAAATTTTTACATCAGTGATCTCCACTAAGGAAATACGCTAAGGAATTTCTTCTTGTTTCAAGTGGAACAAGACCAAATATAGACTGACCCTTTCTCAATGGTAAGCACCATATATTGGGAAAGTACACCCTTAGCTGAGATGACCAGCCATCAAACTTCTTTTAAAACAGCTCTTCTACCCACTCAGCTGTCCAAGCTGCCTTTAGATATTTTAGAACAAGATTGGTAAAATCTTTCAAAAACTTAAAACAAAGCCTATGATGCAGTATAACTAAACTCTTATTTATTGATTTTACAGATTTAGGGGAGCAGAGGACTGCAAAAAAGAAAGATATGGAGACAGTTGATTTTGGGGGTAGAGACCGCAAAAAGAGGAATACCAACGTGTTTTTAACTGGGCAAAAGAAACCGTAAGTTACACAGGAGCATATAATCAACATAACATGATTTTGTCATTCAAATATAATATTTATATATAAACATACTGGTGAATTATTTAAAAAATGCAAACATTGAGGCCTACCTCATAGCTACATTACTTCCATCAATGACAATTGGTCTTAAGTTGTCAGTGTTATCCACCACTTCATCTTCAAGTGACAGTTCAGGGCTGGCCATTTCCTTTGGGCAAGGACCCCTGGGCACCAGAATACCACTATTACTGCTGACATTTCCTTGTCCCTCTGACTCACCCTTGTTGCCAAGTCTCACAAGTTCTGCCAAAATATCATTGATTAGAGCATCTGCTCCCAACTTGTTCAGCACTGCCTGGATCTGATCTCCAGCATACCCAAGCTTTAAAGCAAAATCCATTTTAGCCTGATACTCCTTGTCCAAGTTTATTTTACACTCTTCCAGCCTGAAGTCCTGAAGGATACTGCTCTGTGAGAAACTTGGACGATCCAGGCAAGGTGAGCGACAGAGTTGCCTATGTGGTTTGGTAGAAATTTCCTTTTCCATCCATTGAGTATTGCTACAGCTATTCTTGAAGCATGGTTGTTCGGGCTCGCTTTCTGAGCTTGTCCAGTCCTCCGATTCGGCACTGCAGTCCCCAGCATCCTGCTCTACATTCCTCTCTTCTTTGGAATGCCTCTTCTCCATTTTCAACTTCTTCACCATAGACCAGGCCGTCATCACGTTCAGCTTCTAGCCAGAGATCTCAAACTTCTCTTTCACTTCCAAAGCTGATTGGGATTCATACTCAGTTGCATCTTGTAGGCTAATTGAAAGTGTACACAAGGCTGGAATTCATTTGTCTCGCTTGGTATGTGCTAGCATATGAAAACCCAATATTTAATCCTAAATTAAAAAAAACACACACATAATTAGCTTTTGTCAAATTCTTCAAAAACCTTTGACTACAGTACTTACGTTTTAAAAAACAAGAGAGGTCCCCAGCCACTCAGATTCTCATTTAAATTTTTTGTTTTGTTTTCTCTTTAATAACAATTAATTGAATTTCCCTTCCTTACCTCTCATATTATATATATATAATTTGAGAGCATTTGTTCATTCAAGAACTCCTCCTAAATAGTAAGAGCTAGGACCACCAAATTCAGTACACAGCTTCCTCTTATCAAAGCAAGGTAAGGGTTTCACCGTGCCAGGAAAATGGTATGTGTCTGGAATGGATTGCTTCTTATAAAACCATACAGAAAAGAGACAGAATCACCAAGCAGGTAAAAGAGACTGGTTGAAGATGCCACCTGCCATACCCCATCCAGGACTGCCCCAAACCCGACTCTCCCACTGCTCAGGTGCCCTTTAGGAAGGGCGGGGGGGCTAAAGCCCCCCACCCGATTCGTATGGGAACATTGATAGCTGTTCACCTTCATCAGTGAGCGAGGGGATGCTGCATAGTATGCTGCATTCTTCACTCTGTCTGGGGAGTACAGGGGGCAGACGAACCTGGACTTCCCTCAGCCAGGGGACAAACACCCTTCCCTCCCAGCTATGCCTACTGCAGCTGCAGCAGCCATGGAGAGATGCTTCTCATCTGGCCTCAAGCTGCTGCAGAGAGAGGGCTTAGGATAGTCCTCTTTCCCTGGGGCAGCCTGCATAATGAACCCCTTATCCCCAGTTCCACCCCAGAACAATGATTCAAATGAAGCATGTACATTTTCACATTATTTTCCAAAAAACAAAAATGAAATGATTTAAGGACCTGAGGAATGCTGAGTAATTCTAGTTTTATATATATATATAAACTTAATGGCAATAACTACTACTACACTTCCAATACAATAAATTCACAATTAAAGTAAACACACAGTCAGTTTATTGCCTGTCACAAGAGCTTTTGGGAATGAGTAGCATGGTATGTCAACACCTCTGAGCATGCATAAGCACAGAAAATGACTGTCCATTTTTATTAATGAGCTCTTTACATATCTACACCATCGCTAGCTCAGATAACTAGGTAGGGGTATGAGGAACATAAATTTTAACTTAGGACTTATCTACATAATGGGGCAATATGCCACTATTGGGGTGTGATTTCCAAAGTGCACTAATGTATTGTTCACTAGAATTTCCCTAGTGCACTTTAACATAGTACAGTTTTTCAAACTGCACTACATTAAAGCACATTAGTGAAGGGAAATTACTTACCATGTAGAGTAACTAGAGTTCTTCAAGCCATGAGGTACATATGCCTTGTAGTAGAAATAGGACTCTCTTTGGCCCGCAATATTTGTAGGATGTACATGTGCTCTTCAGTACTCATGCTCCTCTGCAACCATTTGTTTCCTTCTCAACGCAGAATCCCTTACAACAGGGCTCTGAGATAGAGGACGAAAGGGCAGGTTGTAGAATATATATATTGACAATGCATCTCAAACTCCAGTTATTATACATGATAAGTAACTTTTCTTTCTCCTTTGAGTGATTGTTTATATGCACATTCCACTGATGGTGATTCCCAAGCAGTGATCAAATTCAGGAGGTAGAAGCTTGGTGCAGTTAACAAAATAATGATTGAAATGTCGTGTTGGATTTAGAAGTTTCCATTTGAACATAATATCAAATGAACATGTGGACTCACAGACAAGCAGTAGCTTTACAAATGGTAGATATAAAGTGTTTCAGTGATGCTGCTGATGCAACTTCACTGTTGGTGAAGGGGTCTCTACCTTGGCCACCTCAACACATTTTAATACAATTAGGGTACATGTAGACTGCAAGCTTCTTTCGAAAGAAGCTTTTTCGGAAAAGATCTTCTGAAAAAACTTCTTTTGAAAGAGAGCGTCCACACAGCAAAAGCTCATCGAAAACGCGATATGCTTTTTTGAAAGATAGCATCCACACTGAATGGATGCTATCTCACATTTAAGCTGTGATTACTATGGACGGAGTGGTCACCAGGGCACCTGTGCTTTTTTTTTTTTAGAGGCCTCTTCTTTCAAAAAAATTCTCTCTTCCGCATCCACACACGCCTTTTTCCGAAAGAGCTCTTTCGGAAAAGGCATTCTTCCTCATAGAATGAGGTTTACCAGTGTCAGAAAACCCCTTGCGTTATTTTGATTTTTTTTTTGAAAGAATGCAATAGCAGTGTGGATGTAAGTCAAGTTTTCAGAAAACCAGCCATTTTTCCGGAAAAAACCCTGTAGTCTAGGCGCACCCTTGGAAATCCTTTTACATTGTCTCTGGACTGAAACCGCAGAGCCCTTCATTCTTCCTTCAGTGAAGACAAACAAGTTTGGCAATGATCTATACGGTTTCGTTCTATTCAGGTAGTAGGTGCTCCTCACATCTAATATATGCAAGATTGCCACAGATTTGGATACATAAAACTTTTGAAAGAATCCTGGTAGATATATCAGTTGACTAAGCTGGAAGACTGTGACTACTTTAGGAAGGAATTTAGGATGTATCTTATCTGGGCAGAATACTGAGTAGGGAGGGTCAGTCATAAATATTCGAATCTTGCCCGCTCTTTTGGTCAAAATTATCACAACCAAAAATCCATTTTCACTGACGGGGTAATAGAGAAGAGGTTAACAGGGGCTTGGAGAGGAGTCCCATGAGTGCTGTGAGCTGTAGACTGCAGGTCCCATTAGTTCTTTGATAAGTGGGAATACTTTATTTAGGACACTCTGGAACTTTGCCATGGTTGCGTGTTCCTGAGTTGGTACGTAACAAGCTGAGATCATCACCAGGTGTGCCATGATCAGGGTGGATAATTGATTATAAAAAAATGGATTGTTTATTTTTTAAAAATCATCATAAATAAAATACTAAATCTCTCATTTAAAAATAAGTTACAATTAAATCTTATCACAAACAAACTATTTCTACACGTACAGTCTCATAAACATGAATTAATGGCTCTAGTCTGTTCAGCCTAACAACTAGCTATTGTTCCTTGAAAGTTCTGGGCTTTCAATTTCTGTTAGTCTTGCTGAGATACATGTGCAAAGACAGACAGAAAGTTCTGGATTTTCAATTTCTGTTAAGCCAAGTCTACACTAAACAGAAGATCGGAACTGCCACGATCAATCTTCCAGAGATCTATTTAGCACATCTAGTTAAGACTTGCTAAATCAAATTCAGAGGGCACCTCCCATTGACTTCCGGTACTCCTGCTTGTGCGAGGAGTAAGAGACAGCAACAGGAACATTTCCCCATTCTCTGTCGGCCTCCTGCTGTAGGGATGGAGGGGAAACATGAAATAAGATATGTCAACTCCAGCTACGTAATAAACATAGATGGTGTTGCATACCTTGCTTTGACATTCCCTGTGACTGTAGACCTGAGTTTAGTCTGCTGAGAAACATGTACAAAGACAAACACAGTCTGGATAGATTTGTTTTTGTTCTGTGCTTATATGGTGGTGAACGTAGGCCAAGCATGGCAGAGTTAGTTAAGACATTGTCTAAAGACAATGAAACAATATAAAATAAAGAGGAAGACAGCGCAGAAAGGAACATTGGAGTGGACTAGAAAGGAAAAGGGAAGGCATTATTCAGCACACACACAGCTTCCTATATTCCCCTACATTTTTACCACAGAAAAACTGTCATGGCTTCTGGGTGTAAAAGGCTACATATACACTGCACAATTATTTCAGAATAAGCTATTTTGGAATAGTAATTTTGAGGCTTTCCTGCAGTGTAGACATACAATTTTGAAATAAGCTATTTTGGAATAGTTATTCCAAAATAGCTTATTTCAAAATTGTATGTCTACACTGCAGGAAAGCCTCAAAATTAGTCTGAGACAGGTTTCCCTAATATAGATGTGCTATCTTGATTTAGAACCCCAAAAGAAATAACTTAGAACGACTATGGTGATTCTCTTTGAAGAATGAGATTTACGGAAGTCAGAATAAGCTGTCCCTTTCAGTTCTAATATTCTATGATAGGTCTGGTGTGTAGACTTGGTCTTAGAGGAGAAGCTGAAACACCAAAGAAGATATTAGATTCGACTGGATTTTTTTGTCAAGAACATTAATGCCATTTAAATGAAATTTACATCTCTTTCATGTTCCTTACTTCACTCACTTTCATGTATCTTTCATCCCTTTAGAATGGGAGCAGGGATTAAAAGAAGGAAAAAATATCTAGGGAACATACAAGAACACAACCAAGTAAGTGAATTATTTATCCAGAAGAGCATATCTCATATATAATTTGCCTTTAGAAACTTTTTTAAAGCAGTTTCCTCCTCTCCCAAGAGGCCAAAGTGGCTCTTATGTAGTGTCTGTGATCTAACCTCAGAAACCAATATTAGAATTATTCCCCTGATGTAAAATGATTGTTTCTAAGTCTCCTGGCTAAAAATAAGTATCAGGGTCTTTCTTGAAAAAAATCACTGCACATTCAACATAATTAGAATCAAAATAGTGTCTGACACTGTTAACTTCTTTTTTTATTTTGAAGCTAAAAAGTACCAAAACTAGATTTTCATCCTAAAAATGTGATAAAAGAATTGTTCCCACAGAATTAAATATAACAGCCTATAATGGAAATGCTGACTAGCATTAACTATATTGATGTAAAATAAACCTATAATATTATTTAATATAATACAAATTTTTTTTTTTAGAATGGAAAATTGCTCTGGGTCCTGCCATGAGGGGAGGGGACCGGACTCGATGACTTCTCAAGGTCCCTTCCAGTTCAAGTGTTATTTGATTCTTTCCCCTTTTCACTGAAACCCTCATATGGCACTGTGGACCCAGGCTTGGAACATTCCAGTACTTACTTTCTGATTGTAGTACCACAAACCTGCCTGTAGCTAGGGCAGGGATGGGCAATAATTTTTGGTGGGGGGGGAGGGCACTCCAAGATTTTGGAAAGTGATCAAGGTCCACATTTTTCTGTGGAGAGGGGGCAGGGTCTAGGATGGAGGTTGGGCTCAGAAGGGCGCATGGGGTAAGAGACTGGAGTGCAAAAGACGGTGTGAGGTCTGAGAGAGAGTTTGGGCAAAGGAGGGGGTTGTGACCTGGTCAGGGGATTGGGGTGTAGAGTTAGGGAGGGAGTATGGGTGCAGGAGAGGATTCTGGCCTGGATGAGAGTGGCTAGGAGGGGGTGCAAAGTCCAGGAGGGAGCTGTAACCTGGGAGAAGGGGAAAAGGGGGTGCAGACTGCAGAGGGTGTGGGATGGTGACTGGGGCAGCGGAATAGGGTGCTGGGTATGGGAGGGTGTTTGGGTGCAGGATAGGATTCTGAGGGAGGAGTGTTTGAGGGGGTATAGGGTCTGGAAGGGTGTTGTGACCTGGGGCAGGGGGGTGCAGAGGGTTTGGATGGTGACCTGGGGGAGGGAGTTGGGATGTGGGAGAAGCGAGGGTGCCAGAGGCAGGTTCTGGCTGGGAGGTGCTTACCTAAGCCAGCAGCCCTGCAGCTCCCCAAGGCAGGCTGGGCTCCCTGATTGTGCAGGCCCGCTTGAATCTGCAGGCTGCTCCCTTCACATGGCTCTCTGCTCCCATCCCCCAGGCCACTCACTCAGCTCCTATTGGCTAGTTATTTCTAGCCAATAGGAGCTGAGAGATTGGCTGTGGTCCATTCCTATTGGCCAGTGGTTTCTGGCCAATAGGAGCTAAGGATTGGGCTGTGGGCGGGGAGATCGCACAAAGCTTCCCCCTCCCTGCAGAGCAGAGAGCTGCATGGACTGCACTTTAAACCGTGCAGCTGTGTGCCTCAGGATCCCCACAGAGTGGTCTGCAGGTTGGATCCGGTGGCTTGGAGGACCGGATCCGGCCCCTGGGCCATATTTTGCCTAGATCTAAGCTAGGGCTTTCACGGAGAGTGGAGGCACCAGTTGTCAAAATGTCATCAACAAACTGCATGACGATTGTTAATATCTGAATGCCATTAACATTAAAGTTAATGTGACAGGATCAGTTCTCTGGAAAATTATGCCAATAGAAAGTTGTCTTTAACAGGATTGAAACGGCATCCACCATATTTGCTAAATTATAGATTATCAATTTAATTCTAATTTTTTAAATAATGTGATTAATAATTGTATTACTCTTAAAAGTAAAAAGCCATTTTACAAATAAAGCTAACAAAGATTTATTTGAACAAGGAACTCTTTATTTTTTTTAATACAAGACAGTTGGAGAGTGTTTGTCACTATAGTATCTGAACACAGCTACTAATATTAAACTGTACATTTATATAAGGCCTTTCAGTCAGAGATATCAGACCACATGTCACTTCATTTACATCAGTAGTCACCAACCAGGAGATCAGGACCTACTGGTAGATCTTGGAGCCTCTGACAGGTGATCCTGAGTGGTGTGGCCAAGAGGCTATCAAGCATAGCACTTCAGCTGCCCCTTCACCCACTGTTGCTTATCTCCTGCCCTTTGCCTTGGAGCTGCCTCCTCCTCGCGAGCCTCCTGCTTGAAGTACAGAGCAGGCAAGGGAGAGAAGGGGGGTGCTGATGTCAGGGTGCCCCCTTTCTCACCCTATATCCTATCTTCACAGAATGGAAGGGGACACAACAGGGTTTGGCTTGGAGGGAGTTTGCTGGCTGCTTCTGAGAGTGGTGCAGGGCCAGGGCAGGGGCGAGTCTGCCTTAGCCCCAGTGCACCACCACCCAGGAGCTACCTGAGGTAAGCAGTGCCCAGCTGGAGCCAGCTCCAAACCCCTGCCCCAGACATGAAGCCTTCCTGCATCCCAAGCCCCTGCCCTAGCCCTGAGCCCCTGGACCCAAACTCCCTTACAGAGCCTGTACCTAAACCCCCTCCTGCACCCCAACTGCTTGTCCCAGGCTTAGCTCAGAGCCCCTCTCACACTCTAAATCCGTTAGCCCAATACCAGCTCTTGTGCCCCCACCCTCTGCCCCAGGAGGAAGGATGAGGGAGGGAGGGAAGCCGGAGTGAGCAGAGGCAGGGCCTCGGAGAAGGGGCGGGAAGGATGTGAGGCAAGGCTATTTGGGTTTGAGGTAGATCCTGGATTGTATTTAAATTAAAAAAATGATTTTGTGCTTAAAAAAGCTGGAGACCACTGATTTACATCATTATCCTCTCCACTGAACTGCAACTATTTTTGTGAGAGAATCTACCACATTTTTGAGAAATCCCTCATGGGCAACCTGAGCCTTCTAGATCTCTGCAGTCTGACTGAGAATGAAACTATTACCATGGTTGTCATTTGAATTGGCACTCTTGAAGGTAAAGAGTCCTTGTATACACTTTGGCTCAGAAGGTCCCTTGGGGACGGTGTGGGAAAGAGAGGGGAGCAGTCTAGAGAGCCTGGTTCAGAAGCAGGTCTCACTGACTTGGTCATTAGGAAAATCTGAAGGCAGGTTTCCCTGTCTTTCCTAGTTTAGGAACTGATAGATTTACAAATCACACATTCACTAGGAATATGCAATCATCCCAGACTGTAGAGGCACTTTGAGTAGCCATCTGAAGCTGGGAGAGCTTCCTTGCATGAGGGGCACTGTTTAAACCTTGGTGAACCAAATAAGATCTAAAAGTTGCAGCAGACAACTGAATTACTAAAAACTATGACTATTACTATACTCTAATTGTAGAATTATTTAGTAAGGCTATCAAGAAAGCTGATGTTTCTTGAACTGTTGGCATCTCTCTCTAAGTCATGTGTCAGTGAGAAGAACTGAATAGTGGCAGGTACACTTTGCCCTTATATACCTTCAGCGAGAAGCAAGAGGACATGTGTATCTGATGAGTACTGATAGCGGAAAAATCTCCCATCTTTGTCATATGACATGCCCTGATATGCGTGGGGAGCTGCCTTGAAATCCGGCTTCCTGCATGTACGGACTCCCTCCTGCCCCCCTCACCCTCCATGCTGTTGCCCCTCTATCAGAGGCACCAGCACATGGGGGAGGGGGAGCAGGCGGCTCTGCAGGATCCAGTGTTCATGGGGAGCCAGCTTAAAAGCCAGGCACTAGCTCCTACCTCCCCTCCTTGCTGCCTTTGGCACAGAGGCAGCAAGGGGAGGAGTGCATGTAGTTGATAGGATTAACCAATAAGCCTGTTGTTTAGTCGACTACATGTTGACATCTCTAAGGTATATTTAAGGGGAAGTAAGCATGTAGGACTCTGAGTGTCTCTATTTCTGTGTTACTGCAAATGTAGTCTGTCATAAGCTCCTGAAGGGAAACTCTGACAGGCACTAAACCCAGTTGGGCCTGTTGTATTAACATGGTTGGGAACAGGGGCTGCAGCCAGTGTAAAGTGGCTAGAGTACAAGGTTGCACTCAAAATAAGATATGGGAAACCAGGTCTGTAATCTGATGGGTGCACCCAATAGGGACAAAACCATGACAATACGAGAAAAGAATTTGTAAAAGAACAAAAAGGTCAGCACACATCTACCTTACTTCCTAGACAGACCTATCTTACCTCACATCTCAAAACTTTGGGGGCCTGGGAATCTCTCTGTTTCCCAAAAGTAATTATCCCAGAGAGACAGAGTTACTTTTTTATCCAGCCAGTTCAGATAGACCAAAAACTGTTTGGTGGGCTCCACAGGAGGCCAAGTCAATCTCTTCCAAGCAAATGCCATCCCCCATTGTTTCATAACAACCCCAAGTGTTTGTTGAAGGAGGTCGTATTTTGAGTCATTTTTGCATTCCTGCTCATTTTTCCAACAGCTTACTATTCAAATAAAAACCAATATATTCACAGTAAATCCCTTATAAGAAATATAAAAAACATTACAAAGCAATCCAAATTAGTCACATTATGTATCAAAATATTTTTCATAAACTTTAGTTTCCTTATTCCTTGGAAAATTGTATTTACAATCTTTCCTTATAAAACACTTTCCTCCCTCCATCATGTGCCAATAGTGACGTGCTGCTGTAGGATTCCATATGAACAAGAGGAATCTGGCATTTTAAAAGAGCTTTAAATCATGTCTTGACAGAATAGCTATACATTTAAAGAATTACTTGAACTTTGCAAATTTAAAGAAGAAAAAATAAAAGGAGGCCAAATTCAGAACCAATCAACCTAGAAATCAGGTATTGTTAAATGATAAATAAGAATCACATCCTAATTACTATAAGTTACTGTAGAAGCTTACTTTAATTAATATATATCACACACACACCCATTTCCATTCCAAACATAGTAGTATTTCACACTTGTTTTTCATTAACATACACTCAGAGCATATCCCCAATCTTGTGTGTATGCTCTTACGTAAGTATGGAAACTCCTTAGGTTTTGTGGAGTTCACTTCCTCTAGTGTAGTTGCATACAAGTTAAAAATCATTAGCCACTAGATAAATTACTTGTTTAAATGAAATTTCGTTAAGTAATCTGTTTAAACTAGAGGCTTAATCTAATTAAATTATACGAGAAACATACAATATTTTAAAACGGAAGAAACTGCATCCCTTCCCTTAATCCTCATATAGACTAAGTCTACACAACAGCTGGGAGTGCGCTTCCCAATGTGGACACAAAGACTTGCACTAGCTCTGCTTGTGCTAAGGATGTGAAGTCGACTATCTGATAAGCAAATGCTTATTGGATAGTCAACAGGATAGTCAACTAGTCGCTTCCAACTCCCTTGCTGCCTCTATTAGATAGAGGCAGCAAGGGGGGGGGAGGAAGAAGAGGGGGTACTTCAAAGCCGCAGCGCCGCTTGAAGCCTAGGGCCAGACCCCGGGCTACAAGCTGCATGCAGCCCCGGGGCAAGCTGGGGTATCCCCAGGCTGCACGTGGCGTTTCAAAGCAGTAGTGCCACGTGGAGTCTGGGATCGAACCCAGGCTCTGTGCGGTGCTGCCACTTTGAAAGGATGTTAGCAGCCCGACACCGGGCTCCCCACGGCATTTCAAAGTGGCAGTGCTGCATTGAGCCCAGGATCAGCCGGGACTCCCCAGCTACCCCAGGCTCTATGCGGCACTGCCACTTTGAAACACCACGGGGAGCCCGGCATCAGGCTCCTTACGGCATTTCAAAGCACCAGCGCCACATGGAACCCAGGATCAGCTGGGGACTCCACGCATCGCTGCCACTTTGAAATGCCGCGGCTGACCACAGGCTCCACACGGCGCTTTCACCTTTGAAGTGTAGCAATAGCCCTAGGGCTGTTGCTACACTTCAAAGGCAGAGGTGCCCTATCGACTAATCGAATAGTCAATGCAAAATGCATCGACTATTCGATTAGTCAATTACCCGATACTTAACATCCTTAGCTTGAGCAAGACCACTAAAAATAGTAGGTTGGCAACAGTGGTAGCTCAGTGCCTGAATACACATCCAGGGGCTGGGTAAGGATTGTACTCTACCAGCTAACTTTAACTGTGTCACTGCTGCCAGACTGTTATTTTTCGTATGTTAAAAACAGCAGTGCATCTATCTACCTGCGCTGAGAAGCACCCTCCCAGCTGCAATGGTTTCTACTCAAAAACAATACAACAAAACCACAGCAATATAAAATGTATAGCTATATTTTGTAAAATATAATCTCTGAATAAAAAAGAGCACTTTCCTTGCATATTACCTTTTTCTTTGCTATTACTATTTTGTATAGTGAACAGCTCAAAGACAAAGAGTTTTTGTCTCTATTCACAAAGTCTTGGCTTACCGAAAACATAGCAGTCACTCTACGGATGTTTTTTTAGACAGCGTAACTGTAAGCAACACTACTGACTCAAAATTTAGAGCCAGGTTTAAAACTGTAATGAAATACCTTTGAGAATTATTATGCTACTACTCCTTCCTTCCACATTTAGGACTTTAAAAAAAAATGAAAATCCCAACTGAACTGGAAAAATCAAGTTTGCTCTCAAAAGATAATTTATTTTTTACTAAAAAAAAAAAAAATACTACCCATATGAAATGTTACTATGATCACTCTCTCTCATGCACACACAAAATATGCTTTCATATCTTTAATTCATTCATACTTTCCTAATTCCACAATATCCTTAACTTTGCTTTTTAACATCAACATACCTAACCTACCACAAATAAACCTCACATGTTTCTCTAGAGATTAGATGTTTTAACGAACTAAACCAATAATACTGAAAACAGAAAGTTAGCTTTGCCTGAATTCAAAACTGATTTAAAAATACATCAACTAGACAGGCTACTTTATAAGCAAATATTATTACTGCTACTAGCATACTCACTTCTTCTGTGCCTCTATAGAAAGCAACTCAGTTGTAATCCATGTAGGGAAGCTGTATTGTATATTTACAAGGATTGCTTTCTACCAGACTGTATGTGCCAAGGTTTCTTAGTCTTTGACCACTGGTGGATATGTTATGAAAGCTTGCTCTAGTGAAACGCCCACTTCCATGACTCACCCAGGAGTTTCTTGACTTTATTTTTTTTAATGTCAACTCTTGGTTGAAAACTGTTAACTAGGGAAATTCAGCTGTGTCATTCCTCTTGCATGGCAACAGAAAATGTACTGTCTGTGACTTAATGATCAATATTATCTCTGAATGTATAATTATGAAATAGTAATTATAAATTTGTTTTAAAATAGCTCCAGTTAACTTCCAACTAATTCAAAATTAAATCACAATGTTACAGAATTTCTCTCTTGGTAAGTATTGCCCTGCTGAATTCACAGCCATGAAAAATGCATCAGAGATTGTGAAATCAGGTCTTTTATGTGCTTTTACCCTATATTATATACATTTAACGGGGGAGACCAGGGTTTCTCAATCGCAGGTTCTGATGCAAAAGGGAGTTGCAGGGAATGTCACTATGTTATTTTAGAGAGATCCCGGTATTGCCACCCTTAACTTCTGTGCTGGCTGGGCAAGTGGAGGGTGATGACTGTTGGCAGGGCACCTAATTCTGAAGGCAGTTCTCCCCCTCTCCTTCCCCAGCAATAGAGCAGAAGTGAGGGTAGCAATTCCATACCATGCCATGTCATTCTGTGCTACTCAGGTAGTGGCTCTGCCACTCTCCAGTCCTGCCGTCCAGCTCTGAAGGCAGCAATGCCACCAACAGTAGCGCAGAAATAAGGGTAGAAGTTCCTCTACAATAACTGTGTGACACCCTCCCCCCCAACTCCTTTTTGTGTCAGGACTCCTATAATTACACCACCATGAAACTTCAGATTTAAATAGCTGAAATAATAAAATTATTTTTAAAATCCTATGATTGTGAAATTGACCACAATGGACTGTGAATTTGGTATTGATAAACCATGGACTGAGTGACAGAGAAAACTCTTTAGGGCAGCATTTCTCAAACTGTGGGTCCCGACCCCCTGGGGGGGTCGCGAGCAACGTAGAGGGGGGTCACAAACAACGTAGAGGGGGGTCGCGAGCAACTGAGAGGGTGGTTGCAAGCAACTGAGAGGGTGGTTGCAGCAATGGAGAGGGGGGTCGTGAGCAACTGAGAGGGGGGTCGCGGTATCACAAGTTTGAGAACCCCTGCTTTAGGGCAAGATGTTCTGTCCCCCATTAGCCCTCTTCCTCAGTTTCTACCATGTCATAACCAGCACCAGTAGGACTTATCACAATCTTCTATCTCTCTTGGGATAAAGACACAATTAATCCTGACAAGCTGACTTATTAGCAAGTAGCGTGTCAAGCACCAGGCAACTCCAGAAGGGCATATTACAAAGGAATTCTTCCACTTCCTTAGCCCACAAAACAGTTGCAGAACTTTTTCACAGTGAATTCTTCAACCTAATGGCTCTAGGCAGCTCTCACTGCACAAATTCCCACTACTGCCAGAAGATCAAAAGATCTTTGTGACAGCAGATCCCCTAGTTTTTCTTCTGCCATATCTGCATATTTTCACACAAGGATCTCTCGCTGCAATGTCCTCATCCTATCCAACCTTCACGTTAATACAGCAGAATTGCACCTACTTTACTGTCATGAGAACCTCCATAGTCTTAGGAACAAATCCAGCACCACATCTACATGCATAGAGCTTGCACATTTGGGGGGAAAGTATCATGTTTCTGCAGTAGGCAGGTAGTCCCCCTCATTTGGTTTAGCAGATTTTCTGTCCTAATAGTAAAACAGAGCTTATAAATGCTAAAAATCTGTCATAAATGTTGGGCAAACAAAATATTTACACAATCACTTTCTTCTCCGAACATACTTTCACTTTGTTGCATAGTATTAACTCATAATTCAAAGATTTGAGAGAAGAGACTACAGTATAGCCAAAACACCACTCAGGAAGAGTGATTTCTGACTAAACATTAGCAGTCCAAACACATTTATTTCTGTGAAGAAAAAAATAGTATATTCAAAAACTAATGGAAATAGAGATTTACACTAAATTATAACTCATTTTTTCATCTTGCATTATTTACAAATCTTGGACGTTTAACATGCCTGATTCAGAGATGTTAAACAGGAAAAAAGCTTCCAGAAATCTTATCCAGAACCCTTGTTTCAGGAAAAAGGGACAAGACCATCTCTGAGGCCATGTCTAGACTGCAGAGCTTTTCCGGGATACTGGAGGTATCCTAGAAAAGCTATGCCGCGTTCAAGGAAAGCGTCCGCTTTTTTGGAACAATTTCCGAAAAAGCAGATGCATTCTTTTGCCATCCCTGTAATCCTCATTGTACGAGAAAGAAGGGATGTGTCGAAAGAGGAGGTTTTTCAGAAATTTGGCCCCATGTAGCTGGGCCAAATTTCAGAAAAGCTGCTTTTGAAAGAAAAGTGGAAAAAGATACACAAATTGTGGTTTGCAATTTGCATATCTTTTTCCGACTTTTCTTTGTCGTGTAGACCTAGCCTGAAAGGCAAAGCAACCCTACTATTATAGGCCATATGGAAACAGCATCTTCTCACTAGAAGAGACTGGAATACTTGGTGTTCCAAGATGTGCTACTCTTCAAAAGGCTTTTGTTTCCTTATGTTGTATACTAGTATTTACTATTAACATGAAGCTGTTTAATTATTGCCAAATCTTATTTAATTGTTTAAATGGGACTTTATTGAAAAGCGTACTTAGTATTTATGAGCTCTGTATGAATCTTTACATCAAGAACAGTTCTGAATATTTTTTGCCAAGTCTTTTTTTAATCAGTCCTACAAAGTATTGAGTCAGAACAGCCAGTGCATCTCCTCAGCAACTATTAGGCTACTGTGTATATATCACATCTGTCCTCTACTTTCTACTCTGGTTTCCCATATAACTACATTCTCTGGCACAATGGAACTCTCAGTATAAAGTTTGCCTATACAGGAGACAGAATTTTTCCAGGGACTGTCTGAGACTGTTGAATGAACTCCCCCTGGAACTAAGGACTGTCACAAACCTTACCACTTTCTGTTCCAAGTGCAAGGACCATTTTTTAACATTACCTTCTCTAACACACAGTAACAGGTATATCTATTTAAAAAAACAAATAACTAACAAGACAAGGCATCCCACTGCATACACTTCTCTTGCTGGGGAGAGGATTAAAGAATAAACACATGACAAATTAGTAGTCACAATGCTTAATGCACTACTAGAAGGTGTTCAGATTCTAGGATGATCAGCACAGTAAAAGAACCTAAACAGAACAGACAGGTAGAAAAAATGCATGTACTTCCTTTAGAGAATCTCTACCAATCAACCTCTCTTTCCCTCTTCCCACTCTATACAGCTTAGAGAGCACACTTTATTATATATATTCTGATTCTTCTCAAAGTGCTTCTGAAAAAAATAGGAAGAGAATCCCTGACCCAAAGACCTCACAATCTAAGGGCCGAATTCTCAAAAACACTCAAGCACATGAATAACTTCACTACGTACTAAATCCACCATTTAGTAACTTGAAATATAGATATGAAATGTTGTTTTCTCCTACAGTACTGTACTTATTTTGGGTGGGAAAGTTATAATATAATAATAATATAATATAAACATAGAATAACATCTATAATGAAAATAAAAGGAGGAAAATCTGTTAGAATTTATTTGAGGCAAGTGTTATATAGTGTATATCTTTGTCTGCAGCCATACTTCATCAATTTAAAATTGTTTTGGAAAGGCTGTTTCTAAAAATATAAATTCTGACTTGACAGGCTATCCTCGATACTCCATTTTCATATACTCTATTTGTCCGTTTCTTAGGGTTTGTCTAGACTACATGGCTCCGTTGACGGAGCCATGTAAAATAGTTTATCGGCATAGTCAAAGAAGCGGGGTTTACCAGAGCGGTCGACAAAGGCTTCCCTTGTCAACCACACCGCGTCTAGACTGCCGCACTGTGCCGGATCAGCGGATCGTCGGCACAGCGCGGTGGCCATTTTTATTTTAATGAAGCAGGGATTATTTAAATCCCCGCTTCTTTGACTACGCCAAATAAACTATTTTACATGGCTCCATCGACGGAGCCATGTAGTCTAGACGTACCCCCACAGTATAATACTAGTCAAAATGACAGAATTCCCCTTCTGTTAACTAGAATGAAAACACTCATGAATGGAAACAACGAAACACTGTTGGCTTTGTCATGCATTTTCTGCTTCCCCATGTGACCTGTAAAATGAAATCTTAAGTTTAACTGTAAGAAACTTCACAAGTCTTGAACATTTTACCAAGATCCTATTTTATTTCTTCTGAAAAATCTTAACTGTTCTATATGAAATAGCTTTGGGGTAGATTCTCTGCTCTGTTCAACTTCCTTTGTGAAACACAGGTGCAACACAGGGAGAAAAAAACATCCACAAACCCCTTGCTGAAATTCCCATCTTGCAGGGCCAACATACCTGCTTTTTTGCTTCCCTATTTGAAGCCTCTGGTGGAAAGTGAAATGCTGTGGGCAGGAATGCAAAGTGTTCTCTGCCAATACCCAGATAACACATAATCCCTACAGGACTGTCATCAGCTGTCACAAGTTAATGCAGCCCCCAGGCTGCTGTAACCTCATCTGGGGCAAAAATGAGAGTGCAAAAACAAAAGCTCTTTGAGATGTGTTGTATATACATATTTAATTCCTCTCTCAGTGTGTGTGTGTCTCACGTGCTTACAATCAGTTCTTTTGGACAGCAATGTCTGCTGTGGCCAAGCATAAGCTCCGAGTGTCCTCATGCTCCCAAATTAAGGACATGAATTGTGATATGGCTCAACCCCCATGAACTCCAGATTTTACAGTACTTTAATAGCAGGAAATATAGATATGAACAACATATGCTTAAGAATTTCAGTTACTGCAAGATAAATAACTTTTCCTTTCTTCTTCAAGTGCTTAAATAAACATATATGCATTCCACTCTTGGAGGCTTGCAAGCAATAACTATATGAAAGGAGGTGGATTCTTGAAAGCTAGTTTAAGCAGATTGCAGTACTTCTCTGTCACAGTAAATGAAGTTAAGATTTTGTCATCGTTATTTTTAGTCAAAATCATGGACAGATCATGGACCATAAATAAAATTAATAAAAGTTTGTGACCTGACCCTGACTTTTAGTAAAACTAACTGTGACAAAATGGGGAAAGAGGAGAGTCCAGCACCCACCGTTGTTGTGACTCTAGGGTTCCCCCATTATTATGGCTCTGGGATCCCAACTATAACCCATGGTGGCTGAGAGCTGCATGAAGCAGAAAATGTCATGGAGGTGTCTGGAAATTATAGACTCCGTGACCTCTGTGACATAATGTTAGCTTTAACAGTAAGGACTCAACTTTGTTGCCTCTAAAATGGAATAAATGTTTTGTAGACATATGAACCGAATCATGGATGGTGGGTGAACCATGGGCTCAAGGAGGTTAGCTCCCAGTCTGACCCGACTTTTCTGCCTGAGGCCCCACCTCCCTGGACCTCTCTACCAGAGCTTAGGGGCACTCCTCCCAATCCTCAGGCCACTCAAGCACTTCCAGCCCCAGAGAACCAGTGGTGCAAGCACTAGTTCTAGTTGCCTGGAGTCCTTGGCCATAGGCTGGCCCCCACTAATCATAGCTCCAGCCTGGGGCTCCAGCCATGGAGGAAGAGTCACAGGGCATGTCTACACAGCAGAGCTATACTCAAAATAAGCAACGCAACTTGAGCTACATCAATTGCGTAGCTTAAATCAAATTAGCTTATTTCAAATTTAGGCACATCTACACAGCACTTATTTTGAAACAGAGCACTCTTCCTCTGACTTCCCTACTACTCATACAATGAGGTTTACAGAAGTCGGAGTAAGAAGCTGCTATTTCGAATTTATTTCAAAATAACGGGCTTACTGTGTAGACATGCAATACATTATTCCGAAATAATGCTAATGCGTAGACATGCCCATAGAGTGCTGAGAAGACGGGGGCTTGGAGGCAGATAATGGGAAGGGCCTCACAGGGTAGTTTTGGGAGGCTCAGCCTCCCCCCACATTTGATAACCATCACCTATGGACTGAACCCTATTTTGCAGCTTTGCTGATGTCTGAAATGGGTACGCGTCACATGGAAGTCGCAGAAAATGCTTGTGCCCTAGCAGAATGAACCCTACTCTGAGCTGGTAGATCTAAACTAGCTATGTCATTACAGGCCTTGATGCCATCTGAAACTCATTTCAACAGCCTTGGAGTGGCTATCAGCTGACCCTTTATTCTTTCAGCAAAATGCTACTAATAACTTTGGGGACGCACTAAAAGACACAGCTAATTCTCTAGTCTGAAGCAGCTCCTACTCAGAAATTTCCTCTGACTGTTCAGTTTCACATGTTAGCAGTTAAGATACTGCAGTCTGCTGATGAATAGGAGAAAAGAATGTCATCCTAGGTGTTGGTGTAGATGTGTGATGCCTCAGGTGACAAGGACTTGAGAAATTCAAACAAAGCCACCTTCCGAGATATTGTAGAGGTAAGGGGGCCTGAGGGCCACAGGACAGGATACCAGGACATGTCTACCCTCATATTCTCGGTAAGATCTGGACTAAACAAGTTCTTGATTCCTCTTCCAACCCATTACATTCCCAAGAAGGGGCCAGAAGGAAATATATAGAGGATCCCTGTATGTTATGTTGCAGCTCAGAAGATAATGAGAATAAGCATTCCAAGTCTGAGGAAAGAACTGCCAAAGCCAGTATGTTCCATTGTAGGGGGAGGTTGTAGTCTTGGTGAGACACCCAGTGCTGATAGCACAGTGGGAGTTATTGCTATAAAATGAACATTACATTTTGTAGTTAGTAGAGCTAATAAATGCTACATTCAGAAGAGTGAGTGCTCCTGGACTGAAGTAGAATTCGTGCTGTACCTGGATCTGAAGCTGGTTGCAAAGAGCAGTCTAACAAAAACATCTTTAAATGAGCCTTCTCAACTTTGGCCTTTAGAATAGGATTTACAGATTAAACATTTGCTAGGGATGTGAGACTTCCCAATATTGTCCCTCTTGTGCGCCAACAGTACTTAAAACCTGGCCTGGGTAGATGTTTGTAAGCCCTGGTGCTGAGAAAAAGATCCCAGTGATAGAAGGAAGATTAAAACTACTTAAACAATTAAAGTTTAAAACAATTTGCCAACAAGTAACTCACACTAACATTAATGTACAAAAATTAGTATAGGTTGAATCTCTGGAATCTAGACTTCCCTAGTCCAGTAACACCTCTGGCCTGGCATCGATAGCGACTCTGAAGCACTCCTGGAGAAAAAACAGCAGACTAGAGTCAGGAGTATTGCCAGACTAGGAAAGAGGGGATCCCTTTTGGCTGGGAACAAATTCTTGGTGGCCAGTGGTGAATCCTCAACGTCCCAGGGGTATGAAGCCCCAGAGCCAGTGTCTAGGAGCGGAGCCCTGGCAGCTAGGAGCGCATGAGCCAGCACTGACTTCCCCGATCCAACAAATTTCTTGGTTTGGGACTGGTCAAGTCATGAGGGTCCTGGACCAGGGAGGTTCAACCTATACAATCATTGAGATGCAGACACTAGAAATTGCAAGGTTTGTCTTCATGTACAATGCTACAGTGATGATGCTTCTCCCATCGGCATCCCCAAGTTAATCTACCTCCCCAAGAGGCAGTAGCTGTGTCAAAAAGAGAAGCCCTCCCAGCAACATAGTGATGTCCACACTGTGGTTAAGTCAGTATAATTATGTCATTCCGGGGTGTGGATGTTTTACACCTCTAAAGCAATGCAGTTATGTTGATATAGGTCTTGAGTGTAGCTCGGTACCTGTCTGTCAGGTATGGGTGGTGGGAAGGAAGAATTGTGGTCAGGCAGTTCCATCATTATGCTCTCAGTACAGAAATACAAGAATACTCCAGGTGCATTTGTGACCCCAAAACACCCTCCTGGCCAAAAGACTGATTTAATGCACACCAGGATTAGAATACTATATTTATAGATTTACACACACACAAAGAAAAACATTAAACAGATAACTGATATTCACCGAAAACTTCAACTGATGATCTAAAGTTCCTAAATATCTTGCCAAAACCTTAACTGACCTACAGTTGTTTTCCTGATTGCTTACCAGTTGAGTCTATAAGACTCACTTGAGAGACATCTCCAGGAGAATTTTACTCCTCTCCTTTCGTAGAAATTATTAGAATTATGAGATATTTTCTGGGTCAATATCTCTGAAAAATGTGGGTCAGTATTGCTATAGTTTATTTAAAAGGCATTTAAAATTATTTCTGCTAGAGTTATCAAAATTCAATTGTAGTACAATATACAGTCCCAAATTTAAAAAGTCAAATAGAACAGTGTTATTAACAAGCAGTTAACCCAAACAAATCTGCTTGTTCAGGTGAAGACCACAGTCCCTATACCAATTACAACAGCATTTGAAATAAATGCCTGCAAAAGTTATACACAAATATAAAATGTATCATATCTGCACACAAATTACAGTTATAAATTATCATACTTAAAAAAAATGTAATATATATAGCACTGGCATAACAATAGCATATTATTCCAAGAATCAGCATTGTTTCTCTTACGTACCATTTGTAAAAATTGATTTTTATAGCTTTGAAGTCCCTTATGATAGATAGCATTTAAAAATTATGCTGTCAAATCAAATTAATCTGGAATTTGGTCACTCCCTTTTGGTTTTTAGTGGGTTTTTTTAATGTTTGTGTCATTTGAAATAAATAGAAGAACTGACACAGCAAAAGAGGAAACACAGAGGCCTGTGCAATGGATAAAGCTGGGCAAAGAATGGGAAAAAAATAGATGTTTTAAAAAGCATGTGCAAAATCCATTAATAATATTTGCTCAGCTCTAATGGTGGCTTAATGTCAACAAAAATAACCACTTCAAATCAGGCATATCACAAATCTATTTTTTTGCTATTTGATCAAACAGCAAATAGTAACTACACAATAACCTCCGTATTCTGGGTATCCCTAATTTGGGACCATCTGTGGCTTCCAGGCAGGCAGAGGTGGAAGCAGCTCTGCATGGTGCCGGTCCCCCTCAGCCCTAGCTCAGGGAACGGCAGCATAGCAACATGCTCTGCTAGAGACTTTTCCCTGCTGCTCCTATGGTGGCAGGGGGCAGTGCCTGGGAGTGGCGGGGGACACAGAGCGCCAGGTAAAGAGCCCTGCTTCCATCCCTCTTACTTCCTCCCTGACCCAGAAAAATCTTTAATCTGGCAAACCCTGTTTCCCAGGATTGCCACATTAAAAAGGTTCAAGTGTATCTTTATTTATTAGATACTAAATATAAATATATACATGATCTAATGAGATTTCACCCAGTAGAAAAATATGCCAGACTGGTATCCTGGGTATTTCTCTTCTCTCTCTCTCTCAAACTTACACACATGCACGCACACACAAGCGGTCACCAGAGCGATTATCCACAGGAGTAATACTCAACTGTGGTTTTGATCAATTTGAAATTCAAACTGATTTTCTGAGTTTATAGTTTTTGATGTGGGAATATGCACTTGCTCTAATTTCCATCAAGCAGAAATGGGAATGTAATTTGAATTACCATATTTTGAATAAATGACTGTACAGAGTCAGACAAATCTTTTCAAACTGCCTTGAATTTCACATAATTAAACAATAAATCCTAATACATGGTTCATCATCAGTCCAGTATGAAACAGAAGGTTATTTAAATTGTGGAAAAGCCAAGGCAGCCTGAATCAATGTTTACTTTGTTAAATGTTTTCCCTAGCTATAAATTTCAAATCCAGAAATGAGTCATTTCCTCAGCATTCTCAAATGCCAAATAATGCAACATACCTTTAACTAGAGTTCAAAATCTCAGGGGAATTTTTGGTATCATCAGCTCCTGAAAGGGTCATAGAGCAGCAATGTCAAAGAATACTTTCTTCCATGTTTGGGTAGTAGATAAAAACCAATTGCTGACCTTACTACCACAATCCATCCCTTTGTCAGCTAAAGACTAAACTACTGCAAAACTACATGAGAATAAGTATTTAAAATCAACCTAGAAACTTAAGATGGTGAAGGTGGCAGCATCTTGTTTTTTAAAGGTATATCTACATTTGGAGCTGGAGAATATAATTCCCAGATGAAGGAAACATATTTGGGCTAGCACTGCTTAACCTAGTACACTAAAAACATGTCTTGGCAGCACAGGAAGATAGAAGGGCTACTCATGCTGAATATAGTACATACCCATCCAAGACTGTAGTTAGCCTGCCCTGCCCCTTGTGCTGCTGCAACTACCTCCTATTGTTAGCAAGCTAGCTTAAGCATGTCTCCTCAAGCAGAGAGTAGTATCTCTGGCTCCAACATTAGATATTCCCTAAGTCAGAGGTTCCCAAACTTTTAAGCCGGTTCCCCCCAGCTGGTGCCTCCACAGTGCCGCCTGCCCCCCTTCACCGCCCATGCTGCTGCCTCTATCAGAGGTTGCAGCCCAAGTTGAGGCAGGGGAGGCTGCCGCGAAGCAGCCTCTGCGCACGGTGGGCCGAGGCTCTTCATGAGCAGAGGCTGCTCTGCAGCTCGCGGATGCAGCCTCAGCTTCTGCAGATAGCAGCCCTGGTCTGCAGAGGGACCCAGCAGGGAGCTGGGCCCCCCCACGGATAGGGCTGCCCCCCCCCCCAGTTCAGGCTGGCTGCGAACACAGGCTGCCCCAGCAGCAGCACCTTTTTGCGGGGGGGGGAGGGGGGTGTCCCAGCTTCCCTCTGGTACTCCCTGTGGACAGGGCCTGCTGGACCCGGCGTGAGCTGGGACTGAGGAAGGCCAGCTCAGTCGCAGCTTGCACTGGGTCCAGGAGCTACCCCCACTGCTCTCTGTATATTAAATGTAGTAAGAGCCAGGCTGCCTGCGCACCCGGCTCCTACTACATTTAAACCGCAGAGCTGCAGTGGAAGTAGCTCCTGGACCCAGCGCAACCCAGGACTGAGTGCCTTCCCTTATTGACTAATCATGTCATCAATACAAATTATATCGACAACACAATTAGCCAATTACTTGCCTTTTAACATCCTTACTGATAACAGCTCAATTCTGGGAGGGCTCAGCTACAGGGACTTGACAGCACCCAGGAGCACAGCCCAAAACAGGGAACAATCCCTCCCCCCCCAGTAAATCTATATTATTCTGTACTAGAAGATTTACCCAGCATTGCTTGGGTCCTTAACTCCATTATTGTTTGTTTTTCTTCATTTAAATAATTGCTCTGGAGTGGGCTTCAGTATGCAGGCTGCCCTGCACAGAGAGAGGACAGCCCCAGCCCTCTCTCACCACAGCTGTTTGGAGACAGGTGAGAAGCGCTTCTCCATGGCTGCTGCAGCTCTAGTGGCACAGCCAGGGAAGGAATGCATGTTCCTTCTTTCTATCCCATATCCCCTGCTACTCACATGTGGTTATTGTATAACAGAGCCCTCCCTTTCCATTTTATGAGAAACAATCCCATTCCAGGCACATCCCATTTTCCTGGCACAACCAAACCCTGACCTTGGGTTTAAGTTACAGGAGGAAGCTGCATGCCAAATTTGGTGGTCCTACCTCTTACTATTTAGGAGTTCTTGAACAAACAGACATACACACTGACAAACTCTCTCAAAATACGAAGTGGATAAAAGTTTTGCACAGAGAAAGCTCATAAAATTCACTGTCTATGAATAAAAGGGAGATATGCACAGTTGTTCATTCCCCACTCCACCCCCAGCTAACAATTATTTATACTGGGTTTAATAATAAACAAAAGTGATTTTATGAAGGACTAGCAGGAGTTACCCGGAGTTGCCGGCCTTAGTGAGTGACTGTCCCCACCGCTTCCCCCGGGAAGCTGCTTCTCCCCGCACTGTCAAGCTCTATGCAGCCCCGGGGAGACGTGTCAGTCCCTCATCTCTTCCCTCCCACAGTACCTTAAAACCTTCTCCTGGATAAAAGGTTAACCCATGCAAAGTTTGGTTGCGGTAGCTCTTATCGTGTCCAAGTAATTAACGCACAAACATACAGACATTCTCCTTTATATATTAGATAAGAAAGTATGATATAAGTGATTGCAAGTGAAAATAGACAGAGCAAAGTAAGTTATTAAGCAAAAATAAAAAACTCCAGCTAAAGTTAATATACTGAGAGAAGTTGTCACAAACCAGATTTCTCACCCTAGTTCTGATTTCAGGTGCAGTTCCTCACAAGCCAGAGCTGATCTTTTTCTCTAACCAGCAGCACTATTCATAGCTGCCCATCCTTGGCCTAGGCTCAAGACCAGTGTTTGAGACCAAGTCCTGACACACCACTTCTCTCTGTGTACTATACAGCCACAGTTATAGTTATTTACTGCCACACCTCAAATCAAGACTCATTAATGTCTTTATTCAAATCATGATGTCATTGTGTACTTCGGGCACTAATTCCAACTCCAAGAGGTGAAGGCATTAGATTGCTTTCCATGAGATTTTATCATCTTTAGAACCTATGCCATCCTCCTCTCCCTTGCCAAATCTAAAATAATATGGGCAATCCCACTGCACTTTACAAGGCCATTCAATTAACTCATGTTTTAAGAGAGAGAGGACTTTGACAAAGGCTGAAAAAGGCACACAACAGTAGACAGAGGTTGTAGCTGAGAAGTGTTAGTGAGAGTCTAGACTTTATTATTATAACCTCCTACCCCCTACTAACTCTTCATAGAAAGTTAAACAAATAATGAAGAATTTAGTCAGCAATACTACTAGTCTTTTTATTACTGCTGTCCAGTTAAACAAAGTCAGTGTTTCAAGTTAGAAAACAGACAGAAGGGGTATAAGTGAAGTCTAAAATTAGGCTTCTATTTACTTATTCTGTGGAAAGTGGGAAGCAGGAAACAAAAAAAGACACAGAGAGCAGTATGATTATGCTTGCTAAAATGTCTGGGAAATTTCTCTATCAAGCTCTTGTTTTCTGAATGTATATATTGGTGATACTCAAGTGTTCTTTGAAAATATGAAATTGAATAATGATGCGGAATGTAGGAATATATGCACCTTTAAGATATGGCTGTAGACACCATAAATATTCATTATTTGCTTAATTTTTTACATCGATACTGCTGCTGTGTAAAACAGATTACACCGTGGAAACATTAAACTGACTGTACATTAAGTGTTGTCAAATGCACAACTAAGTACATAAATTGAAAACACAGGAATTTTTCTCCCTATAACATCTTTTATGGACACATCCAGCCCACTTAATTAGCCTCATTAACACAGGTCCTGCAATTGACAGGTACTTCTTCTGCTGTGTGTATGTGTATATATATATATATATATATCTTGGTTACTGTTATTTCCACTCCAATTCATCTGATGAAGTAGGTTTACCCACTAAAGCTCATGATTCTATATATTTTGGTTGGTTTTTAAGGAGCCACAGGACTACTCATTTTTAATGTTACAGACTAACATGGCTATCCCTCTAAGATTTATTTATAGTCACTTTAGTGGTTTCTTGTCAGAGAAATAGCTATAAGTTTAATTTTCAAGCTGCAGGTAATCATGATTAAAGGAAGTTTTCCTCCTCACATGAGGTTTAAAGCTTGAAACACTCAGGCTATGTCTACACTGCAGCCTTTTGTCAGCAGAGACAATGCAAATGAAGCACTCATTAGCATTTGTCGTGCTGTTATTTGCATATTCTCTGCCAATGCTTTTTGCAGAAGAGGTTTTTTGCGCAAAAACAAGCGGCATAGACTGGGACGTTTTGCACAAAAAAACCCTTTTGTGCAAGATCCTGTATACCTCCTTTTTTGAGGCATAAGGGATCTTGTGCAAATGGGTTTTTTTGCGCAAAACAGCCCTGTCTACACTGCTTGTTTTTGCGCAAAAACCTCTTCCGCAAAAAGCATTAGCAGAGAAAATGCAAATGACAGCACGACAAATGCTAATGAGCACTTCATTTGCATTCTCTCTGCCGACAGAAGGATGCAGTGTAGACATAGCCTCAGTTGCCAGAAGCAAACAGGAAGCTCTTCCTAGAGGAAGTGGGAGGAGAATAATGGTAAAATTTTCAGAAGTGCCTAGCTGGTTCAGGAGCCAAAGTCCCATTTTCAAGTTGACCTTAGGCTTGTCTACAATATAGTTGTAACCACCTAGCTATACCAGTATAGTTAAAGCAATATAATCCCCCTAGGATAGGCATGGTTATATTGATATGAATGTGCTTACACTAGTACAACTTATTCCCAAAAATAAGGAGAATCATTATACCAGTATAAGTCACCTGTGTAACTGTATAATTGCATTCACGCTATGGCTTTTATTAGCATGATTGTTTTTTCACTAAAACAACATCCCTAACCATATTAGTTATACAAGCAAAACTAACTGTAGCTGGCCTTAAACTTGTAAGTGCCTAAATCACTTTTAAAAATAGGACTTAGGCTCTTAACTCCTCTTGGCACTTTTAAAAATATCACCCTAAACTTTCAATTTCTTTACAATATAGGCTTTATTTTAAAAATAAAGACTTTTTAGATCCTATGATTTTGAAGGTAACCGTTCAAATGTGACTCAATCCTACTATGTTTTCTTCTTGAGGCTGGAAAGAGAGCCTCTGTTCACAGTTTCCTTAGCATATAATCGAATGTCTTGTCATTTTTATAGCTGTTATTCAAAATCTTGTATATAACAAACGACAAAAATAATTAATTTTACTCTGCTGTTTCTTGGGAAAGCTCAGAACATACCAGAGGAAGGCACTGGTTCTTTGCTCACCATTAGACAAAAGATTGGATTCTAACTTTAAGAAGCTCCATCACAAATGGACAACTGGGCACCTTAACATTTCTATTATTGATATGTTATTGGTATGCCTTACAAATTTCTATTATTGGTATGTTCTTAAGGAAAGCTGTGGAGGTTGAAAGTAGGGATGTAAACATTAAAAAAAAAAAGCACAGTGTAACCGATTGAAATTCAATCAGAGACACAGCTCCTTGCGGCTGCTGGCCCCGCAGGCTTCCGGCAGCTGCCAACCCTAGCACCTGCTGGCTCCATGGGCTCCTGGCAGCTGGCAGAGTCCAAGAGTTTAACCAATAAAGTTAACCAGTTAACTCTTACATCCCTAGTTGAAAGGGGCCTCGTGGAGAGTGTCCTAATGTGTTCAGTTGCTTCTGCATTCTCAATCTGATAGCATGTATGAATGCATGTGGAAATGCATTTTGAGATCCTCTGTGTGCAAACAACAATTCCTTTGGAGCACTGTAGTTTAAATTAAGACCTTAAGGGATTTCTGGAAGGGTCGTGTTTTATCCAGGTAGAATGCTAGCACCCTTTTGACATCTAAAATGTATAGTATGGACTCCCTGGGTTACTGTGAGGCTTAGGATAAAGTGTTGGGGGATAAATCAGTTGATTCAAGTGAAATGCAGAGGTTATTTTTTATTTAAAAAAATTGGTTGTGGACGTAGAGCAGGATTGGGCAAGATATGGCCAGCCAAGACTTTGGATGTGTCCTGCTCCACCAGTTCCAGTAGCTGGCTGCTCCCTCCATGTGCCCCTCTGCACCGTGCTCCAAGAAGGGAGGAAAGGTTTTCACGTGCTGTCCCCATCCACAGTCCCAGCCCAATCATAGCAACTCCCATTGGCTGAGCTGCTACGATTGGGCTGGATTAGGTCTCCCCCCACTCCAAGGGGCATGGCACACAGAGGCACACGGAGGGAGCAGCCAGCCACTTTGAGCCTGGGGCTGTGGCAGGTAGAAAGCCTGCCTCAGAGTCCTGCTGGGCTGCTGGCTGGGAGTTGCCTAGGTAAGTGACTCCCTGCCAGAGCCTGCATCTGGCACCCCACCCCCCTGCCCCAGATCACCACCAAAAACCTCTGCACCTCTCTCCCAGACTCTGAACCTCCTCCTATATCCCTCCCCAAGCCAGAATCCTCGCCTGCACCCATACCTCCTCCTGGACCTTGCACCCCAGTCTACTTCCCCATGTCACAGCCCTCTCCTACACCTCAAACCCTTACCCCAAGCTCCCTTCTGCACCCAATCTCCATCCCAGACATTGCCCCTCCTCCAGAGAAAAGCATGGCACTTGATCATTTACCAAAATCTTGTAGTGGCCCCCTATCAAAAATTATTGCCCAACCTTGACGTAGAGTGACTTTTTCTTTGAAAAATGTAGTGCAAGGGGAATCAGCCATGCGTGCCCTTATCTCGCTCACCCTTCTGTCTGAGGTAATGGTGACCAAGAATGCCACTGTCACTCATAAATGGAGTAACAAATGAGTGGCCAGTGATTCAAAGAGTGATCTGGTAAGGCATTTCAATACTAAGTTCAGATCCCTCGTGTGTGGGGTGGGGTCACAAGTCTGAGTACACTGCCAACTTCTGACCCGGGCAACCAGGGCTGCCTCTCAGGGGGACTTGCTGATGGGGGTACATTGGAGACATCCTGTCCCACATGACCTTACCTGCGGCCAGCCAGCTGGACAGGAGGAAAAACACAGCAACCAGCTCAGCCAGAGTCAGAGAGGATGAGGGACACTTACTTACGTGTCTTGGGTAACTCCTCTGGTCTGGCAGGGGCAGCAGCAGGGATGAGTGCCCAGGTGGGCTCTCCATTATCTCTGGGACAGAAGGTCCTCTATAGAAGCCATGTGGGGAGTGGATGGGATAGGATATGCTACAAAAGGCTCAGGGTAAGTGGCTGAGGTTGGTGGAGGTTCAAGGAGAGAGAGTGTACTTTGTGTGTCCTAGCTAGCTGGTTGTATGTGAGCATAGAGCAGGTCTGGGTCTATCCTCCTTTTTCTTCTCCTTTCCCTCTATGAGCCACTTGTTCAAGAATAGGCTAGCTCTTTCCCCTGGCTCTGCTTGCAGGACTGGTGCACTGTGCACATGTTTAGCTCTGCAAAGTGAGCACCAGGCTAACTCATGGTGCTACTGCAGTCTGCCTGCTCCCGTAATCCTTTCCTAGCAAAGAGGTTACACACAGGGGGACATGCACTGCACTGGGTCATATTACCCTCCACCCAGTTTTCTGCCAGGATCTTATTCCCCTGCTTGCTGGAGGCAGCCTGGGACCAGGGCAGGATGGTAAACAATTAGCACATGCACCAAATAGCTGGGAGTAGTAAGGAGGAAGGAAGGGCTACCGATACTTGTTCAGCTCTGCAGGGAGAGGTTAGGTAGGGGAAGAAGGAACAGCTGCATTCCCATAAGGGAACTGAGGGCAAGGGGGTGGGGTGGAAAGGGGGGAATGACACTTGGGTTCTTGAGGGGACCTTTAAATTATGCCCTCCATCTTCAGCTGAAGATCCTGTTCTCCCTGCTCCCCTAAATCAGAAGCTTCACTCACTTTTGTTTCCAGGTGGCTGCTGCTGCTTCCCCAATGTGAGGCAGGTGGATGGATGCACAGTAGATAATGTGAATGTTGCTGAGATCAGCTTTCCCATGTGCCCCTTCCCAAAAGGAGTGTCTGGCTGGCTGGCTGAAACACATTTACCTTTCATTCCACTCCTAATTATTTATCCACATCCTCAGACATAACCTGTTTTTGTTGTCACTACAAGTTGTACTTAGCAGTATGCGGAAATTCCTTGGGACAGGGGACCTTGTCAAAGCTGTTGGGCACAGTGTTGTATCATTTCTATACCACATCAAGGTTAAGACTAAGGACATTTTCTTTGCTCCCATCTTAATTCTTAACCTGAAAACCTTCTTCATGCACTGGAAGTCACCTACTGTTACTGTGAGGATCTGAGGATAATGTGTGATTGTTGTGATTTGCAATTTCAATCAGGCTCTTAAACTGAGAGGAAGCTCTAGTGGGAATATAGGCTCTGCACCATCCCCCCACAAAATGTTTCACCCCTGCTGCTCTGGTTTATAAATAAGGCTTGGTAGAATACATTTTTTTGTTTTTTTATAATTTTGAGTAATATATATTTTTAAGCTATTTGTCTTTTTATAATTTTCATAGTTGTGGAGAATTATGGGGGAAGTCAGAAAATTCTTAATGACAGCATAAGTTAAGATTCAAAGAGTTCAAGCTTTAAAGCTGTTAAAACACAGAGAGACTAGATGAGTGAGGCCAGGGTAGATAAAACTTCATGATTTTAAAAAAAAAGATTCTTTTATTTAAATCGGATTTTTTAATTTTTTAAAAATTCATCAACAAAATACTAAATTTCTCATTTAAAAATAACAGTTACAATTAAATCTTATCACAAACATGCTATTCCTATACTTACAGTCTCATAAAATGAATTAATGGCTCTAGTCTACTCAGCCTAACAACTAGTTCTTGCTCCTTGAAAGTTCTGGATTTTCAATTTCTGTTAAGCCAAGTCTACACTAAACAGAAGATCGGAACTGCCACGATCAATCTTCCAGAGATCTATTTAGCACATCTTGTTAAGACTTGCTAAATCAAATTCAGAGGGCACTTCCCACTGGCTGCTGGTACTCCTGCTTGTGTGAGGAGTAAGAGACAGCAACAGGAGCATTTCCCCATTCCCTGTCAGCCTCCCGCTGTAGGGATGGAGGGGAAACATGAAATAAGATATGTCAACTCCAGCTATGTAATAAACATAGATGGTGTTGCATATCTTGCTTTGATGTTCCCTATGAGTGTAGACCTGAGTTTAGTCTGCGGAGAAACATGTACAAAGACAAACACAGTCTGGATAGATTTGTTTTTGTTCTGTGCTTATATGGCGGTGAACGTAGGCCAAGCATGGCAGAGTTAGTTAAGACATTGTCTGAAGACAGAGAAACAATATAAAGTAAAGAGGAAGACAGCGCAGAAAGGAACATTGGAGTGGACTAGAAAGGAAAAGGGAAGACATTATTCAACACACACATTATTCCTACATTCCCCTACATTTTTGCCACAGAAAAACTGTCATGGCTTCTGGGTATAAAAGAGACCTTCTCAGGCAATATTTTGAAGAAATTCATTCCCGGGGTAAAAAAGGAAAATGTGTCAAGTTTAAGCAGAGTGAGAAGAAGATACAGGGCCTCGCTTCAAGAATGAAACATCATAAGGAAAACTGTTTATTGGGAGAAAATGATGTGGATATGTCTGAAGAACAATATGGATCAACTCTGCAGTGCATCATTCTTCAAGACTGTCTCTATGCCTTTTAGTATAAGTCTGATTTAACAAGTAAATTCCCAAGCTATTTGCTATGTTGGATGTTGCTAGAAAAAAGCCCTGTAGCTTAGCTAATCTTCATGGCTTCTTTAATTAGTTAAATAGGTTTAGAACCTTATCTCCCAAGTATACAGTACAGAAAGCTGCAGGAAGAATTGCCAGTTGCCACTGAGTGTCATTTTTTTATTTTATATTACATAATACATGCCTCTTATTTTGAAACACCATGGTCACAGGCCATAATGGTGATGCAATAAGTCTATTCTTTATTTTACTTCAGCATAACTCAGCTTTCCCAAAGGAATGCTATCCTATACTTGTTTTCAATGGGGCTTACTCAAAAAATTAAGTGCACTCTAAGCAAATTCAGTTTCAGCTTTTTTGGTAATTTGGAATCAGATCTGCATCAAAATGACAGTGGGAGTGGGAAAGAGGAGAGTTATTTGTTGAAGTTTTAAGGACACCATGCATTTAGTGTTCATCCCAGCCCCACTCTTGAGTAGAACAATGTGCATTTTTGGTTTGTTGGGGGATGCAAATAGGTCAATGGCAAGTGTTTCCCACCTTCAGAAGCATCTGCAAGCACTGCGTACAGCATGCAATTCTAGTAGATTGATGTGTAGATAAGTCTCTTCTGGAGACCATGTACTCTGTATTGTTCTTTGACCCGTGTGCTCTCATCACTCAATCAGGAAGGCAACTGTGGTGATTACAGTTGTCAAGTTCTCCTGTTGAAAAGGGATATCCATACATTTTGTGGCCTAGTACACCACTGGAGCAAATTCAACACGTTTGTTGGGACTGTGAACCTTTTCTGTAAGCTGTCTTTATGCATATGATGCCTATGAACAATCTTGCATCGCTTACCATAAATGTTGTGGCTGCCATGTTCCTAGTAGTTGTAGTATTGTGTGAGCGTGAACCACAGAACACTAGAACTGGAAGGAACCTCGAGAGGTCATCGAGCCCAGTCCCCTGCCCTCACGGCAGGACCCAGTACCATCTAGACCAGTGGTTCCGAAACTTTTCGGCTTCATGCCCCCTTTCTTATTTTTGAGAAACCCTCACGCCTCCCCCCCCAACCCCGACAGCAGCAAAACTTGTTGAGAAAAAAAAAGGAACCGATCGGGGATGAAAAACAAAAATAGCAGCAAAACTGGGGGGGGACTTGATCACTTCGCGCCCTCCCTCCCCCCGGAATTTCTTCATGCCCCCCAGTTTGGGAACCCATGATCTAGACCATCCCTGATAGATGTCTAGCCAACCTGCTCTTAAATAACTCCAGAGATGGAGATTCCACAACCTCCCTAGGCAACTTATTCCAGTGTTTAACCACCCTGACAGTAAGGAAGTTTTTCCTAATGTCCAACCTAAACCTCCCTTGCTGCAGTTTAAGCCCATTGCTTCTTGTCCTATCCTCAGAGGCTAAGGAGAACAATTTGTCTCCCTCCTCATTGTGACACCCTTTTAGATACCTGAAAACTACTATTATGTCCCTTCTCAGTCTTCTCCTTTCCAAACTAAACTAGCCCAATTTTTTCAGTCTTTCTTCATAAGGTCATGTTCTCTAGACCTTTAATCATTCTTCTTGCTCTTCTCTGGACCTTCTCCAATTTCTCCACATCTTTCCTGAAATGTGGTGCCCAGAACTGGACACAATACTGCAACTGAGGCCTAATCAGTGCGGAGTAGAGCGGAAGAATGACTTCTCGTGCCTTGCTCACAACATTCCTGTTAAGCATCCCAGAATCATGTTTGCTTTTTTTGCAACAGCATCACACTGTTGACTTATATTTAGTTTGTGGTCCACTATGACCCCTAGTTCCCTTTCTGCAGTACTCCTTCCTAGACAGTCGCTTCCCATTCTGTATGTGTGAGACTGATTGTTCCTTCCCAAGTGGAGTACTTTGCATTTGTCCTTATTAAACGTCATCCTATTTACCTCAGACCATTTCTCCAGTTTGTCCAGATCATTTTGAATTATAACTCTATCCTCCAAAGCAGTTGCAACCCCTCCCAGCTTTGTATCATCTGCAAACTTAATATATCATACGCTCTATGCCAATATCTAAATTGTTGACGAAGATATTTAACAGAACCAGTCCCAAAACAGAGCCCTGCGGAACCGCACTTGTTATATCTTTCCAGCAGGATTGTGAACCATTAATAACTACACTCTGAGAATGGTTATCTAGCCAGTTATGCACCCACCTTAGAGTAGCCACATCTAAGTTGTATTTGCCTAGTTTATTGATAAGAATATCATGTGAGACCATATCAAATGCCTTACTAAAGTCTAGGTATACCACATCCACCACTTCTCCCTTATCCACAAGACTTGTTATCCTATGAAAGAAAGCTATCAGATTGGTCTGACATGATTTTTTCTTTACAAATCCATGCTGGCTGTTCCCTATCACCTTATTATTTTCCAGGTGTTTGAAGATGAATTCCTTAATTACTTGCTCCATTATCTTTCTTGGCACAGAAGTTAAACTGACTGGTCTGTAGTTTCCTGGGTTGTTCTTATTTCCCTTTTTATAAATGGGCATTATATTTGCCCTTTTCCAGTCTTCTGGAATCTCTCCCGTCTTCCATGGTTTTTCAAAGATGATAGCTAAAGGCTCAGATACCTCCTCTATCAGCTCCTTGAGTATTCTAGGATGCATTTCATCAGGCCCTGGTGACTTGCAGACATCTAACTTTTCTAAGTGATTTTTAACTTGTTCTTTTTTTATCTTCTAAACCTACCCCCTTCCGACTAGCATTCACTGTTAGGCATTGCTTCATCAGACTTTTCAGTGAAGACTGAAACAAAGCAGCCATTAAGCATCTCTGCCATTTTCAAGTTTCCTGTTACTGTTTCTCCCTCCTCACTGAACAGTGGGCCTACCCTGTCCTTGGTCTTCGTCTTGCTTCTAATATATTTATAGAATGACTTCTTGTTTCCCTTTATGGCTGAAGCTAGTTTGAGCTCATTTTGTGCCTTTGCCTTTCTAATCTTGCCCCTGCATACCTGTATTGTTTGCTTATATTCATCCTTTGTAATCTGTCCTAGTTTCCACTTTTTATAAGACTCCTTTTTTATTTTTAGATCATGTAAGATCTCCTGGTTAAGCCAAGGCGGTCTTTTGCCATACTTTCTATCTTTCCTACGCAGCGGAATAGCTTGTGTACTGATTTGTATTTCTGATATGAAGTTTGTGAATCTTGTCATGGGTAGTGATACTTTGGCTGCTATAACATCAAGATATGCTCCAATGAAGTCCAATTGTTGTTCCAGGCTTACTATTGATTTCCATTTATTTATTTGGAGGCCTAACACCTGGAATAGTGTGACAATGTTTTGGACAGAGTCCATTGTGTGTCGAAGGGATAGTCCTTTGATTAGGCTGTCATGTAGATGAAGAAAACACATTATACCCTCTTAGCATTGATGTGCAGCTATCACTGCTAGGGTTCTGGAGAAAACTCATGCAGTAGATAGACCAAACGGTAGCACTCTGTATTGAAAATGCTCTTGTCCTACTGTGAATCATAGAAATTTCCAGTGAGCCAGGTGAATGGAAAGTATGCATCTTATAATTCAAGAGATGAAAACCAGTTCCTTTGCTTCAATGCTGGACATATTGTTCCCATAGGGACCATCTTGGACTTTTCAGATTTTAGGAATTTGTTGAGTTTTCATAGATCCAAGATGAGTCTCAAATCTCCGGTTTTCTTCTGGGTCAAGAAATATCAGGAGTAGAAACTTCTCCCTCTGAATTGAGGAGGTACTTGTTCCATGGTACCTTTTTGTAGAAGAATATTGACTTCTTGTCATATTAGGTGCTTGTGGGAAGGGTCCCTGAAAAGAGATGGGGAAGGAGGTAGGTTTGGTGGTCAGGAAATGAAAGGAATAGTATATCCTGACTTGATTTCCAACAGCCATTGGTCTATGTTATGATGGCCCAGATGTGATAAAAAGGCCTGCGTCATTGTCCAAAGATCAGGGATGAATTGGGTGTTGTAATGTGAGAGAGATCATTCAAACCCTGGATCAACTTTTCAAATTGCAGTTTTGGAGTTGCTGACTGAGACACCAGCGCTTGAGACTGAGGTGGCTGTCTTCACTGGGACTGTTGTTGCTGATGTTAGTTGTCATATATCCAAGTTTGCTGTTTACTGTTTGAGGGGTCTCTGATATGGTGGGTATCTTCCCTTTTTTTCAGGAGTGTAAATCACCAACACGCACAGAATGGCACATGAGTCCCTCATGGAATGAAGTACCTTGTCTTTTTAGCAAACAGATGCTTCTTGAATTGTGGCTATTTGTTGCAATGGTGGATGGCCTTGACTGCTAGAGAGTTAGGGATGGATGTGCAAAAAGGAAGTCAGCTCCCTACGCCAACTTGTAGGATTTTCTAGCCACCCTTTTACAAGTGGTGGAATCAAAGCCAGTGTCCAACATATTTTTTCTGCAGGGTCCAGGCATCATTGATGGGAAGGGCAATCCTGGAGGTGGAGGAGGTTTGTAGTATTTTTACCAGCTGTGTTGATTTGTTTTTACCACCTCTAGTATTATCCCGTTGCTTTGTGCGACTCTCAAACAGTTCCAAGAACTGTTTAAAGTCATCTGCCAAAGTGAGCAGTGGAAGTACAACTCGTCCATTCCCAGATGCACTTCTTAAGTTTGTACCTGTTTCAGTGTCCTCTCCTCCCTCATGTGTCTCGGAAGGTTGTATAGGTAACAGATGAGAACAGAGCTCCCAGTTTGGTGCACTCGATGGTTGAGACTGATGGCCCCTGTATGAGATCCAGGGTTTCCAATGTCCCCATTGTCCTTGGGAACATCCATGGTGGTTTGTACCATGGTTGGCTCATGTAGTGGCTTGGAACCATGTGTGTCCATGCTAGATGTTAGTTTTTTGGTGAGGAGAGGTGCCAGGTAATGCTCTTGCATTTCCTCCTCTTCATCATTTGAGAATCTGCCTACATCTTGTGAGCTGCATTCTCTAACAGACGCTGTTTGAGACCCCTCTGCACAGAGAATGGTTACTGTGGGCAGGGACACTCCAGCGTGTCTGGAGCAGCCCCCACCTGCAGCGGGGTGGCACTCTAGCCCGGCCGCAGCGGGCAGTCACCCCTGCCTCTCCTGTTTAAGTAGTTAACTGGTTAAGCATAACATTTAACTGGTTAACTGATTAAACAGGATTTTATATCTCTAACCAGTAATTCAGAAAATATTCAAGACCCTCTTGTGCCACTACAAGTAGTCAAACACCTGTGCAGAGAATAGTGTGGCTGTCCCCAGGACCAGCTCCTTGGGCAGTCCTGGGGTCAGCACACTGGCTGCTGCAGAAGTTTCAGAGGTTGTGGAAAAACCTCTATGACAGTCATGGATCCCTAACCATGGCTCAACCCTAAGAGGGTCTAGTTCCCTATCAAAACCTCTGCATAGTTCTTTAATACAGATATACCATTTCATTAAAAATGGAAGTTTAAGGTGACAAATATCAAGCACTCAGTGGTTATGAAGTGCCAGAATTAAAATTTCCCATTCACAGCTATCCAAACTCTAATAAGTCTCTCCTGAGCACATGTGAAAAGGCGTCTCATAACTGGGCAAAATTTTGATTGATTTTCACAGGAACAACCAAAGGCAAATCCCTCCTGCTAGCACTTCCTGCCAAATTTCAAATCTCTGCTCCAAAGAATGGAAACTTCAGAGCTTCTCAATTACATGGTTGTACTTAAAAAAAAATTGTCAAAATAATATAATCTCAGAACAAATGGAAAAGTTATAAGCCAATGAAAACAAGAAAATAAAAAGAACAATGTTAACCAATTTTAACTCTAAGAAATGCTATTAGATTCAATTATAAAATTAAATATTTAGAGCCCTGCATGGATACAAAATTTTGTATCCGCATGCATTGTCACAAAAATGAGCTACAAATATCCACATCAATATCTACGGGTGTAGATACCGGTGGATATAAAATGGATAGCCATAGATTTGCAGGGCTCTATAAATATTGCTCTCCTGAAATTAGGGTGTTAAAGGCAAAATGCACAATACTGAAAGCACTTACAAAGAATATTTACTTATTAAAAAGTAAATTTAGAAAAATTAACTATTGCCAGACATCTAACTATTTATAACAATTGTGCTTTGATTTTACTACTGGAATAACATTAGGATGTCTGAGAATTTACAAGCTTCAGAGGGATAGCCAAGTTAGTCTGTAACTGGGAAAACTTAAAAAACAATTAATAGCCTTGCAGCACTTTAGAGACTAACAAAACATATAGATGGTAGCATGAGCTTTCGTAGGCACAACCCACTTCTTCAGTGAATGGAGTTATTAAAGGTCCCGTTTCTAAATAAATAGGGGATGGGGGGGAGAAAAGGAAAAAGAAGGGGAAAACAAAAGAAAAAAGGGGGAAAGAAATAGTCAATTCGAGTGTCCATGTGACATGAAGCTGATAGAGAAGGTACTAATTATTCTTAAGTACCCATTGTTTGGTTTTTTATGTCACTAGGATGTGGAATGAGAATTTACAGTGATTGTTTCTTTTAGTGATTTACAGCAAAAGGTGTTGCGATCTAGCTTTACAGCCTTGCAAAATTATTTTAAGTTCAGAAGCTATCAATAAATGAAGTTTCATACAAATTCAAGGTATCTATGTTCTTGCTTCACTAAAGCACTTGAGCCATTTCATTGTGCTTTTTCATCATTAAAACTAGCATCCTCTGCTTAACTAATATAAAACTGTACACAATGCTGCTTGGACTACCTCTTGTATATTTTCAGTACTGACAGACAAATGGAGATGCTAGTTAAATATATGCTTTGATGAGAGAGTCAGACAATGGTGAAATATATTAGACTAGCTATCCAGATTTCACCATAAGTCTTAAATTAAATTACGACAACTTAATCAGATAAAGAATTTATTAGACTCCTGCACATCATTCATTTGTGACCTAGGGGAAAAATGTATGTCAGCACACATACACAAGTGATAACTACATGGAATCACTAAGGAACTGATATTGGGAAGGGAAATAGTATTGTAATTCTCCAGTTAATGTTTCAGTATTTCATATTATACATAGTTTTGTACAGCTTTTAGAGCAAAAGAAATATCTTCCATAAATAAACAAAAGCATGAAGTAGTAAAATTGTTTAACAAAATCTTCCTACTTTAAAATACCTCCAGAATTTAAGCTCAGTGGAAATCTTTCTAATTTTTTGTGAAAAAGTAATTTTAATGCAGGAAAAACAACCCTTTTTCCATCCACCAGACCGATGGCAGTGAATATCATAGGCCCGGGAAGGTTCTGCCTTCCCAACAACCTGACATGTCCCTCCCCCTGCTCCACTCCAGGCTCCCTCTTCTTGTTAATCCCATGTCAGAGTCTGGGGCAGGCATGCTTGGGGGGCCATGCAACACTGCCTGCCCAGTGCTAGGGCTGGTGGCTTGGAAGAATGGGCCTTGGGCAGGGAGCATGCTTCCCGAAGCCCAGCCCAAGAAGGCTGGGGCAGTGCTGCCTGGCTCTCCGGTGCTCCAGGGTCGAGGGAAGAGGATCTAGGGGTTGTTCTGCTCAGCTCTCCAGTGCTCCAGGGTGAGGGGATTCTGGGGTCATGATGCCCAGCTACACAATGCTCTGGGGAAAACTGGGGATACTAGCCCAGGGCAGGGACCAACATAAAAGATATACTGGCATTAGAAAAGGTTCAGAGAAGGGCACCAAAATGATCATGGGTTTGGAACGAGTCCCATATGAGGAGAGATTAAAGAGACTAGAACTTTTCATCTTGGAAAGGAGGAGACTAAGGGGGGATATGATACAGGTCTATAAAATCAAGACTGGTGTGGAGAAAGTGAATAGGAAAGAGTTACTCACCCGGTGCAGTAACGTCTGTTCTTCGAGATGTGTGTCCCCATGGGTGCTCCACTGAAGGTGCCGGGCTTGTCTCAGCGCCGCAGCTTGGAAAGTTTTCTGTAGCAGTAGCCCCGCCGGACCACGCATGTGCAGATGCCGCCTCGCGCCATTCGCGCCCTTTCGCAGAGCGCGGTCTGGCCTCGCCAGTTCCTCCTAGCCAGAATCACCTGAAAGACAAAGATAGCAATTCCGAACCAGGGAGGAGGACAGGTCATGGAGCACCCACGGGGACACACATCTCAAAGAACAGACGTTACTGCACCAGGTGAGTAACTCTTTCTTCTTCATCGAGTAGTGTCCCCATGGGTTCTCCACTGAAAGCGAGTACATAGCAGTGATCTGGTGCTAGCGATGTGCTTCGGAGTTAAGGTCTTTGCACTGTGGACAGGACAGCCTGGGCCACTGCAGAATCGGTTGTCAGCATGTTCGCAAGGGTGTAATGCCTAGCAAAAGTCAAGGTAGAGGACCAGGTAGCCGCCCAGCATATGTCCCTTAATGGTACACCCCTGAGGAAAGTCGTAGATGTTGCAACTCCTCTAGCAGAATGTGCCCTTGGTCTATGTGGTAATGGTTTATTGCGCAAGGAGTAACATCGAGTGATGCAGGATACGATGAGGGTGGAGATGCGCTGTGCGGAAAGTTGCTGGCCTTTCAAACGCTCCGCTATAGGTAACAGAAGACGCTGAGATTTTTGAAAGGGGCATGTTCTTTCCAGATAAAAGGCAAGCGCATGTAATCGCATCTCCTCCGCAGTGGAGTGTGGTTTCGGGTAAAAGGTAGATAGGCTTATAGGCTCATTTATATGGAAAGGCGAGTTAACCTTTGGCAGAAAAGTGGGGTGAATGCGAAGAGTTACTCCCTGCTCGGTGAATAACATGTACGGAGGATCAGCAGAGAGTGCTGCCAGTTCACTCACGCGTCAAGCGGAAGTAATAGCAAGCAGGAATGTCACCTTCATGGTGAGCGTGTGAACATCGCATGTGGCAAGTGGCTCGAAAGCGGGACGAGTCAAAGTGTCCAGGACTAGACCTAGGTCCCATGGCTCCAGGGGAGGTTTGTGAGAGGGATATAGATTTGCGATACCTTTCAGAAATCTTTTGGTCAGCAAGTGAGCGAAGACTGAACAGCCATCAATGGGGGGGGGGGATCGAAAAGTGGAGATTGCCACTAAATAGACCCTGAGTGAGGATATTGCCAGTCCTCCAATCTTCAGATGTAGAATATAGTCAAGTACTTGTTGTATGGGTATAGATAGAGGGTTGACACCTCTTGCCTCACACCACGATTGAAATCAATGCCATTTATGAAGGTAGGTCTTTTTGAGTAGTCTGGCACCTGCTATGTATAAGGATATCTTTTACTGCCTGAGAACAAGTCATTTCTGGACTTTGGAGCCAGCTAAGAGCCATGCGGTGAGGTGTAGGCGGTCGATGTAAGGATGAAGGACTGATCCGTGCTGCTGTGACAGTAAGTTGTGTAGCTCCGGGAGTCATCACGCTTGCGATACAGACATTCATGCTAACTGGGGCAGCCATGTTTGTCGGGGCCAAAAAGGTGCTATTAGTATCACTGTCGCCCTATCCCAAGCTATTTTCTCCAGTACTCATGGAACGAGTGGAAAGGGGGAAAAGCGTACAGTAAGGGATGCTGCCCACGGTCGATAAGGAAGGCATCGCCCAGCAAAGCTGAGCCGATGCCCGCTCTCAAGCAATAGCGGCGGCACTTTCTGTTGCGCTGAGTCACAAAAAGGTCTATGGTGGGACATCCCTAGTGTTCAAAGAGGTTGCGGGCTATGTCGTTGAGCAGCTCCCACTCGTGCTGCAGGGGAAAAGTCCTGCTGAGGGCATCGGCAATAGTGTTGTTCCTGCCAGGAAGGTATGCAGCAATGAGGGTGATCCCATGCCGGATAGCCCAATTCCATAAGCAGATGGACTCGGCGCAGAGAGATCGGGATCAAGAGCCCCCCTGGCGATTTATGTAATAAACGGTGCAAATGTTGTTGGTGAGGATCTGTACTGTGATACCTCGTATCAGGTGCAGAAAATGCTTGCAGGCGTTGAACACCGCCCGCAATTCTAGAAAGTTTATGTGTAACAGGGATTCTTGATGTGTCCATAGTCCCTGTTCATGATATTGTTATATATGGGCTCCCCAACAGATTAAGGAAGCATCTGTGGTGATTTGTGCAGCTGGTTTCGGGCCGTGAAAGGGGACACCCGATAAGATATTCTTTGGGGCGTTCCATCACAGTAACGAGTCCCTGACGTGTTTGGGGACAACAACGGACTTGTGCGTGCTGTCGGCTCCTGGTGTATAAATGGTGAGTATCCAATGCTGAAGGCACCTCAAGTGGAGTCCCGCATGAGGCACAACATAAGTGGTAGCCGCCATGTGTCCCAGCAGCTTCAGGCAGGTGAGTATTGGAATTTTGGGGGTGACGAGTAAGGGGTTCACCAAGTCTTGGATGGTGTGAAACCTGTCCACGGGTAAGTACACTGTCGCGGTTATCGAGTCTAGCCTCGCCCCGATGAACTCAAGGGATTGGGAAGGCGTTAGGGAAGACTTTGACAGATTGATAATGAGCCCTAGGGCTTCAAAAGTTGCCCTGGTTGTGTCGACTGCCACCATAGCTTCATCTAAGTTAGGGGCCTTTAACAGACAAGTCGTCCAAATAAGGGAACGTCGTGATGCTGAGACGTCGGAGGTGGGTGGCAACAACCACTAGGGTTTTGGAAAATACTCTTGGTGCTGCTGATAGACCGAAGGGTAACATCCTGTACTGACAGTGCTCTGCGCCCAGTGTGAAAGGGAGGAACCTCCTGTGGGCAGGGTGTACCGTTACATGAAAGTACGCGTCCTGCAAATCGAGGGACACGAACCACCCTTTTTCAGAGCTGGAATGATAGAGGCTAACATGACCATTCTGAATTTGTGTTTTCTGAAGGTGGCGGTTGAGTCTGCGCAAGTCCAGGATAGGCCTCCATCCCCCAGACTTCTTTTGAGTGAAGAAGTTCCGGGAGTAGAAGCCTTTCACTCTGAATTGATCCGGTACCCTCTCCACTGCCCCGATGGTAAGTAAGCATGAGACCTCTTGGTGCAGAAGAGGTTCATGAGAGGGATCCCTGAAGAGGGATGGGGTCGAGTAGAGAAAGAGATGGTGAAGCCTGACATGAGGATCTCTTGGACCAAACAGTCTGTGGTTATAGCGAACCAGCGCAGGTGGTATGGTCTCAACCGGTGATGGAACAAACTTGCCATGATGTGTGGCGCCTCTGTAAGGGGGATGGCACGCAGTCCCTCAATTGACACGTCAAACCTGCTGCCGAGCGTGCTGCTGGTTGGACGCTTTGCTGGGCTGTGGGCGGCGTTTCTGTGGTCATTGCCTCTGTCTAGGCTGATCGTATGGCCTGAAGCGAAACACGGCATAAGAGAATGGTCTCTGTTTGTTGTAGGGCCCAAATCTCTTGCGTCTTATGGTGGAGTGTACATCCCGAGTGTCCTCAGTGTCGTGCGAGAGTCTTTGCCAGAGTGCATTTTGGGCGAAAAGTAGCTGACGATCAAAAGGTAAGTCCTCCACTTTTGACTGAAGGTCCTTTGGGACAGATGCCAGTTGGAGCCAGGAGGCACGGCGCATGACCACTGATGTCACTGTGGTCCTAAAAGCCGTGTCAGCAATATCGAGGGCGATTTATAGTGCTGTGCGGGCTGCTGTGTAGCTCTCCTGCACTACAGCCTTCAAGATCTGCCTCTTAGTCTCAGGTAAGTATTCCAGGAGAGACACCAGCTTGGTATAATTGTCAAAATCATGATTAGCGAGGAGAGCCGTGTAATTAGCCATCCTGAGGGTTGCCGTGGCAGAGGAATAAATTTTTCTGCCCAACAGATCCAAGCATTTTGTGTCCTTATCAGTGGTTGTGTTTCTACCTTGTGCTGTCTTTGCTCTCTGTTGTGAGGCATCCCTGATGATGGAATTGGGCTGATTGTGTAAACAGGAACTCCGTATCCTTAGACAATACAAAATATTTCTTATCTGCCCGCTTGTTCATAGGCAGCGTAGAGGCTGGAGTTTGCCAGATGTTGTTGGCAATCTCCAGAATGGCCTCGTCAAAGGGGAGCGTCAGCTTGGATCTTTGAGACGGCTGAAGATTTTTTAGCAGGCGGTGCTGTTTCTGCAGCATATCCGTGGTCTGCAGTTCCTGGGCGTGAACTTAAAGAGTTCCTGGAACTGCTTGTAGTTGTCTGTAGGGGAAGAATCACCCTAAAATACCGCATCATCTGGTGAAGAGGATGACTGATCCATGGGGGACTCCATGTGCTGCTGCTCGTGGTCGGAGGGCAGATTATCATCCCTCTCCTGTTGACTAGAGGTCGAGGGCACATCACCTGTGGGCGTTGGAGGAGCTTACCGAAGAGGTGGGATGTCTTGGGCTGGGCGCTGCGGAGACTGTGAATGTCTGCGCTTCAGCGATCTGGAGGTGGGGTAAACTGCGCTATGCAAGCGTGGATATTCACGCTGGTAGTAGGTGTAATGGCAGCTGTGACGGTGATATGTGAGAGGGGAGTGCCTTGGGGAATAGGTACTTACACTCCTAGGGTATGTCTACACTAGGCTCGTTAGTTCGAGCTAGGTAGGGTAATTAGGGCAACCGGAATTGCAAATGAAGCCCGGAATTTAAATATCCCGGGCTTCATTTGCATGTTCCCGGGCGCCGCCATTTTTAAATCCCCCTTAGTCCGAACTCCATGCCCGCGGCTACACGTGGCACAGACTAGGTAGTTCGAATTAAAGATCCTAATCTGAACTACCGTTACTCCTCTTGGAATGAGGAGTAACGATAGTTTGAATTAGGGTCTTTAATTCGAACTACCTACTCCGTGTCGCGTGTAACCACGGGCACAGAGTTCGGACTAAGGGGGATTTAAAAATGGCGGCGCCCGGGAAGATGCAAATGAAGCCCGGGATATTTAAATCCCGGGCTTCATCTGCAACCCCGGTTCCCTGATTTGCCTACCTAGCTCGAACTAACAAGCTAGTGTAGACATACCCCTATAGTGCCGAGAGTACCAAGAAGGAGTTGGAGATCTGGGTGACCTTGATCACGCTGTATAGTGTGAAGGTGAGCAGGAGCAGTAGGATCAATAGTAATGCTGTGGTGAGTAGGATCGATGTGGAGATCTTAGATACTGCTCTCGAGGGGGAGTGTAATGCCCATGTCGATGGCTTCCTGAACGATAAGAAGCTGGAGGAGAAGGTTCAGGAGAGAAGACAGCTATCTCAGGGCTCGGTGTCGGTGTGCATACGTGTCTAGACTTTTGCTGTGCCTTGGTAGGTATTGAAGAGGCACGCGAAGGAGGTGGAGCCATGCCCAAAGGGCTAGTTGGTGCGGAGGTAAAAATCTCTCGGTTCCAACATCTCCCAATGGCGAGATGGAGTTAACGGCGTTGGTGTTGGTGATGTCGGTGCCGCCATTATCGCCGGTGCCGGCAACCGTGCTGGCGTTGGTGCCGAGGACGTCGGCACTGATGGCTGTTGATACGGTGCCGTTGGCGCTGACGGTTGTTGATGCGGTGCCGTCGGCACCGATCGTTTCGGTGCCGGAGGTATCGGCGCTGAGGCTGGTGGTCTCGAAATGGCAGGAGGCTCTCTCGGTGCCGCCGCTGGTGCCGATTCTGGTCGCGGGGCCACGCGGACTGTTGGTGCCAGGTCAGTCAGAATGGCGGGGCTCGGAGCCAATGTGCTACGGCTCTTGCCTATCCTGCCAGTAGCATGTCTTGGTGGCAGACCCGAAGTGCCCAGTGCATCGCCTGCACTGACACTCCTGGAAGGAGTGGAACTCCTCTTCGCATGAGAGTTACGTGGCCCAGAGGTCTCGTCCGCTGGCTGCTCTGTGGTGGGCGGCTGTAACACTCTATTAAAAAGAAGCATTTTCAGCCACATCTCTCTATCCCGCCTGGTGCGGACGGTTAGTGAGGGTGGATAATTTGGAGCAGTGAGTGCACTTTTGGGGGATATGACCTTCCCCAACGTACTTGATACAGCACAAATGGCCGTCCGACGCAGGCATGGCATCTCGGCATGTTGCGCACTTCTTGAACCCGGGGGAACCGGGCATGGTGGCACTGGAGGAGTCGGTCAGGCACAGTCTTTCTTAAGAATAAGGGTTTGTTTTTTTTTTAAACTGTCAATGTTGAACTGTTGAAACTCTAAATACCTATATACATGAACTTCTTTTTCTGTAAGAAAACTATCTAAACTAGAACTATGACTACTGGAAGGGACTAAACTGGAATGAATAACACACTTTATATCTTTTTAGTCTTTTTGTGTTTCTCCTCAGAATGAAGGAGGAGCTCGTACAGATTCCGTCTGCGTCCGTGGACGGTTAGGAGGAACTGGTGGGGCCGGACCGCGCTCTGCGAAAGGGCATGAATGGCGCGAGGCAGCATCTGCGCATGCGCGGTCTGGTGGGGCTACTGCTACAGAAAACTTTCCAAGCTGCGGCGCCGGGACAAGCCCGACACCTTCAGTGGAGCACCCCCGGGGACACTACTCGACGAAGGAGGAAAAGTTATTTACTTGTTCCCATAATATAAGAACTAGGGGCCACCAAATGAAATTAATGGACAGCAGGTTTTAAACAAATAAAAGGAAGTTGTTCTTCACACAGCGCACAACCAACCCGTGGCTACACGCAGGAGGAGTAATGGTAGTCCGAATTAGGGGCTTTAGTTCGAACTACCTAGCCCGTGCCGCGTGTAGCCGCGGGCAGGGAGTTCGAACTACCGGGCATTTAAAAATGGTGGCGCCCGGGAACATGCAAATAAAGCCCGGGATATTTTAATCCCGGGCTTCATTTGCAAGTTCGAATGACTACATTAGCCACCCTAGTTCGAACTAGGGTGGCTACTGTAGACATACCCTAGCAGGCTTTAAAAGAGAACTAGATAAATTCATGGAGGTTAAGTCCATTAATGGCTATTAGCCAGGATGGGTAAGGAATAGTGTCCCTAGCCTCTGCTTGTCAGAGGGTGGAGACGGATGGCAGGAGAGAGATCGCTTGATCATTACCTGTTCAGTTCACTCCCTCTGGGGCCCCTGGCATTGGCCACTGTCGGCACACAGGATACTGGGCTGGATGGACCTTTGGTCTGACCCAGTATGGCCATTCTTATGTTCTTATTCACAGTGGGAGCTGGGATTCAGTAGGTGTGAAAAAGGTGGAGCCTCAGGCAGAAGGGTCAGAGCTGAGGCTAGCCTCAAGCCAGGGGTTCACCTGCTGCCCACGATCAGCCCCTAAACATGCCAAGTATATCCCATCTATAGGTAATACTATTCAGGCCAACAAAATAAACAGACCAATATCAACAAATTATTATTTTTTTTAGCAATTATATAGCAAGCGAAGATGTATAATAGTTTCTTGACATTGATCGGTTTTTGTGTTTTCCTTTTGGTAAAATTAGCTGCATGTGATTTTCACCAAAATAACTATTACAAAGCATAGAGATCTGAAGAGACATAATACACGCATACAATATGTGGCTGAAACAATGAATTCTTGATCATGCAAAAATTACAGTGCTTAATTAATTTCTGTGGTAACTCACTGATACAATCTATATATTTCATTTGTGACCTAAAGAGCCCTACTCAAAATACTGATAAGATTAGGATTGGATGAGATTTCTGGAAATCATCTAATCCAATCCCTGCTTGAAGCTGGGCCACCCTCAGCTAAATCAAGCCAGCCACTTTGTCAATCAGGGGCTTAAAAACTCTAAGGATGGAGATTCCACTACTATTCCAGTGAAACAATTTTTCCAAATATCCAACCTAAACCTTCCCCACTGCAACTTGAGACCATTACTTCTTGTTTTGTCATCGGCCACAAATGAGAACAGAGTAGCTCCATCCTCTTTGGAATACCCCTACAAGTAGCTGAAGACTGCTATCAAATCCACCCTCATTCTCTTCTGCAGTCTAAATAAGCTCAGTTCCTTCAGTCTCTCCTCATAAAGTCATGTGCCCCACCTCCCTAATCATATTCATTGCCCTCTGCTGGACTCTCTCCAATTTGTCCACATCCTTTCTGTATTGGGGTGGGAGGCCAAAACTAGACACAATTCTCCAGATGTGACCTCACCAGTGCCTAATAGAAGAATAATCATTTGCCTCAATCTGATGGCAATGCTCCTAAAAATGCATTCCAATATGCTGTAAGCCATGGGTTTCCAAACTGGGGGAGGGCGTGAAGAAATTGAAGCGGGGATGGGGGGGGGAGTGAGGTGACCCAGCCCCCGCCACCATCAAGTTTTGCTGCCCCAGCAGTCAGTTTTTTTTTTTTTTTTTGCTCAACAAGTTTTGCTATTTTGATTTCAAAAATCAAAAAGGGGGCGTGATGTCGAAAAGTTTGGAAACCACTGCTGTAAGCCTTCTTGGCAACAAGGGCACATTGTTGACTCATATCCAGCTTTTCGTTGACTCATATCCTATTTTCGTTCATATAATAGGGTGTTAGGAATTATTAAGAAAGGGATAGAAAATAAGACACAGAATATCTTACTGCCCCTGTATAAAACTATGGTATGCCCACATCTTGAATACTGTGTACAAATGTGGTCTCCTCACCTCAAAAAGATATTTTGGCCTTGGAAAGGGTTCAGAAAAGGGCAACTAAAATGATTAGGGGTTTGGAACGGGTCCCATATGAAGAGAGGCTAAAGATTGGGACTTTTCAGTTTAGAAAAGAGGAGACTGAGGGGGGATATGATAGAGGTATATAAAATCATGAGTGGTGTGGAGAGGGCCGATAAAGAAAAGTTATTTATTAGTTCCCTAAATAGAAGAACTAGAGGACACCAAATGAAATTAATGGGTAGAAGGTTTAAAACTAATAAAAGAAAGTTCTTCTTCACACAGCGCATAGTCAACCTGTGAAACTCCTTGCCAAAGGAGGCTGTGAAGGCTAGGACTATAACAGAGTTTAAAGAGAAGCTAGATCATTTCATGGAGGTTAGGTCCATAAAAGGCTATTAGCGAGGGGATAGAAATGGTGTCCCTGGCCTCTGTTTGTCAGAGGCTGGAGATGGATGGCACGAGACAAATCGCTTGATCATTGTCTTTGGTCCACCCCCTCTGGGGCACCTGGTGCTGGCCACTGTCGGCAAACAGGCTACTGGGCTAGATAAACCTTTGGTCTGACCCAGTACGGCCATTCTTATGTATGTTCTTATATGTTCTTACTGTAATCCCCAGGTCCTTTTCTGCAGAACTGATGCTTAGTCAGTCGGTCCCCAGCCTCAAACAGTGCAGGGGATTCTTTCATCCAAAGTGCAGGACTCTGCAATTCTTGTTGAACCGGATTTCTTTAGGCCCAATCCTCCAAATTGGCTAGGCACTCAGGATCCTCCAGCACATCTACCTCTCCCCCTCCCCAGCTTAGTGTCATCTGCCAACTTGCTGAGGGTGCAATCCATCCCATAATCCAGATCATAATGAAGATGTTTAACAAAACTGGCCCTAACGCTAACCCCTAGTGTACTCCACTTAATACCAGCTGCCAACTAGACATTGAGCCGTTGATCACTACCCATTGAGCCTAACAACCTAGCCAGTTTTCCACCTACCTTATAATCTAGTCATCCAATCTATATTTCTTTAACTTTCTGGCAAGAATATTGCAGGAGATCATTTCAAAAGCTTAGCTAAAGTTAAGGTATATCACGTCCACCACTTTCCCCACTGCCAAAGAACAGGTTATCTCATCATAGAAGGCAATCAGGTTGGTCAAGCATGACTTGCCCTTGGTGAATCCACGTTGACTGTTTCTGATCACCTTCCTCTCCTCCAAGTGCTTCAAAATGGATTCCTTGAAAACCTGCTCCATGATTTTTCTGGGGACTGAGGTAAGGCTGAATGGTCTGTAGCTCACCGGATTCTCCTTCTTCCCTTTTTTAAAGATGGACACTAAGATCAGAGGGGAAAAGAAGCAATGAGAGTTGCAGTATTTTTAAATGTACAATTTAGCCTCTCTTAAGTACTTAGTTGTAAAATGATACATATAATTCCATCATAATTCAGTATTCCATGTCTGAAGACATTTCTAATATCTATATTTGTGTAATATATGCCAGATAGTACTGAATAAAGGTTTATTTTTCCTCAATGATATTGCTAAGTGACAGTGACTTGAGTCACCAACTCAGATTTATCAAATGAAGTCTGCCCCATTTGGGACTATTCAAAGTTTAGGGCCATCACACAGATAAATATTTAAAATGTGGATACAACAAATATATAAAGACAAAAGATTTAATGTTTACTCATGTAAAACATTACAACTGCATGTATGCCACATAGTCCCCTAAAAATAAACAATTAATTACAGAAAAAACCTCAAACACACGGACACCAGTGTTATGAACTAACCAGTCCACTGGATACCATATGGAACAGAAGTAATCAGACAGCAGAGGAGACAAAAAAAACCCACAGCAAATGGGGAGAGCTATGAGGGGAGTACCAGCATGAAGCCCTGTGGGGGTGCCAGGGCTTTACTTCTGGGACAAGTGTCAGTTTCAGCCCTAGTGCTCTCTCCCATTGCTAAAGCCCAGAGCCCTATGCCACCACCCTGCTGAAAGTGGTAGTGCAGCCATGGAGAGCTCTGAGCCCCAGAACCACATATGAGGCTACAGCTGCAAATGGAGCTGTGGGACTGAAGCCCCAGCACCCTCCTGTGAGGCAGAAATGAGGAGCAGATCCACAGGGCTGAAGCTGCAAGCCCCAGTGCTCCTCCCAGGTATAAAGCCCTGAGCTCTGGTACTCCCGCAAGTCAGAAGCCTTGAGATCCCCCCACCTGGAGTCTTGGAGCCAACCACACATGTGAGCCTAAAAAAAAGGTCCAAAATTGCATCTTTTAGAGATAGTTATGAGACCGCACTGTCCTCTGATAGTGATTTGCCTAAAGGAGTCTTTACCTTGAATCAACAGCTGTTGGAAATCATAGAGAAAGCAATATATTATGTACTTACGTCATGGCTAGTAGTGTACTATTATTTATATTGGAATTGGTATATATTATAATATACGATAAATGTATTACTGTGTGATTTAGATATCACCCCATCATTAACGTGTATCTTTTACCATACTAGTTTATAACATGTTATGGGTTTTGTTCTTTTGGGGATATTTATTTTATTTTTAGCAAAATAGCTTGATAGACTGGAACATGGGCGTGTTGTAGTGGTTTTGTGTATCATACTTATAAATACCACTAAAATCCAGCTTGTTAAATAGGACATCACTAGTTTATATAAATCAGAAAAAGCATAAAGTTCAGTTGAGGAGATGGCGTTTTAATATTTCTTCTCCTTTCTACTCACCATAAATAAAAAATCCAACTACCATAACTGTTGACAAATGATGCTTCTGAAATGCATAACCTTCAGCACACTTTTCTACTTATAATAATTTTAGCTGTAGAAGTCTGTACTAGGAAAATCATTTCATTTTAATTATGCCTTTCTACTTTTGTATTTTCATTCTAATATTATAATCTGTCTTTCTCTGTGTATGTGTGGGTTGGTCTGAATAATTCTGGATAATACCAGCTCCTGAAATGAAGATGTGGGTAATGGAGTTCAGCGTTCTCTTTGTGTCAAGTCTGAGGCCACATCTACGCTACGGTATGAAGTCAAATTTATTATGGTCGATTTCTGGTCAACCGATTTTGCAAAGTCGAAGGTCTGTGTCCCCACCACAGGGAAAAATTCAACGTAGTTAGAAGTAGCACATCGCCATTAGGAAGGCTGCCATCTATTTTGAGAGTGATGCACTGTTAGTAGCTATCCCACAATGCCTGTGCTGCTTTGCATTCTGGGTTATGCTCCCAGTGAATGCTGGGACCAAAACTGTGCAGCAGGTGGTTATGGGTTCATGTCATCTGCATCCCATAATGTGCTCGTCTACTCCCTACCCTTTGAATGAGAAAAGTCTTTTTGTGTCCTTTTTGGACTTAGTTGTTCATGCAGATGCCATAGCAGCACGAGCATGGATCCACATTAAACCACTGTGATGGGAATGTCTACCTTGATGCGCCCAATGGAGCAGTATTTCAAGAGCATTAGCATGGCACTCCAGGAAAAGGACGAAGAGGATGAGAAGAAGGAATCTCTTCCATCTTGGGGTCCCATGCATACATTGTGCAGACAAGCCCTTGCATTAAACAAAATGGAACTGCAGCTGGCATCTGATCCTACTGACACAGCGGAATGCCAGTTCTGGTGATATGAGACAAGCATACACTCATGGGGTCCCATTGTGTTGCACATGAGACAATCTGCAGTGGCTGCAAAATTTGTGAATGCGCAAGGCCACTTTCTTGGAACTTTGCGAATGGCTTTCCCCTGCCCTGAAGGGCAAGAACACCAGAATGAGACCCGCTCTTACTGTGGAGAAGTGCATGGCAATTGCCTTGCAGAAGCTTGCAACACCAGACAACTACCAGTCAGTTGGGAAGCAGTTTAGAGTGAGGAAATCTACAGTGGGGGCCACTGTTATACAAGCAGCTAAGGCGATCAATATCATTCGGCTACGGAGGGTTGTGACTGGGAAACATGAATACCATAGTGCATAGCTTTGCTGCGATGGGGTTCCCTAACTGTGGTCAGGCAACAGATGGAACACACATTAGGGATGTGAACAACTAGTCGCTTCCCCTCTCCCCCTTGCTGCCTCTATCAGAAAGAGACAGCAAGGGGAGGAAGAGGCAGGGGTGCTTCAAAGCGGCAGTGCCATGTGGAGCCTGGAGTCAGCTGGGAATTCCCCCACTGACACCAGGCTCCATGTGGCACTGCCACTTTGAAACGCTGCGTGGAGCCTGACACTGGGCTCCCCACGGCATTTCAAAGCGGCAGTGCCACATGGAGTCTGGGGTCAGCTGGGGACTCAAGAGTCTCATAGACTCATAGACTTTAAGGTCAGAAGGGACCATTTTGATCATCTAGTCTGACCCCCTGCACAATGCAGGCCACAGAATCTCACCCACCCACTGCTAGAATAATCCTCTCACCTATATCTCAGATATTGAAGTTCTTGAAATGATGGTTCAAAGACCCCAAGATGCAGAGAATCCTCCCGCTAGTGACCCATGCCCCATGCTACAGAGGAAGGCGAAAAACCTCCAGGGCCTCTGCCAATCTACCCTGGAGGAAAATTCCTTCCCGACCCCAAATATGGCAATCAGCTGAACCCTGAGCATGTGGGCAAGACTCATGAGCCAGACACCCAGAAAAAAGTTCTCTATAGCAACTCCTATCTTCCCACCATTGGCCTATATACCACTGATAGTGAAAGGTCAATTAATTGCCAAGATCATGTTACCTCATCAAACCATCCCCTTCTGATCTCAGGATCCATGTGACGCTGCCACTCTGAAATGCCGCAGGGACCACGAGGTCCCCTGCTAGGGACTACTTGAGTCCCCCGCTGGCCCAGTGCTCCATGCAGCGCATAGCAACAGCACAGTTTAGACATGGCCTGAATATATGGGTCTTGGGAAAAAAGAACTCTCAGATTAGAAGCTCACAATGGAAGTGATTAAAGTGATGGCTGAACTTTTAGGAAACTATGTAAGAAAGACAGGATGCAGGTTTGAATCAAATTAAGTCAGTTGCCTGTTTCCATAATTGGTGTTCTTTGAGATATGTTCCACATGTCCATTTAATGTAGGCTGTGTGCTCGTCACATGCTATGTTCCACATGTCCATTCAATGTAGGCTGTGTGCTCGTCACATGCACCATTGCCAGATTTTCCCTTAGCAGTACCCGTAAGAGAGCTGGCTCGTGCCCCCTGGAGTGGTGTGCACATACCATGCTTTATAGGGCACCTCTGTCCCTCTGCACCCTCAGTTCCTTCTTGCTGGAGAACTCCAACAGTGGGAAAGGAGGGCAGCATGTTGAATAGGCATGAGCAACACATCTCAAAAAACACCAGTTACAGAAATAAATAACTTTTCTTTCTTCTTCAAGTGCTTGCTCATGCCCTTCAACATAGGTGACTCCAAGCAGTATCTCTAGAGCTTGGAAGAGTTCACTGTCATGACAGCTGCAACACAGCTTTTTCAAAGGTTGCATTTTTTCGGGCTTGTTGCATCAGGGCATTGTGCATTGCAAAGGTGTGCACCGAGGACCAAGTCACAGCCTTGCAAATCTCCTGGAGAGGAACACTGATGACGAAGGCTGCAGAAAATGCTTGCACTCTGGTCAAGTGGGGCCCTGACAAATGGGGCAGCTGAGCACCTGCCAGCTGATCTCATGTATTTATCCAATTGGAGATTTTTTGTGTGGATACCAGAAGCCCCTTCATTGTCTCAGCATATGCAAGAAAGAGCTGAGGCAATTTACAGAACAACTTCATTCTGTCAATGTAGAAAGTGAGGGCTCTGTGGATATCCAGGGTATTTGGTTGCCTATCTTCATTGGTTTCATGAGGTTTAAGGGAGAAGACCAGGAGGAAGATGTCCTGACCCATGAGGAAGGCATGATGCAGTTGCAGATGGACCCTGAAGACAATGTACAGGGGTTCCAAGGTCAATGCACACATCTCTGAGACTCTCCTAGACAACATAATTGTCACCAGGAAGGCCGCCGTCCAGGATAGGTGCAGAAGGAAGCACGTGGCCTTGGGCTCAAAGGGCAGTCTGGAGAGGATCAGATTATAATACCATTGGGGAGGCCATACATGTGGAAGGAGTTGCTCACAACCCCTTGGAAATCTGATCATTGTGTCATGTGAAGACACAGACTAGCCTTATATCTGGAAAGCAGAGATCGCTGCCAGGTGCATTCTGATGGACACAAGCATCAGGCCTTCCTCCTTTAAGGAGAGAAGATAATCAAGGATGGTCTGAATAGGAACCTCTCCTGGGGTGAGACCTCTCTGCTCAGTCCACACTGAAAATCTAGTTCACTTGTCCACATATGCCTGCCAGGTCGCCTATATGCAGCTTCCCAAGAGAACCTGCTGAACTGCCACCGAGAATTACTATTTCTCTGTATTTCACCGTGAAGCAGTTAGGCCATAAGGCGGAGATTCTTGTCAGTCCTCCATGGCCTGGGTGTTGGTATCAGTGGTCAGTACATCACACGCTCTACCAGCCTGGCCTCTGACCAAGCCTTGGTGCCTCCCACAATACCTTTGATACTGCAGATGGGTTCCCAGGAACTGGGTACAAAAGAAAAGAATGAGGCCAAGGGTGAAACACTGTGGAATCCTTGCATAAAATTAATGCACAGTAAGATCTGCCTTTCCTGGTAGGGAATGTTATCCTTTGAGCAGAATAAATGAGAAAACTGCAGACAAATGGCATTATTCTACTACAAACCATTCTGATTATCTCTCAATAAATAAATTATAGCTTTGGTAGGGGACAATAAACAGGAATTTTAACTGCCTCTGGAAACAAAGGGTAAAAAGGTAAAGAATGTGCTCCCTTGTATAGGAGAAGCTCCCTCATAAGCCAGTGGATTCTTCCTTGTAAGTTTGGCAATCAGAAGGAACACAGATACAGATATTCTGTAACGTATTCCATCCAGAAAGTTTACAGATCTTCAGATTCTAATTTAGGGAAGTAGGTAAGATTTGGAGGTGACATTCAATGGAGAGCCCAGAACTTAGGAATTTGCATTCTCCACTGGCTCCAACTAAGCCCAACCTTACTGACTTTATATTTCACTCCAACTTTTTTCTACATAAGTGGTTTTAATGGAGAATCCTCTTTTGTGGGCTTGGGAGTGCTACTTTCAGATTACTTTCCCTTTTGTTGCTGTTGCTTCCACTGTATATTTAAAGTCAGTGCAACTGCACTACAGGATTATTAATAAGCATCCAAATTATACTTTTAGAATTTGGACTCTACTTATGCAAAGGAAGAGAAAAATAATTAAATACCTGAAAATGGTTCAATATTTACCTGTATAAATAACAAGCTAGGGAGGTGGAAGAACTGCAGAATGATCAGAAAGAGCTCATATAGTGGAGCATAAACAGGGACACTTTTTTCCTGAGATATCCAGGTATGAGCACTAATTTAAGAAAAAAAAGCAGAGCTACATGATCATTGTGGATTTCTAATATGAAAGCACAACTATTACTCATAGAAAGAAAACCATGTAATGTAACTTTAAGAGTCTCAGCCTCTGATGCTTATTGCTTAGCAACCAGGCCTCTTTAGCTAACCACTTCTTTTCATCAGAGTCACGACTAACTGGTAGAGATGATAACATGATTCAGAGTACAAGTGTTTCAAAAGTACCTGTATTTTGTTCATACAGTACTGAGCTGCAAGTGTCAATACAATTTATGTAGTGATAAAACAGAGAGAAAATATCTGTTCAGTAATAAAATACTGTAATTAGGTTACCATATTACAAGAACAACATACTTGGAAATGGATGTTGCCAGATAGTTTTTGAAAAGTAACATAGCACAATGGCAAATATTCTATAAAAACATTTATCCTGAGTGCTGCCAGACAATATATCTTAAAAAAAAAAAAATCAGTATCACCAAGACATTGAATTTATTATGGTGATTTTTTTTTTAAGTTTTAAAAATTATTCTTGTCTTAGGACCTATTCAAAGCCCACAGAATTCAACAAGAGACTTTCCATTGACTTAATTGAGCTTTTGATCAGGCACCTAACACATAAGCAAAGAGATTACAAGGCAGAACCTAATGAAATGGCAGCAGTTTAACTGAAAAAAGTTCCTGTTTCATCATCTTTATCACTACTGGGAGTTCACCTAATTAATATACTCTTTCTACTTTTCCATCATTGAAGATTCTGAAACACAGGATTGAAAAATACCTTAGGAATTCTCTGAGGACTTTATCTCATCTGGATTATGAACCAAGAGAGAGTTCATTGTATAGTATTACATTTTAGGGTCTTTATATTTTATCAGTATATTTTTGAGGTATATTCAGTAAAAAATAACTGAATAACTAAATGATAATTTAGCCTTATCTGAGATGTAAGGAAAACTAATTAAATGAAGAAAAAACTGAATATTGAGAAAATAAAACAGTTATAAAACTGCAGATTACTATGCATGTCAAGAGTACAATAAATCCTATATATTTTTAATGTTTATATATTTCTTATACTATGTGAAACAAGTTCCTTCACTGGGATTAAATAAAATAATGGTTTGTCTGTCATTAACAAAAAATTATTACAAGTTTTCAGGTTTCAATGTGAACATCACAATTTACCTTTACTTTCCCATTTCATTCTTTATCTCACTGATTTCCTATTTAACATAGGTCATCCTCTGTACATTCTTTCCAACATCTTTCTGAGGAATAAGGCTATCTGAAGCAACATCAGCCTCAGACCATTATGCCTACCAATATACAACTAGAATAAAAAAGGATAATCATGAATTAATGAAACTGTTAAGTTCCTGCCACAAGTATATGCTAGCACAGGTTGCCCACCACTGTGGTCACATGCCGCCCATTAGGCGTTCTGTGTGTGGTCCACAAGACATTTTGTTTACTGTTGTTCATGCATAAGGTTGCCAGATTCTGCTGGTTTCCAGCCTCATACAGTTTTTCCTTCTGATATTTCTAAAGTGGCATGCCCATAAAGCAAGGAGGGTACATGAAGTGATGTACGTGCTGACTGCACACAATACTGACTATGAGAGCTGTGCACTCCCTCTGCATTCAATCAAAGTGTTGCTAGAGTTCTATCAGCATCCCCTTCAAACTGTAGGTACACAAGCGCAGTTAGCAAAATTACCCTATCTAGGGAGAAGGACTTGGTTATGACAATTTTGCTGCCCGTCGAGATGAAGGAGGGTCAGTCATGAGGCCTGCTCACTAGCCTAGATTGCCCATCACTGTGTTAGCATGTTCATGGATTATTGTAAAAAAAAATTTTTTTTTTAAATCATAGAAACAATAGCAGTAGCAAAGGTGAAAAATCATTTTTTTATTGGTATTATTACAATCATTCACAGTGATGAGGCACAAAAACATAACCGTCACTTCAAAATTACAATGTACTATATGCACAGACTAGTGGTTACTAATTATAATTACATGTTTTTGCTGGTGTACTTTTTTAAATGACTAAAATAACAATTTTAAAGTGTAACTGCCAATTTGAGACAAGTGACAATTTTGACACAACACCACCAAATCATGAAATGAGTCAAATAAAATTTAGTTGAAATAGTGAAAAAAGTGGTGGACATGATGCTGCTAAGTAATAATGTAAGTATACTGATATATAGTAATTTTTTGAACTTTTCAGTCAGATTTTTTAGTAAAAGTCATAGACAGGTCACAGGCAGTAAATAAAAATTCACGGCCCGTCACCAGTCTATCACTTATACTATACACCCGTGACCAAAAGCTGGGCTGAGGGAGCTCTTGAGGACAGTCCAGGGACACCATGGGTACTGGTAGGGTGGCCCGGGAGCCCTGTTGGTGCTGGGGAGCAAGGCAGATGGCAGCATGCAGCACAGGAGCCCCCTGGGAGGGAAGCTGTGTTGGCAGGGCTGGCACGCTCCATACACAGCTCTCTGGAAGCAGCTGGTGTATTCTTGTAGCTCCTAGTGGGAGGGAATGCCTGAGGAGCTCTGCATGCTGTCCCCACCACGAGCACTAGCTCTGCAGCTTCCATTGGCCAGGAAGTGCAGCCAATGGGAGGTGTGGGGGAGATGCCAGAAGGAAAGGGCAGCACACAGTGCCCCCTGGCCCTTCCACCTAGGAACTGCAGATAAGTGGGCCTCTTCCAAGGAGCTCCCCTGATGTAAGCACCCCAACCCCTACTCCACATGCTCTTCCGCACCTTTCAGCTTTCCCCAGCTCTCAGTTTAAAAACTACTTTATGACCTTTTTAATTTTAAGTGCCAGCAATCTAGTTCTACCACTCAGACCTCTGGCATTTGAGATAACAGTAGGCAATAGCAGCAGAAAGTTCTCTCCTCCGCACCTCAATTACTAGCCCCAATTTTTCCATCACAAGCCATAAGCCTATCCCTCCCAATTCCAGTTGCCCTCTCAGCACTTTACATCAATTTTCTACCTCCCAGGCCCAAACTGGTCCATTTCTTGTTCGTTCTGAATTCAAACTGGGCAGCTTCATCCTCCATATTGCCTGTGTCTGAGGAGCAAAATGAGAAGGAGGGAAGCACTGAGACACCTGCCATGGAAAATTTCAGCCCAAATGGTTGAAGTTTGACATACCTCTTACAATGGGATGCATCTGTCAATTTTAATAGTAGAACAGTCCTTGACTTTACAATGTTTCTGAAATAAAACTGGTAATTGGAATTATGACCATTGGTTTTGACTTACAATGCTTATTCCTTCAATGGAGTACAATGTGGTTACAAGTTATAATGTTTTGACCCAATTTTCAGGAACCAATTATATCATAAATCCAAGACTGCCTGTAGATAATAATATAAGCCTTGCCTGTAATAGAGTGACATACCATTCATGGTATTTTATAGAATGCTTAAAAACACAAAGAGCTTAAAATTCAATTTAGAAAAGTTTAATACATGTGACAGTAATTCAAACTTGAGAAAATGCAAAACATCGCTTGATCAGTGTTGGAACTCTCTATGACAGAAGTGGGTTTTAAAGAGGGAAATGACAGAGGAGAGGAAAAATGCTGAAAAGTTTGAGGCAGTTCCAAGGATAATCACAGAAACATAGAATTTTAAGGGCAGTTTCATTTCCTGTATGTCACAGTGTGCCAACAGCCACCTGAATACCAAACCAAACAACCAAAAAAGTACAGTATAAAAGCATATGAGAAGTAGTGACCTAGATTCTTCTGTTAATTAGTACCTTGAAAATGATCTGACACAAAATACATTAAGTCAGTCAGTTTCTTTTCATTGATTTTAATGGACTCTCTGGATCAGGCCTCAGATTTGTATCAATATGTCACTATACAAACTAGCAAGCTGTGCAATGGTTATCTATGTTCCCACTGTTTGTTAGTATACTTTCATTTTTCTTTTCTTTTTGTTAGATTGGATGGAAAATGAACCATAAGAGGGTATTGTAGGGATTGTTCATCACCAAATAAAAGACATCCTAACATATTTTTAGTAATATTGGGTTAAATGAGTTTGCATGCCGTAGCACATAGTTTGAAATATAAATATTTAAATAACTGATATGCACATTCAAAATTCTTGATCACTGAATTGTCTTTGTCTAACCTGCGTTGACTAAAATCAAGGAACTTCTTCAAAAATTTTGAAGACTTTTATAATTCAGATACCAAGCATAAACATGAATAGTTCAAAGACTCAGCACTCTATGCAAGCCTTCATACAAACTACTATCAGTAGAAGATTTTCATTATGTAGTAATGCTTAATACAGGGGTGGGCAATAATTTTTGACAGGGAGGCCACTCCAAGATTTTGGAAAGTGGTCAAGGGCTGCACTCTTCCATGATATTAATGGAGGAGATGTGGGGTCTGGAATGGAGGTTGGGTGCAAAAGGGGTAAGGGACTGGGGTGCAGGAGGGAGACTGGAGTCTAGGAAGGAGTTGGGATGAAGCAAGTGGTTGTGAGCTAGGGCAGGGGACTGGAGTGCAGGGGTTTGGGATGTGACCTAGGGTAGGAGGGGATTGTGATCTGGGGCAGGAGATTGGGGTGCCAGATCTGGGAGGGGGTACGGGTGTAAGAGGGGGACAGAGGGTTTTGGTATGTTGAGTGGGGGGCAGGAAAGGGCTGGGGTGCCAGAAGCAGGCTGTGGCCAAGAGACTTACTTGTCAGCTGCCAAACTAGCCTGCCTGTCTGCAGAGCTTAAATGTTTCCCAGACAGCCTGCCTGCTTGCCTGGCCATGTGCTTCATGAATAACTAAGTCCAGGAAAGGGGGCGTGATTCTTCTTAGCTGCCTGTTATTCCTGTTATTCCAACAAGCAGCTCCCATTGGCTGGTTTCTGTCAGAAACTGGCCAATAGGAATGTGCTGGGGCCGGGGCAGCTCCTAAAACTTCCCCCCTCCCCTCCAGTTTCAAAACAGAAATGGAGCCCGGCAGCTGCATTTCTGCGCAGTGCGCGGGGCTGCAGGGGAGCCTGCCTCGGGCTCCCCACTGCCTCCGTGGGCCGGATCCGGTGGCTTGACTGGCCGGATCCAGTCTGCGGGCCGTATTTTGCCCAGGCCTGGCTTAATAGCTAGGACATTTTCAAATATTATAACGCCTGCCTGTATAAATGGAGTCTTTTTGTTTTAAGTTCTGCATAGATTATAACGTCAGGTAAAAGTTGTATCACAAGTCTTGCTTTTTTACAAATTGATGTCATCAAGATAATTAAAAGAAACACAGCATTTACCAAAAATGTGAAAATTTTTCATTTTGTTTCACTCACCATAAGTTTCATTAAGTAATGACTTATGGTGAGTGAAAGTTAAATATGTGAGATGCATTATATTTTCTGAGGCAGACTCAGTATTATGCATACATTGTTGCCAAATGTTCCATATTAACATTTTCAACTCTACCCTCTCAACTCCTTTCTATAGGACACAGAGTTCTAGAGGACAAGGGTCAAATGATAACATATGCCATTAATCTGAAGATTAACTTTGTTCGTCTACAGTGGTCAGAGCTTTTCATTAGTTCTGGTTAGGATCTAGTCTTGTCTTCAGGACAATAAACAAAGCTTAGGGCTTCATGTTGAAACTTGCCTTTTGCACCCCAGAAGCACTGAAAAAATGTACAGTTATAGGGTATATAATGAAAGTGTCAAACTCTGGTGGCATCCCAATGAAACCAGAATAACTTTCAAAAATAAATTCACAGCTAACATCAAAGTACTGTTTATAGAAGATTTTTTCATGTTTATTTTTGTCTAAATAGTAACTTTACTAACCACCCCCAACTGACTTGTTTTAAAAAATAGTATTTTTTCTGCCTCTCAAGATGTGTGTCAATATAATATACGTGAATGGTGCCAGACCAACATCCCTGGAAACTGAAATATTCCATTTATCTATGAAACAGATGATTATAAAAAAGGAACTAAAAATATGTATACAACTCCCCTATGAATATGGTGCACTCCCGGTATTAACAGTTAAGTAAAATCAGAGTACTATAGAAACTATATAGGCAGGGGCTAGCTACATGAAGACTGGCAGTAGGTTCACTGAGGCAAGGTGGACATAGAGGGGCTGGGGGTTTCCAGAGAGGGAGGACCCCAGAGTGTGGGGGAACTGTGGCAGGGCAGTATCCAGAAATGGGGAGGACCCCATGGTCTGGGAGGGACGCGGGTCCTAACATATCAGTTGAGAAAAAAAGATAACAATGGGAGTGACTACAGTTGAAAGGGGCGCTCCAGCACCAAAGAGTTGATTCCCTGAGTGACCACTAGGAAGCGCCAGTGGCAATGAGGTCCACCCTGTTTCAGGGGCCACTCCAAGAATTTGGTAAGTGGTCGAGGGCTGCAGTCTTTCATTATATTAATGAAGGAGGTGCAGGGGTCTGGGATGGAGGTTGGATGCACAAGAGAACTTGGGGTAAGGGACTGGAGTGTAGGATCTGGGAGGGAGTTTGGGTTAAGAAGGGGATTGTGACCTAGGGCAGCGAACTGGGTTACAGGAAGGGTGCAGGGTCTTGGAGGGGAGTGTGACCTTAAGTAGGGATGCAGGGGTTTGGGTTGCGACTTGGGACAGAGGATTGGGTTGCAGGGTCTGAGAGGGATATAGGTGTAGGAGAGGATTCTGGCCTGGGGGAGGCCGAAGTCCTCTCCTGCTGTTCCCAGCTCTTTGCCTTGGCTGGCCCAGGCTGGCTAAGGCCTACCTCATGGAGGGACTTGGGGCGGCTGGTGCATCAGGAGCTCCTGGAGCATGGTGGCCACACCATGTCATAGCAGCTGAGGCACAGAGATTATGCCACATGGCACACTAGGGCTGAGGCTTCATCCCGGCCACCTGGCACTGAATGCCGCAATGTGGGTGCTCTGGGCTTCTCTGGAAGTGGAGGGATCAATGGGGGAATATGAGGGGTAGGGCCTTGGGCACAAGGGAAGAGATCATGAGCTTGCCACCTGGCCGCCCATAAACTTCCTCAAAAAACAAAATATACCTTCCGCTATCAAGAATAAATGAATTTATCTGATTATATTTGGACAATATAAGCAGCAATTGTCCAAGCCAAGAATCAGTACTTCTCCAATTAAAATCAATGTGTAAACTCCCGTTTATCTCCCATAGGAGAATAAAAATAAGCACATCTTTTCTATCCAGCAGCCTGTTCCTATCCACAGTATCTTCAGGCCTGTACACAGAAAAGGTGGTCTTCTACTTCAAGCAGTGGACCAAGAATCAGAAGATCTGGACTCTATAATAAAGCTTACAAAGAAACAAACAAATCACTTCCCGTTCCAAAAAAAGACTGTTTTCCAGATGCATCATGATCAACAACCAAGGAGGACCTCCTATTGCATAGCAGCCTCTTTCCTCACTGTTCAAAGACTCCAGAAGGAGCCAGTTTTTGGGGCTGCAAGTGAAGAACATAAAAATGACCACATCAGGTGAGACCAAGGGCAAGTCTAGACTACATCTTCTTCCAATCACTTTTTTGAAAGCGGGTTTTTTGAAAGCAAAAGTAGTCTGGACGTGTTTTTTCTGGGGAAAAAACCCTTTTTCAAAAATAACGTTCTTCCTATAAAAAGGAGGTTTATGCGGTTTTTCGCGCAGGGATGTAAAATACCATTTAATCAGTTAATCCGTTAAACATTAAATTTAACTGGTTAACCTTTTAAATGGAGATTGGTGGGGGGGGAGGGGTGGCCAGGCTGGAGCAGTCTCCCCTTCCCCTCCACCACAGGTAGGGACCACTTGTGGCTGAGGACATGTCTGCAATTCCTCTGCCTGGCTGTTCTTTGGGGTGGAGGTGTCTCAGAAGGCTTTCGGTCAATTGCCTGGGACCAGGCTTCTTCTTACTCCCTGTTGTAGCTGCTGGGGATCTGGGGGGGAACCCAAGCCCACCCACTCCTCTGGATCCCGGCCCAGGGACCCTATAAGTAGCAGCTATCTGCTTAATATCAATGGAGTCTGTTGCTGTTACATTCTCTGGGCCACTTCCCTGGGAAGATGCTCTGTCCAGCCCTTTCTCTTGGGCTTTGTGGTCAAGTTCTCCCTGGACCCTGTCCAGGGTTCTGCAAGGTGTTGCTGTTTGTTAACAGCTAGTCTTCAGCTGCCTGACCTGGGTTTTGCCCAGATCTGAAGTCCAGCTCCTACTTGGAGCTGTCGGAAGTGCTGTTGTCCTCCCAGTCAGCCCTTAGGTCTGCCTGGGTTGAGCTCCAGCAAGGAATTGCCAGGCCCTGGCCCAGCAGCTTCTTTTATATCCACTTGCTGGGCCCTAACTGGCTGCCAGAAAAGCAGACACTCTAGTATACCTGGAGGAACTCTTTTCTGCTCTTCTCCCCGGGTCAAGAGCTCTGGCCTCCAGCAGGTGATGTAGGGTCAAGTCCACCCTGTCACACCACACCACAGGCAGGGGCTGATCCAGAAGAACTGGAGTGCTGCTGCCTGCGGCATAGCAGGCCGGGCCCACTGCACCACAGGCAGGGGCACTCCAGCCCTGGTGATGCCTACTGGTTAACCTGTTAGCTGGTTAACCATTCACATCCCTAATTACACCTTTCCCAATAGGTATACTATCCTTGGCCAATTCTGTCAAAAGTTTTCTGGAGGAAAAGAAATACTTTAAATATATTTGACTGCTGTTGATCTAGCTAATTAAAAATCATACCAGCTCCTGAATCCCCATTCTCGAAGAGATGTTCTAAATAAAAGTCCAGATATGTATGCGCACATAGCAGTATTCCCTAGAAACGCACTAAGTCAATGGTATTTGTAACAGAACTGTTAAAAAGGCAGATCAAAAAAAATCTAGTCCCTTGATAATTAGAACCTAGTAATGGCAGCATTTTCATTCAGTTTTAATAGTCTCAACACATTACCCTGAAGTTTCAACACTGTCATTTTGATGAATTCAGAAACTTCATACAAATCAGAGGACTATCTTTCAGTCCTTAATGAAGCAAAACTAACACAGCGTCCAAAAATGTGCTCTACATTTTTCACACTGAATCACTGCCAAAATTTAAAAAAGAAAAGGAAATACCCTACAGTAACTCACTTTAAAATAAAGTTCTGGCAAATACAAAAATAATCTTTTTTCTGTAACTTTTCATCAGCTCATCCTCTCTCCAGCAGACAGTACCAAAGATTACACAAGTTTTTTTTAAAAGAAAAACACAAAAAATAGATGAAAACAAACATACTAGCAGAAAGTATTTAAAGAAAAATCAGCACAGCACAAGTAATTTGGATATTAATTAATCCTTTTGCAAAACACTACCACTCTTATGAGCGCCAATCACATGTCTCCTTTCAAAATTCAACTTTTGTCCAAATGAGAAACACATTGGCAATTTTTGCCAGGACCCAAAAGTCATAAAATTTGTGTAAAATGGATCAGTCTTTCAAGAAAGAACGGTTACTTACCTTGTAACTGTGATTCTTCGAGATGTGTTGCTCATGTCCATTCCAATATAGGTGTGTGCGCACAGCGTGCACGTGCCATCGGAAGTTTTTCCCTCAGCAGTACCCTTAGGGCCAGCAGGGAGCCCCCTGGAGTGACACCGGTATACCGGCCCATATATACCCCTGCTGCCCGCCCCCCACTCAGTTCCTTCTTACCAGCATACTCCAGATAAAGGGCAGTGGGCGGGGATTTGGAATGGACATGAGCAACACATCTCGAAGAATCACAGTTACGAAGTAAGTAACCGTTCTTTCTTCTTCGAGTGATTGCTCATGTGCATTCCAGTACAGGTGACTCAAAAGCAGAACCTAAGGAAGCGGGCTGGACAATGAAACTACAGAGGAGTGGAAGACCGCCTTACCCAGGGCAGCGTCCCCTCTGGCCTGATGTGACAGTGCATAGTGGTTGGCAAACGTATGGACGGAGGACCATGTGGCGGCGCTGCAGATGTCCAGGATGGGAACCTGTGCTACAAAAGCGGTGGAGGCAGCCACCGCCCTCGTGGAGTGCGCTCTAAGGGGCAGAGCCGAAACGCCCACCAGGGTGTAGCACTCTCTGATGCAGGCGGTTATCCAAGAGGCTATCCGCTGGGTGGACACAGGTTGGCCCCTCATGTGCACTGCAATAGACAAGAAAAGTTGTGGCGACTTCCGGAATGGTTTGGTCCTGTCTAAATAAAAGGCGTCTAGAGTGTGTAAAGCCTGCTCTTTCCCAGATGCATGCGGTTTAGGGTAAAAAACCGGCAGGAAGATGTCCTGGGAGGTGTGGAAGGACGACACCACCTTCAGCAGGAAAGTCGGGTGAGGGCGGAGCCGGACCTTATCCTTAAAAAATACCATGTAGGGGAGATCTGATGTGAGTGCCCCTAAACTCAGATACCCGCCTGGCGGAAGTGATCGCCACCAGGAGAGCCACCTTATAAGATAGGTGGAGGAGGGAGCACGTCGCTAACGGTTCAAATGGGGGCCCCGCAAGTTTGGAGAGAACCAAGTTTAGGTCCCACTGGGGAACAGGCTGGCGGACATGGGGATAGAGCCTGTCCAGCCCTTTCAGGAACCTTTGACCACTGGATTGGCAAATAGGGTTTTCCCCCCATCCCCCAGGTGGAAGGCCGAGATGGCCACCAGGTGAACCTTGATGGAGGAGGAAGAAAGTTGCTGGAGCCTAAGGTCCAACAGGTAATCTAGGATCCCACCTTGGGTGCACCCCCTTCTGGGAAGCCCAACAGCAGAACCGCTTCCACTTAGCCAGATACGTGGCCCTGTTAAGAGGGTTTTCTGCTACCCAGGAGGACCTTCTGAACCCGTTCAGAGCACTGGAGCTCCTTTGCTGTTAACAACAGAGCTTCAGCGCTGTCAGGTGCAGTGAATGCAGGTCTGGGTGGCAGAGCCTGCCCGAGTCCTGGGATATCAGGTCTGGGACCAGTGGGAGGGATATGGGCTTCTCGCAGGAGAGGCTGAGGAGGGTCGAGAAACAATGGTGCCTGGGCCATACCGGGGCGATTAGAAACAGGGACACCCTGAACTCCCACACTTTCAGGAGGACCTTGTGAACTAGCGGAAAAGGTGGGAAGGCGTACAACAGGGCTCGCGGCCAGGGGAGGAAGAGAGCATCTCTAAGGAACCCTGCCCCTGACCCATGAGGGAGCAGAAACGCAGGCACTTCTTGTTCTGCCCCATGGCGAACAGGTCCAAGTGGGGAGACCCCCATGCGCGGAAGATGGAATGGGCTACACTCATGACCCGCAAATGATCTGCTCAGCCTGTCTGCCAGGACATTCTGGGAGCCTGGGAGATAGGAGGCCATCGGGTGGATATCCACGTCGATGCAGAGGTCCCACAGGCGGATCGCCTCCAAGCACAGGGGAGGGGAAAGGGCCCCGCACTGTTTGTTTACGTACACTACCGCTGTCGTGTTTTCCTACAGAACAAGGATGGACTTGCCCCTCAGGTGCAGAAGGAAAACCACACAAGCCAGTCGGACTGCCCGGAGCTCCCTGACATTGATGTGCAGGGAGGTTTCGTCTGCAGACCACATACCTTGCATATGGAGGTCTCCTAGGTGAGCTCCCCAGCCTGTGTCCGACGCGTCCGTGACCAGTCGGATGGACGGTACTGGTCTGGAGAATGGAACCCCTGCACAGACCTCCACCTGGTGGGTCCACCATTCCAATGCAAGGAGGATGGGGGCAGGGACTGTCAGCACCCTGTCCCAAGAGTGGACGACCGGGTTGTGGACTTGCGATAGCCACATATGTAGCGGGCGCATGCATAGTGTGGCATGCTGCACTACGTAAGTGCAGGTGGCCATGAGGCCCAGTAGATGCATGCAAGTCTGGGCGGTGGTCACGGGAAAGTTCTGGAATGCCCTGACCAGTGTCTGTATCGTGAGAAACGAGGAGCTGGGCAGAGAAGCTCTCTGTGCCCGGGAATCTAGGGTGGCGCCCACAAACTATTATCTGGGTAGGAGTCAAAGTCGATTTGTCCAGGTTCAACAGAAGGCCTAAGTCTTCAAAGAGTTTGTGGGCTGTGGTGATGTGGACTCTCACTTGAGTCACTGACTCCCCCCTCAGGAACTAATCATCTAGTTAGAGGAACACCTGGACACCCCTTTTTCTGAGCTCGGCAGCCACCACTGCCATGCATTTGGTGAAGACCTGAGAGGCCGTAGAAATACCAAAGGGGACGGCCGTGAATTGGTAATGGTCTGAGCCCACGGTAAACCACAGGAACCTTCGATGGCGGGAGATAAAAGATGCTTACTTTCACATTTCAATTAAGTCGAGGGCAGCGTACCAGTCTCCAGGGGCTAAGGAAGGGCTAATGGACGCCAGAGTCACCATTTTGAATTCTGTCTTGACGATGAAGGAATTTAGAGCTCTGAGGTCCAGAATGGAATGAAGGCCCCCTTTCGCCTTTGGAACCAGAAAGTAACAGGAATAGAATCCCCTGTTCCGAAACTCAGGGGGAATGCGATCCACCACCCCTAGCGTGAGGAGATGATTTACTTCCTCCTGTAGCAGAGGCTCGTGAGAGGGGTCCCTGAAAAGGGACGGAGTAGGGAGTCGGGAAGGGGGGGGGCGAGCGGAAAGGGATTACATAACCCCTTTCCACTATCTCCAGCACCCATCGGTCCGAAGTAACAGACCGCCTGGCCTAGAGGAAATGGGATAAATAGTCCCGGAAAAGTAGAGAGAAGACTGGTAAGATGCCCTCGAGGGTCCCGTCAAAACCCCTGATGGGGCCCCGGGGGCTTGCTAGGGGGCCCCTGGTTATTGTTGGGGGCTGGGCGCGGCTGGGCACCTGTCATTCCTGCCGTTGCCACTCCTGCTCCTACGGCAGACCAAGACGGGGCGTGGGCCCTGGGGAGGCACTCTAGGAACATTCCTATTTGAGGAGGTACGCCTCTGGGTAGCAGGAGAGTGCAGGCCCAAGGACTTTAACGTCGCCCTGGTATCCTTGAGGCCATGAAGCCTCTGGTCGGTCTGCTCCGAAAAACACGAGGGGCCCTCAAACGGGAGGTCGTGAATGGTGTTTTGGAGCTCCAGCGGCACCCCAAAACACTGGAGCCATGAGCTACGGCACAGAACCACCCCAGTGGCCATCACTCAAGCTGCGGCGTCTGCCACATCGAGAGCCACCTAGAGAGCCGCTCTGGAGATTGCTCTCCCCTCTTCGTGAAGAGCCTTGTACTCCGAGTGGGAGTCCGTAGGGAGCAAGTCTGTAAACTTGTGCATGGACGCCCAGGTGTTGTATGCGTAACAGGACAAGAGGACTTGCTGGTTGGCAGTGCGATATTGGATGCCCCCAGACGTGTAGACCTTCTGTCCCAGCAGGTCAGACTTTTTGGCTTCCCTGTTCTTAGGGGTTGCAGCAGGCTGCCCTTGTCTCTCCCTTTGATTAACGGCTTGCATCACCAATGAGCCTGGGGGAGGGGGAGAGAAGAGGTGCTCGTTACCCTCTTGGGGGACAAAATACCTCCTTTCCGCACGCTTATCCATCAGAGGAATGGAGGTGGGAGTTTGCCACAAGGCTTTGGAGATGTTGGCCACTGTTTTGTTGACCGGTCGAGCCACTCTAGAGGAGGTGTCGGCATGCAGAATGTCAACGGTAGGATCCGAGTCGTTGGAAACCTTCTCCGCTTGAACCCCCAAACTTTGGGCCAGGACCCAGAAAAGGTCCTGTTGGGCTCTAGCGTCCATGGAGGGCATGGACGGGGTGGAGTCGGCTAATGCCTCGTTCGGGGAGGAGGACGATGACCCCTTTTGGACCTCACCCACAGGGGCATCCTTGCGACCTGGATCATCCAACGTGTCCATGGACGAAGAGGGGAGAGGTTGGCTCACCGGGCTCCCCCCTGGACCTGGGGACAACTGGCCCAGAGGTAGAGAACGTCCTGAGGTGGGGGACCTGACCAGAGGTGTTGCCAATGGAGGAACTCGTGGCCCTGAAGAGACAGAAGCCGGTCTGGGGGGGGTCCGCACCCTGGCTCTTGTGATAAGCCCAGGGAGTCCAGAAGGGCCATTGCCCCGGAGACTGAGGGGGCCATGTTTGCACCATGGGCACCGGAACCGGCTGAGCCCACTGTTGCTGGTACGGGAGCGAAGGACTACGGTGCCGGGAACCGTCCTGAGAGCGGGAGCGGCACAGTGAGTGAGATGTGGAGGCCCTCGAGGACCAGAAGGATTCCGCCTCGGAGTCGGACGAATACTCTGAGACAGACCAGGGCGGTGCCGACGCAGGTGCCAAAGGAGTTGCGATGCGCCGAGACATGGGCTCCGGCTTGCCGTGGTGCCGAGGCAGTGGAGGAGACATGGCTGCGCGAGAGTCCCGCATGGAGGTAGGTGCCGATGGGCTCCGGGGCGGTGACGGCGCTGGGCAACGTTGCTGCACTGAGTCCAGTGTCATGTCTTTCGACGGTACCAGGGATGTCAGTGCCGAATGTGGTGCCGTCGTGGCCGGGCGATGTCTGCCCTCACGTACCATGTCTTCGGTTGCCCCAGAAGGCAATCAGTGCCAAGCGTCCCCGTGCCGCTTAGAGGGTGCCAGAGTCAGAGGAGGAGGGGAGAGGGAGGACTCGATTAGAACCCTCGCTGCCTCCAAGGCCTCCGGTGTGGATGGCTCTGGGAAGTCCTCCTCCAGATGGCTGATGTCCCCTCCCTGGGAGGCAGACCCGCCCGACCTAGAAGGTCTGGGCTCGTTGGCGCTGTGTGCCCCACTGGAGGGCGCACGGCGGGCGTGTGCCTAGGCGGGGACCAACCCTTCTTCTGAGGTGCGGGCAATTGAGAGCGGTGCCAGGGCTCCTGCGGTGCCGGAGAGGCACGGTGCACGGAACTGTCGCGCACCAAGTCCAGTACGCTCCGGGAGATCAGTGCCGAGTCCTGTGCCAGTGCCGGTCGGAGAGCCGCTTCCATAAGGAGGATCTTAAGGTGTGACTCCCTCTCGCATTTCGTCCTGGGCTTGAAGGCCTTACAGATTTTACAGGCTTCTGTAAGGTGTGCTTCTCCCAGACACTTTAAGCATGATGAGTGCGGGTCACCGCACGGCATAGGCCTACTGCACTTTTTGCAGGGCTTAAAGCTTTGCAGGCCAGGCATGCCCTGCTGCGGGCGCACGGCGTGCCCCGGTGGGGAGCAATCAACAGAAAACAACAAAAAAGGCTTTAACTTAAATTGCAGACACTTAGCTGAATATTAACTAAAGAATGAAGAAGAACAACGAAGACAACGATCACGTTGAGGAGCTGAGGGTTGTTCCAACGATCGTCATCAAGGTAAGAAGGAACCGAGTGGGTGAGTGGGCCAGCAGGGGTATATATGGGCCGGTATACCGGCGCCACTCCAGGGGGATCCCTGCTGGCCCTAAGGGTACTGCTGAGGGAAAAACTTCCGATGGCGCGTGCACGCTGCGCGCACACTCCTATATTGGAAAGCACATGAGCATTTTCCCCTTTTTCTAATGTGTATTCCTGAAACATGCACTTAGTTCAACTTTCAAGGGTACTACTAATGTACCATGCTTCTACCTGGACCCATTTTGTTTTAAATAAAAGGAATGGGTCTGAAACCTATTGTAAAATGTTCATGTTTTATGTACAGATAAACCATGGAACCACAACAGGAAAGAACAACATGGAATTCTCTCCCCATGGACAAAATGTTTATTAACCACATTGCCTTCAGAATACTTGTCATTGCTGTTTAATATTAAACAGTCGTCTGGTATTTGTAATTTTTTTTTTATTTTAAAGAAGAAGCTTTTTCCTTTGGGAATCAACTTGATGTAGTATTTTAAAAAAATAAGAAAATACAGAATTTGCCATTTTTCTCTCTCCCTCATCTTCTCTCTCAACCACCTCCACAGCAGAACAATAATGTGACTTAGCACAATTGTTTTATAGAGGCAGTGAGCGTGACTGTGAGTCAGTTGATCTTAAAAGAACTGTTGAAAATGTACTCTATCAACATTTAAGAAAACAATTTTCCTCAAATGGATTATTTTTATGACCATGAGTCCTTAAACTGGTTGTATCAGAAACAGAGACATACCAATTAAAAAAAACCCATACACACTTTAAAAATATGGTTTAAATGTTCGGTATTTATGAGCTGCAAGCTAAAAAATACTTTCTTTAGAAATCCAATCTTGAAGAAATTGTTTGACACACAACTGGGGAAAAAATATCTAGCAGAATTTTAGGCTAAAATGAATTCAGTCCTTGAAAAAAATCAAACAGCTCATCTCCAGACAAAAGATTTACTCTACTCACTACCAGTGCAGTAAATCTATACAGAATTGGGAGGAGGCTGACATTATTTTGAGGGTAAAATTAAGAGAGAGAGACAGAGATTGGGGGAGAATGGGAAGAGAGAAGTGTTAGTATTAATGGACCAGGGACATGGAATGAAACATCATGCATCTTTTAGAGGCAAATCCTGCAAAGGGCACTCTTGAAGTCAAAAGACAGAAAGCAGTTCAACTGTATACTGAGGGCAGGATTTGAGGAACCCACACAGCTGGGTGCACAATCCCTGCTGTAGAACATCCATCTCTATGGAACACTGAAGATTACTATGATTACAGAGCATGATAGCCAGTTATCAGTCTCAATGTAGACACACTAGAAATTCCCCACTCTTGGATGGCAAGGCAAAGAATGGATAGGGAGAAAAAGGGAAGGCAAAGAATGGATAGGGAGAAAAAAAATCATACAACAGCGCAGAGATTACCACAAAATCATCTTAAGAGAGGCAGAGAGCAACCTATGGGGGGGAGGAGGAAGGTGGATTCGTTCTTTGTACCTATCTCTGCAGGAACTCTTAGCCAAACAGATCTACTTTTCCTTTATCAAACCCTAAGCTCAAAACCCCAGCAATTTCTTTTCCACCTGTGCCTTGTGCCTATTCAAGTCTAATATCAACCTACATTTCTGACATCTCTTCATGGATTTTCAGTTGTCATCTTAAACACATCTTGGCTAAACACTCAAATCTAGATCTTACCCCCTGAAACAAGACCTTCTCTCTTCCTGTATCTTCATGGGCATCCCCATCCTCCCATTCAAGCCCATTACCTGGGTATCCTCTGAACTGTCACTAGATCCATACATTCAGGCTGTTTCTAAAGTGTGCCACTTGTTCTTACACAATCTCTCTAAAATCCACGTCTCTGAGGGTATGTCTACACAGCAGCATTATTTTGAAATTACTACCATTATTGCGAAATAAAGTGAGCATCTACACAGCAAGCCCACTATTTTGAAATTATTTATTCCACATTCTGTAGCCCTCATTTTACAAGAAATAGAACCTATTTCAAAATAGTGTGGGTGTGTGTAGACAGCGCAGCTGGAGTTATTTCAAAATAAGTGGCCTCCAGGACTTCCCACAGGTGCCCTGGTGGCCACTCTGTCCACACTTATCACAACTCTATAGTTTCCCTTCCCTTGCAGCCCTTAAAGGTGCAGCCACAGGGGAAAGGGCTTGTGGCACACAACAGGGCCAACTCACAATGTACCACACAGCAGATCCTGGACAACTATTGCTGCTCCCATAGCCAATCCCCGTGCTCCCTCCAAGCCCTGCATGGCTGCAAGGGAGCAGGCAGCCCCATCCAATCCCCTGCCCGGGGCCAAAAGAGGAGGGCGCCCTTGTGGACTGACATGGAGATCCTGGGTCTCATCGAGATCTGGGGGGAACACTCCAACATCCAGGATCTCCACGTCATAGTGAATTGTGGACATCTATGGCCACATGGCCAACCGCCTGGTCCAGAGGTGGCACAGCCACACTCTGTAACAGGTATGAATGAAAATAAAGGAACTCCTCCAGGCCTATGCAAAGGCCAGGGAAAAAGTTTCTCGGGAGAGGCACCTCAGATCTGCAGCTTCTTCACCCAGCTTGATGGCATTCTGGGAGGGGGACAGGTCACCTCCTCTCCCCTCATCAACTCCGGCCTGGCCATGCCTGTCATCAGCCTCCCACAGGGCACGGCTGTGGAGGAGAACGACAAAGACAATGATGAGGAGGTGGCCAGCACAGGCACCATGCCCACTAGCCAGGTCAGCCTGTCCATGGAGCCAGTACTCCCCTCCTAGGATGTCACCCAGGGCTTGGACGAGGCCAGGAAGGACCATTAGGTGAGTTCCATTACTTTCCCTGCACACATGCTGGGGGAGGTGGTGGGTTGCACACTCCTAACTTAGCCTTCTTGGCCTGGGGATTGCACAGCAGCCTGTGCATGTGGAGCCCCAGTCCGGAGCAGAAAGTCATAATGAGGCAGCCACTCAGAAACCTTGTGTTCCTGCTCACGGAGGTTCTGGAGAGGTCTGCCTTACTCCCAGCCCCATGATGGGACACCTTCCAACCAAAATCCACAACTAGAGAGGATGGGGTCACAGACACACACACAGCAATGCCACACATGGCACACGGGCATGCCTGCACTACCAGGGCAGCAGGCGTTCCTGGGCAAGCATGCTGAGTTAGAGGACACTGGTCCCCTGCCAGAGAAGCTTGCCGGGAGGGTGAGGAGGAGGACGTGGAAGGGCCCCGAGCACTACCCTTCCCAGCAAGCAGTGTCTGCCGCTCACACACACCTCCCCCCACCCCCACCCCCCCGAGGGCAGGGGTTCAAGTCCTCTCCCAATGGGACACTGCCACTGCCAGACCTGGCATGTGCATGGCATGAAGGGAAGGCAAGCCACCCCATCGCCTCCCTCCCGCCCACAGGCACCTTCCCATGCCTGCTTCTCCCCAGGACGTGGGGGTAGTGAGGCTCCTCTAGGACATCCATGCCCCTGTAGGAAAGGGCCCGCTGTCTAAGCCACAGATGTCCTTGCTCCAAGCACATCGCCTTTGTCTGACCTGAAACCTTTCGGTGTTGACTTAGAGAGGAAGGCTGGGTTTCAGGCACCCTGTTTCCTGGGATGTCTACTCTTCTCACTTTTCTTCACAGCTGGACCAGCTGTGAGTGAGATGTGAGTCACACCTCCTGCGCCAGCCTCCAGACTCCATGTGATCCGCAGGAGAAGGTGACTCCAAGAAGACCTGCAGCGAGAGCTCATCGCCTGCCTGAGTGCGCTGCAGCTATCTCTGGAGCAGCAGGACTGCAGACTGGAGGTGGACCTGGAGCTGTACCGCACCACCTGGCAGGAGCTGTTTCAGCATGCCAGGACCACGTGTGCAACTTACACCGCTGCCGTCGACCACCTGGTGTCTGCTCCTGCTGCCACTCCTGCCCAGCTCCTGCCTCTTTGGCTTCTCCCCCTAGCCTCCCACTCCCATGGCCACCAAGGACCCCGCACATGAGGCAGTGGGACCACCTGAGGTAGGCGCCACTCCCAGCCCCATCCCTGAGCCTCTCTTCCCTCTTCTTCCCCCTTCCAGGTTCTTTCCCCAGTCCCTCCCCAGTTACAATTACCCCAATTAAACAAAAAATAGAGTTTCTTGTTCCAAAACAAAAGGTCTGGTTTATTTTATCGATGGGGAAGGGGAGGGAAGGGAGGGGAATTGGGGGCTGGACTTGATGAGGGGGTTGGATTCGATGACCTCCTGAGGTCTCTTCCAGCCCTATGATTCTATGAATGGGAGGAAAGCCACAGAGGGACAATCCACTGGCCCCTTGTGGGGAGGCCCAGAGAAGAGTGTCACTGGGGTCCTTGTCTGAAACTCTCCCTCAGGACCTATCGGATGTGCACAGCCCCCTGATGGGCCTACCGGATGGCAGCCATGAGGGCTGTTCAAAGGCCCTGGCCAACTGCTCAGCCTCTGTCCCCCACCCTGGCAGGAACATCTTCCCCTTATTTTCACATATATTGTGCAGGACACAGCAGGCTGCTACCACCTGGGGAACGTTCTGCTCACTGAGGTCCAGGTGGGTGAGGAGGCAGTGGAACCCTCCTTTCAAATGGCCAAAGGCACCCTCCACAACAAATGTGGGCCCTGCTGAGCCTGCCGTTGAAATTTTCCTTGCTTTGGTCCAGGCGTCCCATGTAGGGCTTCATCAGCTAGGGGAGCAAAGGATAGGCAGCGTCTCCCACAATGCACATGGGCATGTCCACTTCCCCAACCTGATGGTGCAGTCGGGGGAAAAAGTGCCAGCATGCAGCTTCTCAAAGAGGCCGAAGTTCCTAAAGATGTGGGCATCATGTGTCTTCTCCAACCACCTGACATTAATGTTGGTGAACCGGCCTTGGTGATCCATGAGGACGTGCAGGACCATGGAAAAGTACCTCTTCTGGTTGATATATTTGGAGGCCCAGTGGTCATGGGCCCAGATAGGGATATGGGTGCTGTCAATGGCCCCTCCACTTTTGGGGAAGTCCATGGCAGCAAAACCGGCGATGATGGAGTCCACATCGCCCAGGATGACAACCCCGTGCAGCAGGATAGTGCTGATGGCCCTCACCACCTGTAGAAAGAGACAAACAGGGAATCACAGGGTTGTCAGAGCCCTTGGGAGGTCCCTGAGCCCGAGCCCAACCCCCTCCCGCCCCACCCCAACACACACCACGAGCAACTCCCAACTTGCCCCAGCCCGTCAGGGCTTTGTGAAGGCGGGATTGAAAAATCTTCCAGGGAGGGAGCCTCCAACACTACCCCCTCCTTTCCTAAGGAACCCCATTCCAGCAGTTCACCGCCCTCCTGGGACAATACCACGACAACACCATACCTCCATGACTACAGCCCCAACAGTCGATCTCCCCACACCAAATTGGTTCCCAACAGAGTGGTAGCTGTCCAGCGTGGTGAGCTTCCAGAGGGCGATGGCGACTTGCTTCTGGAGGGGGATGGCAGGTCTCATGTGGGTGTCTCATCGCCTGAGGGCAGGGGCAAGCCAGTCACAGCTCCAAGAAGGTGTCCTTTTGCATGTGGAAATTCTGGAGCCACTGCTGTTTGTTCCACTGCTCCATGACACTATGGTCCCAGAACTATTTCAATGGGCATTTGTAGTGTGGATGTGCTATTTCAAAATAAGCTATTTTGAAGTTTTTATTCCGAAATAGCTTATTTCAAAGTAAGCATGCAGTGTAGACGTACCCCAACAGCCAAAATGATCATCTAAGCCTGAGGCTCGGCATTTCATGCCTTGTTGCCACCATCTCTTTTCTGACAGCAACCTTGCTCTCCATTGCTTTATTCACAATGCTGTTGCTAAATAATTATTGCTCATCACTCTGACCACAGCCACTCATTTTTCAAGTCTTTTCATGGGCTCCCCCTTCACCTTAAACACAAAACTGTTTTTACATTTAAAGGTTCTTAATAATTTAGCCTCTCTCTAAGAAACTATCTAATAACCTCTCATGACCCTGACCTCTGCTTTCATTCCACCAATATTCCCACCTCTCACCTCTTCTATGATGCCTATAAAACCAAGCATGATGATCATGACAAGCAGAAAATTAACTACTCCACTTTCCTTTTCCTACTACCCTCTAACCAACATTATTAAAAAGAAAAGTTTATTAATCTATATGACCAACAAAGCTGACTCAAATCTTTACCATGTCATTTGGTGGCAAGTTATATTCTTATTTCCTGCTTTCATCCGTTAGTCTTTTTTCTATGTCTGTACGGTGCCCAATGCAATAAAATCCCAATCCTGATTGCATTTCTGGCACCATCGTAATTAGGGCAAAAATGTAGTTCACATTTCAGACTCTGAAGACACAGGAAGTCTATTAGAGCTTCCTCTAGAACTAGAATTAATGATCCATGGGAAATTCCAAAACAGAAGCTAAAATGGGAATTCCAAAATTTTGTTTATATGCTTCATGTCCAGCCATCTGTACCTCTTTACTCCAAGGAACTTGAAGGCAGATCAGACTGCTGACACGGCACTGGAATTTGGGTAGGGTTTGTGAGATGGAACCAAAATAAAATGCAGCCACAGCTTCAATACACTCAACTTTGTTTTAAATACTATTTATTTCCTTCAATCTGAGAACATTTGCAAAAGAGCCCCTTTGATCAAGTCATAGAGACCTTAAGTAACTAATCTAATTATTAACATAATCCTCCCTGAGTGAGTCAGAATGCTGGACACCAAGGGTACGTCTATACTTAGTGCAAGATCGATGCTCTGGAGATCAATGCTCTAGCATTCAATTTAGTGGGTCTGGTATAGACCTGTAAATCAAATGCTGAGGGCAGTCACTGGTAGCGTCCAGTGCTCCTCCTTCTGTAAGAAGTAAGGGAAGCTAACAGGAGCATTTGCTCCCTTTGGCCTCCTGCTGTGTGATACCCCACAGTTCGGCTTAAAGTATGCCTACCTTAAGATAACCTGCCTGGTCTAGTTGCGTACCTTAAGCCAATCTTAAATTGCATATCTTACGCCAACCTGGCTGGTCTAGTAAAGACTAGGCCCAAAAGTCTAAAACTTCCTTCTTAAAGGAAATTCACAGATGATAATAAACATTTTGTCCTCCAGATCCTTTGCATGTCCAAAAGTCTGTAGTGTGAATGCTCATAAAAGTAAGCATCATTCCTGGTATATGGGATTAACTGAATACTGTCTGTTTTATTACATATATTTCTGGTTTTTGTAAGCCTCAGAGCAACATGGAAAGCTACTGAGACACACTACTTGTGGTAGAACTCTCCTATCAAAGGCTACATCTGTTGAAGTTTGGTGGCTCGATCTCAGGCACAGTGGAGGCAGGGGATTGACAGAGAGATAACTGCAGCCTTAGGTAATACTGGGGTTGAATTCCAAAAATCAGAGAGCCCCACAATGACAGAGTTAATTGCAACTACTCAGCTGAGGTTCATCAAGTTCCTTCCATCAGGTGAGAACTGGGTGTACTAGAGTTCTGTCATGACCACCCATTCCCCTTCTTCCCCCCACTTCCGTTTCCTTTATACTAGGCAGTTGAGTTCTACTGAAAGCCGTGGTAGAGTTGATGCATGAGGCAAAAAAAGAATCACCTCTGCTAGCTTTGGACCAGCAGAAATACCCCCTTCCCAAAAGAAATTCTACTGTGCAATCTCCACCAGCTTTAACTTACTCCATATTAGTTTCAAAACATACATGATGTAGAACAAGTTGCTGCTTTCCAGATTACCTCATGTGATATATTCAACCTTTCTCCCCAAAGAAGTTTTTGTCCATTGCTTAACTGCATGACAGTGTAGTGGAGTTGTTTGGTCAGTTTGGCTTGGTCAGTTTGGCTAGGTCTACACTATAGGGTTTTCTCCGGGGGAGGAGGGGTGTCAGAAAAAGCTACGCAAATCGTGCTCCGCAATTTGCATAGCTTTTTCCGATTGCTTTTCCGGAAGAGGCTTTTCCACCATTTGGCCCAGTCTAGACGGGGCCAAATGGCAGAAAAGCCTCCTTTGTTGGTGAAGCCCTTATCCCTCATAAAACAAGGGAAACATGGCTCCCCGAAAGAGCACATTTACTCTTCCTATCAGAGACAGCAGCCGGGGGGGAGGGGGAGAGGAGGGGTCCAAGGGAGGCTGCCACAGAGCAGCCTCTGTCCACAGCGGTGTGTGCTTGCTGCAGACAGAGGCTGCTCCGTAGGATGCTGACGCAGCCTACGTAAGCAGGGAGCTTGGACCCTCCATAGAGAGGGGCTTGTCCATGGGATGCTGGCATAGCATCTGTCTGCAGGCAGCTGGGCCCCCCCATGGACAGAGACTGCTGCCACCCCACGCTGCTGCCTCTGATACAGAGGCAACACCACAAGGTGGCAGGGGACTCCCTGGGAGTGGGGCTGGTAGCACACTGGCTGCCAGCCATGCCCATGGGGACTATTGTACATTTCCCCTGCTGGGGCTCTTGTACATTTCAAAGCAGAAGTGCTGCATGGAACCCGGAGTCAGCAGGGGACTTCCCTGTGGCTCCGGGCTACATGTGGTATTGCAATCTTTGAAATACAGAAGAGCCCTGCTGGGGCTCTTGCACATTTCAAAGGTGGTACACCACCACTGTCCCTGCCCCCTCCCATGGAGCTGGAGCTGGGAGGAACTGGCTTTTAAGCCGGCTCCCCACAGCACCCCCTATTCTCCCCCCACCCCCGCTGCCTCCTTCTGATAGACTAGTCGACTAGTGTGTTGACTCTCCGATTAGTCTCTTATATCCCTATTCCAACCCACTCAGTTAGCCTCATTAGCACCTGTACTACCATTGACAGGCAACTTTTTTCCCTATCCTTCTTTTTCTGTTATAAATTTTGGGTTCCTGTTATTTACGGTCCAGCTTCTAGCTCATCTGAAGAAGTGGGTTTTGCCCACAAAAGCTCATGATACTATACATATTTTTGTTAGCCTCTAAGGCAGGGGTGTCCAAACCCCAAAAGTGCGGTTTGCAAAGCTGCTCCTGAGCCCCACCCCAAACGGCCCCCCCCCAGCTCCCTTGTGCTTACTGGGGCGGCGATTCAAAATGGCACCCAAGATGGAAGCCATCGATGGGAGCCTGATACGGCCCAAAAGCCTAACTTTGTTTCTTAAAGGAGCAGCCTCCTTTTTTTTTTTGCTTGACAATTCTGGGGGGGCTCTTCGCATTTTTTCCTCCACTGTTTTGGCTCTCTTTGTTAAATGGGTTGGCCACCCCTGCTCTAAGGCTACGTCTAGACACCCGGATACTGGAAGTATCCTGAAATAGCAATTCCGCATCTTTAAACTTGTCCATTATTTCAAATAACAGGTGTGCTATTCTGGCATCCCTGTAACCTCGTTCCACAAGGGTTAAGGAATTTGTCGGAAGAGCACTTTATTTCGAAATCTGACGCTATGTAGACAGCATCAAATTTCAAAAGAAGCTATTTTGAAATAACCTTGAAATAAGCTACTCAATTTGCACAGCGCAAATTGCATAGCCTATTTCAAGGTAAGGGTGCTGTGTAGATACACCTTAAGGTGCCACGGGACTACTTGTTTTTAAAGTTACACACTAACAATGACTACCCCTCTGAGACTTTTTAACATGATTAATATGATTGCCATAATGCTTTGATGCTCAACGGGATTGACAGTGGGTTCCATGAAGGGATATTAGCGAGGTGTCAACTTCCCAAGAAGCATCAGCTTATTGGGAATTGACTGGAGTATCAACTACTCGTTTCCCCCACCCTGTGCTGCCTCTCTGAGAGGCAATAAGGGGGGCAACAGGAGCCGGTGCTGGGGGAAGCCGGCTTAAAAGCCAGTTCCCCCCAGCACGATCTCTGCGATGCCACCTGCCCCGCCGCCCCCGCAGACAGGAGCTGGAGCTGCTGTCGCCAAGCAGCCCCTGTTCACAGCTGCCCAGGCTGGCTGCACGCAAGAGCTCCTCCAGCAGCAGCCTCTGTCCGCAACCAGCTCTGGCTGCCGTGAACAGGGGCTGATGCCGGAGCAGCCCGCGACAGCCCCTGTTCACAGCAGACAGGGCCGGCTGCCGCAAACAGGGGCTGCTGGACTGTGCGTAAACTGGGAACAAGCAGTCCCGGCTCATGCTGGTCCGGAACACTGCGCCTCTGCATTTTAAATGTAGTAAGAGCCTGGTATGCAGAGCCATAGCTCTTGTGGCTCCCAGAACCTGCATGACCCAGGACTGCCCAGTTTCGTCTCAAGCCAGCTCCTTTTTTTTTTTGTGAAAAATCTACATCCCTGGCTAGGTCTACACTGGCAGCTTCTTGCGCAAGAACATCTTGCAAAAGGCTTCTTGTGCAAGAAGTCTTGCGCAAGAAAAGGTCCACACTGCCATGTGTGAGCTGTGCTTTTGCGCAAGAGCACCCATGGCAGTGTGGACACTCTCTTGCGCAAGAAAGCTCTGATGGCCATAGGGCTTTCTTATGCAAGAAATCCCTGCTGAGCGTCCACACTGCCCTCTTGCGCAAGAGCTCTTGTGCAAGGGGGCTTACACCTGTTAGAAAAGAGCGTAGCTCTTGTGCAAGAAGCCCTCTCTTACCACGCCGTACTGTAAATTTCCTTGCGCAAGAGCGGGCGGGTAGTGTGGACGCTCTGCGAATTCTTGTGCAAGAACGGCCATACTTGCGCAAGAAGCCACAAGTGTAGACATAGCCCCTGAGTGCCATACTTATGCTGACCTAATACCCAGTATAGACACAACTAAATCAACTGAAGAATGCTTCAATCAAACTCACTACCTTCCCACAGCGAGGTAGTGTTCCTACAGTGACAGAAAACCTTTCCCATCACTGTAAGATGTGTCTTCATGATAAGGTTATGCCAGTATAGCTACAGTGTCACAAGTTCCACTAATATACACATGGTCTGTGATGGGGTGGACAAGGCCCCCAACACCCCTGCTGGAGGCTTGTGGTCTTCCCACACCTCACCCTAGCAAACCACAGAGAAGTCCTCCAGGCAAACTAGAGGAGCACAAAGGAAGAAACCAATCAGGGCCCAGCAAGTCAGTTAAAAGGAAGCTGCTGGGCCAGAATGAGGCAGTTCCTCTTTGGAGCTCAAAACTTGCAGACTTGGCTGGGTCACAGGAGGCCTGCTATAGCAGAAAGTGCAGGCACAGACACTTAGCCAAAGGGGACTGTTTTCATGAGGTGAGTACCATCACATGGTCAAAGAACCAAATCAGCCACTCATAAAACTAATCATAGTCAATTATTTTTATGATTTATTTTTTGGTCAGCTCAATCATTTAGCCTATTTTAAAAGGATCATCCAAAAAAAGAAAAAGAGAGAGAGAGAGAAAAAACTGCAAGATCAACTGAGATCCAGCCACACAGCAATTATATTATAATTTATATATGATGTCAGGAAAATGCTAAAAACGTCTGAAAATTAATATTCCATATTTGGGCCTTTTTTTTTTAGTGACACGCCAAAATGAGATCTGACACTTCAAACACAAATTGTGAACATAACTAGGAAAACAACAGCAAACAAGGATTTATTTTTTGGTGATATGGGATTAACTCCTATTGAAGTTAATACCTTATGTGCATAGATTGATTAAAGGAATAATACCCAAGACACTTGGTAAAAGCAGCCAGTATACATACTATAGTTCAGTTCTGATACCTCACCACAGAGCTCAATGCGAATTCAGAACAGACCCACCATCAGCTGTGCAACCCTAAAAATCCATTGTGACAGGATAATTAAATATGTATTTTGCCATAAATTAAGTCAAAAGCAGCACATAACAAAATGTTATGATGCCTATCTTTAAGGCTGAAAGATAGTGAATTAATATTAGCTAAAGTATTTAATATATACTTACTATATGTAATCTTAATTTTAACTAAGATTGGCAGCTAATGAATTTGCCTGCCTGTTCATATTACTGTAAATGATTGAGCATGCCATTTGCCTTCAGAACAAAACAGCTATATCTTTAGAACACTATGTACTACCTGGTCTTGCATTTTTATATACATTTCTTCTTTGAAGAATAATATGTATTTATGACATGGCACTGTGTTTACTGGTTAATTACAGGATCTGGTACTAGAATGGTTCCATTTTTTCCAGGCACCTACCCTTCCAGTTGCATTGCTTAAGATACAGCCAGCATATATCATAGTTTACAACAGCAGTCTGGATGGTCGAGGAGGAAAAAAAAAAGGCGCCAATACAAACAGCTGTGTCACATTTGCACTTGTCAGGCAAGCTCTGTGGATTCAATATCCTAAAGAAGAACTCCCCCACACACACCGCCCCGCAGGGGGTAGGCAGCCCTGGCTCTCCACCCAGCCACCAGGGAGGGCCAGACTGCAGTCGTGCCAGCCCAGGCCCCTTCTAGTCTCCCTCCCCCCCACCTTCGGCTATGTCATCCAAGGCCCTTTCTCCCTCCACGCCCCCCATTTACCCCAGCCTAAACCTCCTCTCCTGGCTCTCCACGTGGCCGCCAAAGAGGGCTGGACTGACAGTCAGTGGGGCCTGACTCCAGGGATGGGGTGGAAAGGGCAGGGCTTTATCCGCCCATGCCTAGCCCCCAGCCTCTGGACACTGACGTGATGATGTCACTTTGGCGTCCCACTGGAAAAATGTTTATGTTTATAGAGAGAGAGAGGGCGCGATCGAGAGCGTGCGCGAGAGAGAGAGAGTGCAAGCGAGAGCGGTTGAGCGAGAGCGAGCAGTCGAGCGAGTGAGCGCGAGAGGGAGCAAGAGATTGAGAGAGATTAAGAGAGTGAGAGATCGAGCGAGAGATCGAGAGCGAACAAGTGAGATTGAGAGATCAAGAGAGATCTCTCTTTCTTTATGTGCATGACACTTCAGTAGTACCAATACCAAAAAAAAAAAAAAAAGACTGGAATAGAAATCAGCGGAATCTGGCAACTCTGTGTGTGAGCAATGGTAAACAAAATGTCTTGTGGGTCACACACAGAACCCTGATGGCCCGAATGTGGCCCTTGGGCTGCAGGTTGCCCACTACTGGTTTACACTATTCACATTCTGAACGTTTTCTTGACAACCACCAAGGTTGGAATATATTTTTCCCCAAAATCAAAGCTTAAGTTATGTAAACTTCAGCAGCATTTGCTCAGGAAAGATTACTACTTGCTACAAGTGAGTAGATTTTCCCTGTCTGTTTACAAATATGAACTTACTAGCAGATTTACCTGGCACTGCCTGGTAGTGCCAAAACAGAGTACTATTTCCAAATTTCTCCATTTTATCTCTTTTCTATAAGGTTTATTAAGAAAGAATCCTATTCCAGGTTCATCCTATTTTTCAGGCTCCTCTTGGGTTCTGTCTCTTACAACAGTCACTCAGTTATGGCAGTTTTGAGAACTGTACTTGATTTGGAGGTTCAGTCTCTTTTCTGTTTGTTTTTATGAGAAGCAATGCCATTCCAGGCACATACTGTTTCCTAGCACCACGAAATCCTTATACTGCTTTAAGGTAAGAGGACGCTACATACCAAACTTGGTGGTCCTAGCTCTTACCATTTAGGTGTTCTTGATCAAATAGACAAGCTCCCTAAAATACATAGGTGTAGCACTGTCATTCTGAATCCAGACAGCACCAGTGTCTCTGCAATTGCCCAAGGCTTTTCTAAGCAACTGAACTGTAAAAGCCACAAGACTAGTTTTGTTGCTACTACTCTTGAGTAAAAGAAAAACTGACAGTTTTATTCTAATGCTGGTTGGGAAAGCTGAACAGCAAGACAATGGAGTAATCCACAAGTGAGGAAATACATCCCTCAAGGAAATGAAAAGAAAAAGGATGCTGAGAAGAAGAGAATAGCAGACACACCCTTGAAGCACAGAAATGTTTCCCTTTTCCAGCAATCAAAGCAAAGTGGAAGGGGAGCTTCAAACATCAATCACAGAGGCCGACTGATACAAAACCAGGCTAGATGACAGTCTCACTGGGCCCCTGGGCAAGGTGAGAGGGCAGCTCCACACTCCTAGGCTATGTCTACACTGGCGGCTTCTTGTGCAAGAACTCTTGCGCAAGAAAACGTCCACACTGCCATGTGCGAGCTGTGCTTTTGCGCAAGAGCATCCATGGCAGTGTGGATGCTCTCTTGCGCAAGAAAGCTCTGATGACTATTTTAGCTATAGGGTTTTCTTGCGCAAGAAATCCATGCTGAGCGTCCACACTGCCCTCTTGTGCAAGAGCTCCTGCGCAAGAGAGCTTACACCTGTTAAAAAAAGAGCATAGCTCTTGCACAAGAAGCCCTCTCTTACCATGCCCTACTGTAAATCTTCTTGCGCAAGAGCGGGCGGGCAGTGTGGACGCTTTCGGGAAGAACCGCCGTTCTTGCGCAATAACTCGCCAGTATAGACATAGCCCTTGAAGGGGCAGGGCTTTGGGAAGAAGGGGCAGGCCCAGACAGTGACTACACCATCCCTCAGTGCCATCCAGAGCATGCAGCTTGGGGCTCTGACAGCAATTTAAAGGACCAGAGGTTCCATTTGCCTCCACAGCTGCAGTAGCAGCAGTCTGAGGCCCCAGGTCCCTCTGAATAGCTGGGCCCTGGGGCAGTTGCTGCCTATGCTCCCACAGGGCCCCCATGGGCAGGTCTGTACAAAAGTCTGAGCCTTTGAGAGTATGTCTTCAATTTCAGATGAGGCTCTGAATTCCAGTTCAAGGAAACACACTCAGGCTAGACCTCAAAGAGCCAATGCACTAAAAATAGAATACTACCACTCACACTGCTTGATTGTGGAGGCTATCATTTTAAATATATATCTAACCTCTGGTAGGTGCATACTTCGGGCAGTAAGCCCCTCTCATCACGCATACTACTGAAGCTACACTATTTTTAGCATACATTTCCTTGACCTGGAAATCACACCTCCAGCTCAAAGTGTAGACACACCTTGAGAAGCAACTAGGGATAGCTCCCTAATGGAACTCAAGCTCTATCCTCATTTCCAGTAGTTGGGAGTAAGAGCTGAGTTTCTTACTAGTCATTTGTATCAGTGCTAGGCTGGCCAATCCAAAAGATTTTGTAGGGATATATCTCCTTTGATTAGATAGTAACTCCTTCAGGCTGGACATGAAAAACCAATCACATTATTTTAGGAAGCTTCCCAAAAGAACTTTCCAAAAGTAGCTAAACATTGACTTGCTTTAGAAAGTAAAGCAATCAGAGATCTAGTTATAGAAAGAGAGTTCTGTAAAAAAAGTCACCTAGCTTTTCCTGTATTTGGGAATGGCTCCAACTTCTCTACTCTCCCATTTTCCAGCCAGAAACAAAGCTCATTTTATAACTTAGGTGCACTAATCACACCTGCAAAATACACCTTTCACAGTGCTTCATTTGTGCCAGAGCTTGCTCATGTTAGCTCTGGCATCTCAAAGGTTAGCAGTTCGCAGCCCCAGCCCCTCTGGGCTTGTTGCATCAATTATGAACGTAAAAAACCTGTTTGAGCCAAGCCACCTATTCCAATACAATCAAGTACTGACCATTCCAATGCCATATTATCCTCTGTCCATAATTTCTTTCTAATTGAATATGCCATCTTAACACAGGATATTTTCTGCATAAAAATCAATTTTACATCCATAGCCATTTAAAAGACTAAATGTGTTGACCCTTAAAACATGGATCTGATGTAAAGCATCAATGACATAAACAGCACCAATATTTTAAGACAGTTGTATTTCATATTTTCCTCTACTCAGAACTTCCTGAATGCAAAGGAACATATATGTCACTGAATACAATTCCAAGATACTAAATCAAAATCCATCAGTACATGGAGACAAGTAAATATTCAGTTGGCTCTAGAATTATTGCACAGTTTACCAAAACAAGACTCAGTATGACCTTTCCATTGCACTTTATAGTATACTAAAGAAGTAAACTCACAGCAGTTACAACCTTCATTAAAAATCTAACAGAAATAGGTGACATAGCAAAATGGACAGATACGCAAGAAAGCTTATTTTATTCGGAGAACTCAATTTTAAGCCATATGATTAAAAACAAAAATTAGCTCCTCAAACCTTTCTGGAAATTTTTACTATAATATGTGACTTCTTTATTAACCACAATTATATTATAAGAAGAACTAATGGAAGTAAGTATAAACGGTGGTCAATGGGTATCCATTCGATGCCACATTATTATTATTTAATCACCTTCTTTTCTCATTGTGAAAGTTTTTATTTTCTTGGAGCCCCCTCTCTAAATTGAGGACAGCTTTTAGGCAAGATGCAAATGAGACCATCCCTTTTCCACCTGTCATACAATGAACGTGAGAACGACTAACCTGATCCCCCCCCCGCACCAGCCCTGCAGCCAATTTACCTAGCCACTGCAATGACCCTGAGACAGCAGCTTCTTTCACCCATCAAGCTGTTTGCTAAGAACACTTCGCAGTGGGAGCTGGGGACCCAGAAACAGCACCAAGAGGGGCTATGGCACACCCTGTCTTGGGGGGCTGACAACGCCCAAACCGCCCACCAGCGATGTCCACACCGCGACGCGTGTGCGCCCCTGGCTCGGCCCTAGAGGCCAGGCCACCTGCGCGGAGAGGAGGACCAGCACTGGGCAGGCGCCCTCACCTGCTAGGCCTCCCGCAGGCCGCTCTATGGCGGAGAGGAGACCAGCACCGGCTCCCGAGCCGAAGAAGGCAGCGAGGGTGCCTGGGCGGGGCCTCCCCGTTCAGTGCCAGCGGCAGGCACCGAGGCCCCCTGAGCTCCACGGCCCGGTCCCGGCCGCAGCCTCACCCGCTCTCCGTGACGCTGCTCGCGGCTCCCTCCGGGGGCTGGTGGCACCGCCGCGCCCCGAACAGGCGATGGATGGACGGCGGGGGCTGCTGTGGCCGCTTCCGCCAGCTCCCACCGCATCAGGGGCTGGGGAGAGGGGGCTCTGCCCGGGGACTCAGCGCCAGGGGGGGCTCGGGGGCCGCTGCTTCCGCCCCATCCTGCCTTTGCCTCCGCCGGCCTGCCCGAGCGCCGTCTCCTAGCAACCGCGCCCGGCCCCGCTGAGCTCGCGCCCACTTCAGCCCACTGCTGCCGCCGGCGCGAGGCCCGCGCGCTCCCGCCACTCACTGAAGCCTGCGCGCGGAGCCCCCTTGTTGCAGCTCATAGCACGGCGCCCGCTGCGAGCCGGCCAAGCTTCGGGGGACTGGAGGGCTGCATGCGCGGAGCGGCAGTGCAGCAGCTTGTATCTAGGGAGCACGCAGCAGGCGTTGAGCGCTGCACCGAACGCATGTGCCCGCTCTGAGAGAGCGGTGTGTTCGCTGCCGCCTCCATTTCTCATTCGTGTGCAAAATCTGCGCCATAGGTTTGCAGCAACGCACATTTGGGAAGCACGGAACATCCTCTTAGGCGTCTCTGCTGGGCTCATTACCACACCTTCCTGGATGAGCACCTCAGGAAATTAGGTGTACATCATTCATCTTTTGGGGATAGAAGAGCGTATACTGCAAAAGGTGCAGCATAAGCGACATGTGCCCCCTAAAGTCTGTCACCAGCATGCATGCATCATTATGTGCTATAGTATGCATGAATCATGAAGTACATGCTTAGGCTGTGGAACACGCATGGGAACTGGATGATGTCCTTGTTTTTTCTGCTGCAGTGTTTTCTGCTGCAGTTTTCATACCTCCATTAGCCTATGTTACCCCAAACATTATCAACTCTAGCTATCATTAACAAATCTAGCTATAAAATCAGATAGACCTCTCTCTCACCTGCATTATGGGTTTCCATGGAATTGCAGCAACCTAGGCAGGACACTGGAAGGGAGCTCTTGTTAACAGACTTCATTGTGAAGGACATCTGAAAAGCTAAGATCTGAAATGCTTTGTGGTCACCTTGTGCGTCAGCTTTTTTTTCTGACCAGTACATCATAGTACTCCAAGGCTGTGTCTAGACTGGCCATTTTTTCCGGAAAATCAGCCGCTTTTCCGGAAAAACTTGCCAGCTGTCTAGACTGGCCGCTTGAATTTCCACAAGAACACTGATAATCTAATGTATGATCGTCAGTGTTCTTGCGCAAATACTATGACACTCCCGTTCGGGCAAAAGCCCTCTTGCGCAAATGCTTTTGAGCAAGAGGGCCAGTGTAGACAACCCAGAATTGTTTTGCGCAAAAAAGCCCCGATGGCTAAAATGGCAATTGGGGCTTTCTTGCGCAAAAGCGCGTCTAGATTGGCACGGACGCTTTTCCCCAAAAAGTGCTTTTGCGCAAAAGCGTCCGTGCCAATCTAGACGCTCTTTTCTGCAAATGCTTTTAACGGAAAAACTTTTCCGTTAAAAGCATTTGCAGAAAATCATGCCACTCTAGACATAGCCCAAGAGTACTGTAACACATGCACAAGTATTCAAGGCATTTCAATTGCTATACCCTGTAGGCCTCCATTAACCAGACTTTTAATGGCCCAGTCATTGCTGTTGACCAGAGCCATTAGGGTCCCTTTTCAACTGGGCACTCAAGTCGAAAACCAGACACCTGGAAACCCTAGACCCAGATAGATCTTCAGCTGTAGATTGCTGAAGCTAAATAAGTCACAGTGGTCTGGCAAAGTAATGGAATCCATGACTGCCATGACCTTCATAGGTGACACATAGGGGGGTGCATGCGGGGGCATGTGCACCTCTGTGCAGCCCCCTTCCCAAGGCAAGAGAAGCTGGCCAGCAGCCGGCAGGAAAGCCAGTGCTGGTAGCAGGAGTTCCACACCCCGCTCCTTCCCTCCATTCACCAGCAGTGGTGTCAGGGAAGGCACTGGCTGAGTGGCTCCAGCTCACGATGCTCCCTGGCCGTGATTTTCTGGGAAGTGCTGGAAAGAAGCAGATGGGGAGGGGTGGAGCAAGGGTGGGGCAGAAGCAGAGCAAGGAGGTGGGGAGAGGCAAGAGCCAGCACCTCCTTTCCTTCCCCTGCCATGCGTCACCACTAGTGGTCTTTGTGACTTAATTATAGCCTTATTCATAAAGAAACAAAGTGTGGTCAAGCAACTGACTATACAGTTTATCCACAGAAACAAACACCTTCCATCCCACATCCATACTATACAGCACTACTTAGATTTTGTACTTTTTATATATTGAATGTTTAGACTGGACTGAGCTGACAGTTGACAGATCTTATCTTCTTATGACACCATTGGTGAGTGACTAGCAATCACCAATTAGCAAATCCAATCACAGTTATCAAATAAAAATCCATCATCTGAGGGTGCTGTGCAACCTTTTCAGATTCTATATTTTTCTTATAATGTCTGGATATGTTGACTTTCAAAGCATTTGGGAGCCTGTGCAATAGTATGCCACCAGAAAAATATGTCCTGAGCTATGATTTCCAGATCACTGGGAGATATGCCTCATGATTTTACATTGGCCTTTAAGATATCTTTATAATGCTGATACTGACTGTCAATAGAGCACTTTCCGTAAACATGCTTGCTGTAGAAGACCATCTTCGGTACCTCTGTATCATCCATCCTCATAATATGAGGAATCCAGTGAAACTGTTTTTTCATAAGCACTGCTTCCATGCCCATGACAACACAGAGCTTAAGAACCTCCATGTTTGGAATTTTGTTCCAGCAGTTCACATGGGCAATCTCCTGGAGCAGCGCATATGGAACTGATTAAGTTTTGAAACATGTTGGCAATATATGGTCTGTGATTCCAAACCATACAGCAGGATAGTCAGGGCAACTGCCTGATAGACTGATACCTTTATATGAAGTGTAACACTATGGTCATTCCATAAGCATTTGGTCAGTCTTCCAAAGGCAGCGCTGGCTTTGTCTAGTTGAGCAGTGACATAGTCATCAATGTTTATACTGGTGGACAATACCCTTCAAAGGTAGCAAAACTTGTCAATAGCCTTAAAGACAGTATCAGGCAAAGTGATCACTGGAGTGGTGGGCTCTTTCCAAACAGACTGAGGCATAACTTCTGTCTTCTTGAGGACCACAGTGAGTCCAAAACAGCGAGCAGAGGTAGTAAAACAATCAAAAAGCTACTGTGCATCCTCGACTGAGTGAGCCAACAATACACAGCCACCGGTAAACAGGAGGTCACAGACAGTTATAATGAACACTTTTGGTGAGAGCCTGAAGTCTTCAGAGGTTGAAAATACTACGGTCAGTTCGGAACTGAATGGGTGTGAGCAACTCGCAATCCTTAAAAGCAACCAAGAGCGTCATCGAAAAGTAGATGTTAACCAAGAAAGGATCAAAGACACATCCTTATTTTGTACCTACAAAAGGTACCAATATCTCTCCATTGTCAAGGTCACAATCCAGCATATCATCATGAAAGAACCAAACTATATTGATAAATTTTTCAGGATAGCTGATTCACCCAACTACCTTCCAAAGCCCATTTCTGTTGACCATGTCGAACTCCTCTGTCAGGTTGATGAAAATCATGTAGAGATCCTGATGTTGTCCTCTACATTTTTCCTGTATCTCCCTGGCTGTGAATATCATGTTAGCAGTGCCTTGATCTGCATGAAATTCACACTGAAATTATGCCATTTGTGAACACATGTAATGACAGCCAGCTGTGTAGGATGCGGGCCAGGAGCTTACTAGCTATAGACAGCAGTGAGATGCTCCAGTGGTCATCATAGCATGCCCAGTCATTTGTTTTTGTATATGTGTACAATCAAGGCATCTTTGAAGTCCTGTGAGACTTGCTCTTTCTTTGAAATGGTGATGAATAAATGGATGAGATGGTGCACCAACTGCCCCCTCCAGCTTTGTAAATCTCTGATGGGATCGCATCACCACCAGACACCTTTCCAGATTTCATCTCCTTGACAGCTTTTTGTACCTCATCAACAGTAGGTGATATGACCAGCTGTGAATCATTAGCCCACTGAGGAAACTCTTCAAGAATGCTGCTGTCAAAAGTTGATGTCTCGTTTGACACATTGCGAAAATGTTCAGCCCACTGGTCAAGGATTTTAGTACTATCTGTAATCAGAGTGCTGCCATCAGCAGAGCACCCTGATGTAGAGCCAGCATCGCATGGCCCATAGACTGCCTTCAGCCCGCCATAGAATGCTTTAAAATTGTGTCCATCCGCTGCACCATGAAGTTTTACTGCTTTGTATTTCCACCAGCCCTCTTTCATTTACCATAATTTGACTTGTGCCTTCTGCTTAGCTCAACTGTATGATGATTTCCTAGAGGCATTCTCTTTATCATTGATCCAAGTCAGGCATGTCACATGCATCTCCTCAAGAAGAGCTTGGGCATCTTTGTCCTTATTGTCAAACTAGTCCTTGTATTTGCATGTTTGGAAACCCAGTACTTTGACAGCAGTTTTATAGGTTGTTTCCTTGATGTTTATCCAGTCCTCATTGTGGTTGGTTGCTCTAGACCAGTGGTCCCCAACTTTTGGGGCTGCCGGGTGCCCGGGGGCGGGGCCGCGCACGCATGTGGGGGCGAGGCCACCCATATGCTGCATGCCCGGAGGTGGCGCCACCCATGCGCCGCACTCCCGGGGCTGGTGCTGCAACTGTGCTGCACGCCCGGGGTGGGGCCGCCCATACGCCACGCGCCTGGGGCTGGAACAGCCCATGTCCCACGCGCCCAGGGGCGGGGCCGCCACCGCCCATGCGCTGCATGCCCGGAGCCAGCGCCTGTGCCACGCGCCCGGGTTGGCGCCGCCCATACGCTGCAAGCCCGGGGCTGGCACAGCCCTCACGCTGCTCACCCAGGGGCAGGGCTGCCCATGTGCTGCGCGCCCGGGGCTGGCGCTGCCCCTGTGCCGCGCGCCTGGGCCGGCACCGCCCATATGCTGCACACCCGGGGTTGGGGCCAGCACAGACCTCGCGCCACACACCCGGGGGTGGGGCCGCGCGCCCAGGGTCGGCACTGACCATGCGCTGTGCGCCCGGGGCTGGCGCCACCAATGTGCCCAGGGGCTGGCTCCGCCCATGCGCCGCGCGCCTGGGGGCGGGGCTGGCCCCGATCACTTTGCGGGCGGACAGAAATGGCCCGGTGGGCGCCATGGCCCCCGCGGGCACCACGTTGGGGACCACTGCTCTAGACCTTCAGTGTCGATGACTAAGGAGGCATCAAGACTGAGTTGAAACAATGCTTGTGTCTCAGGCATTTCAAGTTTACCTATATCCAACTTTTTCCAGCATACAGAAGATAATGTTTTGGCAGACAGAATGTTTTGTTTGGTGAAGAAGGGGATACTGGCTCTGGAGGGGATGCCAGGCTGGGCAGAGTGTTGGCATCAGGTGGAGGTATGGGGTGCTGAGGAAGCTTCCAGGCCAAGGAGAAAACCCCTGAATGTTTGTGGGAAGCAGGACTTTGCATTCCGCCCCACCCTCAGCACCTCTTAGCATGCAGGATGACTGCCTCCAGGGGAAAAGCCTGTGTGGGTGGGTGTGCCAAATGGCTTTGTTAGCCAAAGGCACACTAACTGAGTTAATTTAGGGCCTGATCTGATTTGATGGAACCATACCTTTGGTTCAGAAGTGGGTTCTCCCCGGAACCTGCCGTATCTATCACCGATGGATTTTCAGTCTCTTAATAATCACAGACACGGTAGTAAAGTTAATCATTATATTGTAAAGCAGAACAGATAGGATAATACAAATGATTCAACAATAATCAATCCCAACCCCGCTCCCACTGATATATATAAATAGAAGACAGAACAGATATAACCACGAATTAACAGCTGGATACTCTACCAGCTCAGAGGTCCGATGATCTGGAACCGGAGCTCAGGACCTACTACCTCGTGGCTCAGGTAGCCGAGAGGGAGGAACACTGAGGCGTCCTTGGTGGTATTTTGGACAGTTCAGTCTTTTAGAGAAGCGTGCGCCTTCGCAACGCAGTTCCAGGCTGAAGCCCAACAGGACTAGCAGCGTTCAGGTCCGATGTAGTGGGACAGGTAGCTACTGATTCACAAAACTGGGCATGCGCCACAACCGTGAGCACCCTGGCAGCAGCAGGAGAAGAGCAGGTCTGGAAAGCAGAGATGATCCCAGCCTTCGCCACGGTATCCTGATCCAGTGTGTCTCTTGTCCTTGTTGGATGAGGGAACTGCCGACCCGAGCCTCTCTCAGGTCAGGTGTTTTAAAGGTTCAAAGGTGGGAAACTTCCTGGAGTGCTGTGTGCACCATGCAAAGAGATGTGTGCAAACGGTTTGTACGCAGTGCAGATTTCAGTACCTGGTGCACAGGATGGGTGCCGTGTTCAAAGCTTTAGTGCTGAGTGTATAGGGTCTTTTCGTGCTGGGTGCATAGAGTCTTTTGGCGGCAACTGACCCTGTCAATCAGATGGGTTCCATTTTGAAATCTCCTTGCACATTCTGACTCCATTTTGATTTAACACTATCACATTAACAGCTTGGTGGACATTGCTTGACCACAAGCCCTGTAATGGGGTGGTGTGGGCAGCACGTTCTCCTCAATGCTCACATGCACCAGCCCCAATTCCCTTTGGCAGCTGATTAGCCAGTTTGTTATAATCACACCCCCTCTCCTGCCCTGGAACTCCCTGCTGAATGCAGAGGGGCAACCCATGCAAGCAACCTCACCTCTTCTCCTAAGGCTGTAGGGGCCGTACTCAGAGAAGTATCTTCTTGCTGGCCAGAGCCACTACTTGCCACAGCAGCTAGGCCAACTCTTTCTTACCAGATCCCAATTTAGTCCCCTCCCAAGCACAAGCAGTCTTCCTGAACAAAAACACAAAGTAAAGTCAGGAGAGGAGGAGGCAGCAGCCGGGGGTGATAGCAGGAGTAGGGGGCAAATTGATGGTGGGGACAGCAAATAGTGGGAGGAAGCAACAGCAAAGGAGTAAAAAGGCAGGAGTGGAGGCAGCAGCAGCTGAAAGGATGAAAATTAGAGTGGTCCCAAGAGAAGGGGGGAGGAGTGAAGTAGCAAAGGCTGAGGGATAAGTGGGTGAGAGGCAGCAGGACACAGAGGAGCCAAAAGCATGGGGAAGGGACAGCAGTAACATGAAGATAATGGGGCAGGAGAAGAAGGCACTTCTAGCAAATGACAAAGTTGTCTATGAGATCAGCATGTCTTCTAGTGTCCAACCACTCACTTGTTCTGCATGGTCATTGCAATAGCTCTTCTTCCTGTTGGAGAAATGTGAACAGCCCTGACACAGCTTGGTGATCACTAGATTCCCAGTGCTCTTCTCTCCTGGGGATCCCTGAAAAGAGAAGGGGGAGCTTCCTGGTTTGTCATGCTGGGGGATGTTCAGAATACATCATGCCTACCATCTACTGCAGGAAAAAGAAACCCCAACATGCACCACATTTTAAAAAAGCCAAAATCAATTCCATAGGGAAAGTGGCTCTGCTGAAACTTTGAATGGAAGGAGAGAAGGGAAGATTAGATGGAGAGTAGGGTCAGGGAAGGGAAGGTGGATTGTGGGAAGTGAGTTCAGCTGACCCTTTGTTAAAGTGCTGTCTGCTATTGGAAGACAAAGGGGTAGAAGGGAGGAAGGTGTGGGACTGAGGCTATGTTTTACACTGGGAAAGTTTGGTGACAAAAGTGCTGTTGACATGCAAAAGTTGCTAAAAGTGAAAACTGTTCAAACTGGTTTTTCTGCCTACCATTGTTGACATTTCATAGCCACATTGCTAGCACCCTGACAGATAAGAGCAAAGCAATGCGGGTAAGCATCCTATAGTGCTATGTTGTGGGAAGACAAAGCTAATCCTTATAATTTCTTGGGATTCCCTCGTAGCTCTGTGACCTCTCCATGCTGAGGAATGTCAAAGCAGCACAGCAGTCTCTCCAGCTTTTCCACTGCAGCAGCTGTCTGCCTGCCATTGTGTTCCTAGTGCAGGGCAGAACAGAAGCATTCAGATGATTTGCTCTTGGTTTAGTCCCCAAATAAAGCAGCTCACTCAGCTGTCAGGTACGTCCCAGAGCTTTGAAAGGGGAAGGGTGCATGCCTTCAGGGCAGCAGAGATCACAAAACACTGAGCACAGTCAACAGGGCAGGCAATGTGGGATACTGGCGGAAGCCAGTTCTCTTGACAAAACAAACAGCAACGTCCACACTGGCGCTTTGTCAAAAATAAAGGGAGGGGAAAAGACAAAAGTCTCTCACAGGGCTGGAAGGGGTTTTTTCGCCAAAACTGGGTGCTTTTCCCAACAAAAGTCACATTGCAGTGTAAATGTTCTTGCTGTTTTGTTGCCAAAAGGCAGTTTTTGTTGACAAAACGTGCCAGCGTAGACAAGCCCTGAGATGGAGATTGAGGAGACTCTGACAGTCAATCAACCTCATGGCCACTGGTTGGAGACAGTTACTTTAGACGGGAATGAACATAACAGGTAATCATCAAGTGATCTGTCACCCATTCCTAGCTTCTTGGGGGGGGGGGGGGGACATTTAAAATGTTTAAAACACAATACACTTCTTTATAAACCCTGTGCAGATTTGCAGCCTAACAGTGAAATCAACTCAAATGGGCAGGCGTTTCCCAAGGGAAGTGATGGAAACTTATCGCTTGCCACAATTTGACTGAATACAGAAACTGATAATGTACATTGGGGGAACAATTTTGCATTTTCAAAATGGACTGGATGGCTCACTTTGGTCCTTTTTTTTCTCACTTTAATGATTTTGTGGATGAAATCAATTCAGCTGTTTCTTTAACTGAGGATTTTTGGGGGATTTCAGAAGATGTATTGACAAACTTTATATTGACCCTGTCATGTCTGACAATTCTAATAATTGCTCCTTTAGAAAAGCAGCAGTGTTATATTTGAGTTCCTCCCTAATAAGGACAAGACTCTCAGCAGCTAACAGATCTGAAGATAAAGATTGTCTGTGCAGAAGACAGAGCTTTCTCAGGAGTTTGTCCAAGACGGTAGAATGGACTCCCCCAGGATAATGAATTCCTGCAGGCTTTATCCTGAAACCACACCACTTCCCATTCCAAGGGCAAGACACACTTCTTTGACTCACTTTTGCCAACCTAAACACAGAGCACAGCACATATATAAGAAAGTATTAGTGAAACACAATCAAAATATTAAATTCTCAGATTCCTTTTCTCCTCTAGGGAGAGGAAAGGATTAAAAAAAAACCCACTACATGACAGATGCTAGTCATGACACTTATATTTTTGGAAGAAGCTGCAATACCACAGGAACTTGAATAGGACAAAAAACAAATGGAATGCATTAATTTTAACATCAGTGAATTTTAAAAGACATCATTTTAGTGAAAGCTTTGCCTAAATATTAGCTACAGGACTTATCTCTTTGTTATAATTTATAGAGCATTAGAAGTACACCTGATATTGTCCAGCTAAGGATCAGCACCTACAGTCGATAGGTGCAGTCTGTAAGAACAAATGAAAGTAAACATTGCAGTCAATTCAGAGTCCATTAGCACCTGAATGCCACTTGATATAGTAGTTTTTGTCATTTTTTTAGTATGGATATGGAGACTGCTGCTCTAGCTAATGAGGAGACTCCCTGCTCTTCTGAGAACCTGGGAATATTTTGTCACAATTTGTGACTGTCTTTTAAAATCTCTTTGAAATCACTGGTGAACAATGAAGCTACAAGGGCAGCATTTTAATTTTTCAACTTCCAAATTTTAGCTCATAATTGAAAATAAAAAATAAAAATAATTATCCTCCATATTGGGAGAGTGAGGTTCTCATCATTCATGACTCATATTTTATATGGAATCATTCCGTCTCCTGTCATTTCCTCACCCCAACTGCTCTCGCTCCCTCAGTGTCTTAGCAACAAGAGACTGGCTGGCCCACTGCAGCTAATTTCCCTCCTGCCCCCTCAAATCAATTAGTTCATCTATTTATATCATGCATCAAGGAAGCCTGCCTCTTCTGAACACACAGCTCATGAAGGGCCCAATCCTGCACCATTTAAGCCAATAGGAGTTTGCCAATTGGCTTCAGTAGAAGGAGGATCAGGCCTTGAATATCTCAGGTCAGTATAAATGATGTATAAAAAAGATGGTTGTACCAATTTCCTCTTTCCCCCCTCCTCCCCTTTTCTTTTAATTGTAGAAGAAAATGTCATGGCAGTTTCACAAGGGAAAGTCCTTAAATAGTGATCAAAATCACCAAGTCATCTTCACTATTCACACATGCTATATATTCATTTTTATTGGAGAAATTCTTCTTCTGCAGTGCGCACAAGGAGTGAATTTACAGAAATTACATTTGCATATTAGATATACATTCTCAAAATTATTACCTTGAAGATTCATAGCAGACTTGGGAACAAAATAATATTTGCTGATAATTGCAACTTCCCATATTTATATCAATATATTTTATATCTTCCCATATTTATATCTTCATATCTTAACTTCCCATATTTATATCTTGCCAGTCTGAACTGATAGGAGAGAGCAGCCATTATCTGCAAGTGCAACATGAGTTTTTAAACTTTCCCTTTCTGTAAATGTAGATTATTAACAATAATAACTTTTGGATTAATAATCATAATCTTTTGTCTTTGCAAGAATGGAAAAATGAACAAATGACTATTATTTGGTTAGGCTCCTGCAGGGTGTGCTGAGATCATTATCCATCATGCTGACCAGCACTGTATCATGTTTTCCTTGCGCTTTCCAGTCTGTCTCCTATGTCCACCTGTCTTAAACTGAGACTTTGAGCTCTTTGGGGCATCTTTTTGTTCTGTGTTTGTACAGTGTGTAGTACAATGGGATGCTGGTACATGACCGGGGTGTTAAGTGCTAATGCAATACAAATAATAACTAAATTTTCAGAGGCACTGCCACTTCCATTTAATTTGTGGCAGTTGTGAGTGCTCATTTCTAAAAAACCCAACCGTAGTTGAAAAATTCAATTCCCAGCTCTGCCACTCTGCCTGCTAGTTGACTGTGGGTATTTCACTACACTGTGCCTCAGTTTCCCCAACTATAAAAGAGGATACTGATACTGACCTCCATTTTAAAATACTTTGTGATCTAAAGATGAAAAGTACTATGTAAGAGCTAGTCATTATATAACAAAATCCCTAGCCTTCCAAGATTAAATGTAATGAGTATGTTAATGTTTCCACCACTATACCCTTGAGAGCAGGTGGTTTTCTAACTCTTCTAAGTCAGTCTGCCTGCTCCATATAGCCTCAAAACTTGCCCCTTGCAGGGAGTTGGCTTTATTAACAAACAAATGAAAAATAAGAGGGTGACACATTGCACCCCAAATTTATCATAGTAATATTATTATGATATGATTATAGAATAATCATGATGCATTTTGCGCAATATTAGTTATGGGAGCTGTCATTGGAAAAGATATTATTTGATGAATATGAATATCATATTTGTATGTAGGTATCATTTTTGTATTTGAAGTTATGAAACATTGACTACATATCTGTATTTCAATTACAGTTATCCCCAGATGAAATCCACTAGACAAGATGCTTTCAGTCTAGACAACTGGTTGAGTAGAGCCTATTCAGGGTAATGAGCCCTTAGGGAAAACCATACACTTTTATTTCCCAGCTGGTGAGCCTTCTTGAGAAAACTCCAGATATACTGTAAGCGATGGCTGCTATAATTCTACAAGGACATGCGACCAGACCACATGTCTCCGGACTCTATCATGGGATATCAGTATTTTTCCCCAAACTGGTCTGGGAGCCAAGTTTTGAAAGAAAGGGTTCCCACAATATGCTAAAATTATACAAAGTAGGGAGTGACATCATTGGAGGTACTTTACTGTCCATTCCAGAGGACTTCTAGAAACACCTGAGGAACAAAGATTGAACTGTGGGAAGTGGTGAGCCCAGACTGAGGGGATTTCTAGTCTGTGTTATGAAAGACCTAAAGCTGCCGAACTGTTAAAGCAAGTGCAGCTTGCCCCTTAAGAATCTGCCACCTGTTGGTATAATTGCTAGGGTGAGACTCTGCTAATTCATATCCTATGTATCTATCTATCTATCTATCATGGTCCAAATATTTGCAACCCCAATTACCAAGGGGCTTGAAAGAGTATCAAAATAAGGTGGTACTGGGCAGAAAAGGAGTGTCCAGTGCAATTAGCACATACTCATAGACTCTTTGAAGACTCTCCTATTGGCAGAGCTCATAGAAAGCCCCAAGGGGAGTTAAATGTATCACCAGAGGGACCTGCAAGAGGGCTGAGATAGATGCCATCATCTCCTCTATAAGGGTGAAGCTATTCAAGTGGCTGTGCTCCTATAAGGAAGTGTAATTTACACCACTTTGTGCCCAATTTTCCAATATATTTCCTTGCTGTTGGCTGTTACCTATTTATTTCAGACTGTGTATGTGATTTGCACAAGGACATCAGGTGATTTTTTGTGTGGCTTAATTCCAGCTCAGCTGAGTGCCCAGGAGATTTGTAGCATTCCTCCTCATGACAGTTTATGAATGGCAATATTCCTCCCAACTAGCACAGTTTGCCACACATATATCAGGGACTCCATAATAACACAGATCAGTCTCTTCAGAAAAGATCAACAGCACCACAAATGCTTGCAGGTGACTGGGGCTACCCATTATGATTCTACAGATAGACAAAAGTTTCCAGATTGGAGGGACATAATTTTCAAATCTGAGTAGCTAAGAGCTAGACATTTAGGGCACATCAACAGAGCAGGGCGTACCTCGAAATAAGCTACACAAATTGAGCTATGTCATTTGCATAGTTTATTTCGAAATAGAGCCCTCTTCCTCCGACTTCTCTTACTCTTCGTACAGTGAGGGTTAGAGGAGTCGGAGTAAGAAGTCCTCCAGCTTGACAGTATTTTGACACTATTGAAATAACTACCTGCTGTGTAGATGCGGACTAAGTTATTTCAGAATAATGTTGGTGTGTAGACGTACCTTTAAAGACACAGTGAAGTGTCAAAATTAGTGGCTGGCGTTTCAAAGCTCCCAGAGAAAGACATGTGGATGCACATCACCTTTGAAAATCCAGCCACATGTATCTAATTTTAGGCAATGAGAATTGAAATGTTTTATGTCTTAAGCACTTTGGGTATGTTTGCACTGCAAAAAACAAAAGCAAACAAAGCGTAACAGCGAGTCTCAGAGCCTGGATCAACTGACTCAGGATTGCAGGGCTTGTTTGCCCTATGGGGCTAAAAACAGCAGTGCTAATGTTTGAGCGCAGATTGGAGCCCCGACTTCAAGATGTTCCCCCCACCCCTAAGGTTTCTGAGCCCAAGCTCCAGCCTGTGCTGCTATTTTTAGCCCCATAGTACACACTCCATTTAGTCAACTTGGGCTTAGACACTTTTTGCTATGGGTCTGTCTTTGCAATGTATGCATATCCTCTGTGGCTCAGTTTCTTATGCACCTTTACAAAGCACTGCGAGGACTTCAGAAGAAAAGTGCAAAGTATAATTATTCAGTAAGAGGACTAATGTCATGTCTAAAAGCAATTCAGTATCACAGTTAAACTAATCACATTGTATATAACCACGTTCAAATATATTATTTGTCAAAAGGTAGTTTGATTAGTGATTGGATCAGAGGACTGGACATCAGAGGTTTGAGTTTCTGTTCCCAGTCCTCTGTTGACTCACAGCACAGGCTAAACCTTACTGTGCCTCCATGTCCTCATCAGTAAAATGAGTGGAGATCGGCTAGATGGCAACTCAGGCAAAGTCTGGATACAGAGCTGAACATCTCCAGCATTCAAGGGGATTTGGATGTGAAGTTCAGGTTCATTGCTAAAAAGGAGGAGAAGACTGACACCACCACCTGCCTCATGGGGTAATGTGAGACTCAATTTCTTAATTTTTGTGAAGATGCCAAGAAAATAATTTTAATTACTAATTATTATTAATAGAAAACAAGGATAATTATTGTAACTCTTTCCCCCTATTCTATAAGATTGAGCCACTTACTCACTGCCCCCATTTCCTTCCACCCTCCAAAAAAACCCAAAAAACAACAACAACAAAAACAACAACCAAGCACAAAATAATCCTCCAGGACAGATTTTCAAGATGTTCAGTAATATATCATACACTGAAGCCAGCATTCTATGCAGGATGCATTGTGGACTGCCCTGCTTTTACTTGATTATGTTTGGATGGAGAGTCAGTGATGAGAAGCAATTTTAATGTTGAGGCTTCATGAAGCAAAATAGCAGAGGAAGACTGGGCTTGTCATTTCAGGGAATTGCCTGGCAACAAGAAGATCTTGACTCTGTTCTAACCTCTGGCTCTGGATTGCTATGGGACCTTGGACAAATCCCTTCACCTTACTGTGACTCAGTTGCTCTATGTTTAAACCAAAGCCTTTGGAATTTTTCTTTTCATTATGCTACAAACACACACACTTGTGTAACTTTACTCATAGGAGCTGTCTCACTCATATTACCCATGTGAGTGAAGTTACACTCATTAGCAGCTATTTGCAGGATCAGGCCCTCTATTGCCTATCTAGGCCCTGAACCTATAATGCACTCTGCATGGATTGATCTCACTGTACCACAAGTAGCGTAGCCAGGATGGGACAAGTGAGTCAGCCGCTTCAGGACAATGATGGGCTGTCAGTTGCTATGAGCCACCTCTCCCCTCCTCCAGCTGGCTTTGGGGGAGGGAGGGATAGATACACTGTAAAAATGGGGCCCCCATAAATGCATGTGCCCTGCACTCCCTACCCACAATTCGGGGCTTGCCCCATTCTGCTTGGCCAATGCTCCCAGTGGGGAGTGGAGTCTTGGCTCAGGGGCTTGCCCCACTCTGCCTGCCTGGTGCTCCAAGCAGGTTAGAGAGTCAGGGCATGGGAGTCTGCCCTGCTCTGCCTGTCCAGTGCTCCTGTGGGATTGGAGCATGGGGGATTACCCCACTCTGCCCAGCCGGTGCTCTGATCGGGGAGTGGTATCAGGGTGCTAGGGCTTGATCCACTCTGCCCATCTGGTGCTCCCAGCAGGGTCAGGCTGCTGGTGATAACCACGGCTCCAGTGCTACTGCCGCAAAGCAGGATTGGGGGTTGCCCTACTTCCCCTGCTCACCTGGTGCTCCTGCTGGGGAGTAGGCTCAGGGTCCAGGAGCTTACATGCCCCAACTTTGCTCCCCGGAGGGAGCACTGGGCAAGCAGAGCAGGGCTAGCCTCTGACCTTACTCCCCAGGACTCGCTGGAGCACCAGCAGAGAGGGTCAAGCCCCCATGCTCAGGCGGAAGCAGAGACAGGACTAGGGGCGGGTGTGCCTGGATCCTAAAGGGTTGGTCTGTGGCCTGCCCAGGCCCACCCCTGATTCACCATTCCTGCCAATGAGCTTCTATATTCAGATAAGGGTCCATTTAGGGTTGCCAGATGGTTTCAACAAAAATACTGGACACACTTGACATTACATCACAATCTACATTACATCTTATTTAGAAAATACTGGACATTTATATTTTCTCATTTATATTTTCTCAATTTGTTTCCCGAACAGAAAGCTCAAATACTGGACTGTCCAGTTCAAAACCAGACACCTGGCAATCCTAGGTCCATTAGTGCCGAGAGTATTGTTAGTAAATTCTTCAGGATGAAGAAGTAGATTTTCCAAAGATCCTAAGTCATTTAGGTTTGGAAAATCTGGCCCTGTGTCTTCATCCCTGTCTAACATTAGATAACGCATTGTGAGAACCACACAAAAATAATGATCAGTCTTATACAGGAGAGTGAGACTAATTCATCCATATCTTTGAGCTCCTTTAATGAATGGTGCCTGAGCATCACTTTACATTTTAATTTTTAACAATAAAGGTTATATTTGTGTTTTATTTCTTCTTTTGTGTCATTTATATGGTCAGTTGTATTGACTGAGATTCGAAACACAATCCCGAAAAACAAACAAACAGTGCCTCTGAATATCTTTGGACAACTGAGCATGAATTAAAATGTCAAACATGAAACTGCGTGGCTCTCAAAATCGTTGGAGCAGGTTTTTTTCTGTGTGATTGGATTTAACTTTTCATCAAAATCATGAAATTTTCCAACCAGCTCTCAGTAGTCATTTATAGGTCATTGCATCGTTTAGTTTAAAAGGGCAACAACCCACAACCCTAGGGGGAGGGACTCGGCTCCCTTACACTACTAGCAACCTTTGACATAATTAGCTGTGACAAATTGATTTAAAGTGTGGCTGCAGGAAGAGGAGTAAGAGAGCTCTGCTCTGCCTTGTGGGCGTTGTAGTCTTCCCTCTTGCACATGCCCGGGCTGCAATAAGGAACTGGACTCCAGCTCCCATAGTTCCCATAGTTTATACCGCACAGGCTCAGAGTCCGTATGCCTGGAGCGGGTGGTTACATTGTGTCTATTGTATGGGTTGATTTTTGTTTTGTTTTGTTTTGTGGGGCTGCCATTTGGTACATCACGGGAGGTTTAAATTGGAGTGAAAAGCATGGCTGATGAGCAAGAAATCATGTGCAAACTGGAGAGCATCAAAGAGATCAGGTATGTTTTCTTTTGTGCAGCATCACTTGTACTAAGCTGTTTTCCCTCTCTTTGAAGGAATGAATGAGTTATACCGATTTGGAGAAGCTACTGTTATGTTACCAAATAACATAAAATTAAAAACCACAACAACGAAAAACCCTGGGATTTATCTCCTGAAACTGGAGATAAAAGAAGCATCTGTTGAGAGTGGGTGTCCGTGAAACACGCATTACAAGGCGGTGATTGTCATGTATTTCCAGGGTATTAGCCTTCAGTAATAAAACAGGCAGGGGGAGGGAGGTGGCAGCTAAGAATGAACAACTGGAGATCTGTTTCAAAGCAGTTGTTTTTTTAAATTACTATTCTTCTGGTTGGCTTCATCTAAGAAATGTTGAAGGGGAGGGGAGGGGAGGAGAGGGTGAAAATTACAGAAGATAATATATGTAGGTGAGTCCAGTATGTATCCAGAGCACAGAAGCTGCTTTGAAATCAGTCAGGTGGGGGTTGTGAAGTGTTTTAAAAAAAATAAAATGTACTGATTGTCTGGAATAATTTATAGTACCCTGCGAAAGTGGCTGCATAGCTAATACTTTGGGGGATAGGCATTGCAACAGTGTTGTGGCTTGCAGAGGAATTTTGGGGGGGGGACGGGGAGGGAGTTGTAGGGAGGGATTGAAAGGAAAGAAAACTGCATCTTGGGAAATCTATTTAGCTAGCTTACTTCTTTCTTTCTCTCTCCCATTTGAGGGTTCGGGGTGTTGTGTGAAGTCAGGCTTGTGGATGTGTTTGTCCCTGTTCCCTTTCTGTTGTTTACTATGGTTCTCTGAAGGAGTTATTGGGAGCATAGGGGTAGAATGATGAAGCAGAGACACAATGGCACTAAGGCTGTTATTTCCTTCCCTTAAAGAGGTTTACCAGCAAGGCAGGCAGCTGGGGCTCTCCACTCTTCAGTGCAATCCAATATACCATTAATTTTTATATAGTGGCCTTCATAGAGTGAATCACAGGACATGTTTCAGGAAGAGTCAATCATAAGCAACAATGCATTGCATCAGAGTGGATTATTCTGTTTGGCTTTAAATGCTCAGTTTATGTCTTTTCGTTCATGAACATGATGTTCTGATTACTGCCCAAGTTGTGTGCATTTAGCAAGAATTTGTGTATTTAATAGCAAAGGTATTTCATAAGGAAAGTGCAATAATTTTGAAAGTGGCTGGGAGGAAGAAAAGCCACAACTGGGATATATGTAGGTATTTATATCATGCTCATCATCATGGTGAGTTGTGTTTTATATTTTTGTATCAGGAAAATGTAAGAGAGAGGTTATCTATGCGGTGGGGAGGGGGACATCAGTAAAACAAAGAATAAAAAATGTCACTGTAGCATAGTCAATTTTAAACACTTATTATGGATAGAGAAAAGAAATTGAAATCAAACCAAAGAATAAGCAACAATTCAATTACTATAGTTTTTATAGTCATTACAACATTAACAAAATCTCTTTGTGGGAATTAGGGATGTTAAAATGCCGGGGGGGGGGGGGGGGTTTGGTAAATGTGGAACTAGTGAAAATTTCAGCGGTTACACATTTACATGTGGTGGGGGAAGGGAGGAGGTTCTGTGGGAGCTGGTAAACACGGGAAGCCAGCTTTTCAGCTGGCTCCCCCAGTGTACTGACCACCTACCCCCCCACGCTAGTACCTCTGCCTCCTGCCTGCTCCTCCCCAGCTCTACTGCCTCTGATACAGAGGCAGCAGCAAGAGGGGGGTGGGCCTGGTGTCTAACCATGAAGGTTAACCATTGAGCCCAGGCTCCTCAGTTAACTGTTTAAATGTGTACATTATCACATCCCTGTCTGAATATACAGAAGTAAATTATTCTACCATGGAAGGGCCAAATCCTTCCTCATGCAAAGACTGCTCACATGAATTATGGTGGCAAGACCGGGCCCAAAATTATTTTTATATATAGCGTACCAATATTGGGGGACAGGACATGTGAATGTGTTCCAGATTGATACTGAGTCTCTGAAATGTCTGTGCTGAACTGCCTAATGTGTGCCATCTTTTACAACAGATCAGCAGCCAGTTACAGATCTTCTGAGACATGATGGTTGTAATATTGGATTTAAATATCTGATCAATTTTCTGCTTGGTTGTTACAATACTTTGCATTTGGAAACATTCAGTTTTCTGATTCAAAGGTGACTGTAACTGCAATTATTTAATTTGTCACATTTTCCTGGTGTAGTTATTGGCCTTACTGTAAATAGTGAGGCCATGAAAAATAAATGAAGTTCTGTGAAATCTAAGAATCCTTTTACACCAAACAGCTAATTTCTTGTTGCCATAATGTATATTAAATTTCTAAATAGCCAGTACATTTAAGTGAATGGGACAGATCAGGTGAATTATAAGGCATGTTGGTTTTTGCCTAAAATAGGCCAGATAAGAAATCACATGCTCTGGCTATTTGTACTTTTATGTCTTATTTATTTTCAAGTAAATAAACAAATTTTATGTGCTTAAAAAGCTCCACCATACTCTGTTGTTTATTTTAATTTGAACTCTGTCTGCCCTCTTCCACATGCAGAGTTAAAAGGGCTTTTATAAATAAAATCAGTAGATGGAAAAAAGCAAAATTTGGCCTATTGTTTTCTGTCCCTTCATGTCTTTTTTGCCTATATTATGCAAACTTTCATATTAATTAAAGGAACTTTACTGGGGTTGCAGGAGATGTCAGAGCTTGATCCTGAAAACACTTCTGCTCATACTTAATTAGAAATCAGTGGGACTGTTACAGTCAGTAAATGTATGTATGCATGTAAGGTCCCAATCCAGCAAAGATTTAAGTATGTGGTTGACTTTATAGTCCCATTGCCTTCAGTGGAACTACTCATAATGGTCAGACTAAGCACATAAAAATAGTTGCAGGATGGGGCCCCAGTATTCCCCATGGGAAAGGATGAATGAGAGGTTGAACAGCCCATGATAGATGGTAGTCACTTCTTCAGAATACTCATTATGGTGAGGAAGGCAGCATAGGAACTTAGAATGGAGTAGAAACGAGGGCAGAATCAACCATGTAGGCTAGGTTGGTCCCAAATTTAGGTTTTTGTTTTAAAAAATAAATATTATAAATATCCTGATATTAATTAAAATAGCTTCACAATTTGTGCATGCTTTGTTTTTTAATATTAAAAGTTAATTGTTTGAGTTGGAACCATTCCCTGAAACTCTAGTGTTGTTGCATTCTGGTAGCGCACTGGAACTAGAAAATGAAACTCACAAGCTACAGCACAGAAATTGACCTAATTCCATTCTCCTCAGTAAACTAACAGAAGAAATAGGGAGGCGCCTCTGTGAAAAGATGCTCTCAGTTTCACTAATCAAATATATTCTTATTAATAGAAATAAATGACTTTTGTAAATAAATGGCACCTAATAGAGCCCTGGTGTAAATCAGGAGATGAATCTGACCTATCCTTTTTACGGAACACTGTCATTTTATTTAAAAGTGGGGGGGAAAAAGAGAGAATGTATTTCCTTGGTATAAATGGAATAATCAAATTCAAAATATTACAGACTGCTGTACTGCAGATGACAAAAATTATCAGACAAGCTTATTACTTTCTCCACCTCCAAATTCCTCCTTAATATGCATTTCTTTTGTGATGGCTACAAGAAATTTACCAAATTTAAGAAACCGTGTAGTTAATACATTTCCTTTTAAAAATCACATAATGTATATTAAATGTGCATATATTTTCATTGAATCCCTCTGACCCACTCTACTCTTGTTTCCAAATGTACTAGTGTGACCCCCCCCCCCCCCCAGCCTGCATCTTTGCAAACTCTCATTAGGGTTGCCAGCTGTCCAGTTGTGCAAACCCAAGACCCTTGCCTGTCTCTGTCTCCCCCCCTTCTCTGAAGCCCCGCCCCCACTCACTTTATCCCTCCTGCCTCTGTCTCCTCCACCCTCACTCACTTTCACCAGGCTGGGGCAGATAGTTGGGGTGCAGGATGTGGTGTGGGGTGTGGGCTGTAGGAGGGAGTTTGTGTGAGAGAGGGGTCAGGCTCTGGAAGGGAATTTGGGTGTGGGAGTGGGTAGGGGCTGGGCTCTCAGAGGGAGTTTGGGTGTGGGGTGCAGGATGTAGGCTGGGGCAAGGGATTGGGGTGCAGGAGAGTAGCAGGGGGGTCAGCGGTGTGGCTCCTGAAAGTACATCCCTCTGGCAGAAGCTTCTCCTATGCATGGGGGGCAGGGAGGTCTCATGCTCTGCTGCCCACAGACACTGCCCCTGCAGCTCTGTGCAGAGGCAGCATGCGGAGACTCCCTAACTCCCTCCCAAGGGCTGCAAGGATGGTGCTGGCCACTTCCAAGAGCAGTGCAGAGTGGAAGTAGGTAAGGAGCCTGCTTTTGCTTCACTGTCATGCTGGACTGTTAGCACCAAAATGTCCCAGTTTTTGCTGAGGTAGCTTCTGGGAGATTGGGAGTGATTCTGGGAGACTTCTGGCGAAACCGGGAGGGTTGGCAACCCTAAGTACCATTAAGGTTAGGGATGTAAAATCCCATTTCAAATGTTAACTGGTTGAACTATCTGTTTAACCCATTATCTGACCTGCTGCGTCGTGCTGTTGTGGGGGGGGGAACCACTGGAGTAGCCCGCCACACCATGGGTGGAAGGCTGCTCTGGACAGGCCGGGTGCCGGTTAACCGGTGGTTGGTAAGCATCACCCGGTAAGGGTGATAGGGATGTAAAAACCAGCCAGAATAGTTAACCAGTTAAATGATTTGTTTAACCGGTTAACCACTGGCTGAGGGCGGCAGGGACTGCTCCATCCCCCACTTGCCACAGCCTTGGGCAGCCAGATCTGCTTCTTCGCAGCCGCAGGCGGTGGGGGCTGTTCTGTCCCTACTGCGGATGGCAAGGGCGGCTCCAGATCTGCTGCGGCCTGCCAGCTGGGGTGTCATGGGCAGAAGAAGCTCCAGTTAACCAGTTAGTTGGTAAGCATGCTGGTAAGGCATATGCTTACCGGTTAACTGATTACCTGGTTAACCTTTAACATCCCTAAAGGGTTATACTTACCTGGTAACCGGTTACCCATTTACATCTCTAATTAATGTGGCACTTCACATTATTCACAATGTGTAAAGTTAAGCACACATGTAAATCTCTATAAGACTAGGCCCTAACTGTAAGAACAATACATTTTAATACTAGTTGCTCTATTTCTCTTTATCCTCCTATCCAAACGTAATAAATCTTAATATAAAATAAATAAAAATACATTCGTTTTCTAAAAATGTTAAGGCCTCATGCACATCCTGTCCCCTCGGTGGATGAAAGACTTCCCTGTAAATTTTTGAGCTATAGGGAGTTGTAATCTTCAATTTGTTTTTCTTTTTAATTTTAATCAGATTAGCAGTTACCAATGTTTACTTTCATATAGAGAAAATGGCAGTATTAATTGTGAAAGTACAAATTATGGCAACTTTATTATTATTGCTAAGTAACTCCCTGTAGTTGTTTTTTAAAACCCTTTAAAGTGCCATAAATCTTCACAGAGGCTAATACACTTTGACTCAGGCCACTGGAACTGAAGTCCAATTAGCAACACTTTTATGCTGAGCTAACCGCTGCCTCCCACTGCAGAAATCAATGCTGTCAGGTCACCATTTGTTTTGACAAAATGATCTCTGGCTTTTAGGAGATGACTTTTATGGATATTATAATTCTTTTATAGCTGACTCTCTTTTCCAACTGTTTTTTACTTTTAAGGGCTGGTTCTGATTTTTTCAAAACTGGGGCAGTTGGCTTCCTTTTAAAAATATGTTTGTTTCCATATAAAATATATCATAGTCTCTTTAATAATGTAACATTGGCAGACTCCTGTCACCTGCAAGTGGAGTGAAACCTGGGACATCTGGAGCTTAGTGCATGGGTTTCTACCACATGAGCTAAAAGTGAGCTGGCTTTCTGCTAAGGCTGTGGAGCAGATGCATTATTCTCTCTGTAAGTAGTTTCTGTGCCACTAAATAGTGCAGTACACCACACCTAGAAGATATGTGTATGTTACAACAACACAAAGCGTATACCATATGAAATGCACATGCCTATGGCTTAGGGTTGCCCTCTTCTGGGTTTTACCCAGACAGTCCAGTTTTTGGCTTCTGTGTCTAGGTGCCATGTAGGGTTGCCAGAAATCAAGTCAAAAAAGGGACTTGGTAGGACTGGTCATATGTATTGAGGGATACCAAAAATCTGGTCACCACAGGGTGGGAGGAGGCGCCAAACCAGCTCTTCTTCAGATGGAGCCACCTCCTGCCTGCAAACAAGCTCCTTGTCATGCTGCAGAAGCTCCCATCCCAACTCCGGAGCAGAGGGAGCCCAACTTGAGGCCGGGGTTAGGGGCAGGTGAAAACAATCCAGCGAGCAATGGGAATGGGGGAGAGAGGAGTGAGTGGTCGGGGCTGAGTGGGGCCTTGGGGAATGAGGCAGGGCAGAGCATGGAGCCTCATGGATCTGTTTACCAGCAATTAGAGTTGCCAGCTTTCTACTATAATTGTAAAATACTTCTCGGTGAAAATCTTTGTAAATGTCTCTGGGTGACCTGAGTCAATCCAATTCTGTGTCTGGATTTGTACTGTGCACACCTCTGCTTCTAGCTTTTCTGCTCCCCAGTGTAATAGTGCTGATCAGAAGCAACATTAATCCAAATCTGTTCAGGTTTATTTGACTAGAGCAGTGGTGGGCAATCTGTGGTTCAGGGGCCACATGTGGCCCATCGGAATTCTTTGCGTGGCCCCTAAGACATGTTGTTTACTGTTGCCCACATGCAGTTTGTCAGATTCTGCTGGTTTCTATCTGCATACTTTTTTCCTACTGGTATTACTAAGTGACATGCACATTAGGGATGTAAGCACGTGGCCATTTAAATGGGTAACCAATAAGCATGAGCTTATCAGTTATTCAAACAGTTACATGTGACTCCCGGTTTGACTCCCAGGGAGCTGGCTTCCACCCCTCGCTGCTGCCTTTGATACAGAGGCAGCAGTGTGGGGTGGCAAGGAGGAGCCAGTACATGTGGAGAGCCAGCTTAAAAGCTGGCTTCCTGCATGACCGGTTCCTGAGGAGCTGACTGCCGACCTGCGCTGCTGACTCTGTATGAGAGTCTGCAGCATGGGGCAGCAGCCGGGTCCCTGGGAGTGGGGCCAGCAGCCGGGAGCATACTGGCTACTGGCCCCATTCCCAGGGAGCAAGTGCCTATACTACAAATTTTAGCGGCTACAATAATAACCATTTTTAACATCTCTAATGCATATAGAGCAAGGGCATATGAGATGAGGTGCATGCTTAGTGCACATAACATTGACTGTGAGAGCCGAGCGTTCCCTCTGCATCCCATCTAAGTGATGCTACAGTTCAGTTGGCACATCCCGCAAATTCTAGGTACCCATGCACAGTTAACAAAACTAACCTATCCTGGGAAATTGTTTTGGTTATGACAATCTTGAGGCTCACTGGGATGAAGAAGGGCCACTCGTGGCCCACTCAATAGCCTAGGTTGCCCATTGCTGCTCTAAGCAATCAGCATTTACATTTAAAAAAACCCAAGTAGTCCTATAGCACCTTGGAGATTAACAAAAATATATACAGAGTATCATGAGCTTTTGTGGGCAAAACTCATCTGAAGAAGTGGATTTTGCCCACAAAAGCTCATGATACTACTATATATATTTTTGTTAGTCTCTAAGGTGCTACAGGACTAGGGATGTAAGCAACTAGTTGACTACTCGATAAGCATATGCTTATCGGATAGTTGAGTAGTGACTTGACAAGTCGCTTCCCTCCCACCCTTGCTGCCTCTATCAGAGAGGCAGCAAGGGGCGGAGCCGGTGCTAGGGGGGAGCCAGATTAAAAGCTGTTTTCCCCCGAGCACTGTCTCCGTGGTAGGGCTGGGGAGGCAGAGGCACAGTGGGCAACCAGAGTGAGCGGGGATTGCTTAAGTCCCCCTCACCCCGGGTTCCCCACTGCTCTTCTGCCTTTTAAATATAGTAAGAGCCCTGGGCCGCTCTTACTACATTTAAAAGGCAGAGGCGCAGCTGGGATAGCGAGCACCCCACCTCCGCCTTATCGACTAAGCGAGTAGTCGATGGAAGTTCCATTGACTACTTGATTAGGTGATTAATCGAAATGTAACATCCCTATACAGGACTAGTCTTTTTTTAAAGTTACAGACTAACACAGCTACCCGTCTGAGCATTTACATTGGCTTACAGTAGCTATCCCTTTTATATTTGCAATTTTTGTTTGGTTATAGGAATAAGACTTTGCAGATGGAGAAGATCAAGGCACGTCTGAAGGCAGAGTTTGAAGCCCTGGAATCGGAGGAGAGGCACCTGAAGGAATACAAACAGGAGATGGACCTTCTGCTGCAGGAAAAAATGGCCCATGTGGAGGAGCTGCGGCTGATCCATGCAGACATAAATGTGGTATGTAGCAGTGAGATGGTGGTCAGGACGTACCTTATATATCAGGGGTGGGCAATAATTTTTGATGGGGAGGGGCCCATTCCAAAAATTTGGTAAGTGGTGGTCACATTTTTCCATGATATTAATGGAGGATACAGGGTCTGAGATGGAAGTGGGGTGCAGAAGGGAGCTTGGGGTAAGGGACTGGGGTGCAGGCAGGGATGTGGGATCTGGGAGAGAGTTTGGGTGAAGGAGGGGTTGTGACCTGGGGCAGAGAACTGGGATGCAGGAGGGTATGCAGGGTCCAGAAGGGGGTATGGGTGCAGGAGAGGATTTTGACTTGGAGGAGGGGCTACAGGATCTGGGAGGGGCCTGGGTGTAGGAGGGGGTGCAGGGGTTTGGATTGTGACCTGGGGCCAGGGATTGGGGTGCAGGGTCTGGGGCAGAAATTCAGGAGGGTGCAGGGATGTAGCAGCGACAGATAAGTGATTAGAGAGCAAGGTCTGGGAGGGGGTTGTGACCTGGAGGAAGGCAGCATGAGAAGCCTCTTCCCTCCTCCTTCTGGGCCTCCAGTATTCACAGACACACATGGCTCCACAGCCAGCTTTTCTGATTTGGGGTGGAGGGGGGTCAGATTGAGGCTCCCACAGGCCAGATCCAGCAGCTTGGCAGCCTGGATCCAGCCCGTGGGCTATATTTTACGCAGTTCTGTTATACAAAGTCTCATATACAGTTGACAGGTTATTGATATGCAACCTGAGCTTTCCTGACAGCATGAAAGGACCACACAGATGGTATCAAATGAGTTAAATTTAGCCACTTTTAGTGCTTGTCTGTATCAGGCAAGATGATTTTCAATAATAGAAATGGGAGATTTACGTCAAAGGAAAAGGACAGCCAAGTTCATTGCTGCTGCCATGGTACCAGCAGCCATAGTAAAGTTATTCTGACTCTTCTTAGCAAATAACTCTCTTAGTGCTGCTTAATTTAACACCTAGAACCTGGGAGGCTTTGGCAGCTGTCAGGGATTTGGGTTGTTTTCTTTTTGGGAGCCAGGGATAGTGGGATGGTTTGTTATGTTTGTGTGGTGCCTAGCACCAGAGGGCCTTGAATTTTCAGAGGCCTCTAAGCCCTGCTGTGATACAAATAATAAAACAGGTGGAAGGATGAAGGATATTAATACAAAATAGGGAGACTATTAGAGAGGTACAATGGGGAGTGCTGAGGATTTGTGAACTTCTGGGTTTGCAAAACCATTCTGAATTTGCAATCCTCTTTGAATGCCATTCTCCTGCAATATTAAACTCTTTCTCCTTTGTAACAGTGAGTAAACGTTTTTAATGTGTTGAGCTAGGGGGAAGTTTGTGCTCTGTATTAGGGATGTAAAAAGCTTGCAAACTGTGGGGCAGCACAAGCGGTGGCTTGAATATACAGCACACGTACCACCTTCATTTGTCATTAGAATTTTCTCACCCTCTCCACTCGCTGCCTCTCTTTCACGCTGTCCCACTTTCACATAAAGTTTCTATCAGCTTATCTTTCTGATGCTTCTCTCAGTTTCTTTCCCAAGTGGAACTTGAATCCAACAACACTGGAGATAGACTTTTGAACACATGGAGCATTTGGAATGGCTTCAAATAATGCGAATGAGTTGGCCCTGTCCCAGTGGATATTTTTTTTAAAGGATATTTTTATAATTTTCCTTGAGAATCTTTCCAAAATGTTCCCATTTGGTGCTGCAGCTAAGTGGTTATCACATTCTCCTTGCTGGGCTGCTGTGCAGAGGAAGAAGGAGCTGCAAGCTGAATCCTTGCATGAAACTACCTCACCTGTGTTTAATACATGCCATTCGCCATTCCAGCTGCTTCTTCCCTGCCCATATTCCACCCCTCAGAATGTTAACTCTTTGTTTGGCCATTTCATTGTCTGCCAGTTCTTTTCCACTCTGAGGCTGTGTCTAGATTACATCCCTCTTTCGACAGAGGGATATAAATTAGGCACTTTGAAATTGCAAATGAAGCCGGGATTTGAATGGCGCTCTTTCGAAAAAGTGCTATTTCGAAAGTAAAACCGCAGTCTAGACGCAGTTCTTTCGAAAAGGGAAGGTTTACAGGCTCTTTCGAAAAAACCTTCCCTTTAGACCATCTAGACCGCAGTTTTACTTTCAAAAGAGCGCTTTTTTTGAAAGAGCGCCATTATGTGATTATGCAAATAAAGCACAGGAAATATAAATTTCGGCTTCATTTGCAATTTCAGTGCCTAATTTACATCCCTCTGTTGAAAGAGGGATGTAATCTAGACGTACCCTGAATGTGAAAAGCTCCAGTCTCTGCGGGACAGTGTCATCTTTGCACTCTGCCACCTCTGGCTGGCGAATCAGAGAACTGTGAATGTCAGGGGTGGGCAAATACCGGCCCAGGAGCCAGATCTGGTTTGCAGGGTTAGCTGTGGGAGCCCACCAGGGGCTATATTTACCTGTGCCTCTGCAGTTTTGGGTGATTGCAACTCCTGTTGGCCATGATTCCACTCCTGTGTTAGGCAAATGTCTTTTGTTTCAGATGGAGAACACTATCAAGCAATCTGAGAATGATCTCAACAAGCTCTTGGAGTCCACTCGACGCTTGCATGAAGAGTACAAGCCCCTGAAGGAACATGTAGATGCCTTGAGGATGACCCTGGGCTTGCAGAGGTTACCAGATCTTTGTGAGGAGGAAGAGAAACTCTCTCTTGAGTAGGTCTCTAGATCAAAATCTGTTTGGCCTTGTAACCATTTATTATTCTGTTGGAACTTCGTCATTTTTGTTTCTGGGCTCAGCTGGAAGGTAGGAACTTGGAGGCAATCATGGAAAAACAAAATTAATGTGGTGGAAGCACATATGTGTGCCAGAAATTAGCTAACCTCCTACAAGCCTCCAAAAGGGTTCTGTCTGAATACGGGGCAAAGATCAAAGAGCAGCCAAAGCTACAAACCCCAGCTCTGGCCTGGAAAATTCAGGGATTTAAGGGGTTTGGATCTAAGGTTTTGGTTCAATCCCATCTCTAATTTTAACATTACGTGATATTTTTTTCCAAAGGATCCTTTTCTTTCATGTGGGTAGTAGGAATGGGTATGATGCAGGGATAGGTATGATGCAGAGGAACACAAAACTATTACTCACACTATGTTTACTACTGCATGAGTGGCTTTAGTGAGTCTTGGCCAGAGTTCTAATTTGTGCTACAGCTGTTTAAAAAAAAAGTAACAGAACTGGGTAAACTGTGGCTTAATTCAGACATTTGGATCTATGGAAAAATTGTAAAGACATTCTGATCTTTTTGACAACCAGGGAGGATGTTCATGCTTCTACCGAGAATGTCCCACCTAGCTGTGCATCCAGCAGAGACCAGTCCCTCATGCTTCAAGGGAATGGGTCTAAATTCTTTGTTTTGGCTCATGTGATTTTTATGGGGTGGGAACATGCAGTTTTTTTCCTGATCCACTATGACTAATCCTCCTGTGGATTACATAAAATCAGTCCTTGCCCCTAGATTTAATAACTAGGGATGTATAATCCCTTTTAATGAACTGATTAAACATTATGTTTAACCAGTTAACAGATTAAGCAGGGGGGCTGGCTGGGCTGGAGCTGCCCCCACCCCCGGTATGGGCTGATGCATCTCCAGCCAGGCTGGAGTGCTCCTGCCCATGGTGCACCCAGGCTGGGACCACTATAGTCAAGGCCTGCTCTGGAGCACCCCCCACCTGTGATGGGCCCCTCAGGGCTGGAACAGCCTCCTGCCTGCAGTGAGTGGGGGGTTTGCTCCAGCCCCCACTGGTTAACTATAACCAGTAAGCCTCACCCTCAGTGGTTGAGGCTTACTGGTTAATCATTCACATCCCTACTAATAACTATGCAGTTCATCCCTTGTTGCAGAATCGTGTTCCAAATCCTCAGTTAATATTAAAAACAAAGAACAAAAAACATGCCTTAGGGTTTGTTGTTGAAGATAAAACTGAAAATAAGAACCTGAAGAAATGTAGTATATCAACTTTGCTGTAATTATTCCACTAACCAGTTATATGATTGAATCTGGCTCATTAACAATAAACAATTTCCCAAAACCTAGATCTTGCTATTCAGAGTGAATGGAGTTCACTATTTGGCAAGTCTTCTTCATCTGTGTTATGATGATACTTACTGATTGTCATTGGGCTTGTGATTATGGCCACTTGTCGTATTTTAACTATTGTCATTGTCCCATTTCAAAATGTTTGGTCCAGATGAGTACTTGGTGCAAGTGATTTGATTCTAGAGGAACAAAGCCAGAGTTGTGTTTGGCCCATTATGTTTTAGCACAGAAGAGTCATTGCAAATCAATGCATATTAAATGAATAAATGATGGGCCAGCAGTTGATTATAATTTGATTTGTTTTTGTATAGCTACTTTGAAAAGCAGAAAGCTGAATGGCAAACAGAACCACAGGAACCTCCCATTCCAGAATCTCTGGCTGCAGCTGCAGCTGCTGCCCAACAGCTACAAGTGGCTAGGAAACAAGACACCAGACAGACAGCAACTTTCAGACAACAGCCCCCTCCAATGAAGGTGAGGCGTTGTCTCTTGGGTGTCAAATGCACAGACTTGTCTTTCGGGTGATTTGGAACATATCATGTTCATAAAGGTATTAGCATTAAAAATAATGATGTGCCCAATTCTTCTTTTGCCTGTGCTAGGGCAAACCAAAGGCAATTCCACTGATATTAATACAGATGCACCAGTCCGCGGGAGATCAGAATCAGGCTCTGTATGTTGTATGACTCCTCCAGTAGAGTATGTTGAGCCATAGGGCAGATGCTGCCAGTTTCTCTATGATGCCTGAGCTTGAGAAATACTATCGGGGACTAATGGATTCTTCAATCTATCAGAGAAAGGCATGACAAGAACCAGTGGCTGGAAGTTAAAACCAAATTCAAATTAGACGTAAGTCATACATTTTTAACAGCGAGGATGATTAACCATTAGAGGAAACTACTAAGGCTATGTCTGCACTACAGCATATGTCAGCATAACTTAAGTCACTGGGGGTATGAATATACCACTCCCCTGAGCACACTGGCTGTAAGTGCCTGTGTGTACAGCACAATATTGGCAGGAGAGTGTCTCTTGCCAACATAGCTTCTGCTGTTTGCAGAGTTGAGTTTATTACGCTAACGACAGAGCTTTCAGCATAGAGTGTCTTCACCAGGTGTGCTGCAGCGGCACAGCAGCATTGGTACAATTGAGCTGCTGCAGTGGTGTCCATGTAGGCATGTCTTAAGGAAAGTAGTAGAGTCTCCAGCATTTGATGTCTTCAGATGAAGACTGGATGCCTTTTTGAGGGACCCCTACTGGAGGTGGAGGTGTAACTTCCAGCTTGGATAGGTGTACCTGTGCTAACTCTCATTGAGATAGCAGCTTCAAGTCTAGTGTTAAGCATGCTGCTACATGGGTGTTGGGATGGGCTAGCCACTCCCAGTGTCCTATGTGTGTATTTTGGGTGGTCAGCCTGTTCAGGCACCCATATAACCATGGTGTCAAGTATCAGAGGAGTAGCCATGTTAGTCTGGATCTGCAAAAGCGACAAGGAGTCCTGTAGCACCTTATTGGAGCATAAGCTTTCATGGGCAAAGACCCACTTCAGACATGCATCTGATGAAGTGGGTCTTTGCCCATGAAAGCTTATGCTCCCATACATCTGTTAGTCTATAAGGTGTGATAGGACTCCTTGTTGCATATAACCATGACTACTTTGCTTCTTTTTAGGGCACTAGTCCAATCAGAACTATCCACTGGAAGGTCTACCTGAGCCGGAAGTTACATCTCCATCTCCACTTGTAGATATATCCTGAAAGATATAGCTTAGTCAAGCACAAGCTATGGCCTCAATATAGGAATAAGTGGGTAGAATTCTATAGCCTGTTGCATACCTGGGGTCAAACTAGATGATTAGATAGAGGTGCCTTCTGACAAAAACTAGGAAATCACAGCTGGCCTCCTAAATGATTTCTCTGATGTGATCAGATATTGTCAGTAGAAAAATCTGGAAAATGTGAGGGGAGATGTAAAATAATTTTGAATTTAATATTAAAAATAAATGCTACAGGGGACTGAACTGGCAGTTTTATTCATTTGAAAATCTAATTAAGTAAATCCTTTCATTTTCAATTAACTTGATATTGCTGTAGAATTCAAGAATATTGCCGCAGAATTTAGTTCCAGTTTGCCACTGAATATGCAAGGCCTTACTTATTTTTTCTGTGCAGTAAGTTAACTTATTAGAGCAGGGAAGATGTTCAATAAGCAGTGCGTCTCAACAGAATTTCATGGATTTATTACCTCAGAGAGAAATATGTTGCTCACAGATTCCCAGAGCCTGAGATGCTTAGGCACTATTTCAATGCAAGCAAATTAATAAGATGTAACATTGCATTGCAGGCCTGTTTATCATGTCATCAGCAAATTCATCGGAATGCACCGATATGTCCACTCTGCAAAGCAAAAAGCCGGTCTCGGAATCCCAAAAAGCCCAAGAGGAAACAGGATGAGTGAAACAGAAAATCCATGGAGAAAATATGTGACCCAACCTAATCCCTTTCCAGTAGAACTGTAAATGTGGCCAGTTTATTGAAGTGCAGACTTAAGTATGACTTACCCATTGTTTTCTAATTAATGTGACGTAAGCACAATGTTTCTGTTCCATCTTACTTTCCATCCAGTTCTCACATTTTGGTTTCAGGAGAAGTGTTGATGGTGCTACACTTTAACATTTTAATCATTCCATCTTTTTGACTCCTAAGCCAAGTGGAACTTCTGATGCAAGCAGTCTGAATGCCAATGAGCACTTTGTAGATCTGGTTGCAGAGAAGGACAGATGATCCCTCCTGTGAAGATATATTTGAGGATACATGTTTTGTAGTTAAATAGATCACTTAAGGTATCCCTACCATACTTGCCAAAGCGTCCCTGTGTTTTCCTATCTCTGCACTGTTTGCCATACAAAAAGCAAACACTGTCCATAAAACCAGACTATTTTTAATGATCAAGTGTTACTCCAGCAAGTTGTGGGGAGGGTTGAAAGAAATTTTTCTAAAAGATTACTCCAATTTTCTCCTAAGTGAAAACCACTTGAGGCGCAGAAGTATCTGAATATCCATTTGCCATGCTAAAGACCCATGCCTTATCCTAACCAGGAAGATTACATGGGCTAGATATAGAGTAAAACTCAGCATATCCAAGGATTTTGGAGTATATCTGGAATTACCAGGAAAAATAGGGATGTGGACACACAAGAGATCAGTATATAGTTCAATATTATGGGGTTTGATTCTATTACAGATTCCAGGTCTTTACAGCACTGGATTAAAAGTTGGGAAGGAGCTCAAACCATTGAATCTATATGACTATATAAAATTGTGTTTTACCAGCTTAATTAGGCCATTTTCAGCAATCGTAAGACTTGACTTTAAGTCAGTTAAGAGCTAAGGCCTCAGCAGCAGCATTTGTAGACTTCTGGGACTCTGTTGCCGAAGAGCTAATCCTAGTTCTTCAAGGGAAATCGTAAAATATACCTTGACTTTAGTGATGATTGACTGCAATATTAGCCATTCTGTACTTCCTCTCCTCCTTACAACTATGGGTCAAAGTCAGCTTTAAAGTGGGCAGGTACAATAGCTGTTGAAGTCAAAAGGAATTTCACTGATGTACTCCTCAGTAGTATTGGCTGAAAAATTTTATGTTAAAAATGTGTGCACTTTCCACCAAAAATTTCTTGTTTTTCAACAAAAAGTCAAAACTTTTCAAGAAAAGAGCCATTTTCCAACAAATTCTACTTCAGAGCTGACTTTGACTTTTTGCTCTACACATGTGCCAAGATGGAGTATCTGTCAGAATCCTCCAATATAGAGTGAGCTCCTGTCCTTATGCCAGCCAGTGTAACAGTAGCTTGTCTAAAGATGGCAGCGGAAGGGTGAGTGGCCTGAATACAGAACAGGGATCCAGAACCTCCTGGTTTCTAATGCCAATGATACAACTTACTCCTTTGCCTTGAGAACATCACTAAGGCTACATCTAGACTGCAGGTTTTCCTAAAGAGATCTTCCGAAAAAACTTCTTCCGAAAGAGAGTGTCCACACTGCCAAAGCTTTTTCGAAAGATAATGTCCATGCTGAGTGGATACTATATAGCATTTAAGCTGTGATTACTATGGATGGAGTGGCCACCAGGGCACCTGTGCTTTTTCCTCTTCTTTTGAAAGAACTCCCTCTTCCCCGTCCACACACACCTTTTTCCGAAAGAGCTCTTTCAGAAAAAAGCTTCTTCCTCATAGAAAGAGGTTTACCAATGTCAGGAAAAAAACCCCTCTGTTCTTTCAGGGTTGGTTTTTTTTTTTTTTTTTTTTTGAAAGAACACGATTGCAGTGTGGATGTAAGTGAAGTTTTTTTCAGAAAAACAGCTGTTTTTCTGAAAAAAAAACTCTGTAGTGTAGACATAGCCTAACTGCTTTGTGATTGACTCTCATCTGTGGGGCTGATAATATTGAATTGTCTCTCAGGGGGACTGCAAATTAGAGAGCTTTGAATATTAAGAATATTTTTAAAGTACTAAACATTCTTTTCAATAACATTTGGGATTATGGAAGGAGTGAGCCCCTTCCCTAGGCTTTCTATCTTCCCTTCTCCATTCCTCGAATTCCCCATCCATACTTGTGCAGGAATGGTTGTATTTAGGCCCCAAACTATGGGGCACACTCCCCTTGGGGGACATGGTGGAATGTTTGAAGGGGAAGGGGCCAGGCCAGGCCAGCCCCCATGGGAGGCAGAGAAGGAAAGACATCCAGCAGATCTCTGCCCTCAGCTTTGCTCTAGCCCCAGCCTGGGCCCCTGGTTCCTCGTCCTACGTGTGGCTCCTCTCCTGGCCCTGGCCTGGCTCCTGACCATAGATCCTGGGAGGAAGTGAGAGGGAGCAAATAGATGACCGGTAAGAGGACGTGTTACTGAAACAATGTGGGGACTGCTATATTATGAATTTAATTTTGTTAAAAAACACAGAATAAGACACACCCTGGCCTCTGGGGAGGAGATTTTACCTGCTGCTGGGGACTGTACATAAAAAAACTTGTGCTGGCCAAATCACATGAATTACCCCAAGTTCCCCCTCCTCCTGCTTGCCAAAGGATGGTGGTATAGTTGTGTTAATTTAAATGGAATAAATGTGCCAAAGGTGTTAACCTAACCCAGCCTCTGGCCAGAAATTGGTATACAGAGACCTTAGCCTGCTTAGTAGCATAGCAACCACACCATTAAAAATCCTTTTAATCTTTTATTAAAGATACAAAAAAGAAAAACAGTTACAGCATTGAAATGTACAGCATTTAATAAAGCTTTAATTTTAACAAGGGCCCTTGTTTCCTTTAGCTGGAGAAAGTTTTAGAAGGAAAAACCCCTTGTTGGACAGTCTCTTAGGGCATGTCTACACAGGGGAGTTATTTCAAAATAACTCCCCTTATTTCAAAATAGCAAGGCAAGCGTCCACACTACCACACCCGTTTTTTCAAAATAATGGGCTTATTTCAAAATAATAACTTTTGATTGTGAAGAGGAATAAGCTTATTATGAAATAGTTATTTCAGGAGTTATTTCGAAATAACTGCTTTTGAAATAACCTGGAAGTCATAGCCTAAGATAGTATCAAAGATGGTACTCGCTGTCCTATGGAGGAAGGGCCGGCCCACCACATTTTGGCACCTGAGGCAGGGAGCTCAAATGATGCCCCCTCTCTAGAGAAGAGAGAATACATATGCATCAGCAGCAGACACAATTTTCTACACTCTGGGTTCTAGTGGCACACTCTCTCTCCCCCCACCCCCCGCCAGTCTGGCACCTGAGGTGGCTGCCTCAGTTCACCTCATGGTAAGGCCAGCCCTGTATGGAAGAAAATAAAAGAATTTAGTTGAGCTGGGCTGGAGCTGCTGTTGTTCCTACTAAAGTCTGATCCCAGCTGTCAGCTGGAGCCAGTAGAGGTGGTGATGTCACATGGGTCCCTATCTCTGGTCCGGTGTAGTCAGACCATCTCTTAGAATTAGAAAGACAAAGGCTCAGGGCCTCAGGAAATGGTATGGGTGGCAGCCATGACGGAGAAGCTCTGTTCTGTATTTTCTTCACAAAGTCTCCTTCTGTAAGGACCCACAATGGGAACGGTGGGTGAAATAGCTCTTTCCCTCATTATTTTGTTCACCAGTTAGAGCTAGTTTCTAACACACTAGGATAGTTCATTAATTTCCAGACCCATGTCATCTTGTTCAACTCTCAGCATTGTCCTAGAGTAGGCCTTTAATTTGGACGAATGCAGTTTTTCTGGTTTTCTTGCACCTGTTTGTCATTCTGTATTAAAAATATTATTACCTCCTTTTCATGGTTAATTCCCAACAGGCAAAAAGTTATAGGCCCATTTGTCCCCATAGGGAGGAGTTACTGAAGTGAGCCCCACAACTTATTTCAAGTTTAGTTCATGTTGTAGTGTTGTAATAGACGTTTATATGGTTATGAAACGATTAGCAGTGAGAACACTCAGGCCCTGCTGCTCCTAAAGACACAGACCTCTACCATTCAATGTAAATGGGCATTTTTTTCTATTGGCTTTAGTATGAGGAGAATAAAAGCCTCTGTGAGAAATGGCCACTAGAAGTTAATCTGATCATACAGATGCTTGCTGAAATCTGACATTCCATTCAGTAGAGGGCAGCGATGGCGTTGATTGACAGACTTATGTCATGACTCCTGTTTATTAAAGATGAAAATAAATGCTGTATTGTACATTTAAATGTTGACAGGCCATATGCTACCTTTCTCTCAGTAGTGCCATTCCTGTCTGGGTTAGTGGAAAATGTGTATAGTTAGAAGGCAGCATAAGGGCTCTTAATCTGAATTCGTCCCGTCAATAGCATATATACGTAAGTTCAAAAGGTATTGACAATGGACATTGGGTAAATGGTTCTGCAATGAAGTAGTTTGCTCAGAAAAGTGGATTTGTAAAGTCCTTGTGACATTGTGTCCTGCCAATAGCTGAAGAGTTAGACTGTCTCCTGACTGCTCCCACCTCATTGTTACATTCCAGAGTTACTTCCTCCTTGGGGATTTCTAGAGCAGAGCTCTGACTAAACTGAAGAGTGCTTGAAGATGCACCATTTTCTAAGTCAATACTTTGGACTTTAAAAAAAATCTAGTCTCTTGCACCTCTGTGTTCAACAAACTAACTTTTTTTTAAAAATAAGGAAAATCACATTTTTTATAATATGTGCATATAGAATATGTAGTTTATACCGATCGTGTATTAGTATTTACATGGCTGTTTTCATGTTCTTTACAAAGTTGTGCCATATCAGTAGTGTGCTTTGATTGCTTTGTACTTTCTTTTTTACAAAATTGTGCCATATGAATAATGTGCATTACTAGTACTAAGTCAAACTATTACACCCAGGAGTCAAAAGCTGGTTATGCATTTAAGGGAGAAGGGATCTTTCGTAGAGAAAATGGTATTCTCCTTTTACTGGAAGATTATTGGATGTCTTCTGACATAACAGCACTGGGCCCTTTCTTTTTCCTCTCATCTTTTTTCTTGTTTAAGAGATTATACAAAGTAATATTTTGAAATATCAATTTCAGGGGCCTCATTTGCTATAGAGCAAGAAGGGGCAGATGTCCCCCAAGACTTTTCATAGGTCTGTATGCTCCATTATGTCTTCCACTTTCTGCAAACTTCTCCCCCCAGACTCGCATATAATTTTTTATATGACAACACAACATTGCCACCTCTTTCCCCTGTCCAGAATTTTTAAGAAATGATACCTCTTATTGACTTCTTGCTCTGTTAGAAATATGGGCAAACTACCTGTACCACAGCTCCTATGTACGTTATATATGGTCTGGTAAAGTAAAAGCCCCTACAGATCAACAGTAGCTTTTAATTTTGCACCTAGGAATAACTTTGACAATCCACATTTTGATATGTGTGCTCAAGAGTTAACTTGAGATGCCCATCAGATAGGATTGCCAGGTGTCTGTTTTTGACTGGAACACCTGGATGAAAAGGGACCCTGGTGGCTTCGTTAAAAGTCTGGTTGGTGGAGCAGGCTCCAAGCCTGGCTCCCAGGAAGCAGCTTGTATGTCCCCCTGGCTTCTAACCAGAGGTGCAGCCAGGGGGCTGCCCTGCCTTGAGCATCGGTTCTACAGCTCCCATTGGCTGGGAACTGCAGCCAATGGCAGCTGCAGAGGCAGTGTCTGCAGGTGCACAGTGCCTCCTGGTTGTGCCTCCAACAAGGGGCCAGAGAGCCATGGCAGCTTCCCAGGAGCCTCCTGAGGTAAGCATCACCCAGATTCTGAACCCCAAATCCCTCCTTTGCCCCAACCCTCTACCCCAGCCCTGAGCCCCCTCTTGCATCCTGAACCCCCGTCCAGCCCCACCCCAGAGCCTGAACCTCCAGCTACAACCCTCAGCCCCTCCCACACCACAGCCCCCTGCTTCAGTCCAGAGCCCCCTCCCACACTCCAAACCCCTAGGCCCCTCCCCAGAGCTCTATCCTGAATCCCAAGCAGGAATGTCCTTAGGCCTATGCAGTTGTGTAGGACACCACTAAATTTGGGATGGGATGTTAAGCAGCTGCAGGCAGCTCCAGCTCTGATGGCCCCATCCGGGCTCTCCCCTCCCTTTGTGAGCTCAGTGCTGGGGCTTCAGCAATCCCAGCTCCATCCTGCTCCTCTGGCAGCCCCCAGCCCTGCAGTGCAAGCGTGGCCTGGAGGACTCAGAAGGAGCAGGGGGTGGCCTCACAGCCCGTGCCTGGAGAGAAGCAACCGTTTCCCCTTCAAAGCACAGCTTTGCTCTTCAAAGCTGCCTGTGCAGTTGCCCACACTCACTCCCCCCACTGCCACCCATGCCTCCCACCTGCTGCCATGAGGCTGCAGGTGAACATCCCTCCTGCCCTGCTCCAGGATTACCATATCTCCCATGCTGGACAAATTGGATGCCATTGCAGCAAATGGCACCTAGTGCAGGAGAGTTGGCGACCCTACTCCTGCCCCCCAGTTTCCCCTCCCCCGCCACAGAGCAGCTGCTCCCTGTATAGGGCTGCATAGGGCACCTGGCCCTGATCCTGAAGCCCTCATTCCTGGCTCCATCCTAGAGACCACACCCCCAGCCAGAACCCTCACCCCCTCACACACCTCAACCCCCTGCTCCGGCCTGGTCAAAATGACCGAGAGTGGGGGAGGATGGAGTGACCTGGGGACAGGGCCTCAGGGCAGAGGTGTTTGGTTTTCTGCAGTCACAAAGTTGGCAACCCTACCATCAGGCATGCTTACTATTAAATGAACCTTCCCTCAACTGCAAATTACAAAATTAAAGGTGGCAGCCATTTTTGACAGTATCACCCCCCGTTGTTTTACTTTTAAGATTAGACTACTCCAGCAGGGCTTAGGTAAGATCTAACGAATATCCTTAGCAAGTAAAATACAAATGGCACCATTCACCCTTATTTGAGAGCCTTCTGCTTTTCCCTTCTTTGTTAGTACTAGTCTCGAGTTTCAATGGGTTGTGTTCTAAATATTATACTCCTGTGCCCAGTTGGAGTAATGTGCTCAATGTTCAACGTGTCTGTACAGTCCTTTTTAATAAACATTATTTCACACCATGTTTCCTTCTGTGGAGTATTTTCACATGTATTTGATTGTAGTAGTGATGATTGGCCAATGTTTTGCAAGCTAAATACCTCTCTTATGGCAAGCAGATGGAGTTGGAGGTGTTATGGACAAAAGAAAATAAAAGCCCCTTTGCAATGAGCTTTTGTCTGGAGGGAGTGAGAAAAGGTTAGGCCTGAACTGTGCTTGGCACTAGCCAGCTTCTCAGTCATATTCTTGGTATGCTATCTATTCTGCCTATATTCACAAGATTTCTGAATCCGGACAGACTGATGCAGAGAAACAGTCTTAACTTTCACAAGTAGGTATTTTTACATGGACATATTCACTGCTCCAGCTGACCATTTATACAATCAAAGACCCTGTTTAAATACATTCTAATACCTATTTTGACTGTGCAATTACCATGCACTTCAAAGTGTTCAGTTGCAAAAATCAGATCTACAAGAGGACAGAAAAAGTCTGTTGTGCTACAGTTTAAAAGACTGTCTACACACAAGTTTGTAGCAGTGTAGGTAATCTGGTGCAAACTCCTGGTTAGACTTTCCTTTTCAATTTATTAGTGGCTTAGTGCAAGTTAGCGTGATTGACTTCAGCTAATGGAAAATGTTTCTTCACACAATGCATAGTCAACCTGTGGAACTCCTTTCCAGAGGATGTTGTGAAAGCCAAGACTATAACAGGGTTAAAAAAAAGGGTTAGATAAATTCATGTAGAATAAGTCCACCAATGGCTATTAGCCAGGATGGGAAAGAATAGTGTCCTTAGCCTCTCTTTGTCAGAAGCTGGGAATGGGTTACAGGGAGGGATCACTTGATGGTTACCTGTTCTGTTCATTCCCCTGAGACACCTGGCATTGACCACTATCAGAAGACTGAATACTGGACTAGATGGACTTTTGGTCTGACGCAGTATGATCATTCTTATGTAAAACAAAATACTCTTGAACTGACATAAATGTCCACACATCCTCTTGCACCAGTTAAGTAGATCTGTTTAAAATCACACCTGTAAAGAAGAGCAGCTCTGTGCTTAGAGTAGTTTCAGTTTTTTTTAAAAAATGCACATCTGAAGCTTGCTTTGAGGGAAAATCTCCAGCAGAGAGAAAGGGCACACACTGAACAACTCCTGCAGTAATGAGGGTCCTCTGAGTTTGCTCCATGCACAGAAACCGAGGCATGACTCCCTACCCACTCACGGACTTCGCTCCTGAAGAGCATAAACTCTGGGCCTGCATCAATATTCAGAGGTCTGATTTCCAAAGATGTTGAGCACATGCAAACTCAAGTTAACTTCAATGGAATTTCTGAGTGCTCAACACCAGGTGGGATGGGGGATGTTAGTCCCCTTGTATATAAGCAGCTATATATGGATTCAGGAGCCTAAGTTTAGGGACTCAGATTTTAGCCCTTTAAAACACTAAACAAGAACAACTAGTTCAATGAGTCATCAAGAAGCTGATGAGATGTGAGACACAGAAATCCTTGAGAAGGATCGATCTTCCAACCATGTAAGATAAAGAAATGGCAAGAGCTTCTTAAAAATGGGTTTTGGATAGCGCTCTTTCTTTCCAGTGTTAGATATTTCGTGTAATTCTTCTACTCTACTCTGCACTGATTAGGCCTCAGTTGAAGTATTGTGTCCTGTTCTGGGCACCACATTTCAAGAAAGATGTGGAGAAATTGGAGAAGGTCCAGGGAAGAGCAACAAAAATGATTAAAGGTCTAGAAAACATGAGCTATGAGGCAAGATTGAAAAAATGGGGCTTGTTTAGTTTGGAAAAAAGAAGACTGAGGCTACGTCTACACTGCACGGCTATTTTGAAATAAGTCATTCCAGAATAGTTATTTCAAAATAGCTTATTTCAAAATAGCACGTCTACACTGCAGGGAAGCCTCAAAATTAGTCTGAGGCAGGCTTCCCTAATGTAGACATACTATCTCGATTTAGAGCCCCAGGAGGCACTGGGGAGGTATAACTTAGAATGGCCCTGGTGAGGGGCTGTTTCAAAATAGCAGAAGTGGAGCATCTACACGTGCCTTACTTCAAAATAGCTATTTTGAAATGGGCATTATTCCTCGTAGAATGAAGTTTACAGATTTTGGAATAAGCCGTCCATTATTTCGAAATTATTTCAAAATAACAGAATGGCTGTGTAGATGCTTGCATTGTTATTTTGAAATAATGCTAGTTATCTCGAAATAACGGTGCAGTGTAGATGCACCCTGAGAGGGGACATAACAGTTTTCAAATACTTAAAAGGGTGTTACAAAGAAGAGGGAGAAAAATTGTTTCCCTTGGCCTCTGAGGATAGGACACGAAGCAATGGGTTTAAATTGCAGCAAGGGAGGTTTAGGTTGGACATTAGCAAAAACTTCCTAATTGTCAAGGAGATTAAACACTGGAATAAATGGCCTAGGGAGGCTGTGGAATCTCCATCACTGGAGATATTTAAGAGCAGGTTACCTAAACATCTCTCAGGGATGATGTGGATGGTGCTAGGTCCTGCCATGAGGGCAGGGGACTGGACTTGATGACCTCTTGAGGTCCCTTCCAGTTCTAGTATTCTATAATTCTATGACCTTTATATATTCTAAAGAGTTATCTTTCGTTGTGAACAGTAGTGGTGGATTTGGAATTTAGAGAGAGAGAGCTTTGTCCTTAAATTATCAAATTATGTTTAAGATATTAAACTGATAACCAAAATGGAACTTTGGGAATGAATCACCCATTTAAAAAGATGAAATAGATTGGACTCAATCTGGATATAGCTTTAGACCGTTTTGGAATTTTCCTTCCTTTACTACCCCCTGTCTTCCTTAGTTTAGTTTACAAACTCTCTTTCCATTATCTAAGTCAATGGTTCTCAGCTAGGGCTATGCATATACCTGGGATTGCACAGAGATCTTTCAGGAGGTACATTAACTCATCTGGATATTTGCAAGTGCTTTTCATGTACCTATTGTTAAACTAGGCAAAGTCAGTATAAACTAAAATTTCATACAGACCATGACTCTTTTATACTGTTCTAGATACTCTTCACTGAAATGCAAGTATCATATTTATATTCCAAATGATTTATTTTTTAGCTATCTAGTAAAAATAAGAAACTAAGCAATTTTGCTATAATAGTGTGTTATGATACTTTTATATTTTATGTCTGATTTTGAAAGTAAATAGATGGTAAGTGGGGTAAAACTTGGTAGACTCCTGAAAGGGATTCAGTAATCTAGAGAGGGTGAGAGCCACTGATCTAAGCAACACCAAAAATCCCACCAGGGTATTTGCTTTGTTAATTAGCATTTGGTTCAACTTCAGTTTGATTCTCCTCCTCCATTTCAGACTGTGCTTCCATACAAATCAGCAGCAAAACTCCCATGAAACTTTGCTGGGCACGATGGCTACGTCTAGACTACATCCCTCTGTTGGCAGAGGGATGTAAATGAAGCACTTCGAAAGTGCAAATGAAGCCGGGATTTAACTATCCCACGCTTCATTTGCATAATCATGTAATGGCACTCTTTCGAAAAAGTGCTATTTTGAAATTGAAACTGCAGTCTAGACGCAGTTCTTTCGAAAACGGGGCGCTTTTTTGAAAGATCCTGTAAACCTCTCAGGTTTAAATCCCAGCTTCATTTGCACTTTTGAAGTGCTTCATTTACATCCCTCTGCCAACAGAGGGATGTAGTCTAGACGTAGCCATTATGAGGTCTCAGAGCTGGAAGCCTATGTGGTACTAACCACCATTGCTCCAGTCTCTGCACATTCAAGCGCAAAATAAATATTTCAGCTACTTCAAACTGTTTGGTTCTAGCTTTGTAAGACATTTGCTCTGAGGCTTCTGTGAAGAGGATTTTTATTTTAAATATGCTCAGATTTGTTTATAAAATGGTAAGTGAGCTTCTGGGGGGTGACGAGTAGTGGAAGGAAAGCACAGGCACTGCAAGTATATGTTCTCTGATTAAGAGCCATAGCCACAAGTAGCTTACCAGAAAAGTTACTTCTGTGGTGTTTGGACCAATGCCCCTTTCCTGTTCCCTGCATGCTCTGACCCTGTGCTGCTTCTAAAAGTGGCCAGCACATCCCTGCAGCCCCTGGAAGAAGGGGCCAGAGGGCTCTGTACACTGCTTTCACCAGGCACTATCCTGGCAGCTTCCATTGGCTGGGAACTGCAGCTAATGGAAGCTATGGAGGTAGTGCCTGCAAGTGAGGACAGCACATGGAGCTGCCTGCTCCTATGCCCCACTGCAAGGAGCTGCTGTCAGATATGCTATCTGATTCTGGGCAGGAACCTGCCTTTTCCCATCTGTGCCGTCAACTGGGAGACACCCGAAGTAAGAAGTGCCTGGCCAGAGGTCGCACCTTGCACCCTCTCCTGCATCCTACCCCACTGTCCCAGTTTCTTACCCTGAGCCCCTCCTGCAACCCTTCTTGACCCCAAACCTTTTCCCACACCCAGCCATCTGCCTTTATCCTCTTCCTGCACCCCACACCTCCTCCCACATCCCAACCCCCTGCTCTGAGCCCTCTTGTGCACCCCAAACCTCTGCCTCAGCCCTACACTCATAGTCCACCATACAATTTCCCTTCTCCTATGTGGCCCTCAGGCCAAAAATTTTACCCAGCCCTGGTTTAGCTGCTAGCAAAACTAAGACAAGAGTGATCTCCATTGATAGGGTGATTGAGATTGAGTGGCTGACAGTTCTGTCAATTTCTATCTCACTGACTCTAGTGGAGCCTCAGTTATTCTGGGAAGGGAAGTAACTTACAACCATTTCCAAAGGGTCATTTTCTGTATGTAAACAGGACCCTAAAAGGGTTTCTCTCCCTTTTCACTACACTTCCTATTAATGTCAAGAGATTACAAATACATAATTGGAAGAGGATAGACCTCTTGGTCCATAATCATTACTGGCACAGAAATAAAACTCTTGATAGACAAGGAGGGCCAGGCTATTTGCTTCCTCTGGTAGAAATCAGAGTTAGACTTACTGTTCTGAGTCAAATACATAGTTTGATGCCACATTTCCAATGGATTAATTAAACTTCATCTTAATTCCACTTAATATAAGCATTATCAAACAAAGTCTCATCATCAACATAAGCCGCATTTAATTCACTCAACTACAGTTATAATAATCTCTACTGATGGGCTGATATAGACAGGTTTACACAGGGAGACTGCATTAATTACTGTTTCATTGTCAATTTCTTCCCCTCTGCACACTTACCTAGCTTATTGTTAGAACACCACCATCAGCTGACCTAGTGCTGACAGCAAAGGCAGGCATATAATGCACCAAAAATAGCATCAGAATAATATACCCCTTAGCACTGCCCCTCAACAAATAGTTCTAAAGACATGCAGCTATTTTATACTAAAAGAGAGCAGCAGTTTAAAATCAGGCCTTTCATGAGTTGATTGCCGCAAGTTTAAGAACTGTAACATTCATGAGCCACATTCTTTAGAAAGAAGAGATTCACCATGTACTTATAACAAAGCTCTTTGGCAGCATGTTAAGATAAGCCACATTATTTTCATCCCAGGCCGATATCTTCCTTTATTTCATTGTTTTGGTGAACATAGATCAGTCAGTCATTTTAATATGAATTTTAGAACTATGACAACATTAAAAGCATGCTGAAAATTCACATTAAGGAAAGAATGTGGAGAATTTAAGTTAATCACAGACTGGTGGAACTCCTAATCTAGAGAAAGAAAGTGCCAACCATTCTACCTTCTCCTAAGTGTTTGTGAAGTGGGGGCAATAATAGAGTATTTTGTGCGGGTTTCCTTTGCATTGTCCAGACACATATTTTTGAATCATTAACTTTTCAGAAAAAAGTGCTTTCCTGAAATGTTAGTGTAAAGCTGATAAATCGAGGTCAGTGGCAGGAGGGATTGAACCTGCAAGCTTAGGGGCTAAAGCCATCTGCTTCAACTACATGAGCTAAAATCCAGCTGTTTATCAAGGAAGGCTGCAGAGCAGATGTCTTGCTTTCTTGTCAGTGGTCTCAGTGCCTTTGGATTACAGCCTTCTCTCAGCTGAGAAAGCACATCCCAAGTTTCTAAGACCTTCCAGCAGTTCAGCCTAGATGAGTCCTCACTTGAAAAGCCAACAGACCCTGGTCTGTCAGAGGAGGGATTGAACCTGGGAATCTTAGGGGCTAAAACCATGAGTCTCTATCAAATTGGCAGGTTGTTATTTTTGCTTGGAATGTTCCAAAGAAGGTGCCTACCATAGTTGCTGGAGATCAGAAAAGTTTGTTTGGATAAATCTGATGTCCACAGTTTTAAGAAAGGAGTATCTTACTTTCTCATCCAAGTCAATGAATTAGTATACACTGATCATGAGAAAAATAGGGGTGTATTAATTGTACTACACATGGAGTCTATCAAAGTATCAGCAGTGATTGCTATTGGTGTTGTGATGGTTCCCCCCAGGCTTTATGAAAATTGGCTTATGAATATAAATGTGCATAACTTGGACAAAATACCTCATGTAACCTATTCATTTTAATTTTAAATCAGCTGGATCTGTTTATCCTATTTTGGTGCATGTATCATTCTTTTATGACAAGACAGACATATGAAGGATGAGACTGTTTATAGTTTTAAATGTGCTAATGAGAGCCATTTCTGGCACCTTCCATTCCCAGCCTGGCAGCCTTAATAACTAAGTGATCAACTTAATGACTTGTACACAGCCTTCTTTGTCCTGGATGTCTAAGCAGTCATAATTCCTAGGAAGACATGTGACCATACCACATAGTACTGAATTCCATTTTGACCCTGGAATTTTTTCATGGAAAGGGGAATGTAGAAAAAAGGGTTCCTGCCCTGGGGAAAAGTCTATTTAAGCAATGGGAAGCTATCAGCCTTTTGTCTTCGACTGGTCTGGCATATTCCAAAAAAGATATGAAGAGGGCAGGAGACCCAAGTCAGAGTAGAAGAGCTGTTACTGACTTGAAGACTATGCCTGAAATAACAGCTCTTTAGGGCAGGGGTGGGGAAACTAAGGCCCGGGGGCCAACTACAGCCCCAGGCTTCCCTGGATCTAGCCCCTGAGGCTCATGTTTAAGTGGGGATGTTAAGCAGAGCTAGCCTCTCTTTTAGAAGAGGATAGGGATGAACAGCTGTGGCTAACATTGTTCAAAGAAGAAAAAGTCACGAAGAAAAATCAGTGCTTAGACATCAAAGTTATTGGCACCTTCCAAATGGGGATGTGAATGGTTAACCAGTTAACCAGTAAGCATTACTCTTACTGGCTTGGCCTGAGTAGCCCCTGTCTGCATTGGAGCAGCCGTCCTGTATGCCTCCATTTAAGTGGTTAACTGGTTAAACACAATGTTTAACCAGTTAACTGATTAAATGGGGTTTTACATCACTACCTCAAAACACCAAAGAATATGACCCCCTCATTATTTTGTCTCTTTACATGCATTTGTGATATTCATCCACAGGGTATCAGAGCACCTCCAATATTAATAAGTTTAATCAATCTCACAGAGATATCTTGAGGCTATTTTTATTTTACACTTGAGCGCAGAAGCTAAAAGACTTGCCTAGGGCTAGTCAATCAGTCTGCAGCAAAGCTGAGAACAGATCCAGACCTTCTGAAATCCTCGCTCTGAACTTTAAACACAAAATTAGACTTCAATTCCTATGTAGACCCGGGGAGGAGAGGTGGACAGGGTGGTGGGAGTTTGAGAGGAGTATAGAGGGAAATATGTTTAACTGAGAAGAAAGGGAATTAATATTAGAGACAAAGATACTCTGTTCAAAACAGTGAAAATATGATTTAGTTAGTGCTCTCCTCTCTATTTACAAACACATGTACAAAGTGCTATGTCTAGTACTAACATTCTCAGTGCATACACAAGGAATATCATTCACCTTCCAGATTAGTCAGAGTAATTTTGTTTCAAAAATTATTTCCCTGTTTTTTCCTAGTGAAAGAGGAGCTATCTATCTATCTATCAGAGTTCTCCATGACTAGGTACAGCCTAGTGCTGGATTATTTCAGCTTTTTGAAGTTGAATTAGGAACAGGTTAAGCTTTGTCAGTCTTGAATGTGACAGAAATTCATTTGAGTAAAGTCTCTGCTACTGTGAATAATCACTGTCTGTAGTTAGTTCCATGCATAAAAAGTGACATTTGCAGCTATCGATTATCAGGTGTGTAACCACCTTCCCCAAATGGGACAGCTGTCAGAACATTTATATAGGGTGGTGTTAGCCACTGCTGGAGACAAGATACTGGACTGGGTGAACACTGGGTTCGATCCTGTATGGCAGTTTCTATAGCTCCTACTTTTATTTTGGTTGGGCAAGGGCAGCATGAATTTTCCTTTATATATTCAAACTCATTCATGCTGTACATATCAATTACATTGTTCCATCTCCAGAATCCTTATCGTGTAGTTCTACTAATTCACATAACCATGGGGGCAGCATCTTTAAATAGTGCCACCATCATTGGTAGTTGTCACGGTCTCTAAAAGAAAGGAAAGAATCATATGGCAATGAAGTTATAACTTACAAGGTTTAGTTTTAATAGTAAGATTTGTTTGCTATATATTAGATGATCCCATGTTGCATCTAGAATTTAGCCTTTAGATATTTAGCAATAAGTGTTACTGACTGTGACTAAACCCGTGCAAGTAACGTCAAGTCACATTCTTGGTTTTTTGCCCCAGAAAAATTGAGCTTTTCCAAAAAAATAAAAAACAGTAAGTCATTTTGTCAATGCAGCCAGGCTTCTGCAAGAAGCCAAACCTTTGAAAACCTTGTACCTGGCAGTTTCAGATATCACCACTTTTATCTGCAAGCTGCTGACATTTGAACACAAATTAAAAACCTGAAGTTTAGCAATTGTGGATTTGTCTACACACATGTTATTCCTGATGAGCTATTGCTAATTATCTTCACTTACATGGTTTAAGGTACTTACTCTTAAACCTAAGTGTCTCCATATATTGAGTTAATCAAGGAGAATTAACAATAAATGACTCCATGAATAGGCAAGACTTGTGTCTGTAATTTCTTCTGGGATGATGATATCAATACAACTAGAAAGACGTGAATGAAAATACTCATTCTTCAATAAGATTTTGTTTTATACAAACAATTGGTGGAAACATTATTTTGAAACAATGTTTTCAAACAATTTTAAAATCACTCTCGCTACACTTAAATAACACATTGTCTCTATGTATTATATATAATGGGTATATTATCATTGCCAATGACAAGAGACGGTGGTACAACAGTGTGATGCAGAATTCATTATTTACCACAAGGAGGCAATTTTCACAAATTTAACTGAGATCACCTACTTGTGATCATCATTAATTATTCATCTGAACAGTTTGCTAAGTATTAATGAGATGTTCTGGCATAAAACAATGAGATGCTCTTGCATAAAGACATCTTACGCTCTGACCTGAGGAATTAATAATCTAAAAGCAGTTTACTTAAATATTTTATGAGTACAAATTGCAGAGTTTAGCATACACAGGCAGAGAAATTTACACAAAAATAAAAGATTCTTTCTTTGGCATCCCAAGCTTTTAACCCTGAAACTGACATTTTTTGTTCACTTAGGAAGCATTTCAAACAGAAAGTGCACCTACACAAAGGAAATCCAGTCACCTAAGTTGTTTCATCTGAACAACATCATTTCATCATTTTAGCATGAAGTTTTATAAACAAATCACAAGCTTAAAATAATCATAGCAACAAATCTATAAACCAGTTAGAAACCAAATAACCGAGTGGATTATTTTATGCCTCTAAATTGAATGCTGTCATGGAAGATTAGACTAAAAGGTCACAATGGTCTAAGCTAAGGGACTGATCCTTGAACACCTAACCATGTAATTAACTTAACTCAGACTGTTAGTTTCTTTATAAGAAGAGCCATACAGGATCAGACCAAATATCCATCTAGCCCAGTGTTTTGTCTTGGAACAGTGGCTGTTGCCAGATTCTTCAGAGGGAAAGATCAGAACAAGGCAATTTATTCGGTAATCTATCTCTTTGTCCAGGCCCAGCTCCTCGCAGTCAGAGGGTTAGAGATACCCAGACCATGGGCTTACATCTCTGATAATACTGGCCACTGATGGACCTATCCTCCATTAATTTACTAATTCTTTTTTGAACCCCAGTTATACTTTTGGTCTTCACAACATCCCCTGGCAATGAACTCAACAAGTTGACTATGCATAGGGTGACGAAATACTTCCTTATGTTTGTTTTAAACCTGCTATCTATTAATATCACCATGTGAATCCTGGTTTTTGTGTTATGTGCACGTGCAAATAGCACTTCCTTTTTCACTTTCTCTATACCATTCGGGCTTTTATAAACCTCTGTCATATCCCCCTTTATGGGGGAGCCTGCAGTACCCTGCCTTGACAATAAAAGGTGATGTCTGCCTTGTCCATAGTGTGGATTTCTGGCCTGTTTCAAGTCTGGTGCACCAAAGCCTGCAGGCAGGGCCCGAGAGTGGGGAATTATTTTGCATAACAATGCAGATTAAGCATGGTACGTGAGACCACATCAAGAAAACACAGGACAAGTGGCCTTGTACTGGTACTTCTGTTTCTGATAAGCAAAAAGTACAGATGCAGTCATAAAACTGTCAACTATGTACATAGCAGCAACATCCTGACCAGCAGGATGTACCCCAAATAAGGGCATTGGGCATTTTATGTATCCTACACAATCCGTAATCAATTGGTAAATATTATTAGAATGACCAAGTCTCGCTTTGCTATAAATTGGGTTTAGTAGAACAATCAATGGGAGGGAATGGGCAGGATTAACCCACACATCCTGCTCAATGTAACTAGAAGTAATTAGGCTCTTCACACCGGTGACCCAGTGCGTGGCATTCCAATGTGTGGGAAGAAACGGAACCACCACCTCGTGCCTGGAACTGTAGGTAGCATACGGGTGAAGTGTAAGTGAATTAGGTTTTATTATTGTATATAGTAGATCTTTTAGGAATTGCTTTTGCATTGCTTTGCACTGTATTAATTGCTTTAGGATTTATAGTATTTAAGGTTTAAATTGTATAGTAATTGTTCTTAAGGTTTGTAAAACTAAAACAACTGTATTAACTGCTTAAAGCTTGCAATAAATAAGAAAGTGGTGAAGTAGTCCTGGAGTGTACTGGTTTCTCCTGGATCTGAAATAAATCGAACCACACGACACCCTTTAGTAAGCTCTTTTCTGAAGTTAACAGTCCCAGCCTTTTTAATCTCTCCATAGAATATGGAACCTGTTCTATAAGCCTAATCATTTTTCTTGCTCCCCATCTGTCTTGGCTCCATGCCTCTTGCAGAAGGGGCTGCTATGTCCCTGTAGTCCCTGAGAGGGGAGTTCCAATGGCTCTCTGTGTGCTGCCCTTGCCCTGGCTGCTGATTCTGCAGCTCCCATTCGTTAGGAACTGACCAATGGGAGTTGCAGACGCAGTGCCTGCGGGCAGGGGCAGCATGCAGAGGCCCCTGGTCCTTGGGCCCAGTGCTATGGGATATGTTGGCTGCTTCCAGGAGTGGTGCAGAACCAGGGCAGTCAAGGAGCTGACTGCTGCTGCTGACTGGGAGCTTCCCAAGAAAAGTGCTGCCCAGCCAGAGCTCTAACACACCATGAAGACATAGCTCTGTATCATCCATAAACATTTTCTCCAGTCTTATAGCTCCAAAAGAATTTTTCACTCAACTATCAGTTGAAATTGCAGCCATAACTGCAACAAAAGCCAATGATGTGTGCTTCTAGTCCCATACCAATTGATTGATCAAATCAATCAGCTATCTAGATTCCAGTAAGGATTCTCTCTTCATTTATGCCAGCACATTTTCTATTGAGATTTGTTATTATCAATAGGGCTCTGTGTAGTGAAGTCTGGGATACAGTCATTTATTCCCTTTTAGTCTCCCTTCCCCATTTGCTCTATAATTGCACTTCCTAATCCAATCTTTCCATTTAAAAAGTTCATGTATGTGATTTTTTAAAAAGTTGGAGACTTGTTTATATCACCAGTCTGTAGAAAATCTAACACAATGAAACGTGTTAATTGACCCCATTTAGAGCAATTGAGTGTTAACTCCACAACCTAATGAGGACGTTAAGAGCCAACACTTACCAGTTAGCTTAAAAGAATCATATAGAAATCGAGTTATGTTTTTCCATTACAAAGATCTGCAGAACACTGAGCCCTGCTCACAATAAGCTGAATTTAATAGCAAGAGATATTGTTTTATTGCACTGTACTGAAGTGGGGGAAGATAGTGTTGTGGTATTCAAGGATATTCGCTGCCAGTAGAGAACAAAGCATCTTAACTACTGGTCACTTAATGCACACTATGTATATTGGTAAAATTCCTGTAATAGTGGGAAGATTCACAAATTAAACTCTTTGGTACTCAATCCCAGGCTTCTGTTCACAGAAGGCCAGGCATCCCAGATGCATTTCACTTTGAATGTGGTCAGATGCAGGAGCATGGGCATGCAGGTACGTGCGTGCACGCACGCACACGCACACACACACACACATACACACACAGAAATAAAACAAAGTATATTCTGCAAATGCATAAATGTATTTCTGTTATAATCACTAATAGTCCCATTGATTTCAAAGCAAAGAAACAATCTGTGTTTCCAGGATTGGGCCTTCAACTCTTTACTTTTGCATATTTCTCACATAATGTGCTATAACTTGGATTTCTTTGGAGAGCTTAGAAGGAACCATTACAAATAAGATTTCCATGCGGTTTGCTAGTACTCTTACTTAGCTTTGAACAGAATACATATAATTAGAGCCCTGCAAATCCGCAGATTTCCGCTTTGCATCTTTGAATGTGAATGCAGATATTCGCAGCTCATTTTTGTGGATACGGATGCAGATACAAATTGTGTATCTAGAACCCTGCACATTTGCAGACATCCTCTTTATATCCACAGGTATCTGCAGCCATGGATGTGGATGCAGATAGCCACAACTCATTTTTGTGGATATGGATGTAGATATAAAATGTTGTAATCATGCAGGGCTCTACATATAATGGTCAATTCCCAGTTCACTATCCTGTTACCAACTGGGGCTTTTATTTAAATCATATTTTTACAGAGTATGAAAAATAGCAGCTGTGTTTACACATCAGCCTCTTGCCCTGTGTAAATAGTCAGAAAAAAGTACATTTTCCTGTCCCTGCTCTCCAAAAAAGAATATAGCACTGTTGAAAGGGGCCCAATTCACAATCATCCTTTTCCCTACACCTCCAAAGGAAATGTGAGCAGTTAGGTTCAGCAACTGAGGAGAGATTTAAGGTTGGGAAGTGAGCTATGAAGCTGATTCAAGGAAGTATTTGAATTAAAATACATATTTTGAAATATACTTCAATCATTGGATTGACTTTAAAATGTGTCTCTCTTTACCTTTGTTCTCTTATGGTACCTAATTCTGACCAAATGGCACCAAATGGGAAAGAGGATGGGGATAAAGAAAACCTTAAAAGAAAGAGTTAGAACTGGCCCGGAACACCTAAAGGGAACGTGAAGAGGAGGACAGGCTGATTTCCTTTAAAGTTTTCCATACATTCCTTTCAATTAAAGATCCTGGCTAGTGGGAGATCAGATTAGAAGTTTCACTGTAGCAAATGAGTTGTTTGAAATGTACCATTGCTCAATTTTACCCTCTCTGAACTTTATATTTGAAGATAAAACATCTGAGGAGCTTCTATTTCTGTGTGCTTTCCCCCCTAATTTTAATGTTATTTTAACTGATTGATGGTAGTCTGCCAATCTATATTCACACAAGAAATTGCAAGCTTAGAAGAGAGTTTATTTCAGCTGGCCAGGACCTACTTTTAAAAGGGACATGGAGAAGTGAAAACCTGCTCTCATTTCAAATGTTTAAACATTAAAAACATGTTCTTATTTTGATCTAAGTGTATGTTAGTGCAAATTTTAGAGGGTAAATTTAAAGCTGGTAGATACTCTTTGTTCTTTTGGGTGAGGCTTTCCAATTTGTGATTATGAAAAAACATCCTAATAACACATGCTGCTCTCTTTGAACTGGTAATTTGTTGGAATCCTTAATGGCATAAGGTAATGTGTGCCAGAGGCACATATAACAATACAGAGCATCAATCCAGACCAAGATTCTTTGGAAATAAGGAGAGAAAATGCTTTTGCTGATAATAGAATGCAGCTAGTATGCAGAAAATGACCATTCATTACTTAGGTCTGGAGTTCAGAACAGGCTGATTTCAGTCACATTGCTGCCAGAAAGAACTTCTGAGACGCTGGGTTTGTCAAAACTGTATCAGAAAAAGCTCCTACATTAGACAGTCATCTAAGAATATAAATAATCCTGCAAGTATGTTCACAGTGGGCCAGAGAATTCACCTGTCTGAAACTAAGGGCACTGCTACACTAGAGTGTTTATGGGGCAAAGCTGCACCGATAGTTTGTCTTTCCCTTGTTTATGAATAAACCAGCTTGTTTTACAGTATCTGTCAAAAGCAGGGTCTTTCCTTCCATTGGTGGATGTGTAGAACTGACCAGGACAATGTTATCCACAAAAATGAGGTAATCAAATTTCACTTTCTCATTTGTCCACAAAATTCCTTGATTGCTCCAGTTATTTTTCTCATGACATAGTCAATGACCAGTGGGGACATTATATACTTTTATCTTACTCTACTTGCCACTTAAAACCATTGCCTAATGATGTCATCAACTCTAACTACATATTCATTATTATCATACAGATCCTTGGCGAGTCTAATTCTTTTTGGTGGTATTCTGGAGCATGCCATAGTTTTCCAAAGACTGTCTCCATGTACACTGTCAAAAGCCTTCTGGAAATCTACATAACTTATCACAAAAGGTGATCGCCATTCCACACTTTCTTCTCTAATATATCTGAAATCAGTAGGCAGGAGTCTTGAAACTTGGGCTCTTGATTTAATCACCAGAGCAGGAAAAAAAGATCAGGAAAAGGGCAGATTGAAGATAGAAGGATGGGGAATATTGTGAGGTTCATGAGGACAGATGTGGTGACTGGGAAGGAAGTATGGTTGGAGATAAGGGATAAGGGGATAAGGATGAAGGAAGTCCAGTGTCAGAGATGTAGCAGATGATGGGGAAGTGATCATTATGGCAACTTGTGCAGAGAAATTCAAGTGTCAATATGTGGTATTGTCACCAGAGGAAGTGGGGCTTAAAGCTCTGAAGGCAATAGGGATTTCAAGTGAAGAGGCAAATATGCTGATTGCCTCTAAGAAGTGCCCTACTTCCCTGTGGAGTAGGCAAATGACATTGTCCTCAGTTTATAGATGTAGAAACTGAGGCCAAGAATAGTTAATTGTGCAAGATCGCACAGTGAGGCAGCGTCAGGATCAGGATTGATGCCCAGGTCTCTTGACTCCTCTAGAACACAGGGCTTGCTGGAACTAATAGTATTATCTTTCATGGAACATATGAGAACATAGAGAAAGGTAACACACTTGGCAACATTTAGTAGCGTACAAACAATGAAATGAAGTGAGCTGTACTTCACTCTCTTAAGCACAAGGTGGTGATCAAACATTATTTTGAAGAAATAATCCTACAACAATAATCCTACAACTCTTCTATAAAGAGTCCTGTGGCACCTTAAAGACTAACACATTTATTTGAGCGTAAGCTTTTGTGGGCTGTAGCCCACTTCATCAGATGCATGAGGTGGAATCTTCAGTTTGACAGGGATATATACACACATGCATAGCTGGGAGTGTTACATTACTATGTGGAGGACCAGTGCTAATGAGGGCAATTTAATCAGCATAGATGTGCCTCACTGAACAGTTGTTAAGAAGGTGAGAATACCAACAAGGGAAAATTACTTCTGGGGGCCAAGACTAGGAGATTTTGTGGGGCACCCCTAGGCTCTGAGGTGGGGCCAAAATGGGGGGTTAAGTGTGTGGAAGGGGGCTGCTGGGGAGTGGGCTGGGGGGTCTAGGCGGGAGATAGGATGCAGGAGTGGGATGGGTGTGCAGAGCCTGGGCAGTAGGTAGGGTGCAGGAACAGGGTGTGGTGTGAGGTCTGGGCAGGAGGCAGGATGAAGGAGTGGAGTGGCTGTGTGTGATCTGGGTGGGAGGTGGGGTGCAGCAATGGGCTGGGTGTGGGGTCTGGGATCTGGGCAGAAGGGGGTGCAGGAGCTGGGTGGGGGTGGAGGGTCTGTTTGGGAGAAAAAGTGTGGGGTTGGGGATGCAGGGTCTGGGTGGGAGGGGGATGCAAAAGGCAATTGGCACCAAGGCCATCCTTACTAATATGCAGAATACACAGTTGGATAGGGCACCCAAAAATGTGGGGTACCATTGGGTCTTAATCTCCACTGACTTGCCTCTTCCTGTCCCTGTTTTGTGGCTCCACTTCTGTGGGAGAGGATCTAGGTAACGTAAAAGTAAAAAAGTCTGCCAGACCGATTAGCAGACATTGAACCTATCAAAGAGCTATTCAAGTGGTAATGCAGCCATTTAACAGGCATTTGCCAATCCCAGGTTTATACTGTCAGTTTATAAAGGTACTGTGTTAGTCTACAGGACCTTAGTTTAAAATTTGTATTAAAAATATTTAATTTAATATGTTGCTGAAGATTCTTAAAAAATGGTCATTCCCCCTACCCCAGATTGCTGTCAGGAATAGGGACAACAGTTTAATAGTACCATGTAGGGCCCCATAAATCCTAAAGATGCCCCTGATTAGGGCACCTACATGACACAGCTCCTGAGGGGGGCACAGGTGGCTCCGTGCCACTATGCACATGCAGGTTCTGCCCCCTGCCGCTCCATTGGCTGCAATTCCTGGCTAGAAGGAAGGGTGATGGCTGAATGCAGAGCCACTTTCTCCCCCTGCCTGGCACAGCTCGCAGGCCAGATTCAGCTAGTGGCTTGACTTGATCTGGCCCACAAGGCTCGGGGCTCCCCTCCCGCAGTGGGGTACCGATGCTGGTTTTCCAGTCACACAGTTGAAAAGTGGATCAAGTCGTAAAATACTATTAGCCCTTTTTATCATCAAAACACTGCACATATTAAGTCACATCTTCCCACTGTTATTTTGAGAGTGCCCGTGGGTGTGCTCAGAGCTTTACAAGACAAATAGAAAGATACGGTCTCTGTCTCCAAGAACTTATGATCTATTTTGCCATAACAGGAAGAAAGAGTAATAAAAGTGAGGATGGGCATAATGAGAGTGGAGGCACTCAGATCACGGTCACCCAGCTTATGTTAAGCCCTGGTGGTTCAGTTTAAGTAAATAGACAAATATGTAACCATGCTACAGTGGGGGAAATTGAAAAAGAGACATTGATTTGCTCAATGGCAAACATTGTCAAAAGCAGGATCAGCGCTAAGAAGTTCCAGGCTCTCAGTCCGTCGATCTGAACACTAGACCATTTAGTATTTATTCTCTCTGAAAAATAAAACCAAAAGCCATGAGAAATAAAAAAGGCTTTAAAATCTGCTACCTCTGAAGTTGGGCATTCTACAATCAGGGCTGTGCTAGAGCAAAAGCACACGCAATAAATCAATGAAGGAATTTTCAAACACCACAAATTCAGAGGGAAAAACAACCCCCCCCCCCCACTTATGCAAACAGGACCATAACTTCATGCATTTTTTATGTTGGAGATGGATGGCCTATCTAAGTTACTAGTGACAGGAATTACAGCATGCAGTTTAGCTGTGTATGGTGATTCAGGCACATTGCGCCAATAAATAAGGAAAATCTACAGAGTCAGAGTTCACTCATTTGTAATGATCCTTATTCCCTTGAAAGCTTACCACTAAATAACTCTGCTTTGTAAATGGGAGGCTCTCAGGGTATGTCTAGACTGCACCCCTCTGCTGGCAGAGGGATGCAGATTAGGCAGGTCGAAATTGCTAATGAAGCAGGGATTTAAATATCCCGCGCTTCATTAGCATAAAAATGGCCGCCACTTTTTTCGGCACGGAGCTTTGTCGGAGAAAAGCGGCAGTCTAGAGGCTGATCTTTCGCTAAAGAAAGCCTTTTCCGATAGATCCCTTATGCCTCGTAAAACGAAGTATACAGGATCTATCAGAAAAGGCTCTCTTTAGCTTAAGATCAGCCTCTAGACTGCCGCTTTTCTCCGACAAAGCTCCGTGCCGAAAAAAAGTGGCGGCCATTTTTATGCTAATGAAGCGCGGGATATTTAAATCCCTGCTTCATTAGCAATTTCGACCTGCCTAATCTGCATCCCTCTGCCGGCATAGGGGTGCAGTCTAGACATACCCTCCATGACTTATTTACTATCCTTTGCTTCAGCGATCCACGATTAGGGCCTGAGTCAATGTCCACTCACATAAATGGAAAGATTCCTGTTTACTCAAATGGGAGATGAGATTCAGATTCTGAATTAGAAAATTCACATCACCAAGGACACTCATGCTACAAATCTTGACATTCTAATTTAAAAGGCAGACATTTAAAGACATTCTAACTGAGTGGTCCTTCAGTGTAGAATGCACACACTCTCCTTGTCTGGCAGAGTCTGGATCCACTGTCTGGCCATCTGACCCTGAGAATCCTCCGGAGGCAGTGCTGCTGGAACCACTCCAGCTGCTTGAGATGTCCTCTGTAGTTTACCCAGGTCTCACACCCATAGAGAAGAGTGAGGATGACAAACAACTGCTATATAAACCAAGACTTGATGCCTCTATCATAGAAATCTCATTTGATTTGCTTTCCAAAGGATGTGCTGGCACAATAGATCCTGTATTCAATTTCTGTGTCAATGATGGCTGTTTGGGAGAGGTAACTACCTAGGTATGGAAAATGGTCCACATTTTCCAGGGGTTCTCTGCTGATGGTGATTTGTGGCATACAACAAATAGTTTATACACAAGAGTGTTCACACAGTACCTCGGTTTTCCCAATGTTGAGAGAGAGAAAGAGAGAGAGAGACCCAGACTGTAATAGACATCTGCAAAAAGATTTAGGATGCTTTGCACATCAGCCTCTACATGTGTGAGAATGACACAGTCATCTCCATACAGAAGGTCAGAGATGCCAGTTCTTAGAGTTTGTCTGGAGATGTCGGAGATTGAGGAGCTGGCCATCCACATGATACTCAGTCCTGATTCTTTCAGGAAGGTGGTCACGGATGGGAATCAGGATCATGACAAAGTAAATAGAAAAGAATGTTGAAGCAATGACCCAGCCCAGCTTGGCACTGGTGCGAATGACACATGGTTCTCTCTGAGCTCCAGCTCATCATCTGAAGAAGTGGGTTTTACCCACAAAAGCTCATGAGGCTATATATTTTTGTTAGTCTCAAAGGTGCCATGGGACTACTTGTCGTTTTTACAGTTAATGATGAACCCAGCTACCCCTCTGAGACATTTTAGAATGCTGGCAGTCATCCCATCATGGAGTAGCCTGATGAGGGAAATGAATTTCTGTGGATTGCCAAACCTCTACAGAACCCTTCATAGGGCATCACAGTTGATAGAGTCAAGGCCTTGATCAGGTTGATGAATGCCACGAGGTGGTCTTGGTGTTGCTCTCTGAACTTCTCCTGAATCTGTCATGCCACAAAGATCATGTTGGTCCCCTTTCTTGCATGGTGTTACAATGTGGGTACAAAAACAAAGATGACTATTGCTGGTGAAGGATGTGTCCTTTCTGCTCCAGCTAATAGATAGGGAAGAGACTGTCATATTGTTATATGATTTCACAGTGTCTAGAACACTGGGGCTCTGATCCATGGTTAGGGCCTCTAGATGTTATTACTAATATGCAGTCATTTGAGTTGACTAGTTTTAATTCTGAGTTTTGAGTTTGAGAATAAAGCAGGCCCTAGGGAAAGGGATATGAAGTGATCTGTAGCTGGGGCTTTCCTTGTCTGGTGAGCATGGAGAGTTTGGGGCTATTTATTATTATACGGATATTTATTGCTCTCTGTATATTCACATATTTATACAAGTGTCCAGAGCCTTTACTAAAAGCATTTTTAAAAAACTACATCTACATTGGCAAAGTACAACTAATACAGCTCTGCTAATGCAGGCAATTATTTGATACATTAAATCCTTAGAAGGTAACTATAATTATTGCATAACAAAATACACTGAAATTAACCAAGTCATCATTGCCTGAGCGAAGAAAGCTATTGGAAAACTTCTCTAATACAAGTGTCCTCAAAGAAACAAGCTCTGTGGGGGTCCCAGAGATCACAAAAGACAAAATTAGCCAGGGTGCACTCACATGCTATTTGAGTAGCAAAATAGTTCTATACAGATAAGTAAAAGAAAGGTATAGGTTTTTGTTTAACACTTTGTATCTAAGCTAGCTTTCATATACAAAAATTCCCCTGGGATTCTAGAAGAGCATGCCAATGCTCTTCTACCAAACTGTGCTTTATACAGTTTTCAAGGGGTCCCAAAGTTGAAGGACCTGTTTAGAGTAGAAGCAGAGACACGCTAATTACAGCCATTTTAAAATGCAATTGGTGCTGGCAAGATTTCATGCTGGTTAAAGTTCAAAGATCACCCGATATATAGATTGTACATGAAATATGCAAATATTGTTAATTAAGCATGATTTTTGGATATTCTTTGCATTAAACTTTGAACGATTTACGCTTCTATGCTCTGCCACTTCTGTGATCCCTGCAGTTTTGCAAGTCATTGTGTTCTAGCATATTTTCCTTCTCCAGCATGAACAGGAGTTTTTTCTATACATGATTTAGCCTGTCGTATCACCTCTCCTACCAAACAGATTAGGTGCCCTGATATGATTTGCCATACAGTTAATAAGCCTATGTCTACACTACAGAGCTTTTCCGGGATACCGTATCCCAGAAAAGCTATACCGTGTCCAAGGAACACGTCTGCTTTTTTGGAACAATTTCCAAAAAAGTGGACGCATTCTTCTGCCATCCCTGTAATCCTGATTGTATGAGGAAGAAGCGATGTGATGAAAGAGGAGGTTTTTCCAAAATTTGGCCCCCGGTAGATGGATGGGGAAGCTGTGAGTTCAGCCAACTCAAAATAACATTCTGTCAGACTAAAGATCAAGTAGGATGTACTGCCTGTTACCCCAAGAAATCTAAACCACATGTTTTCATGACAAACTATAAATAACACATATATTTGTCTTATAAATAAAATAAACAATGGACAATCTGTTTTGTCCTGTCAATACACCTGTCATCCCAAATTAGAAGCTGCACATTTGCCTGCCCTGAGAGTCAGATAAATTCTCTGTATATGGATAATGTCTCATATAAACATGAAGTGCTTATATACAATTGAAGAATACATAGAGTATGTCCATTAGATTTAGAAGATTAAGATATTTTGTTGCCTTTCATTGTAGGCAACTGTTGTATTCTAGAAGAACAAGGAATTGTATGGTATAAGGAAAAGGAATGTTGAAAGATATAAACCAAGGTATAATTTTGAATTATTAAAAGGATTTGGTAAAAAAGGGAATAATAAAGACTTTGGTAATAATAAAGACTGATACTGAAATGCAGTCTTTGAAATGAATTCCATGTAAAAAGCCTCTGACAAGGAAAGGATTTAAGAAATTTGTTATATGCCATCGACTGAATGCCAGTGGAAGCAGCAAATAAACAGAGAATTGGAAGCTGAGCACTCAGTTGGAAATGTCCAGCAGGAATCAGAGGGTGGTGTCCTTGAACTAACTCTGGAGTCAGAATGTATAAAACTGTAGACACCAATCACCATGTGGTGCCCCAGAGCTCACTGAACCAGACCTTTGTGTAGGAGAGACTGCCCACACCCAGTGTCAAAGGACTGAGACGAGCTAGCTGCACCACTGTGGACAGCCTCTCTCTCCCTTTGGCCATGGTCACAGGACCAAGTGTTGACTAAACCCAGGAAAAAGTTGCAGAATCCCCAGTGCAATGGATGTCCAAACCAGCTGGGTGGATAGGACTTTCCCCTGAGCTCAGGCTAACAGGATAAGATGGAGTGGTGAGACTTCATATCAAAAATTGGGCATTACCCCCTCTGTTCTTTGACATATTTATCTTCAGCATAAATAATGGTCCATACTCTGAGTCCACATTCTTTAGTAACACCAAATGTAATGATATTTTAGATTTATAAGTTCAAGTAAATTGGCCAAAAAGATCTGAATCTTTAAACAACTGTTTTTGATATTCTGAACTTGTCCCTTTCAGGCCAACCCATTCCACTAGCAGGAACCAGATGCTTAAAAATGCCTTAAGACAAGCATATTTTTACTCTGTTGAGAAACACTGGCAGTGTAACAAATGTGTTAAGTAATAAAGAACTGATTATCATGAACACTGTAAGAAATCTTGGTTATTTGCATTGTTCCTTTGAGACCCCAACCCTAGTGTTTGACAAAGTTTTGAATGACTGTATGTCTAGAACATTGGTTGGGTCTCCGCTTGACAGGTGAATCATCGATTGGATGCTTATGTGGTTTTAACTAAGGATGTTAAATTGCAGTTAATTGACTAGTCGAGTAGTCGATGGAATTTCCATCGACTACTCGACTAGTCGATAGGCACTTCCGCATTCCTCCTTTGAGGAGTCCCCAGCTGACCCCAGTTCCACGCAGCATTTCTCCGGGTTCTGGGGAAAAGCCACTTGGAACCCACAGTTAGCTGGGGAGTCCCCAGCTGACCCCAGGCTCCACGGCACTTTGGAGTTTTAAAGGGGCAGCGCAGCACAGCTGAGCTCCGGCTCAGCTGTGCGGTGCTGCCGCTTTGAAGTACCCCTTCCCCGTCATTTTCTCTATTGATCGACTATCCGATAAGCAAATGCTAATTGAATAGTCGACTAGTCCTTAACATCCGTAGTTTTAAGTGAAGTATCAAACTCTTGATTGGTTGAGAGCACCTGGAGAGAGATTGCTCAAGTCAAAAGATGATCTGGAAAGAACCATGAATTAAAGTAGTAGTCCAACACACCCATGACTCGGTAAAAAGGGTTTATCCTATGGATTCCATTCTAGTTCTGGCTATAACACATATACAACTGAAAATCCAGTTTGTCAGATCTCAGCTTTAAAATCTAACTGGTACCTCAGCTAATTCATAAAATTGACCCCCTTTCATTCTTACGGTTGTCCCCTAGCTTGATTCTAATGCTGTTAAAAGTTTTATTATAGATGGGCCCAATCTGTGTCCCTGCAATGAAGTTAAACCCTTACCAGTCCAGGATTATAGTTCAGTTATGGTGACAGTCATATTCTCTCTATATAGGCAGTACAAAATCATCTTACAAAAGGATTGCCATGGTAGACTGGACTTAAAGCCATATTGTGGGAACTTTCAGATGTGCAAGAACAACTCCCAACTGAACCTATTTTGGGTCAGCCACAGTGATGCTGGCTTTTGGTTTCACCTAGCACAACTAGGGATGCTAAAGACTAGTCGACTAGTTGCTTCCCTCCCTTGCTGCCTCATCAGACAGAGGCAGCAAGGGGAGGAAAGAGGGGGGTACTTCAAAGCGGCAGCACCGCATGGACCCCGGTTTCCTGGGCTCCATGCAGCACTGCCACTTTGAAATGCTGCAGTGCTGTTTCAAAGGGTCAGTGCTGCACAGCTGGTCCTGGGCTCCGTGCGGGGCATTTCAAAGCAGTAGCGTCACACGGAGCCCAGGATCAGCTCTGCGGCGCTGCCCCTTTGAAATGCTGCTGCGGCGTTTCAAAGGGGCAGTGTTGCGCAGAGCCCAGGATCAACTGGGGAGTCCCGGGCTCTGTGCGGTGCTGCCCCTTTGAAATGCCACTGTGGTGTTTCAAAGGGACAGCGCCACCCTATCGACTTATCAAATAGTTGATGCAAAAATTCATTGACTATTCGTTTAGTTGATTACATGATACTTAACATCCTTAAACGCAACTGCTGCTCATAGATCAAGAGGGTCCCTGATCTGAGTGTGAAACTAGATTAATATGCAGGATACAAATGTACAAAGAGTCTGGCTGCCAAGTAGGACTCCCTCTGCTAATCACACCAGTCTGTCCCTGTGTCTGGCCACCATTCAGTAGACACAGCAGCTGTAAGTGGCTAAGACAAGCAAGAGAAATCACTTTTCCCAGAGACACAGTGGACTAAAAATCTATTTTTAATGTTTCGTTGGTGTTTTGGACAGTTATGGCACTTTATTCTAGATACAGATGGAGCTAAGAGTGAAAAAGATATAGTGACATAAGATCCCACACACACCCACACGCCAATAGATATCAGATTAAAAAAAGAAAGCATCGCTGACTTGATTCTGTCCCTTGCAGGAGGCAGATCTGTATTGTTTTTACAAGCCTTCTGTCTCCGGATGCGATGCCATGCATTATCTTCAGGAATTGAAGGGCCAGGTGCATGACTATAAACAAGTGACTATCAAATGGGTGAATGTGGTACAGATTGAACCTCCCAAATCCGGGACTCTCTGGTCTGGCAACATCCGTGGTCCAGCAAAGAGCCCCAGGAATGGGAGCCAGCTGAGAACACGTGGGGCTTGCGGAGTCCCAGCTGGGCCAGCAGTGGCTAGACAGGGAAACTCTGACGTCAGTGGGCCCAGGCGGCAATGGTGAGCCTCCACCCCAGCTGGGGAACCCAGGTGTCAGTGGGGTCAGGCGGCTGGAGAGCCCCTGGCAACAGGGCCAGTGACAGTCAGGGAACCCCAGGATTCCCCCCGACGGCAGCGGGGCTGAGATGGCCAGGCAGCCCTGACTGTGAAACCCGCAGTGGTAGTGGGGCCAGGCATCAGTTTGGGAGCTCCAGCTGGGGAACCCTGGCAGCAGGGCAAGGCAACAGCCCATGAGTCCCAGCCACAGCAGGGGAAACCCAGCATCAGTGGGGCCAGGCAACATTGGGGAGTGGGGTTAGGTGGCTGGAGAGCCCCTGGCAGTGGCCAGCGAACCCTGGGAAACCCTTGGAGGCAGTGGGGTCGGCAGTGGCTGTGCAGTCTGGGGCTTGGAAATGCCAAGGAACTTCTGGGGGTAGCAGGCGACCCTGGCTGGGGAACCCCTGGGAGCCCCCGGCGGAGCCATCAGGCAGCAGGATGGGGACCCTCAGCCAGGCCAGCTTTAGCGGGGCAGCAACAGCGCAGGGAGCCCCAGCCTTGGGAGCTGCAGGGAGCCCCGGCCTTGGGAGCCCCCAGGAAGAGGAGTCATCAGTGGGGAAGCCAGCAGGGGAGCCTTGACCTTCCCTGGTCCGGCAAATTCTCTGGTCCAGGACGGCTCAGGTCCCGAGGGTGCCAGACCAGGGACGTCCAACCTGTAGGAGAGGAAATGGAAGGAAAGGCAAAACCATCACCTAGTCTCAAGCCAGTGCTCCTATTGTTTGCATTTGATTTTACAGTTGTTCAGAGGATAGGGTTGCCAAGTACTATAGTCATCTCGTCTTTGCTCTTTGTTAGTCAATGAAATTTAAAAGGACCTGAGATGTGAATGGGTCATGTGCAATAACACTTTTGTATTGTATTTGCTAGCTTTATTGCTATAGCTAGCATGGGATTTCTTCATTATAAGCCCAAGTGGAACATGCAGTATGCAGGCACTTACATACCACAGTGATGGGTATTGTAGAAATCCCATGCAAAAACAACATTTAAACAGAGTTAAGGTTAAGAGTCTATAGCAGTAATTTATGGTAATACACTACAGCTTCCCTGAAATTTAACCCTAAAACCAAGCATCAAAAATCCAGGAAAATCAGGGTTCAGGTTACAAAGTAGAAGCAAATAAATAAATTAAGGCCTGGACATATACAGTTTGATCACCCAAAAAATTTATCTCCGCTCTGTGTAGTGACACTATACACTATACAATTAAGGCATTTTAGTGTTTGTAGTATCAGATTAGATTAGACTAATGCTAAAAATACAACATTTTTCTTCCCCCTCATAGAGAAGCACAATACTATTTTTTCTCTTGAAATATTTTTTAACAGTCCCAAGTACCTAATCAGCACACCCACAAATAAATAGATAAGCAGCAACACAGGGAAGAGCTCATTACTTTATTTTCTAATGAGGTGATAGTATAACTGATGTAGTCAACCATTGGCCCCTCCTATAACAATCTGTAACATTACTGAGTTCATAAAAACATTTGATCTTCCACAAAAACTATAGATCACTTTACTTTCCCAGGTAGCAGTTTATAAGAGGCTGTTCTGAACACCCCTCATAGTAAAATAGATTAATGATGGCATGCTGATAACACAGGCAAGGTTTGTCATACACAGTCAATATGACACCCTCAGAAATGGAATAGAAGAGTTTTTGCATAATGTTAAGAACAGGTCTTAATATGATGAACTGCAATACTGCAAGACTTGTCCTGATTGAATTTCAGCCATGCTCTATGTGTTGCCAGATGTAGCAGTGTCCCTGTTTTGTGGAGGTCTTCAGTTGCTAGAGCTGTCAATCCAGAACTAAATTTGTAGACTTCTGAATAATGTTTCTGGTGTACAAGGGGGTTGTGACAGAGAGCTGTTAGCAGCTATTAACTGAATCCTTTGGAAGCCAGTATCCTGGTCACAAAGGTATGTATACCCTGGATGAAAGACTTGCAGCAGTCACAGCCGGCCTGGGTTTGCTGACTGGGGCTTGGCTTACAGGTCTAAAAATTGCTATGCAGATGTTCAGGCTCATGCTGGAGCCTGGGTGCTGGGATCCTCCCACATGACAGGATCCCAAAGCTCAGGCTCCAACCAGAGCCTGAATGTCTACGTAGCAATTTTTAGTCCCATAGTCCAAGCCACAAGAGTGCGGGCCAGCAGTGGGTATTTAATTGTGGTGTGCCCTTACAATACCCAGGGCCCTAGTGAAGTTAAAGTAGGAGGGACTTAGGTTGCCGGGGTTTGGAAGGGTAGGAGGGTCACTTGCTCATGAGCTTATGAGGTAATCAGCTCACCAGAAGGACAGCTCTGAGAAGAAGGTAAGCAGTATATAAGGCTATGTCTACACTGCAGGCTTCTTGTGCAAGAACTTTTTGTGGAAGAGATCTTCTGCAAAAATTTCTTGCACAAGAGCGCGTCCACACTGCCATGTGCTTTTGCATAAGAGATGTGCTTTTGTGCAAGAGAGTGTCCATGCTGCCATGGACACTCTTGCACAAGAAAGCTCTGATGGCCATTTACAGAATGGCCATCAGAGCACCTGTGCTTTTTCCGATAGGGGTTTCTTGCGCAAGAAACCCCTGTTGTCCATCCACACACGCTTTTTTGCACAAGAGTTCTTGCACAAAAAGGCTTATTCCTTGTAGAAAGAGGAATAACTCTTGCGCAAAAAGCCCTGTCTTCTGATGATCTACTGTATTTTTTCTTACACAAAAATGAACTTGTAGTGTGGATGCTCTGTGAGTTTTTGCGCAAAAACTCTGCAGTATAGATGTAGCCTAAGGCTGAACCAGAGAACATGAAAGGGTTCCACATAACTGCTGCTATGTTGTGATGTACCCGGAGCATAAACTTCAGTAAAAACACTTGGTAGAGGCACCCTGATGGATTGTGTGTGCTGCTTAATTCACAAGGAGGGCTTATCAACCAGGGTTTCCAGAAGCCGAACCCATCAATTACTACTTATGAATGACCAAAGGTATTGGGCATCCCTTTGAGATGTCACTGCCAGAATTCGAATGAAGGGAGGGAAGGCAGCAGCTAAAAGGGTTTAAAAACACAAGTAAAAAGGAGCATATCCTTCCAACCATGTATTTGGCAGGCAGACTGAAAAGGGAGGTTGGTGGTACATTGCTGCTGTTATGGTGTATTGGGGTTAATAACCTACAAACAACAAAGACAGATTTACACAAGAGACTCTAACATTTCTTCCACATGATTTTGCAGACTGATCCTGCCTGCCCATCAAAGTGCATTTTTACCCCAGACGGTATCATATCTCTCCTCTGATCAAGCACACACATGCCAGAATTTGTATTTTACAGGGAAACAAGAGGTTTTTCTACATTTTCTCATTAAAAAACAAACTAAACCCTAATTGCATGTACAAACAGAAGCAAATGCACAAACCATTATTCTTTTTGCTGACTGCTGCATGGTTCAATGATTCATCTGGCCTGTGGCCTGAAAGCCCATGTCAGATACACATAAGGCTTTCTTTTAATTTTCTTTTTTAAACAAAAATCTTCCTTGTCTGGGTGTCTCTCAGTCTCTTCATGTGCAATCATAGGTGCCATGTTGGATTCTAATTTTTTCCCCTTGGAGTCCACTCAATGTTCTTTTATTGATTAGGCTCTCCAAGGGCCGTTTTGGGTCATCTAGCCATGTACAATTAAATGCCCTGCAAAGTATTTTCAGATGGCAAAGTCTCATTCCTTTACAATACTATGCCATGGGACACAAACATTGTGTTGTGCTGTGATAAGAGAGTAAAGTGACTTGATGACCCAGAGCACGGGTAGGCAAAAGCCTCTCAGCAGGCCGGATCCAGCCTACCTTGGGCTTTGATCTGGCCCATGAGGCAATTACAGGCCCTGCCCCCAACGGGCATGCACAGGGGGGTGAGGGAGGAGCTCAGTCCAGCCCCTCCACACCCCCCCACAGCCGCTGCAGAGGAGGCAGTGCTGGGCCTGAGGCTCCTCAACAGGGCTGGCCCCAGAGGTGCCATTACCGTGGCCATGCAGTCTGCGGCAGGCCCCGGAGGCTGGAGGCACTGCTGCCATGGTGCCGCCGGGGCTGACCCCGGGCATCCTGGCTGCAGTAGCGGTGCCTCTGGGGCCAGCTCCAAGCTGCAGTAGCTGCACCTCTGTGCTGGCACTGAGCTGCCTGGTCACAGTAGCGGTGCCTCTGGGCCAGCCCCAAACTACCAGGCTGGGATAGCGGTGCCTCTGGGGCCAGCCCCAGGCCGCAGTAGTGGTGCCTCCGTGCTGGCGCTGGGTTGCCTGGCCGTAGTAGTGGCACCTCCAGGGCCAGCCCCAGGCCACAGCGCCTCTAGGGCAGCCTGTGGCTGCTGGCCCTGGAGGCAGACCTCGTGGCCGTGGCAGCAGCATCTCCGGCCTCCGGGGTGGCCTGTGGGCTGGCCCTGGATTGCATGGCTGTGGCAGCAGTGTCTCCGGGACTGCGTGGCCATGGCAACGGGGCCTCGCTTGGGGGCAGCTGGGACAGAGTAGCTGCAGCTGTTGCTGCAAGGGAGCACGAAGCCAGGTAAAATTCCCCCTCATGCCCAGACCCTCCCACCCCTATCCCAATCCCAATCCCATCACTTCCCCCCCCCCCCAAGACCCAGCACCCTCAGCTTTCTCTGATAAACTAACACGAGAAAGTTAAAACAATGTTTCATAATTTAAATTAAATTCTTCTTATTAGCTGCAGCTGGTTCAGAAAATAAGGTCACCATACCCAGCAGGGTAGTTCTCAACCCTGCCCCTTCTGCCTGAGGCCCCGCCCCTTCTGGGTCAGCCCGTGGCCACTTCTGAAATTTGTGACATGGCCTCCCTTCCAAAATTATTGTCCACCCGATCCAATGTCAGAACATTGTGACACAAGGAGTTTGTCTTAGGATGAGTTTGTTCCCTGAAAATGACAACTGTAAATTGAGACCAAAGTTTCCCCAACCTTCATATTTCCATCTCTACTTCTGCAACAGATAAGCAAAGATTAAAATATTGTACAAAAGCTTGGTTCTTCCATCTGCTAGATTCAGAATTAGGCACCATTTCTCAGCTCAGCTGAATCTGTCACTGACCTCTGTCTCCATTTGCTCATGAAGCAGTTCTATGCTTGTCCTGAAGAGCTAGTTAAATCTTGTTAATGGGTAAAGTTTTGCTGCTTGCTGCCAAAGCAGAATTCTCCTGGGATATTTTGAGATACACAGTGAAATGGTTTCTTGTGCCTGATTATTTCAGCTTCAAAAACTACAGCTTAGAACTGGAAAAGATGTGAAATGTATCTGTTATTTGTATCAGATATAGAAGCCCAGGGCTTAATGAAAATGTGATTTGGTGGTGAGGGGGGTTATGCTGTCAATGGATTAATTTAGAGCAGTGGGAAAATGTCAGGAATTCTAGCAGGAGGGAGCTAGAACTTCTTGTGTGTGGAGAAGGAAGGTATGATCTACCCACAAATGGATGCAAATCACACACACAGAAGACAGCTTTGCTTTCTGAACTGCATTTGGAAATTAAATATAAACACTTAGGAAGATCCACCTGTAATGTCTTAGTTTATATGTCTGGGACTCTTGTGAGAGGAAGCTCTATCTCCAAGAAATTAATCCCGTCAGCAAGACTTGGCCAGTAAGCAAATGTTATAAGAGATAGACTCAGCTTTCAAAAAGAACTGTATTACAACGACCAATAATGATTTCTCCAAGAGTAACTACAGGTTGGACCTCCCTGGTCCCGCACCCTCGGGACCTGACCAGTCCCAGATGAGGGATTTTGCTAGACCAGGGGAGGTCATTTCTGGACTCCTGCCACCAGCCCCCTGGTGGCTTGCCACCTCCTGCTGGCCCCCCTGCCGTGCTGACCCCAGTGGGCAGACATCGCTGCTGTGCCTCCAGGACCCACTGGGTAGCCATGCACTCCACACTGAAGCTCCCAGACCCACAGGGCAGCCGTGAATGCTGCAGTAAAGCTCCCGGACCCACTGGGCTGCACTGGAGCTCTTGGACCTGCAAGGCAGCGGCGTGCACTGTGCTAGGGCTCTGGGACCCACCAGGCAACCATGCACTGGGTCTCCCAACACCGCTGCCACATGCTGGGTGGCCCTGCCAGTCCTGCAGGGATCATTGCCACTGGCCCTCCAGCAGGACTCTCTGGTCCTGCAACATTTGTGCTGGACTATGGATATTGCCAGACTAGAGAATCCTGGGTAAGACCTGTACGTTCAGTTGAACAGTTAGTTAGAATACTATCTATATTAGCACCACAATGGCTGGCTGGGGGTTTGCCCCTCCTTCTGGGACTGCCTCAGCTCTCAAGATTCCACTCCCCATGACCCTCTAGGGAGGATGGGGGGGCTGAAGCTCCCCCCATTCATACAGGAACACTGCTAGCTGAAAGCTCAGGGGAAAGTGCACAGTTTGCTGCACTCCTCACTCTGGCTGGGGAGCAGACAAACCTGGACCTGCCCCTGCTCAGGAACATGCTGAAGCTGCTTCTCATAACACCAAACAGAAAAGAGTCAGACTCATCAAAGGAAGTCCAGTCCTCAAAACTGACATAACTGAGCAAATGTTGAAAGAGGGTTCAGAGAGTAGGGGGGCTCAGGGCGGGTGTGCAGGGTGCCACCTCTCCCTGGCAGCCCCAGCACAGAACTGCAGCAGCAACTCCGTTCTAGGCTGGTGTGGGGCAGTGCCTCCCCCACCTCCGCCACATCTGCTCCATGCTGGGCCAGAGGTGGGGGTGTCTCCCCACAAGCCATGGCACTCAAAAAAAGAGCTGCCCATAGCTGCTGCTGATGAGGGACAGGTGGTCCTTCTATGGGACCCACTGAAGGATAAACTTAATTTGTTGTCAGTATGACCTCTGTGACACCTGGATGTTAAGTCTGGTCTTTGTAAAGAGGTACGTGCTTGAACTCAGGTGAGCAAAAGGGGGGGGGGGTAGGTAAAACTGGTTTGAACCTGTTGTAAGGCCTGCAAAGGGACTGAGGGGGGACAGATAATGATTGGAGGGAATTTGGTGCAAAGGGGCATGACCTGTATATGCATGCAATTGTAAGTGGTCAGTGAGAAAAAGGTAATTACCATGTAAGGTGGTACAAAAGACCTTGCCTTTTGTTTGGGAAGTGGCAGAAACTTTTCCTGAGAGTATCCTGGAGATTTTTGCCCTGGAATGCATTCCTGAATAAAGCTGGTTGCTTAAGAAGGATGTCTGGAATTGATTTGGTAGGGGTTTTGGGCCCCCATCCGAACCCTCGGATTAAAAATTCTCCGTCACCACCCAGCATAATCTGGACCTGCCTCAGTTGGGGAACATGCACTCCTCCCCCGGCTGTGCCTGCCAGAGATGCAGCAGCCATGAAGAGGCACTTCTCACCTGCCCTGACAGAAAAAAGGTTCCCCATCCCTGTAGAAGATTTGTCTGATGGTTTTGAGGTGAGTGCCTGGATCATGGATATTCCAGGGGATGATGTCACTACAACGAAGAATGTGACCTTCCAAAAAAGAAGGAGAGAGCACAAAACCATAGGTTCAAAGCAGGGACCTGTGAGCAGCAACAGCACCAAATTCAAGTCCCACTGTGGGATGGGATCCCTGACTTATGGGTATTGATGCTCTAGGCCCATAAGAAATCTGGCCATGAATTCCTGGGCAAAAATCAACCTGTCCTCAAAGGGCAGATGGAAGGCAGAAATGGCCATAAAATGGACCTTGACTGACAAAAGGGAGAAGCCCTGGAGCTCGAGATACAGGAGGTAAGTGAGAATACGCTGCAGAGGAGCCTGGTCAGGATGGACACCTTTTGTCTGCAACCCATCAGGTGAACCGTTTCCACTTTGCAAGGCAAATTGCCCTGATGAAGGGCTTCCTACTTCCCAGGAGGACATGCTGCTGACCCTCAGCTGAACACTGGCATTCCTGCACGTTTAGCCACACAATAGCCAGGTCATCAGATGTAACACCGCCGGGAGTGGGAGGCAAAAAACTGGCGTCGTTCTGGGACCATAGGCCTGATCTGAGAGGTGGCTGGAAAGGGGTTGCCAACAAGAGGTTCAGCAGAGTGCCAAATCAGTGCTGGCGTGTGGATGATTTTTGCCCTGTTCTGTTTGAACTTTGAAGGGACCCTGGATTTCTTCTTCTGCCTGAATGTGAATAGGTCCACCTGGGGAGTTCCCCACCTGTGGAAGAGGGAACTGCCACCTCCAGATGGAGGGACCACTTATGGTGAGATGAGAATATCCTGCTGATGCCATCCACCAAAGTGTTCTTGGTCCCTGGATGGTGAGCAGCTACAAGATGGATGTTGTGTGCAGACAAAAGTCCCAGAGCCAAAGGGCCACATGGCAGAGGGCAGATGTCTAGTCATAAAAGACTATGGCCATATTATCCATCAAGACCTGAAACACCCCATCTTGAATCTGAGGTAGAAATGCTTGTCAGGCCAGTCAAACTGCTTAACGGCTCTTATCCAGTCACAAGTGCATGATGCATATCAACATCAGTGCCCTCGAGTGTTGAGAGCATCCAGATGTGCTCCTCATCCCCACGGCTGTCCCTAGAAGTTTTGGTGCCCTATGCAGCCATCCACCGGGGGACCTCTCTGTGGGGCAGCAGGCCCTCCATAAGGGGACTGTACTCAGGGCTGGGAAAGAAGCAGTTTTAGGGTGAGTTTGTAGTAAGTTTGCAATACGTTTGTACTGAAGCTCTAGGGCTCATCTAGACTACGGGGAACAGTCGAAAGAAGATATAGAAATTCCACAGGAATTTGCATATCTGCTTTCGAAAGTGAAATTAGTTAAGATGCAGCTTTTTCGGCAAACCCCTCCTTTGTTGAAAAGCTGCGTAAACCTCCTTTTTTGAGGAAGAGAGGCTTTTCGATGAAGGGGGGGTTCACTGAAAAAAACGTGTCTTAACTACTTTTGAAAGCAGTGCGACTGGAAGAAGATATACAAATTCCCGCGGAATTTGCATATCCTCTTTCAACTGTTCCGCATAGTCTAGATACGCCCTTAGTGTAGAAGTAGCTAAGTGTTTTCTGTTATTTTGACTTTGTAATCTACTTTGGTCTGCCTGTTCTCACCTATTACCGCTTAAATGCTACTGTTTGTACTTAATAAAACCACTTTTATTTTCTATCAAGCCCAGTGTAAATAATTATTACCTGGGAGAGCAATCAGTGTGTACGTCCTCCTTTCATTGTTAATGGGGGCTTACCTAAATAATTCATTCGGGGTTTTGATCCAATTTGGGAAGTGGCATCCCTGGAAGCTGGGGCCAAAACTGTACTCTTGGACCGGAAGAGATTCATTGTCTGCATTGCTTCTCGGGGGTGGGAGGGCAAGATCCTCAGCTCTGTTCCTTGGCTGGAGGAGACCAGGGAGGGTGGCAGTGGCCTTGTCAGCACTCCAGGAGGTACCATCAAGGGTCTTCTATGACCTTACCCTGCCACATCCAGGGAACATAAGGTAACTTGGGAGTTCTTCATCCCCTGGAGCCAGTTGGCTACAAAAAGAGCTTTGAGTACTCAAATGGCAGGTCCTGGATTGTGGTCTGCATCTCATGAGACAATGCAACCAGGAGATGAGATGCATGGCCACCACCACGGCCATCCCTACCAATATGGAAAATATGCAACCACATAGGGCACTATGAAATTTGGAGCACCAAATTACCCCACATTTTGTAGTGTCCTAGGCAGCTGTATGCTGTATGTGGGTTAGGACTGGCTGTGGCAGCCAGCTCCATCCCCTGTCCATCCTTCCTGCGGGCTGCACCCAGCAGGGCTATCCCTAGCAAGGTGTGGGGCCTGGACAACTGCCCCATTCTGCCCCAGGACTGGCTTCAGCTTCCAGAGAAAAGTTTCAATGCTTCTCATTTTGTGCCCCTGACTGCTCCTTTCCCCACCTCTCCCTTTCCCTTCTACTTGCACACACTGCCTCCCCCGTCATGAATGGACATCTTCATAGGAACCCGTTCCTGAGGCATAACTGAAAGCCTGCCCAGCTGGAGAAAATGAATTCTGTAGCTGAGTTTTCTGCTCTTTATGCTCCCTTGTATTTAGAAGATTCAGCACTTTGCCTTGCTTCTTTGATGTGCTGAGTAATCAAAATGCATATGTGATGGCTCAGTCACTGGGGTCTGATGGAGAAGCGGGTGCTTGGAGGACAACTTCAGAGTGAACAGTTTCATGGAAAAGAGTTGAAAGGAAAATACGTCCCTTGCCGGTTTGAGATGGTGTCATTCTAGCTACTCCACGGCATGTCAAAGGCTTGGGCGAGGCTTCTCAGGCAGCACGAGGGAAACTGCTGCAAATCAAAGAGACCTGAACGCAGCTGCTTGTCTTTCTCTCCATGGGGTTCCCAAAACATTATTTCTGTGGGGAGAATGAAAACCAATCGCTATGAATGGGAAATTAAGAGGAAATGATTGTACTGTCACCAGATCAGTAATTCTCCTGGCTTTCTTTACTTTTCCATTCTCCTGCACTTTGGGCAGGGAGCTTGCCAAATCTCATGCGCTAAGTCACAGCAGCCCTTCTCAGTACCTGACAGAGGAGATCTATTAGGACATTAGTGATATGGCTGATTCACTACATGGATCCCTCCGCTATTTGTCACCACTAAAGAAAAAGAAAAGACCCTCACCCTCCAAAAAAGTGCTCAGGCATGGTGTCCAGGATTGATACTTGGGTCTTCTCTTGGATGAAATGTAAATGCCAGAACCTGATTTATATACTTATTATTTTTGAAAGAGCAAGGGTGTCCCGGAGTAACTCCAGTTAGGATTGTTACATCCCAAATGACGGTTTGTGGGTCCAGTGGTGAAGTTCTTCACTTCTCTTGCAGAAAGAGATCTAGCCACTACAGAGTTTTTAGAGAATTTCTTGCCCCCAAGGGATGGCTGCAGTTTAAAGTGGGAGATAGCGGGATCCCTTTGCCTAGAGTATAGAATTCCCTTTGGAATTCTTCAGCCTGGACAGCACTTTATGAATGGAAGCTATTATTCCAGAGCAGATCGGGCTTCTAAGGCGTCACTCAAAATTATCCCAAACCTGCATTTAGTAATCTCTATAGGTCCAATTCTTTCTTAACAAAGAGCAAGCTCCTGCCACCAAGCTCTACAGCCCCAGGCAGCTCTTTTCCTGTGTTGGGCAACTAGGAAGTAACTTCAGTGCCTCCCCTCCCATTCCATGACTCACTCGACTCGTGTTAAGAAAAGCCATCTTATTCAGGAAGGCACATAAGCATGTGATTATCTTTAAACCAATGGGATTTAAGCACATGTTTAAAGTTAACCATGTGTATAAGAGCAGTTCTAAATTGAGATGGACATAGGCACGTGTTTAAGTGCTTCCCTGAACCATCCAAGCTGCCACTAAATTCTGCCCCTTGCAAACCGTTCACTTGAAAACTCAAAGAAACTCAGGAGTGAAAAGGTCAATTGTGGCCGGATGGAAGAATCATTCTGTGCTGCTATATAGATGAAAAGTACTACAGCAGGGGTGGGGAAACTTCTTTGGGTGAGGGGCACCTAACCCACAGAAAAATCAATTGGGGGCTGCACACAAGTGGGAAGCAAAGTGAAAAGCCCCTGACTGAGAAGGAAAAAGATACTCCCCTCATTCCCCTGGCACACCAGAACCTAGGGGGCCCAGGCTGGTAGATTTTGTGTGCTCCAGCCCTGCAGGTGAGAGGCCATTTACTGCTCCCTCCAAGAAATCTCTTGCAAATAAGTGCAACAATCCCTAAGATGAAGATGCAGATAAAGGAAATTGGAGGGAAACATGAAGCTGGGACACAGCCTTCTCAGTGCAACATGGCCTGTTGCCACGGGAATATTTTGCACCTAACTAAGAAGGATAGGAGGAATTATAAATATTTCAATGGCACATCTGTATGCTACCTGCCTATGTGGAACAAAGGGAATGCGATTTCCTCATCAACAAAGACTTAGAAGACACTTGGCAGCCAGGTGGACTCCAGTCAATCTCCTCCTTAAGCATTAATTATAATGAACCTCCTCTCAAATAGTCCCCTCCCCCCAGCCATATCTCCTCACCCTTTGACAGTTTTAAGTTTCAGTGAAGAAAGGTTATTTTCCATATTATCTAGCAGAAAACTAGTACAGTAGCTTCTGGTAGCTAAAAGGAGAGAAAAATCAGGTTTAGATTATGCTGAGTACAGGCTTTTCCTGCTCTTAGTCCTGATGCTGACTCTCTGTCACCTCCAAATGCTGCTGCATCTACAGCCTTTGCTGAATTGGTCCTAGTGCAGCACGGGTGTCAGGCTGCTTCTGTACAGAAGACTTAATAACAATATCCAGGTATGCACCTACAGGAAGATCCCATCCTACATTACTGACAGGTGTAATCAGCTGGTGCAGGTGGGCAAATTACAACACAAATCAAGAGGAGGGATTGTCTTTCTGTGTATTTGTATTACATAGTGCCAGAATTCTATTTTTATTCTTTTGATTGACAGCTTTTATTTTTAAATGTAAGCATTTTTTATTTTGATTTATTTAAATTTTCACAAGTAAAATAATTATGGAGGGTAAGATAGTAATTTTTAGCAATAGACACTGAGATTGAAAAAGCCAAAACTTTATAACCATTAAAACACAAACTGGCAACATCACATCAAAATATATAAAGTAAGTATCCTTAAATGTTGTGAAGACTAGGACTTTAACAGGGTTTATTAAAAAAAAAAAAAAAAAAAAAAGCTAGATAGATTCTTGGAGGTTAGAGTCCATCAATGGCTATTTGCCAGGATGGGTAGGAATGGTGTCCCTAGCCTCTGTTTGTCTGGAAATGGGTGACAGGAAAGGGATCATGTGAGGATTACCTGTTGTGTTCCCTCCCTCTGGGGCATTTAGTATTGGCCACTGTCGGCAGACGGGATACTGGGCTAGATGGACCTTTGGCCTGACCCAGTATGGCCATTCTTATGTTAAATCAAATGCTAATTAATTATCAAGCAACATTTTTCTTAGTTTGTCAATTTATACATTTGAATGATCAGTTTGTGTGTGTTTGGTGAAACTGCCATTTACCAACTTTTACTCATCAAAATCAGATCTCTCCAAGGCTAATTATATACATGTCTGTGAATGGAGTACGGATGTAAAATCCAGTTGAACTAGTTAACTGCTTAAACAGTGGCAGAAGAGGGGGGCCTCCGTCATGGAGCGCCCCTGCCTGTGGCGCATTGGGCTGGGCTGAAGCAGCCCCCTGCCCATGGGGAATGGGGGGCTACTCCAGCTCCCACTGGTTAACTGGTTAACCAGTTAACCATTTTCATCCCTAGTACAGAGACCCTCTGGGACCACCATGGGTAAACATAAGATCATGACTGATACAGAAACAGTCCAAGACTACTTTAGACTACTAGTAATATTCATTCAGTCTTTGTATATTCATGTTGAGACAGTTATCCTGAGCTACCCATCCTGTATGAAAGGGCCTCCATAATTCTGTTACCTCCAATAACAGGTGATAAGCCCTGCATACCTGAATGATGTACCAAGATGCAGGTACAAATGAGGGGGGGGGCAATCTTTGGTAGACTTCCTGGCTATGTCTACACTACAAGGTTTTTGTGCAAAACCCAGTGGAGCGTCCACACCTCAAGTGTGTTTTCATGCAAGAAAATTTACAGTAAAACGGCATAACAGAGGGCTTTTGCCAGTAGAGTTATTCCTCTCTCCACGAGAAATAACTCCTTTTTGTGCGACAGCTCTTGCACAAAAAAGCAAGTGTGGATCTCCGCAGGGGTTTCTTGTGCAAAAAGAGCCTATCAGAAAAAGCTCAGAAAAAGCACACCATACAGTGTGGACATTCTCTTGCACAAAAACACATTGTTTTTGCGATGTGCTTTTGAGGTGTGGTTGTGCTTTTGCGCAAGAAATTTTTGTGGAAGATCTCTTCCGCAAAAAGCTTCTTGCGCAAAAACCCTGCAGTGTAGACAAAGCCCCAGATAAAAACTTGCTTTTTAGAATTAGACTCTAGTTCCTCAGTAGGATCCTCTTTTGTGAACTTTTCCTCTTGCACAGAATCCCATTATCTACAGTGAGCAAGCCACGTCATTCCTGGGGTAAGCCTGCTGAAGCCCGTTGAGTTACTGCAGGAATGGATTTAGTCCAAAATCTATAATGCCTCCATTAATCTCACATGGGCCTTCTTTAAACATCTCTCCCTTGGCATAGTGGAAGTAGGTTAAACTGTGGTTTGAAGTCAGAGGGGGGATAAACCGTGTTGCTTGTGAGAGAGAATGTGGCAGATTCCAGATGATTCTGGGAGTGGTTTATTATTGGGTTCTCTCTCTTCTGGGCTTAAAAAAGAAATCTCCAGGTGATGCTGTGATAGTAGTGAACTGCAATTTTTATTTAAAAAAAAATCCCAAACCTACAGGTAATCTGATATTGGCATTTCACAGGAAACATTACTTCATCTGCTGGAGTTAAGTGCAACTGCTACAGCTATAGAGATTTTCTCAAAATAAATGAAAGCCCTGAACTGACATTAATTGCACTACAAACAAAGTAATGCTTCAGTGACAGTTTGTATGGTTTGGTGTTCTATTTTTATATTCCACAGAGAGTTTGTGGCTTTGCTGTTTCTGAATCCTCTAGGGTAAAGTTAGAAAGAAGTTGGCATTAATTAGGATGAACTAATTAACAAGGGGGAGAGGAGAAGGGTCACTTTTGCAAGGGGATAATGAGTCTGATGGACAATGGAATTATGCTTTACGGTTAGGCTACGCCTAGACTGCAGGTTTCTTTTGGAAGAACCTTTTTTCGGAAGAGACCTTCTGAAAAAACTTCTTCCGAAAGAGAGCGTCCACACACAAAAGCGCATCGAAAAAGCGTTCTGCTTTTTTGAAAGATAGAGTCCATTCAGTGTGGACGCTATCTCGCATTTAAGCTGTGATTACTATGGACGGAGTGGCCACCAGGGCACCTGTGCTTTTTCCTCTTTCCTCTTCTTTCGAAAGAACTACCTCTTCCCTGTCCATACACGCCTTTTTCTGAAAGAGCTCTTTCAGAAAAAGGCTTCTTTCTTGTAGAAAGAGGATTACCAATGGCGGAAAAACCCCTATGTTCTTTCGATTTACTTTTGGAAGAATGCGATTGCAGTGTGGACGTAACTCAGGTTGTGTCAGAAAAATTGCCATTTTCTGACAAAACTCTGTAGTGTAGACATACCCTTAGGCTACATCTACACTACAAGGTTTTTGTGCAAAAACAGCTGTTTTTGCGCAAAAAAACGGCAGAGCATCCACACCTCAAGCGCGAATTTGTGCAAGAAATCGATAGAACAGAGGGCTTTTGCCGGTAGAGTTATTCCTCTCCCCATGAGGAATAACTCCTTTTTGTGCTACAGCTCTTGCACAAAAAGGCAGGTGTGGACGCTCCGCAGAGGTTTCTTGCGCAAGAAACCCCTATCAGAAAAAGCACAGGTGTTCTGATGGCCACTCTGTGAATGACCATCAGAGCTTTCTTGCGCAAGAGCATCCATGTGGTGTGGGCGCTCTCTTGCACAAAAGCACATCGCTTTTGTGATGCGCTTTGAGGTCTGGACGCACTTTTGCGCAAGAAGTTTTTTAACAAAAATTCTTGCACAAAAGGCTTCTTCCGCAAAAACCCTGCAGTGTAGATGAAGCCTTCGACTCATGTGCCATCTGTCCCTTGTGTCAGATGGTACCATGCATCAGAGCCTTGCTGGAATGATACATGCAAAAAACACGGTCACTTGCTGGGCACTGTTAGCATTTGATTTATATATGCCCCTTAAATATCCCTGGTGTTAGTCGCTGGTTGAATTTTAGAAGAAACTTCTTCAATACAACCCAGGGGGAGATGGAGAGCAGGTTTGCAAACCATCACTCTGTTCATACATTATACCCTTTTCCTCATCCTTTGTCTTGTCTACATAGATTGTAAACTATGTAAGGACTGTTTCTAGTTCTATGTTTATATAGTGTCCATTTCTCAGTTGGCCCCCAGCTACTACCATCATAAAAACAATCAATAATACTATTCTTCTGAGGAAACAGGTAATATCTGAAGCCGGGACTACTGAAATTGAAATATCTGAAAGTGAGTTGTGCCAAAAAGTATTTGCAAAAACATTTGTTAAAGTAGAATTTGCCCTGATTCTATTATCTTTCACAAACACATATGTAAGTGAAGTTATGCTCCCAAGAATGTTCACTGAATGGGACTGTGACGGGGCGAGGCAGCCCCGCACTGAACCTGCAGGGACCAGCCAGGGTTACCTGGCTGCAGAGGCCCCTCCCCCGCAGCCCCACTGAGCATGCCCGGGCTGTAGCTCCAGTATAAAAGCCTGGGGAAGGACTCAGTCTGGAGAGACAGGTGGAGGAGAAGGATCTGTGAAGGGGGTGCCTGCACAGCTGTCACTGGAGACTCCAGGAGAGGCTGGGGGGGGATGCAGAGGTGAGCTGGTGTGACCCAGGGACTGCCTGCTGAGGAGATGCTGGCCTGGAGGCTGCAGCAAGCTGGGTGAGTACAGGGGAAGGTCCCCCTACCTGGGGTGTGTCCCTGCTACAACCCTAAACTGTGTTGTGGACTCTGGCCAGAGGGCCTTGGCCTGGCCAAAAATGGCTGGGCTTGGACTGTGCTTTGGACTCAGGCTGGAGGGCCTTGGACTTAAGAGGGTAGGTGGGAGGGGCCCACCACAGGGACACTATCACAAGTAGTTGGGGCAGTAGGGATTTTTGTGTGTCCATGCATACAAATGTATTGGCATGTGTTTCCATGGCCATCATGAAATCTCTCTGAGCTCCTGGAGGCCCCAGTGCTGTTGTACAAGGCACTGAACAAATATATTACCAAGCAATGGTTCCCATCCCAAAGAATATATAATTGAAGTAGTGATGCATGAATTACAGATGATGAACAGCCAATATTCAACACAGGAGTTGTGCTCAACAGTTTGAGAGCAACACTAAGGCTGGAATGTGTTGGCAGAAACAATAGAATGAATAACTGAATCAGGGGAAAGTTCAAGTCCTAACTCAGTTTATCAGAAGACATTACTGCTGTCAGCCTTGTTGGGTGTCAGCCTTCCACTTGCCAGACTCCTGGTCTTCAGGGCTTTGATTTGGGATCCCTCAGATATCAAAGCAGCAGCTCTGCCATGGGGATATGCTTTAGTGCTAGTGACAACAGTACTTTCATTTCAGGCCTCTAGTATTTATTTATCCAATATATCTACTGTGTTTTGTGGTGCTTATCCCCAGCTTTGAGCATTAACATATTCAACATTGCCTCAACAGGCCTGCTGACAGGGGCAACAAAGGGGAAAATGGTCCTGGGGCCCAGCCATTCAAAAGGGCCTGGAGCTCCTGGTCCTTTATATTGCTGCTGAAGACCCAGGTGATGTACTCTGGGTGGCAGGCGGTGTGTGGTGTAGCTTAGGTGGTGTAGCTGTCCCAGCCCTGCCTCTTCTGCCCAAGGCCCCACTCTTTCTGGGAGCACAGAGCCATCCCCCACCTCACCCAGGGGCCCAGCAATTCTGTCGGCCCCTCTGCCTTCCACTATCCTTCTCATGGAGGTTTGGGAATATTATTATAGACAAGGAAGCTGAAAGAGAGAGAAATGAAATACCCACAATGAGCCAAGAAAAGAATCCAGATCTCCAGTCTTCCAGTCCAGCACTTCAAACACTAGAGCAGTGGTTCTCAGCCTTTCCAACCGACTGTATCCCTTTCAGAAGTCTGGTTTGTCTTGCATACCTTCAACTTGCAGCTCACTTAAAAACTACTTGCTTACCAAATCTTACTATATATTTTAGAAATGTGCATCTGTCTGTCCATCCATGAGTCTATTTGTTCAAGTACTCCTAATTTAAAAGAACTAGGACTACTACATTTGGTATGCAGCTTCCTCTTATCACAACTTAAAGTGAGGTCAGGGTTTGGCTGTGCCAGGACAACGGGATGTGCCTGGAATTTGATTGTTTCTCATAAAATGGAAAGGGAGGGGTCTGGCAGGAGGGACAGTTATACTGCGGAATAATCACGGGGGTGGAGAGCAAGGGGCCAGAGATGGGGATCAGGACAGCTATCACCCCATTGAACCAGCAGGAGAAAGGAACAGTTATGTACTATATATTTCAGAGAGTTTGTGTGTTGGTCTACCCTCCAGCTGGGGGACATGTCCCCCACCTCTGGCTGTGCCCACTGCAGTGGCCATGGACAGGCATGTCTCACCTGGTCCCAAATGGCTGTGGTGAAAGTGGGATGGGGTTGTCCTCTCTCTGGGGCAGCCTGCATACTGAACCCCTCATCCCCCAGCCCCACCCAAGAACAATGATTTAAATGAAGGAAAAACAGAAGTTATTTGAGTTAAGGATCTGAGCAACACTGGGTAAGTCTTCTAATCAGACATAAAAATACAAAATAGTCACAATACACTAATATTGGAAATTGCTTACTTTCTCATATTTACCATATAATTATAAAATAAATCAGTTGGAATGTAACTATAATACTTACATTTCAGTGTTCAGTATATAGAGCAGTATAAACAAGTCATGGTCTGTGTGAGACTTTAGTTTGTACTGATATCACTTGTGCTTTTCATGTAGGCTTTTGTAAAACTAGGAAAATACCTGGATGAGTTGATGTATCACCGGAAGACCTGCATGTACCCTGGGTTGAAAATCATTGCACTAGACCATTTTTCCCTTCTAGAGGGGAAGAGTGACCATGAAATCATCCTGAAGTGTGATGGGACTTCTTGGAAGGGGTTGGAGATGTTCCTACGATAAGGAGAAAGATGGGAAGAGAGTTCTGTCATCAGGGCATTAGAGCAAGTGGTGCCAAAGGATTGCTTAATCTTTATCTGAAAGAAGGAAGAATTGTTACATTTATCTTAAAATGAATTGATTTCTTAACTGGGTGTCAGGTTAGGATGTTTTCAGTCCCCAATGGGTAAAAAAAGTTGGTGAAGCCTAGCCTGGCTTATCCTGAGCCTGCTCAAAAGCCTCTGAGGTAAATCTTGGAGGTGCTGAAAAGGTCACTTGAGATTAAATAAATGTTTTGATAGACAGCCCTTTGCTGTCCTTAAATACCCCTCCCCATCTCTGCAGACCTCTCATAGGTGCATGGTGCACTGTAGCATCCAAACAGGCACAGGAGTGCCTTACAGCAAGCACACACAACTGTAATTAAGCTGTTGCTGGAGGTTGAGCCTAGAGAGCAGTTGCTTGTTGTTACTTTGCAAAAAGAGCACTTGTTCACCAGGTGGTGGTTCTTTCCAGCCCCTACAGCTCTAAATATTATGTAGTGCTTCTGCAGGGAAGAGAACACTGCAAACTAGTCCATATGCTGAAGCTGCTGCCTAACCAGACACTATTACTGGCATCAGCTAAAAGCTTAAATTTACTGGCAACAGACCTTCCCTCCACAGCCCAAAGAAATTAATTTGCTCAAGTCATAATGAGCAAAAAGTCTCTTATTTAAAATGTTTGGACTGGATTTAAGGTTAATAAAAGAGCAACTGATCACATAAGCTGGTGAGTGAGGAAATACTGAAGCAAGGGCTTCTCCCAATGCTGCTCTGCCATAACTCCTCAATCATAATGGGCTAAAAAGATTGGCCACTTTATTTCTGGGCTTCTCTCAAGTAGACAGTCACAGTAGGATTTGGGTAAATGGCTGGCATGATCTAGATGCAACCCAAACACGGTTTGAGCCCAAGCCCTCATAAATGGAACAGTAGCAAGTGAGCCCCCAGGGCCTCTGCAGGCATGGACACTGACTCCCAGTAGATGGAAGTTTACCTTCGGGATTGGCTGTGTGGGACTCGGCACAGGTTCCCCTCCAGGTGGTGAGCTTCTCCTCACATTGAGTAGAAGGAACTGGCATAATCTGAGCTAAGGCAGCCCCACAGCAGACCTTGGCTGGACAAGGGCAAATTGAGGGTATATAGGGCTATGGAATAGATTTATTAGAATGTCATGTGCTTGTAAAACAAATTCAGATTCTTCTTCCCAGCCTCCAGCTAGTCCCTTGCTCGCCTTCCAGCACACCTGAGGACTGTGCTTCTTCTGCCATAAGGAAAGCCAGTTGGCTGCTCTCAGCTGTGAGCTGTGCCTCTACCTCCTGCTCTCCAGGACTCTCAATGGAGGTAGGACCTTTGATGGAGGCAGGACCCACAGCTGATGACTAAGGACAGGTACTACCCAGGTCTCAATAGAAACTCATCCAGTCTTCTTTGACCATAGACTTTATAGACTTTAAGGTCAGAAGGGACCATTATGACCAGAAGAATTACTAACTGTAGTTTGTAACCTATCCTTTAAGTTGCCTTCTGTACCACATGACTGGAGGATAGCTAATGTCATGCCCATTTTAAAAAGGGCTCTAGAGGTGATCCCAGCAATTACAGGTAAATAAGTTTAACTTCAGTACTAGGCAAACTAGTTGAAACTACAGTAATGAACAATATTGTCAAACATGTAGATGAACATAATTTGTCAGGGAAGAGTCAACATGGTTTTTATAAAGGGAAATCATGCCTCACCAATCGACTAAAATTCTCTGAGGGGGTTAACTAGCATATGGACAAGGGGATCCAATGGATATAATATACTTAGATTTCCAAAAAGTCTGTGATAAGGTCCCTCACCAAATTCTCTTAAGCAAAGTAACCTACCATGGGATAAAGATGAAGTCCTTTCATGTATTAGTAATAGGTTAAAAGATAGGGAACAAATGGTCAATTTTCAGACTGGAGAGCAGTAACTAGTGTCCCCCACTGGTCTATACTGGACCAAGTCTATTCAATACATTCATAAGGGATCGAGAGAGAAAGGTAAACAGTGAGAAGGTAAAATTTGCAGAGGATACAAAATTGCTCAAGATAGTGACAGACTGCTGGCTAAGCCAGAGCTCTGCCACTACAGCCTGGCTGAAAAGGCCAATTGAAGACAGCTGAGCAAGCCCAGGCCTTAAGGGCTAATGGCAGCAGCTGGGGGCCTCATTAGCCAGAGGGGAAGTGAAAAGGAGAGGAGCCAGGGTGTGGCTGAGTGTGCTCTCCAGGCAGGAGGAGAGGCTGGCTGAGTTTGCTGCAATCTACAACTCTATAAATAGAAGGTGGTAGGAAGCTGACAATAAAAGGCACGAGTGACTGCACCAGAGAGGGTGTCCCAGGGCAAGGGGCCTGAGCAAAGACCCTGCCACAATAGTTAAGTCCCAAGCAGACTGCAAAAGAGCTACAAAAACTACTTTATAAAACTGGGTGACTAGGCAACAAAATGACAGATGAAATTTAATGTTAATAAATGCAGACTAATACACATTGGAAAACATAATCCAAACTATGAATATAAAATGGGGGAGGGGTTTCCTAAATTAGCTGTTACTACTCAAGAAAGATACCTTGGAGTTCTCTGAAAACATCCATTCAATGTGCAGTGGCAGTCAAAAAAGAAAAACATGATGTTGAGAATCATTAGGTTCAGAAAAGGATAACAAAAATTATGAGGAGTATGGAGTGGTGGCTATTTGAGGAGATATTAATAAAACTGAGATTTTTTTTCAGTTTGAAAGACGACTAAGGGGGGATGTGATAGAGGTCCATAAAATCATGACTGGTGTGGATTAAAATAAATAAGGAAAAGTTATTTACTCCTTCACATATAAGAACCAGGGGTCACCAAATGAAACTAATAGGCTGCAGGTTTAAAATAAACAAAAGGAAATTTTTTTTGCACAATTTACAGTCAATCTGTGGAACTCCTTGCCAGAGGATATTGTGATGGCCAAGACTTTAACAAGGTTCACTAAAGAGCTAGATAAATTCATGGAGGGTAGGTCCATCAATGGTTATTAGCCAGGCTGCTGTCCCTACCTCAATGGTCACCAACTGGTCAATTGCAATTGACTAGTTGATCCTGGGGAGTCTCCCAGTCGATCACTGTCGGGCAGGTTGCCTGCCTGGCCTGGTACCATGCCTTTGGCCCATTCCTGAAAGCAGCCAACATGACCCCACATGGCTGCATGTATGAAAGTGGGGGTAGTGGAGGGCAGGAGTCTCAGTGCATTGCTCCAGCACTCTGTGCAGCTCCCATTGTCCAGGAATGGGGAACTCTGGCCAGTGGGCAATTACAAAAGTGGTACTGGCAGAGAGGGACAATACATGGATCCATGTGCTCCCCCTCAAGCCTCACCCCCTCTGAGACAGCACCCTGCACCTCCTCCTACACTCCAAGCCGCTACCCTAACCCCCCTCCAAAAGCAATTACCATATTCCCTCCCACACTCCAAGGCCCATCCTGACCCACAGAACCAGCACCCCATACCTCTTCTTGCACTCAAACTCTGCTCTAGCCATGAACCCCCTTTCTGAGCCAGCACCCCACGCCCTTGCCACAGCCCAGTGAAAGTGAGAGAAGGAGAGAAGGGGGATGGAGTGAGCAGGATGGGGCCTCAGGGAAGGAGCATGATAGCTCTTGGGTTGCCCTTAAGTTAAGAGAGACTTTAGGCATACATAGTCTGGTGATCACTGCTTAGCTTCTGTTTGTCAGGGAGAGGAATGGGCCACAAGGGAGGGAATAACTTGATGACCTTTTCTGTTCATTCCCTTTAGGGCATTTGGCTTTGGCCACTGTTGGAAGACAGGATATTGGGCTAGATGGACCTTTGGTCTGACCCAGTAGGGCCGTTCTTATTTCTTAATCCTTAAGACTTTCTGATGAATTTGAGAGACATGCACTGGAAGAAGAGAATGGATTTTCTTGGCAGAATGACAGCTGTTAGCTTTAGACAGTCCATTCGTTCAATGTCTTAACTTTATTTTTAACTCCAAAAGTTGCCTAGCAGATGTACTGAAGTTAAAAGACTCTCAGGGTTCCTGCTACTGAACAAAGATTTTGCTTTTCAAGTGAGCTTTATTTGCTTCATTTTAGCAAAAGGCCAAATCAATTATTGAACCACTAGTGTGAAGCTCTTATTTTACAAAAGCAAATGTGCAACTCATTAGTTTGACATTACTGTGCGGGTAAAATTATAGCAAGCATACAGGACCCCATTATTTGGGTTAGGCACAACCACAGAAGTTACTGCAGTTTTTACTGTAATGACAATGGCAGTAAATTACACCTTGTGAATAAACAATAAGATGTGTTTTACTCAAGGTCCTGGGAATGTTTTGAAAGAAGTCTCAGAAGGTTTCCCTGGACATGTTTTCTGTGAATGAAAGATATTAAAAGCTTGCACAATGGGCATAGCTAGAATTTCTCATCTGTTACAAAGCGCTCTTCTGATTTCTTTTCCTTCCTGTCCATCAGCAGTGCTTCATTTGAGCCAGGGTTTGTGAGGGCTGAGCCCCGGTACCTTGCGGGTTGGCAGTTTATAGCCTTGGCATGTCTGGGCTTGCTGCAGGAGTTATGAAAGTTTAAGCAAAACAAAAAACAAGAGCAACAACCGCCACCTTGAGGCCCAGCACTTCTTTCATTACAATTTAAGCACGGTCGAGCCAACTTCCAAATTTTTGCCCCCCAACTTCTCTGCTCCAATGACATATATGGTACAGTCCACACAATTGTCCCTTCAGAAACTTACATACAGACATGAAAGCATTTCATTGCTTTTCATTTTGTCTTACGTTGGTCACCGAATCCCAATCCCACCTCTCATACTAACACCATCAGACCTGCTGGCTGACTATACACTTTCCTCCCAGCTAGGACAGCACACAAGTCTGGCCCTTGGGGCATGACACCATTTTTGCTGTAACTGAGAAAAGACAACAGCAAGGATATCAAATCATGACATAATTGCTTTGTTCAAAGCTTCTGAGATTAGCTACTTTCCTGCTTGTACAGGCACACTGCCCACTCCTGCGCCTTTCTGCACTGAGGGGTTATAGTCAGAATTTGGAGTGGATTCTTACCTCACGGGACAGGAGGTGCAGTGCTATGAAAGCAAGTGGCTGGGTGAGGTATGAAGATGGAAAGGATACTCACAAGCACACACTGTCATCTCTGAATCCTCAGTTAACATGGGAGTTAGCTAGATGGTCTAAGTGTTTAAGACTGACATTCATACTATCAAAAACTCTTGGTCCAATGCACACATCCTGGCAGTGACTTGAGTTGGGTACCACATGAGCAATATGGGTTCTAAATAGCACCATTTCTATAGAATGTTTAGCCTGTTCTGCATACAACCTCCACAGCGGGATAAAAATAACCGAGTTATGGATTGTTTCTTCTATTCATTGACAAACAGAGCACGGATGTTGGAAAAACCTAGGAGAAACATCAGGAAAACTAGCTATGAGCTTGCAGTAAAATACAACAGAGCACAGCAAAACCAAAACCCAAACAAACCAACAACAAAAGAAGCACACACTAAAAAGCTGCATGTGATTCTAGGCTGAATACACAAAGGCATCATCTCACGATGGACCAGGGAGATAACAATTCATCTCTTGGTGGCTGAATGGATCCAAACCAGCTGTGGTGCACTCACTTCTGATTTTGTCAGTATAGTGGAAAGAATTCAGAGCACACACATGATTAACTCCTGATTTATGAGGAAAGATTAAACATTAATTAAAAGGTAGAGATTATAACCTTATCCGTGTTCTTGAGAGGCCAAGGAATGACAAGAATTAGGGTGCTCAACAGGCATATAATAGGAGTAAAAGAATGACTACAGGCACAGGAAAACTCAGGTTTAATATTAGGATATTCCTAACTCTAAGATCCGTCAGATTGTAGAACAGCGTCTTTAGGAAGCTCATAATTTCAAAAAGAACAGGACAAAGCACTGCAGAAATAGAGAACAATTGTGCATTAGCTGAAACACATAAGAAATGGGCTAGATCATGACTCAAAGGGCCAAAAAGGCCTCACGAGGCCTTTTCTACTTTCTTTGGTTTTGCATCACACACCAGTTAGTTAACATTCCCACCACCTTGGAATTTGGATGCTGTGACACTGACTAACAACAAAAGAGAAGATTAACACTGAGCTGGCTTCACCTATGTGAAGACTGAACACACAGCAGCTAAGAGAAAACAGAGCAGAACAAGACAGGCTTGTCACCTGGAAATGATCAAGTGCAAATGGAAATCAGAAGGGACATTTTCTTGAGATGAGAGAAAAGGAAGGATATTAAGACTGGGAGCTCAGGACTGCTGACAGAAAGAGGCCACTTCAGTTTTTTTCCCCTGCTGAGCCTGTACTTATTGTTTCCCATCTTAGCTGTGTAATAATGTAAATGTGCCACTTCTTAAATTAGGGCCATGGTGAGTCTCATTACATTTTTCACAAAAGTTCATTCCAATCGGGCTTAATGTTTCAGCAGCTGAAATATTTCAAGCCAGAAACTATAGCTCTGCACAGAAATATAGCAACAAGGTGATGAATAACAATACTGGAGAATGTGAGAGTCCTTTGAAAAAGATTCAATTTCCGAGTGCTTTAGTATAAAATACCTTGTTAAAATTTCCAGGGGCAGAAGGGAGAAAAGAGTCACATGCCCTGGAAAGGTGCCTTTAAAATATAGATTGAAGAAAAAGTATGTATTTATGGAGAAAGGTTATGTAGAAAGCCCTGGGCTATGAGCTGAGCACAGGACTGGGAGCTAGGGATGCTCGAGTTCTAAGATTGCCTCTGCTATTCTTATTCCATACCCAGCACCATGATATTGGAGGGCCTACCAGCAAGTGGCTTAAGAAATGTGATTAGCATATAGGCTTCCTATGTAACATTGGGCAAGCAAATTTAACCTTATTGCTTGTGTTTTCCCATATGTAAAACGGGAATCTCTCACATCAGTGTTGCAAATGTTAGTTCATTAAAGCTTACTTAATACCATAGGTGTAGTTTGACTCTCTAAATATTTGGGGAGGCAAGACCAGTCCACTCTAGGCCAATGAGGCTGTGCATAGGAGGTAGGTGAATCCAGCTGTAGGCAGATGGGATAGATCTTCTCTAATTCCAGACCAAATCAAGGGCAAAGAATCAGCAAAGCAAGAACCTCATTTTTGCTTGTATGTGTGAGAATTGAGTGTTTGGGAAAGATGCCAGATTGACAGCCTGAGGGATCCAAGATCTCGATTTATCCACACAACAGTAAAACATGTGTAACTGACACGGAAGTGTCCTCATTCTGCTCCGCCAGCATGCCTCAGCATTAATACGGCAGAATTCAGCCTGGGCTAGAAAGTGAGTTCAGCTTCCATGGCCTGCCCATTCAAACCATGAGCTTTGTTAGAATATGCCAATTGTGAGAATGATTTTGAACACTTATCCACTAAGAACTAGACTGAGATTAACCAATGCTCCACCTAAATGTTTCTTATATCTGGTAGCCTTTTCATATTTATTGGATTCACTTGCAAACCATTTGCATTATATTGGCATAAGTCACCAGTGAGCTATAGTGGGTACATTCCTTTTAAAGGAGAATTTGTTATATTAAGAACTGCATCCTTTTAAACAGAGAAGAATACATCTGAAATCCCAGGAAATATCCAGAGATGGAAGCCTGCATCTTAGAGAACTTCAATTTAATTTTTGGTCCAAGCCAAGATGCTCTGTAGCTTTTGCACTGCCTGTCACCCACCAAGAACTGTATCTGGGTCAGCAAGAAACATGAGCAATAATTAAAGTGTAATGCTGCTTAAGCACCATGGCCTCAACTCATTTGATAATTCAGACAAGGAGCAATCTGCCCAGTTCAATGCAGATGAGCTAATTTGTTTATACAAGTTTGCAGTGAGCATGCTTTCAAAGGGAAGAGTAGAATCAAAGCTACCATTGGAGACACTAATTCAGTGTAACAACCTTTGTTTCCCCCCAGGAGAGGTTATAGTGAGGTAAAACCAACAATTATTGAACTGTCTAGTCATGAACCTACTGGCAAGGCAAACCAACAGCAGAAGAGATCTAAGGCATTCATGCATTTAGTAAACACCAAAAGGAAATGCTGCCTATATATAATTTTGAACTAAATTCACATAATAAATATTTATAGAACACCTTTGATCCTGAAATCTACTAAAACAATTCACAAATGCCATAGACAGAGAACAGTACCCAACCCAAAATGCAGCCACTACTGAGATTTATAGTTGTGTTCCATCATACAGTGATCACAACACTCCACTACCACTTAAGGCAGGAAGAGAATGTCCTATATCTAGTTGAAAGTGCAGGTTGAATAAAAGAAGGGCAAACTATCCAAGACAGAATTTGGTCAAGGAGCCCTGGCTAATAACCCAGAGTTGAAAGTTGCTGGAAATCTTTAATCATCACAGGTTATAAAATACTATGAATAAGGCAGCTTGAAAAATAGAAATATTATTTACATTTATATATGAATAAAATTTAAAACACTACAATATTATTTTAAAATAGTTTTAGGGACCAATCCTGTACGTTTATTCAGGTGAGTAACTTGTAACTCATGCAAGTAGTCTCATTTCAGTGAAAGGAAGCTGAAAATTTTCAGGTCCTACCAGTAAGTACTCAGGACCTTGCTCTATCATATCCTATATTTGGAGTAATTTCAACAAGCCAGTAGTCCTACAGAAGCTTCAGAGTGCTTTGTATTGTGGTATGTTTTGCTTTTTTGGAAGGAAAGGGATTAGGTTTTATTTGAGTCACATTTGGGACACCTAGATGTACATGTCAGAACAGTGCTACTTAACTACAGCAGAATTAACAACAGGTGCAAGGTCAAGACGGTCTTGCTGAGAGTTTTCTTGGTTTTTTTCCCCCCCTTAAGTTTCTAAGACTCTATTTTCAGCAGAAGCATATGTGCCAAATAAGAGCATGGAATGTTCTGACACCTTAAATTAGCTCTTGGTTTGGGTTACAATTTTTTAAAAATTATCGCACAATGATCTAGAGAAATAGGCTCTGGAGTCTGGTGGGATTTTTTTTTCAAGCCAAATGTTCTGATGAATTTCATAGCTATGCTGTTCTGACGGGTCCCCATGTGTGCATAATAATTGGATCATTACAGGAAAAAAAGACAGAGAAAAAAATTCTTATCTTCATCTGCTTGGCCCCTCACTGTGACACTGAACATGTCAATGGGAAGGTACCTCAATTGATTTTTATTCTGTTCTCAAAAGCTGATTGTCAAAACTGACTTGTGTTCAATCAGGAGAAGGCTTGACATTTGACAGGCTGTCATCAGAAAGACAAATGTGTCCAATCAGAGTCGGCTGAGCAGAGATGACCTTCACTGCTATTTCTTGGTGTGCTGAAAACTAATAAATTAAGTCAGAGAGATTAGAGATATAGGCAGATGGGAGGCAGTTATTTGGACAATCTGAATACATTTCAACAGTGAGGGAAGTTACGTTGTCTCTTGAGATGGCCTTGGCAAATTCAGCATTCCTCAGGCTGCTCCTCCTGCCTGCTTATTTCAGAACCTCTGGGCATAAGAGAGTAGCAGTATCACTTACAGGAAAACTACTGTGTAACAAAGCAATCAAAATGCACAAGGCACACTGGAATCCATTATTGCTACTCACAGATAATGTAAATACTTCCCTTCACTAACTGTCACAAGTCATTGCTACAGCCACATGAAAGGAGCAGCGGGAATAGGGCCATCACATTCAGCTCCACCCACTGTGGTTGTCTCCCAGCAAGCAGGTTGATTACAGTAAACTTCCGATAATCCGGCACCTGTAGGACCCAGGGGGTGCCGGATTATCAGATATGCCGGACTATTGGAAGGGAGGGCTATGAGGGGCCTGGGGTGGGTGGGGGGATGCCACCCCAGACACCTCATAGCCCCCCCCTTCCAATAGTCCGGCTCTGCCCCAGGCATCCCCAAGTCAGAGCTGCTCTGCCCCGGGCTTTCTAGAGTCAGCCGCTAGTCAGTTTCAGCAGCGGCTGAATCGGGACGCCTGGGGCAGAGCAGCTGGGGTGCTGCCGAGTTGGTCCCGTAGCGCCGCCCATCAGCGCTGCGGGACCAACCCAGCAGCACTCCAGCTGCTCTGCCCCAGGTGTCCCCAAGAGCAGCTGGAGTGCTGCCGGGTTGGTCCCGCAGCCCCGAGGGGCAGCGCTACGGGACAAACCGGGCAGCACCCCAGCTGCTCTGCCCCCAGCTTCCCCGATTCAGCTGCTGGTCAGTTTCAGCAGCGGCTGAATTGGGGAAGCCTGGAGCAGAGCAGCTCCAATGGTCCGGCTGCCCGGAGCACTTCCGGGTTCCCGATGGTGCATCAGGAGTGCCGGAGCATTGAATGCCAGACCAATGGAGTTTTACTATAGTTTGAGCCAGAAAAGGTAACTCAGTTAAGCCCCTGAGTAGGTTTGATATATACATTTCACCCAGCAGAGGGCAAGAGAGCCAGTTCATTACTATTGTTTTATCCCCACCCCACCCCTACACCAAAGGGCCAGCATCACACATCACCAAGTGACATAGAGGTGGATTAGAACTAGACACCTTTCCCTAGATTTCTTCATAAACCACAATGGTCTGTGAACTGCAGGATGAAAACCTGCACCTCAAACTATGAGAGATGTAACAGGACAAATCTCACCAGGCCAGCGAGCACTAGAGTCTGTAACAAGGAACTCATTGGTGGTTGATGTCAACACTAAGGACCCCACTGTCATGTTCTGATGTGGCATCCTCAACCACAGAGGATGCTGTGAGGAAAGCATGTTGCTGGTGGTCATTGAACAGGAGCAAGTTTGGTTATCACACACCTTCTCAAACAGTTTGCCAGCAACAATCTCTCCTGATGTAAGGGGGACCACTGCGTGGCTCAGACACAGAAGTCATAAAGATGAATCAGTTGGAGAGTTCCTGAGGGGATGCGCATTGTTTGACTTGAGTTGCACAGCAACAAGTTTGGTGTGTGCTGACAGACTCACTACTAGCGCACAGCATTCTAGTATTGAGTAGGAGATAGCAAGGCTTTGGTTCTTAGAGTTGGAGCATCCGTTCCCCATGAAGAACCTGCCAATTTGCTGACAAGGTTGTTGCATGTCTATCTCCACAGCTATCTTCCTCAGTTGGCTTTTATAGATCAGTGTTCAATCGAGGGTCATACCTAAGTAAAATGGGTAAGCTTCATGTTTCAGCCTCTAGCCATTTATTATGACACTTTGTTCTCTCAAAACATTGGCATGGTGGAGGTGAAATATGCTAGAGACAATCTTGCTGGTGCTAGGCTGAAGGCGTCATGTCTTGCAGTAGTCGGCCAGCTTTGCAGCATCATTAGTCAACTCGGAGCCTGTAGCCCACAGAAGATGTTGTTTGCACTGATAATTTCCATGACTGGGTTGGTAGCAAGTCACTGATATATAGCCTGAGCAATACATCTATCCATTCATCTATTTTCGCTTTTAGTAAAAGAGGAAAAGAGCTGGACACTCTCCAGCTCCCCTTTAATCTCTGGGGAGGAGGAAGCTTTCCATGATGTTGGAGAATGTGGCTTATAGAAAGGTTAATAACAGCTGCACTGTGTGACATGGCCCTAGGTATCCAGTAACAGCAGGGAGAATTAATCTACAGTGCTACAGTAGAGTCTTTGCTGAGTTTCAAGAAGGGACCGGCACTAAAAGGCAGGAAAACCCCTGAGACAGTTTCTTGTCCCTAAATGAAGGTCATGAACACATGGATATAAGTTGGGGTATATCCAATATTAAGAAGTGTTAAGTTTTGGCTCGTTCAAAAGTTGTCCCCAAAAGGCGTGAAATTCAGCCCAGCACAATGAATCTCCATGCCATGCACTGCTTCAGATCCTGCCCCTGTTTTCACAGCTTTGGAGGGTCTTTGGGCAGCAGCTCCTGTGTGGTTCTGCTATGAGAAGAGTGGAGGATTTGAATGTAGCCATGAAGCAGTACACTATCTCATGGGCTTCTTGAGCAGCAGTGTACAAGTGGGCATCGCTGGAGTTGGCTGTGGGAGGAGCCAACAGCTTTGTCCCTACACCCACTTTCCTGTCCTTCGTACTTGGAGTACATAAGGGAAGCAGGGGGCTGCTTAAGCCATTAGTCTGTAAGCAGACTTTGTGGGGTGTCTCTGAATTGGGATTTCTCCCCTTCTATTCTCCTGAGCATCTGCCCAGCCCAACAACTTAGGAACTACATTGAAAATGTGGCCATTAACTTTAAGTTTAAATGTAGGGATGTCAATGGGTAGTCAACTAGACGATTAACCAATAAGCCTAGGCTTATCGGTTAATCTTGTTGACAACATGCAGTTTCCCATCCCTTGCTGCCTCTGATACAGCAAAGTGGGGAGGGAGCAGGAGATGGTGCTGAGAGGAGATGGCTTAAAAGCTGGTTTCCCCCCCCATCACTGGTTCCATGCCACCTCCCCCTCCCCTGCCTCACTGCTGCCTCTGTCTGCAGCAGGCCTGAGTGTCCCACAGATAAAGACTGCTCTGTATCCCATGGAGCATCCACTGTCTGAGGCAAGCCTGGGCCTGCCACAGGCAGAGGCTGGTATGCGGCAGCAGCCCCTGTCTGCAGGGGGTCTGAGCTCTCCGTGGACAGAGGCTGCTTCCATCTGTGATGACGTGTCGGGGTCCCCCAACTCCTGCACGCCCGTAGTGGCACGAACAGACTCCACCAGCCAGTAGAATGGAGGGAGTTTATTGCTTCTCCAGGATACAGCACAGCATAGATGTAATCTGCTTACAGGGCCAAGCCTCGGATACCTCAGCCCCCCTTGAGATGGGGGAGACTGGGCCCGTAAATCCCAGCTCCCCTTTGCTCAGGCTGCTTCCTCCATGATTTCAGACAGAAACTAACTCTTCCTTCCAGCCCTGCCCCCAGCCAGGGCTCCACTCCCCTCCTTCCCATTGTTCCGCTCCCTGGGGGATAACTCGTTGGACAGGTTCAGAGCCCCCTTGCATAATGACTCATCCCCTGCCCTACTGGGCCGTGCTACAGACAGCAGCCAGCGGAGGTCACCCACAGCCCACTGCCCAGCACAGCAACCAGCAAGGTACCCCCCACTACGTCACAGTTCTCCCCCCTCCGACAGCGAACTGAGCAAGGTCACTCTGCTCGTGACCTAGGGAAGTTCGGGTCCTCTGCCCGGGAAAGCCGACGCGGTGACATTGGCACACCCCTTGTCTTGGGTTGGCTGCAGCGATGCCCTGCAGGGGCCAGCTCTCCCCTGTCTCGTGGCTGCACAGCTCTGGGGGAGCTGGCACGGGCCCGTCTTTGGTGGCTGTACCAGCCCTTCCACTGCCCTTGATCTCTGGCCCGGGTCTCTCTGGCTGGGCCCATGAGCCCAGCGAGCTTTTCCCAGAAAGCCAGGACGTCTTTCACCATCCAGGGAGGTCTTCCCCTCCCATAACTGTCTCAGGAAGCCCAGGGGGTCCTCTATATGGGATAGGGGCCCCCAAGCAGCTTTCCTCCTGTTTTCGGCCTCCCCACCCCTCTGGCAGGAGTGGCAAGAGTTGCAGGACCGGCAGTACCGCTGCACAGTCGCAAATATCCCCAGCCAATAGAAGTGTTGGAGCAGCCTCAGCCGGGTGCACCGGATCCCCGGTGGCCCCCAACAGGGACATCGTGGGCCAAATACAGCAGCTGCCGCTGGACCCCCCCATGCCCTCACCTTCCTGGGGGGAAGCCATTCCCGGAACAGGAATCCTCGCTCCCACAGGAATCTCTCCTGGCCACCTCTCCCCAGGGGCTGAGCTGCACGGAGGCCAGCCTGGTCCCTCAGCTTCTGCAAGGAGGGGTCTGCCTGCACCTCAGCCTGGAATTCAGCCGCTGGGGCAGGGATCGGGACCCGCTCCCCGCCCTTGCCTAGGTCCAGAGTCCCAGCTTGGCTGGACCCCGTGTCCACTGGGATGGGACCCTGAGGACCCTGCTGGGAGTCCTTCCCTGGATCCACGTTGCCAGCCCCTCGCTTGCTCTGACTACGGGTGGTGACTAGAGCCCGCTGGGATTCATGGGGCCACTCCTCTAGGTCATTCCCCATCAGCACTTCCGTGGGCAAGTGCAGGTGTACCCCCACTTCCTTGAGACTTTCCTTGGCCCCCCATTTCAAATGCACCCTGGCTACAGGCACCTTAAACGGGGACCCGTCTATGCCCTTCAGGGTCAGCTGAGTGTGGGGTAGAACCCGGTCTGGGGCCACTATGTCGGATCGGGCCAGCGTCACCTCCACTCCCATGTCCCAGAAACCCATCGCCTTCCGACCATCCACCTCCAGGGGTAGGAGGCACTCACTCCGCAGGGGCCGTCCTGCTCCCACCCGGTACACGGAGAAATCTGCCTCCCGAGGGTCAGACCTCCCAGGGGCGGTGCACTGAGCATCCTCCCCCCCCACTCTAAGCTGAGGTTTGCCTGCCAGCCCCTGCCTCTGGGGCAGCCTGCCCTTCCTCCAGCCCCAGCCAGTTAACCCTGGGGAATCCCAGGTCTTGGTGCCTGGTGCACTGAGCCCTCTTGTGGCCTTTTTGCCCACAGTGATGGCAAGTTAGGTCCTGCGGGCCCCTTTGGGCTGTCTCTGTCCAGGCCCTGGCTGATTCTCTGGGGCGCCGACGACTTGTCTTTTGGGCTCGCCTTGTAGATGACTCTCTCCGTCGCTCAGCCGAGATCCGGTCTCTGCGCAATTCCCTTTCTCTCCGGGACTCCCGTTCGCACCCGGACCGGCTCTCTGTGAACTCGTCTGCCAGCCTCCCAGCTTCCTGGGGATTCTTTGGTCTTTTAGCTTGAGCAGGTCCTCTGCGGTCTGGGCTCTGACTCCAGATACCCACTTGCAGCAGTATTGTGCCAGGTGGGAGGCCATATCCACATAGGTCTCCCGTGGCCCCTTCTGCACCCCCCGGAACTTTTTCCTGTACATCTCAGGGGTCAGCCCGAACTTGTGCAGCAGGGCCTCCTTGACTCGGTTGTAATCCCTTGGCTGTAGGTCCTCTAGCTGATTGAGCACCCCAGCAGCCTCCTGGTTCAGCGCAGGGATGAGCTCCTGTAGCCAGTCAGCTGGGGGGACCCGTTGCAGTCCACAGGCCCTCTCAAGGGAGCTGAGGAACCCGTCTATGTCACCCACGTCCTTATGTTGGGCCACCACGAGCTTCTCCAAGCGTCTGGCAGCCGGGGCCCTTGGGGCCCGTCTGCACTCAGCGCAGCCGGGGCCCTAACGCTTCTCCGCTCTGCCATGGCCAACTCATGCTGTCACTGCTCTCTACGGTCCTGGACTTCCAATTCCTTCATCTGCAGCTGGATCTCCAGCCACCGCAGCTCCGCTGGGCTGACTCCTGCCCTTGATGGGCAACGGCTTGCAGGGCTCCCCGGGGAAGCTGTCCCATATCTCTGGCGGGCTCCAGTGCTCCACCCCCTCTCAGAACCTGACACGCTCCCGGGGGGGTCTGGCTGCTCCCCATGGGGACAAGATTCTGGCCCCGTGACTGGTCATTCTCCTCCAGCCGGGCAATCAGCTGGGCCTTGGTTGCGTTCCGCACAGGTAAGCCCCTCTCTCTGCACAGCTTCACCAGCTCTGCCTTCAGGAGTTGGGCGTAGGCCATCTCCCCGCTGGTCCCCTCGGTGCAGACTCACCAGTCTAGTGCTGCAGCGCCCCATGATTCCCAGGAACCGTTTCGCTCTGTCTCCAGCACGCCTGGCTCCACGGCTCTTGCTTCTATTGTGCCTTGTCACTCGCCGCTGGAAGCTCCATCTACGGGGTGCAGTGCATCCCACCCCTGACACCACTGTGACGACGTGTTGGGGTCCCCTGACTCCTGCACCCTCGTAGTGGCACGAACAGACTCCACCAGCCAGTAGAATAGAGGGAGTTTATTGCTTCTCCAGGATACAGCACAGCATAGATGTAATCTGCTTACAGGGCCAAGCCTTGGATGCCTCAGCCCCCCTTGAGATGGGGGAGACTGGGCCCCTAAATCCCAGCCCCCCCCTTTGCTCAGGCTGCTTTCTCCATGATTCCAGACAGAAACTAACTCTTCCTTCCAGCCCTGCCCCCAGCCAGGGCTCCACTCCCCTCCTTCCCATTGTTCCGCTCACTGGGGGATAACTCGTTGGACAAGTTCAGAGCCCCCTTGCATAATGACTCATCCCCTGCCCTGCTGGGCCATGCTACAGACAGCAGCCAGCGGAGGTCACCCACAGCCCACTGCCCAGCATAGCAACCAGCAAGGTACCCCCCACTACGTCACACCATCCCACGGAGCAGCCTTTGTCCAAGGCAAACTCAGACCGCCTCCAGACAGGGGCTGCTGCCATCCCACGCTGCTGCCTCTCTTATCAGAGGCAGCAGCGCAGGGCAGCAGGCAGCCAGTCCGCATGGGGAGCTGTTTTTTAAATTGGCTCCTCCTGCCACCCCACGCTGCCACCTCTGATACTGAGGCAGAAGCATGGGGTGGCAGGGGGCTCCCCGGGTGTGCACTGGCTGCTGGCCCCGCCCCCAGGGACTATTAAATACTTATGTAACCAGTAAGATTTCATGCGGTTACACAACTATTCAGTTGCCCAATATCTAAAATCCCTGCTTAAATGGTGTATATGGCCATGTACTGGCCTTCTGCTTTGAGGTACAAATTGATCTTAACCCATTAGACTGAGATGAAAGGCCCTATATAAATGGAATCTGTTACTATTTATTTATGTGCTTAGATAGAATGAACTGAAAGTAGTTCTGGCCAGTAACAAAAATAGCAGCTGCTGCTGCTGTCAGGATTTAATCAAATGGTGCCTGTGCAATGTTCACCATTGGAAACTCATTAAGTTAAGACTCTTAATGCTGATGCTCAGGCATGTCATACTGGAGATCTTTTTCTATTCTCTTTCCTCTTCTCCTGACACGTCTTGCTGTAAACCATGCCATTCTTTGTCAAGTTTCTCAGATTTCCACATTGAGTAAGAGGATTAGAGGATTGCATGTTGGTTTTCAGGATGAGTTTGGTCCATAGCTGGATTTTCTCTGAATATAAAGTATCTCTTATGTAATGTGTGAATGATCTCATCACATACCTTCTGTTGCAGTAAGGGTACATTTCAGGATATCTGCAAGGTCTCTTTTTGTTCAAGCTCAGTGGATATTTGTGAGGCTGGGTGGGTGGAAAGCAGACACAGGTTCAAGCACTTAAGAGCCCACACACTGAAGAGACTGCAATAAAGCAAGTTTGGGTGCAAAAATTAAAGCAGTGACTCTGAGAGATAGAGAACATGCTACACAGAAAGTAGTTTAAACTTACATTTTTATGAACTTTTGCTTCAGCTCTCTCCCTTTGCATTTCAGAGGAACATCCGGTGGCTGGAAAGATTTGGCTCAAAGCACATAGGAACAACCTAACCAAAATTAAATGAAGTCTAGTACAGGCTTTCCTCTGACTTTTCTGGGCAAGAACAGTCAGATGAGAGGCCAAGAACATATACAGTGCAACTGAAATTCTCTATTAGTTTTCAGGACGCAGTTACCAGGCCTACTTTCAAGGAACTGATTAAAGTCATTCTGGTTAGAGCTGGCCAGAAGACTTTTCAACAGAATCTTAGTGCATGGATTATGCAGTTCTGTTTGAAGATCAACTTTAGCAAGGCTTTTGATACAGTCTCCCACAATATTCTTGCCAGCAAATTTAGGAAGTATGGATTGGATAAATGGACTGTGAGGTGGATAGAAAGCTGGCTAGATTGTCGGTCCCAACGGATAGTGATCAATGGCTCGATGTCTGGTTGGTTTCAAGCAGAGTGCCCCAAAGATCAGTTCTAGGGCCAGTTTTGTTCAACATCTTTATTAATGACCTGGATGAGGGGATGGATTGGCAGATGACACTAAGCTAGGAAGGGGTAGATGTGCTGGAGGGTAGAAATAGGGTTCAGAGTGACCTAGAGAAATTGGAGGATTGGGCCAAAAGAAATCTGATGAGGTTCAACAAGGAAAAGTGCAGAGTCTTGCACTTGGGATGGAAAAATCCCAAGTACTGTTACAGGCTAGAGACTGACTGCATAAGTAGCAGTTCAGCAGAAAAGGACCTGGGGATTAGAGTGGATGAGAAGCTGGATATGAGTCAGCAGTTTGCCTTTGTAGCCAAGAAGGCTAATGGCATATTGGGGTGCATTAGAGGGAGCATTTCCAGCAGCTCTAGATAAGTTATTATTCCCCGTTATTCGGCACTGATGAGCCCACATCCGGAGTATTGCATCCAGTTCTGGGCCCCCCAGTATAGAAAGGATGTGGATGCATTGGAGAGGGTCCAGCGGAGGGCAACCAAAATGATTAGGGGGCTGGAGCACATGACCTACGAGGAGAGGCTGTGGGATTTGGGCTTATTTAGTCTGCAGAAGCGAAGAGTGAGGTAGGATTTGATAGCAGCCTTCAATTTGCTGAAGGGAGATTCCAAAGAGGATGGAGAGACCTGGTGGGTGGGGGGAGGCAAAGGTCCAGCAATGTGGAAATATCCCATTTTCTCTTTTCATTTTATTTTGAAATGGCTGTTTTTTAAAATTTTACATCAATATAATGCTAAATAAAAAAAGCTGAACCAAAGGAAATGCTTTGATTGTCTAAACTCAATCTTTTGATTAACCCCAAAATTAACCATGTTGATTTTTTTCAGATTTTCTTTTAGTTACTGGCATAAAGAATTTTATTGCAGGCTCTCTGTAACTGGAGAGCAGATTTTCTTCAGAAAAATCACAAAGACCTCCATCCAAGGATTAGATGTTTCCACACAGTCTGCAATATTGTACTTAGGGGCCCAATCCAGCTCCCAGTGAAGCTGGAAAATGTTGCTGCTTATTTCAGAGGGAGCTAGATAGCATGACTGGATGGGAGAATAAATGGAAGCAGAAAGTTGACTTGTTCTGCATAGAGATTGGCCCTCAATGATGCATTTTTTTCTTTAACAAGACACAGAAAAGAAGTCCTTTTTTTAAAGTTCTTCAAAAGGGATTGGTCTCTTTAAAAGAAATTCACTCAGATTTTGCATAGAATGTATTTCTATTTTAATATCAATTAGAGGGAGTTTTTCACAAGACCTATGGTTATGATTGATTAGTTTGCAGAGTTCAAACTGGGGATGAGTTATAAATCTCTGGATCTCACTAGGAATCAAAATAAAGTTATTAGGTTCACATTTTAGTAGCAGGCTTTTCCCTGGATCTTTGCATGGATTTCGGTTGTTGCAAACTATGTTTTTACTGTTATGTCTGAAGGTGAATAAACCATCAAGCTTAAAACTGTAATTATAGGTCCACTGAGTAAAATTCAGTTCTATATCACTGAAAAATCATGTTGCTGCTGGAAGTTATAAGTCTTCGGTTAGCTAAAATATACCGTACAAGCTCTTTCAGCAGGTCTGTGGAACTGAGGACCTAAGCCCATCATGCTCTCCAGACAGACAATGGCTTTTCAGCCGAAAAAGTTAGGTCGGTCTCAAGACATTGGAATGGATTCTCAGCTAGAGTAAATTAGCATAGCTCCACTAAGACCCATACAGCTACTCAATGTTACATGAACCATGGATCTGACCTACACCTTTAGGCTATGTCTACATAGAAGCATTATTTTGGAATAACTGGTATTATTCTGAAATAACCGAGTCCGCGTCCACACAGCAAGCAGTTATTTTGACATAATGTTGACAGTGTCGAGCTGGATGACTTCTTACTCTGACTCCTGTAACCTTCATTACTGTACAAGGAGTAAGGGAAGTTGGAGGAAGAGTGCTCTCTTGGACTTCCTGCTGCGTAGACAGTGTCAAAAGCCGAAATCAGTTTCAACTTCAGCTACATCAATTGACGTAGCTCAAGTTGTGTAGCTTATTTCGGCTTTAGCCCTGCTGTGTAGATGTGCCCACAGATAGCGCAAGAGGAGGGGATGGAAAGCCACAAACAACTAAAACTCGCAAAGCCATCAAGGATTTAAGATGAGGTACTGGGGATGAACTCATTTTTTTTGGTGCGCACAGAATTATTTGATTGGTTTCATCATCTATTCATTGATACTGCACTTTAAAAACAGTTGGATGGATTGTCTCAATTGCTTCATAGCACATACTTCTGCACCAGGCTAGCACGAGAACAACTTCTCATTAAAAGTTCTGAAGGTCCCATGACATTAGTATGACAGGAAGAAGCAACTTATAACTAGACAGAACTATCACAACCTACTGGAATTATTGTAACCTACTACTGAAGGGTTAGTGTGGTAGAACCGTGTCCACCCCACCCCTTTTCTTTTTATTAGCTTTTAGACAGCTGGGGCATGTCTATACTATGGAGAAGATCGACCCTCCAGAGGTTGATCTTCTAGCATTTGATTTAATAGGTCTGGTATAGACCCCCAAATCAAAGGCTGAGGGCAGTCCCTGCCAGCATCTGGTACTCCTCAGTGTGTCAGCCTCCCACAGTGTAGATGCTGTGGCAGCTCAGCTTAAAGTAAGCCGAATCTGGCTATGCATTTTGCTTAACTGGATGGTGCACCTTAAGCCGACTTGCCTGGTCTAGCGTAGACCAGGCCTTGGTGACTCTACTGTACAGCCTGTGTCCTTAGAATTAAAACAAGCTAATTCAAACACTGCTAAGGTTCATGGGCCTGATTCGCCATTGCATTACTTCACTTTTATGCTGAGTAAATGTAGTGAAGTTTGTGGTGTTACACTGCTGTGTAGTTACTGTTTCATCTGCCTCCTTGAGGGCACCCAATATCAGAGCCCAAAATCTCAATGTAACCTGCATTACATCATATTTAAAAAGCAGAAACAGCATTGCTAGAAAGCATCATTCTTGCTTTTGTGACACAGTAGAGGAGTCTGTAAATAGCAGGTGCAGAATCCCACCCTTTGGCACACCATAGCATGTGCACAGCCAAGGCACTGGACCAAATTCTGATCTGGCTGACATCAGTATAAAACCAGAATCAGTGTATTTAAAAACATGGAGTTACTCCTGATTTATAGCTGTGAAAGTGAAAGCAGAATCTGGCCCACTGCATTTCGCTGTAATTTCTCCCCAAGTCAGCAAATCCCATGTGATACACAGAGGTTATTTTTAACACAGTCTACAGTACAGGTTAGCCACACAATAAATTTGTTTTCTAATAACATTCCCATCACTCTGCATAATGAACAATCTTTATTGAATTCTCAGAAGCTTTTGAAATGATACATCAGTAACACATTACTTGGACCACACAAGCACAAAAGCAGACACAATGACTTCAATCTATTTGTTTATAGCACTGCGATAGCAGCCTCCCACCCCACTAGCAATACATTTATGCAATAAATCACTCTTCCACGGTCTCCCGGGGCTGTGTTTCAGTTTGCTAAGTAATCTGGTTTCTGATATTCATTTTACTAAGATTGGAGCATATAGTTTTGCCTAGGTGAAATCTCAACTTTAAATAGCAGCTCTGAGAGTCTCTGGTGGGAATTCATCTCTTTAATTCTATTATCCATCTTAGACAAAGGCAACAGAAACCCACTTCCCAAGCCTGATTTAGTAGAAGATGAATTACACACTTAGAACTCTGATTCTGCATAGATACTTTTAATATGCAACATTCAGCCTATATTTTCTCAGCTCCATGCACAAGCTGATAAGAAAAATTGCCATTGTGTAAAAAGACGTTCAACTTGAAATTTGCAATGCTCCCACCTTTTCTTTTTCACTCCCTGTCCCTTCCATACCCCAAAGGGCTGCATTAATTATTGTCATTATAAAACACCAGAAGACTTATCTGATATTGCCCAGGTCCTTCGGGGCAGGGGGCTAGTGGTATGGGTGTGTGTGCAGGAGTCAGGGCAGGGCCTTGAGAATATGTGTGTGTGGGGGGGGGGCAGAGCAGGGGGTGTTGTGGGTGCAAAAATGAGGTTTGAAGGGTAAGGAAGGGCTCAGGGCATTGGGTCCCATCCAGCGAGGCTTTATTCCCCCTCCCCCCAGGGGCCTTCTCTCTCCCCTCCCCCCAGGGGCCTTCTCTCTCCCCTCCCCAGTGCTGCAGCCAAGGGACAGGGACAGAAAGGATTTGAGGCAGGTGGCTACTTACATGGTATGGTGGCAGGCAAGATGCCAGAGTCCTAGTCCTGCTGGCCACTGTCTTGGTGTTATGGCTACTCCAAGTGGCCATATGCGTGGTACATCTGATGGATCAAAAGGTGCCCACTACATGAGGTACATTTTGGACATGCTGGATGCACTTGGCAGCAGTGGAAGCATATCCATCAGTTGTATCAGTTATGCTTGGTGGCATGGCAGCTACACCATAGTAGGTTTGGCTCCAGAGAACTGTATGCATTTTGCATTATGATGTGTACATGAGAAAGCAATAGAAAGACATAATGATGAGATACATGCATCTGATTTGAGTGTATGTACTTATAATGAAAGAAAAATCTGCTCTAGGGTTTATTCAAGTTTTGCCTGACAGAAGAATTAGTTTTATGACCCTTCCTTTTTTAAAAAGCAAAAACATTTAGCTGGAGGGGCTGGTGGCAGATTAAGGCAACATCACTAGAGCCTTAAGATCCAGGTCTGAAGGTCAGAGGAGCCACATAGAGCAAGCAAGAGGCACCACTGAAAGCTTCCTTCTCTGAGATCAATGCCAGAGCCAGGAGTGTGGGAACCGAAATGGGTAGGGTCTGACAATACACTGGCAGATCTAGGCCTCATTGAGTCCTAAATCAAACCCTAACCAGGGTTTATCATCATCATTGTTGTGAGTTCATTAACTAGCAAAACATGGAAAGCTGGTACTGTTGCAATCAAAGACCATTTACAGCCAAGTCATGGCTCTGCTGCAGAGGTTGCTGAATGGCTCCCTCAGGCAGCTGTTCAGAGAAAAAAAACTGTGTGTGGACAACACCTGGGTCAAATCTGCCTTGGATCAGCTGCTTTCACTCTCTCAGTTGATTAAAGCCTCTAAAAAGCAAGATGTGCCTATTAGAAGATATCCAGCAAAACATCCTGGAGCCACAGGGACCAGGCAGAACCCCAGGTTCAATTGCCAGATTAGAATCATAGGGTTGGAAGAGACCTCAGGAGATCATTGAGTCCAACCCCCTTCTCAAAGCAGGACCAACCCCAACTAAATAATCCCAGCCAGGGCTTTGTCAAGCTGGGACTTATAAACCTCTAGGGATGGAGATTCCACCCTCTCCCTAGGTAACCCATTCCAGTGGTTCACCACCCTCCTGGTGAAATAGTTTTTCCTAATATCCAACCTAGACCTCCCCCACTGCATCTTGAGACCATTGCTCCTTGTTCTGTCACCACTGAAACCAGCCTCTCTCCATCCTCTTGGGAACCTCCCTTCAGGTATTTAAAGGCTGCTATCAAATCCCCCTCACTCTTCTCTGCTGTATACTAATGAAGCCCAAATCCTTCAACCTATCCTCATAAGTCATGTGCTCCAGCTCTCTAATACTTTTTGTTGCACTCTGCTGAACTTTCTACAATGCATCTACATCTTTTCTGTAATGAGTGGGGTCCACAACTGGATGCTGTACTGCAGATGTGGCCTCACCAGTGCCGAATGAAGAGGAATAATCACTTCCCTAGATCTGATGGCAATGCTCCTACTAATGCACCCTAATATGCTGCTAGCCTTCTTGGCTCCAAAGTCAAACTGTTGACTCGTATCCAGCTTTTCATCCACTCTAATCCCCAGGTTTTTTTCTGCCGAACAGCTGCTTAGCCAGTTGGCCCCCAATATGCAGTGTGCTTGGGATTCTTCCGTCCCAAGTGCAAGACTCTGCACTTGTCCTTGTTGAACTTCATCAGATTTCCTTTGGCCCAATACTCCAATTTGTCTAGGTCACTCTGGACCCTATTTCTACCCTCCAGCACATCTACCCCTTCTTACCCCTTGTCATCTGCCAACTTGCTGAGGGTACAATCCATCCCCCCATCCAAGTCGTCAATAAACATGTTGAACAAAACTGGCCCCAGAGCTGACTCTTGGGGCACTCCGCTTGATATTGACTGCCAACCAGACATGGAGCCATTGATGCCCGACAATCTAGCCAGCTTTCTATCCACCTTACAATCTATTTATCCAATCCACACTTAACTTTCTGGCAAGAATACTGTGGGAGACCATATCAATAACGTTGCTAAAGTCAAGACATATCATATCCACTAACTTCCCCATGTCCACAGAGCCAGTTACTTTGTCAATCAGGCTGGTCGGGCATGACTGACCCTTGGTGAATCCATGTTGACTATTCCTGACTGCTTTCTTCTCTTCCAAGTGCTTCAGAATGGATTCCTTTAGGATCCCCTCCATGATGTTTCTGGGGACTGAGGTGAGGCTGGCCAGTCTGTAGTTCCCTATATTGTCCTCCTTCCTTTTTTTTTTTTTTTTAAAGATGGGCACTACATTTGCCTTCTTCCAATCATCCAGGACCTCCCCTGATCGCCATGAGTTTTGAAAGATAATGGCCAAAGGCTCTGCAATCACATCAACCAACTTCTTCAGCACCCTCAGATGCATTGAATCTGGCCCCGTGGATTTGTGTATGTCCAATTTTTCTAAATAGTTCTTAACATGTTCTTTCTCCACTGAGGGTTGCCCACCTTCTTCCCAGACTGTGCTGCCTAGCGCAGTAGTCTGGGAAGACAGAGGCCAAAAAAAAAAAGCATTGAATACTTCAGCTTTTCCCATATCATCTGTCACTAGGGGTACTGTCTAGACTACAGGCTTTTGTCGACAGAGGCTTTGTCAACAGATACTGTCGACAAAGGTTCTACCGACAAAGAGCGTCTAGACTACATCCAGTTCTGTCAACAAAGCAAGCCGCTTTGTTGACATGAGAGTATAGACGCAAAGGACAGTGTAGATGCAATAACGCCTTCTGTCGACAGAACTCTGTCGACAAAAGGCGTTATTCCTCGTAAAATGAGGTTTACCACCGTCGACAAAACTGCCGAGTTCTGTTGATGTTATGTCAACAGAACTCGGCAGTAGTGTAGACGCAGGTATAGTTTTGTTGACAAAAGTCCACTTTTGTCAACAAAACTGTGTAGTCTAGACACACCCTAGGTTACCTCCCTCATCCATTAAGGGTCCCATACCTTCCTTGGCCACCCTCTTATTGCTAACATGGCTGTAGAAACCTTTCTGGTTACCCTTCACATCCCTTGCTATCTGCAACTGCAGTTGCGCTTTGGTCTTCCTGATTACACCCCTGCATGCTTGAGCAATATATTTATACTCCTCCCTAGTCATCTGTCTAAGTTTCCACTTCTCATAAGCTGCCTTTTTGTGTTTAAGCTCCCCAAGGATTTCACTGTTAAGCCAATCTGGTCATCTACCATATTTGCTTTTCTTACTGTGCATCGGGATGGTTTGTTCCTGTGCCTTCAGTAAGGCTTCTTTAAAATACTGCTAGCTCTCCCTGGGGATCCTGCCCATCAGTTCCCTGAGGGAGTCAAAGTCTGCTTTTCTGAAGTCCAGGGTCTGTATTTTGCTGCTCTCCTTTCTTCCTTTGGTCAGGATCCTGAGCTCAGCCATCTCATGATCATTGTGTTCCCAGGCTGCCATCCACATCTACTTCTCCTACTAATTCATCCCTGTTTGTGGCTCCTGGTTGGTTCCTTTAGCACTTGTACCAGGAAGTTGTCCCCAACATTATCCAACAGCTTCCTGGATTGTCTGTGTACTGCTGTATCGGTCTCCCAATAGATGTTAGGGTGATTAAAGTTCCCCATGAGAACCAGGGCCTATGACCCAGAAGCTTCTGTTAGACTGGAGCTGCCTTTTTAAAACAGATTTCCCCAAATGTGACAAACAGGCACAGTGGGCCCTGCTGCCACTTGGGATACTGGCTGCCAGCTCTGTTGGATCCCAGCTGCTGGTTCTATGCCCAGGGCTTTGCAGCTGCCCCAGCTTTGGCCCTAGCCTGGGGCAGTGAGAGGTGAGGACAGGAGTAAAGGGGGTACAGCTAGGCATCCCACCCTAAAAATTGTTTCAGCACCACTGAGAATATTTGTTTTAAAGCTCAAGTAACAAGTTCATCAAGAATCTCAAATAACATTCAAACTAAATACATTTAGGTCCACAACTTAAACTGCCTTTAAGGCAAATGGTATGTATCCTTAGCTGCCATTTTAGGAAGCCCCACCGTCTGATCATGGTACGTCCTAGAATATTATTGGAACTATATGCATATTATTTGAAGGGATATGGGGATGGGCAGAAGAAGCTGATGCAAAGTGGTTCTAGATCTAAATGCCTCTGATACAGAATTCCAGAAATGTAATTCAGTTCAGAAAAATTACATCACCTCCACCCAACAATTTCCATTGCAACTTTGCTTTATCACTACATTGACCCAGGGATGCTATCGCTGCAGTGAAATGTTCTGCATTTTCCTCTTTAAAATAGAAACTATATGGCTGATGGAAACCTTATTTGCTCTTACATCATTGAGCATCAGTGAGCAGTAGTCTGTGACAGAAAATAACAGTGATCATGCTGGAGTGGTTATTCACAGCACAATGTTATTTGCAGCATTTACAATCTAAAGGGCTGTGCCTGCACTTATGCAGTTTATCCTGCCTTTGATAAGTTTTAGCCACTCAAAGTAAATTCCAGTAATTTTCTTCCATATTCTGCATACACCTGCTTTTTTTGGAAAATTCACTAACTCAGCAACTTTGAGGTCCAATTATTGGCCCTTTCAGACTGCAGTGGGTATCTGGGAATTATTAATCATACAGCAGTTTGGATGGCACATTTGCTTTGATTTAATAAATTAAATATACAATTTCAAAATCAGATTTCAATTCAAAATAAAAACAGCAATTTTCTTACACCACATCTCTGTTAAAATAAATCTGCTTTGTGAACAGAGACCCAGTTATACTGGAACCTCAAATAAAGAGACCTATAACTAGGCAGTCATTTTACTGGCCGAGTGAATCTGCATCATGTGCTATATATCACTAACCCTAATCCTGTAGTCAGAGAATGAACTATAAGGTCAAGTTTTCTCTCAAGTCCTGATCCTTCAAGTTTTTCTTTGGTGAATAGTCCCAATGAAGTCAGTGGACTTATCCAGGTGAGTTAAAAGTTGCAGGATTAGGCCCCACAGTGGCATTCCAAGCTAAACCAGTTTCTAAAGTCATACAGCCAGTTTGCAGAAACAAGAAGGCAAAATGTAAATGTGAGGAAGAGGGGAAAAGAGAAAAGAAAGGCAGAGATAGAGTGATGTGAGTATGACATCAATGTTAACTAAATCAGAGTGTTTGTGGCTCACCTCCAACAGTGATGAGAAGGTGCAACTACTTGATGGGGAAATGACCTATTGTAGTGTGAGAGCCATTCCGTGTTCTCTTTGGCTATGTCTACACTGGCAGGTTATTGCGCAAGATCTCTTACGCAAGAGAGCGTCCACACCGGCCAGAACGCAGCGCAAGAATGCTGAACTCTTGTGCAAGAAAGCGTGCACGCTGGCGGGACGCTGTTACGCAATAACTTGGCCCTGGAACCACTTCTGCCATGTCAAAAGGTCACCAGCAGCATCTGTGGGCACGCGCTGGACCCCTGCTGGGTAACGCGCTTAAAGGGACCCCTGGACAGCCCTTTTCCTGCGGCTGCATGCAGAGTCACCTCACTGAGGCATCCAGACACACAGCTGTGTCCTCCAATTCAGCCTCTGAGCAAGTGCCGCTGGGCACCATCGCTGCCTTGCACACAGACATGAAGCCGGAGGAGGACCCCACCCAGCAATGTCCCATCACGTCCATAATTGAGGCTGTGGAGGTCCTTCTGCAAGGACCCACACTGCTCCAGCAGGAACTGGAGACCAGGCAACACATGCTCGATCAGATGCATGCAACAGCTGCACTCGGGCACCGCCACCCCACCACCAACAGGCACCTGTGGAGTCACGACGCCCGTGGGGACTGGTGGGAGCGCCTGGTGCTGGGACAATGGGGCAACCAGCACTGGGTGCAGAACTTTAGGATGCGCAGGGGGACATTTCATGAGCTCTGCACCTGGCTCGCTCCTGCACTCCGGAGGCAGGACACCCGCCTGTGCCCCACCATCCCCGTGGAGAAGAGGGTTGCAATTGCCCTGTGGAAACTGGCCACCCTGGACAGCTACTGCTCTGTGGTGAACCAGTTCGGGGTGGGCAGGTCCACCGTCGGCGTGGTCGTCCGGCAGGTAAGGCCCTCCATGGACCACGGGCTCATCCTGGGGGAAGGAAAGGGCCAGACCGGATGGGGGGAGGCTGTAGGGGCAGGGGGAAGCCCCGAACCCAGGGGGTCATGCTGTCCCTCCTACACATAGCCCCGCTGGTGGGGGGGCAGGAAATCCCGGGGGGTAGAGGGCCCTGGCCTGCGTGGGGGGAGGGGCCATCAAAGGGAGTGTGAGCACACCCCAGGGGCCCATGTACGCACTGTGTCTCATTCCATGCATCCCCTGTGCTCCCATGTGCCCCTCTGCAGGCACATGGGACATGCTGCTCCAGAGGGTGATCCGCCCCCGTGACGTGGACACCACCATTGCCAGCTTCGCCAGCCTCAGGTTCCTGAACTGTGGGGGAGCCGTAGATGGGACCCACATCCCCATCTGGGCTCCAGAGCACTGAACAGCCCGGTTCATAAACCAGAAGGGCTACTGCTCAGTGGTGCTCATGGACCACCAGGGCCGGTTCTATTTATGTGGGGTGGTCTGGCTGGGCCCACGACGCTCTCATCTTCAGGCACTCAGGCCTGTGCCACAGGATGGAGGCGGGCACCTACTTCCCCCCACGGGAATTCACCATTGGGGATGTCAGGATGCCGGTCTGCATCTTGGGGGATGCGGCCTACCCCCTGATGGCCTGGCTGATGCGGCCATACACCGGCCGACTGGACCACAGCTAAGCCACCTTCAATGCCCACCTGGACCGGGTCCACAATCCCATGGAGTGTGCCTTTGGGCATCTGAAGGCACGGTTCAGGTGCCTCCTGACCCGCCTGGACATGGGGGTGCAGCACATCCCGTAAGTCATCTTGGCATGCTGCGTGCTGCATAATATTATTGAGGGGATGGGGGATGCCTTCCTCCCAGGGTGGATGGCAGATGAGGGCCAGGCCTACCAGCAGCCCCAAATGGCCGCCACCTGGCAGACCAACCGCCATGGGGTGCGGGTCCAGGAAGCCCTCTGGGTGATGCTGGACCAGGCCCCACAATAGGCCACCCCTACACCTCTGACCACAGGGATGCCTCCGTGCCCCCACTTCCCACTCCCATCACCACCCCTTCCTGCTACCCTTCCCTCACCTCCCAATAAATAAAATGCACTTACTTTATATAAGGCACTTTTATTACATGGGGAAGGGGGTGCACTGTGGGGAAGGAGGAGGAGGGGACCCTGAACTGGGAGGGCCTCATGGGTGTGAACAGAGGCCTCTCCCACCCCCATGGGTGCGAGAGCGCCTCTGCCCCTCGTGCCGGGTTGGGGCAGGCTGCACCAGGAGGTGCCGATGTTGTGGGGCCGCAGGACGGGCACGTCAGGGGGCGAAGTGGGGGGAGGACTGGGCACATTGGGGGGGCAACAGGAGGGGGCCTGGCCACGCTGTGCTGCGGCGCAGGGCCCATGCGCTCTGCAATGGTTCCCAGGAGGGTGTACATGCGGTCACAGCGCTCAATGTACTGGTCCCATACCCGCTCCCGCCACTCCTCGTTGGCATGGATTTTGTTCCTGAGTGAGCGCTCCATGCGCTCGATGGCACAGACGTGGCGGCGGAGAAGGTGGTGGCGGTCTCGGGTGCGCTGCGATGGGCCCTGGATCCTTAGCGCCAGCGGGATGGGGCTGGAAGGTCCCTCTCTGGCAGCGGGTCCCACTGCAGGAGAAGCAGAGGAGAGCAACATGGTCAGTGAACCCTGTCCCATTATGTTCCGGTGCCCTGTGCCCTCCTCCCAGCATGTCACGATGCCCGGGGACAGGTATGGCTGGCGAGGGGGAATTCCCCTGGGGCAGCAGGAGGGGGGGTCTCAAGGTGGCCCAGGAGCCCCCAGGGGGGCTGCATGTGCTTGGGGGGCCTGTTGTGCCTTCCTCAGAGGAAGCTACAGTGTCCCAGAGATGGCCATGGATGTGTGCAGCACCCTTTAGGCTGTGTGGGACCTGCAACCTTGGGGCTGGCCTACTCCTGGCCAGATTCCCCCCGCCCCCAGGTCTGGTCGAGCAGAATCCCTGGGGTCCCAGGCATGTGCTGGGGCGAGCTGCCGCTTCTCTGTGTCACTTGGTCTGGCTGCATGTAGGGTTGCCAGATGGTTTCAACAAAAATACCGGACACACTTGACATTACATGACAATCTACATTACATCTTAGTTAGAAAATACCAGACATTTATATTTTCTCATTTATATCCTCTCAATTTGTTTCCCGAACAGAAAGCTCAAATACTGGATGGACCGGTTCAAAACTGGACACCTGGCAACCATAGCTGCACGAGGTTGCACGTGCTGCATGCCTTTGCATGGCATGTGGCCAGGCTGTGCCATGTACCGCTACCTCTCCCCCACCCTATGGCCTCCCTCCCTGCCCCCAGCACACTTGTGAATGGTAGCCACTGCACTGACCAGACAATCCCTCGCCAGTTTCTGAGGATGCCCGGGACACATCCTGACTGCTGCTGGGTCGGGATGGTGGGGTCTGGCTGCTGTCCTCTGCCACTTCCTCCTCCTCCTCCTCCTCAGACCGGTCTCCCTCCTCCTCCTCCTCCAGTTCCCTGGTTCGCACCACTGGGGTGGCCACCGCTGTGTCCACGTGGGCCAGCAGGGGACTGGCCCCCGTGTCCTCCAGGATGTGTTGCAGGTGGTGGTAATGGGGACAGGCAGTGGCTCCGCTGCACCCACGCTCGCTGGGCCACACATAGGTGAGGCGCAGATCCTTCAACTTAGCCTGGACCTGTTCCAGGGTCTGGGCCAGGTGTCCCTGTGTGGCCAGCACCTGGGTCATCCAGGAGAAGATCTGGGCATTTCTCCTCCTGGAATTGGGGTCCCGGAGGGTCTCCTCCTTTCCCCAGAAGTCTAGGAGGGCATTCACCTCAGTGGTGCTCCAGCATGGAGCCCACCATTTGGTGCCCCTGTGGGCCTGCTGGGTGCTCTGGGGTGGCTCCTCGGTGGGGTCTGAGGGACCTGGCTGAGGCTGGGCAGCTGCCATTGCTCCCCCTGGGTGCTACCCGGGTCACACGTGGCAAATGGCTGTGCTGTGTGCCTGTGCCTTTAAGGGGGGGGCCCCCAACTGGGGGAACCAACGAGTGGTGATTGCCTGTACAGACTGTCAGAGAGGCCACCTGTGTTTTTGACTGGAGGCCAATTCTTGCACAAGTACATGTTTGCCGAACGTCCACACTGCCCTCTTGCGCAATAACGCCTGCGCAAGAGAGCTTACACCTGATAGAAAACAGCGTAGCTCTTGCACAAGGACAGCCATACTTGTGCAATAACCCGCCCGTGTAGACATAGCCTTTGTGTCTCTGCTGTAGATTCAGCTTTGATTTCCTCATCTATAAAAGGAGACTATGCATGCATGTGCATTAGACTGGAGATGAGAATTATTTAATGCTTTGTTGTAAAGCTTTTGCCATGGCCTGAGGGTCCTGCATTTTCTGATGGACCCTGTGACCCTCCACATGGTCTCTGGACCTGTACTTGAGATAAAGGTCACAGCCTACTGAGCCATCTTCATCATAGGCTGGTTCATAGCGTGGGGTGAAACCCCTCCATAATCACAGTCCCCCCTCTCAGGCAGACTCTGTAGTGGCATAGGAAGGAAACTAGGCCCACCCACTTCTCCAGGTTCCCACCTAGGGACCCTAAGGCACTAGCAGCATTTCTTCCATTTCCAGTCTTGCAGCCTTTCCCTGGGCCAGGTCCCCACACCATCCCTCTCAGTATCTTCTCCCTACTACCTGAACAATCCTCTTTCTCTTTCTCTTTCTCTTTCTCTTTCTCTTTCTCTTTCACACTGCTAGTTTCTCACTTCTCTCCACTCTCAGTTCTTGGCTGGCTGCCTGCCTAAGGGGAAGCCTTTTAAACTGGCCCCAGCAGGCTTTAATTGGCTGCAGGTGTCCTGATTAGCTTGCTGCTTCAGGCAAGCTCTTAATTGGCCCCAGGTGCCTGCCTACCTTGATTACATGGCAACAGTGCTTGGCTAGTTCACTCAGGGAACAGAAAACTATTTACTCAGTTTCCTATATATTTGCCCTTCACCAAACTACTGTAGCCAGCTGCCCTGAGTCTGTCACTGTTTGCAGTGTGCTTTAAGAAGGTTCTTGTTAATTACATCACACCATAATCTCTGCATATGTTGAAGTAAAATGTTCAGTGTGTCTAATATTAAACTACCAGGGTGACAGGTTCTTAGTATATTCCAGAAGCATGACATGAACAGAAAAGCTGCAGTAGATGCAGGAGAGCTCATGATTCTTAGCAGCCAAGAGTTCCAGCAACCTGAGTTGCCAGCTGTTACTTACAGGAAAACTCACTGGGTCCAATGCAGTGCTGCCCTGCAGCTCATGTAAAATCAGGCTTGGTACTGTTTGTGCTGGTGTACATGACTACACAAAGTGCATGGTGACAAAAAGTTAGGCCCATCATCTGTATCTCCGAGGGAAGATCCAAAACTTTTGGATAACTGGAGTTTTACATAAAATAAACTCACTGGCTACCAAGTTTGGATTTTACAGAAAATGAATGAATGTGGGGGATTGCCACAATGTTTTTAATAATCGTTTACTTTGTTTTTGGAAGCACATTTAAATGCTGATGAAAGGTTTCCATTCAACATCTTTGGGAGACTAAGGTCTTTGACATAGTCATAAAAGTCATAAAATATCTTTAGCATGGATAGCAGCGTGGTAAGCCCTTCGATGCTGCTCTCCCTAACCTTTAGGGATATCAGAGTTCAGTCCACACCTTACTCAGTCATTAGCCATGGCCTCTCTGCTGAGGTTGCCAGTTTGGGTGGCAGATTTTCATAGTTCTGTCACTAATGACAGTATCCACAAACTCAGTTCACGCTAGCCAAACTGCCAGCAGAAGGTAATGGCTTTCATTCAATAGTCATGTACAGGACTTGATCTAAAGTAAAAAATGTTTCTTTTCTTATCTTGTCCCTGGAGTCATTTGGTATCAGTAGCTTGTTTATTTTAATCACAATACATCCAGAATTTTAGGTCACCTTTGTGTATGAAAGCTGAATTTGCTCTCATGATTAAAAATCAAATCAGGCTGTCATGAGACATTTTACAGCACTCCAGCCTCATCTCACTTTTAAACAGTTTAAGGGACCAAAATGCAGCTCCTTAGTGGTTTATTTTATGCCTCCATGAAAGTTCCTCTGGAACCACCAACTTTGAGATTTTAATTTAATTTATTAATTGATTCTGAAATAATCTCGCCTCTTACACAAAGGTCGGTTGGCAATTGTTTTAGAACCAAACTTGGCCGCACCTAATGGTACCCAGAAAGCTTGAAACTGCAACTGAGGCTGGCGCTGCCAAAGCTCCAAGGAGCTTTTGGTGTTACCCTGCCTCAGGTAGTTCTATCATGGGAGAAAAAGGATCAAGAAATCAGTGTACATGACTCACTCTTCTGCATTATCCAGGTGGTATGTTTTGGTAAACATCCAGCACAGCCAATTCTTTCCTAGTTTCTCAAGAACTTTGGCCATCAGGCTTTGCAAATCAACATTTCTAGGATGCTAATTCATTCATCCAGCCACCCATCCTCATTCTTCAAGCCATGCCACATGCAAAGGAGAGCAGCTGGAAAGTCAGAGTTTCAGACCCTGCCCAGCTGCTAGGTGTGTTCAGTGGAAAGAGTTACCATTTTGCATGGAGAAGCAGAGATGCATTCAAAAGGCACCTACTGGCATGGACTGTAAACATTCCAACTAATACGATGATGGCATTGCAGTTTCATGGAGCAAGGACAATCTATGAAGCCCCCACACAAAGAAAACTGGGTGGGTCTAGTGCCTAAGTAAATATTTCTGTGATTTGGCTCTAAGGCATCTGGAGTGAAATTTAGGCCCCCCTGAATTCTCAATAGGAGTTTTGCCACTTCTGTTTCACTCCTTGCATCATAAAGAAGGGAAACTACTGCACTGAATGATGTACTGTGTATGAATGGGTCATGAGAGAAGCACATAGTGCTGCAATCTAGCCCTAGTACCCACCACCTGTCAGTCTTCCCTGTAGCAGGAGCATATTCTAACTTATTGAGAAGCTGAGCTGAATTTTTTCTCCTATTGACACCCAAGCCAATGGACTCTGCTGAACAGCTCTGACTGTTTCTGGACTCTGACTCCTTACAGCAAATATATATTTTTTAAAAACCTGCAACCTGCCAGAGTCAAGAAATATTTGACTCTGCCCACTATCAGCTTTCTGCCAGGCGTGTGCTGGATTAGTGGCTGCTGGAAAGCAGTGAGGCTTAGCAAAGGCAAGTACTTCAGGAAGATGGAGAGTTTCAGCAGGCTGAGACATAACTCACACCAGATGCCTTTATTTTGGGTTTTTTCTTTCTTCTCTGGCATGATAATGAACATGATTTATTAACGAAGATGCACCAGGACCCTTCCCTACACAGCATGCTGACCTCACAGCCTGCATGGATTCCCATTAATACCTTTATCCCTCATTCTCTGCTGTGCAGCAGTGTGAGACACAGGGGGAAGCTGCTGCCTGGAGATGAGACCATAAGGCTGTTACTTGGGTCAGCCTAATAATGCAAGGCAAGAAGCATAAGTCTATATCATTCCTTTATTGGTTTGGCTGTAAACAAGTTTCTAGTGTCACATGGTTGCAACAGGCAGGAAAGACACCATGCTAGGATTTCTCCCCCTACAGAGCTATGACACAAGGTCAGTTCAGCTCTTCATTCCCAATACAGGGTTTTCCAGGCCCAGGCTTGCTATAAAGGCAGGAATCATTTGCAAGACACAGTTCTAGGTTCTGAACACTGCCTAAGCTTTCTCACAACATTGTCTCGCTTCTTTTTCATCCAACGCAAGTCTGCACGGTCAGGGCTGATGTTTGAAAATCAGGAGCATTCAGCAACTTTCAAGGTCAGTGGCAAGTGCTAAGAGCAATCCAGGCCCAATGGCTGGAAGGGTCAGAGAGAGACTACAAACTGAAGCCGCTTTGTGATCCCTGGGGTGCGTATGGAACATCTGGGGTGCTACTGCAATATAAGCAACATTGTCCTGTCTCCTATTCCAGCTATGAAGCCCCCCCGCTCAGCACTGCAGATACCTCACCTGGGACTCACAGGCCTTCCTGCTATTCTACCCCTGGGCCCCTCTATTCAGCATTGCTAACACGCCACCCCCAGGACCCACACCCCCTGCCTGCTGTTCTAGCCCTGGTATTCCCCCACTCTGCCTTGTTGTCACACTTAACCCCAGACCCTCAGCTCTTTCTGCTCTTTCAATCCTGGGACTCAACCACAAGTTTTTGAGAAGGCAAAACCCTCCAGAATCTGCCCCAAGTGTCCACTACGGAGAGACCAAACAGACTAATTTACATCTTAGCCTGACTTCCCACTACACAATGATCCGGGGCTCCTCCCTAAACTCCAAGGGCCCGCCAAAGTCTGATTCCAACACTGGTACCTTTTTGGCAGCAGTTGTCTTACTAAGAGCAGGCTGTTTGGGTGTATTTCTAAACAGATCCTGGGGAACAGAATAAACAACAACGCCTAATTTTATACAGTGCTTTGCATCATAGATCACAAAGCACTTCACTGTCTTTTTAAGATTTTTATTCTCAGAACAACCATGGACCATTCTTCTCAACATCTACAATTCTTCATTCACAAATAATATTTTTTCATTGGGTAACAGTCAAAAGATTTGTGAGCCTCCATTTAAAGAATAAAAAGCCAATAAATTGTCTAGTTAAGACAAATTACCTGGATCTCCTCTCCAGAGCTGGCAGCCTGGCAGTGTTAAATCTCCTATCTGCCCATGCTTGGCTTGTTATTTAATTAAGACTGAGATAGGAATGACAGTCTAATTACCGATACTTTGAAATGTGAATCCAAGCTAAGAACGGAGAGCCCTGTGTGTGGTCACAAGGTGTTTACTGAAGGAAGGGTGATGACAGCGGGGTAGGAAGACACAGTGACTTTAATTTATTACTATTTTTAAATAAGAGCCCTGTCAAAAATCACTTTGATTAAGGTCCTAACATAAGAATTTATTAGCAGTCGCTAACATCAGTGATGGTCCCAGGCAGTTTAGCAGCATAGAAGAAAAGGATTAATGAACATCTGCAGGTGACTCTCTGCATAGCCTGGGTTAAATAGAAATGCTCTGAAACAGTGCCTATCCTAATGCCAGAAATGCTGCCATGTTAGCATCTGTGGGAACAGGGATAGGCAGTGTTTTACAGTCAAGCGTGGGATGGGTGGTTTTTTTCTAAAGCCCCAACAACCTAAAAGAAATACTTCCTCAATATACATTCTTCAGGCTATTCCAGAGGGTTAGGAGACAGATAGAAGAGGTGCTGGAGTAAGCATCAGGGTGAGGTGCAAGCTACGAGACAGGAGTGGGTTTGGGTAAGAGAGTTAATCTGGGTAGGGTTGTCACCTCTCCAGCTTTTCCATTATCATCCCTTTTTTTGAGGTAGCTGCATACAAAAATCTGTCTGGGTGCTCAAAGCACACTGCCAGCTGGCCAGTTTTAGGAGCTCAGGATTATCCTGGATGTCCCATGTTTTAGCTCCAATGCCTGGAGACAACAACTCTAAATCTGAGCTGCTGCTCAAAAAATCAAACCCAAACCTGCTTTAAATTACAGAGGAGTCTGGATCGCCTGGATTTCTCAATGGTTACTTAAAAAGGCACCCTTGCATGCCATTACATCAGAGTTTGCAGCAGTCCCTGTAGCCCTTTGTTCATAGAAAAATAGCCAAGAAGCAAACTCCTCTTTCCTCATCTTCACTGGCAGCCCTCCCTTCTTCCTGCTAGCTGGCCAGATCTCATAGGCTTCGTCTACACTATGAGTTTTCTCGGCAAAAAATACGCTAATGAGGGACTTATTTGCATGAGTCATGATCTCATTTGCATATTTTCTCCCGATCTGGTTTTTCGCTAGGGTTTTTGCGCAAAAACAAGCAGTGTGGACGTTTCCTTTTTGTGCAAAAACCCCTTTTCCCACAAGATCGGTAAACCTCCTTTTTTGGGGCATAAGGATCTTGCGGGAAAAAGGGGTTTTACGCAAAAAGGAAACATCCACACTGCTTGTTTTTGCACAAAAACCCTGGTGAAAAACCGGATTGGCAGAAAATATGCAAATGAGATTGCGACTCATGAAAATGAGCCTCTCATTAGCATATTTTTTGCCAAGAAAACTCGTAGTGTAGACGTAGCCATACTGCCCAAGCTCCTCCTCATCACTACTACTCAGCACATACAACTGGGTCATCTCACACTCCTCCCTTTCCTCTCCCTCTCTCTCCAGAAGCTACCTGCTATTTGTCTCATTGACATAGCTGGGTCCCATATTAGGCTGCATAATAGGAGATAAGAGTGCCAATCTCAGGTCAGACTGCCAGAATAGAGGGTACACACCCCAGATTGCTGGTATACTCTTAAAACTTCACCAAGCCAGTAACAACTGTGCGTTTCCAAACTACTATACCTGTTAGTCTACAGACAGCTCCTCACCACCACCCAGACAAACCAGGCTCTGTGATAAATGATTATTGAAACCAGTTATTACATATTAGGTTCTTTCAGTTCCAAAACATCTAGACACACAACTCAGGTCAAAATATACTTCAGAGCTTACTCAGAAACCACACAAATAGACATTCCTTTCATAACTGGAAATTAAATGTTTGTTAATAGAAAAAATAAGACAGTTATTAAACTGTTTAAGGAATCATCTACCTTACCATTGATTTCAGAGCCTATAGTTCAGGATATTAGCAGTGATAATAATTCTGCTAACTTGCAGTAAATCTCTCTGGATCATCCGGTAGATTAGAGTCCAAGTGACAGTTTAGATGTAAAGTCTGTTAGAAGTTTTCCCATGAATCTTTCAGGATCTCCAGCCAGTGGCTCAAACTTTCCCGGTTAAAGTTCAGCAGACCAAAGATGGCAGGATCTTGCCCTTGGGTGTTTTTTTCCCCTTTTCTAGCTGATACAGGCAGCCTAGTGTTTTGGGCACAGCATGTGTCCAAAGATTCCTTTTTGTTGAACCTACAGCAACCCACCCTTTGAAGTTAACATTCTATTTCCTAGGCAGACACAAATAATCCCACTGCACTGAATATACCTATAATCATTAGATTTGTGCATTTTTTAATCTTAAGGTTAGAGTTACAGGATATAGAGACAAATGCACGCCCAGCATTTTTCTTGATTTCTTACGGATGCAAATGATTATCCTGCCTTAGCTCATTAGCTCCTTTTAGCATCCTTCTGATGCCTTCCCCCTCCCATACAAGTGAATTGTCCTGATTTCAGTTCCAGTGCCTCTCAACAGGTCTTTGATGCTCATCCAAGATTACTGCTGATTTTAACCTGCACTGATTTGCTAGCCTCACATGCTGCTGCCCCTAATTTCTTGCCTCCATCCTAGCCCCTCTGCTCCTTTGTTTGGATTTTAAATACTCCCAAAGTTCAGGGGTGTTTGAATCTGGAGTTTTGCTCCAGTCCCAACTATAGGGTACCTTGTGAAGAAGAAAGAACGGGTCCGTAGCTGGTTTTCTGTAACAACTGGTGTTGCCAATAATTGACAAGAACAGACATCAGGTAGAGTTCATAATGGCCTGGGATGAAGGCAGAGTCAAACTGTAAATGAAGGGCAGCTCAGAGAACTGAGGATATTGAAAGAGTTATGTGACTAAAACCACTTCAATTCTTACTGTGCTCCAAGAGACTCAGTGGTTCAGTATCCTGCATGGAATGGAGGGCATAGTTCTCGGGTCAGCTACCAGTGTGCATCACAAAACCCATCCTCAAAACTTGGCACCCTTGTTGCTGGTGTCAGCAGGAAGCTCAAAGGCTAAGGGTGTGTCTAGACTACATGGCTCTGTCGACAGAGCCATGTAGATTAGGCAGGTCGACAAAGGGAAATGAAGCTGCGATTTAAATAATTGCCACTTCATTTAAATCAAAATGGCCACCGTGCTGTGCCAATCAGCTGTTTGTCAGCACAGTGTGGCAGTCTAGACGGGGATCTGCTGACCCCAGAACCCTTTGTCGTCAGATCCTTTATGCCTCGTGAATCTCTCCTATGCCTAAGTGAGCCAAGCATCTTGAAAGGATCCTTCAGATCCTCTCACTCCCAAGAGCTTTCCTGTCAGCTGCTGCACACTGGGCTGGGGTTCACAGGGATGCTTGCACTGCCGTGGCTGTTACTGAACCTGCTCTGTGGATAAGCAGAGAATTTTCTTTCCACTTGACTGTTGGGATAGTCCCATTCTCCAGCACTAAAGTCATTAGCAACAAAACATAACGAAAAAAACTAAGTCAAGCTATTACCTTCCAGAGCCACCTAAAGCTTGCCTGTCCATGTCTGACAGTCCTCTGCAACTGACCATCTTCCTGGCAGCATGATCCCCCAATACACGACACAATTATAAAAATATTTTTCTTCAGTGGAATAGTAGCAGTTTGTCTCCTTGAACAGTTGTTGAGCACTTACTAGGGTTCACAGATTTGTATATGCAGATTTTTGTGGTTCAGAGAAGAAAGCTACCTCTTGACTCTAGTTACAGATATGCCAGACTGGAGCCAGGTGATGAAAGGAAAGTGCAGTTTTCAGCTCGGTCTGAACATGCCTTTTATTGGAGGCAACAGGATTGTGTGTCATATTTAAGTAGATGTTTGGGAAGGTGTTGAGGGCCAACAGTCAGAAGCAGTGACTGGGAGGCAGGACTTGACCTGAGCTAACCCTTGTGAGCGTCATTAGAATCAGAAATCACAGAACTGACTCATGCTTTCAGGTTTGGAGCGAGTCAGAGAAGTTCCCCTCCTGCCACCCTTCCAGCTTTGAGCCATGTTCTAACCACATCTGAATCAGCGTGGTTCTTTCTGATTTGCATAGAAATGTTGTTCTCTGAGAACATGAAGCTAGAAGCATAAGCTGGGGCCTATGGGCCATTGTGATGCTATGTGGAAAGGAAAATAATTAGTTACACTAATACAGTCACTATGGCTACAAAATTGTAACAAATCTTGTACAAACCATGTCATGTAAGGTATCAGTCTACAACTTTTTCCAGTGATAGGTTTTATTCTGTTTAAATCCACATATTTCAGCATATGAGGTTATGAATATTTGCTATGTTGTTTTCTTGGGCGATGCCCAAGACAAATTGGCATCGAGGCTAGCCAGTCTGCTTGATGGCCCATTAAGGGCAATCAGCTTGTCCAGTGAGTCCCTCCTGGAGCAGCTGCAGACAGCACTGAGGCACTGGCTGTCCCACAATTCAGCAAGACACGTTAAGGGCATGTGATCTAAGTCTCCGTCGTTTGCCAGTAACTTTCCATGCACTGGGATATAAAAGGAGAGATTGTAACATCACTTTTCTCTCTTCAGTCCTGCTCCTCCACTCTGGACTATATTTTTTAATAAAGGAAAGCTTTGAACAAATGACTGATGACCCCAGATCATTTTGGATGATTCAGAGAGGCCTTTTGTAAATTAGCAGACTCACCATCACAGCTATGAACCTGATCGATAGACTCTGAAATCTCTTGCAACATATATGATTCCTTTAACCATTTAAAAACTCTTCTTTGCATTTTTAAATATAGTAAAACTATAAATAAAGGTTTAAGGAATTGGCTACAGCATGGTATTTGGTAAGATCTAAAGTATGTATGTACGTACTCACACACACAAAACCCTTCCGTCACTAGCAAGTGTCTATACCACAGTGGCACAGGCACAGTGTTGTAGCTGTGCTGCTGTAGCGTAGATGTACTGTCAGTCACTAAATTACCACAGAATTAAGTTAACATTGTTGTAAAATCCAATCACACAGCAGAGGCAGAATTCTATGGGGTCTGCTGTAATTATTCTCCCAAACAGGATGGACAACATTTTTATTTAGCTAAATGTAAATCAGTGCCATTTTGTCTGGAGTCAAATACCATTCCATTAATATAAATTCAGAGTCAATTACTATAGTGAGTCACTGTACATTTTCTCTAGTGAAGCTAAACACATGGTTTGGCCCTCAGCCTTTCTAGATGAATTGTCATTTACATTGTACTAATGTGTGTACTGGGGGTGTGTGTGTGTGTGTTCTGGAGGTGTAACATGTACTAGTTGCTATGCTAGTGGCCCTTCTTTGCTAGCAAGCAAGAATGCCCCCCCCCAAAAAATATAAGGCTTATCAGCTTCTTTATCTGTGCAAGTCGCATACATCATCAGTTAGACACCACTGGCCTGAGGGTGGACTAAAACATTAAATTTGTGTTTTTTGACTAACAGCAAAAGTCAATTCACCCTGAAGACTGGTAAGGAACAAAGAGAGGTAGACCCACTTGTGTTGCTGAATACTTTGTGATAGCAAAACAAACAGCCATCTCAGTAGCTTCTATTAGAGCAGGGGTGGGGAACCTTTTTTGGGTTGGGAGCTGCTAACCCACAGAAGAATCAGATGGGGGCCACACACGCAAGTAAGAAGCAACCAAACCCTTACTAACATGGCCCTTGGGGGAGGGAGGAAGTGCTGAGCAGCAGGTGGTGGAGCCAGGCAAGCTGGGGGCTGCATATAGCCCCCGGGCCTTAGATTCCCCAATCCTGTATCAGAAGATCTCAAAGTGCCCTAAATTAAATCTTAAAATGCAAGTAGAGTAGCAAGTATTGGTACCCTGTTTTCCTCCATCGGTAAAATAAGAGGTAACCCAGTGTCAGAATTAAGACCCTGAAGCTGCAACTGCTCAGTCTCCTAAGGAGTCACTGGGCTGTCTGACAGACTGCTTTTCCTGACTGATGAGACAGGCTGGTTCTCTGCCTGCCATACATACCCATGGATTCTCTGCCTCCCTGTGCTAACCTCATTGCAAGCCCTGCTCCTTCCTTGCTTCTCCACTGCTCTAGCCTAGACCATGACCTGCTTCTAGCCTTGCTCCAGTCCTTTTTTAGCCTCACTCCTGCCTCTGAACCAGCCCTGTTCCTGCCTGCTCAGACTCTGGTTTTGATCCTCAGCCTTGGCGCCTACCTCTGACCACTAGGCATGACTGCCTACAACCCCATCTCCTAACAGTTTTTGCAGCCCCAAATTAATACAGAAGAGGAGCTGACAATGGGTCCAGCCCCACAGCCAGTATAGATCCCTCCCAAGCCAACACCCTGCTGGAGATAGTGGGTGCCTTAAAGGCCCTGCAGGCACAGATCACTGCCCTGCATGCACGGAATGTGGCACTACATAGACGGGATGTACCCTCCAACACCGCCACTCCATGAGCCAAAATCTCACCAGGCTGGGGAATAAAACAGTGACTGGGGCACCATCAGAGCCCGCTCCTATTTCTGCTGCACCTACAACCATCCCCCATGGATCAATCTAGTATAGGGCTGATCACCAGCCTGCTGATCTGAGAGGCTGTGGCCTGGGCATCTCCACCCCCAGACAAAGCAAGCGCATTCTTGGTCAGCTTGACCCACCACACATTAGAAGTCAGGTAAGCAGTGGACTGGAGGGTTATGGCCCCAGTGATTGGTCCTGGGAACTTCTGAATGACATCCACACCCTGGATCTGTTGCAGGCATTTCACAGAGATCACCCTGAGAAACCAGGCCCAGGGGCACCCTCAGTGGCGAGAAGGAGTGTTGTCAGTGGTCAGGTCCTGCAGCAGCCATGCCTGCTTTGTTTCCAGGTGAACTAACAAGTCACTTAGGCTGCTTGCTAGATTCCCCTGCCCCCTTCCCCTCCCCCCCCGACTGACTGACTGAGGAAGCCAGCAGGTTAGTTCTTAAGCCCAGCAGCAGTAGCTTGCTAGACACTCAGGGTACGTCTACACTACAGCACTAATTCAAACTAACTTAGTTCGAATTAGTTAATTCGAACTAAACTAATTCGAATTAGTGCATCTAGACCTAAAAACTAATTCGAATTAGCGTTTTGCTAATTCGAACTAGCATGTCCACATTAAGTGGACCCTGAACCGAACTTAAGGCTGGCCGGACCCAGTGCCGGCAAGGCATCAGGTTAGGACTTAGAGCATGGAGCTGCTGCCTCAGGCTAGCCAAGGGCTGTGCTTAAAGGGACCCGACCCCCACCCCGGACAGACAGTTCTCAGGGTTCCCCGCTTGCTTGTCTACCTCGATGAGGGACAGCAAAGCAGTCCTGTCTTGGAGTGCCCTGAGTGCCTACACTTGGCACATCACAGCACTCGGCCATCAGCCCGGCTGCACTTACCGCAGGCTGCCATCCGGGGGTGTCAATCAGGGGGCTGTCAGGATCCAGGAGGCCCTGCAGGAGAGCTTCCACGCCGAGGAGCCCGCAGAGCCACCCCAGTCCTCCCCATCGGGGGCTCGTGCCCCATTCCTCCCTCACCACCTTCCACTTACCCTTCCCTAGCCCCCCTTCCTGATGTAAAAAATAAAGGACACGTGTTCAAAAATAGAAACTCTCTTTATTTAACAAAACTGGGGGTGGGGGGATTAACCTCTGGGGAGAGTGGGAAAAGGACGGTGGGAGAGGGGAAGAGAGAGGGTGAGAGAGGGGAGGTGGAAACCTGGGAGGAGGGAGCTGGAAGGGGGAAGCCAGGGGAAGAAGGAGGAGGGGAAGTCTAAAACTATGGTACGCCATATCTTCAGTACAGATGTGGTCTCCTCACCTCAAAAAAGATATTTTGGCCTTGGAAAGGGTTCAGTAAAGGGCAACTACAATGATTAGGGGGTTTGGAACAGGTCCCATATGAACAGAGGCTAAAGAGACTGGGACTTTTCAGCTTAGAAAAGAGGAGACTGAGGGGGGATATGATAGAGGTCTATAAAAGCATGAGCGGTGTGGAGAGGGTGAATAAAGAAAAGTTCTTCATTAGTTCCCATAATAGAAGGACTAGAGGACACCAAATGAAATGTCTGGACAACAGGTTTAAAACTAATAAGCAAAAGTTCTTCTTCACACAGCACATAGTCAACCTGTGGAACTCCTTGCCACAGGAGGCTGTGAAGGCTAGAACTATAACAGAGTTTAAAGAGAAGTTAGATAAATTCATGAAGGTTGGGTCCATGGAGTGCTATTAGCCAGGGGGTAGGAACGGTGTCCCTGGCCTCTGTTTGTGGAAGGCTGGAGATGGATGGCACGAGACAAATCGCTTGGTCATTGTCTTCGGTCCATCCCCTCTGGGGTACCTGGTGTTGGCCGCTGTCGGCAGACAGGCTACTGGGCTAGATGGACCTTTGGTCTGACCCAGTACGGCTGTTCTTATGTTCTAAGCTCAGGGCTCAGGGTCGGGGGTCTCACTGGACCAACTTGATTTTCATGCAAACCTGCTCCTGGGTTCGCATGTGGCCTTTGGTGACCAGGCTGGCAGCTATCCTGCCCCAGATGGCTGCATTCCTGTGCCTAGTGCGGAGGTCGTGGATGTTGGAGGCCTCCCCCCAAACCTCGAAGAGGTCCACGATCTCCACACTAGACCAGGCAGGCGCCCACCTCTTGCAGCCCCGGGCAGGCTCCTGGGAGCCGCCAGCCTGGTCCTGGGAAGAGGCAGAAGGCTGGGTGGCAGCGGGTGGCTGGCTCATGCCGTGCCAAGTGCAGGGTCTGCTGGCTGGGTGCTGGCAGGCTTGCAACTGGCGCAAGCACTGTAGCCAGACCATGGCCCTTTAAGGGCTCTGGGGCCGGGAGGGGGGCAGAAAAGTTTCCCTGGTTTGGCCCAGAGTGGCCACCAGGGCAAGCTGGGAAGGGCTAGCCTCCAACTAGTTCGAATTAAGTGGCTACACAGCCCTTAATTCGAACTAGGTGTTAGTCCTCGTAGAATGAGGTTTACCTAGTTCGAATTAAGCGCTTCGCTAGTTCGAATTAAGTTCAAACTAGCGGTTTGTATGTATAGACGCTATGAAAGTTAATTCGAACTAATGGCTGTTAGTTCGAATTAACTTTGTAGTGTAGACATACCCTCAGAGCGCAAGCCCATGGATTCTCTGCCTCTTATACTTGCCTCACTCTAAGACCTGAAACTGCCTTGCGCTCCTGCTGTTCACCTAGCCTCATTTGAGCCCAGACCTGACCTTGCACCTAGCCTTGTTCCAGTCCTGTCCCAGCCATGCTCTTGCTTTCTGACGAGGGTTCTGACTCAGCCCTGGTTTTGACGCTTGAACCTTGGCTCTGGCATTTGGACTCTGGCTCTACCCTTAGGCCTGACACCCAAGAGCAAAACGCAAGAGTACTTGGGCCTTTGTTGGGACATCAAGGCAGGCCTGCTGATGGCAGGAGGGGAGCAGAGAGGGCAACTGGCCCAGGTCTACTCCTCCCCTTATAGGTGCAACCATGGACAAGGGTAAGGGGGAAGGAATGAAAGAAATGGAGCATTTCCCCCAAACTTATCAGTCCCATTTATATGCCCTTCAACGGAGCTGTAGGGCCAATGTCTTTTCAGACTTGGGCCTCCCCTTCCCACCACTGTTATCGGGGCGCATCGCTCTCCCTTAACATGCTGTGCAGGGACTGCAGAGCCCTTGTGTCTGTGAAGTAACCCTAGTAATAGTGGAGCCCTGCCTCCTAGACTGTGTAATCATTGATATGCCAGTGTTCCCTCCCCCCAAAATCTCCTTTATGAACAGGGGTGAAGGAACCACGTCTGAGGCAGTCGTGGGTTCACATTTGTTGTGAAGACTCCTTGAATCCTGACCTTTGGAGCAATGGAACGACTTTGTCTCTGCTGTATCCAAGGCCATCCTTAACTACAAAGGGCACAGAGGTAACATTTTCACTAATGAGAATTGATTTCTCAGATCATGATTTCAGATCTATAGGTTTGATCAGCTATTTCATTCATGTGTCCATGATTGTGCCATAACTTGCTCCCTTCTAATTGCCACCTAATGGTTGGATTTCTAATATAGCAATTTTCTCACACTCTGCAGATGGACATTCACCTGCTTAACATATGCAAAATAATAAATTGATATAATCCGTCAACTTGGCTTTCCAGGAAAGAAAATCTCAAATTGGGTCATAAGGAGAAAAAAAATTACTGAATGAGACAGAACATTTCTGAGAGTGTAATGGAGCTTTAAATTAAACTTTCCAGAGAACTGTTTGAAATTGAAAGGCAAATTCCCAGGTAAGCCTGCTGCGGAGGATGCTCTACTGAAGCCCACACTTCTCTCCTCATTTTTCTTGTTCTTTAGTGTTCCATAGCCTATGTTTATGGCTCAGATGGCCTCCTGAAAGGCAACCTAAAGCTATCTAATTAGAAACAAGCCTTAGTTTTGCAATACGTGCTGCTTTTATTTCCCTTCTTTCTTGTTTGCATGAAATACCAGATCTTTGTCCACAACCTGCACGTAAAACTCCCCCCTCCCTTTAAAAATTAAAAAGGGCTCAGTGCCTTTAACCCGGGCAAGCAACCCTACAATAACAAATCATCCTCTGCCAACAAGCAATCAATGGGAAGTTGTAAGCCCATTTTCATGTTCAACCTTATGAAATTAGAAACAAAAGGAAAAATATTAATTATCCTTTGACAACTCATAGACCTTTGTAGGACAGGGCAGTAGAGAACAGTCGGATGTTATGAAATATTGTGAGAAGCTACAGTGCAGTGTTCTTTTCCTTCACTCCTTGTATAAGAACAAGGACTCCTTGAGAGAACTCGTCACTGTATTCAGAACAGCTATCCTGTAAATGTATCCATTAAATTAATGATTATGCAGGACAGGGGAAGAAAAAAAATCTAAACACATACTAGGATCTGACTACTTGTCTTGCTAGCCGTGTTCCAGAGGAAGAATGCAAAGCTGAGTCAGATGTTAAACGGAACTGCACAATCAACGAAAGGACAGAGAAAGAGTAGCAGAGTGGCAGAAACACACACTATTCCTTGTTGCTTATTCTGCTTGGTATGCAATGCCTAATCAAGATCTCCAGAAGGAATAGCCAGTCTTCTGGGATCCTGGAAAAGGAAAGGCTGCCATGTATCCTTGATAACTTTACAAAAGGGATGGGCCTGAAATATACTAATATATTACCTGCTTCTACTATGGTTTTGTTATTGTAGAGTAAGATGAAACTGGAATGACCTAACCAGTTACATAAAACCAGAAAGAGGAACACTATCAAGACAGACACATTTAATAACTCCTTATTTTTCATACCAGTAAAACCTTAGATTGAGGTGAGAATGTGAAAGTTTAATTTTTTCCTCATCATTGAGGTGAATTCATGCTTTTATATGTCACTCAGTTCCGAGTAACAAGGATAAAAATCAATAGTAAATTAAAAAAACTGGGTTTTTTTAAAATCAAATGTTATTTAACCAAGTTTATTTATAAAATATAGGCCCATTGACAATTAAATTTGAAATTGATAACGTATGTTAAGGCCCAATTTAATGTATGTTAAAATAATTGAAACTACATTTAAAAGATCTTGGTCACTCATCATCCTCCTGATCATTGCTTTCTGCTGCCACCCTGCTGGCTGTTTGTCACACCTCTTCGCTGGCCACTGGTCACGTATTGCTGCAGCTGCCCTGCTAGCCATTCATCTCACCTCTTTGCCAATATCCTGCTGGCAACTCATTACACCTCTCTGCCACCATCCTACTGGCTCTCAGGACACGTCTAGAGTACATGGCTCCGTCGACGGAGCCATGTAGATTAGGGTTGTAGGCAAAGGGAAATGAAGCGGCGATTTAAATAATCGCTGCTTCATTTAAATTGAAATGGCTGCCGCGCCGTGCCGATCAGCTGTTTGTCAGCACAGCGCTGTAGTCTGGGCGCTCCGCGGTTGACATCAAAGGCATTTGTCAACCTCCCCGGTATGCCTCAGAGGTTTTTTTTGAAAAAAGGCTGTTTTTCCAAAAAAGCTTCACTTACGTCCACACTGCAATTGCATTCTTTTGAAAAAAAAAAATCAAACGAACAGCGGGGCTTTTCCAACATTGGTAAACCTCTTTCTACAAGGAAAAAGCCTCTTTCTATGAGGAAAAAGGCATGTGTGGACGGGGAAGAGGGAGTTCTTTCAAAAGAAGAGGAAAGAGGAAAAAGCACAGGTACCCTGGTGGCCACTCTGTCCATAGTAATCACCGCTTAAATGCGAGATGTCCATTCAGTATGGATGCTATCTTTTGAAAAAGCAAGATTGCTTTTTCGCTGCGCTTTGGCAGTGTGGACGCGCTCTTTTGGAAGAAGTTTTTTCAGAAGATCTCTTCCGGAAAAGCTTCTTCCGAAAGAAGCCTGCAGTCTAGACATAGCCTAGCAAGTAGGGTAGATGAGACATTAACATCATAGAAGAGGCACCTAATCATGCCTATTTATCTCTGTTCTTTGAACAGTGTGGAGAACTCATCAGACCAGTCCAGGCAGGAAAAGCCTCAGTCTCCTGACTAGAAAAAACCTCCCCTTACCTCTCAGAGATCTGAAAGTTGAGCCCCTTTGCAAGATTCTTTCTGCTAACTGTGAGCCCTTTCATTTGGAACAATTTAGCACAGTCCGACTTTCCTGTATTCCTACAAACATTGGTAACCATATTTTAGCGATCCCTGCATTTATTACAAACTTAGCTGGTGTTGGGTAACAAATTAAGTTGATAATGAGCAAAATACCACTCCACCTGCAGAGTAGCTAACAAATCTAACCAAAGCAGGAACAAACTGTATTTACAGACATGGTTTTTCTCCCATTTTAATTATTCCTTCAGATCCTGTTTACACTTACGAAACCAGTTTTAAAAGCAAAACGTGTTTTGATAAGTGTAAGTATCAGCACTTAAGGTAGTTTTATTTAATAAAAAATTAAAATGTGTTATTTTAACAGATATGAGTCCTTCGTTCTCTAACTCAATACAACCCTTACCAATGTTACTAACATGGGTAATATTCTTCTTACCACCAAATAGAGAAAGAAAATGGACTCACTAAACTATTGCTGGTCTCTCTGACATGTATTATTTGATCTAGTTAATAGTGAGTGGTTAGATTTTCTTCATTATCCATTAACTTGTAATCCCCATAAGAGATGGTACCTATCATTCCCTCCCTCCCCCAGCATTTTGTTGCTTTTAGAGTTAAAATTAATGTTTTCCTACACTTTTCTATCCTTAGCTATAAGTCACTAACATTGATAAACTGGAAAAGGTTCACAGTACAGCCATGAGGATGATTAAACGGTTAGAAAACACCACTTTACAGTGATAGACTCAAAGAGCCCAATCTATTTACCTTAAAAAAAAGAAAGCTTAATGTGTTGCTTGATTACATCTGTAAGTATCTATCTGGGGAACAAATATTTAATAACGGGCTCTTTAGTCTATCAGGGAAAGGTGTAACATGATCCGATGGCTGGATATTTAAACTAGACAAATTCTGACTGGAACTAAAGTGTACATTTTTGACACTGAGGAAATTAACCATTGGAACAATTTGCAAAGGGTCATGGTGGATTCTCCATCACTGACCATTTTTAAACCCAAACTTGAACATTCTTCTACAAGATCTGCTCCAGGCACCATTTTGCATAAGGTCTATGTCCTGTTATCATATAGAACGTCAAACTAAAAGATCACACTGGTTCCTTCTTATCTTGGCAAATGTGATTCTTTAAGGACAGAATATTTCCCTTACTTTGTTCATATTTTTATCTTGAAGATATTTAGAGTCTCTGCTTATGTCCCCCTGGAGTAGTCTTTTTTTCTTTCGATTATACATTTAGCTGTTTCAGTCCCTCTGATGCCAAAATCTTTATGCCTTGCAAGGCAGAACACATCCAACAAATCATTGATTTGCTGTTTAGTAGTAACCCCCAATAAAAGTCACCTTTAACAGCACAATACAGTCTTAGTTTCCTCCCTAGAATTCTCTCTATTCCAAGCACAATTGTCAGGTCCTTGGGTTTCATAGCACATTTTCATGATGAATAGCAAATTCTCCAAAGAGCTGAAGTTAGGGCTGTCTCTGGTCAAGAAGAGTAACCTTTCAGGAGCCTGAATAGAGCAAAGAATGATTAGGTATGTTATTCTGCAACTCAGCAATTATTGACTGGATCATCTGTATTATCTGGGTCTCATGCTACAGTCCTTACTCCCATAAAATTGCTCAAAATTCAGTCAGTTGCTGGAGTAGACCACCACTGAGTGAAGGAAGCAATCCAAGGGGAGGGGAGAGAACATTGCAAAGAAACGAAATTATTTCTTTGCATTGGTCTTCACCACAGAGGATGTTGAGGAGTTACATACCTGAAGTGAGCAGGTCTCAGGTAACAAAAAGGAAATACTGTGAGAACCTGCGATATCTAACACAGTGCTAGAACCTATAAATAAAATGAAAAGTAACAAATCCTCAGGATGTCTGAGAATTCAAGGGAATTGCCAAAAGAAGCCACTTAGCTGCTAACAAATATCTGCCAAATTTCCATTAAAATCAGCTGCTGATATTAGAGGATAGCAAGAGGTGTAACAATCAAGGGTAATCCTGATAATTACAGCTCATTAAGCATCATTTCTAGCCTCTAGTGTTCTATGATTTAGTACCAGGTAAACTGGCTGAAACAATGATTAAAGAGGATGTTATAGAAAACCTAGTTGAACAGGGAGAGAGGGAACAAAATGCATGATTTCTATAAAGAAAAAAGTCAGAACTATCTAATTTATTTGAGTTCATTTGAACAGGTCAGCTAAAACAGTGCTTGCTGAAGAACTGATTGATATAATTTATTTGGACTTCCAAAAATTTTTGATTAAAGCTTTGCTTAAGAAGTTAAGGGGACTAAGTACTGAGAGATGAGATCCTTATACTGTCAGGGGTAAGAAACAGAAAACAAAGTAAGATTAAAAATGGAGGAGATATTTGTACATAGAATGGGGCAGTTGCTCAGCTGAAGTAAGTTATCATAGTTTTTTTAACTGCAACAGAGCTATGACAATTTACACTAGGTGAGGAGCTGCTCCAGTGTGAACTAGGGATGTTAAATATTGGTTAATTGAAAAGTTGAGTAATCTCAATAATTCTTATTGGTTAGTTGACTGTTCTATAGTCCCTGGGGGCAGGGCCGGCAGGCAGTGCACTCCATCCTCATTCCTGAGGATGCCCCTGCCATTCCACGCTGCTGCCTCTGTATCTGAGGCAGCAGTGCAGGATGCTAGGCGGGAGCGGATGTACAAGGAGAGCCAGTTTAAAAACCAGCTCCCCTCACAGACTGGCTGAATGGGGTGGCAGCAGCGGGGTGGGTCTGAGCTCCCGGACCTGATGTGAGCCAGGCTGCCTGCTCCTAATACACTTTAAATACAGAGCCACAACAGGTAGGTCCCAGACCCATTCCAAGCCAGGACTGAACCAGCCTGCTGGCCAGCCTGCTAAAAAATGTACTGGCACGCGTGCGTGTGTGCGTGGGGGGAGGGGTAATGCATGTAGTCTATAGCATTAACCTATAAGCTTTTGCTTATTAATTAATCAACTATACTATTACATCCCTAGGATGAGCATCTACAGTTCCATTTGAAAGGAAAAAAATACATAAACTCCTTTGCTTCAGGGCATAAGCCAATCCCTAGTTGCTGAGGATTACAAAGAAGCTTTCTCTCTGGGCAGATTTTATAACAGTTTCATTTCAGGGATCCTTTCATCTTCCTGCAAAGCTGCTCATACTGGATATTCCTGAAGTTGGGATAGATGATTTTATTAGCTCAATTTAGTAGGGCAGTTACTGGAGGAAGCAGAATCCAGGTCACCAACTTCCTCTATTTGCTGCCTGCAGACCCTAATGTATACAAGTGTCCATCATCAGAAGTGTAGCTTTTTTACTAATAAGTAAATTGGTCAAATGACAATTCCATATCACTTTTAAGTCTGCTGAATTCAGCACAAAATTGTGGGGGGAAAAAATCAATATTGGAACTCTGAGATCAAAGGAAAAGGCATCCAATTAGATTCAATGGGACTAGTATTTCATCTTAATGCTTTAAACTTATATGGTTATTATACATTTCATTTTTAATTATTTGAATATACAGCAGTAGAGACTACTACTTATCAGGAAAACAAGGCAAGTTGCCCTTTGATAACAATTTCAAATTTTGCTATGGAAATGTTGAATTTATGGCACAATAACCACCAATCTGTGGATATTTAAAATGCTGATTCTTTATGCAAATTGATTTGTCTTTTAAGCCATAATAAAGACACAAAAAATTCAAATAATGCAAACAAGTTGATACATGAAGCTGCATTTGTTCTGTGCGTCTAAAATAGACTATATTGCTATTCACATAAAAGAGATTTTTAACAGGTTCCTCATTTCCTATATTGTATTTAAGTGTAACACACAAAAGAGAAAGACAGGCAAACACATACTACCTGCAGGGAAAGAGAAATATCTTATGTTCTCTGATATAGTGCCCAATATCTGACTACCAGGTAAAGATACTTTTCTTGTCAAAACAAAAACAATCCTCAGAATAATAACAAGCATGTGATACAGATGTTGTTATATTTTATCATAGAAGCTGAAAAGCTATTGATTTCCTGATTGTATCTCAGTTGAGTCAAAAGGCCATCTCTCAGAAGAGCAGTTTTCCCAAAGACAGAAATTGAATTGTACAAAGGACAACTGCCAAGTTCCTCCATCCTTCAAATATCTAGCTTCTCACTTCTTCAAATACCTAACTTGGCAGCCAAAGCAAGACAGATTTTGAGGCATTTTGGGGATAATATTGTCTCCTTCTTGGGTGCAACAATCCAGACCAGTTAGGGGTGGTGTCACCAGCTGCAACGTGGGGTACTTTGTAACATTTTGGTTTTGTAGCTCCCAACCTGGGACACTCACAAATAGCCTACCTGCATGCAGGTCAGACTATGAGTGTCTCTCAATAGCTGAAGCCCTGGTCAGCAGCTCTGATCCCAGAAGCCTGTCAGCAACACACCAATCACATTCTGGTTTCCCTCAGCCTTGATTACTATTTGTAGAGTTACCTCAACATACTCCCAGTCCCAATTTTTCCCCAAACTGTGTATTCTGCACTTTCCAGCCCTCTCCTGGACAGTTCAGAAACTAAAGGTCCATTGCCCCTGTAAAGGGCCAATATTCCACAGTTGGCTTACCAATCAGTTCAGTTTAAACGCAGCACTGGACTGGTTCAGGTTAAAAATAAAACTACAAGGAGATGGGGTTTTAGTCAGTACAAGTATAAGATATTAAAGTTAGAAACGGCTACAGGACAAAGATAAAAACACTCTCTAGTAGCTAAAACTTAACAAGCTAGACTTGGTTCAAAGTAAATCTTTACAAGAAGTTTCCAGCAACATGACTCACCAAAGTCTCAGGTCAGGATCAAGCCCCAAAGGCTAGTTGCTTGGTTTTCTTAAATGAGGGACAGATAGCTTGTTGTGTTTTGCCCCTCACTTTCATAGTCCAGTCACCCTTGAAATGTATTTTCCCCAAAGGTTACCCTAGGTAAAGCTCATTCCAGCTGTGAGAAAGGAGACTTGGAGTTTAGGTGAAAAGAGACTTCCATGTGGCTGTTTGCTAAAATGGAAATCAATTTGTTCCTGTGTTATGCTTATAAGAAGCACCTGGGGGAAAGGAAATATGCTGTGTTTATTGAAAGTACAACATGAAAAGCACCATATGCATTCATACACACATAGGTTCTGCAGATGATCTTATAGTTAACAGCTGTCATGGCTCAAGTCAATCTATTGGCCAGTTAGATTGAATAAGAGTGAAGAGCTGGGGTCTGTAGATTGCAGTTCAAGGCTCGGCTTTGTAGAACCAAACCCAGAGTCCTATGGCAAGAACACACCATTTTTATACTTGTAAGATCTCATTTGAGTCTATGAGTTTTTGCAATCTCATGCTGTAATCCTTGATGTGTTAATTTGGAGGATGGGTCCCGCAGTTGTCCTCCGATGTTTATGGACATGCAGCAACTCTTGATGTCCTTTGAGGTTTATGATCAGGCTTCCTTCTCTTGTATGTCTTCTTATCTTTTGGGAGTGCCTGCCTATCTTCCAAGGTTCATCAAGTTTGCTAATCTAATTCATCGAGCACAACGGATGCTCTCTGATCATCTACAAGTTTCTCATGTCTTCTTGACCTTCTGGACATTTGTAATGGCTTTCAATTCTTCCATTCACATGAAACAATTTACAGATAATTTCCTGTTAAACAATTTTGCAGAGAATTTCAGACAAGTTTACATTTTACAAAGGATTATATCGTTACTAAAGGACACAACTTAGTTTGCAATGCAGACAAGAGGCACAACTTAATTTGTAATGCTGACAAGAAGCAAGACCTTATGGAAAATATTGTTTAATCATGAAAGGCAGCTGGCAGAGTCAAACAGAAGCATTCAGAACATATAAACAAATCATTAAATAGGACTTATTACTATCATTATACTTTTATTCTTATACCAGCACTAAAATACTGTATTTTGGCTACTCCTGCCCCCCTTCATTACCAAACTATGGCCATTTGGTAGGTGACTGCCAATCAACTTTGATGACACTTGGCTAAGGTGTCAGCTTGTCTTTGTAGGGTAAACTGAGGCAGTCCATGCTATTTCACTAAGGACCCCTATTCAGTCCTAAAATTTGAGACAGGCCTGTGAACTGAACAACACAGCACAGGCAGTTAACATGACCCTGGTCACCCTGTCAACCACATTCCAAGGGGCCTCACCAGATAAGGCCATCAGGTACTAAAGCAACCCTGTTAATGTTAGTGAGTGTGATATGTTCTTACTGTTTTCCTTTAATCCTAGATAATCCAAGGATCACGTAAGCTCGAGGCGGCATCATCCTCCCGTAGACGCATCATAACTTATATAGACAAAAGTTGCCATTGAATTGTCTGTTTTGTTTATGTTGGCTTATTTAGCTTGTTAGAAATAACTACCTGTATTAAGAGATAAGGTGTTTAATTGGCGATGGGTGGAGATGCTGTGTAACCTTCATAGTTTATTGGCTTACATGCTCATTTCATCGTGCTGCTAGAACCTATTGAATTGCTTCCCCTCCGTCCATTAGCCCCCCTATATAATGTATTATAATGCTTTGCTTAACCAGTGTTAGCCAGCTTAACCCCTGGTGACACTCCACCAGCACTGTGTGTAATAAATCTCTTGCCTGTTTTCACCGCATCCAGAGTATCCAGACTTATTTCCAACATCTTTTATCTTTGAGAAACCAATTTACTCCTCCTGAGACAAGTCTGCTAAGCATATCATAGTGATAATTTCAGTTTATGCTAATAACTCTTAATATACATTGATTATTAGTTTTTAAATGTTAGTTTTTATATTCGTTTTAAATTATACATTGCAGGGTATATTTTACACACAAATACAGTAAAGTGCAGCATGTGACTACAGGAGTGCTTTTGGTCACAATGGGGACATTTAAGAGCTGTGGGCTCTGGTAACATATGTCTACACTGGTGCGATCTTGAGCAAAAGCGGCCACTCTTGTGCAAAAACTTGCTGCCTGTCTACACTGGCCGTGTGTTCTTGCGCAAGTAAACTGACGTTCTAATGTATGAAATCAGGGCTTCTTGCGCCAGAACTCTGACGCTCCTGCTCAGGAATAAGCCCTTTTGCACAACTGTTCTTGCGCAAGAGGCCAGTGTAGACAGGCAACATGAATTTCTTGTGCAAGAAAGCCCTATGGTTAAAATGGCCATCAGAGCTTTCTTGTGCAAGAGAGCGTCTACACTGGCATGGATGCTCTTGCGCAAAAGCACAGCTCTTGCGCAAAGACACATGCCAGTGTAGATGCTCTCTGTGGAAGAGTTTTTGCACAAGAACTCTTCCACAAAAGAGTTCTTGCGCAAGAAGCTGCCAGTGTAGATGTAGCCTTGGAGTTTTGATACACAGGAAAGCTTTATGGTTTTGGGAAGCCACTTTGAATCAGACTTTCTTTGATACACTATGTACAGAACCCAATAATAAAGCACGTCATTACTGACAGACAGATAAAAGGTCTTTGTTGACCTCCAAGTGCGCACAATCTGACTTTAGGGCCATTTATGGCAAATTCAGTGGTTTCACAACACTCATCTTCTAATATATATGTATTATCTACCCACATATGTTATATACTCCCAAATCTGTCAGGAATATGAAAGACAAGTCTGAACACAGGTCTGGAAGCCAGGAACTTCCAAGTTTGAATTCTGTCTCAGACACTGAATCCCACTGTATCATTGGAGAAAACAGCCCTTAAGACAATGTCCTGAGGCGTTTCAAATCTTCAAAACTGGCCCATTTCCAGGGGTTTATTACACAGAGTTTGCAGAGATTTCCTTTTCAGTTAACCCTTCCATATACGCACAACTGTAGTTCTTAACAGTGTTTGGAGAGCATGTCCCAAACTGTTGCAGTGACTGATATTTTTCTCCCTTTCCCAATCTTGCATAAGATAGGGAATTCTACAAAAATTTCTTGGGAGTTCCATCCTTTGCTCCTCTAGCCTTGCTTGACAGCTCAGAGAGAGAGAGAGAACCAAATCATTCTCACTATTTCTCACCTCCTGAAGGTGCAACTATGCTCTGATCCACACATTGTGAACTGAGGAGTTACCTGCATCATTGACAACATGTACCTTAGTACATGAAAGAAGATATGCAGCTACCAAGAGTGGATGAAAGCCTGAATAAAAATACACACACTCAAAAGGCTGATGGCTTCCACAGGCCCCTGGGCAAAGTAGGGGGTTGGCTTTGCACCCTGAAAGGGGCTGGGCCTTGGGCAGGAGCAGGGCAGGGGGGCAGCCAGCCCTCAATGCCACATGGAGTGTGGCACTGGGCCCCTCCCCAGACTTCAGAGCCACACGGTGTGGTGCTCCAGTGTTGATTTAAAGAGCCTGGGGCTACCACAGTAGCAGCATTGGCAGCCAGGAGCCCCAAGCCTCTTTGAATTGCTGGCAACTGTCCCCTTTGCACACCCTGTCATGGGCCTGCATGTACTTGAAGAAACTCAGATGAGACAAAAGGACAAAATGACAAGTAAGGTAGCCGCTAGGACCTGGTTCTCTCACTTATCCCACACTAGATTATAGCAGAATGTGAAGGTAACAAAGTAAAACTGATGTAAGGGAAAGAAGGTACGATCCACTTTTTGAAAAGTTAATTCCCTGGTTTAGTTTGTTTTTGTCTGTAATTGGGTGGGGACTTAGTGTAAAGCTCTCTCCCAAGAGTCCAATTCTGCCATTGTAGTCACTAGCAAAACCACCATTAACTACAGCAAGAGCAAGATTGGACTGCTTGTGAACATTTTACTATTGCACTAAATTGAAATAAGAAAACTTGTATGTTTGTATTGTAGAAAAATGAGACTATTTTTAAAAATACAGGATTTAGAATCTTGGGATGATGGTGAGAACTAGAGTTTATTAGCAAGTCTATTCTCTGCCGGACAGTCTAAGTAGCCCTGCTGTGTCTTTTTTCCTAATCAGCCTGTGGATTAAATGAAAAGTTTTCCTATTAAATGAGCCTTCAAAGAAAGTCTGGAAGAGATGAACTATTTTCATTTTCTAAAATGACTTGAGTCCTGTGCTTCCCCCTCCCTCTCTCGAGAATTGAGACAAAAGGAAATCTGTAGAGCAATAGGCTAAGTCTCAGGAGGCTAGATTGGAATTCTCCCTTTTGGTTTTGAAGACTTTGAAATAGACAAAGCCACAGTTGGTATTATGGATGTATGAGAGACTACCTGCAGCCAAAGTTGCATCTCCTTCTCTGCTCTCCCTTACCTTCAGTCAGCTCCTATCTTTTTCCTTCTCTTTTCACCTTCCTAGCTTACCATAATTCATCCTCCACTTTGATCCTCCATCTGTCTCATTTTTCCTTCTACTCCCACACCCTTCCCTTCTTTTATAATGACTCCTTCCTCAAACGGCAGCTGCCCCAATGCTCTGCCCCTTTGTATTTCCCTTTCCTTCTTAACACCGTCTGCTTCCTCCTACTCTCCCCTCACAAAACACCATGTTTAGCTCAAATGTGTTTCGCTATTTCTTTCCACAGGGTAGCTGCTTGTGGGTTGCTTTCTAATCTCCCAAGACCTGATTTTTTTCATACATTGGTCCTGTGCTGGTTTTGTGCATCTTCCTAGGCAATACTGAAGATGAAAACAATTCTGATTCTATTGGAAGTCATTGGGAGCTCTGCCAGGGACTTCAGTGGTCCAAGGTGCAGCTCTATGAGAGCTGATCCATAACTATGTTTAACAGGGTGCCACTCACTTCCCATGAGTGCCCCCATCTGGCTGAATGTGCGTGCCTGCACTGCCTCAGTTTTCAGCCTTTTTGGATACTCTGCCCTCTGGCCACGTCACACTCTTTGTGAATCACAACCTTTCCAGGATGCCCTCTGCCAGTGTTCATCTTGTCTTTCAGTTTGTTTCCCCACTTGGATAGAGTGGTATCTCCAGGACTTCCCCTCCTGGAGACAGTGTCCTCACCTTTACCTCAGGGCTCTATCACAATTCATCATAGTCTCTATTCAGCTCTCCACTTGGAGCTCTCCATGGTACTGCTGCTCCCTCAGCCATCCAGTTAATCCCTCCCCCAATTTTCACTCCTTCAGGGCTCCAGAGACACTGAGGTAACTCTGGTCCTGCAGCTTCTTCTTATAGGCTTTCCTGGCCCCTGATAGGCTGGTTTCTCTGCAGCCACTCCAGCCTCCTTGGAGGACTTCTCTATGGTCCTTTTCTGACCTCAGAGCCTAGTCCTCCCCATCACACCATGGCAGAATAATGATAGAAGTGAGTGCAGATGTTACAGATTCTAGTCCCAACTCTGGCATATGTTTTCCTAAGTGCTTGTGGTATGTCACTTATTTCAGTCCCTGTCTCCAAATCTGTAAAATGGGGATCAGTTCCTTCTCACCGTGAGCTTAATTTATTAATATTTATAAAGTACTATGAAATCTAATGGAAGATATAGATAATTTAATCTATCCATAGTTTGAGAAGACAATCATTTCTCTGGCTTTTTAAAAGTTTCTCTTTATGCCTGCAAGGCATGTAGTTTCTCTTATTCACAGTCCCTGCAAAACTTAACTAGACTTCATAATCAATAGGGTGAAAAGTGTGCTTAGCTCTGCAAAGTTTTCACTGGACAGAATCCAGATTCAAATCTTAGTAATCATTTTCTAAGATTCTGCTTTTGGAGAGAAAGTCCATATTAAATGTTGTGTTGCTGTGGTTATCTGGTTTTGGAAGATAGCTGCTATCTTGGAATCATTGTTGACTAGAAGCACTTATTACAGAAGTGAACATTCCTTTGCTTTACACTGTGAATAAATACCCATGTGCTAAAGGTGAGCAAGAACCTGCTTCTGTTAGTGAAGATACATTTCTTATAGTTATTATAAGAAGGTAGAACTGAAGATTTCTGAGCTAAGATTTTTGATGTACTAGGAATACTGATTTTCAGGTAAATATTTTACTTAGTCTCAGTTTTGTTATTAATCAACTTAGAAAGATAACTGAGGAAAGAAGGAGAACAGGAATTTGGAAATTATTTTGATACTTGAAGCTTGCATTACAAGTCAGTAAACCCATGAGTAGAGCATTATAAAAAGGAGAGAAAGACAAGGCTACCTATAGGCAGAGTTGTCAAGCCCACAGGGAGTATGGCAACCTGAGTTTTTCAGTGAGAAGTGGTGGGATGGGGGGATGGAAAGAATCACACAGCCTTCAAGACAAGGCAATAAGAAAGATCTCACATAAAAACCTTATAGGCTCTCTCATCAGGAAAGAGGGCTGACTGGCTTCTAGTGGAGATAAGATTTTAGTATTCAGATCTATATTGTTTTCAACCTAGTTATAATTCGGTCTCTAGGATATACCACCCAGGAAATGGACATTCTTTGAGACAACTGTAATAGAGACATTCCTCAAAAAATCCATCCCCATTTTCAAATAAGACCCAATAAGCACTGTTTCAGGGCACTATAGCAGAGTTTTCATGAGTATTTCACAAGGCTGGAGTAAACTTACCAGTTTGGGCCCAATCTCCTCACCAACTCCTTACAATGATGAAAAAAACCCCATTTAAATCATATTTTACTTGACCTTAAAAAATGCATTGACAGAGATGTGTTTCAGGAACGGATGCCCATATCACTATAGTAGAGGTGTTGCAAGTTCACCTAGGGCATGTTTACACTAGGAAATTATTTCAAAATTACTAAAATTGATTTAACTTCTGATTTAACAAAATCAAAATAGCATGTCCATCCTACGGGGAAGGCTTGAAATTAGTCTGAGGAAGGCTCCCTTAATGTGTATATGCTACCTCATGATAGAGCACCCCAAAGTAATTAGGGGGACGGACAGCACAGTGGTTTGAGCATTGGCTTGCTAAACCTAGGATTGTGAGGTCAGTCCCTGAGGGGGGGGGCCATTTAGGGAGCTGGGGTAAATCTGTCAGGGATAGTACTTAGTCCTGCTGTGAGGGCAGGGGACTGGACTCAAGGTCCCTTCCAGCTCTATGAGATAGGTATATCTCCATATTCTAGTCTGGATTTGCACCATCTCTTACCACAAGTCTTTTGTCCAACTCCAATTCTATCATTACAGCCTCTTCTTACTCGAGTTCTGGACCCTCCCACAGCTCTGCTGATGCATCTCAGGCCTGACATGAACTATATGCTGCTTATTCCACTCCCAAGCCCCTTGAGTCAATTTGTTGTTATTTGGGGGCTTACACAACAGAAACTAGAATCAAACTTTCCAAACAAGCCAAAATTTGAACTTGGGTCTCCAGGCTAGAGCGACAATACATTGCATCATCACTGTGTCCATGAATCTGGTATCTTTGTTCACATTTCCAGACTCAACAGTGACACTGGACTTATCTGAAGAACCCAGCTTTCATATTGGTGCATGCTGAACTCTTGAGCCTTTGTTAATTCAGCTTGTAAAGAAACCCTAGTAAAAAGTAAGACTACCTCTTCCCTCCTAAAATCAAATGAATATTTGTCCTTGCATAGGCTCCTGCAACTGCTCTCTCTCAATATTGATATGGAAGTTGTTCCCCTGCCCAATAAGCTTTGCAGCATCACATTCAACCTGTCAGAGCTCATTTCTGGCTCATTATTCTGGGGTCTGGAACTCTGCCATCCCATCTCCAATGGTGCAGAGGCACAAGCTCCCTTGAGGTGCAATCTGCTTCTAAATCTGTCTTCAGTCTTACCTTACAAAGCTCTGCCATCCAGCAAGGAACATTCCTATATGTACAGGACACAAAGTGGCACGTGCAGCTAGGCCTGAATGTCCATTTTTGTCTGTCCACATCAGCATCTTTGCCTGATTGGTGTGTGTTTTATCTGTGTACATAGCACACATCAACTGTAGTGAGAAAACACATCAACTGTAGTGAGAACCCCTTGGGTAAATCTATCTATCTGTTTTTGAAAGGTGCATCTGTCTGTCTGCCCATCCATCTGTGAGTCCATGTGTTCAAGAACTCCTCCTAAATGGTAAAAGCTAATACCACAAAATTCAGTGTGCAGCTTTCTCTTAATCATAACTTAAAGCAAGACCTGGGTTTGGTTGTGGCAGGATAATGGAATGTTCATGGAATGTAATTGTTTCATATCATACAGAAAGGGAGGCGTGTTAGAGCAGGGATAGTTATAGTCACCACAGGAGCGCAGCAAGCACTGGGAATAAGAAGGACCATTGAGAGGGGCCAGCAAGTGCCCCAGCAAGCAGCCACTGGCCAGCAGCCTGCCCTAGGAACAGCTGCCAGCCCCCATGTAACCCTCAACACCCCAGGCCATCCCCAGGTAATACCACCTGCTCCCCCCCCATCTCTGAGCTAGGCTCATAGAGCACTGGCTGGAAGCCTGAGTGCCCCCACCCCTGGGCCTGTCCCAGGAAGAAGCCAGTGGCCAGGGAGCACAGTCTCCCCCTGGTCCCGGGCCTGTCCCAGGAAGAAGCCACTGGCCAGGGTGCAGTCTCCCCTTCACTCCACGACAGCCCCAGGGATAAGACAGCAGCCAAGGTATGCAGCTTCCCCCCCCAGCCTTGGGTCGGCCCCGGGGAGAAGCTAGTGGACAGCCCCACCCTCTGCCCTGGAGCCCCCATTCTCTCCTTCTGATCTTTCTCTCCTCCCAATCACTTGCCCGGACTCCTGAATCCTAACCCCCTCCTGAACTCCTCCTCACACTCCAACCCTGACTCCTATACCCACCCCATCCCCAGCTCTCTGCCCTGAGCCCCCCCACATACCCAAGCCCCTGCCCTGACTCTTACACCCCCCACACCACCAGCTCCCTGCCTCGATGGACTTGAGTAATGCTGGGTAAGTCTTCTAATACAGTATAAAGTCAGTGATGTTTCCCTAAGTCTATGATGGGTTCAGAGTAAAAGCATGGTGGTAAATGCTACTTTAATTATTTTAAAAGTGTTGATTATTTCAGAAAAGCTTGCTATCCCTACCAACAGCATGTTCTCTTGGGCCATACCCAGACAATGGCAAAATCTGTAAGAAATTTTTCACTTCAGTTTTGTTCTTCAGCTTATTAGCTGCTGTCTCTGCTCTATCTTCACTAATGCTCACCTGTTATACCTACAGAAACAGATATGTCCATGTGCATATTGTAATGTTTCAATATAGAAAGATCAAAAGAATTTTCAAACCATAAGTGCCTTTTAATAAAAAGTTTAGGAAAGAACAGAAGTCAAGTCTGAGAACAGATCACTGCTCTTCAACAAACTGCAGCAACTCTAGAACACAATAGCTCCAAAAGGTGTACACAGTGAGAGTTTGTAGGTGTTGAAAGGTGGAGTACACAAGGAATAAACTACCTGGTGTTTTCAAATCTGCATACATTGTACATATGATGACATGCAGATCATTAGAGGTGCAGATACACATAGCATTTTCCTGCATTACTAGAGGCTTCGGGAAGTTTTCTGTGAATGGCAGAGCAGATAGGTGTGCTATCTACATAAATAGACCTAGTTGTCTCTTGAAGTGCATTAGAAAGCTTCAGCAAATATCTAAGATGGGAAGAAGCAGAGAATGTTAAACAGAAAGAGCAATGACACATTCCACCAACTGAACATGCAAAGGGTTGGGGCTTTATCAGGTATTGGGACAAGACTCCTACATTCCATTTATTCTCTGTCACCAATTGTTTCTTAATATTGGGCAAATTACCTCAGTTCTCCACCAAGAATGTCCTGAAAAAAAAAGCATTCAAGATAGTGGGGATTTCTGTACACTAGGAAACAGATTGAGAGTTTCAGACATACTATTTCACCTGGGACAAAGAGCCATCAGATAGTGATAACTTTTAATCACTAACATTCTAGCTGGATTCAAGGCACCATAATAAAAGCTGGATTCAAAGCACCATAATAAAAGTTTAACATCCATTTCAAATCCCTTAAGCCACCCTACCTCCTTGATCCATTTATTAATGAAGAATACCTGCAAATGAAAATTTTAAATTATTCACTATTTCTTTCCCTTCCCCTCCCCAAATTACAAAAGTAAGTACTGAAGAGAGTAGAACCCCATCCCACAAAACTAACTGAAGCTCCATTGCTTTATTAAGATCAGTCAAAACTAAATCTACACTTACAACAGGAGTAAAATAGTTCAATTAATCCATTATTGAGCCAACCATTTTTTAAGATAATTACTTACAGTACCATCAACAAGGCAGCATCCGGAGTGTAAGATACTGTATTTTAAGCTAACACAGAATAGGATGGCTTTAAAAATCTATTAGCTTCCCCCTTAAGGAGAACTAACTACACTAGTGTAATGGAGCTAAGGCCAAAAGGGCCATAGAGAAGTCCTCCGGAGGCTAGAGAGGCTCTGGAGGAACCAGCCAATCAATGGCCAGGGGGGACTAAAAAAAGGGAGCTGCAGGACTAGAGGTAGTTCAGTTGCACCCTGGACTGGGCGGGCGGGCGGGCGGGGCAGGCAGGCAGGCAGGCAGGCAGCCAGCCAGCCAGCCAGCCAGCCAGCCCGACCGACCGACCGACCGACTGACTGACCGACCAAGGATAACTCAGAGTGGGAAGCTGTGTAGGAGGAGAAGCCCTGTAGGCACCACTCATACACAGAGCGGGGCAATAAAAGGAATTAAAACTATTGTGGGTAGATGCCAGACCTCCCTAACAGAAGGGGGAGGAGTGTAATGGGGGTAGGCCCTAATGCCAAAAAGGCCATAGTGAAGTCCGCCAGGGGACTAGAAGGAAACTAGCCAATCAGAGGTCAGGAGGGACTATACAAGAGGAGCTGCAGGGCTAGTGGCAGCTCAGTGGCAGCCCAGACCTGGAAGGGAGAAGGTCTGCTGTGGGTGGCCGGTGGAGATCTATTGAGAAGGATAAACTAAAGTAAAGCCCTGAGCTAGGGTCCAGAAACTTTCTCTAGGAGGAGAAGCCTTGGAGGCGCCACTCTCCTACTGAGTGGGGAAACAGATTCAGACTGGACTCAGAGGGCACCAGAATAGGCCTCTTTTAGGTGTGTAACCCAGAAGGGATTTGCGATTTCACACAAGACTGTTTGACTTGGAGGGCTGAGTAGCCACAAGGCTTTTAAAAGACTGAGGCAGTGTAGGAACTTGCACTTGGCCAAACAGGGGTGTTTGTGTGAGGTGAGTGCTGACCCTGTTACAACCAGTCTCTTTTTTCCCTGCAGAAACCTCACTTTCCTCCCTGACTCTAGTCCATAGATGTTAGAACAAGGGGTGCTGGGAGTGGTTTTCATTATATACTTTTTATAGTTGGATTCAATGTCTTTCAGCACCCTCGCTATAGAAGCTGTTCCAGCACCACTGCCCTGCTCCTCCATTTTTCTTTCCCTGAGTGATCATCTTCCTACATTCTAAGCCCAGGCTGAAGTACCAATCAGTCAAAGAAGGCACTCTGCAGTTTACAGAGAATCTCATTCTCCCTTTAGTGGACAGGACATTAGACTAGTTTGGCCAATGTTCTTTGCCTGTCTCAGTTCTTATGGTCATTCCTAAGATGGGAAGCTTATGATGGAGCTGGACCATTGGGCAGCTTATTATTGGACGGACCAATATGCACTGCTGACCACATTATCTGTATCAATTCTTGGTGGTACAATGTTTCAAAAAGAAGCATTGTCTCCAAAATACTTTTCTTTTTTACTGCAATTAGTTTAGTGATAGTCAGCTCTGGAGACTAATACACTGTAGTAGTCCACAGCAACCTAGTCACATTTATTTTCCGTGTTGAGATTCCTCAGAGGACACAGGCAACAAAAAAGCAAAATGTGTTCTGTTTTCCCCTGCAGTCTACTGAAGGATAACATTCTACTACTGCTATTAGATCAAGTAGTAGAGATTTGTGCTGCAGTGTCGAAAGCCCCAGGATCAAACCAAGCTGATAGCCCAGCAGGGATCAAAACACAGACTTTCAAATAGGTGAAGAACTCCACAATACCAGAATACAAATGCCTTCACTATGTCTGTGTACTGATCCCATTGTTCATCATGACCAGACAAGAAGCTTGTGCAGCAATCTTACATTTGTGTGAATATATACCGACAAGCTACAATGAAAGCATTACTCAATGCTTTCTTTGCCTCTGTCTTCACGGACAAGGTCAGCTCCCAGACAAATGCACTAGGCAACGCAGCATGGGAAGGAGGTGGACAGCCCTTAGTGGGGAAAGAACAAGTTAGGAGCTATTTAGAAAAGCTAAACATACACAAATCCATGGGCCCAGATTTAATGCATCCGAGGGTACTGAGGGAGTTGGCAAATGTCATTGAGGATCCTTTGGCCATTCTCTTTGAAAACTCGTGGAGATATGGAAAGATCCCGGATGATTGGAAAAAGGCAAATGTAGTGCCCATCTTTAAAAAAGGGAAGAAGGACAATCCAGGGAACTACAGACCGGTCAGCCTTACTTCAGTCCCCGGAAAAATCACAGAGGGGATCCTCAAGGAATCCATTTTGAAGCACTTGGAAGAGGGGAAAGTGATCAGGAATAGTCAACATGGATTCATGAAGGGCAAGTCGTGCCTGACCAATCTGATTAGCTTCTATAATGAGGTAACTGGCTCTGTGGATATGGGAAAGTCAATGGATGTGATATACCTTGACTTTAGCAAAGCTTTTGATACGGTCTGCCACAATATTCTTGCCAGCAAGTTAAGGGAGTATAGATTGGATAAATGGACTGTAAGATGGATAGAAAGCTAGCTAGACTGTCAGGCCCAATGGGTAGTAATCAACGGCTCGATGTCAGGTTGGCAGTCATTTCTAGCAGAGTGCCCCAAGGATCAGTTCTTGGACCGGTTTTTTCAACGTCTTTATTAATGACCTGGATGAGGGGATGGATTGCACCCTCAGCAAGTTTGCAGATGATACTAAGCTAGGGGAAGAGGTAGATATGTTGGAGGGCAAGGATAGGGTCCAGAATGATCTGGAGAGATTAGAGGATTGGGCCAAAAGAAATCTGATGAGGTTCAACAAGGACAAGTGCAGAGTCCTGCACTTGGGACAGAAGAATCCCAAGCATTGTTACAGGCTGGGGACCAACCAGCTAAGTAGTAGTTCTGCAGAAAAGGACCTGGGGGTTACAGTGGATGAGAAGCTGGATATGAGTCAACAGTGTGCCCTTGTAGCCAAGAAGGCTAATGGTGTATTAGGGTGCATTAGGAGGACCATTGCCAATAGATCCAGAGAAGTGATTATTCCCCTTTATTCAGCTCTGGTGAGGGCACATCTGGAGTATTGTGCCCAGTTCTGGGCCCCCCACTATAGAAAGGATGTGGACACACTGGAGAGGGTCCAGAAGAGGGCGACCAGAATGATTGGGGGGCTGGAGCACATGACCTATGAGAAGAGACTGAGGGATTTGGGTTTCTTCAGTCTGCAGAAGAGAACAGTGAGGGGGGATTTGATAGCAGCCTTCAACTTCCTGAAGGGAGGTTCCAAAGAGGATGGAGAAAGGCTGTTCACAGTAGTGATGCTACAAACCTTTACTCACAACTAACATTACTCACATGGCTGTTTGCAAGACTGGAACTCTAAGCATGGAACACTTCTTTAAAAAAAGCAAGAGTTTTAGAAATGCCTTTGAATGTAAATTGCTATGTAGCCTAAACTAGAGAGTTTTTTTTTAAATCTATACATACACACGTTTTTGATGTACCCATTTGTGTTTTGAAGATCATTTAACTTCTTGATCTGGTGAGGTTTAGGAATGCTAGTTTCTTGATGAATCCCTTGGATCTAGAAATATCCCAGTCTTATTCTGTTCTCAGTTACACCAGAGATACTCAAAAATTTGCACTAGTATAAAAGAGCAGAACCAACTCTCAGCATCCCACACAGACTTCCTCCCTATGTGGCCAGACTCTTTTGCTGTCATAGGCTAATCAGCTTGACTAGGAAATCTCTGAAGAAACTAGCAAGAGGCTTGCAAAATCTTTCTCAGACAGAAGCTGCTCTTGCATGTCAGCCTCACAATAAAAAGACCAAGAAAGTTCAAATGCAAAGCAATTGGCTTGGGAAACTCAGCAGCCTGCCCTGTGTTGCTGTATTTCCAGAGGCAACAAACCATGATAGACACACAGGGACCAGTTCACAGTGTCTGAGAGCTCAAACAGTCTGCAGAGGAAAATTAGTGCAGGCAAACCCATCTTATGAATCCATATGAGAGACCAGCAATAAATACATTTAATAAAGTGTAAGATGATTGTGTTCAGTGTGTTTCACGTTGACTCTCTGTGCAAGAAATCGCCCCCAAAATGGGGCTGTCTGTATATAGTTCATTGCATTGCCCATAGTCTGTGAAGCACTAACAGGATGCACAGATCAGTTCACAGAGCTAGAAATGGAGACTCAGCCTTACAAAGTTAAGTGTATGTAACTCACATATAAAGCAGATATCAGTATAGTTCATGGTGGGGCAGGAAAAATGGATCAGAGAGTGATGCTAAGTTCACAAGTTCTGGCTGTGTTCTAAACAACCAAATGCAACCAGCTTGTCATTGGGACATTGACCTTGAAGTGCTCTCCTCTTTTAGGGTGAACAGTCATCTCGATATTATCCAGATCATCCTGATATTAGAGGCTTTGTCTTATAAATGCAACTACAACTCAAGATAGTGTCCTGATTTTTTCACACTTGCTATGTGGTCACCCTATCCTCTTCTATGCAGCAGTACAAACTCATGTGTGTGCTCACATGTGCATGTGCACAATGCAGTGGGAAAAAGAATTAGCAAAGAAACAGATTTCAGTTTCAAGCTTCAGAGGGTTTAATAAGTGCAGCATACCTGTGTCCCTTTAACATAAAAAAAATCTGTTTTCACTATCTGAAACCCAGCCTTTAATCCTGGGTCAAATTTTGCTTTCATTTACACAGATGCAATCTCATTGAAAGCCTTCTACTACCTATAATATGTGGCCACCTCTGGGGGGGTACATTTAACAGATGCAGTACAACAGTTGACAATGAGCAGATTGTACCAGCATAACTGAGAACAGAGTTTAGGCCATTGCTTCTAAATAGTCTCTCCAGAGGGTGCATGCCTCTGTCTCACAGATGCAAACTAAATTTATATTGGATTCATGGGTCTCTCCATAATTTCAATAATTGCAACAGTGGCCAGCAACATGTTTCAATATGTTCCAACCAGCACCTTTTATTGTAGTTTCACGAGAAACATTTCTGTCAGAAAACACTTAAAAGCTACTTACTCTATAAAAACACCCAGTTAAGTAATTACTACAGTCTTGTCAAGAACCTCACATGAGCCTTCCTCTCCTCTTGCCTTCAGTACAGAAATTCCCTTCCTAAGGAGCTTCTTCAGTCACAATTCTTCCATGTCCAGGATGTGCAAGATTTATGTGGGGTGGATTAGTCAGCTGAAAAAACTCATCCCACCCCAAATGTCTTTCACTCAGGCCAAGTCTACACATAGAAATTGGGTCAGTGTAACTACAAGGCTCAGGGGTGTGAAAAATCCACACCCCTGAATGATGCAGTTAAACCGACCAAACCCTGGTGTAGACAATGCTGTGTCAGCAAAATGGCTTCTTCTGTTATCATAGCTACTGCCTCTCATGGAGGTGGAGTACCTACGCCAATAGGAGCAGCCCTTCTGTTGGCACAGATAGCATCTTCACTGAAGAACAGTAGCAGCTGCTCCACTGCAGTGTAGATCTGTCCTCAGAGTTTTCTACCACAGGGTTCCATTCCTGAGATGTTTAGGACACAGTAATTACAAGAAATCCCTTAAAAAATCTCTTCCAGCTTTGGTGACTCCCTCATCCTGTAACATTAAGCCACCTTTCCCTCCCCTGATTAGCTCATTATGTGCCTATTTAGACCATCTGAGCTCCCAGCCATGCTTCATTACAGCCCCACCCTGACCTTGTACCCTGGGTAAGGCCTAAGCAAGGCATTAGTTGCTAGCCTGAGGCCAGGCCTTTAGTTACTGTGACAGTATCTTTTATTATAAAGCAGGGCTGGTAGCAACCCTTCTATGTAAGTTACCCAACAGTTTCCTTTATAAAGAATTCTTGTGACCTGCATTTTTCAACATGGGGAATCCTCTCAGGCTATAATTTATCTCTCTCCAATTTGGCTGAGCTAGAAAGTCTTTGAAAATTCCCATGTCCCTTGTCCCACTTCTGTACCTCAGGGACATTTTGGCAGCCTACCCTTAATCCCTGAACATTCCAAGGCTGGCCTGGAGTCACACTATGCTACTGCCAAATTGACAGCACAGCACTGAGGATGGTAGGGAGCTGCTGAAGAAGGCAGCTGGGCCAAGCTTCACACACACGGCCCATTTATCCTCTCTCTGTGCCAATTTTCCCAACTCTAAGGGAGTGGAAGAAAGGGCCAGCCAATCTGGGCTTCTCTCTGACCACTCCCTGGATTCAATATCTGGATCCAGCAAGCCAACCCCTCCAGTCTGGGATAACAGCCTTATCCTCACCTCCTTTTACTAGCTAATATAATCTGTACTAGAGCGGAATAGATAGCAATCTCTGCTACTATGCTGAAAGGTCAGCATTCAGATACTGCTGTGGATGAGGCTTTGTTACAATTCCACTTAATACAACTTATATTTATCTTTATCTAGGAAATTTCACACAAGTAAGCAAAATTAAAAGACCATCATTGCAGAGTCAAGCAATCAAAATGTAGGAAATGCCAAATTTAGAGCTGCCCATGTAATCTTAATTCTGCTCCCTCGTACATCAGCATGATCAGACAGTTTTTAATTACATGATTATGTTCTATTTTTTTACATCAAAATCCTGCCTTATTCAGTGCACAGGATGCACACACAAGGCAGTCAAATTAAGGCTCTACGAGCAACTGGAAATCTGGTGTTTCCTACCTTCAAAACTTTCACATGCATAAAGCCACTTTCATGGAGGTTTGTGAATTGCTTTCCTCAACCCAATAGTGCAAGAATACTAGAATGAGACCTACTCTGATAGTGGAGAAGTGGATGTCAATAGCCCTGTGGAAGCTTGCAATACCAGAGAGCTACTGATCAGTTGGGAATCAATTTGGAGTGATCTACAGTAGGGGCTGTTGTGATCCAGGCAGCGAAGGCAATCAGTACCCTTCTGCTACAGAGGGTAGTGACTCTGGGAAATGTGCAGGACATAGTGGAGGATTTTGCCACGATGAGGTTCCCTGTGGTGGGGTGATAGATGAAACATACATCCCTGTCTTGGCACCTGACTGCCTTGCCAAAGAGTACATAAACTGCCAGGGATATTTCTCAGAGGTACTGTAGGCTCTGGTGGAGCACAAGGGCCATTTCACTGACATCAGCATGGAATGGTCAGGAAAGGGGCATGACACACACATCTCTAGGAACTCCTGCCTCTACAGAAAGCTGCGAGCTCAAACTTTTTTCCCAGACTGGAAAATTACCATTGGAGGCATTGAAATGCCAATAGGGATCCTTGGTCCAATAGTGATCCAGCCTACCCCTTGCTCCCATGGCTCATGAAGCTGTACATGGGCAGGCTGGACCTCAGTAAGGAGCAGTTCAACTACAGGTTAAGCAAGTGCAGAATAATGGTAAAATGCGCTTTTGTGTGTTTAAAGAGAAGGTTCCACAGTCTACTGACTAGGCTAGATCTCAGCGAATGCAATATTGCCACTGTGGTGACAGCCTGCTGTGTGCTCCATAATATTTGTGAGAGTAAGGGGGAAAGTTATATGGCAGGGTGGGGGTCGAGGTACAGCACCTAGCCAGCAATTATGAGCAGCCAGACAGCAGGGCATTAAGGAGAGCACAGCCAGGGTCACAGCAAATCAGAGAGGCTTTGAAAGAATGTTTTATGGAGGGTCACATTTGAGAGTCATGCATGTTGCTCTTAATAAGGTGCCCCCGCCTTCACTGTGCTTGCCTGTAAACCCCCCCCCCCCTTCAACACAAGCAAAAAAGAGACTTGTTCAGAAATCATGCATTTTTATTTAGGGAACAAAAAAGGAGTTCATGGTGGGAGCCTGGGGAAGGGGTGATCACAATGGTGAGGACAGTTTTTTGCTTGGGGACATATCTCTGGGAGTTGAGTATGAGGCTCCCCTTGACTCTCCCTTTCTGTATTTGAGAGCCCCTGGGAGAGGAAGTTATGGAACTTGGTGAGGAGGGAATGTGGTTCCACAAGGGCTGGAGGATGTGCCAGTGTATGTAGCTGTCCTGGAAGGCCGCCATGTGGGTCATCGCATCTGCCATGGTCTTCAAGACTCTCTCCTGGTTTTTCACTTCCAGCTCCCTGCATGCTCTCCTGTTCTCATGCTCCGCTTCCAGCTTCAGCAGGTTGGACGGTGGAGAGGATTCGGACATGATGGCAGGGCAGGGGCTCATGTGCACTTGTGTGTTCAGCACCTCCCATTTGCTTGGAGAGTGCAACTTTCCTTCCCATGGCAGTATGCATGCAGGCAGGGGAAAGGGGTCCAGCTGTGGTAGCAGAGCAGGGCAGAAGCTCACACCAAGCCCACGTATTTGGCATCCCCCTGTTTGCCAGGAGAATGCAACTTTCCCTTCCCGTTGGAGTGGGTGGGCGGGAAAGGGGAGGGAATCCAGTATGGTGGCAGGGTAGGGGCTCAAGACATACTTCATCAGGGATGAGCAAACAGAGGTTTACTACAGAAGCATCAGCTAATAGCTTCCCCTACTTCCTCCAGATTGCTATGTGAGATATCAGTCTTCTCCGAATTGCATAGAGTGATAAGGAGCAGATGCTGATTGAATATGGCCATAAACCTGGACTTTACATTGCAATGCTTTGTGCTGCAACAATGCCAGACCACTTACTGCTGGCTTGGCATGGGAAGGTGTCCTACCATAGGAGATGGAATAAGGCAGGCCTCCCTAGAAACCTTGTGAGAAGGATTAAAGAGTTCCTCTAGGAGAGCTTTATGGAGATATGTAGGGAGGATTCCTGCTCCATCTCCAGATGCGTTAACAAGCTGTTCCAGGGATGTGGCTGCCACAGACCACTCCTAATCTCCTTAACCCACTTGTAGCATGATAAAAAATGTGAATTTACCAGAAGTGTCCTACCCAGCATCAGTGCCTGGCTGCAAGATGTCCGGGGAAGTGGGGATTTTCTCACCTGCTGACCACTCTCTTCTTCCTCGCAGTTCTCCATGTTGCTGCCTGAGACTGCCAAAGGAGTGTCTTTGGAGGAATCTAACTAAGGAAGCTGGTCGGGTTCCCCACTAGGATCACATGCGGCTGCTCATAGAAGTGGCATGTTTGCCATGATGATCCAGACCACGCTTTGCCTCCTTTGTTTTCTGGTATGACTGCCTCAGCTCCTTTATTTTCACATGGGCATTGCTGGGTGTCCCTGGCGTAATCTTTCTCCTCCGTGCCCTTTGCGATCTTGGCATAGATAGCTGCATTCCTGTTGCTGATTCATAATTCTGGGCATCGGAGCCTGCTGTCACATGTCCAGGGATCAGTGCCTACTGCAGGTGGGGCTGGAGATGGGCACCTGCTGCTGCACACCGGGGGTCAGGGATTAGCACCCAGAGTTGGTGCCTGCTGCGGTGAAGCTGGAACTGTAAGTCACTGCCCAGGGTCAGAGGTCAGGACTGGGTGGGTGGAGCACATGGCCAGTGAGGTGATGCCCAGGGCCAGTTGCTGCTGCCAGGCTCAGTGGCTGGTTCCTGTGGCTGGTAGCTGCCACCAGGGGCATGTCTCAGGGCCAGCACCACATAGCCAGAATTCCTCTCCCCCACACAGCAATGAGGTCTGGGATTTCCTGCACACTCCACGCTGTTGCTTATTTGTGATCCTGGGAACTGCGTGCTGCTCAGGTGTGCTGCCTGCTCTGAGGTCTACTCACCACGCTGTCCACACAGGAAATTAAATTCAAATTTTCCCAGGGCTTTTCCTGTTCACCTGGAGAGCTGGAGAGTTGCAAGTCCTGGCCAGAGCAGTCACTACCAGCTGCTGTGGGACACCTCCCAGAGGCCAAGAACTTCAACTTTCACAGCTCTGCATCTGCACTACTGTAAAGTTGACCATGCAAGGTGAAATTTAGTGTAACTCCTTGTTAAAAGCAGGAGCACCAGAATTGAGTATAACAGTCCCTAAAGTGGATAGAATGGGATTGGTGATGTGGAGTCATTGTTTAGAAATCTGACCTAAGGCGGTTAAGTGAAACCTAAACTACCTATGCAGACCAGGCCTAAGTGGTATCCCAGTGTGTCCAAACAGCCCGCAGCACATTTCAGAAGCATGTGCACAATGAATGATTTGTAAATATAATCCCTTAATGACCCAGTTCAAAACTGCCCTCATTTTAAATCCCACTATATTTTTATCATTTTAATTCACTTCCTCCTTCACTCCCTACACTCTACGCCGAATTCTTTTCTCTTCCGTCTCACAATCTCATCTACGCTGGTGCAAAAGCCTTCTCTCCTATCACTTTTTTTTCATTAAAGATAGTTTTCTATCTCTTTGCCTTGATGACTAAGTTAAGCTCTGATCTGGAAATCTCCCTTTGCAGCCCTCTTAAATTCTCTTTCCTTCTGTGAGACTCTGGAAGCAAGCTATTTAGCTCTGTTAAATATCTTGGGATAAAGTTACAAAGGAAAGTATTATTTTACACAAGTTGCCATTGCAATTTTTGTTCTGGTTTCTAGAAGAAATGTTCCAGCTCAGGGCTATTTTAGACTTTCTAGTAAATATTCTTTGTTAAGGTTTGCTGCGAACTACATGGAACAATAAGAGGATTCAGATATAGCCCTTATTAAGGCTAGTTCTCAGACTCTGAAGGATATTTTTCAGTTCTTAACTAATCTTTTTAAAAAACAAGCACTGCGAAAAGTGAGCAATTTTTCTGTGGCTGGTAAGATGTGGTTTGTGAAGCATTTTGGGGATTCATGTTGAAAAGCACTATCCAGATAAGAATTCTGTTATGATTCTGATATAAAAAATTGGGGTTATAATGGAAATCAGTTTGCAAACTTAACTCTAATTTTTTGATGCAATAATAATACTGCATTTTTCTATTAGCATTTGAAAAGCTGCACTGTCTTGTTCTGCAATAGATAGGGGGTTGTTAATGTGAGGTACCCTCCTGTAATCACACCACTTTCTTCAGTCCTCCTATTCTCCTGTGCAATAGGCTCTCATTCCATCAGTATTTCAGCCCAGGCCTGTGAAATGATAGAAATGTAGGTGCATGTAGGTCATGCCAAATGTGTCCCATAAAACCTTCTGGCTCTTCTCTTAGGGCCTCATACTACTCCCACTGAAGTCAGTGGGAGATTTGCATTGGAAACAGGATCAGACTCTAAGGCAGCTGGGAGGTGTGATTCCCAGCACTAGTAGACAGACGGAGGCTGATGCACTAAAAATAGAATTCTGGATGTTGCCAAACAGGTGGAGGCTCAGGCTAGCTGGCAGCCTCCATCTGCCTGCTTGATCCCTGGGCCTAAACTCAGGTGGCTAGTGTGAGCCCCTACCTGTGCCAAAAAGTCCACATGGGTATTTTTAGCATGCTGGTTTGTGCAAAGCTAGTGTGATTTATAGCATGGACAGACAGATTCACATCTCTCACCTGGGATGTAGACAGACTCTCATTGGGTTAATCACAGTCTTGCAGTAAATGAAACTGAACCAGGCACCTGAATTATAAAGGGCCAGTTAAGACTGACAGGCTGAAGCATGCAGCCACTGCCCCAGATCTCTTTTTCTCTTGCTATAGATTTGATCAAAGGTTTTTTGTTTGTTTGTTTGTTTGTTTTGCCCTACAAATGTTGTCTAAAAATTAGAGCAAGGGGTTTGTAGCCAGAAGTACTCCACTCTACTCTCTGCATTGTTATTGACTCACTACATGAACCTGTGCAGGTTACTTATTCCTCTCTGTTCCTCAGTTTCCTGATTTGTAACATGGAGATATGATAAGTACCTGCATTGCAGAGGAGCAGCAATGTTTAATGTTTGAAAAATCACTCCAAGATCCTTAGATGAAAGATATTGTAGAAGACCAAATTATTAATGTTGCATTTGTTCCTGCTACTTACCATTTTACACCCTCTCCCCCCGCAGTGTATTTTTTCTCTAGTAGTTTCATTCTACCTGCACTCTTGTTCAGAATTCTGCCAGATCTGTCACTTCCACTCATTAAACTGAAATACAGCTCCCAGTTCTGAGAACTCTGCACACATGAATAACTGATGAGCCGCGTATGTACCTGCACCCTCTTCTGAAGTCAACAAGATTGCACAAGTGAAACTGAGAACAGAATTTGCTCCACTATCTATAAACATTTGTTACAATCCCACCATGAATTACTTGAGCCATCCATTTTTCCTAAGCAGGAAAAATCTGTTGCCTTTGCAAAGTGGGCAAAGTGAATTGTGAGTTACCCCTCTGGAGCTCAGGGCTTTCTTGGCTCTGTTTGGGTGCGTCTACACTGCACCATAGGTCGAAATAAGATACGCAATTTGAGCTACGCAAATTACATATCTTATTTCAATGTTCTTTTGAAATAACTTATTTTGTCATTTGGTGCTGTCTACACAGCACTTATTTTGAAATAAATTGCTATTCCAAAACGTTCCTTACTCCTCGTGGAAAGATGTTTACGGGGATGTCGATATAGTGAGCCTGTTATATTTTGAAATAATGGGCTTGCTGTTAAGACATGGGATAGCAATTTAGGGATACCGGAGGTATCCCGAAATAGCGCTGCAGTGTAGATGTAGCCTTTGTGTGCTTTTGTCTGCTGAAAAGAAAACACACTAAAGAGCAGAAGCTACTGTATGGACTGCTGGGGTCATCTACATGGTGGAGTCATCTACATTCAGGAGTCCAGTGGGGGAGCAAGTCTGAGTCATGATGCACAGCTGATTTGTTTCAGGGGGAAGAGGGTAAGGATAAAAGAGTTTTTTGCACTACTTTTTGGTGACTCCCCCCCCCCGACTAACCTAAGGGAAAACATCATAGAATCACAGAACTGGAAGGAATCTTGACAGGTCATCAAGTCCAGTACCCGGCACTCATGGCACCACCAAGTACCATCTACATCATCCCTGAGAGATGTTTGTCTAACCTGCTCTTAAAATTGCCAATGATGGGAATTCAACTACCTCCCTAGGCAATTTGTTCCAGTGTATAACCACCCTGACAGTCAGGAAGCTTTTCCTAATATCCAACCTAAACCTCCCTTGCTGCAATTTAAGCCCATTGCTTCTTGTCCTATCAGCAGAGCTTAAGAAGAGCAACTTTTCTCCCTCCTCTTTGTAACAACCTTTTATTGGTCACAAAGCTCTAGAGTAGTGGTTGTCAACCATTTTTCATTTGCAGAGGCTCCAAAAATTTCGAATGAAGGCACAGATCCCTTTGGAAATCTGCTGTCTGTATATGTAGTTTGAATTCTCTTCAGTTTTCAGGCTAAGCCTTTAGTGGGCCACTGTTTGAGAACCACTACCCCAGAGAACCTAACTGCCATGGAAGTAGTTGTTATAGCCCACACTGTTTGAGAATGAAGAGTAAAAATGGGTCAATGCCAGGGGTGTCCCTGGAGAAAACTCTTATCTACTGGAGGATGACAATTAGGCGCACATGTAATGCCAACAGGCAGAATTGAACCCGATATCTCTGGAGCTTAGGGCAGGAGCTTCTACCACGAGTTAAAAGCCAGCTGACTCTCAGCTAAGGCTGCAGAACAGACTCATTATTCTCTCTGTAAGTGGTCTCAGTGCCACGTGATGGAACAATGCACCACACCCAGAAGTTGTGTGGGTTACACACATAACAGTGGAACATTTGTAAAGAGACACTTAATTGTCACATTGATTAGCATAGTATTAGTGTCCAGATGGGCTTTAGGTAATATGATGATGGGCAGGACCAGATTAACACAGGGGCTTTAGGGGCTGTAGCCCAGGGCCCCAAGCTAAGGTGGGCCCTGCAAAAAGATCTCTGGGCCACCAAAAGTCCAGATCTTTTTGTGGGGTTTGCCTTCGCTGGGGACCTGGGCTGCAGCCACTAAAGCCCTGAGTTAATCCAGGCCTGCCTGGTGGGCTGGAGCTGTGAGTGCCAGCTCGGAGTGATCAGGGAAGGTCCATCCACACTCTGCCCTTGCCGTCAGGTGCCTTCCCACAGCTCCCATTGGCTCTAGGCCTCCCCTCTCCTCTCCAGGACACCTGCTCTAGTTTGGCTGTGATTTAACTTCATGGGCAACTGAGAGTGCTCAGCATCTTGCAGGGTCAGATCTGAGGCTGTAATTGTGACTAGCCCCACAGTCATAGGTGAAACCATTAGCCTCAGCCAGCATTGTCAGCAGCAGGAACATCTCTGCTCACATCTCTCTCATCAGAGAGCAGCAATTCTCTAGCAAGATAAACAAACCTTCTCATTGTTGGTGTCTTCTGTCACCTTCATGTGTATTTGTGGAGAAGAGTCACCCTGTGCACTTGGGAGGGAGATGCAGAAGGAGGTTACTAGTGACTACAGCTTCTTGGGTTGCAGCTCACACTCACTGATTGAATGAGCCATTATGGTCACAGCCCCCTCGTACATTTCATTTTTCAGACAGCATTAACATTACTGGACTGGCATTTTCCATGTAACTCTGCCAAGATGAACTTGAACCACACATGCATCTTTCTTCTTCACATCAGCATGAATCTTTTTTCATTACTTAAATTCCAGGGGTTATTAATCCTCGTGTTTCCAGAGACTGCACTGTGATTATCCTTTTTTTTTTTTTTTTTTTTTGCCTGAGGCTAATGGGACTAACTATAAAACATGATTTTAGAAGAGACCTGAAGGTCCCTGCTATACTTTAATTTTCTGTACCATTTTAAAATTAGGGCCCAAACAGTGCTTGGTCCTAAGCACAGGAGGAAGCTGTGGGGAACAGAAGAGGGTGCAAAGAGCCTTTTCTTCCTTTTACTTACTCTATAAGCATCAGGAATGACTCTGGTCTTTGTGTCCTCAGATCTAATCCCTCCACAAACATTACAAAATCCAGAAGGATTCCTTGCAATGTGTAAAGTTACACACAAGCATAAGTTTTTATAGATTAGCTAGTATCTCACAATTATTACTATATGCATGGGAGCAGAGTGGCCAGTGTTGTAAGGGGTGTACATGCTGATACAATCCATTAATCAGGGGAACAGTCAGTGAAGTAATAGTTTGTTATGTCCCATCCTACTATGCTTTTCATTGCAGTATTCATTAGGTTCATGAATCTCTTCCATCACCTATATGAAATATTGCCACTTCTGGGGTGATTCATAGAGTACAGGAACAATACACATCAGTCTGTGACTAAGCCGGGGGGGAAAAAGTAGAGAGGAATTTTAGGATGACAGAATGAAAGTACCCAAATTGAAATCTGGTAACTACCCCCATGCTCACCAGAAGTGCCATGTGAATATTAAAGACCTTGATTTGAAATCTCATGTTAAAAGATAGAACTTTCAATAGCACACTGTATCTATAATTATGCTACAGTATTGAGTTAGTACAACCCCACAGAGAAGAAAGCCTCTTACTGAAGTATTAATTTCTTGCAATGACTGTTATCCAGTGCTCACTGCTTTGGAAAAATCATGAGATAAAACAAATTAGCATAGTGACTTCACAGCAGAATCAAATAACAAGGCCAGAGGGGTAATGCAAATAATAGTATTAATAATATTAATAAGGGAATGATGAGAAAGAGCAGACCTTGTTTACAAACCAATACAATATGTTCAATAAGTAACAACTGTGTCAAGCTAAAGAAGCTATGATGAAAAAAATAAAGGTAAGCAGGTTTATGTTTCATACCTGACACAAGTAAAGTTTTCTTACTCTGGCAGTTCTACTTTTGACCAGACCTCTTTGAATTAGAGATAGGCAAGCCACAAAACTTAAATCTTGGTTCAGATTTTAAATTCACACTATATGAGGTATGTTCAGGCCTGGATCTTGTATTGAGACCATCTGAAGCTTAAATAACACTATGTCGAAGTCTGAAAAACTTCACCTGCTGTACACTGTGAGGAAATGTTCACAGAAGTGTCACAAATGAAGTGGAAACCAACAGCCAAGGCCATTTTTATATTGAGAACAACTTCCTTCTACGTAGTGATTCATAAAAGGGTAATTCTAATACAAGGCTCAGTATTTGGGGGCTATGTTCCTACTTTCATTATGAAAACAGTTTCACTGGATTAGAGTTTACCACTGCACTTAGAAATCAAAGCTTTAATGGGCAGAATCTATAACAGCAAGAGTTGTGTGTGTGCAGATGAAACAAATAAATCATTCTCCCCTGAGGATTCCTGAATTTCATTTTCATTATTATTATTATTATTATTATTATTATTACTAGTAGCTGAAAGCCCAGCTGTGGAATGAGTGTAATTCATAAAGTCACATGTAAAAAAAGACACCAATGGGGCTCTTGTTTCTAGGCACTGGGTTGTGGTGAGTGATGCTGCTGGTTGCATATCTTCCCCTAAGTCTGTGCACAGCTCTGCCCCCTGGCTGGAGAAACAGCCACCTTGTTGTTATCCTACAGAGTTGTTACTCCCACCTTCTCTGATCAACTTTCACTTTCCAACCACCACAGAACCGCTGGGCTCCACCATTTCCATCTGGTTTTCACAGGGTCCTGTCATGAATGAACCATGTGACATTACCATGGTTGTAGCTGTTTCCGTTGAGTCACACTGTCTCTGGTATTCTAGGCTTCACAGTGACACACAAGGTGACAGTCTAGGGAGGTTTGTGTTGAAGTGGGTAGGTGGTGAATGTGGGGTGTGTGCTGCAGTGAAGGGGCAATATGTGTTTGGGGTTATGGCGTGTGCTGGATGTGTGGATGCAGAAGTGGTTTAGAAGAGCTGTGGTAATTGGGCTATAATCAATCAATGCAGTCTTCCTCATCTAGCCAATGAAATTGTTGCATGCAGAATTACCTGTACAGTCAGGCTGCTGAGTGACTCTGCTATCACTCAGGCTAGTGGTCTAGGGGTCTTGGCTTGACGTAGATACATGCCTTGCGGTCACACAGGTGTAATTCATAAAATCAGAACGACTGAGAACTTAAGAACTGGATGGTAATAAATCACAAATCCCAGTGATGACTGAACCTGATGATATACTGAACAAACAGAGCTCTCAGCCATGCAAGCAGCTGTTTCCATCGTATTGTACTGATTTAATAGCAATTCCAGATTTCACAGTGACACAGAGAGAATCGGAACTGTCCCTCCTGTCCATAGGACAGTTCGGGGTGGCTGCCCCAGGCCCCACACTTTGGGGGGGCCCTATGGTGTCTGCCCCAACAGTCCTATGGATGGGATGGTTCTTCATATTGATGGTAAATTGCGGGGCCCATGGCAGGGATCATCTCGGGGCCTAGCACAGGGTGGCAGCAGGCATCAATCCCTCCCTTTTCCACTGAGGTGGTGGGAGCTGCAGGGGGGCGGAGCAACCCATGCAGAAGGTTGCTCTATCCTGCCACCATCTTCCAACTGGGTCTCTTCACTTCACTGTTGTGGCAGGAAGCAGAACACCCCGTTCTTGGCTCCACCCCAGGCAGGGCACCACCAGCCTCTGTGGGCTCCTGGGCAAGGTATGTGTGTAGGCCCTGGCTCCACACTCCTCAAAGGGGCAGGGCCTCAGAGAGATGGGGTGGGGCTGACTAAGGAAGTGACCAGATGTCCCAACCAAGACAAGGCTCCACTGTGACAGTCCCTGCCCCAAAAGTCTTATAATCTAAACTGATAAAGGTGGGAAGGTCAGAGGCACAAAGAGGTGAAGCAATTTACCCAAGGTCACACAATAGGTCAGTGACACCCAGTGAACCTAGGTTTCCTGAATCCCAGGCTGTGCTCCATCCACTAGAGCACACCAAGTCCTATATTAGCATCAATTTATTTTATACCTTACATCCTGTATGCATAATGGGCTGGAACATGGCTCTCAGGCATTGCACACTGGCTCTGGGGAGGTGTGTAGTACAATGGGAGTCACCCATGGTATGCCAGGGGACAGAGGGAAGCCTGCACATCCACCCAGCACACCAGCTTGACTCCGTTGGCTAGTGGAGGGGAAGTATGGATGGGATCATGTCTTGTCTTTGTTCTGTATGACTGAGAGATGCTAATGTCTCACACAGTCCTAGTATTCTGGGGCTATGTCTACACGCGCGGCTTCTTGCGCAAGTACGGCCATTCTTGTGCAAGAATCTGCAGAGCGTCCACATTGCCCGCCTGCTCTTGCGCAAAGAAATTTACAGTACGGTGTGGTAAGAGAGGGCTCCTTGCGCAAGAGTTCCGCTCTTTTTTATCAGGTGTAAGCCTTCTTGCACAGGAGCTCTTCCGCAAGAGGGCAGTGTGGACACTCGGCAGGGATTTCTTGTGCAAGAAAGCCCTATGGCTAAAATGGCCATCAGAGCTTTCTTGCACAAGAGAGCGTCCACACTTCCATGGGAGCTCTTGCACAAAAGCACAGCGCGCACATGGCAGTGTAGACGTTTTCTTGCGCAAGAGTCCACCAGTGTAGACATAGCCTGGGAGTACAACGACTGTTATCTTGAATACCTCCTTTTCAGGGTGAAATGGCACCAACTTCCTCATTTCCTGGGGGGGTGCTTGACCCCTGCTCTGCTCCCATTCCACCCCTTTCCCCAAGTCCCCGCACCTCTTCCTACTGTCACTATGCCCCTACCTGACCTCCTTCAACCCCTACTTCCTGTCCTGTCTCCCCACCCCCAGCGCCTCCTACACAATGTTGCACTGCTGATCGTGGTGGATGGGAGGGACTGGGAGGAAAGGGAAGATGCTGACCAGGCCTGGTGGGTGGGAGGCACTGGAAGGTGGGGAAGGGAGGTACTGATCCATGGGGCTGCTGGTGGGTGTGGTGCTAAGGACCATTTTTTTTTCTTTGGGCACTCCAGCCCCAGTGCCCCCAAGAAGTCAGTGCTTACAATGCAGATGAAGGCTTTGCATGGCCTCCCATCCCATACTCAGACAAAGTTAGTCCCAGGCTAGCCTATGATGTGCTACTGATCTCCACCCTGTTTCTTTCCGAGCTATACAAGGTGAAAGCTTGCTCTTCCTAACCACATTCATCTATCACTAGACTCCAGTCTCTATGGAAACACGTTATGATATTATGGGCTGAAATAGGGAGGGTGCAAGGTCTGGGGGGAGCTGGTGGTACAGATGAGAACAAATGCTGAACCTTGGAAACATAATATCTCTGTGGAGAGCAATGAAATAAATGAGAGAGCTGAACAGCATTACATGAGAGAGACCTGAAATTAATACCACTTCACTCTTATTAAGATCGACTCATTTATATTTGCCTACTAGAAGACTTATCCAACATTACTTGGGTCCTTCGGGGCTGAGGATGTGGAAGGTGCAGGAGTCAGGGCAGGGGCTTGGAGATGTGGGGGGCTCAGGGCAGGAGTCTGGAGTTGTGGAGGGTGCAGGAATCAGGGTTGTGGGATGAGGAGGGGCTCAGAACAGGGGGCTGGGGACATGGGGAGGAGTCAGGGTTGGGAGGTGAAGGCGGGTTTAGGGGAGGAAGTGGGGCTGCACAGCCCTCCCCCAGGCTTCTCCCCAGGGCAGGTCCAGAGCATTGGGAACCATGAAGCCCAGCTGGCAGCTGCTCCCTGGGGGCAGCCGGGCAGTGGAGGCTGAATGACCTGGCCTCCAGCTGCAACCTGGGGCCAGCCCAAGGCCTTGCGACCCAGCTGGCGACTGCTCCCTGTGGAGTGTCTGGGGCAGTGGGGGCCATGTGGCCCAGACGGCAGCTGCTCTCTAAGAGGTTGCCAGACGACAGGAACTATGCTGGCCAAACCGTAGGGCAGGCCACGGTGTCAGGGACTGTACTGCCAGCCAGTGGCTGCTCCTCAGGGCTGGGGTGCTTGTTGCTCCTTCCCTCCTCTCGCCCTCCCGCCTCTGGCCATTCTGGGGTATAACTGTCTCCAGTGCTTACTGTCCCCCTGTGCGGTCATTTGTGAGTATAACTGTCCCTGCTATCATATCCCTTCCTTTCCATTTGATGAAAAAGAAAACCATTCCAGGCACATCCCAGTGTCCTGGCACAATTAAACCCTGACCTTGTTTTAAGTTATGATGAAAGGATACACAGAGTTCTTGAATGAACGGACTCACAGACAGACGGACAGACACACAGATGCACAAACTCTCAAACTTATATTAGATGGAGAAGTGCAGTCAAATCACAGGCCTATTGGGCTTAACTCGTCAGTGTTTACAAACAGCACATGAATAATGCAGTGATCTGTCATTGGGCAGTTATTTGCTTCATCAGATGGTTTTTATTAGTTTCTTTGAATGAAATGAACCACAAAAAGTGAATAACCAAACATGATCCCTTTGAAATTAACGGTTTCAATAGGATCAGGATCTGTCTTAAAAGAACAAACATAGAAGCCAATAACAAAGTAGTAACGTACAAATTAAACAGGGGTTAAGTAGGCTGTGTTCAAATCTGGTCGGGTTTTGGCCATGGATCAAATTTGAGGCTGAATCAGGAACAGATTTTGTGATCATATTCAATATTATCAGACTGTTGTGGATTGATCTTGCAAAATCTGGGATGATTTAAATGCCAACATTATGAAGAATAGGACATTCCCTGCCTCTCTCTCCCACTCCTCTATTTTTTTTAAGAAGAAAAATTAAATTTGAAGTAATATGGGTGTTTCATGAACTATGAGACTGTAGTAGGCGGTAAGGCCAAAGATCCAAACCTAAATTCTAACAATCTTAATTTAACTTCCTGGGACCATTCTCCTACATTTCCTTATGTCACTGTTACAAATATGCCTCCTCCCTTAGCACTCAGCAGACGTCTGTCTAGATGTTGTCTTCACACCCAGCAGGCAAAATCTTGATTGGTTTTCATAGCAACCACACACCTGTCTACTGATACGTCTCATGACCGAATCCCTGCCATAGCCCATCGACACCTCACAACTGTTACATAAACTGCTTGGTGCATGAGGAATGGCCGGTCGCCTCCAAATCTCCTGAAATACAAGCCCACTAAGGCTCTTGCACCAGAGCAGTATGTAGGGCACAGACTATATTGATGACCTGTTAATATTCAGTGGAAAACCAAAATTCAGTCAGTGAATTGTTGGCTGCATTTCAGAGACTGAGTATATGATGCTACAGTGGTATGCTCATTATAAATATAATAGACTAATTTCCCCGTGAAGAGTCCTGGTGCATACAGCCTTACTTCATTCATCTCCACAGTAGTGTCTTTCACACTTAAGTAACACACAGCATAATCCTGTGAAGTGCTGAGCATCTTCAAGTCCTACTGTCCTCAAAAGGTGGGTCTATACTGCAATAAAACACACATGCTGGCCCATCTCCCCTGACTCAGGCTGTGGCTGCTTGCATACCAGCCATGCGCTGGACCCTGTGAGGGGAGAGATTTCTAGAACCTAGGCTCCAGTCCAAGTCCAGAGATGGACACTGCAATTTCACAGACCCGCAGTCCAAGTCCAGTGATCCCTCATCATCTGATATGGGCCAGCCATGGGTATGTTATTGCAGTGTAGATGTACCCAAACGGAGTTGAGGCAGCCTAGCACGTTGGAAAATCAAGTATTAAAAAAGATACCAGCAATTTTCTAGTATTTATTCTAGATCACTTTGCCACTGTAAGATACTCAAAAGGCAGCTTCCAGCATGGTTCCTGGATGCTGGAAGATGTCTTCTTGTTCTCCTGGCACTGGCAGAGATGTTGCCAATGGGCCACAAGGCTCCTGCTTTGAATTTCATCTGCAATAACATGTAGGATGGATGTGCAGCATCCATTGCTGGACAGATTGTTTGCTTCATGTCTGACCAATATATACTGCAGCTGAGGATGCTCTTAACACACAGACCTGCAAATGTATATTCACACAGGGAGCACGCTATGGCAGATTTTCAAAGATACAAAGTGAATTCATTTTTTTCACTAGTAAATGAGCATGATCCTGTATAAAATGGGTAACTGCACACAGAATTATCAGGGTTACATAGGTGCATCAGATTTGCATGGACACTGCTCAGATACCTGCATTTGAAATTTTGTCTCAAAATTAAAGTGACAGTTCCTCTTTTTAAAAATTCAATATTCATCTACCATTGTTTAAGGGCCTAATATTGGACAGGCTGTAAAACACCTTAAAGAGTTACAACTGAAAATGCTATACAAAGTGGTTATCAGCTAACATAGATTATGCTGCACAGATACGGTCAAATGTGCATTTAAAGGACTCTGCCCTTATGGAAAAGTCCTATGTAATTTAGCAGTGAATATGAAACATTCTATAGCCTTTACAAACTAGCCTACAGACTCTTGTATCCACTGAACTTTATGCCACCTTTCCACCCTCTATGCCAAACTACACAATATGTTCTTAGGCTGTATCTGACGATCTAAGACAATGAGGCTGTAACACAAACCCAGATCAGGCACATCTCTATTGTTCAACTGAAAAGAAAAACAAAAGAAAGAAATTGGAGCTAATGAGTATTATAATGTGTCAGATGTTAGATTTAGTGTCATTCAAAGACCATGGGCAGCAGAGGAATGAAGAAAAATGAAGCCAATTTGTGGCTCGGTATTTATTAGCATTTAGATAATGTGCTCCATCCATCATACACAAGGCTTGTTTCAAAAATACCATTGACCCTGTATTCTGAGTACAGTACTTGGAACCCTTGCAAATCAACTCCCTCTGGTTTTGCTGAAAATAAAAACATTCATCTGGATGCAACCTCTGGATAAGGCATCTTTTTCTTTGTAATGGATATAAAGATAGATTCAATCAAGGAGTTTTAAGAGTAAGAGGCTGCAAATTCCGACAAAGAAATTCACTCCTTCCCACTAACAGAAACCAAAAAGAAAAGCCATAGGACAGTGGGAATAAAGTCACTGGCTGACATACATAGGGTCTATTCAAAGCACCTACACACACGTTCAGCCATGTGGATCACTCTATTAGCTATGTTATTTTGTAGAGCTGGAGAGTCATCTGGAACTATGGAAAAGTGCCTTCATAGGCTCCTAGATCATTCTTCCAGGAGTCTGATTGCTGAAACACCTATACTCTTGTGTTTGTAGTGCTGAGGACTGTGCCCTTAAGGACTGAGCTCTCCAGGGTGTTGTGAAGCTTGTGTTATGTACAGCCAGCTGGAATCAGACACAGAATGAAGCAGATCTCTTGCAAGCACCATTATCACTGAACAATACAGTGCATATCAGTTTAGCTAGGGATCAGAGGCTGTGTATCATGGAGTGAAATTCAGAGGACAGTCTGAACTGGTATAGCAGTAAAGTCAGTGACTTACAGATTTGCTCCCATATTATACAGCCAGGCATTACATCTAAACTTCAAAAAAGTCTGAGGCCACATCTATACTTCAAACTTTGGTCAACAAATTATGTTGGTGTAAAGCTGCCACAGTTAGTACGTTGCTCTTGGGCACTTCACATACTGACCAGGACTGCTAGTGTTGAGGCAAAGTGCAGTGCACAATGGGTAGATAACCCATGGTGCCTGTTTTACGTCAGAAGCTGGGCCAGCCAGACTCTGCTCTCAGGTTCGGAGGGTAACCAAGAAGACACAAACCGCTTAATGTGAATAAATGCGTCTCATAAATTTATTAGATAATAGAAAAAGAAAACAAGAGAAGATATACGACATCCTTTTGGCTTGCTGGGGACTCCGGCTCAGCAAAGGATGGACTCCTGGGCCAGGTCCGAAAGGCACCTCTGTACAGTTCCAGGTCCTTCGGGAAGTCCAAAGGGCATTGGCAACATTAAATGATATGTAGCCTGTACACAAAATCCTAGAAGCAGCAACTAATTCTGTGCTAAAGAAGGAACCCAAACAAACACCTGCCTCTGTGAGCAGTTTCCCACAGGCAGGCGTGTCCACCCCAAAGTTTATCTAAACTAATTTATCTCACCCCCACGCTAGGCACAACCTATCTCTCTACCAAGCTAATTAGCTGGGAATTTTCCTTGCTAACAGCAGGTCAAACCCTGTTTTCTAGTTTGCAGACATGAGAACTGGGAAGATTCACTAACTCCTCAAAAAACAATGGTCTGCCAGTTTTCCAACCACAACAGTGCCACACATCCCGATGCCTTTTGGGGGATTTTTGCAATACATTGTGGGGGCATACAGGAGTTGTGCAAGGGGTTAAGTTCTGATCATGCAACTTTCTCCATCCCTTAATGCTATTCCTACTCTATAATTCTCATCTTTTTTAAAATCCTGTGAATGCACACAATCCTTGTTGCTGTACAGCTCTGCACCCTTACAATGAATATTGCAAATACATGATGAATAACCTGGTATTTGCTGAACTGCAGAATGTATCACAGCAATGGGGGGTACGATGATTTCTCTGAGGACAGATTGCTCAGTGACAGTGGGTGGCTTTCATGGAGCAGCTGCAGATGGTGGAGCACTGTTTTGGGCCCAAGAAACGAATACTGTCTGGTGGGACTGCATTGAATGCAGAACTTTTGCCCACTCCAGCACCTACCTGAGAAATGCTTTCTGATCATTCAGTGAAAGTTGGTAATATCAGTCTGTGGGAAATAATTCTGGAACTGGAAAATCCATGGTCATCAAAGCAGGCAGGGCTATTAATTGTCTCTTGCTGCACAGGTCTGTGACACTAGGCAACGTGGCTGGAACTGCACTGCAGCTATGGGGTTCCCAGACTGGGATGGGCAGTAGACAGCTCACATATCCCTACTTTGGCCCCAGCCCACCTTCCACTGAAAGGAAGCACAGGAAAGGCTACTTTTTTACGGTAACACGATGGGGGCAGTTCAGGGAAGGTACATGATGCTCACGTCTTTAAGAACACAGGACTGTTCAAAAAGCTGCAAGCTGGACATTTTGTCTCCAAATTACCATTGGTAATGGTGAAATGCAAATAGGGGAACACAAAGGGCCCTTGCTCATGAAGCCGTTTACTGGTCCTACAGGTAGCTCAGAGAAAGATTTAACTACTGCCTTAGCCAACGCAGAATGGCAATTGAAGATGCTTCTGGAAGATAAAAGGGACGATAACAATGCTTACCACTAGAATAGGGCTCAGTGAGAAGGTAGCCCTTAGTGGTTAGTGGTGACTCTTGTGTCCTGGATAATATCTGTGAGGTATTATCACAGATATCACAGATGCTGGAGGTGGTGTGGCTGACAGCTGACTGCTCACTTGGACCAGCCAGACACAAGGGCCATTAGAAGAGCTTATGGTAGAGCTATGTGGCTGGAGGAGGCTTTGAAAGAACATCTTAATGATCAACCACTGTAAAGTCCTGTGCTGGACAGTGTTCTAGGGGATGTCTATCCTGCAGTTATAAACTGGCAGCTGGCCCATGCCAGCTGATTTGGGCTTGCAGGCCTTGGACTAAGGGACTATTTAACTGAGATGTAGAGGTTCAGAGTTGGGTTGGAGCCAGAGTTCTGGAACCCCCATGAGGCTCCCACAGCCCCCGAACATCTACACAGAATTTTTTAGCCCTGCTAAAAACCAACCAATAAGTGGCACAAAATGGAAGCTAGCCTCCCCAAACCTTGTGCCACTGGAGGGGAGCAGTGGTGGATTATAGCACAGGTCCACAGTCCCCAGGAAATCATCCCCATTATGGCCCTGGGGCTGGAGGAGCTCACTCCCTGCAACAGCTCCAGCCTGCGACAGTGACACAGAACTTTTCCGGTCTTGGGTCTGTAGCAGAGGGAAGGAGAGAGACTGTGAAAACTAGCAAACAAGAATGTGGCCTTGGAAGAAAGAGGTGGAGGGGGGATGGAATGAGAGCGGGGTCACACGGGAAGGGGTGGAATAGACTGGGGGCATAGGCAGGGTGGTGGCATGGGTTGGCACCACAGTCCCAGCTGGGCCAGAGAGCTGGGCCCTGGCCAGAGCTAAGCTCTCAGCCCTCCTCCACAGCCCTGACTGAGCTCTCACCCCCCTCCTCCCTAACACATCTCCCTCTCCTTTTGGACTGAGGATTTCTCCTGTCTGCTCTTTTCTTCTCCAGGTGGTAGCTATATTCATCCTCCAGGTCTTCTATTCACAGCCTGATGCAGTACTGGCTTGCAGGATCTCAATGGACATGTCCTCTCTAATCTACTGCTCTCGTCTCTTCTGTGTCAGACACTCCACAGGCGTGGCACCACTTCAAAGCTGTAATGGCAGCAGCTACAGAGAAAGTGGACATGTAAAACTGTATCTATAGTCACCATGGGAAGCAAGAGTTAAGTTTCAGAACTTCCTTTCCTTATTTCTATGAGTTATAAATAAGATATGATTATTGAGGTGTCAGCTTCCGAGACATTCTGCACAGCAGTGCTCCCCAGACACAGCCATGGTGAATGTGGCCTACTGAGGGGGGTGGGGGAATGAAGAGGGAACGGCCCAGTTGCATACATCAAGAAGATTTCAGTTCCTGTTTCCATGGGTATGAGCACAGGGCAATGGCACTCAGTACTGGAGCTATTATCCACAGCCAGTAGTGCGTATAACTGATCTCTCTCATGAGCATCACAAAGACACATAACATGGCTGCTGCTGGCGTCCCAAAGCCATCCAGAGCCACAAGCCCCTAGCCTGTGCACTGTAACTGCTCCTGGCAAAGTCATCAGAGTGGTGTGGGAAAGAGTCCTACTGCAGAGAAAGAACTAAGGCAGCCATCACTAGAAGCTTTCAGGAGAGAATTGCAGAGTGCTTACATGGAAGTTTCATCAAGATCTCCCAGGAAGATTCAAGAGACATCACTCATTGTGTACATATGTTGCTCCACATGTCCCTAGGCCTCCCCTGCCTAACCCTAGAAGGAAATGAAAACCAGATAACTCTCCCTCTGTTGTACCTCCTCCTCTTCTTGGACAAATAAGACAATGAAAAGAAGATATCTGTGTCCTGTTAACTTGGATTTTGGCTGGGCACCATCTCTACATTTAAAGGGAGTGTGCATACACACTTACCTGACATTCCTTCCCCTGGATCAGAGTTGTCTGTGCTCAGCTGTCAGTACTCACTAGACTTCCATGGAGTCTTGAAAAGATCCTGTCTCACTGCATAGTTGAAATTCCCCTTGTCCTCTGTGTCATGTTTCCTCTCTTCCCTGATATTCATGGCAGGGGTCTTTGTGAAGAGCTCCACTAACATATCCATGACTATCTGTGGGGGGCTGGTGGGAGCGCCAGCAAGTATGGGCTGCAACTCATTGTAAAAGCGGCAGGTTTGTGATTTGACAGATTGACTGTTGGCTTCTCTGGCCTAGGGATATGCCTGCTGCTGTTCCTTCACTTTTATGTGTCACAGATGCTGATCCCCGTCATACCCTTTTGCCTGCATCCCTTGTGAAATCTTTCCGGAGATGTGCACATTTCTATGAGTGGCCCGGGGATGTGCAAGCACAGCTTCTTTCCTCCAAAGGCCCAGAAGATCCAATAGCTCCTTTCTACTCCAGGCAGCAATACATCTAGGTCGTGTCTACACTGGCGCGCTCTTGCGCAAAAGCAGCCGCTCTTGCACAAAAACTTGCTGCCTGTCTACACTGGCCACGAGTTCTCGCACAAGTAAACTGACATTCTAATGTATGAAATCAGGGCTTTTTGTGCCAGAACTCTGACGCTCCTGCTCAGGAAGAAGCCCTCTTGCGCAACTGTTCTTGCGCAAGAGGCCAGTGTAGACAGGCAGCCAAGAGATTTTGCGCAAGAGCCGTCCAAACGGAAAAAAGCCCTAGTGGCCGCTTGGATGCTCCATACGCGCAGTCACCGCTCCGGACTTCCTGGTAACCCAAGCACCCTTAAATGCGCACACAGCCTGCAGAGGCCATGCGGCAGAAGCACCTCTGCCACCGAGCTCTGCTGCGCGGCTCTGCTCATTTCAGCCACCAGACCACCCAGGATGGCTGCTCCGGGGGGGGGGGGGGGAGCAGCAACCCGCACCCCCAGCACAGGAGGCAGGGGCACAAAGAGGCACGCCCCTTCCTGGTCCCCAGGGGAGATCAAGGCCCTGCTGGAACTCTGGGCCGAGGAAGAGGCCCTCCACAACATCTGTGCCCATCAGAGGAATGCGGACATCTTCCGCCGCATGGCCCAGGCACTCTCTGACCAGGGCCATCCAGCCCGCACCCTCAAACAGGTCCAGGCTAAAGTCAAGGAGCTGTGCCTGGGCTATGTCCGGGCCAGCGAGGGCCAGGGGGCAGGAGCCGACAGCTGCCCCCATTACCAGCGGCTCCATGCCATCCTGGGCAAGGTGGCAGGCACCCCAGGGACCGTTGGTGCCCGTTGACACCAGCAGGCACCCCCCCCCCCCCGTCACCAGGCCCAGCGAGGCGGGGGATGAGACAGAGCTGCCCACTGGGTCAGAGGAGGACAAGGAGGACCATGGGAGCATTGTCACCCTGCAGCTTGAAGTCCTGTCAGGCAACCCGGACGTCTCCCGTGCGTCGTCGGAGGCCGGGGAAGGATCCACTGGTGAGTGTTGGGCACTTTGCACTCACAAGGGCGGGGGGGAGCTAGGCGCCCGGGGGGGGGGGGGGGGGAGGGGGAAGGGGAGGGAGTGTCACTCAGGCAGCGTGAACTGCACGCTGTGTACCATACCAGTATGCAGCATGTGCAGCCTGGTGACCAAGCGGCATGTGGCCGTGGCAGGCAGCTCCAGGGCATGCCTGGGACCATGCTACTTGCACACATCCAGACCAGGGGGGGGAAGGGTGGATGCCAGCTGGAACAGCCAAGGCCCTCCAGCCCTGCAGCAGCGGCAGCATCCCCAACCACCCAGGCACCAAGCCGGCAGGTCCGGCAGTGGGACCAACTCCTCCTGAGGCACGTACAGGCCGTCGAGAGGATCGAGGCGGCCATCACACGCCGGGTTGATGCTGACCTGGAGTGGCATCAGCAGGCCTGGGGGCACTTCCAGGCTCAGTGTGAGCACATCTGTGATGCAGTCACCACGCTCACTGCACACATCAGGCACACTGTGCACTATGGCATGGCATTGCCCCATGCACCTGCCATCCCTCCCATGCCAATGCCCGTGCCCCCTCCTGCTGCCCCTCCTGCTCCTGCCATGCCCCCTCCTGATGCACCCCATCCTGCCCACCTCCCCGTGCTGCCTGCCCCAATGCAGCCTGAACTGCATGTAGTGGTCTGCCCCCGCAGAGGCAGTCGCAGGGGCCACCCCTCCCAGCAGTAGCTCCCTCCTCCCCCTCCAGTTCAGAGCCTCTTCCCTCCTCCCACCCTACATCCCCATTGTAAATAAAAAGTTCAATGCATTGTTTTCCAAAAAAACCTGTCTTGTTTATTAGGAGGGAAGGGGAGGGGAGGAGAGAAGGGATGGGTTGGGAGGGAGATGTAAAGGGAGACAGGGGTGACCCTACTGTGGGGCCTAGGAGAACATCTCCGTCAGGGCCTCCCGTATGCGCACCCCATCATGGTGCGCCTGGCGGATGGCAGCTCTGCGGGCCTGTTCGAAGGCCTGGCCCTCGCCTGCCATCCATGCTGGGAGGAAGGCCTCCTCCTCTGGAGCACACAGCATGCAGCCACTAACTCAGGGATGTTCCGCTCACCCATCTCAAGACGGGGAGCAAACAGCGAAACCGGGCTTTCAGATGGCTGAAGGCGCACTCCACCTGGTTGCGGGCCCAGTTGTGGTCTGTCCACCCCGTGTAGGGGTGCATCAACCAGGACAGCAGGGGGTAGGCCGCATCCCCCACAATACGTGTGGGCATGGGCACATCCCCAACAGTAAATTCCCGCTGGGGGAAGAAAGTGCCTGCCTCCAGCCTGCCAAATAGGCTGGAGTGTCGGAAAATGCGGGCAACATGTGCCCTGCTGGACCAGCCCGCATAAATGTCCGTGAAGCAGCCATGGTGGTCCACGAGGGCCTGGAGCATGATGGAGAAGTACCCCTTGCGGTTTATGAAATGGGCCGCTTGATGCTCCGGGGCACGGACAGGGATGTGGGTTGCATCCAGGGCTCCCCCGCAGTTGGGGAACCCCAGGGCAGCGAAGCTGGCCACCGTTGTGTCCACGTCCCACAGGCGGATGACTCGCTGGAGCAGGACATCGTTGATGGCATGGACGACCTTGCAGAAGGGTGCACAGAAACACAGGGGAATGCATCACATAAGGCAGGGTGAGTGCATGCTCCCTTGGGGGGTTCCCACCCCCTCTGTGATGCCCTCTGTCCTCACACACACCAGGGCCCCCTTGCCCCACAGGCCACCCTCCCCCCCCCCCCAATCAGCAGGCCTGTGCAAGGGAGGTATGGCCCAAACCCCTGGGTGACGGGGCATTCCCCATCGCCCCAGCCTGGAGTCTTGCCTGCCCCTGGGCATGGAGTGCAGCACCCTTCCCCCCCCTCCCCAGGACTTACCTGCATGACGACAGCACCGACGGTCGATCTGCCCACCCCGAACTGGTGTGCCACCGATTAGTAGCTGTCCGGGGTGGCCAGCTTCCATATGGCAATGGCGACCCTCTTGTCCATGGGGATGGGTGCCCGCAGCCGGGTGGTGCTTCTCTGGAGCGCAGGGGCAAGCCAGGCACATAGCTCCAGGAACATCCGCTTTCGCATCCGAAAGTTCCGAATGTTCCGGAGCCATTGCTGGTTGTCCCATTGCCCCAGGACCAGCCGGTCCCACCAGTCGGTACTGGTGTCCAGTCTCCACAAGGGCCTCTCCACGGTGGGGTGGGGATGCCACAGGGACGCCACCGCCTCCCTGGTGAGGGAGTCCAGAGCGACCTGTGCCTCGAGGTCCTGGACGACGAGTGCAGTAGCATGGAGCAGCAGCTGCAGGCGCTCCAAAATGGCCAGAAGGGGCCAGAGCAGGTACAAGGCCACCCCTGGCTCCATGGCACAACAAAAGAGCTGACGTCAAAAAAGTCAGCAAATGGCACTAAGGCACAAGCTGTGGTGTCCAAGAAGGCAGAGGGCAACCACAACTAGAACTGCTACGGCTGTCAGTCCCTGCAAGAGGTACTAAAGCATGCAGTAGGAGAGAAACAGCTGTCCAGGGAGATCCCTTTAAGCACATGTCTCAAAGGAGCTCCAGCCCCTGCCCCTGGAAAGGACTGGTGCCCTTTTGCCCTCTCCAAAGTGGTTCCGGGCTCCTGCTTTTGTGCAAGAGCAACCTGCCAACGTAGACGCTCTCTGGTGCAAAACCGCATCGCTCTGACGATGAGTCCCGGCCAATGTAGACACTCTCTTGAGCAACTACTTTAAACACAAGTACCCTTGCGGAAAACCTCTTTAGCGCAAGATCGCGCCAATGTAGACATAGCCCTAGGCTACGTCTACACTGGCGCGATTTTGCGCCAGAAATATGCAAATGAGGCTAAGCGTGGAATATCACTGAGCCTCATTTGCATATTTAATGAGCTGCCATTTTTTTCAGAAGAGGCTCTTGCGCAAGAAGGAGCATCTACACTGCCCCATTTTGCGCAAGAAAAACCCTCTTGCGCAATACCGTTCTTCCTGAAAAGTAATAGGTGTAATGGTATTGCACAAGAGGGTTTTTCTTGCACAAGAAGGGGGCAGTGTAGACGCTTCTTCTTGCGCAAGAGCCTCTTCTGAAAAAAAAAATAAAATGGTGGCTCATTAGATATGCAAATGAGGCTCAGCAATATTCCATGCTTAGCCTCATTTGCATATTTCTGGCACAAGATCACGCCAGTGTAGACATAGCCCTAGAGCATGTAGCTGGCAGTCAATTGGTAGTTTCAAACAACAAGGAGTGATGTTAGGTGTGCTCACTTTCTATTCATAATCAGCATTTATCTGTACTGATTATGTTGTTAATTGATTATGATAACATAGACCTGAGTTAATATTCCCTATATAGGCATATAGTGGCTTAAATTATTTATTTGTTTAACCTTTGATAGTAAAATCAGCTTGGATTATCTGTTTCTGAACAAAACGTTAATTCTGATGTTGCTAAGAGCAAAACAAATTTTCAGCGACACTGACAGGAGAATTAACTCATATTTGATAAACAGAGGATCCTCAAGCCCCCTGTAGCCTCAGAGGATAGGTCTATGCTGCAATTAGACATCCAGAGCAGGAGTGTGCCAGCTGACTCAGGCTCACAGGACTTGGACTAAAGGGCTGTTAAACTGTAGTGTGTACATTTGAGCTCAGGCTCGTGCTCAGGTTCTGGGACCCTGCAGGGGAAGGCTTCTAAAACTTGGGCTCCAGCCCAGTCCCAAAGGACCCCACTGCAATTAAACATATCCTTAACCCAAGCCCTGCGAGCCTGAGTCAGCTGGCACAAGCCAGGCGTGGGTTATTAATTGCAGTGTGGACAGAGTGTAATAAAGTAAATAGGATTATTGCATTCAAAAAAGAATATTACCATGCAATTAATATCCATGCTTTATAGCCATAAATCATAAAAAACAAATACTGTAATGATGTGCTGAGCTAGCACTTTGTGTCTTTGCTGAGATACTAGGGCCAGCAAATACCAAACAAAGGAATACAGTATTTATTATTTGATCTGTTTCTTTTAATTGCAATTCTGTACTGCACCACCTACCATTCAGAAAACAGGTTATCTTAAAAATGGCAATAAAGCAATAATATTAGCCATTCTGGGACTGCACAATAAAATATCTTGACAAACTATATACACACACATACTCTCCCAAGGAATCACTTCATCCACTACTGATAGGCAATGTGGCGGGGAACTCTGAGTTTGTTATGTGGAGCCCACATGCCAAGCCACAAACCTCTGAGACAATCTGCTTGAATCCCACTAGCCGTACTCCTTAAGGAGACGGGAATTAACCACAGAAACTGCTGCACTCAGCTCTACAACAGCAGAGAGAAACCTTTGATCAGAACAAGAGACCATATGGGAGCCAAATTTATCCCTGAGTCCCAGCAACAGCACAATGTTCTGGGCTCCCCACTGCAAAAAGATACAGAGGAATGCTATCTCTAACACAGTGCTTCTCAAAGTGGTCTGCAAACCCACTCTGAGAAAGCTGCTACTGGGCCATTCCAGTTTGTTTACTTACCAGCTCCACAGCCAACATGTAGTCCCAAATGAGGTACCTTCTATCCTGCCACTAATCACTGGTGCTTGTGTGTGGTCAGAGAATGAATCCTAGTCTCTTCTGCGCTGCGTAATATCTATACCCATTGGTTGCCAAGCTGGTTGTGAGATCTTCAATAATTGCAAAGGCTCAGGACTTTGATTTTATGCCACATTTGAAGGATAGAACCACTCTCTCACCAGCACTCCCTACTGGCACAAGCTATGAGAACAAAGATTGCTGCCAAATAATTCATCAGTACCGACGGTACACCTCCAGCTAGGTCTTATAGAGGACAGAACTTTATTCTACCCAGTCTTTTTGTATCCATTGGTGTTGGCAAACCCAGCCAAACACCACTGGATCTTTGGAACCATTTTAAGCACTGGCTTATCCCTGTAACATCGATTGACTCGACAATATTGGATCATGCAGCTTTTTAAAATAACCACGTGGCTGTAAGACTCCACCACCACTAGGACCAAAACAGACCTGAATACTGAATACTGACAGAGAAACAGCAGATAACAGGCCATTGTCCTCCTATGAGTGGGACACAGACTCAGTGCTTTGCTCCTGGGATCAACAAGCCTGAAAAAAAAAAAAAATCAAAGAAAGATGTAACTGGAAACGAAGAGCTGTTAACATGTGCCTAGCACACAAACAGCTACAGATGAAATCACACAGAGATACATACATACAGTCCAATACCTACAGTCACAAGTAGACATAAAAGCATACATATTGATGAGTATAGGACATTAAACACACAGGTACATACCCTGCTCCCAAACACTGGACAAAGACAAATACAACCACACCCAAGCAGTTAACATATACTAGCATACATAGCAATTTACACCCAACCCTTCACCCCCCAGATTCATATGCTGCTGTAAATGAAATGATTAAAAACAAATTGGCAGATGGCATTTCAGGTGTTGTGCAGAGATGGCAACTCAGGGACCAATCAAACTAAGAGTTTTCTTTCTTACACACCATGAATCAGCAATTCAAACCGAAGAAGCAGATTAAACAGCTGAACTAAATAAATGACAATTTATAGCAGGCTGGAGACTAACAGCAGGCCCATTGCCAAGGGCAGCGTAGATGGGGCGGGGGTGAACATTACTGATGAAGGCTCCCACCCATTCCAAATACTACTGCCTGCTAAATAAATTAGTAATGTCATCAATAGCAGCTGGAGCAGCCACAGGGCTTCATGTATTCAATGTAGGGGCTGGCTCAGAGAGGTAACAGTGCTTGTAGCAGCTGGTCTGAGAGCAGACTGGGAGGAGAAAGTTTTACTGCTGACAGTTGTTTGATCTTCTGTCCTTGCTCCTATTCCTACCCTTGCCCATGCTGTTGCTCTTTCTGAATGTTTCTGCACTGCTGACAGTCATGGATCTGCTCCTGGCTTTTGTTGACATTTCTGCTCCTCTGGCTATGCAACCCCTCCATCTGCCCCTGCTGCTTCACAAGCAGCTCACCACCCAGGTGGATGATAAATTGTTGGTATAACAAGCTATACCAATATGGCAACATTCAAGAGAGAAGCAGAACCTTCAGGAATCTGTCAGATACAAGTTCATTACACCCAGGAAAGGACTACACACACCTGTAAAGGAGTCTGGTGTGGTTTACTCTACCATCATATGGATGTTACATGTAATGACCAGCACTAAGCAACAGAAAATTCCATTTGCCTGGATTCTCAGTTTCCTTTTTAGACAATTCTCAAATGCAACTTAATCTTTTTAAAAATTACGTTTTGTTTCATGCCTTCCCTTACTCTGAATTCACTGTGTACCTGTTCATTATCTATCCATCTGTAGACACGTACACGTCAGCCTTTCTATCTCAAGTTTTGGAACATACATTTAACCAAGCCTCATCTTTTTTCTTATGAATGTTTGACTTTGTGTTATTCCTTTGAAAAAAGAAAGAAGATACAATACAAAAAAGGCACTCTATTAATATGAGTTATATTATATTGTGTCAAAACAAGAATCCCATCTAACAAACATAGTTTTTAAGATGCACCTAGGAGATACTTAAAGAAACATACATAGATAGGCATCTGGTGTGTGTAGTTGTCTGGAACAATTTTATATACCTGCTGCATTGATAAGCAAACATTAAATTTAAGAGATATAGGCCTCCTTTTTCTCCCCAACTATATCTGTAAATTATTATATCAGAAAGAGGTTTATGGTTTTTCCTCAATTAATATATTTTTATTTATATGCAAGTAAAGATAACCAACCAGAATGAGGCTGTGAGGAGATCAGAGCATGAAGAGGTCCCAGAGGGTATGTTTACACTGCATTCCTCTTTCAAGAGAGGAATGCAGATGCAGCTGAGCGAAATTGCAAATGAAGTGCAGATTTGAATTTCCCATGCTTCATTTGCATCATCGCGTCCAGGCGCTATTTTGAAATACCCTATTTTGAAAAAAGAAACGCAGTCTAGACGTGGTTATTTCAAAAGAAAACCCTTCTTTTGAAATTACCCTTACTCCTTATAAAATGAGATTTAAGGGTAATTTCAAAAGAAGGGTTTTCTTTCGAAATAACCATGTCTAGATTGCGTTTCTTTTTTCGAAATAGCGCCCGGACGCGATGATGCAAATGAAGCGCAGGAAATTCAAATCTGTGCTTCATTTGCAATTTCGCTCAGCTGCATTTGCATTCCTCTCTCAAAAAGGAATGCAGTGTAGACATATGGGAATGCAGGAGATGTTATTAATCTTGAGAAGACCTTGAACCATTTGTATGGTAGTTTAGTGGCCCACCCTCCTGCCAATGCTTTGGGGGTGGCAGGAGGCTGCAGTAATATGTGTCTTTACAACACGGGAATAATGTAGTGATATTGTCTAAATTACTGATGGCTCTTTCAGTAGAATTAGCATTTAACAGACAATGGGTTTACTGTCCCTCCTACCCCTACCTCTTCCTGTCTTTCTTTTCCTCCCTATTTCTCTCTCTCTCCCTCACTCTTTCTGTGGGAGTACATCTACACTGCATGGCTATTTCGGGATACTGGAAGTATCCTAAAATACCTATTCCACATCTTAACAAGCCACCCATTATTTTGAAATATTTTTTGAAATAATGGGTGCACAATTTTGGCATCCCTGTAACCCTTGTCCCACGAGGGTTAAGGGATATCTTGAAATAGTGTGTTATTTCGAAATTTGGTGCTGTGATGAAGTTTGCTTGGTAATAAAACACAAGCTCAAGGAAAAGATGATTTAAATCCATAATAGAATGGAAAGGACTTATCCCTTATCTCTGAATAATGGCTCTTTCGAATGTGACCCAAAGTGCACTTTGTGACAGACATGGTAATTTCCTGTATATCCTTAGAACTTTGTTAAATCAAGTTAAATATCTTTAGGGTCCATTTTATTACATACAAAGTTTATGCATTATTGTGGGAGGGGACTGCATGTATACTCTCTCATCAAAGGGAAGATGTGATATAAGGTCTGGGAGTTCATAGGACTCTACTGAAAGTGGGCTAGATAAGAATGGACTTTTGGGACAATAATTATTAAGTGGATTTCCTGATGAATACCTAGGGAGAGATTAATGCAGATTCCCCACCTCCTGATTATGCAAAAATCCAGCCTTTTGAAGCAGTGTCATGAGAAGTGGGTTACTGTCTGCTAATTACCTGTTCCTGGAGACGAGAAATCAAAGGTCTGAGCTACATAAAGAAGCAGCTGAACTGCCCAGCCTGTGTCCTGGTTCTGAAACTGAGATAATTATGAAATTTTAACCATGGGGAAAACTCAGTTATGGTTTCTGAAGGACTGACATCTACCAGAACCTGAGGCTGGAGCTGGAGTGACATTGAAGTTTATTAGTATGTGTGTAAGGTTTTATTATTTTAATGCATTTTCTCTGTAATGCTGTTTACTTTCTCATCTTTACCATATAGTTATAAATACATCAACTGTTGCTTAGGTCCCTAACTCAATTCATTTTTGTTTTTATTCATTTAAATCATTGCTCTGGGATGAGGCTGGGGATGAGGGGTTCAGTATGCAGGCTGCCCCGGGGAGAGAGGACTACTCTAGTCCCCTCTCACTGCAGAAGCTTGGGGCCAGGTGAGAAGCACCTCTCCATGGCCACTGCAGCTCCAGCAGGCACAGCCAGGAGAGAGATGCATGTCCCCTGGCTGAAGCAAATCCAGGTTCATCTGCCCCCCTGCACTTTCCAGAGTGAGGAATGCAGCAAACTCGGCTCTTCCCCCTCACTCCCTGATGTAGGAGAACAACCAGCAATGTTCCCATACGAATGAGGGGGGAGAGCTTCAGCCTCCCCCACCTTCCCTAACGGGTGCCGGGGGAGGGAGAGGCTCAGGGCTGAGGCAGTCCCATACAGGAGGGGCATGCCCCCAGCCAGCCCCTTTCACCTGCCTGGTGATTCTGTCTCTTTTCTGTATGGTTTTATGAGAAGCAATCCCATTCCAGGCATGTCCTATTTTCCTGGCACAACCAAACCCTTCCCTTGCTTTAAGTTATGGTAAGAGGAAGCTGTATGTGGAATTTGATGGTTGTAGCTCTTATTGTTTAGGAGGAATTCTTGAACAGACAGACACATAGACAAACTCCCTCACATATATAGTAGATTGTACTTACATTTCAGTGTATAGTATACAGAGCAGTATAAACAAGTCATTATTTGCACAAAATTTTAATTTGTACTGATTTTGCTAGCTTTTTGTGTAGCCTGTTATAAAACTAGGCAAATATCTAGAAGAGACGATATACTCCCTGGAAGTCCTCTGAGTACCCCTAGGAGTATGTGTACCCTGGGTTACCTGGTTGTGAACCACTGCCATTGACTATCATTTTGTGAAACAGTGTCACCTGGAACTGGCCCCAGAGGGCCAGAGGAAATCAAGGAAATGTATCTTTGCAGAATGTGTGATTTTAAAGTTTCTATTGAACTATGGAGGCTCAGTAATGAGAGAGAGATGCTGAAAGGTAGGTTTTACAGTAGAAATCCTAGCACAATCTCAGCTAGAACAATACTGCTTAGTAAGTTATAGTTTAGACTAGCATTTACTGGTTGGTATTTTGTAATCAGGCTTGTTGTCAAAAAGCTTGAATCCTGGTATAACACCCAAAATGACCTGTCATAACATCAGATAAAATATTTGGTGACAATGTTTCCTAATTAGCAGATGTGATTCAGATGGGAATACATCTGTGTGGGCTGTTTTCCCATCAGAACAACAGGATCACTACCCAGCCCTGGGAAAATACTGTGCTTAAGTCTAGATCAGTATAAATGGAAGTGCCTAGAATCAAGTAGAAATGAAGAATTCCCCATTTAGACTCTAACAGCTGCATCTGGCTCTCTTTGCTGGGCAGGTGAGTGAACTTTAGCCTCTGTTACTCTCTGAGGATGAAACCATTTGTTTTAGAGTTCTATCCTAATGCAAGGTGCTTTGACTGTTGAGAAATCACCATCTCAGGGGGTCTTCAAACAGGGATGTTCACCCCCAGCACAGCTATTGGTTAGGTGGGTGTGTGGCAAGTTGTCCTCTTCTAAAGCATCCCCCTTTCTCACTCCCCAGTGAAATAGTCACAGAGTCAAGCTGTTTCTTTCAGGGCATGCATAAAGAATCTAATAGTGGGGGCATTTTCAGGATTAAGCATAAGGATTTGGGGCTCCTCTTTGATCAAGATCTCATAGCCTAGAGACCCTTTTATCTTCAGGGGCTTCTTCCCTCGACTTGGTTCCCCACATCAGAGAACTGGCCTTGTAGTTGTCCCTTGTGAGTGGTTGGTAGGGGAACGCAGGACCACCCTCTTCACCATGATCCAGTTGAGGACCCCATGGTAGGCAGCTAAGGCTTGCACCCGTGGCTGCTATGCTGGTGTCCCCTGGACCATTTCCTACCACAGAGTAAAGTAAAGAACTAACACACAAAGATAATGTCTCTACCTTCAAAGAGTCACTGCCTTCTTTGCAGGGTTGGTGAGGTCACTATAGCCAGGCAGCAAACAATCCCGCAGCGCTCTTTCTCAGGGTATCAGGCAGCTCACCTCCACCATCTGTCTGCCACTGACCAACTCTGCTTCACCTCCATCCTGTGCAGGCTTTGCAGGTGGGGCTTTAACCCTTTCCATTCAGTATGAGGTTTGTACACCTCACCACAGGGCCCGAGAGGCTCCGGTCAGAAAACAAATATGTGTTTTGATCTTAAATTCTCTCTTGGAGTCAGCTGCACCTGTGGTAGGATGACAGCAAGAGGCCTCTGCAGCATGTGCAAACATTTTAAAAGCCTCACTCTCTGAGTGAAGGACCCACATAAGCCTCTGTCCTCAAAGAGAAGAGGAGAGAGAAAAATAAAAGAATATGCAGCACTAGGAGAATCAGTGTTATTCAGATCTTCTCTCACAGTTGACACTCATAGCTTTAAGTAAGGGCTAGATTCTGCCACCATTACATTGAAATACCCTTGCAAGGTCAAAGAAGGAATCTGCTTTATCCTGAAGGCTTGCCTAGTATCAGCACTGAACTCCATGAAATCAACATGCCTCCTCCTGGAGTAAAGTACCACTCAGTATGAGCAAGGGTGGCAGAACATGGCTCTAAGTAGTGACTGTTTACTGAGACAGTACCAGCTGTTCATTAGGTGCTTTGGAATCTCTATCCTGCATAAATTTTGATTCTATTTTTCAAGTTTGCCTTATGGAGAAATTCCTTCTTTAAGAAATTCCTGGATGGTGTCGTACCTCGGTACCTTCGGTGGTCTGAACTGTCAGTGTCAGCGTCGTCTGGTCAGGATCGTCCTGGCACGCTCCTGACAGGACCTCCACTCCGTCGGTGATGATAAACTTTCAGCTGCATGCGTAACAATCGGTACTCCCTTTATCTAGAGTGTTAGACCCCGTGCACTTGGGTCAACACAGATCTCTGAGAGGCCCCGGAAATGACAGATGCAGGCAAGGTCTGAAATCAATCAAGCAGGTTTATTGTCAAATGCGAAGCTCTACCAGTTGGTAACAGAGATCAGTACAATGTTACACCACTGGGCACTATGGCCCGCGTTGACAAGGTACCAACACCGGGCAGGCCTATTGCCAAATAACAGATATTAACAGCAGTTAGTCAAAGTTAAGCTACTGTGCATTCTGTAAGTTTAGACAATGACACCTGCCATTCAGGCGCCTAGTGCACCCCCCACAAGGTCGGCCAGAGAGCACCCTTTGCAGTGTCCTTTTATAGACAGGTACAAACAACTTACATCATTTCTTTACGTACCAGGTTGCCACCCTCTGTTGCCTAGTTACCACCACTCACCTTACAGAAGGGGGGCTTACTTACTATCCTTCATGCTGTCAATTCCGACCTGGTCCTGAACCTAGGTCAGTATGTGCATTAGTTTTTGTGGAGTCTTTGTACAAAACATTTCTTATTAAGATGTTCCGTTACTCCCCTTTAGTTTACAGTGTGTACCCAGTGCCTCCCTGTGTCCTTCCATGCTCGACCTAACTTACACAATCACACAATTATCAATAGGGCCTCTTTCTTGGCTCCTGTGTTACTGAACCAAAATCTTGCTCACTAGATTGCAGGCCTGTTGCTGCTTTCATGTTACAGGCCTCTGTTTAGGCCTACTTACTCCATGTTATTGACCCTCAACTTACTACAGATGTAATCATTACTGCAAAGACTTGGGGACTTGCTACAGGCCTGAAGGGAGGTCACCCACATTAAATTAGCACAAAAAGCTTTTCACATCCAGACAGGAGCCTGTTTTGTCCCAAAAGCTTATACAGCTCCATCTCAGAGCACCACAAATCGGAGAAGGAACATATAGACACTCAGTGATTCCTACCTGCAGCCTGCCACACAATTAACTATGCAATCCAAATCTACACTCACCTGCATCTGCCAGGCACCATCTAGCTACTCCTACAGAGTCATTACAATTTGGAACATACAGAGCAGGTGGGAAGGATAGAGGACCTAAACCACATACTCAAGATCTGGATTTTTAGATCTTTTCTCCACCTAAAAGCTCAGACCAGTGGTTTAGGATTGTCCAATAACAGAGAAGGAAAGCAGCTGGAAAATCCAGATTTGTGCTTGGTTTCAGAGCTCAGCATATGCTACATGTAGGACCTGATCCTCCTTTTACACTAGTTTTGCACCTGTAAAAATGTATTGACTTTGATGGAGTTACACCTGGCATACACCAGTGTAGAGAGAAGAGATTGGGTCCCAAGAGTGTCTAAAGAAAAGAAAATAGAGGGCCAGGAGGAGGGTGGGAGAGAAAAGTAGCTCTGAGCCATCTTTCTTCTGCTTTGATCCTAGGAACAGGTGTGGTCCAGTTAATCTCTGATCACAACTCAGAGCAGCCCGAAGGACTTTTCCTTTGGTGAGAGATCCCCAGAGTAAAAAGTGCTGCAGCTCTGGTTCTGGCATGCTTGCTGGTGCCAGAGGATACGTGTTGTAGACAGCTAAAATGGCTTTCTACCACTAGAGTTTCCCAAAATGCTCCACTAGGATAACTTTCTAACTGCTTTGCACTGCAGCTGGACGAAGGGCTGAGATCCAGATTAGAGTTATGGTTCTGTGATGAAAAAAGGACAAGATGAGACTTCTTCATGCAACCTCTCAGGAAATGAGTAACTGAGATACAACATTCCCACGTGCACTCTAAGAGTGGCTCGGGTGTGCTTTGTCCATTTTAAACTGTACCCCACTGCAACAGAGAAGCAGCTGCAGCTTATCTTGATGAATGCCTGAAAGACACAACCTGTAATTGGAAATAAAAATAATCTCAGTGAGCTCTGGAAGTTGCAGTTGTGTATATAAGGAAAAAAATCTAATAGATCATCTGTGTCTTGGCCGGTGCTAGCCAAAGATAACAGCCAGTGATGCCACTTTCTTCTGCTCCTGTGCTTCTGAGTAGTGGCAGAAGCAGTCAGGCAGAGGATAGATGCAGCCATTTGTGTCTCTTTTCTGATAAGATCTGAAAATGTTAACAAGAAACAGGGACCTCTGGTTATGGTGAAAGATCAGAAATGGCCTCATTTGAGTCTTCACGCCTGTCAGCAAAAATTGCAGAAGTGACAAGAGCATCACACCAGACAGAAGGAGTGAAGGGGAAAAGAAACTAATTACAATCCACTGCTGATCTGGGGCACCTCTGTTAGAGGGACTTGTTATCACATTTTGATCAGACACTTCACCCATCTGATTACAGTGATATTCTGTTATTAGTGCATTATCATCTAGTATCTAGTAATCAATATCGCACATTCTTAATGCTACATGCTTAACCTGGGGGCTGTGTCTAGACTGGTGTGATCTTGCGCCAGAGCTATGCAAATGAGGCTCAGCGTGGAATATTGTCGAGCCTCATTTGCATAACTAATGAGCCGCCATTTTGCGGAAGAGGCTCTTGCGCAAGACGGAGCTGTCTACACTGCCCTGTCTTGCGCAAGAAAAACCCTCTTGTGCAAAGCCGTTATGCCTGAAAATAATCAGCATAACGGCTTTGCGCAAGAGGGTTTTTCTTGCGCAAGACGGGGCAGTGTAGACAGCTCCGTCTTGCGCAAGAGCCTCTTCCGCAAAATGGCGGCTCATTAGTTATGCAAATGAGGCTCGGTGATATTCCACGCTGAGCCTCATTTGCATAGCTCTGGCGCAAGATCGTGCCAGTCTAGACACAGCCTTAGAGTGCCACAGAATCCTCACTGAGGTGTTATTTTCCATTCTGCCTTTTGTGTGTGTGTGTGTGTGTGTGTGTGTGTGTGTGTGTGTGTGTGTGTGGTTACTGTGGTGAGAAGGGAATCAAACAGCGAGTGTTTCTCACTAAACCCCTTCGACATCGATGATGTGGTTATCTGGGATCCTAATGGTACATCCTAAACTTAGATTCAAAAGCAGAAAATTACTAATGGGCTCCTGTGAGCAGAAGAGACTCGGCTCTTTTTAAAGGCTTTAAAGCTCCCTGTAGAGGATTGTACCAGTTTGGTCCTTTGACAGGCAGAGGCTGTCAATCATCTCAGTCGGTGCCCTCACTAAGCAAGGCATTTCATAAGACACATGACCCAGCCAGTCAAGACATGGAACATAGAAAAGCAACAAGTTGCTTAGATCTTTAGAGCTTTATTAGGCTGGAAGTGGGAGCCTATAGGCTTTTACATGCAGTCTCTTTTTCCACCCTTACCCCTTCACATTAGTGTGAAAGGGAATGTATCAATAAAGAGAAACTTTAGCAAGAGTTTAAAAAAAGCTGCACACAAAAGAGGCTTGAAGTCAGATCATGTCCTGTTAAAATGTTAAGGAAACTTTAAGGTTTATTGCCTGGCTCACCTGGAACTCATTTCACTATGAGTCTAATCCCCTTGCCAAGCTAAAATGATGGGCCCAATTCTTTGATATGCCAAGTCAGTCAGAGAGGCAATTCAGCATCAATGTCTTGTCCTCATTTTGAGTGGGGTATGCTGCCATTTGCTTCATTATTCCTGGGCTTTGCTCACATATATTTGCTCTCTGCCCCTTACTGAAGCAAGAAGACAAGGTATTTCTTCTTGCCTGCAAAGAGTCAGAGCCAAACTAAAGGCAAGATTTCTCCTGAGAAAATAGTGGTAGACATCAAAGCAAGCTGGCGGGTTCTTTCAAGTTCACATCGAAGCAGAAAGGGAAAGAGAATTCTTGGGGGGTAAGTCTGATATTACTTATTTTCCTCTGTCAGTTATGAGCTGTAGTAGGTAATAAAAAGTGAAGGAGATTGGGAGTAAAACTGTTGTTAATCTCTTGGAATACTTTTACAGTGAAGGGTTCTAGACATACCAGACACTATATTGTTTTCCATGTTGTTGCACCAGACAGTAAACTCAGTACTACCTTTTTAGTGACATCATAAGAAAAGGAACAAAGTGGCTGCTTAGTGGCCAATGGGAAGTGAGTGATGGATCCAGGCCAGTTCTTAGATAACAAAATTCCACGTCACATTACACCATGATAATCATCACTAGCCATCTGCCTGGTTTGCAGTCGCATCAGAGTTCACAGATGGAGTGACATGGATCCTGAAATCTACTATCCCCTGACAAGCCAAGGGTGGCTCACTCTGGCTAGCAAGGCTGCGGCTATGTCTACGCTACAGAGGTTTTTTTGAAAAACGGCCGTTTTTCTGAAAAACTTCATTTACGTACACACTGCAATTGCGTTCTTTTGGAAAAAAAAATCGAAAGAACAGAGGGGTTTTTCTGACATTGGTAAACCTCCTTCTACGAGGAAGAACCCTTTTTCCGAAAGAGCTCTTTCAGAAAAAGGTGGGTGTGGACAGGGAACAGGGAGTTCTTTTGACAGAAGAGGAAAAAGCATAGGTACCCTAGTGACCACTCCATCCATTGTAATCACAGCTTAAATACAAGATAGCATCCGTTCAGTGTGGACATTATCTTTCGAAAAAGCAGATTGCTTTTTTGATGTGCTTTGGCAGTGTGGACGCACTCTTTCGGAAGAAATTTTTTCAGAAGATCTCTTTCGGAAAAGCTTCTTCTGAAAGAAGCCTGTAGTCTAGACGTAGCCTGTGTGAGGAAGCTTGTGTTACAGATTGTCCTCAGTGCCCAGTCCATGCAGGATATGAGTCTGTTACAGTCCCAGCTAAGGAGCTATGGCTCTTTACCTCAAGCTGTAGCAGTGTTTAGCTCTGGAGGTCCCTGATTCAATCCCTCATGTGTTGGCCAAGAAGACGGCCATCATGTTTGCACTACCACTCCCCATGCTATAGGTTTACTCTGTGACTTAGGAGAGCACTTCAGCCCTAGAGTACTTTTCAGCAGCACAAAACTGACCTTAACCTCAAGAAAATGGAACACATCTTTTCTAATGGCTGTTTTAGGGCTGAAGATTTTAACAAGGAGAGTTGGGTGTTTTAAAGGCCTGTCACTTTCCTTGAGACTTTCATTTGAAGCCAGAGATGGATGAAGAGGCAGATGCCTGAGAAGGGACAAAACAGAAATGCTAACTACATAATTGGGGAAAAAGCAAAAATTTTCACAAGAGGGAGAGTTCTCTTATTACAGGGCCTGATGATTTACTGCCTGTAAATCTGACTGAGCTCAATGTAAGGGGCCAAACTGTGCCCTAATATAGGATACTCCAAAGTTAATAAGAGTCCTCCCCACTTACAGGGTAGGTGAACCTGGCCTACTATGTTGGAAAGATTGGAATGACACAGCACAGCTGCAATTATACAACTATTTGCTATATTATGGGCAGACAAGGCTGCTGGAGGAGGTCTGTGCTCCTTAGGACCCTTGTGTGGCTGCATCTGTCATGCGCCAGGGGAAGTGTGCAGGAGACCCAGCCCACTTCCACAAGTAGGTATATTTGGAGGTAAGTACGGGGGAGGGGGGCGGGGTGGACCCCAGCTACCACTCCTGTTATTTCCTAAGAGGAGGGAGATCCTGTTGACCTGCTTGTCCCACGCTGCTGCCCTTGTCTCTATAGGAGGCAGGGAGCCCCCTTCCACCAAAATTACAACTGGAATCAGGGTTGCATCAGAGGAGAGGAGCATTGGGGGTGGAGCCATGAATTTATGAGTCTAAAAACTCCAAAATTAATATTGTACTCTAACCTGAGCCCTGCTCTAGTGGCCCAGGGGCTGGTAAGCTGGCAGGCTTCCAATTTCCTCGTGTGAAGGAAAGGGGCATAAGCAAGTGGGCTGGGATCTGGCAGTTCCAAGATGGCAGAAGGCCCTCTGGGACCACAGCCAGGCAGTTCTATTTCATAATAAGGATTCACAAAGGAGTATTTCCTTGGAGCAGCTGAAGATTGAGGCCTTGGGTTTCCTGTGTATCACTTTAAGCCACTTTTCATACATAAGCTGTTTGCACGTATATACAGGAGAAATCTTGAGACTATAGAGTCCTGCCAATTATGCACGTCTGAGATGAACCGGAAGTGACCGATACCATCTAATTTGCCTCCAATGCCACTTTCATAGCACTTTGAGAACACATTTCCCACAGAAGCACTTCATGTGGAATTTATCAGCTTTCCCGAGGCCAGAAACATCCATTGCTGTGTACATCCACTACTCTTCTTCACTCAGTAAATCAATAAGGTAGCAGGTTTGGCAGAATTAAAGGGAAAAATGGGCTGTTCATGTGAAAGAGGGTCTAGGTGGACACAAATAATCTCAGTGAACAGGAATAAAAAAGCAATTCATACAGAGCCTAAATATAAATGAACATTTCATAACAACTAATATTGACACAGAGATTCAAGTCCAGGTCCAGGTCCAGATCCAGATCTAGGCCATGGCTTGTTCTCTGTCCAGGCAGCCAAACATGGCAGTAGGTATTCTGGGACAAGCAGCATTGATAGACTAGTGCCACAGAAACTGCAGCAATACCATAAAATTCCTATTGGAAAGGAAAGAATGAGAGGAGCAGTGCAGGGAGCACAAAACCTATTTTTTTTTAAATCTGTTGCAATGTAGTGTGTCTGTTTTGGCGGCACACCCTCAATGCTGCAGAGTTAACAGAGGTTCTCCTTTAGAGGTGCCTGGCCTTATCAGTCTCCTTTCCTCATCAGTATCACAAGGTTACAAGTGGGTACAGTGTATGTAAAACAGTGAGGCCTATAAAGTCTCCTATATCCATGGATTTGTTCCAATGCAATTTTCCTGAAATCAAATGTTTTCCGGGTGACACTGACCTCAAGTCAGTTCTTTGGCTCTAGAGTGTTGGAGGTTCATTGCCTGCAGAAGCATCCCTTCTCATGACACACACAAGAACACATCTCTTTAAACTGATCCAGACAACAGTTTGAGAACAACTCGTCTTTTTTACAAATTGTAAAAACATTCATACAATGAATTGGAATTTTTTAAACATGTGATTCATTCCCCAATCCATTACCAAAAAGAGAAACAAATAATCTAACTTCACCAAAGACTCCTGACTACAGTGCTTCTGGATTTTTTGACAAAACATTTGTTATCAGAAAATACTGATTTGCCAAATCTTAAACTTTTTATGGGAAAGTGTCAGTTTCGATCAATTTTTTACTCAAAAAATGAAAAAGTGGCAAAATTGTCCGAATCATAGAACACTAGAACTGGAAGAGACCTTGAGAGGTCATCGAGTCCAATCCCCTGCCCTCGTGGCAGGACCCAGTACCATCTAGACCATCCCTGATAGATGTCTATCTACCCTGCTCTTAAATATCACCAGAGATGGAGATTCCACAACCTCCCTAGGCAACTTATTCCAGTGTTTTAAGCAGGTGAACCTGGTTAGATAGATGAAATGTTTTGACATTATCATAATGAAAAATTCTCATATTTTGGTTCAAAACAATGTTTTGCTTTGAAATTTAAGCAAATTATAATAAATATTAAATAAATTAAAATGGTCAATATTTAAACAAAACATTTTAAAATTCTCAAAATGAAATGCTTTAATTGAACCAGACCATTTTTTTTATTTTCAGTTCATGAAAATGTTTCAGATTTGAACTTTATATCCCAATTCAGATCAAGAAATTGTCTGATATCTCAAACATTTTCACAAGATAGAAAAAAGTTGCCTACCCAACTTTTTTCCTGACAAACAATTAAACTAAGAAAGAAAAAAGTTCTGCTGTCAGGATTCCGGAAGAACTTCCAGGAGACAATCAATTTTTTTCTCCTTTAGTAGAAAAGTTGGAACAGATTCATTTGGCAATAACTAAAAACCATGTATGAGTCTCAGAAAAAGAACTCTCTCTATGAAGACATACCTTTGATCTAATAGAGTATATGTAGAGCCCAAGTAACCATTGGTTATATCTGATCTCCAGTTCTGTGTAGATCATTCTCAGCTGAGGCCAGGTCATATTATGGATAAGTCCAATGCGGTCTTCCATCTGTAATCATATCGGTGGGAAGGAGCTGAAATTTCAGAAAACAAAGATATTTTATACATAGTAAAACTATAATGCTGGTTTGTTACTTTCCTTGATTGATAGCTGAAATTCTTTGCCCTTCTTTTCTTGTCCCCTGGGAGTTTCATGGAATGTTGCCGGGAATGGAACTGTCATTTAAATAGCAAAGTGTAACATTCTTGCAAAGGAAAATGATGATAGGAATAAGATGGAAGGGAATAACTGGGGAAGGAAGTAAAATTGTTTATGGTAAATGGCAATGTTTGCATTCAGACTTAGCTGAATAGCAACATCAAACAATTTCAATATCAACTGTTTGCCCAGCATAATATAGATTTAGCTATATAAAGAGCTCATACTCATTGATGCAGCTACAAACAGAACTGATCATTACTAAAAGTGGAATTGTACAATACTCATTTCTACAGTGCACTTTGACAGAGAGGATAAGTCATGCCAAGCAATCTTCAAAGTGTAGAACAACAAAAGATCTATGTAAATACTTGCAAAAGTTGAAATAATGTAAATACTTAAAGAGCTCTGCCAGCTTCTCAGGCTGGTTGGTGTTTGGTTTCTTTGCTTTTGTCTTTAGGCGTAGTGAAGTGCTCTTGCATTCCCCTGATGTCACATCCAATGAAGTGGTTTATCTGGCATTTGCTTTGTTATGTTTCAGCTGATTGCCAAGTTGTGTGCTTCAAGTGGCAGGCCAACCAGCCCTGGAGAGTAAGTGGCATTCACATTTTTAACACACTTTTGGTGATGTGGGCTGCATCTCCAGAGTGCTATATGCCTGTTCTTTTTTAGTGATGAATAATTTGTACCAGGGAAGGAACAGAAAATCAGGAATCCTTCTTTCTTAGAAGCTGTTTGTGGCACTTGCAGAACTGTGAAATGCTTTGGTTTTGAATACAGGACTGACAGCTGCTCAAAATTAAGAACATAATCCTGCCAGGTGCTGAATCTGCTTTTTGCAATGTGCTGAGCATCCTCCTGTCCCAATAAGACCTTGTGGAAGCTGTGGAGTCAGTGTTAAGTACAGTGCCACTCCAAGGCATTCCACAATATTGTACACAATAATGAGTTAAATATCAGCAGTTCAATGACTGTGAAGGAAGTTAGGGTGTGTTTAGAATACATGGCTCCGTTGACGGAGCCATGTAGATGAGGCAGGACGACAAAGGGAAATGAAGCAGTGATTTAAATAATCGCTGTTTCATTTAAATAAAAATGGCCACCGCGCTGTGCCGATCAGCTGTTTGTCGGCACAGCGCAGCAGTCTAAATGGGGATCTGCCGACCCCAGAACCCTTTGTCGACAAATCCTTTATGCCTCGTGAAACGAGGCTTACAGGATCTGCCGACAAAGGGTTCTGGAGTCGGCAGATCCCCGTCTAGACTGCCGCTCTGTGCCGACAAACAGCTGATCGGCACAGCGCGGTGGCCATTTTGATTGAAATGAAGCGGCGATTATTTAAATCACTGCTTCATTTCCCTTTGTCGTCCTGCCTCATCTACATGGCTCCATCGACGGAGCCATGTAGTCTGGACGTACCCTTACAGAAACTCCCATGCACTTCGCCTTCACTCATTCACATGTATCTTGGAACCCATTTTTCTATGACCAGGGATGATGGCCACACTCTTTTAATGAACCATGTGCTTTCTAACCCCCACCTTGGGGAAGAGCCAGGAGAGACTGATGGAAGGAGTCTCTGAACTTCTGTCCAATGGGAGGACAATCATCAGTGATTTATTCATTGGTGTCATCTGCATATTTTTTTAAATCAGCAGTGAACTGGAGCATTTCACACAATATGCTCTCTGTGTGATTATTTGTGTAAGCAGTGTCTGAATCAATGCTTCCATTACAGCTAGCTGGAATGGGAGAGAAACTCTGGGAGTGTCTATGTAAATACTGCTTCCCCCTGCTTTGCTTAGATGTGTTTGATATTCAGCTGATGGAATAGTGTTTTGCTCATTGTAATCAACTTGGCTGGTGTTGGGTCAAAAATTGTTTTAACATTAATTGCAATATCTCTAATTGTTGGGGAAATACAAAAGAAAAAAGTCTGTGCTTAACCTGGCACAAAAGAGAACACTGTCACTGTAAATAAACTTTGATGGACAAAGGCTCCACTTCCAGAGCCCTGTAAGCTTAAACTGGGAAGGGAAGGATTAAGTCAGCACGCAGCATGATCTTCAGGTGTGTTCTGTAAGACGGGTTCAACCAGTTTCTCCCCACTGTTTCAATGACAGAGCTAAAGGTAGGCTCTATTAGTATTTAAATTGAGATTTTTTTTTTTAGTATTTAAATTTACTCCAGCTGATGCTGGAGTTTCTTGTGGCTGGACTGTGCTTTGGGCCAAGAGCTGAAATCACTGAGAGCTGAGATTACTCGGTACCAAGGACAGGGTAGTGTTTTTCATTTGTAGAACATATGAATGGGAGAGATGGGTTGTGATCAAGGTAGAGGACAGCCAGGAGATCTGGGTTCTAGTAGCAGGTCTGCAGCGGACTCACTGTGTGACCTCGGGTAAGTCATATTACCTACCACAGATCGAGGTTTGTGTGCTAAATGACAAGGTTTGCTTTTAATGGCCAAACAGCAGAGAAGCAGGAGTGAATTGTTACTTCCCTGCAGAGACAGGCCCAAACCAAAACCGCAGGCACAGGCTATGTCTACATTGCACTTCTCTTGTGCAAAAGCCTATGCAAATGAAGCACAGATTAGCATATTGCCACACTTCATTTGCATAATTAATTAGGGGCCGTTCTTGTGTAAGAGGCTTTTGCGCAAAACCCCCCTCTTGCGCAAGAGCCGTTCTTCCTGAAAAAATGAGGAAGAACAGCTCTTGCACAAGAGGGGTTTTTGCGCAAAAAGGAGCCATCTACACAGCTCCTTTTTGCGCAAAAACCTCTTGCGCAAAAAAAGGCCCCTAATTAATTATGCAAATGAAGAGTGGAAATATGCTGCGGTGACGTGTTGGGGTCCCCCGACTCCTGCACCCCCATAGTGGCACGAACAGACTCCACCAGCCAGTAGAATAGAGGGAGTTTATTGCTTCTCCAGGATACAGCACAGCATAGATGTAATCTGGTTACAGGGCCAGGCCTAGGATGCCTCAGCTCCTCTTGGGATGGGGGAGACTGGGCCCCTAAATCCCAGCCCCCCTTTGCTCAGGCTGATTCCTCCATGATTCCAGACAGAAACTAACTCTTCCTTCCAGCCCTGCCCCCAGCCAGGGCTCCACTCCCCTTCTTCCCATTGTTCCGCTCACTGGGGGATAACTCGTTGGACAGGTTCAGAGCCCCCTTGCATAATGACTCATCCCCTGCCCTGCTGGGCCGTGCTACAGACAGCAGCCAGCGGAGGTCACCCACAGCCCACTGCCCAGCATAGCAACCAGCAAGGTACCCCCCCACTACGTCACATATGCTAATCTGTACTTCATTTGCATAGGCATTTGCAGTGTAGGCATAGCCACAGAGCTGTGTTTGGAGCCAAGCTGGCCATTTCAGTGCACAGGTGCTGGCTTTTTCCAGGCTCTGAGGATGCTCAACTACCTCTCTCCACCCCAGCCTTTCACTTAACTGGACCCCTTCTCCCAACCTTCCCCTCAAATATCTTCCCGTCCTCCGCCCCAGACCTCACTCCATCCCCCAAATCATCACCCCACCCTGCCTCTTCCCATGCAGTTCCACCCGCTCCCCCAAGCATGCCCCATCCTGCTCTTCCCTGGCCTCCATAACTGAGCTTTGGAAGGTTCTGCCTTTGCCTTGTGTTTTACAGAGAATGTAACACATCAATCAGCCACATAGTCCTTCTGCCTAAGGAACAATCCAATTATTCAGAGAAGAGAAATTCAGAGACAACTTCAGATGATGCTTAGAACTTAGCACAAAACAATCTGGTTGGAGCATTTATTTATGAAAATTCCTCCCTACTGGAATAAGCCTCTTCAGATGTCCCATGTTGCAACTGAGAGGGGTCCCAAGTAATAAAGTCAATCACAGTTACAGTCATGCCAGGCTCAGGTAGACCTAGCAAATGCATTCTGCATGAGAAAAACACTTCCATGGTGAGATGCTTAACAAATCCCAGTGGACAGTAACTGCAAAATGGCTGTGATCTGCTAATGGGTTCTGTGACTGGAAAGATGGTACCAGAAATTATGACTCAGAAAGAATGTAGCTGAAAGGCTAAAGCAAGGATGCAGGGAAGGAGGAAAGAAAAATTGGATGGTTCCAGCAAACCCTGTTTCCTTTGAATGTTATGGGAATGAGAGTTCATTTTGTTCCATTTCCAGGGTGCGGCAGGGCTGCTGAATCTCCCTGATTTGGTGCCTTCTCACTTCTGCTGTCTGTGTAGAGCAATTCTGCTATGTCTGCTCATGAGAGGAAGTCCTGATCGTGCATGTGTGCAAGAGTATAATGCAGGGGTGGGGAACCTTTTTTAGGTTGGGGGCCCCACACAAGTGAGAAGAAAAAAAACCTCTCTGACATGGCCCCTGACTGAGAAGGAGAAAGACACTCCCCACATTCCCCTACAAACCAAAGCCTTAGGGGGCCCAGACTAGTAGATTTTGTGTGCTCCAGCCCTGCAGGGAGACAGTGGGGTGGGGGGGGGGGGAGAGCTGGAGCACCAGCACACACTCCCAAGGCTGTGGGAGAACCCCAAGCCTTGGGGACCAGATCTGGGCAAGTCGGGGGAGGGGGAGGGCTGCATCAGGGCCCGGGGCCTTAGGTTCCCTACCCCCGGTGTAATAGATGGGATGGGGAGGCTGCTTAACTCTTTGACTATGGTAAATACTAGACATACTTTTTTTAAACCACAGAGGGAAAGAATCATGAATAAAATATAATGCCTATTACCTACCTTCCATCCAAGGATCTCAAAGTACTTTACCTACTTCAATAAACTGAGCCTTGCAACACCACTGTGATACAGACAAATATTCTTTATCAATGGGGACACTCAAGAACCTGGAGGTTAAATTACTTGCTCAGGATAAGGCCAATAGTATGTGACATAGCCAAAATAATCATTCAACCTCTGATTTCAAGCCTGATGCTTTAACCACAATGCCACACCTTCCCTTAGTTAGATATATGCTTGTGTTTTGGCGGATGGGGAGGAAGACATGCATGAAAGCCTGGAAAGGGGTGATTAATTACTCTCAGCAGGGTGAGCCACATGTCCAGGGAAAGAGAGTGAAGCTGCATGTCATTCACTGTGCACATAATTTTGAGTCAAAGGTTGGCAGGTAGCCATTTCCCTCAGAGATGTAATTAATGTTATCTGAACTGTGTAAAGAGCTCCACAAAGTGCCAGGTGTCCCTTTTCCACAGCCATCTGTGAGAGAGCAGGATACATTTGATGCCTTTCCCAGGAGGGAGGAAAGAGCAGAATTAAAAGGAGCTAAGAGAAGCCCTAGGTCTGTATGCAAGGGTTATGGAGATGACATGAACACTGACCAAGAGACAAGTAGGGCCTTTAAAAATCTGCTATGATTTAAGATGTTTTATGTTCATGAAAGGAAACCGACGTCCCTAGGAGGGGGAGGATTCTGATGCCCAAAGGAGAGGAAGCAGCAGCAGAGGTGGCCAGGCGAGGAGACAGCAATAGGAGCAGTTCCAGGGGGAATTCTTAGCACACCAAAGGCTCTTTTCCTGTTGCCTGTGCAGCTGCACAGGAAGTCACCTGCCTCTTCTCTGTCATTCTCTCTCCATCTCATGGATGGCTTTTCTGAGTTCTCCTTCCACTATCAATGTTGGCTTGTACCTCAGGTAGGCCCTCCCCTCATGTCTATACACAAGACACCAGGAAATGCCTTTCCTCCTTACACACCAGAAGATAGAGTTTGCTCACTCCGACTGTAACCAGCAACAGGGCTCAGCCTCTAGCTCCCCCACCCTTGCATGAAGGGAAATCATTCACTGCTTCTTTACTGGTGTGTGTGACCACAAAGTGCTCCACTGAGATGGGAAAAGCAGGGGGATAGCTTGCCTCCATTTCAGACCAAAGCAAATGAATTGACAATATGATTGCTATCTTAAGCTAACAGGCTGAGCTCTCAGTTACACTGCATGGGCAAACCGGCTAAGTATAAAATGTACAAAGTAACACTCTCTTGGATGCCAGGCTAGTTCTGCACAAAAGGGCTTGCAGGTGAACTTTAGAGGCTTGGGTACACCCTTGGAGTGTTTGTGTGTTGTGTCCTGCAATCACTAAACACCTACTGCAGCTCAGGGACCTGCACTCTTACCTCTGAAACCTTTTGTTTCCCACTGAATATCAGAGCGATGAAGTTAGGTCTAAAGTGGTAATGTTTCTCTTCCATCCCCTCAGGAAAACCTCTTCTGCGTGCATTGCACACTAGTGTATCCACCAGCAGCATGGCTTACAGTACACAGGATCCCACTGACTCTCCATTAGGACTTGTCTAATCTATCTAGACCCATCTATCTGTGGTTAACTATGCCCACCATAATGGTATCTGAGGGTCTGTTCTTGCTCATCGTATTGCAGGGAGTGTAGCAAAGACGGTAGCCAAGGGGTAGAAGTAAGTAGCATTCCTGCCCCAAAAACAATGCGATATTTATGTGGATGTAAACTTGAGCTATGAGCCTGATCCTTAAAGTTGCTGGTCACCCAAAACTCCCATTAGCTAAAGGGGAGATTGTGGATGCTCAGCAATTCTCAGGATCAGGCCCTAGCTAAAGAGTTGCTCTATAGCGTGTGGGAGGGAAAGGGTGCATCTACACTGCACCCGTAGCTTATTTTGAGCTACGCAAATTGCGTAGCTTATTTCGAGTCAATTCTGAAATAGTTTATTTCAAAATTTGGTGCTGCCTACACAGCACTTATTTAGAAATAAATGGCTATTCCAAAACATCCCTTACTCCTTGTGTCTTGAGGTTTACAGGGACATTGGAATAGTGAACCCATTATATTTCAAAATAATGGGCGCGCTCAAAAGACACAGAATAGCTATTTCAGGATACTGGAGGTATCCCAATATAGCACTGCAGTGTAGACACATCCAAAGAGAGCTAATAGCAACAACACAAACATAAAACACAAGTGTGCCCTTGTCTATACTTCTGGGAAGATCAATGCTCTGGAGGTCAATCTTTCGGAGTTTGATTTAGTGGGTCTAGTAAGAAGCTGCTAAACTGAATGCCGAGGGTGCCCCAATCAACCCTCAGAATCATGAGGAATAAGGGAAGTTGATGGGATTGTTTCTTCTGTCAACCTCCCACAGTAGGGCTGCCCCAGAAATTTGGTTTAAGGTATGTTGACTCCAGCTACACAATTCTTGTAGCTGGAGTTGTACATCTTAAGTCAAATTTCTGGCATAATGTATACCTTCAGTCCTCCTGGAGAAACAGGTTCTGCAGAGTGAGTGGTGAAAATCATGACTATAAGATAATATAGGGCCCTCTTTTCTAACTTTCCCTTTCTCTGTATCTTTTGGGTTGTGACTCACTGAACTTTGGATCAGATTTCAAGTCAGCAATTTTTTCCCTTCTGTTTCTCTCTCTACCTGATGGAGTTTAGATTTAGGAAAACAAAATCACCTTCTCCCCACTCTCTACCCATCCCAGGAAAACCAGACATGAAACTGAAAGGACTCTTGTTTTCCTGTGTTTAAAGAAGTGCATGTGTGTGTCTGGGGTGGGGGGGGGAAATCTTAAAAGTATCTTGTTTTCTCTGCTTGGATCATGTCTTTGGCAGGTCATGGAATAAAAGGAATTGCTGGGTAAATAAAAAGTCAGCCCTCGTCTCTATTCTTCTGTGCTTTTCTCAGGGGATGAGGATGGGGGAAAGCTTAAGTGCTGTTTTGTGCTTTCATTTCTAGCCACTTCGATAGTTGCCCGGATGATTTCTGAAGAGGCTATAACAAAGAAATAGGCCTGACACTGTCATTCTGGATCTGGATCCAAACTTCCCCAAAGGTCTGGGATATTTGGCTTGATAGCCTGGCACTGCTAAATTATCCTGAAAATGTTATTTTAGGACTCAGTCTGTGTTTCATCTATCTGATACTTTGCAGGGGAGAAAGAACTTGTAGAAATGTCTTTGTATTTGTGGAGCTTAACATTTTTGGGAGACCCTGCCTTAGAGAGAGGTTCATAAACACCTCTTTGATGTGATTCTTAGTTCTTGGATTTTACCAAACTGACCAGCAAGGCCAACAATTCGTAAGTGAGACCCTCTTTGAAAAAATAATTGGACATAGTGTTCTTATGAGATGATCACACTTATTATCCAAAACCTCATTTTGTATTCCTGTGCCTGTGAAATGTGGATAAGACTTTTTAAGGACAACAGAAACACAGGAAGAAGAGATGGGGAGGTAACCATTGGGTTTCTTGAATTCCATGCAAATCTCACATTTCTATGCCTGTCCATTGATGGTCAAAAACACACTCTCAACCTCAACCCATTCTTCCTGTATTAATAGAAGCTGTGAAGCATGGATCAGGGGAAAGAATTCCATGACTAGAACACATGTCAACAGCATCATTTTTAATGTACATTTTACTAGTCTGCTTTGTTAAGTTCTGGCTATGACAGCTACGATGCTGGATGACTTGTCGGAGCATTGAGAAGCCACTGTCCCCTCTTCTCTCAGCAATAAGGAGGAAAAAAAAGTTACATATCTTCTTATAACTGTTGTTCTTCGAGATGTGATGTTCATATCCATTCCAACCATGTGTGTGCATGCGTAAGTGCACAGTACCCAGAAGATTCTTCCCCTAGCAGCTAGCCGTTAGGTTGGCCTGGGCAACCAATGGAGTGCTGCCAAGATAACACCCAATACAGGGCCCTCCAGATCCTTTCCTTCCTCAGTTCTTTCTTGCCATTTACTCTGACAGAGGGGAAGGAAGGTGAGTATTGGGATGGACATGACCAACACATCTCAAAGAACAACAGTTATAAGAAAGTATATAACCATTTTTTCTTCTCCAAGTTCTTGTTCATGCGCTTTCCATTCAGGTGACTCACAAGCCCAAGGCTAGTTGGGGTTGGAATTCTTCACAGATTGGAGCACTGCCAGCCCAAATGTGCCATCTCTAGATTGTTAAGTGATTGCATAGTGCACAGCAAAGGTGTGTATCGAGGACCACGTCATGCCCCTGATGATCTCCAGAGTGGGAATCTGGGTGAGGAACGCTATGGAGGAAGCCTTGGCCCTGGCTGAGTAGGCTTTAAGTGGCAGAGGTATGCCCATGAGTACATAGCATTCTCAGATACAGGAAACTATCCAGGAAGAGATGCATTGGGAGGAAACTGGGTGGCCCTTCATTCTGTCTGCAGCTGCCACAAATAATTGAGGCAACTTTCTGAAAGGCTTTGTTCTGTCAATATAAAAGACTTTACACATGTCAAGAGAATGGAGGCTCTGTTGTCTAGCACTAGAGTGCAGTTTGAGGTAAAACACCAGTAGGAACATGTCTTGATTCATATGGAAACTGGAGACCACCTTTGTCAAAAAAGCCAGATATGGGTGGAGCTGCACCTTGTCCTTATAAAAAATTGTGTAAGGGAATTCCAATGTGAGGGCCTTCCACTCAGAGACTCTCCTTGCGGAGGTTATTGCTACCAGAAAATCACTTTATAAAAAAGTTTCATGAGGGAGCAAGTGACCAATTGTTCAGGTCACATAAGTATGGACAAATTAAGATAAGATTCCAAGGAGGCACTGGTTGCCAGACTTGTGGGTAGAGTCTATCCAGGCACTCTAGAAACTGAAAGGAATCAATGCAGAGTTTGGTACGTTGTACGAAGCCAACAAAGATTGCTCAGTCAGTGTCAGAACCTCAGTGCACTGGGAGTCTGCCATTGGCATCGGGGCCAATTCTGGTGCCTGTGTCGGTGCCGTTCATTAGTCCAACACTGGTGTGGCGTTGGGGCCAATGCCGGTGCCATCTGAGATGCTGGGCCCCCGTAACTGCTGTGGCTATGATTTGCTTCAGTGCCAATGCAGTGTTGTACTCAATGCCAGGGCCACAGATTGTGACCACTGCTCTACCAACCATGGTGGCATGAAGACCACAGACATCATGGATGCTGTCTTGGAGACTGAAGCATGGCTCCTGCCCTGAGCCTGGTGGAAGGCTCAGAAGGTCCAAAAAAGGCCACTGTGGAGGATTCTGCCACTGGGGTGGCCACTGGGAAGGATGATGCTTCCTTTGGTGCTGAAACGATGACCTCCTGCTCCCACTATACCCCGACCTGTAGGAGTCTGACTCTGACTCCAACTCAGAGTATGAAGACCAAGGTGTGACTGTGTTTCTCAATGTCAGTCTAATCAAAGAAGGAGATAGGCTGCGGTCCCTGTTCTGATGTGGAGAGGGGAACTTTGGTGCCATAATTGCCGGCTTCCCTTTAGACTGCACCAGCAGTCTCGATTGTACCTAAAGGGCTGGTGCAGAATCCTGCCTAGGTGGCAAAAATGGCACAATGAAGCGCACTAAGTCCAGCACTGCATGAAATGTCTCTGGCGTTGATGGCATAGGTAGGCATTCCAATGGCACCAGCAAATGGTACTAGCCTGGACTTGATTGCCCAGATTAAGCAGGAGTCAATGTAGCCTCTATGCCGGCCTCGGTGTCCCAGCCTGACTGATGTGCTGGCGCTGGCTGGCTGGAGGGTCTCAAGGCTGAGGACCGACTCCAGACCTTCTTCCTCCAACCTGGAGATTGGGAGTGGTGCCAAGAGGCTGTCTGGTACTGAGAGATGGCATGTTGATACTGATCCTGCCCACATCCTTGCTCAGCACTGTCTCTTTTGACACCAGTGCTGGAGCGCTCTGGACTGAGGACGAGGTGCTAAGTGCTGTTTCCATGGCACCTGGGTCCGATGGGAGATGTAAAGCCGCCTCCATAAGTAAAATGCAGAGTTGCTGCTCCCTCTTTCTTATTGTCCTCGGTCTGAATGCTGCAGATCTTGCAGCGAACATTTTGGTGACCCTCGCCCAAGCACTTCAGGCAGGAGGGATGAAGATCCCTCTTCAGCATGTACTTAGCACATGACTGGCAAGCCTTGAAGCCCAGGGAATGAGGCATGCCCAGCTTTGAGAGGGTGTGGGGGGGAACCCCCTAACTTATTCTAACTCAGCTAACTGCTAACTAACACTAACTACAATTAAGGGAACTATCTACAGCTACATACAAAGGAATGAAGACACGCTTATCTGCTCGCAAAGCAAAAGACAAGCAAAAGGAAGCTCCAGCTACCATCACTGGTAGTAAGAAGTAACTGAGGATGGTTGGTAGCTATATTGAGTGCCATTTTGGCACCACTCCAGGGAGAACTTGGGCCAACCCTATGGCTAACTGCCTGGGGAAAAATCTTCTGGCTACTGTGCATGTGTGTGTGGACCCATACCTAACTGGAATGCACATGAACAAGCACTCAAAGAAGAACATCTTTTCAGGAGCAAAGAGCATCTCCAGGGTATGGAATTCACATAGAATCTGGCTTAACTCTAAGTGTTAAAATCACAGTGCTCAAAACGGACCTGGTCTCTGTAGTATACAAGATTCTATTTGTTGGCAGTTCCAGCATTATCTGAATTGTTTATCACAGAGTCCATGTTAAACTGCATAAGATAAATATCAGATGTGTCTTATTAGAAGACTGCAAGCTCAGTAGTGTACACATTAATATGGCCACTTCTGTACTTGTTAAAACAACTTGTTATAACTTAATGCAAGAACAAATTGTGTAGGAAACAAATATGTTGGTAGCATAGTAATTTGAGTCAGCCCCCTGTGGTCACATTGAAAAAAACCAGTAGTTTAGGACCACACATGGCACAGACGAAACATTGATTTTCTAATAACATCATGTCTCATTGAAGGCATTGTTCACTTGTACAGTGATTGGCATCATGTGGAGAGAGCAAATTGAGAGTTCTGTGCCCCTGGATTGCATTTCTGCTGCTCATTAATGTGTTGCCACAATCCTTCAGTAATGTCAATAATGTAAATTTACCGCCACTTTCCGTTTGTAAGAAACAGGGTCCGCTAAACTCTAGAACGTCTTGTTTAACCAAACTCTTCGAGAGCAGCCTGAGCATTTCAGGACATGGTTAGCAAAGGAGGGTGCTCCTTATTGCTGACCAGCTAATGAAACATTACCAGATTCTGATTTTCTTATTGGAGTGTCATTACATGCTGCGGGCTGCAGTGGGTGCCCCCTCAACATGTGCTTTCTTTTGTAGGCAAAGCTGTTGCAAAACAAATAGGTCATTGATTACAGATACTGAAGTGGGTTTTGCCCATGAAAGCCCATGATACACTCTCTCTCTCTCTCTCTCTCTCTTTTTTTATTTATTTATTAGTCTCTAAGGCTACCTCTAGACTACAAGCCTCTTTCGAAAGAGGCTTTTTCGAAAGATTCTTTCGAAAAAGCCTCTGTCGAAAAAGAGCGTCTAGACTACAACCAGTACTTTTGAAAAAGCAAGCTGTTTTTTCGAAAGAGAGCACCCAGGCAGTCTGGATACTCTCTTTTGAAAAAGCACAGTTTGCATTACATAGCGCCTTTTTTCGAAAGAGCACTTTCGAAAAAAGGCATTATTCCTCATAAAACGAGGTTTTCCACGGTCGAAGAAACTGCCATGTTCTTTCAATTTACTTTTGAAAGAACACGGCAGCAGTCTAGATGCAGGGGAAGTTTTTTTAAAAAAAGGCCACTTTTTTCGAAAAAACTCTGTAGTCTAGACACACCCTAAGGTGCTACAGGATTGCTCTTTTAAAAAAAAATAAATACAGGGTATGAGATGCCATTTGTATCTCTGGGCCCTGATCCTGGGCCAGCCTTACTGCAGATTTCAGTGGCAGCAAAATCAGGCTCCCAACCCATACTGTGTAGAGTTAAATCTGGGTTATCTGCTTTCCCATCATTGGCCCCCAAATACTCAAATTACCACACATCTGCTCTACTGGCAAAATAATTTCACTGAAGAGGAGATAGTATCCCTAACTAGCTGCCCAGAATTTCCCTATCATAGAATCATAGAACCATAGAGCTGAAAGAGACCTCAGGAGGTCATCAAGTCCAGCCCCCTGATCTAGGCAGGACCAATCCCAACTAGATCAACCCAGTCAGGGCTTTGTCAAGCCGAGACTTAAACACCTCTAGGGATGGAGACTCCACTACTTCCCTAGGTAACCCATTCCAGTGGTTCACCACTCTCCTAGTGAAATAGTTTTTCCTAATATCCAACCTGGACCTCTCCCACCACAACTTAAGACCATTGCTCCTTGTTCTGCCATCCGTCACTACTGAGAACAGCCTTTCTCCATCCTCTTTGGAACCTCCCTTCAGGAAGTTAAAGGCTGCTATCAAATCCCCCCTCACTCTTCGCTTCTGCAGACTAAACAGACCCAACTCCCTCAGGTTAGTCAGGACTAACCTGACTAGGGCACGTGGATGGGATAGATACTGCAAGTCAGTGGCATAGCCAAGATGGTACAAGTGGGTGGGCCCTGACTTTATGTGAGTGGGCAATGATGGGGCCACCTTTCCCCTCTCTCCCGCTGACCATGGGGAAGGGAATTATAGATGCATTGGCTAGGGGCTCCATAAAAATGGGGACCCCATAAATATATATGCTTTGCACTCCCCTCCTGGCACATTGGACTTGCCTCCTAATGCCTGTGAGGTGCTCCTGCTGGGAAGGGGGTTGGGGACTTTTCCTGCTATGTCTGCCTGATGCTCCCAGTAGGGAGCAGGACTGGGGTGTGGTGGCTTGCCCTGCTCTGCCCCCCACTCTTAGTGCTCTGAGGGTGCTGGGACTAGCCCCATTCTGGCCACCCAGTGCTCCCAGGGGCAAGTGTGATTGGGGCACTGAAGCTTGCCCCGTGCCAGCTGCCTGCTACTCCCAGTGGGGTCGAAGCACCAAGGCTTACCCTGGCTCTAGTGCTCCAGCTGCACAGCAGGATTTGGGACTTACAGCCCCCAACTCCACTCCCTGGTAGGAAGGCTGGATGAGCAGCACAGGACTAGCCTCTTACTCCATTCTCCAGACTTGGCTGGAGCACTGAGCAAAGAGAGGCAAAGCCATGTTTCCGAGTGGAAGCAGAGCCAGAACTGGGGATCGGTGGGCCTGGCTCCTAAGTGGATGGGCCAAGGCCCATTCGGGCGTACCTGTGGCTATGCCCCTGGCACAAGTACCAAATGAATTAGAGCTTGTGTACACTTAAAAGGCTGCAGTGGCAGAGCTACACTGTAGCAGTTCAATGAAGATGCTGCCTGTGCTGACAAGCAAGCTTCTCCTGTTGGTGATACTCAGACTGAGGCGTGGGAGCCACAAGTGGCTCTTTATTGCATCTCCTGAAGCTCTTTGCAGCACATGATATTAAAACACTGGGTGATTTAATTATTAACCAATCTACATTATTAAGCAATCAGGATACTTTTACTATGCTATTAACCAACTGCAAACTACTTGGCGAGTCATTCTGCTGTGAGAATAATTGTATAGTTATAACAATAGTGAAGGAAACAACAAATTCATATTCCTGTGGCTCTTTTGGGTAAAGTTGACGGCTAATCTGGCTCCTGAACCACTGAAGTCCAAGTATTCCTGGGGTAGATAATCCACTTCCTGGAGAGGCAATAGCTGTGTCAAGAAGAGAAGCCCTCCTGTCGACAGACAGCTGTCTACACCAGGAGTTAGGTTGGTGTAAGTGCATCACTCAGGGAAGAGGATTTTCCACACCCCGGAGTGACACAGTTATACCAACATAAGTTGCTAGCGTAGCCCAAGCCTTAGGCTTTCCACCCCTGAAAACCTGGATTCTGATCCAGGTTAGGTTCCAATTAGATTAATCAATTTTTAAGGCCAGAAAGGAACATTATAATGGAGTCTGTCTTTCTGCATAACAGATCACAAAATTTCACCTTCTAGATATGAATGCAGGTCCAGAGTCTCCTCGCACAGTAGTGTAAATCATCACTGTTAGAGAAGTCAGTGGTGAAAGTAACTTAACATTTCTTATAGGCACTGTCCTATTGCAAACCGCATCCCTGCCAGCTCTTTCAATAGCTCCCTGCTGGCTTTTGCCGCAGCTCATGCAGTTCTTGTTGGAGCTGCGCATTAGGGTGCACCTGTTTACTTTCACCACTGAGAGAAGTACTTCTGTAAAGCCACTATGAGAGGACAATAAAACTCTTGCTGATTTCATACTGCTCTGTCTACATCGTACAAACCACTGCCCACCCTGTCTTTGCTTAGGAAAGGCATAAAACTCCAGTAAATGGGATCAGAAAGTCAGAATTAAGGTGCATTGCCACCTTTACAGAGAAAAGTTGCATAGCACATCTGATCACATCAACGGGGAGGGGAGAAGGCGGGGGACGGAGAGGGACACATGGTCCAGCTATCACTGCCTAAGATGAAGAGCCAGGACTCCTGGATTCCGTGGTTGGCTCTGCTTCAGAGTGTGGCCTTGAGCAAGTTGCTTGGATTCTTTTGAAAACATTGATCTAATAATTGTGGGTCCTGATGTTTCTGATGAGCAACTTTAAAACACCAAGGCTCTGATTTTCAGAGACACCCTGAACACCTGCCAGTTCCCCTTTTAAGTCAATTGGAATTATGTGCACTCAGCATCTTCGAAAATCCAGTTCTAATGTATTAAATTGAGCACCCAAAAAGTGAGACACTCCATAATGAATGTGCACTTGGATAATGTAGGCCATAGCCTCTCTGTACTTAAGATCATCTACCTGTAAAGTGGAGATAAAAATCCTTTCTTCATGCAGCTTCTGAGAGGCTTAATTACTGTTTGTAAATCACCTTGAGATCCTTGGGTGAAAACTGACATTCTTGTTCAGATAAGGTAAAATTGCAGAGTATGAGTCTGAATGAAGAAGTGTCTGCCCTCTCGGAAAGCGAAGCTAGAAGCAGTGAGCCCAAGCATTCAAAAGAGATCAGACTTTTGGTCCTCTACTCTATTCCTCTTTGATATGGCGGGCTTTTACACCCGGCATTCAGCACCCAACTCCACAGCAGGCAGATGGCACAATGTGAAAGGCTTGCTGGAAGAATTGACAGGTTAAATTCCATTATAGCCACATCATGTTAGATTATGTTGGGTCCCATTCCAGACAGCACAATCAAATGTAACACAAAGTGACAACCTGCACACTACCATGACTTAACTGAGAGTGACAGAAATGTAAAAGTCAAAGGGATAGAATCCAAGAGGGAGTATTGTGGAGAGGTGGGAGGAGCAAATATGCTGCTCGACATGGGCAGAATATTCAGCTGTCATTCAGTCATCCAATCCCTTCTGAAATGTGGTGGGCTGCAGGAGGCTGCTGTTTGTGTCAAATGTGCTTATGGGAAAGTTCCTCTTTCCTTCCCTTTGGGGAGTACCACACCTGGGAACAGCTCATCCTCAGCCAACCAGCTCTAAGCCTACCCAGAATCAGGCAGAATCCCAGTTAAACATCCGCTCAGAACCATCATGCTCATGCAAAATGAGTGGACACCTTATGAGATCCGTCCACTCATTTTCTTTTTGGGTCTGTTTTCAGTCTTTTTATAACTAAAATGTTTTTTAATTTCTTCAGTGAATTTGGTACGGATACTGGTTCCAAACTGAGGAATCTGGAGAGTTCAACTATCTGATCAAATGGATAAACCCTATTTCTAATGCACGTTTCACATGGTATTTTGGTAACATTTAGCCACAGAACAGTTGTGTCATAGGCTACACAGCAATGTAAGCTCTTCTGTTTCCTTGCCTTTGTAACATAACTCTGATCTAGAGGGATCATCTCTAGGGACAAGAGAGAAATTTATTCCCTGTGGCTTATTCAACCCTTGCCCCATGGGCTAAGGCTGTCAACACAGATGTACGTTAATTGCACCAATAAAGATGTAAGTTCAGTTTCAATAGGAAAGAGGGTTTCTATGTGTTTCACTAGGAATGGGCCTGTTTTAGACTCCCATCTCATTTCAGCTAAGCCATCAGATATTCACTGGATGGTAATGACTTTTAGCCAGGATAGAACTGAGCTGGATTCCAAGATGTGGCCTAGAGGTTAAAGGCTGTGTGAGCTATCACAAATCCCTGAAAAAATACTTGGGGAATAAAAAGCTAATGGAACTTTTTCCATGTTTAAAAACAGTTCAATTTAAGTTTAAATTCAATTTGGGACAGAGTCTTTTGAGATTAGGCAAACTGGAGTTCCAATGAATTACTCATTACATCTACTGCACTGATCCAGAAATTCATACATACACACACACACACACACACACACAAAACCTTGAGGTCAATTTTATATCTTCTAATTTTGCAGAACTAAAAAGCAGGGCAGTCCATGTCTGGAGAAGGAAGCTGTTGTAGCTACATGTAATGGACAATTGAAAGAAGGGGTAAATACAGTATCTATGTTGAGCAGATACTGTTCCTGTATTTCCAGCTCCAAAACTTTTATTAAACATTGTAGCTCTGATATTGTGATGTCTGATATTTTTCTGAAGGTCCCAGATGTTAGAGTTGTGAAAATGTAATCTTCATTTTAAAAAAGTGTTTTGAGCTCTGATGGTTGTAGAGAAAATCAAGGAAACATGAATTTAAGGGTTTATAAACCAGCAAGTAAATAAAAAGAGCATCAAACTTACTATACTAAAATTCTCATGATTTTTCAATGCTTTGTATTAGTGAGGCTGTTATTGTAATGTACAGATGTGAACTGTGGCTGCAGAGACCAAAAGGCTGGCCTCTATTTTGAAAGACAAGAGCTTGGGACAGAAGAGAGCCCATATGATACAACAACATCAATCTCTTGTTGTTATTGTTTTGGAGGTATGTAATGTTTGCAGTAAAATAAACTAAGTGTTAAATATAAGCTCTGCCTCTGTTAATAAGGAGGGCACAGAGTGTTTATTAACACAAAACCTACTTGAGAACACTAGTGGGAGCCAAGAAAAAGATGAAGGAGGACCAAAGTCAGGACGGAAAAAGTAATAAAAACTTTTGAGTTAGTCCTAAGTGTGGTTCTTGACTGAAAAGTGTCTATAAAAATATCATAACAGGCTTTTTTTTGTATATCAATTGTGTTGTGTAGTGGGTTGTTGTAGATATAGATATTGTTTTTGTTATAGTAATTGAGTTAGGTCATTAGGGGTTAGCTCAGCTGGTTTGGTCTGGTTCTAGTTAGTTCTGTTATGGAATAAATGGAAGCTATACAACTGCTTCAAGCTCTCTGTGTTTCAAGCAATTTCTTTCTAAACTCCGTGACTCCAAACAATATAACAAAGTGGTGACGAGGGTGGGATCCTGGTGCTGCCTCCAGCAACAGAAGAAATAGAAGTGAATGTAAGAAAACAAACCTTTTTGCTGTTCTGGAAAGTGGGGGTAGGAATTGACTGTTACACTGACAGTGCAAACTGAAGCTAAAATCAGGGAAGCCCAGAGGCTGTGAAGGAGAGAGGAAGGAAGGAAGTATAGCTGCATAGCTACATTTACAGGGTCACTGTGACCTTTTGAGGAGACTAGAGCAATGGCATATATATATATATATATATATATATATATATATTCTGAGTGTTTTGCACTTTTCTTATTGCAAATGACATTAAGGAAGAGAAGAAGGTGTTAATATTCTTAAGTGTTGTAGGGGTTAAGACACTGTGGAAATTCTGGGGTTATATTATGCTCCAAACCCACTGGTAATTGCAGAAAGGTCTAGGCTCCACAACAGAGACCAAAAAGAAAGTGGAACAGTTGTACAATTTGTAGCAAATTTGAAAAAGCTGTCAGGACACTGAATTTAAGGGGATGTTAAATGAAGCCATATGGGACAGGTTAGTGTGTGGCCTGTACAATGAAGCTGTACAGATGGGTCTGTTAACAGAGGCTCAGCTCACCCTACAGAAGGCTGTTGATATTGCAGTCTCTATGGAACTGACCACATGGGAGGCGCAATACCTCAGTGCACCCTCTATCTTGGGTGCTTAAGTGTCCCAAGAACCTACCCACAACACTGGGGAGCCAGGAATGTTACTGCTGTGATAAGCCAGGTCACCATGCATCAGAATGCTGGTGTAAGGACCTAATGTGTTGACAGTGTGAAATAAAGGGACATGTTGCACATGCCGGCAAACCAAAGAAATAAAGGCCTGAGGTCTGGTGGACCAAAAAGCACACTCAGGATGATCAAGGTGACACCCCATCCGAAAAAGAAGTGCCATACCATGTGTTGTCTTTGTCAGCAGACTCCCATGAATACTGGGCAACCCCATTGTTGGATGGCAAATCTCTATGCATGGAACTGGACACCCGTGCAGCAGTTTCATTAATCTCAGACACTATGCACAAGGAAAAGCTAAAGCATCGTACTCTTAAGGCAACAAAGATCATTCTGAAGACATATACTGAAGAAGCAGTACTCCTGTTGGGCACTACTGATGTTAAAGTGGAGCTTAATGGACAGACTGCGGAATTGTCACTGTTTGTGGTGAAAGGCAATTACCCAGCTTTAATGGGTAGATCATGGCTTAAGACAGTGGTCTCCAACTTTTTTATACCCATGATCACTTTTTAAATGACAGAACAAGCCAAGATCTACCGCCCCGCCCCTTCCTTGAAGCCCCACCCCTTCCTTACATAAGAATGGCCATACTGGGTCAGACCATAGGTCCATCTAGCCCAGTAGCCTATCTGCCGACAGTGGCCAGCGCCTTGAAGCCCCGCCCTCTCTATTCTCCTCCTCTCCATCACTTGCTATCCCCAGCCCTTATATTTCTGCTTTTTTTTTTTTCAATTCTTCTGTAAGAAGAGGTTTTTCCAACATTTGGCCTGTCTAGACTGGACCAAATGTCAGAAAAACCCCTTCTTTTGGAAGCCCCCTTATTCCTCATGGAAAGAGGAATATAGGGGTGACCAAAAGAGCATGTTTGCTCTTCCACTAAAAAAAGTGGAAGAACAAATGCATCCCTGGATGCAGAAGAGTTTTTCTGGGATATCTCCAGAATCCTGAAAAACTCCTGCAGTCTAGCCATACCCTTGCTGGGTTGAGACAGGATGTGTAAGCTCTGGGGTGGGAATGAGGGATTTGGGTGTGGGAAGGGGTGGGAGGTGCAAGCTCTGGGAGGAAATCTGGATGCAGGAGGAGGTGGAGAAGGGGACGCTGGCTCGGGGAGGGGGCTCCAGGCTGGGCAGTGTTAGGGTCAGATGTAGGGTTGGGGTACTAAGCAAGCCACAGGCTTGTGGATGTGAGGGTTCAGGAATTTGGGTTGGGGTATGTGAGGGGCTCAGGGCAGGGGGTTCCAGTGTATGATAGACTCAGATCTAGGGTCTGGGGGAAGGGGGAGTGCAGGAGTGTTCTGATGCTGTGGCCAGATAGGGGCTTGGCCCCAGCTGGGGGTTTGTTGGCCAGGCTTCATTTTTAAATAAAATACTATGTCAAACACAAAAAGTTTCAGCATTGTCTTTATTTATGAGAAGGGCAGGGAACCTGTTTTGAGTCAGGGGTCACTGACCCACAGAAAAATCAGTTGGGGCCACACAAGTGAGATGCAAAAAAAAACCCTCCTCCAAAACCCCCCCAAGCCTCGCTAATGTGGCCCCAACTGTGCTGGTGGGAGCAGGGCACATAGTACTGGGGAAGGGTGCTGATGGGTGCTGGGGCAGGGGACAGGGTGCCAGTGGGGGCAGGGTTCTGCAGCAGGGGACAGGGTGCCAGAAGGGACTGGGTTCTGTGGCTGGGGGCAGGGGAGAGAGAACAGGGTGCTGGGAGGGCAGGGGACAGGGTTCTGTGGCAGGGGACAGGGTGCCAGTGGGGGCAGAGTGTCCCCTGCACCAGCCTCCTCCCAGGATTCCCCCCGACCCCAAGAGGAGGGAAGCCCTGTCGCACGCTTCCTCTGGGCCTGACTCCCCCCTCCCATGGAGCAGGGAAGCCTGCGCACGCACCCCCTCGAAGCCGACCCCCCTTCCTGCAGAGAAAGGAAGCCCCATCGCACACCTCCCCCCGGGACTCCTCCCCCATCTCCCGCAGAGGAGGGAAGCTCTGGCACGCGCCTCCTCTGGGGACTCCTAACCCCTCTCCTCCCACCCCGGAGGAAAGCCCCAGCATGTGCCTCCCACCAGGACTCCTCTCCCATCCCCCACAGAGGAGGGAAGCCCCAGCGCACGCCTCCCACTAGGACTCCTCCCGCCTCCCCCACAGAGGAGGGAAGCTCCGGCGTGCACCTCCCACCAGGACTCTTCCCCCATGCCCCACAGAAGAGGGAAGCCCCAGCGCGTGCCTCCCATCGGGACTTGTCCCCCCTCCCCTGCAGAGGAGGGAAGCCCTAGCGTGTGTCTTCTCCCGGGATTCCTACCTCCTCCCCCCACGCAACAAGTCCCCAGCACACCACAGACCTGGAGGAGGGGAGCAGGCAGCACACTTCTGGAAACCCCGGAAGTGACGTGCAGCTGCCAGACTTCCATCCATCCCATGGGAAGCCGGCACTACCTCCATTATCACTGGAGGTAGGTAGTGGGGCTTCTTGGTGGTGGAGGGAATTGGGGGGGCCCCGAACACCTTGCGATCGACTGGTCAAGCCCTCCCGATCGACCAGTTGATCGCAATCGACGGGTTGGTGACCACGGGCTTAGGAAGATCCCGCTAAACTAGGCAGAAGTGCACCTGATGACTAAAGAAAGATCAGGTCTGACTGATGTATTAAAGAAACATGCTGCTGTTTTTGGAGGGGATCTGGGAAGTATGAGGAGGATCACCATGAAAATGAACATTTTGGCAGCCAACCAAAATATCTGAAGGCCAGAACTGTGCAATATGCCATCAGGCCAAAAGTTGAAGCGGACCTGGAGTGCCTAGTCAAATATGGAGTTCTAATACCAGTTACCCATAGTCCATGGGCAACTCCAATTGTTCCAATATTGAAGAAAGATGGTTCCATTTGGATTTGCAGAGATTTTAAGGTCACTGTTAACCCAGTGTTGTGTGCAGAGCAATACCCTGTTTCCTGCATTGAAGATCTCTTCGTGAGCCTGGTTGGGGGACAAAAGTTCAGCAAGATTGATCTGAGTCAAGCATATTTATAGATGCACGTCAGTGAGGAGTCTCAAGAACTGTTGACTATTGTGATGCATAAAGGGATTTATCGTTACTGCCACTTACCTTAACAGTAACATCTGCCCCAGCTTTGTTCCAGAGGGTTATGGACCAAATCTAGTGTGGCTTGCCAGGAGCCCAGTGTGATCTTGATGACATCTTGGTTATGGGTAGGAATGAGGAGGATCACCTTAAGAACTTAGAGGCTACCCTACAAAGACTGGAAGAGTATGGCCTATGAGTCCTGTAGTGAGCAGGGGTGGCTGCTCACTGACCCCAAGGGGGAAGAACCCCTCTCTGAGCCCAGGTGGGCTGAGCCGGGTCCTGCCCCTTTAACTCCACAGGAGCCGAGGGGTGGGGCAGAGAGCATAAAAGCCCACCCCAGGAGCTCAGTAAGGCCTCAGCCGCCAGAGGAAGCAGAGGCCTGCCCTGGGCTCCCAAGCCAGGAGGACCCCAAGGACCTGGCAGAGGCTAAGGACTGGCCCAGACCGCCGGGCCCATGTTCCAAAGAGGAGACCTTCTTTACCCTGCCCCAGGGTGCAGACTACCACGACGCTTAGAATCAGCAGCTGGCATGGAGACAGGTAGATGCCAAGTGAGAGTTAGGAAATGGCCCAGGGGAAGCAGATGACTGTCAGGCTGATCTAATAACACTTTAAAGTGTGTCAGCATGTGCAGACTGGGTCCCTACTGACTCAAGTGTAGGGTTGCCAGGTGCCCGGTATTGACCCGGACAACCAGGTATTTTCACCTCCTGTCTGGTAAAAAAATTCAGAAAATACTGGACACCTAAAATGTCCGGTATTTTCTGATTTTTTTCCTGGCCAGGAGGTGAAAATCCTGGGTGCTTACCAGGTTCCACAGGGGAGCTGTCTGGCCCGGAGCAGGGAGGCAAGATGGCAGGCGGCCGCCGGCAGTCTGTTAGGGCCATAAAGCCTCAAAAGTGTTTCTTAAAGGGGCCATGCTGTTTTTTAAAAATTTTTTAGCTTAACAACTCTTGGGGTCCTTTTATTTGCTCAATAACTTTGGTCTCCCCCTTTTTTTTCTCAAAAGAATTTTTTCCCCGGTGTTTTTTTTGGGGAAGGGGGGTGTCGAGTATTTTTGGTTAAACCATCTGGCAACCCTACCCCAGTGGCTGCCACTACTAAGGCCCTGGGCTGGGACGCGGTAGAATAGGGAGGACCTGCATCCTTCCTGCCACCCCACATACCAGGTGGCAGTCTCCCCCTCCCCACTCGTGCCTAGGGAACTCCGTTTGTTTGACTGCCCCACCCTGAACCAGGGCCTGGGCCATACTGACTTTGGGACTGTGTTTGTTTGCCTACCCCACCCTGAAGCAGGGCCTGGGCCTTAATAATTAGAACTGTGTTTATTTGCTGCCCTGCCCTGAACCAGGGCCAGGTCCTTACTAACAGGGGGACTGGATATGCTTTGCTGCCCCGCCCTGCACCAGTCCCCGGGCCTTATTGCCTGGGGGACTGCATTTGCATTGTTGCCTGCCCTGCTTTCAGGCTCCATGGTTTGAAAGGAGCCGCTGGACCTTTACTTACAGGCTTGAGCACAGGTCAGGAGCCCAGCACAAAGCCAGCTGGCTTACAGTCCACAAAGACAAGTGTGCATTCTTTCAACCCTTTGTTGAATATCTGGGACACATCATTGATGCTAGCAGCCTTTATAAGTCCCCTTCAAAAGTTAAGGCTATTGTGAAGGCTCAACCCCCTCAAAATGTTTGTCAACTTCGCTCGTTTCTAGGACTATTGAATTTTTATGGAAAGTTTATTCCACAGTTAGCCACACTGCTAAAACCACTCGTGAACTCTTTGGCCAGAACAAGGCCTGGAAATGGACTGAAGCCTGTGATGTTGCATTTAACAAAGCTAAATGTACACTGCTAAACTCAGAGGTCCTGACGCATTTTGAGCCATCTTTACCTTTATAGTTGGCCTGCAATGACTCCCTGTATGGAGTGCGAATGGTCTTGTCACACATTATGCCTTCGGGAGAAGAGAAACCAATTGTTTTTGCTTCAAATACCTTAAGCAAGTCAGAAACTAATTATGCGCAAATCAAGCATGAAGCTTTGGGAATTGTTTTCAAACTTCGGAAATTTCATCAATACCTTTTTGGATGGAAGTTTATACCTCTCACTGACCCTTGACCTCTGACTGCAATTTTTGGTCCACACACAGGCATTCCACCATTGGCTGCTAGTTGTATGCAACAATGGGCATTGTGACTTTCTGGACACACACATGAGATTAGATATCAGAAAGCCATTCTGAATGGCAATGCAGATAGTCTCTCAAGGCTGCCTTTGCCAGTCAAACATCAAGATAGTGGCCAGAAGGAAATCTTCCGCTTTGAACAGCTAGAGAACACGCCCATCACTGCTGCACAAGTTAAGAGAGCAACTCGTGTTGACACAGTACTGTCCTAGGTTATAGACATAGTGATGCATGGAACATCTCTATGGGGCTCTCAAGTCTCACCCAACTTTGTTCCCCACATGTCCAGGAGGACAGAGTTATCATTCCATTCTGGGTGCTTGTTGTGGGGAATGAGTGTCATTATTCCAAAGCTACTGAGATAACAGATGTTAGAACAGCTACATTCAGGTCACTGCGGAACAATGTGTATGAAAGAAATTGCATGACGTTATTTTTGGTAGCCCGGCTTGGATGGTGCCTTTGAAGAGAAGGCAAGAGCTTGTATTTTGTGCCAAGGCATGAGGAATGCAACTCAGTTGGCAACTCTACACCCATGGGACTGGCCTGAAAAACCGTGGCAACATATTCATGTGCATTTTGCTGGCCCGTTTGAAGGTAGCATGCTCTTGGTGGTGGCAGACGCCCATTCTGAATGGCCAGAAGTCTCTCTCATGCCCTCCACTACTGCTGAGAGTACTGTCCAAAAACTACATGGAATCTTTAGTTGTTTTGGTCTTCCAGAACAACTTGTGAGTGACAATGGTCCACAGTTTGTCTCTCAGGAGTTTGGAAATTTTATGAAAGCAAATGGGATTCATCACATTGCTTCAGTACCATATCACCAATCTGCTAGTAGAGTAGCTGAAAGGTTTGTGCTGACAACGAAACAAGCTTTGAAATTGGGTAGAGGACATTTGTTCATGCAAAAGTATCTGTATATCTTCTTACTATCCTACAGAAACACACCTCGTGCTACAACCAAAACGTGGCCGGCTTTTCTAATGATGGAGTGTCAGCTGTGCACTTGCTTTGATCTGCTGAAACCTTCTGAACCACAACAAATTGTGCAATGTCAACAGCAAGGTCAAGTCATCAGGCATGTATCCAGAGCAAAAGACCTGGACAGCCAGTTTTGGCTCGGAACTATATTTCTGGAGCTAAATGGGTCCCTGCCACTATCATCGCTCAAACAGGACCTGTTTCCTATACTGTCTGGACTGCAGAGGATTTCATCTGGTGTTGGCATGTAGATCAGTTGTTGCCAGATTATGCTTCCCCCAGGACACATCTCCAGTTGAGTTGCCTGACCTCAACACTACCACTTCAAGAATCACTTGTTCCTGACTCTCCTTCTCCATTACCACCTGCAGCGAACACAAACCCCCTCCCTGAGCAGGCTGATTTGACAACCTCATCTGTTCATGCTTCAAGTCCTGAGCCCATTGCCAGGCCCGCACCCATAACACTTTCAGGTGCAAGAACACCAGACATCTGCCGTAATCCACCTAGAGAAAGAAGGCCTCCTCAACGGGAGGACCTTTAATTAAGGTCAATCCACAGTTACAGGGCAAAATAATGCCCTGGGTTAGCCAGGAACTGAAGCCATCTACCCTCATTCCCAAGTTTAGTGTTTGTTTTATTTAAGGGACCTTCTTATTAAGGGGAGAAGGAATATGTTATATATTGGGTTGTTGTAGATACAGATCTTGTTGTTATAGTAACTGAGTTAGGTCATTAGGGGTCAACCCACCTGGTTTGTTTTGGTTCTAGTTAGTTCTGTGTTAGAGATAACAGAATAAACAGAGCTTTGCAATTGCTTCAAACTCTCTGTTTCAAGCGATTTCTTTTTAAACTCTGTAACTCCAAACAATATAACAGATTGTATCTTGGTGAGTTAGTAAAAATGCTCAGCCAAAAAAATGTGTATATAAAGATGCTGTTTTCTAACTTCATGCAGTATCAGAGTTAAACTGGGGTCTTTCTTTCTTGTGTATTAGCAGCAGTAGTAAAGGTCCTGCAGGCCAAATTAAGCTCTCATTCACAGCTGGGTAAACACATTGCAGCCCAGGGTTTGCACAGGTGAATCAGATTTGAACTTAGTATACAATTCTGTTGGCTCTGATGCTCAAGAAAGAACAGACTCCAGCTCACTCTCCCAAGGTGGCGCTGGCTCTTTAGGGCATGTAAGTCTATAACACAGTAAACAAGTTATTTCTGTCACTGAATGAAGCAGATCTGACTTAGTATGCTCAGGGAACAGATTTGTCAAGCTTGGCCATTTGTACACTTTAATAGAACTGCTGCATTAGAAAAAGAAAGCAATTCTGTCTTTCTCATCACCAGCTTTCTTCTGTCAAAACACAACAGCAACATAGCCACAGCATGTTTATTTTTAATAATCAGAATTCAACACAACATCTCTTTCCCAATTTAATTCGCTCTCATTTAAGCCTTTAAAAGTTATAACAAGTTATTAGCACTTCAGGACTCATGTTACAGCAACTTGCTTTGATCCTCATCTTATTCAAGTCAGTTCATACTGAGCTGCTTCATAACTTGTTTAATAGTTAATTTGTTTGCACTTTATTAAAAGCACTAAAGCTCCAGGCAACAAAAAGGTGCTGATTAACTTGTCAAGTGATTTGAAGTTAAGATGGGAAGTAGGAAGAGGAAGTGGAACCTGCTCAGAGCCTAGCTCTTGCAAGGGATAAAAATGAAGAGAGCATGTTTAAGCAACAGATTGTCTAAAATTCCACTGATACAGCCTCAAAGATGTGTATTTGTGGATCATTTATTCTGGGTGTTCAGCCGTTGCTGAGTGTCTGGGACCTGAAGTGTGCATCTGAAATATCAGCTTGAAGCAGTTCTGTCAAGAAGACTGATTTAGATAGCTAATAAAACTTAAGACACTAAAACAGACAGTTGGAGAAACAGCCTTCTGAGAAGTGGCATATTTGTCAGGATTTTTTTTTTAATTATTAACTTTCTTTTGAAAGAGCTTTCCCACATTCATTGTAAAATACAGAATCTTCAGAAGAACAAACCACAACTTCATATCAGAAACGCACAGCATCTTTAATAATACCAAAAATGTTCTGAAAAATTAGGTATATAGCTTTGTCTATAATAGGAGGGTTTTGTGGATATATTTATGTATAGTTGAAGCAGCAAAACTCTGTACCATGAATGCAATTATAGCAATATAAAAATGCTTATACTGGGAACCAGCATAAGCTACATTGATGTAAGCACAATTATACTACAACCACATCTATTATAGGTAGGGCTCTATCAAATTCAGTCTATTTTCATCAATTTCACAGTCACAGGATTTTTAAAATGGTAAATGTAATGATTTTAGCTATTTAAATCTGAAAATTTATGGTGGTGTAATTGTAGGGTCCTGACCCAAAAAGGCATTGTGTGGGGGTTGCAAGGTTATTGTATGGGGGTTGTGGTATTGCTACCTTTACTTCCATGCAGCTGCTGGTAGCAGCACTGCCTTCAGAGCTGAGCAGCTGGAGTGTGACAACTGCTGACCAGGAATTGAGCTCTGAAGGCAGAGCTATCACCAGCTGCAGTGCAGAAGTAATGATGGCCCTGTATGGTGTTGCCAACCTTACTTCTATACTGCTGCTTGCAGAGCTGGGCCCTCAGTCAGCAGCTGCCACTCTCTGGCCACCCAGCTCTGAAAAGCAGCAGTACAGAGGTAAGGGTGACATGGGTATTATATTGCCACCCTTAGTTCTGTGCTGCTGCTGGCAGGCTGCTCCCTTCAGAGGTGGGTACCCAGCCAACATTACAACCACCACTCTCCAGTTGCCCAGCTCCAAAGGCAGCACAGAAGTAAGGGTGGCAATAATGTGCCCCTCCTAAAATAACCTTGTGATCTCCCCACAACTCCCTTTTGGGCCAGGACCCCCAATCTGAGAATTATGGTCTCCCCCGTGAAATCTGTATAGTATGGGGTAAAGCATACAAAAGGCCAGATTTTACATGCGGACACCAGATTTCACGGTGCGTGATGCATTTTCCGTGGCTGTGAATTTCATAAGACCCCAATAAAAGGGTTTTTACCAGTATAGCTACGTAGGTAAAAAAAAAAAAAATCACACCCCTAATAGGCATAGGTATGCCAGCAAAACTTTTAAGTATAGGCCAAGCCTTTGCTGATGGCTTCAGTACAGAAAATAACAAATACTGAACTGAGGGCTAGGAGAGTCATTAGGTCCAGTAACAACTGTCAGGTGGAAAGCTGGGGGGAAAGCCCTCCTGAACAAGTCAGAAGATAGAAATAGCAAGAAATACTAGGGTCTTTGAAATGCGAAAAGTGACAGTGCTGTGCTCACACATGAATAAAGACAAAACCTCACACAAGTCAACATTAAATCACAAGTTGTTTGGGGGGCTAAACACATAATGCCATTTTTTTTTTCTGGGAGCAAATTCATTTTCTTCACGGGAAGGGGTTAGGGTTAGGGTCAGACCGGAGCACATGTAAGAATTAGGTTCAGTGAAATGTCAGAAAAGTATAGTTTCTCCATACTCAAAGACCAGCCTAGGTACTGGGAGCAGACAAGACTCCACTAATAATGGAGGATCTAACTAAACTAGTTGCTAAGACTTAACTAACTATCTACAACCACTGTACTGAGAACTATATATAAATAACAGAAATAAAGTCCACTAAGAAAACTTGCAAGAGCAACGAGAACAGTTTCAATGACAATCATGGGTGGTAAGAAGGAACTGAAGGGCTGCAGGGCTGGCCGGGCTCTTTATAGTGGCACTATGCAGCCCCTGGACCAAAGGGTGCCAGAGTCAACCTGCTGGATACCATGCAGGGAAAGATCTCCAGCGACTGTGCTTGCATGCGCATACACCTACATTGGAAAAGACGAGTGCAATCACTTGAAGAAGAAACTCCGTGATCTGTTATAATCTCAGGAAAGATAGGCCCAAACTAAAACTTAGGGTCCAACACCATCTCAAATACTGAAATCTAGATCCCAGGTGTCCCTGACTTTATAATGGGCTGAGCCAAAATCCTAAATCAAGATACTCAAGAACTTCAGATGGTGGGGAAGGGGGAAACGAAGTGTTTCACGTTCAAATCAAAGATCTAAATATTGCCACTTGAGACCAGATATCAGGAAAATGCTGAAATGTCATGTCAATGCCTGAGGCTTTTAAACTAGAATGGACAAAACACTGGCACCTAGTATGGTTAATCTAACATGTCTGTCTCTTCCATTCCCTAAATTCAGCCATTCAATAGGCCATATCAGGTAGCTGAATACAGGATTGTTCTCTGCAGTATATTCTGATGCTTTGTCTAGTCTAATGTGTGGTAGGGAACTTTATTTCTATTGGTGTTTTTTACAGAGAAGAGAGGGGGAAGTATCTGGTTCATTGCTTGAGTACCCTCCAGATGGATGGAGGTTAGACCACGCATAGTGATTGATCACTGAGGGTGCGTCTACACTGCACCCTAACTCAAAATAAGATACTCAATTTGAGCTACGCAAATTGCTTATTTTATTTCAATGCTATTTCAAAATAGCTTATTTCGTCATTTGGCACTGTCTACACAGCACCAAATTTCGAAATAAAGTGCTATTCCAAAACATCCCTTACTCCTCATAGAATGAGATTTATAGGGATGTCGGAATAGTGAGCCCAAAATAAAGGGCTTGCTGTGAAGATGCGGGATAGCTATTTTGGGATACTCCGGTATCCCAAAATAGCATTGCAGTGTAGACATAGCCTTAGAGAAATAGATATCACAAGCCATTCTGAAGGCTTTCTTTATTGGAGATAGCTTTCTTTATTCTGCCTGTATCTAAAGGTATGTGTTATGTTTGCTGTACCAGTCATACTGTGGAGACTCAAAGTGTGATATATGAGCTGTTTGCAGTTTAAGTCTGCATAATCAAGAAGCAGTCTTGACTAGGAAAATTTAAATTTAAAGATCATAATGTAAATATTTTATAAAAAACTAGGCATTTTTAATTCAGATAGTATGGTTTTAACATTCCTAGCTAAGATATATCAAGTTGAAGTAGGGATGTAATAGTGTAGTCGATTAACCAATTGACCAATAAGCAAAAGCTTATAGGTTAATGCTATAGACTACATGCATTTGCCTCCCTCCCCCCACCAGTAAATTTTTTAGCAGGCTGGCCAGCAGCCCAGCTCAGTCGTGGCTTGCAATGGGTTCAGGACCTACCCCTGCTGCAGCTCTGCATTTAAAGTGTATCAGGAGCTAGGCAGGCAGGCAGGCAGCCCAGCTCAGACCCAGCTCGCACCAGGTCCTGGAGCTCAGACCTCTCCTAGACTGGGGCTGCTGCCACCCCACTCTGCTGCCTCTGTATTAGAGGCAGCAGCACAGGGTGAAAGGCAGTTAGTCTGCAAAGGGAGCTGGTTTTTAAACTGGCTCTCCTCGTGGACCAGCTCCCACCTGGCACCCCAAGCTGCTACCTCTGATACAGAGGCAGCAGTGCTGAGTGGCAGGGGGCTTCTCAGGAGTGGGGCTGGAGCACACTGGCTGCTGGCCCCACCCTGGGTACTATAGAATAGTTGAGTAACCGCGAAGAATTCATGAGGTTAATCAACTATTCAATTAATTGATATTTAACATCCCTACTCTGAAGGCATCAGATCCGTCTAATTAATCCTCTGCTTATGCTTGCTATAGATTCTGATTTGTATTTATTTTATTTACATTTCAGTTCTCAAAATTTAATTCATCATAGACTTCTGTGTGAACATAAAGAGAGCGATACTGGGTTAGACCACAAGTCCTTCTAGCCTCGTATCCTGTCTTCAGACAGTGGCCAATGGCAGGTGACCCAGAGTGAGTGAACCAAACAGGCAATCATCCTGGCTAGTAGCCATTGATGGACTTATCATCCAGGAATGTATCTAGTTTTTTTAACCCTGTTAGGGTATGTCTACACTACCACCCTAGTTCGAACTAGGGTGGTTAATGTAGGCATTCGAAGTTGCAAATGAAGCCCGGGATTTAAATATACCAGGCTTCATTTGCATCTTGCCAGGCGGGCGCCATTTTTAAATCCCCTTAGGTCGAACTCCGTGCCCGCGGCTACGCGCGGCACGGCTTAGGTAGTTCGAATTAGGATCTCTAATTCGAACTACCATTACTCCTCGTGGAATGAGGTGTACCAGTAGTTCGAATTAGAGATCCTAATTCGAACTACCTACTCCGTGCCGTGTGTAGCCGCGGGCACGGAGTTCGACCTAAGGGGATTTAAAAATGGCGCCCGCCCAGCAAGATGCAAATGAAGCCCAGGATATTTAATCCCGGGCTTCATTTGCAACTTCGAATGCCTACATTAACCACCCTAGTTCGAACTAGGGTGGTAGTGTAGACATACCCTTATAGTCTTGGTCTTCATCACATCCTCTGGCAAGGAATTCCACATGTTGACTGTGCTTTGTATGAAAAAAATTCCTTTTGTTTGTTTTAAACCTGCTGACTATTAATTTCATTTGGTGAGCCCAAGTGCTTGTGTTATGAGGAATAAATAACACTTTGTTATATACTTTTTCCACACTAGAAATGATTTTATAGACCTCTATCATATCCCTCCGTAGTTGTCTCTTTTTCAAAGCTGAAAAGTTCCAGTCTTATTAATCTCTCCTCATATGGCAGCTGTTCCTTACCTGCTAATCATTTTTGTTGCTCTTTTCTGAAACTTTTCAATTTCCAAAATATCTTTTTTTGGGATGGGGTGACCACATCTGCATGCAGTATTTAAGATGTGGGTGTACCATAGATTTATATAGGGGCAATATGGTATTTTCTGTCTTCTCATCTAGCCTTCCTTAATGATTCCCAACATTCTGTTCATTTTTTGACTGCCACTACACATTGAGTAGATGTTTTCAGAGAACTATCCACAACTAATCCAAGATCTCTCTCAAGTGGTAACAGCTAATTTAGACCCCATCATTTTATAAGCAAAAAGAACAGTTCCCACCCCATGCCATTCCAAAGTAACCAACTGACAAACGCCAACCAGAAATAATGCCCATACACCCTTTCTCCCCAGCTGTATGCAGTCATATCAGACAGTTGCTCTATTCAGGCCTTGTACTTCAGACAAAAGCTGAGTAAAGAGGAGAGCCTGGCCTTCCCCGAATGCCAGCTGATCTGGATCTGGACCAAGAGGGGAAGCAAATTACTGAGTCAAAAGCCCTTCCATGAGAATGCTCATTTCAACTCTAGATCCTGGAAGCCAAAACCTGCCAGCTGATGCCAACTTTTGAGATTCTATCATTTCTGGCACCTATGGAAGAACTTCTGTCAGACAAAGGAGATTTCTAAATAAAATAAAATATGGGAGGAAAATTTCCTTTTTGCCCATTGAAAAAAATATTCTCCACAATGTGGTGGAGTGTTATTTTGTGACTTTCCTGCTAACAGCAACAAATAACATAGAGCACTAATAATCTTGAAAGCCCCTTATAATCATTAGAAAATTAATCCTCATAACTCCTACCTGGGTATTATTGTTATTTTATAGATGGGGAAAAGGGTCACAGAGATATTATGGCGCTTGCTTAACATCACATGGCATATCAGAGCCAGGACAAAAGCTCAGGATTTCCTGGCTCCCAGTCATGTGCTCAGACCACTGAATAAACACCACGCATCCAAATCCATGCACATGGATAAAGAAATTAAATAAGAAAGAGCATAAGAATGAAGGGTACGTAGGAAAAAACCAAAACCAGAACAAGACCAGAAATAATACAATAATGCTATTCGAATGGAAAATGTTTTCAGCCCTGAACTGACTAGCTCAGGTAGAGAAAAATAAAAAACTAGAATTTATATATAGCTTTTAAGAGGAACAGTAGCTAAAGGAAGGCATGTGATTTCCCCACATGACTCTTCCCTGGCCTGCTTCTAGCCCAGGGCCTCCACACCCTCCCCATTCCCTCTACCCCACATTACTGGGGCGGGGGGCTCTGTCCCCCTGCTCTGCCAGACACAGATTTCTGAGCCACAGGGCTTTCTGGATCTGCAGCGGCAAAAGGACAGAAAATGGGGCAGCTTCTCTAGCACGGCTGTACCACACAGCTTTGTCTTCTGGGGACTGTACAACCCTGCCAGAGGATAGAGCTGTGGGTGGCAATGTAACTACTACTGGCTCCTGGGAGCAGTGGACCCACGTTCTGCTCCTTTTGCTGCTGGGGTTCCTGGGAGATCCCTGTGGCTCAGTGTGCTCAACCACAGGGATCTGCTGGGAACCACAGCAGCAATAGGAACAGAACATGCGGCTGCCAGGTGGCCCACGCCAGCAGCTCCTCTGGCATGGCTGTCCCACCACCATCCCTGTCCTCCAGCTTGGCTGCATAGATCCAAATAGATGCAGCTGCAGATGTCTGGGGAGGGATATGTGCTCCCTTTTGTCTCCTTCACATGTCATCTTTGGGGTATCTCAGAGAACTCAGCAATCACACAGGAATCTCTTGACCACCAAACTGTAGCCACCTCTTGGGATAATTGCCAGCAGCTGGGAGAAGAACACATGCCAAACCAATGACACAGCAATGGGCGAAGACACTGGGGAAATCCCTATGCAAATTGCCGTGAGACCTTTAATTTATCACTTTTATGGTGTCATCTGAAAGAGCCCACATTGCAAACTATACAGAATTAGATCAGGGAGTGGGCAATAATTTTTGACCAGGGGCCACTTCAGAAATTTCTGAAATGGCCCCAGAAGGGGCGGAGCCTCAGGCAGAAGAGGCGGGGTCAGGACACTTCCATACTTCCCCACCCACAGACCCTGATTGGCCTGCAGGTGGGGGAGCGAGCAAAGTTTTTGCCCCCATAGAGAGAACCACCTGCTGTTCTGAACCTGGTGGTGGGAGGAGACTTCAGGTGTTCCTCCCTGCTGCCCCCAGGTCAATCAGGGCCTGGGGAAGGGGAGCATGTGAAGTCTCTCGCTCCCTGCCCCCACCCTGCAAGGGAGCACTGTGCTTAGAGTCAACTGCCAGCTAAGCAGCAGCTGACTTTAAGTGTTGAGCCCCTTGCAGGGCGGGAGGAGACTTCATGCACTCCCCCCACCCCGAGGCCAATCAGGGGCTGGGGGCAGGAGGAAGCGTGCAAAGTCTCCTCCTGCCCTGCCAGGAGTGTGCGGTGCTTCTAAGCGTCGCACATTCCTTGCAGGGCGGGAGCAGAGTGGAAGGAGACCTTGCAAGCTTCCCCGCTCCCTCAGCCCCTGATTAGCCTGGGGGGCAGAGGGAGTGGCAGGGCCTCCGCAGCCTGGTTCAACTCGCTTGGCGGGCCTGATGTGGCCCATCGAGGCCCTTTTGCCCACCCCTGAATTAGATGTATCTACATGGGAAGGTTGAGAGGGTAAGCCCACCCTGCCAGGAGTTAAACTGGTGGTTTTAGCTAGTCTGTATGCTTCCAAAGGCCCACTTAGAACACTGAGTCATCACTCCTGCTTTGTGGCCAAACTCACCATTAATTCTCCCAGCACTGGACATAAAGTAAAACAGTGAAGAGTTCATTAATAGCTACTGTTACTGAGTTCCACTGGCAGATCCAGAACCCTGCAGTTTGCTCCTTGCTGGACACCTTTCTTGGGAATTTACAGAGAAGTCAACACTGATTAATTTCAAATCCTTCTTAGTGAAATAAGACATCAGTTTTTTCTGCAGGGTGCAGTACAACATCTCTCCAAAATGTGTGGTACTTCCTTCTTGATGTATTTGTGCATGTATCACCAAGGAAGTGACACACAGTATTTGTGAGTTTCCAAAATTCATGAATGTGATCCTATTTCCTCTTACTGCTGTCTAAGGTTCACTGAACCCTTTGGAGTATGAACCAGGACTCCACTCTTGTCCTCTGTAGCAATCAGATACCTGTTTCTACAGTTACAGAACCAGAGGCAAAGGATTCAGTGCAGGAAGATTATCTCAAGGCATGTCAAGGAAACTATTACTAGAACATAAAGATTATTCTTTATGCATGATGGAGGAAATCATAGAATCCTAGGGTTGGAAGAGATCTCAGAAGGTCATCAAGTCCAACTCCCTGCCCAAAGCAGGACCAATCCCAACTAAATCATCCCAGCAAGGGCTTTGTCAAGGCGGGACTTAAACACCTCTAGGGATGGTGATTCCACCACCTCCCTAGGTAACTCATTCCAGTGCTTCACCACGCTCCTAAGTAAAGTAAAATCCTCACTTGTGACTCATTTTATCCTTACTCAGGTCAAAGCTTTACTGATGTCAACAGGACTTTGATTTGGGTAAAAACCAAGTAACCAAATCAAGAAATTAAATGCTGTTTGTGATGGTACAGAACCATTTTGTCACTTGAGTTTCCTAACTCACTGACATCACTTTTTTAAAGAATAGCTTAATTTTAATTCTAGCAGGCAAAGTAGAAGCATGAGAATTGCTCCCTAACAGATCATATCACTGGTCAATTTATTCTGATTCCCTGCCACCAGCTGTGACCGTTACCTGATGTTACTGGAAGGTTAACCTACAGCCCATTACATCTGGCCAGCTAAGCAATGCAGTGCTTTGGGAGGAGCTCTCTTTCTGGATACCTCCAGATGATCCATTTACCCTTTACTTTACTGTTATTAAAGGTTACCAAACCAAATCCAGACTATGACGGATTCATCTCTGCAACCATTCCACACACTTCAATGGGAGTTTTGCAAATGCAACTATTGGTCCCAAAATCCTACCCAGGAGATTTGTCATTATGTCCTTCTTTTGTAAATATTCTAAAGGTGGCCTTGAAAAGTTATTTATGTCATTAGTTGAAAATATGTTGACCTTTCTCTTGTATAAAGATTCTGGGATGGGGTAAAGTGGAGATAAAGTACTCTACTTTAATGCATACAGAACTTCTCTATAAGGTATGTCTACACTATGGGATAACGTCTAATTAAGATACACAACTTCAGCTACATTAATTGCGTAGCTGAAGTTGAAGTACCTTACCTCAACTTTTGGCACTGTCTACATTGCAGGAAGTCGAAGAGAGAACACTCTTCCTTTGACTTCCCCTACTCCTCGTGAAAGCAGGGTTACCGGCATCGACCAGAGTGCCCCTCTCAGTTCGAATTAGCTGTCTTAACTAGACCTGCTTATTCAAACCCTGGAAGATCGACAGTGGCAGCTTCAATCTTCTCTGTAGTGTAATATACCCTAAGACTCCCATCCCCTAAGATCTCTAAAGAACTATCTCAAAATGCAGCTCTGCTCTGAAGTGTCTGAGTAAAAACCACACTTTCCTATTCAAAAGACCCTTTCCCTATGTAGATTCAAATATGTTTTTGCTTATTTTAATAACTGGTATATATTTTTCCTATTTTTTTACTCTAGCTAGCAATGCAGAGCCTACCCAGAAATGGGAAAGGGAGCTAGATTGTATTCTGAACATTATCGATAGAATAGTTAAGTTCTGACTCCAGAATTTTTTTTTATCAGTGATATGTGGCAGAGCTCAGCTTGAATCTCAGAACCCATGCTGTGTTTAGAGTTGGCAGTAAAAAAAGGCATCTTTTTACTTGTGAACTGGGCACATTTGGTAGAAACATCACAGATATACCATAGCCACAAAACCCCACTATAGCATTTTTAGTCACTTGTCAGAACAGAACAACAGCACATCTCAGAGAGAGGGGTTTTTTTTTTTTTAATTTTGCTCTATAAAACACAGTGGAGGAAAAATGGTAGGAGGAATCCAATAAGCCAACAAAGATTCCACTCTGTGTAAATATCTCAGTCCAGCCACTCAGTTCCTAATCTTGAAGGATTCCAAAGTCCAGTGGCTCCTTTTTGCATACCACCTGCTTCCACTTTGCATATGGTGACAACAGGCAGTGTGAAACTGGCATGATTCGGAGAGAAGACAGTTTTATTTTATATATATAAAAATCAGGTGACAAAGTCAAGCACTCAGAAATGAGGAAATGCCATAATTAAACTTGTCTGTTCTGTGCAACTTTAATTTAACCCCATTGTTCATAGGCTTTATGCTACAGTTTTTAATGATATGTTTATACACTATTTTGTCCCCACCAGATCATGTGTGCACAAAAAGAGAGAATGGGGGGACACATGATGCCCCTGGCATCTGGTCAACAGAGCTAACAAGTTCAACTGCTTCAGTAACTGTCTACAGATCAAAGACCCACCATACCCATTAATACCTCCCAGCATAACAGTACCCCACATGTCAGCTCTGCCCACTGTCCCACTATAGTTTAACAGATGTATCACCCCCCTGTGCTCCTGTCACAATTTTAATTGCTAAATGGGGTGATTCCTCATGCCCCCTCTCTGTTCCTCTGCGTGGCCCTCCCTATCCCCACACCACACAGGAAACAGTCGCGTATGGTGGTGGAATGCAGGAAATAAGGGCACATGGAACCTCTGCCCTGAAGGGAAGAATAGTAGGTGGAGTGAGGGAGACAAACAGAGCCACAGGCATGTGGCAGAGGAGGGCCCACAGGGAGAAGGGGGAAAGAGAAGGCACAGGAAGGAAGCCTCTGACATAGGGGGCAAGAGAATACGGGAGACTGTGGAAGGGGAGAATGAGAGAAACACTGGGAGAAGGGGGCATCAGTAGGACACACAGAAGCCCTGATATGGGGAAAGGGAGCAGAGAAGGGTATGGGGCAAGGGGAATGTGGGGCACACAGAGCCCCAGGGCAGGCATGAGGAAGGAGATAAGATGTAGGTTGCAGGTAGTTCCTGAATTAGAAGGGAAGGGAGGGTTGCATACAGGAAGATTTGAGGGGAGGGGGGAAATGCAGATAGAGGAATGTAAGAACCTGTAGTCTGTGTAATGGCTACAGAAGTAACTAAGTGTTTGATCCTCCTATACATGCTCAGCACAGAAGTAGTCCTGAGCAGGGGCACTTCTGCATCCTCCCTAATCTAGACTGTTCTGGAGCTGCTGTGGCCCTCACTGAAACATATGCAGCCCCTGCCCAGCTGCACATAGGTCGTAGTACAACCCAAAATCTCCACTGTATTATGCACGGCAGCCCTGTCCCTTCCATTCCCAAGAAGCATCTCCTGTCCTTGTCACTGGCCCTCCTCCCCCCAGCACACTACACGGCCCTATCTCAAAATCAGCAGGCAGTTCACAACAAACCTCCCCTCTTCATCCCCCCTCTGTTCTGAAATTTGATTTGTCCTTTCTATATGTGTTCACTTTTTTTGACTGTATCCCTTTGGTATATATGGTCATGCCAATTTTCTTCTACAATTTGATCTGAGGAAGTGGGTCTGGCCCACGAAAGCTCATTACCTAATAAACCATCTTGTTAGTCTTTAAAGTGCTGCATAGTCCTGTCTTTTGTTTCAGCTAGACCAGACTAACACGGCTACATCTCTATTACTATTCTACATACACACACAGATTTACCCAACATTGCTCGGGTCCTTAACTCAGTTAATTTTTGTTTTTCTTCATTTAAATCATTGCTCTGGGGTGGGGGTGGGGCTGGGTATGAGGGGTTCATTAAACAGGCTCCACCAGTGAGAAAGGACAACCCCAACCCTCTCTCACCATAACAGCTTGAGGCTAGGTGAGAAGCCCCTTTCCAGGGCTGCTGCAACTCCAGCAGAAACATGTCGGGGAGGGGTGCATGTTCCCCAGATGGGAGACAGGCAGACACTAGGACAGACAGACACACAAACAGACAAATTCTCTCAAAAATAGTAAATAGCTGTCCCTTTCTCCGCCTCCTGCTGCCCTAATGGGGTTATAGCTGCACTGGTTCCCATCTCTGGCCTCTTGCTGCTCCCCTGTGGTGATTATATAGTATAACCGTCCCTGCTAACAGATCTCTCCCTTTCCATTTTATGAAAAACAATCACATTCCAGGCATATCCCATTGTCCTGGCACAACCAAACCAAACCCTTCCCTTGCTTTTAAGTTATTATAAGAGGAAGCTGTATACCAAATTTGGTGGTCCTAGCTCTTACCATTTAGGAGGAGTTCTTGAACAGATTCACAGACAGACGGACAAACATTCTCTCTCTCTCATATATATATATATATATATATATATGAGAGAGATGCATTCTGAGTGCTAGAATATTAATTTGCATATATATGTTACTAGTTTTGTCTAAGGGTAACAAAACAGGTTGCAAACTTTAACGAACTGAGCCTCACACCTTGTGAAGTGGATAGAAAATGTTAATTTACCTGCAATTCTATCAGACTCTTGCGTCTACAGTCTTTTATCTCTGTTTTTTTTAACAATACAACTGTAGGCAAGTTATGAAATACTCCATATTTTTGTGGTCAGTTAGAGGACATATGAATTGCTGGTGGAAACAGAAGGTTGAATATACTTCAGTGAGACTAATTCCAATTAGGGCCTTACATCTCAGGTAATTCAATAAAGCCAGGTCTATGCTAGACTTGGAAGGTTGGCTTAAGGTATAGCTATGGAAATAAAGTAGCTGGGGTCAACATACCTTAGGCAGAGTTTGGTGCCGTGTCCACAGCAGGAGGTCGACAGGAGCAAATGCTCCTGTTGGCTTCCCTTACTCCTCACAAATTGAGGAGTACTGGTTCTGACCAGGGGCACTCTCAGCATTCGATTTAGGGTGTCCTTACTAGACCTGCTAAATCAAATGCCAGAAGATCGATCGCCGGTGCAGCAAGTGGAGACATAGTCTCAGCCTATCTGAGAAGTACATTGCTACTGAGAGTAGAGTGCAAATTAACTTATAGTAGCTGCATGTTTCACAACAGCTTGTATGGTCACTATCCACACATTTCATCCTGGTGACACATTTGTTTTTATTCTATGGATCAGCAGAGAGTAAAGACCAAAAGTTTTTAGTATTGTATATCAAACATGTGGGGAGTGTCCACATGAGTTTTTACAAGCATATTAGCTACCTGGAGTTAACTGACAGTCAAGTAACTCCAGGTACAAATATCTAGTGAAGATGTACCCTCAGTGTAAGACTGGCAGAAGCAGGCCCAGCATGTAGTAATTCTTTTGTTAAGAGCATGCTTCACAGGCACTCAAAACATGGCTGAGAGGTCTAAACTACACCCTGTGGCTGTAAATTGAATGTTCTCACCATGCTGAGAAAGCACTAACACAAAGGCTGATTTATGTAATGACATCACAAGCTGTTCATGAAATTGTGGCTCTCTCTAAAGACAAGTGCAACCCAACTATTTGCTATTACACTCCAAGAAATCTGGGTTCTCAATGCAAGTTGATTTGTGTCAGCATGGCAAGGCTGAGGCCATCAGATTTTAAGGAACATGATGATGTATCAGCCCAAAACAAAACCATACACAGTCACTAGCTTTTGAACAATACTCTCAAGCACAAAAGTATATTTCTTTATGATTGGGGAAAATAAAGGGTAGCATCCCATGTGAGAGGAACATATTATAAGTCAAGAAAGCCAAGGTCAGGTAAAGAACAAAGAGCCTATGAATCAGGGGTTCAAATAAAGAAAGTCAAAATGTTGACTCCTTGTACTCAAATATTATGGTGATGGCTGTGAGAGAGACAGAAAGTCAGATAAATGCAGACTATAGCAACAGACTTACCAGATTGTCCTTCTTCTACAGACCCATCAGAGTAGGTAATTCCCTGCAGAAGAGCCCAGGCACATTCCTTCCATGGCTAAGATCTCAAGCAATCCCTACAGTAAAGGCAGGCAGTTGTTGTAGCTTTTCTGTTGGAAGAAAATGAGTCTGTTAACCTTAGATCTTTCAGCTGATGGATGTGCCCTTCCTCTCCTCTGAAAGCTTCTCAATTTTGCTTTTAAAATGAAAGAGGGAAAAGTCAGCTGCAAATACAAAACAAATGAAGATATGTACAGTGCCTGAAACTTCATTCACAGCAAAATGTTTTTACTTCTCTGTGTAAAGTGAGAGATGTCATCCAGAGATGTGGTGTTTAAATGTAACTGGCTCACCCCGTGAGTCGAGAGAGACAACAAAAGAACGTCCAAGAAATGAAAAGGCTGGTACTGGCAGAGATCTATTCTGAGATTAATTTGGGTCATTTTGAAAACATGCTGGATTCTTTTAACAGCTCTGACCTTTGCAACACAGCAGTGTGAAACAAGACGTACCTATCTTACATGCATTGGCATATGCTTATTAGATTTCTGTGTTCCAGAATATTTATTAGATTCGATATTTGTTTTATAGTTTTTTTAATCTTTCCCAAGAAACATGTTGATTTTCCTGCCAATAGTATCAGTGCTAGAAAATTATGCGTGTGTACATTCACAAAGTCGCATCCCAATAGTTAATCACAATGAAGTTACTCAAGATTTATATGGACATAACTGAGATCAGAATCTTTACTTTTCTCTGTGACATGTGATAAATAATGCAATAAGGAGAAGCCAGACATAACCAGAAGCATTTTTATGGTCAGAACATAAGAATTAATGAATCAGACTAGTGGTCCAGCTAGTCCTGGCCCTGATATTGCCACTTTCAGAAGTTTCAGAGGAAGGCGAATTAACCATGTAGTGGAAAATTAAAGACTAACCTGTTCAGACAATAAGTTTCCTTCTAATCCTGTCAAGTGGTGCCTGGATTATGGCCTGAAGTACAAGGATTTTATCTTCTATAATTTTTTTAAATTATCCTCTTGCATTAATATATTATATTTAGCTATGGCTGCTCTCATTCCCCTATGAATGTTGAATCCTTGGTGATAGCAATGAGTTTCACAGGTTTACAGTGTGCTACAAAAAAAACAGTATTTCCTTTTAACAATTTTAAATGTATTGCCTTTCAGTTTCATTGAATGCCTCCTTTGCAGCAGCTCCGGCTCCATGTTGGAAGTGCTGTGGTGTCAGCAAGGGCAACCAGAGCACGTGGTGTGAGTTTGCTGTCCCTCGAGGGGGTAGGCAGTGGAGAAGAAGAGTGTAAGACACAACTGTAGAGAGGAGCCCCTTTAAGCACGGGTCTCAGCTAGCCTCAGGAAGCTACAGGAAGTGACTGCTGTCCTAATGCCCTCTCCGGAGTGCTTCCATGCGGTTTTAAATATGATTCAGGCTCCAATCAGTGTAGACGCACTATTTCAATATAAATCTGCACTATTTTGATGGTGCCTTTTAGTGTGGATGAACTATTTCGAAACAGTTATTTCAGGAGTTATTATTTTGAAATAACTTATTTCAAAATAATCTCATAATGTAGACATAGCCTAAGTGAACCATTTTTGTATTATGTTCTCTTCCAGGAGTAAAGTGTAATAAAAGTTATCTCATAAAATTTTAAAATCATACTTTCTCCCTAATGGTGAACAGAAAGTACAATGAATATAAGTCCTTGAAACTTTTTACATAACTTGGTTTTATTTCATTATGTTTTGTAACATATCATGGCTCTTTTGAAGCAGTCACTACTTAATACTTCACCAGATGAAGAGGAGATCTGATAGCCTGTTTTTTATGAGAAATTTAGCTATTAATTATTCTTGTTTTAATGTACACCTGTTCAGTGTTGGATCCCATTAGCAGAAATCATAAGGAAAGCTACATTTCTTTTCCATGTAGCAAGGCGAAACAGTAATCATTACACCTAAAGGGTTTTCTATGAAATTTTAAATAATGAGATATCACCCTGACAACAATATAAATGTGAAGACAAGATATGGCAAAATATTACCTCAAAAGTAATTCCTATATGTCTTTTATCTACGCCATAAAGGCAGCTAGAACTAATTAGTTAATGTTTATAAAGCACTTTAGATCTTTAGATAATGTGCAGTCTAGAGGTATGAAGTATTATTCATTACATAATTTTTAAGACACAACAAGCAGTTGAAATCTCAATAATTTTATTCAGATGCCAAATATTTCTACAATAAAAACTAAGGAATATTTCACTGCAGATTAGGAAAGAATCTCCCAATCCATTTTTCAGTGCCTGAAGATCTAGTCGAACTGTTTGTTTTCATGTCTCCATCTGTGAGAACAGAATACAGTCCTACCTTTGACTTCAGTGGGCTTTTGATCAGGCCCATGACCATTTTGTCTTTTTCACAGGCACAACTGTGATTTAAATGTATTGTACCTTAGGATTTCCTAAAACCATCTATCAGAAGGAGACAGAATACACAAATACATTTTCTATATTCTTTTCAGTTGGTCAATTGTCTTTTTACCGAGTGATATTCTTCAGATTGGCTGAGTCTGGTCACATAACCAGATATAGGCCTTCAAATAAAGAAAGCATGAAAATAAATAAGAATATTTCCAAACACTGGTTCAGATACAAGGATTTCCTCCCTTTATCCTATAGTGTTCAGAAGATAGGGGGGAAAGACTTTCAAAAAAGTGTATGGGAACTGGTGCAATGGAGGAGGCAAGGATCCTATAAAAATTAAGAGAAAAAATTTACTTGCATTAATCCAACGTAGAAGAAGCCTCAATTTTTAAGGCTTTGTAACTGATCCCACTGCTACACAGCTCTTTCAACTGAAACAAAGACATTTCAGTAAAAGGTGTGTGTATAACAAAAATTTGAAAGGGGGATTGGTCATTGATTCAGTCTTTAGCAGTCAAATCTGGTTTATTTTCTGGTAGTTTGGAAAAGAGAAGGCTACTCTGTAGACAGTCACACTCAGTTGGTTGGTTGAGTCATTTTTTGATGTTTCGAGCACATACCCCTCTTCCAAATAATTTTATTTTAACAGAATAAATGCTAGTCTTTTTGGCTTTATAGTGCCTCCATTCCCTTTCTGCTTTTCTTTTGTCAGTATTTTGTTTGGGACAGGGAATTTATTTAAGCACATTAAAAATGTACTCTAATTTTTTAGGGATGCTATGCACTTTTCTTTCCCATCGAGTTTACAAGCTAAAGTAAAATGCAGACAAAAGGGAAGGTGTCATGGGGAGAGATGAAAAATAAAAACATACCTGGAAGAAAGAGCCACAGTTACTCAGCTTCTTATATCGGGCCACTTACAGAAAGTGTGTGCCTAAAGATGTGATTAGGAGCCAAGCTTTAGGCATTCAAGTTTGAGCATTCTGGCCATTAAGTTTAATTTAGCTGAATCCAATTTATCTTAAGTCCCTCTTAAGATTGTGGGAGGATTTGAATGTGTATTTGGTGGTGGAAGAGACAAGGCAATTACATATCTGGTCTTGCCATAATGAATCCTTCAGATCAGATGGATAGCTCTTTTCCTAACTAACCTCCAATTGATGTCAACAGGGAGAGGAAGATGGTGGCCATTGTTCTATACAAGATCCTGCAGAAACTTGATTATCACCACTCTTCTGGATAGTGTGACCTTGGTGACCAGGCCTCTCTCTTCTGTTTAATCAACAGATGTAAACTGAGAATTGGACTCATGGAGACCACTGTAAAAATATTATTCCCTATAAAGAGGGAGGATAGAGAAGGTAAATAATGTTGAGTCTTTGCTAAAAACAAAACAAAAACAATGGCCCAAAGTAGAACAAAACAAACAAAACCTGTAATAATCTTAGACTAACAGACAGTAAAACAAATAAAGTGCCCAAAGCACTTGGCATGGGAAAACAGTTCCATTCTAATTTATTTTTGACTCAATGAGTAAAATTCACCTGTTAAAAAGAGCAATAGATTAGCCTGATGAATGGCAGAGACAAGAGAGGAAAACAGTGATGCTTTTAATTCCTGTGAGTATCTCCTGGCTTTGGCTCAGCCTGCTTTATATGCCTAGTTTATGCTAACACTATTAATCTTTGTGTCTGTGACTAACTCCTGGCTTTTTATATTAGTGACCTGATTTTGCACTACCATGCTCCTCCCAGCTCGGTGAAGCTCCTCCTGTGACCCATTCCTCCTCCTAAATAAAGTTGAACATTTTGGCTGGGATCCGGGAGTGCTGCTGTGGAGGCTGGGGCGTGCGGCTATTTCAGCCTGGCAGGGGCTGCAGCGCGACCAGCCCGCCCCGCTCGCCGCGGGAAAGCCCCTGCCGAGGAGGATGGCTAGCGAGCACCGTAGCAGACTTCACGCATAATCTGCCTGCAGCGGGGGACTCTGTTTTGCCAGCCCCTGGCCACGCTCCCTCTCCAAAGTAGCCACCGGGGCTGAGAAAGATGCGGCCGGGCAAGGTAAGCGCGGCGCGGTTGCGGTGGATCCCGGGGTACCCTTTGTGCGGAGCGGCGGGGTCCGCAGTGACTGGTTCTGGTGGCTTCGGGACAAATTCGAACCCCTTAATTTTACTGTTGGGCAACCGGGGCACGTGTGGCCTCCCCCGCGGAAACCCGGCTCACGAGCCGGGTTTGTGAGCAGCAGGGGAGCGAAGCGGGGGAGCCCTGCACCATGCATGCTCCAGACGTGCCTTCAGTCCGAGGGGCAGGCGGCTGCATCGCCAAGGAAGTTGCAGTGTTGCGTTTTGCTTTAGTCAGCTACCGCAAGCCGTCGCCTCCTTGCATCGAACCGGTTGGAGAGAAATTCAGCACCCGGACAGCTCCAGACCGGCACAGCACAGTCCTGAGACAAAGCCCTGCCCATGATGGCAGAGCTACAGGGCAACCTTGTGTTCCTTGCACTTTGAGCGGTTTATTTGGACTCCCTTCATGTGACCTAACTCTATAAAAACATGCATGATGCATTCACACGCATACAATAGGCAGTCCCTCCCCCCCCCCACACACACACAGCTCCTAGTCCCCTGACAGATAAACACCTCTTCCCCCTTCCACCTACACCTGCCATGCACATCTCCTTCTTTACATACACAGAAAAGCCACCCTTCCCCTCCCACACAGCACTCCTCTGGAGCCCCCTTCCACACATGTAACATGCACCCTTCAGCCACACAGACAGACAGGGTAACATATAACCCACACTTACACACAAACCATCCTGCGCATACCTATAGCATATAACTCTCCTTTCTCACACTGACACCCACATCTGTAACATGTAACACACGTCATGTCCATTGACCTGTAATGCATTTCAAAGAACTTCTCACTTCTCTGACTGTGCTCTTTCAAGTTAAAGACAAAGTCAACCCCACTAGAAAATCCAGAATGTTAAAAGGAAAGTCTGCCACCCTTTCTTTCCTTCACTGCATTGCTCTTCAGCCTTATCTCAGAGTCCAGCTCCACTGCAACTCAGTTCTTCCATCCCCAAAAGGAGATGACTTGTGTTTTAAAGTGCAGGTGGGGGAAACAGGATGCTTAATGCTTTTCCTTCTTTATCACCTTTTATTGTTAAGGATCCAGACAACACCCAGCCCACTGATGAAACTGGGGGAAAGAAAAATGTGTTCTCCTTACAGACATCCATAGATACTCTGCATATCCATCCAAAATACCATTCATCATGCCCCCCACTCTGCACTTCTTCAATCCAACTTGCTATTTTTCCTGCACACCCTGGAAGGTGCAATTCCCATAGTGCTGAATACATTACAGTGTTATGCTGGATCTATTCATCTAGAACAGTCATACTGGCTGGAATGTGAAAGAGTCTGTCTTTTCTAAATGACTTAGATGAGCAATCAAATGTTCACAACATTACCTTCTGCTCTTTGGCAACTTTAAAAAAATATGAGCCATGCAAGAGTTTCAGTCTTGCCATTTTTCATCTAAATTCTGTGGAAACATCCCATTCACAATTATATTTATCATAAGCAATGGTAAAGGAAAAAAAGGAAAGGAGGGGAGGGGAGAACAACTCATTCATTTATTTCCCTTTTACAACCAATGCATTAGCTCAAAACCAGAATTATCCTGCATCTGCAAAGAAAATCAGAAGTTAATGGAAAGGACAATAAAGGTTTCAAGATTTTAATTTATTTTGTAGGGATTCTACTTCCTGTTTAAAAAAAAATGCAGCTCCAAACAGCTTTCAGGTTTTTAAACCATTCTGTGATTTATGGGTTGACTAATACAATCCACTTGGATCTGGGCTGGTGAGCATTTGCTCTGACTCAGAGAGAGGTAAGATGGGGCATTGGGACAAGCTGATCTTTTAAAAAAGTGTACCACACATTTTAAGTATTTTAAGATAGATTTTAAGTATTGGATATGCAGGCTCTGAGAGACATTCGGATCTGTTTGGAATTCAGAATTGTGTCCATAAAATTTAGACCTTTATAGATCTTCTAGGCTGCTCAGCAATTCCCCTTGATTTTGAAAGGTGAGAGAACTGGGGATCAGTATAGGGGGAACAGGCACAGAAGGAAAAGAATGTAGAACTAAAAGAAAAAAAACGTTGTCCAAGAAAGGAAGAGCCTGGTTCTGGGAGGGAATTTTAGATCTGATTGTGTCAGATTGTTTTGCTGACAGAAAAAAACCAAATTGTGGCTTATCTACATGCTCCTTCCATTGAGAGGAAATATATTGTATGTAGTTCTGAGACCCAAAATATCAACACAATTTTAACAATGCAATGAAATCTACTTCCAAGTGCATACGTTAAAGGAACAGAATTGTTCAAATGCTCAGAGAATAATAATGAAAATACAGGTTAGTTCTCTATATATTGGTTTCCTACCTTGTGTTTTAAATAAATTAAATGCAGACACGTAAAAGGAACACCACCCTATAACAGCGGCTAAACCACTATGTTACAGCCCAGAAGGGCTGCAATAGGTAAGAGTTATTCAACGCAACCACATCATTTAATCCTACAGGTTTACAACTGTACTGTAAAATATTGGCAAACAAGTTTCTCAGTGCTCAAGACTATCAGCCAGCCTTTCACTCCAACATACCCATGCTAAAATGAGTATTGAACATGAATAACTAGAACAGAACTGATTTGGGGGACATTAATCAATATAAATATGCTGTGCCTGAAAGACAGTAATGCCTAAGAAGACATTAATGTGCATTAAGTCATAACTGGGCATAGTCAACATGTTAGAGCACCACAGCTGAGAAGAAACCAGTCAGGTCAATGAGATACATATGAATTTCAAGGATAGGTGAACACAAAACAAAATAGGTCTGATTCTTCATCTTTCCTGTACTTTGAATTTTCCCAGTTTAAAACATTTTTTTAAATCAGAAATGAATCCTTGTGAGTTTTGTATAAACAAAAAAACCCCACCCTCAGGGAATTCAGTCATCCTTAACATGCTATATTTTGCCTAAGCTGAGCAGCAAATAGGGTGTATAGAAACATATATTAGAGACTTCTGCAACATATAGGCAAAAGAGGCCACCTGCTGAATACTACTGCACTAAATTTAAATCATTGGGAATTGTGTGTGCCCAGCCTCTCAGAATTCAGCTCACTGAGCTATTAAGATCATTAGAATTGGAATTCCAAAAGGATGTTAGAACTGGAAAGGTACAGGGAAGGGCAACAAAAATGATTACAGGTAAGGAACAGTTTCCATAGCAGGAGAGATTGAAAAGACTGGAGCTATTCAGCTTAGAAAAGAGACAAGTAAGTGGAGATAAGAGAGAGGTCTATAATGTCATAAATAGTGTGGAAAAAGTGACTAAGGAAGGGTTATTTAGCCTCATCTGGTAACACAAAAACCTGGTCATCCATTGAAATCAACAGATAGCAGATTTGAAATAAAAAGAAGTACTACTTCACACAATGCATAATCAGCCTGTGAAATTCGTTGCCGAGGAATGTTATGAAGTCCAAAAGAATAACTAGGTTTAAAAAAGAGTTACGTAAGTTCATGGAGGATAGGTCCATTTATGGCCATTAGTCAAGATAGTCAGAGATGCAAACCCATGCTCCCAGTGTTCCTAAACATCCAACTGCCAGAAGCTGAGACTGGGCAACACAGGATGATTCCATCTAAGGGTATGTCTAGACTACATGGCTCCGTCGATGGAGCCATGTAAACTAGTTTACTCGGCATAGTCAAAGAAGTGGGGATTTAAATAATCCCTGCTTCATTAAAATAAACATTGCTGCCGCGCTGTGCCGACGATCAGCTGATCTGGCACAGCGCAGCAGTCTAGACGTGGATCTGTTGGCTGGGGAAGCCTTTGCCGACCGATCCCTTATGCCTCATGAAATGAGGTTTACAGGATCGGTTGGCAAAGGCTTCCCCAGCCGACAGATCCGCATCTAGACTGCTGCGCTGTGCCGGATCAGCTGATCGTCGGCACAGCGCGGCAGCCATGTTTATTTTAATGAAGCGGGGATTATTTAAATCCCTGCTTCTTTGACTATGCCGGGTAAACTAGTTTACATGGCTCCATCAACGGAGTCATGTAGTCTAGACATACCCTAAATTTCCCTGTTCTGTTCATCCAGAAGTGGCCATTGTCAAATACAGGCTCCTAGGCTGGACGGACCATGGCCATTCTTATGTTCTTAAGGACAGTGTCAGTTTCAACTCTGAAGCTGTTTCAGCTCTGAAGTGACTTACTTTTGTCAATTTAAGTCTGTTCCTCAAAGTTACCTGAACCTCCTACAGTGTTTTCTCAGAAAAATAAGGGTCTCATTAGAGTTGGTGTCTAGGAACAGGACTGGGTCTTATGCTGAACTCATGAATCTCACACAAATGCTGAAAAGAGTATTATAAGTAACACTAAAGTCTGCAGCCTTGTTTTGCTGCAGAGAAGGCAACACCACATAGAAAGAGAAAGGAAATTAACATTATCACTCCACAAACACAACTATTAAAATAGCTAGACAAGCAAAGTCATATTTCAGAATATAGTTTAATGAAGCCAAAAAGGAGTCACCAGGCAGAAAACTGTTAAAAGTGGAGTTCTCTCTCTCATTAAGATAAATATAAGGTAAAGTATGCTGAGAGATTAGGCCTGGAATTTTATAGATTTAATTAAAGAACTAATTGACTTCCTTAAATCTTCATCTAAGCAACCTGTTATATCACAGGACATAATAGCAAAGGGGGGTTTATGCAAAACGTTCCTTTTTTGAGGGAGGGTCGTGTGCATACATGTAAGAGTCTGGTGTAACACAAGTTGGGGCTTTATTTTGGGACACAAGATCAGGGAGGTTAAAATAAAAGTGGGTTGTATCTCTGGACTTCTCAGCTAAACTGATCACGTGTTCATTCGTACAGCTAATAATGTCAGAAACATATCTTGAGGAGGCTGCATCTCTGTGATATCCCCAAATTTACTTTTAAGTCCTGATCTTAAAAACTATGTAGCACCTCCTGTGATAAATGAACTACTGTCAGCTCCCCATGATGTTAGTGGGAGTTCAAGTTGCTCATAAGAACATAAGAATGGCCATACTGGGTCAGACCGATGGTCCATCTAGCCCAGTATCCTGTCTGCTGATAGTGGCCAATACCAGATGCCCCAGAGGGAGGGAACACAATAGGTAATCCTCACGTGATCCGTCTCCTGTCACCCATATCCAGACAAACAGAGGCTAGGGACACCTTTCCTACTTCTCCTGACTAATAGCCATTGATGGACCTAATCTCCATGAATCTATCTAGCTCTTTTTTGAACCCTGTTAAAAGACCTAGCCTTCACCACATCCTCTGGCAAGGAGTTCAGGGTGGAATGGTGCGCTGAGTGAAAAAAAAATTCCTTTTGTTTGTTTTAAACCTGCTGCCTATTAATTTCATTTGGTGACCCCTAGTTCTAATATTGTGGGAATAAGTAAATAACTTCTCATTCCCTTTTTCCACACCAGTCATGATTTTATAGACCTCTATCATATCTCACCTTAGTCTCCTCTTTTCTAAGCTGAAAAGTCCAAGTCTTTTTAATCTCTCTCCATACGGGACCTGATCCAAACCCCTAATCATTTTTGTTGCCCTTCTCTGAACCTTTTCCAATGCCAATATATCTTTTTTGAGATGAGGTGACCACATCTGTACACAGTATTCAAGATGTGGGCGTACCATGGTTTTATATAGAGGCAATAAGGTATTTTCTGTCTTATTTTCCTTTTTTAATGATTCCTAACATTCTATTTGCTTTTTTGACTGCCGCTGCACATTGAGTGGATGTTTTCAGAGAACTATCCACAATGACTCCAAGATCTCTCTGAGTAGTTGTAGCCAAATTAGTCCCCATCTTACTGTATGTATAATTGAGATTTTTTTTCCCCAATGTGCATTACTTTACATTTATCAACATTAAATTTCATTTGCCATTTTGTTGCCCAATCACTTAGTTTGGTGAGATCTTTTTGAAATTCTTCATAGTCTGCTTTGGTCTTAACCGTCTTGAGCAGTTTGGTATCATCTGCTCAGCTCTTGACAGGTTCAGGAACTGAGGATCAGGTTTTAAAAGGTATTTAGGTGCCTAAAGATGCAGGCAGGCACCTTGTTGGCTTTTCTGAAGTGCCTAAGTACCACAGGTGCTATTGAAAATCCCACTACGTGCCCATGTGCATCTTAGGATGCTGAACTATCTTTAAAAATCTGACCCTTGGTTCTATGCTGGAGATTATAAAAATTCCCTTGCAAAACCCAAATTCAGCTGCCAGCCAAAAACCTCATACTATTTACTTCTTATGAGTCTTGATGTGCTCCTTATTTGCTCTCACTCTGGTTTTCATCTGCTGTTTTGCCTGGGCATGAATTACTCACTGTCTTGCCAAATAGGCTCTGAAGAAAGGCAATATTTACATATCTGATTTATATCGGGATGGATATATTTCTATATTAAACAAATGCAAATACAGGAACACTATTCCACAATACAATAAAAACACAATATACCATTCAAAAGGCATCAGAGAAATTTACAAGACATCTGAAGGAAGAATAACACCCTATAATAAGATATACAAAAATCCCTAAATACATATTTAAGATGCTACAGCTGCTACAGGTAACACTATTTTCTTTAAAAATGGAGTGTATGTTTCAACCTGGGACCAGATATTTAGCTTCTACTGAAACCAAATTGAATTTTGCATCTTATTTCATTGGAATATTATTATAGCCCACTTCAATAGCCTTAGAGAAGTGGATGACACCACTTCTCACTTTTGTTGGTGATTGTAAGACCCCCCTAATTCCCTCTTATTCAACTGACACAATCTTAAATTCAGACAAGCACGATCTGGATCAATTACAAAAATGCACAGTATATATAATAGGCTCATTAACATTTTTCAGACCTAACCTGAAAATTCTGGGTCCAATTCTTCCAATGCAGGTAAGCTCAGAGGATTCATCCCTTCCTAATTTAACTGCAACAAAGACTGGCAAAACCTAGTTATGCAAAAGGAAATAGGAAAAAAAAAACATGAAGAAAGTCCTGTCTCCCATCCAGTTTTTAAAGGATTCTGTAAATAAGTCAAATGCAAGTTGTTAGTGTATTATAAAAAGCACAGTGATAAATAGATCAGTCCATATTCTCTTCTCACATACAGGGCAGGCAACTCCTCCTATGAAGTCACAAAGCTATTGATTGATTCATTGATTCATTAAACAAAGATATCTTGCTTCCACTTGTAAATTATTTTATCAGATTCAGCTAATCTGGATTAAATTTTGTCTGAGGCACTCTTTTATTGGGGGGGGGGGAGGTAAAGAAGAGGAGGCCCAAGAATGCTTTTTCTGCAAATAGTAATCAAACATTCCATCCGTCCTCCAAAACTGGAAGAAAATTCAAAATCTATCTGCTGATTCCCTACTGGAGGATTCCATTTAGAAGTACAGGGATGTATATTTGTTTGGTCAACTACAATTATTAGAGGATAACACACAAGAAAAGACAGTCCCTGCACTAAGGATCTTACAATCCAATTCAGCTTCCCTAACTAAAATTGAGTAGTACCGTAGCTCAGAATAATAAGACGCTATCCAGTGTGAGCAAGTGTGGCAGGAAGGGTCTGACTTTAAACTGTGATATATATCAATAGTATACTCTTATTTTTGTGATCAACAGCCTAAGCCACTTTATACATCCTTAGTGGGAGACATTCTGTCACCTTAAAATTAACAGGTTTTATTTATCCCATTGTAATATGCTCAATAGATTTATTAAATGTTAATGGAATTTAGGTGTACACACGGGGTATTAGATTTCTAAGAAAGTACATGCCAACAATTCTTAGGCAAGAGACACCAAAGACATTTCACTGCCAAATGAAAACAACAAAACATCATAGGAAATCATTTGTTGCCCAGTATTCACAATGAACCAAACACATTTGCATTTTTATTGCTGAGCATCAGTTTCAGGGAGGGACATTCTTGTTTCATGTGAGCTATTACTATGAAATACTTTAGCTTCTAAGATATATTTCACATAAAAGATTCTTTTGTCATTCAAAAGATTCATTGATAACTCGTAAAAAACCCTCTGAAAACCATTTCACTTAGAACTGCCTTGTTTCCCCGGCCCCCCATTTAAACGGTAAATAATTGCCAATCCTCACTTGAAAACTCTCACTGATTTCAATGCAGTCATCATTTTATCCTGAGTCTTTCCATCCTAAAAAGTTCAGGTGGTGAAAAAACAGCAAGGACAGGCAAACTCTCCACACGGAAGTGTTTTTTCCCTTTCCTCTGGCACAAATTTAGCAGTGTAAATGATAAACACAGCAGAACTCTTCTAGATATTAGATATTAGGGTCCATGAGTGTTTCTGGTCCTACATGGCTGTGTGAATGAAACCAGGTATTAAAATAGGGCACAGATTCTACTGAATGGTTTTTAAATTGGAAGTTTCCCCCAAGAGAGTCTGGTGACTTTTATATTTCAGTGGGTGGAGTTGTTGACCTTACACTCACAATTTGATATATGTACTTTTATGTGTGTGGCTAATAGGATTTAAAGGCAACCCTAAGGTCCTGATTAAATTTAAACATAGTACAAAGGGTCCCATCACCAGAAGTAGATGTTTGGATTTCTTTCTTCTCTTATAGACTCACAAAATACATTCATCATACAAGAAAGGTATTCATCTTCCAAGGTTCTCCAACAGTTTTTGCAAACTACTGCAGGTGGCTGGAAATTTTAATTACTACCCTTCTGCTCAAAAGAACAAATCATAGGAACACAGATTAATTGCTATGTGGTGACTGGAATCTTTGAAGGTCACTACTTTTAAAGCACTCCATTTCACTTAAAAGACTAATAGGAATTACAGATTAACAACAGAGAATAGTAACACTTTTTAAACATAGACTGAATAAGAAAAATGATGAAACTGTGGAAATTGGAGAATGTTTTCAGGTTTTTATTTTAAAAAGAATTAAATGTGTTTATTACTAATAAGTGCAACATCATAAGCTAAAATAAAAGTTCCCAGGACTACTAATTATCATGTTTTGAACATAAACGGATTGAACATCCTGGGGAATTTTTCATATATTGTCCCAATGTCTGCAGGGATCCCTAGAATATCTTGTGCTTTAATTTAATAAATCAAAAAACAACAGAAGATCTGGTAGCACCTTATAGACTAACAAAACATGTAGATGGTATCATGAGCTTTTGTGGGCACAGATGACATCTGAAGAAGTGGGCTGTGCCCATGAAAGCTCATGATACCATCTACATGTTTTGTTAGTCTATAACATGCTACCAGACCTTTGGTTGTTTTTTAAGTTTATCCTGTACAGACTAACTCGGCTACCCCCTGAAGCTTCAGTTAATAAATCAAAACATTCATAGGAACATAGGAATTACCAGAATGGACCAGACATGTGTGGTCCATCTGGTCTGGTATCTGACAATGTCCAATACCACAAGAAGAAGATACAAGAAATCTTCCTGGGTCAGTGGTCATCAACCTGTTGATTGCGATGGACAGTCTCAAGAGTCGATTGCCATGGCCAGGTGGCTGCCCCTCTTTGCTCCAGCCCAGCTGGAGTGCAGCACAGCCTTGGCAGGCTGAATACCGTGGCCAACTGGCTGGGTAGCTGCCCCTTGTTAACTTGCTGGCTGGGAGGGGCGGAAGAGGCACATGCGTGTGTCCCTGGCTCTTGCCTCCTGCTCTGGGAGGGGACGGGGCTGGGTGGCCGGCACATGGGGCTGGGTGGCCTGGGCTCCATTGCACTACTCCCCACAGGCTGTGTATCAGGGCAGAGAGTCTCTTCCCCAGTGCTCTGCTGTGGCCAGCCAGGCTGGTGCCAGCCCTGCACAGCCCCAGGGTCTGCCTGCCCCAGCTCCAGAGCTGAAGCCTGTAGGCAAAGGGCTGGGCTAGGCAAGGAAGAGACTCTGCCCCCCCCCACCCCTCGCCACCTCTCCGTGCCTCAGTACTGTTCCCAGGGGGCTGTGAATCCTAGTACTGCTGCCCTGCCAGTGAGCATGCTGGGGGCACAGGGATGTGAGGGCAGGAGAGAGGATGAAGGAGGATGTGGGGACAGGGATTGCACTGAGGGGTATGGGGCGATGCAGGGGATCAGGCTGGGGGGGATCATGGGGCTGAGCCAAGTGAGGCTGGAGCACAGGGAAGATGTGAGCTTTACATTGCAGAAGATGCACGTTCCTTTTCTCCCCACTTCTTTGCCTCCCTTCCCAACTAGCTATTTGGCTGCATTCTCACCCTCTCACCTTCACTGCTTTACTCCTCCAACCCCCTGCCACCTCCAAACTCCCTCTCGTACCCCCACGCCACCCCCTCTCTTGCCACCAAACTCCCTTCCAGACTCTGCCCTCTTCACCACATCCTGCACTGCACCTTCCACCCAGATCCTGCATCCCTATCCCGCTCGCTGGCAGCCCTGTCCCGCAATTGAGCACCTCATTTTTGTTCCCATCCCAGAGCCAAGGGGGTCCACAAAATCCACTACCTCTGGAACCGCAGAAAAGTAAATCTGTCCTATGGGGATCGTGGAACCTCAGTCCTCCCTGACCCTTCTCCTCACCCCTTGGGGGCTGGAGTGCCAGAGGAGTGAGGTCTCTCAATTGGGGCCACATCAGTGAGGGTTGGGGGTTTTGGGAGGGGTTTTTTTGCTTCTTACTTGTGTGGTTCCCAACTGATTTTCCTGTAGGTCAGTGATCCCCCGACCGAAAAAAGGTTCCCCACACCTGCCATAAATAAAGAAAACATTGAAACCTTTTGTGTTGGACATAATATTTTATTTCATTTAAAACGAAGTTTGATAAACTAACATGAGAAAGTTAAAACAATTAATCTGTTTAATAATTTAAATTAAAACATTCTCCCCAGCTGCAGCACTAGCAAAATGGCTTGGGTATAATTATGTAATTAACAGTGAGTTAATTAGAAACAGCTAGTCCAGGGGAAGGTTTAGAGAGGGTAGGGCCTCAAGGAAGGAGTGAGGTCTCAGGGAAAGGATGGGGTAGATCCTGGCTTGCCCTGACATTTAAAAAGTGATCTTGGGTGTAAAAAGGTTGGAGACCACTGCTACAGGCAGATGTGGGATAATATGGTATTTTATGAAGGTCTCTTCCAGCTCTCTAATGCTATGTCCCCTCAACAGCATTATTTCGGAATAACTGATGTTATTTTGAAATAAAGAGAGAACTGGAGGACTTCTTATTCTGACTCCTGTAACCCTCATTTTACGAGGACTAAGTCAAGTTGAAGGAAGTGTTCTACCTTTGACTTCCTGCTGTGCAGACAGTGCCAAAAGCCAAAATAAGCTATTTCAACTTAAGCTACACAATTGACGTAGCTCAAGTTGCATAGCTTACTTAGACTTTTGCCCTGCTGTGTAGACATGCCCTTACAGTTTGAGTTTGGCTTAACCCCTGAAACATGACATTTTATGAGCATTCACTTTTTATAAATCTGGATATTCTTGTTATGCATAAAAGCGTCCAATCATTTTTTGAATCTTGCTACATTCTTGGTGTCAACATGCTATGGCTAGGAGTTTCACAGTCTAATTAAACATTGTGTGAAAAGGTATTTTCTGCAGGTTTTTATAATTACTAGGTGTTTAGTCCAGAAGTAGATATACTGCTATAAATTTTAACATGTCTAACTTTACATACAGAGACTATTAGTTTTGCTTCAAACAGTGTGCAGGGTCAATTCTTGTCATAACCTGTCAGATGGCAATGCTGCAATATGTATCTGATAAGTCAAAGTTCTAGTCTAGTCAGTGCGAAAGCCCTGCTCCAGCTGGGAAGGAAGGAATACCTGTGGTCTCTTTGTCTCTCATTTCCCTCCTCTCTATGGTTGCCAGAAGTATGGACGCGAGGGCAGCAATGAACCAAGATGTGCAGGGGGCAGAAGCAAAGAAAAACTTTTCTTTGAGGTACTCCACTGCTCCAGATAGCACAGATTATTATTTGTTACTGTAGTGCCTCAAGGCCTTGATTGATGTTGGGACCCCACCCTGTAAAGCAGACATAAGCATATAGAAAGAGATATTCCCTGCCCCACTAAGCTTCCAAACTGATTAGACAAGACAGACAAAAGAAGCATTAACAACCTCATTCTACAGATGGGGAACTAACACACCTGTTGTTTTCTTATATGTGATTTGCCTACAGGAAAACTGCCAGAGCTGGGAACTGAATACTGATGACACCTGATTTTGATTGTCAATTCAATTGCATTACAGATAAACAAATTTTAAAGCCAGAAAGGACCACTATCATTTTCTAATCTGACCCCTGAATAATGTAGGTCATCCAACATCCCCTTAACAACAAGACATTTATTGCTTTTCAACCACAGAAAGGAAAAGAATTTAGAGGGGTTTTTTTACTGTCCTAAAATATCTTGACATAAAAGCACCCTGGTTTTGAAAACAGGACCACCTTAACTTCTTATCAAATGGAGCTTGGAAAATCCCCTGCTTATCTCCACAATATAGGATTGTAAAACTGGCCAGGTGATTTGTGGATTTTACATTTTCTTCTGATGTATCTGGTAAAAGCCAGTCAAAAATGGGATCCCATAATACAGGGGCAGGGAACCTAATGCCCGGGGCTGGATGCAGCCCCCAGCTTGCCTGGATCCAGCCCCTGAGGCTTGGGGTCCCCCCCAACATAAGGGAGCCTGTGCTGGTGCTCCAGGCTCCTCCCCATCTCCAACAGGGCTGGAGCACACAAAATCTACTAGCCTGCCCCCTCCCCCCTCCAGGGCTCTGATGTGCAAGGGAATGGGGAGAATATCTTTCTCCTTCCCAGCCAGGAGCCACCTCAGTGGGGGTGTTTTGTTTGGGGTTTTTTTGCTTCTCATTTATGTGTGGCCCCTGATTGATCTTATTGTGGGTCAGCAGCCTTTGACCCAAAAAAGGTTCCCCACTCCTGCTATATTACATGGATGATTGGTTAAGTAAGATATAAGAAAACCTGATTTTTCCAGAGGCACAGAGCATACTCTATACCAATAGACTTTAGAGCGGGTGTTTGGCTTTCTGCAACACTGAAAATAGACCAGGTAGTTCCTAATTGTATTAAATCACTTCATCCCAGTTTCCTGCCTTAGACTGCTTGACAACAATGATGGTTGTGCAGTTAGATAGCAATACAATAAACTTGTTGCTCCATACCTTCTGAGATATCCTTTTCCAACAGTGCAGCCAGTAGATTTACTCATTAACGAAGCTGCATGTTCTCCACCTATCATTTTCTTATATGCAATAAAGTTCCCATCGGCTTTACCAACAAGTTTTTTATTGTTCTAAGCTACACTCAATGCTGGCCTTTAAACTTTCTTTAAAATAGACATTTATTTTTCACTCTCTGCACATATTGTTTCCAATTGGCAAGAACTGCTCATTTACATCTTCTAACATCAACAGAATACTAATCTATAGTAAACAGTCTTTATTACAGTCAAGAATGGCTTAGAAGTGCTGTTAATTAGGAAAACAGTCCTTCAATTCACTGCCAGTCTGAGTGGGATGAGACACAGATTTCCATAAACTGGATCAGATGCAATTGCATCCTGCTGTATGAAGACTCAGGACAAATGCTTGTGATGCAACATCTCCAAGACCTAATTTTGGCCTTGAAACATTTGGAAGTTGGGTGGAGGGGGGTTGGCACAATCTGCTATTTCAAATAAATAGCTCTGAAAATTTTCATTACTCTCCATCCCAAAAGAAAATGTTATGGGGCTAAATCCTACTATTCTGACTGAAGGGAGAAATAAATCAATTAAATGGCAGTTCTGCCAGAGTCAGGATAGCAGTGTATGGACCTTTCTGACTTAAAACTGAACTTCCAAATGACATGTGAAGCACACTGAGGTTCTGATCCTGCACCCTCTCTCATATCAGTTGTCCTTCACTCAACTAGCCAGCCGCTTTTGACTTCTATGGAACTGCTCTGCATAATTAAATGTTTGCAAAAATTCGATTATACCAATATTCATTGCAAAGAGAAATAGAACATTTCTTGTGATTTTAAGTTATATCACAAATGTACAAAATCAGGTCTTTGAGATTCTAGCTTTTAGCTCATGCAACAGCTGATGAGAGCAAAACTCCTACCTAATTCTATGTTATTCTTCACCTAGGTAATTTTTCCAGAACCCAGCTTTGCAATCAGTGAGGACATCTCTGAATTTCCAGTTTAAAAGGACAAAAAATAAAATCTCTTCAGACAAGGTGAATGCAAAAATAAATATTAAAGAAGGGGGGGGGAGGGGAAACCCTTCATTAGAATTAAAGGGTTTTTTTTCTGTAACTGATTTTGTTAGAAACTATGATGTTAGAAAAACCAAGCCTGCCTCTCAGCAAAAAGTCTGCCTGTGATTTTATTCTCTTTGGGGAATACTTCAGGGGAAAGAAAACAGTCACTGTGAAGCAAATTCTTAAGATGTAAACTATGTTCATTGTAGTGCTTATTTTTCCTTTAAGCCTGAGGATGAGCCCTGCTACCAGAATGTTAGTGGAAAACTGATTCAATTTTCTCCAGTTATCCAACTATGAAAACAAAAGTTCAAAACTGGCAGTGAGAGCAGCAGCATTCTCTTCTGACAGAGAAGGTGACAGTGAGCACAAATTTTTGACTTACACACTGTTTTGGATATATGTGACGTGCACTGTTAAGTTTCTGACACATCCTGTTCTTTATAAGCTGCATGACTTCATAAACAAACAATACTTCTGAACCTCATCCATGCCTTGAGAAACCGAGAAAAAAAATTTCTTATGGACAACGTGGGAATCCTAGTTCATGTTTCTTTAGAAATTTTGAGTGAGAGCAACCACTGAATCCCAATGAGGCCCAAGTTCAATGAAACTGAAGTACCTGTGCTTCTGGCTTTGACGGAATATGAAAACTTTGCTAAGCTGAATGCAACAGAAGTCACTGAAACTAAGCAGCCAGAAGGATCCCTTTCATCCACGGTTGCACTTATAATAGTGCTGATCATTATTTTCTCTTTAATAATGACATCACTAGTGACCTACTGTTTCCACAAGTGGCAACTGAAGGGCAAAAAACTGCAGAAAGCACAAGAGGAATATCAGCGAGACCATGAAAAGAGCATGTTCCAAAGCATGTCGCAACTTGTTTCATAAAACAAATCAATCCCACATGAAATATTCCAGCATTACCTGAAAGTGAAAAAACTATTGGAACCTAAATATTGAAATATCTACCTAAATATATCCTTGGTTTACCTAATTTGTAAGAATTCTTAATGGTCTGGAAATTTCCAACAGCTTCATTATAAGTAAAAAATATTCAATTGTTTTGTTTGTGCAAAGTAAAAACAATTCAACATGCATTTTAATTTTATTTACTAAAAACAGTAGTCAAGCCCTGCCTCCCTAAAGGAGTCAAAGAGCCAGAGTCTCCACTCATGCCAGTTGGCATAGCTGATGAGATTTGACAGAACCCTCTGTGCTGATATGCATCAGAAGATGATCTGGCCCCAAATTTCATAAGCTAATGGGTTTTTCTGAGTAAGGTCCACAGAATTTTACCCAAAAGAACACCCAAAGACTTCAAGAAGAATTCCATACAGATGGGGCTTGTAGGTTGAGGCCTATGTTTGCACTCTGTGTTGATAATTCTCTTTATTTTGTTTAGGGTCCAATGCGGCAAATTGCTGATTGCACTTTACTTCTATGGGAATTGAGGGCACTCAGCACCTCAGAGGATGGGCTCAGATTTATTAAGGAGCATATAAACTGAACACACATTTTTTAAGGCTTGCAATTATTTTCAACCAGGCTTACTATGGTGTGTTTCTATTTTCGTAGCGTATAATGTTATGTCATGCAAAAGATGCTGACTCTGTTGTGGGTAACACATGTAAGTAATATTTTCTAACAAAGTGTTGGATGTAACATCGGTATAAGTAGCTGTTTTAAGATGTAGAAAAATATTTTAAAAATGCAAACAAAAATCCAGCTCAAATATATAGCTTGCTTGCAATTACAATTAGCCAGTGCTGTATGCATTTTTAAATAAGTTATAATATTGTGATAATGCTGTACACTTGCTTCTATAGGCAACAAAGTTCAATTTAAAAACTGGCAAGAAAATGTAAATGTTCTTAATAGTGGTAACAACTAAAACATGGATTTTCAAAAGCAGACTCTGTTATATGCTATGGGTCTATTTTACAATGTATTTATGGCTCATACACACTATTCAATGTGAGAACAAATAGTACTATTTTATTACAAAATAAAAAAGTGCAATAAATACCAATATCCAGAAGGTAAATAATGATTTCATAGGCCCTCTGATATATTTTATTAGCAACTTGAAAGACATGTTCTGAAAAGAACAAGGCACCCAATACTTTACTGGGGGAAATGGCAAAATAGAATCCCCCAAATCACTCCCTCACAAGCAACGTTCTCTCTAAGCTGTGCAGTAGCACGGCCCCACAGCTGCTTAATGAGCCCCTCTCAGGGCTCCTTGCATGGAGCTGCTTGACTGGGGGAAGGGCACTTTTCCCTCAGGTACAGCAGCAGCTCCCTGCTGAGGACAGAGCAGCGAGAGACTCACTGGGACAGACTTGCTGCTCTGTCCTTAGCAAGAAGCTGCTGCTATAGCTGAGGGAGAAGTGCCCTTCCCCCAGCCAGTTAGCTGCATGAGCGGAGCCCTGAGCCCCTGGCTGGGCAAGGCTCAATAAGCAGCTATGAGGCCACACTACCCTGCAGCTTAGAAAGAGCCTTGCTCACAAGTCATCAATCCCATTTTCATCTCTGTGTATGTAAAGACTTACGGTGTATCAACTATGTGGGAGAAAGGGACAATAGATGGAAGATAAAAATGCAGACCTAACCTATACAGTATTGATTTATGCTTTTGTGGAAATAAAAAAAAGACCTCTGAAACATTTTTAATTTTTAACAAAGTGCCACTTACTATAACACCTATGCTGTATGCAGCAGTAATTTGCGCATGTTTGTATTCTAGCTAAGTTTTTATTCAGTGGAGACAATAAAAGGTAATTTCTCTGTTACACCAGATAGTATTTAAGTTGTGACTTGAAGTCTCGGAGCACAGTCTTATTTTAAACAATGTACACATTAGAACAACGTTCAAACCCAGGGTATATAGGCTGGGGTAACTGAGCTGAAACCAGGAGAGTTAGCCCAGATTTGCAGTGGCATAGAATCTGGGCACTGCATCAATATGACGATTAATCCACATAGGAGAGCAGTGTTCAATGCTCCTGAAAAACTTTGTTCGAATGAATGGGGTCAGACTAGCTTCATCAGCACTGATGATATTGGCTGCAGTGAAAATTGTCTCAAGGAGGGAAAGGCGAAATTTGTATAATTTTGGCACCAGTGAAGCTGTGTAGATTGTTCACCAGGGATGAATTTCTGACAAGGCTGGGGGCACTAGGGACCCTGTGGCAATTCCATACCTCACTCCCAGTGAATGTGGCCTGCACACAATGACAAACTTTAAGACTGCTACAAGGATTATTGGTAAAGAATCTGGCCACACAGCAGATAGCTCAAGGGATCAGGAATGGGACACACAGATTATTTTTTTAATCTCTGCTCGTTTAAATTCAGTCTAGTTCTGTCACAAGCAAACTTCATAACCATCTAAATGCATTGCAGTGCCCTATGGCGAAACTAATGGACACTTTGGCATATTTTCCCATGGTAAACATCCATATCACAGAGTCCACTCCTATAACTGGTGCTCCAAAGAAAGGCTAGGAAATGAATGGGCTTGTAGTTACCATCATCATCCCCTCAGATGAGATCTCTTCAGGGAGAGGTGGGACAGTTCAGGGGGACACAAAGGTCACTGCTGTATCAGTCCGGTGCTAGTTTCAGGATAACAATTTTTCAGGTTATCAATTCAGCAGCATTCATGGTGAGGTTAGCAACAAATAAAGTGTAGCATCACAAAAGGCATTACCACTGAATATGTAAAATAAATCAGTATATGTAACAAAACCAAATCACTTCTGCATTTGCAAGATGTTCATAGCAATAAACTCTAATACTTCACAAATCATTTAGAGAATTAGAAAAGGTAACAGTGTGAACACAATGAAAACCAGAAAAAGAAAAACTCACTGACACTAAACAATGCACAGACTAATGTGTTTCAGTGTCACATCCACTTATCATATGACTTACCCCCATCAGTCTTGCTTCTTGTATATCCCAATGAACACAGACAAAGAAAGTAAGTGAATACATTTTTCTTCCTTAGTTTTAAAGATTTTTCTTCAGATCAAAACAAAAATCTCAGAAAAATAAATTGCTCTTAGGGAGTGTAAAAAAAATAGAGCACTGATATAGGTGCCCTTCTGTGGCCTTCATGTCAAATTTTTTTTGTTACTAGTCTCAGTCCCTGCAGGAGTATGAAATAAGCAAGTTACAGATAAGCTCTCTCATGTGCTTCATACTGAACATCACCAACAGCTGCAACCAGGTAATGGAAAATAAATGCTCAGATCCCAGAGTTACTGTTGATAAATATGAAAGAGAAGAACTCCAAAACTATGAGAAGTCCTGTGGCACCTTATAGCCTAACAGATTTATTGGAACAGATGCATGACGAAGTGGGTCTTTGCCCACGAAACCTTATGTTCCAATACATCTGTTAGTCTATAAAGTGCCACAGGAGTTCTCATTGTTTATGCAGATTCAGAGTAACATGGCTACCCCTCTGATACTCAACTCCAAAACTATTTTCTCAGACGGCAGTACTGACTAGTAGAAAAAGACACACACCACAGTATGAGAGTTTAATTTTTATATAAATTTTCTAAACTACCTCTTTAAGCCGGGTGCAAATGGTGCATTGTTGGAAAATAAAATTGGTAAGATCCAAAGATCTTATAATCCAGTGTATTTACACAAATGGTTAACAACTAAGGGTATGTCTACACTTGCACCCTCTTTCGAGAGAGGGATGCAAATGCAGCTGAGCGAAATTGCAAATGAAGCATAGATTTGAATTTCCCGCGCTTCATTTGCATAATTGCAGACCGCCGCTATTTCGAAATACCCTATTTCAAAATAACAAACGCTGTATAGACGCGGTTATTTTGAAAGAAACCCCTTCTTTTGAAATAACCCGGTTATTTGAAAGAAGGGGTTTCTTTCAAAATAACAGCGTTTACACAGCATTTGTTATTTTGAAATAGGGTATTTCGTAATAGCGGCGGTCTGCGATTATGCAAATGAAGTGCGGGAAATTCAAATCCGCGCTTCATTTGCAATTTCACTCAGCTGCATTTGCACCCCTCTTTTGAAAGAGAGTGTAAGTGCAGACATACCCTAAGAGTTAAAAAGAAATGCTTCAAGATTTCCAGTGAAAATTTAGACAACCAAAGCAAGGCTCAAATGCACTGTCAACACCTCAACATGTATTTTGATCCTTCTATCTGACATTCCCTGTTTTTAGTCGTGAAACAAAGCTGCACAGATGCATTATTTTGCACTGTGTTATGCAAGGGGAATTTTTCAGTGAGTATTAGGCCTGGCCTCATTTTTTGTGGAGGTGCTTGCTACCACTAATCCAAAACAGAGCCCTAATGAGACCTTATATTCTTATATTGAGTAACTGGTGATCTTTTGCCAATGGAGTTTAAAAAAGGTGAACAAAGAATCAGAGTCTGGAAAGGGAGTGGGAGGAGAGTCACAAAAATCTGGGGCAAAGAATGAACAGGATTATAAACATGGAAGACAGGAGTCTTATGGGGGATTTAAAGAGACTTAAAGATGGTGCAGTAACAAAAAAAAATCAGTGGCATCTTGCTCATCATATAAGATAGCTATATAAATTGCAGTCATGATCTATAACTGAAAGTGACAGTAATGGGAGTCCTTAAGATGGGCTACTATGCCTAGAGGGTTGCTAGAGGATAGAATAAGCTGCCAATGAAGGAATGAGAACAGCTAGTATTAAAGAATTTAATACTGCTCTAGAGATTCTCTGAAGGTCTAACCTATTCAGGCAAAACTAATGAAACCATTCATGGAGGTTATTCATATCACAAGTTCAGGGATAATCTAAGTGAGCCTCTTATTTCTTCCATCCAAATTTATTTTCATGTTTTATATTGATGAGTGTGTTGTAAAACCATATGGCTAAACACACAACCCTGTGCGCACTGATCTGATAACTACAATACATAATATATGCAATAGGGGTGTTATAATTAGATGAATCAACAAATCGAATAGTCGATGGGATTTACAACGACTATTCTATTAGTTTATAACGCACTTCCACTTTGAAATGTAGCAAGTGCCATGGTGGTCTGTCTTTGAAATGTACAAGAGCCCCAGCAGGGCTTTGAAATGTACAAGAGCCCCAGCTCTGCTGGCCCCAGGCTCCATGCAATGCTTCAGCTTTGAAATGTACAAGAGGTCCCAGCAGGGCCTCTTGTACATTTCAGAGGTAGAACACCACTGCTGCCCCTCCTGCCCCCTCCTAGGAATCTGGAGCAGGGGGGGAACCAGCTTTTAAGCCAGCTCCCCACAGTACCCCCTCCCCGCCCCTCCCCTTGCTGCCTCTTTCTGATAGACACAGCAAGGGGTGGGGAAGTGACTAGTCAACTAGTGTGTCAACTATCCAATAAGCTTTTGCTTATCGAATAGTCAGCTAGTTGATTAGTTGCTTACATCCCTAATATGTAACTACATACATTTAGTTTAAACAAATAGAACAAATTAACTCCATCAATAGATTTTCTTTTACCAAAAGGGAAAAAACGCAACACCAAAGTACCATTCTAATGTCTTAACAGGCAACTAAACTATTAGGCAGTGACCTCCTCATACGCGCATTTGATAGACAAATGTCTTCCCACACCCTCAATTGCTCTAGAAGGCCCACACAGTCCAGACCCAGAAAACATGGAGGTTTTGGAGGCCAGCAAGTCTGCAACTCATGTGGATCCTCTGGCTACACGTCCCCTATGAGAGTGATGCCATGTGCTAAAGTTGTTAGTGGAAGCCATGATGGTGACCATAATTATGGTCATAGTTCTGCTGCACACATGCCCTGCCTAGAGTGAGCAGGATTTCATTGTTTCTGGCCTCCAGAGATGTCCTGTGTAAAGCCCTTTTACTTGGACTTCCTATGCGGTACCAGACTTTCACCCAGAAATAATCTCAATGAGACAGTGACATTCTTGTTCAGCAATCAATAGAAAGCGACAGCAAATGCAATAGCATGTTGAGAAAATAGTGAAAATATTATCTTAATTAACATTTTAGTCCAGTTTTATTCTGTATTTTGTCTTCTTTCTCTTTCTAAACATCCACCCCTGACAGACTCCATGATTAATGGTAATGCCATTTCTTGTCCTATTGGCATCCATGGGGTTAATGATTTATTTCAGTTCATATTCTCATTATTTCAGTTCTATAAATGCCCAGTTTCATTTTATTCTTTCCACAGTTAGTCCACAACCTTCTCTTTCTCTCCTCCACCTGGGGCTCTTGCTTTCAATTTAACAGGAGGCAGTAGGCAAAGATTGAACTGAAGCCCAATAATTACACCTCCCCGCCCAGAAAAACAGAACCATCTATTTTTCGTACAGATGGAAGAAACAGTGAGCTGCTCTGAAATCCCATAAGCAAACTCACAAAAACAATAGTTATTGCTTGTCAGAGTAATAATAAAAAAATGTCAGCTTCCATAATTTGAAAAATGTATTTGGTTGGATTACACTGTATTGCAGCTTTTGTATTGGGGAGTAACACAGAGCAGGACTGTCAGCTGGAATCCTGTGCTCTGGATTTTTCTGGTTCCACCTGCAGGAATATTTACCCACTGCTCAGTTTGTCACTAGCAAAACAGGTTGTGTCTTCATCAGTAGACATGAAGCATGTTAAGTGTCACCAGAAGATTTTTACCAGCTCTTACATTCTTTGATTAAGGCTCATCTTAACCAGACCCTACACTTTCTGACCTTTCTCATTCAGTCTTTGCCATAGGTTCCTCGGGTCCTCTGAAAGTTTGGGAAGAGTTTTGTGTATTTCTCCTATAAGTGTGAGTGAGTCCTGAAATAAAAAGAAAACTGCAGTGAGGCATTTTATTTTGGACTCCCACTATCTGTCACATACTATAATGACAAGGACTAATTTAAGGGCCAAATCATCCCTTGTGCAGGGCTACCTATAGAAGGACCAGAAAATTTCATGAGTTATAGCTCACAATATCCTGCAGAATATTCCGTAAGAGAAGCAAGGATTCTCCCCCACATTAGAGTGAGCAGGAGGGATTTCAGGACATCTGAAATGGACAGGAACACAGAGGCTAACTGCCTTTATTCAGCTCCAGCCTCCGCAGGTGTGCATGCAGCAAACCATGCTGTCAGGGCCTCACTGCAATCTGCTTCAGAAGGCTTTCCTAGCATAAAAGTAGGAATCCATGGAGCAGACTGCTGACTGGGTCAACATTATCTTGATCTAGAGGAAATTCCTTTCAATTTGTTGAAGATGCTGCAAACCAGCCATCTCCCCTGGCATAATACTGAAGCAGAATCTGAATTCCAGAATCTGGGGTTGAAAGAGCTTTGTAACACTGACAGATGGACAGAGCATGATGCAGAGCCACTCTTCCTCCTCTTTCCTCCTCCTGAATCTATGGCCAATTTTCACTAGGTCTGACTCCTCTCCATTGGATCAGACACTTAGGAACCTTGATTAAGAATATGATGTAAACACTTCGATAGGTTATAATAAAGAGCAGTAAGAAAACTGGCAACTACAAAACTGACTTCAGGTACAAGACAGGATGATATGAGAATCCTTAAAATAAGGGATGAAATGTCCATGTCAAGCAGGAGACTACTGTAAATGAAAAGCTTCTGCATTCCAAATCTATAAACCACAAAATGCTGCCACCTTGAGCTCATTGAAGATGTAAGGAAAATCAGACAAGGTTTCTATCTGAAACCCCATGAGAACACTTTTTATTTTCCTGAAATTCATATGGCAGCCCCATAATACAGTCCTGGTTAAGAAAGAGTAGCACGAACAGCCTCTGTGACAGTAAAGGTGTCTCTGCATCCATGCAGTGCAGCAGTCCCTTTGTACTACAGAAAATCCTTTGACAAGACAGAAAATGGGATAGAAGCCTGTGTAGAAGTAACCAGCAAGCACTTATAACAATGATATTACTTACTTTGTTTTTGGCTAGCCAGTCAGAAAACAGGTCATGGGAAATCACTCCAGACATGCCCAAAATAAAACACACACCTCTGAAAAATGCGGAGCCAGATTTTCAGCTAATATAAATCAGTTGCTCCATGGACATGATCAATACAAGGGGCACCTCTATACTTACCAGATCGACACTCAGGAGGTTGATCTTCTGGCATTCAATTTAGCAGTTCTAGCAATCCCCCCTAAATCGAACACTGAGGGCAGCTTCCACCAGTGATCAGACTCCTCCTTTTGCCAGGGGTAAGGGAATCCAATCTGAGCATTTGCTCTCATTGGCCTCCCACTGTGTAGCTGGAGTTGCGCACGTTAAGCCAACCTTCCTGGTCTAGTGTAGACCTGGCCAAGGTGAGGATCTAGCCTAGGGGTTGGCAATAATTTTTGAAGTGGGGCCACTTCACAAATTTCTGAAGTGGCCCTGGTATACCCCAGAAGGGGTGTGGCCAAGAGACTGTGCTCCCTCACCCATGGACCCTATTGGCTGGGGATGGAGGAGCATGTGAAGTCTTTGCTTCCTGTCTGCTAGTGGCTAGAGAGAACCACAAGCTGTTTCAAACAGCTAGCAGTTCCTTCTAGTGCTGTGCACCCCTAGCGGGGAGAGGAGACTTCGCGCACTCCCTTGCCCAGGTCTTGGGGGCAGAGGAGTGGCAGGGCATCTGCAGGCCGCATCAACCGGCTTGGTGGCACGCATCCGGCTTGCAGAGGCTGCCTTGCCCACCTATGATCTAGCCCCATGCAGATGACATGGGGCCACATTCCATCCTGACTCACACTGCATGGTCATAAATCAGGATGCAATTTGGTTCATGGTTTCCTCAAATGCAAGTGTGTGCAAATAGTACCAGAGTGTTTGTTTTAAACAACATTTTCTTACTTTGGCATAAATCTGTTCTTCTAATTTATCTTGGAGTAAAGCTTTTTCCACTAAAGTCTTCTTTTGTCTGAGAAAGTTAATCTTGGCCAGCTCTTCCCCTTTTTTCTTACAATCATGGCATTGTGATGGCTGGTGTACTTTAGCTTCTGTCACCTGTAAGATGAGAAATTGAAAAAATGAATGAGTAACGTATATCCTAGCAAGACTGTCACTTGTATTAAAATAACAAATAAAAAGTACAGCTATACATATAACTTGTGAAGAGAAAGATTTGCTTTTCTAGGGATTCATAAATTACTTCATAATCTTTTTCACAATATTGTCTTGGTGAACTGGTCTGAATGACTTTTGCACTAAACTACATTTATTTTCCCCCATGTGCTACCCTTTCTAGCAGCAGTAACTTTGTTTCATTTAAGGTTAATCTGATTTTTTTTCAGCCATCATATCACTGCCTAGTAATATACCAGATTTTTCCTTTACTAGGCTAATTTGCCTCAAAATGTACATGCCATCCCTAGCCTGAAATGTGTACATGCCATCTTTTAAAAGATAATAAATATCTTCACCCTGAAGAACCCTGAAGTGATATTGGTTCAATTATGTTCTGAAATAAAAACCAAAGTAAAATTATACAAGCAGTTTTCCTCAAGTGCTGAATAACAACATCTATTAGGGTATGTCTGTACTTGCACCCTATTTCGAAATAGGGATGCAAATGAAGACATTTGAAATTGCAAATGAAGCCGGGATTTAAATATCCCATGCTTCATTTGCATATTCATGTTCTGGCGCTATTTCAAAATAGTGCTATTTCGCTGTTAAGACGCAGTTATTTCAAGAGAAAACCCTTCTCTCGAAATAACCCTTATTCCTCATACAATGAGGTTTACCAGTTATTTCGAGAGACGGGTTTTCTGTCAAAATAACCACGTCTTAACAGCGTCTGTTATTTTGAAATAGCGCCAGAACGCAAATATGCAAATGAAGCACGGGATATTTAAATCCCGGCTTCATTTGCAATTTCAAATGTCTTCATTTGCATCCCTATTTCGAAATAGGGTGCAAGTATAGACATACCCTTAAAGTTTGTGTTAGTTTATTTGCTTATTTATATAAGGATTTGAGTCTGATCTCACTTATACAGATGTAAATCTGTATTATATCTATGGAATTACACCAGAGTAAAACCAAAATAAGTGAAAGAAGAGTCAGGCTTATGGACTGCAACAAATTTATTAGTAGCTGTTTTTTTATTGTATTTTAATATAACGTAAGGAGGAAAGAAGTTGTAATTTCAAAACTGTTAGAAAATGAATCTGTCGATATCTCAGAATTGGTTTTCATAAACACCAAAAAGAAAGAAACAAATTAAAAAAAAAACACTGTTCCCTGCTCACTTGGCATAGGGTTAGCTGATAAAATGATTTTACATGGTGTATTGCAGAAAATTAAAGCAAATGTATGTGATAGTAACTGAAGCAAAAATACATGACTGCAATTATTATTCACAAATCATTTTTGGTTATATCAGAATTATTCTCTGATGCAGACATATTGTACCCAATTCAAATGAGGCACAGACACTTTCCAACACCAAGATTTATGGGTAAAGGTATCTGTAGGTGATGACTGTCACAGTAACATATTCAAACACAAAGTTAGAATTCAAGGATCACTGGAGAATAAACAACAGTTTTTGATTTCTTACACACACAGAGTGGAAAGGAGCATTGTTTGTCTCAGTGTGCCTGTCCTATGGGAAAAGAGCCCTGGGCTGGCAGAAAAGAAAAGCCCTTCAAACTATTAAAATGACACACACACATTTTACCAAGCTCGCTGATGCAATATGTATCAGGCATATTTTATATTTCAGGGAAGCATTAAAAATTAAAATTGGCAAAAATGAAAGATCAGGCATTTAGGAGTTTCCATTAAAATATGTCTAAACACTGCTTGGGTTTTGTGCAAAAGAATGACAAATAAAAGCCAACAATTTTCCATGTAATCTTAGGTTACAAATTATTTTGCTAATGTGTTATTCACAGTGACAGGGCTAATGTCATATCTATGTGCTAAAATATTTTAGCTTTGTCTCTGTGGATATTATCTTTGTTATCTAGGAACCCTGATGTCTGTTCTTCTGTCAAAAGCTAAACCATGCGAGATGCCAGATACCTCCATGGCCAAGTGACACAAAGCTGAAGAGCTATGAAGCAATATTTACTTTCTGTGGCTGAAGTAGCAAGAGAGATTCTGACCTCTCTTGAGCGGAGTCAATGCAACTTTGCACATTAACCAATGGCATTATTGTAGTGGAGATGTCAAACCATCTCCTGGACAGTGAGCAAGTCTCTCTGATGCTTCCCCCAGACTCCACACATCACTTCCAGAACAGCTCTGTACACAATGGGCAAGGATAGCCTGACAAGTGTCACGTACAACCTTACGGTCACAGAGAACAACAATAACTGTTCACTCCTCCCTCTGTAAATTACTCATATCATATGTAACATCCCAATGAAATATTAAGCATTTTGTCAGTAGGCAACATTTTACATAATTTTTATTTACTAAACACATTCTGTAGCATGGGGTTTAATGAGAAAATCAGAAACATAAATCCTGCAGTTCTCATTAATGCAAAACTCACAATGAAGTCAATGGGAATTTTGCATGAGTAAGAACAGCAGCATTTGGCCTGTATAGTTTTAATTTTAATTTAGCAGTCCTCCCAAAACAAATAGGCATGATATATGTTTTGGTTACAGTACCTGTTTCATTGTGTGTCTGATATTTTTAAGATGGATTCTGTTCAATAGCTGCTCAGGAATAGTACTGTTCAAATCACCTGTCACTGGCTTCTCTGAAGTAATTCCATGCTGCACTTCTTTTTGTTTGCTGCTCTTTGGCTGTTTAGACTTTAACTGATGATGGATCTGGTTGATCTTAATTGTGCAAAAAGACTGCAAAGCATCCAATTCTTCATCTGATACCTCAGTAATTTCTGCTAACAGTGCATCATCAAAACAAAAAACTCAATTACAATTTCAAAGAGAAGACTCCTGAGTCCTCTAACTACTGTGACCTTTTATCGTGTAATTTAAAAAACAACAACCTTAGAACATCAGGTATGAAGGTATTTGCATTCATAGTAGTAATGTATCTTTTATACATAGATTTGGTATAATCCATTTAGAAAAATGCAAAGTATAAAAAACCTCTATGATGCACCCAAAAGGAAACAGTCCTTAAAAGAGGGAAGAGGACAAATCCCACATGAAAAGAAAGTACTTGGTGTGCACACATAGAAGAGAAATGCAAATTTATTAAAGATAAAAAGTAAAAGTGGTAAATAAGACAATATAGAAGTTACCTTTAGTTTAGATATTAAATACATTGATGGAGATCATATGATTGTCTAATTTGGAGTTAACCCCTTCTCAGAAGGAACTGCAATCTGTTAGTGCAAAATGCATTTACACTTTAAGTGAGAAATCCAGATCTGATGGCAAACTCCACACACAGTTTTAGTTACAGCTGTATTAAGAGCAACTGCTGGAAAACACCTAAAATATTTTATATAATCTGAAGTTCATCCTCATACATTTTTTAAGGAAAATGTTATTTCATTAGCAAACACTTTCCTCCCAAGTTTCAATGCTCAATTCAGAAATTCTTTGTGTGTTCTCTTTAAACATCATATTTCACTCTCCAATTTCCTTCCTCCTTTCAGGTGCATTTAATAAATAAAAAAAGTGAGAAATTACAGTTGAGATAGAAGCATAATAAAGACCCAACACCCACTGAAGTCACCAAGTCATTCCATTGACATCCATCGGCATTGGAGCCAGACCATAACGAACATATAAAACGAGTAAAAAAATGTCTTGTGGTTACTATTTGGATATTTCACTAGCAGCATTGCTTTGCTGTGTGATGGCTTCTTGAAGCCTTCATCTGTTACTCTTTATCCTCCATAAAACACTTAAAAACAGTGTGTTTCTGTACGTCCACATTCTACATGCTTTTGCATGATCGCCAAACAAAGCCCAAATGCATGGGTTTACATTCGTATTATTAAAAAACGTTAGGCTGTGCCTGCCAAACCTATGTGAGAGTATAATTGTATCCCTCCTGTAGGCTGTTCCTCTTCCACTCCTTTGTAGTATCTTGTCTAAAATTTGACTGTAGTCTTTTAAAGGCTGACACCTGGTCTTCCTCAGCGACAAACACCAAGATTCCAGAGCTACATCCCTAGCACCAGTGCGCCAATTCTGTCTGTGCCTTAGGGCATCACCACAATACAAATATTAAAAATATAATAAGCTACAGTACAAAATTCATCTTAAATACCTTGTGATGAATTTAAAGTGAAGTCTACAAGACGCAGCTCTGGAATTTTGGAAAGAAACAGAACATCATTTAAAAAATCCAGCCTATCTTTATAAAAAGCAAGCAGATTTATATTTAAGATTAACTGAAGTTGAAATCAGTGAGCCTTGCTTTATGGACCATAAAGAAAGTGAATGAATTGTAAAAGCCACAGTTCAGAATCAACTGTAGCAAGGTAATTTATTCCTCCTTTTGACTTGGTGAATCAATTCCACTAATGACAAAGCAAGACATGGTATTACCTTGTATCCCACTTATATGAATAAGAATGAGCCACAATTAAAAGTAATACAACTAAATTGCCTTTTTCTTAGGCAAGATCATAGAGGTTTGATTGGAAACAATAATTGCAGCCATCAAGTCCTTTCCCTGCAAGTGCAGTACATAGGCCATGTTACATAGTTGGACTGATCCTTTGAAGAGGCACTGAGTTTTAATTATACTAATCAACGGTGCACACGTTCACATGTACTGCACTCAGAACGAATAAAGCAAAAAAGAAAGCTACCATTGCAAAAATCGCTGCCTGGGTTATATTTATTTCACAGAGATACAGATCTACAACATACTGTGGGGGATCTCAAACCCAAGCTCACACGCAGCACTCAGACCACAATTGACAGTTTGCTATCCAGCAGCTTAACTGAGAACTGTGAAAGGGCCCAGAGAAGGACTAGATCACAGAGGGCTCCACTCCAAACCTCCCAAATGTGGGAAACATCCAGCCCTCTGATTGGCTAAAGAATACTATATAAACCAGGAAGTAACAACAGGAAGTTGTCTGCACAAGAGGAATCTTTGGCTGCCTGTGATTATGGGTGCCTCCTGCTTACTTGTCTCATGGACTCTCCATTCCTGCTTGCTCCTGTTTCCTGCAATCAATGTCAGACTATTTTTTTTTTAAAAAACTAACAGCTGGAGAATCTTGGACTCAAATTTTACTGAAACATGAGGCAGCAAATAAAAAGGAATGAGTTAAGTTTCTACACACTGTAAATTTGTAAAGCTAGTCTTCTATACCCTTGTACCCTGTTAATAATCTCTAGTCCTTCCAGACTCCTGCATATATGTACAGTATTTGTCTTTCTTTCATATGCTAAGATAGAGCCTGCAGAGAGTGTTTTGTTTTAATACAGTTTTTTTCTCTGTCTTTTCTCTCTTCTTTCCCTTTTTGGGCTAGACATGCTTGAATACTCATTCTCCATTTGTGGTGACAGACGTAAATGTCACTGTGTATTTCTCTACAGACAATCTCTGATAGTGCTGATTACTGTTCCAGAAACACACTTAGCTGATGCTTGGTTTCCCAGAACCCTGAATGTTGGGTCATTCCCAAGCCCTTATTTCCAGGGACTTAAAGGAGGGCATCAAATTAGAACTGTATTTTACATACTTCATAAGATCATAAAACATTGAACATGAGGGAATTCAAGCACAACAAACTCAATCACCCAGCCACTCGCATTATAGTAGCATTGAACACACATCATGTAGATAAGCAAGTCACTGTATTTATATTTTAAAGCTTGCTTTGTGGTTTATAGCTCACTGACCTACATGATTTTTGCTTTCCACATGGAAGTGCATTTAGAGAGAAAACAGTGTGAATGCTATATAAGTGAAAATAAAATAAAAGGAAATGATCAATTTTCTACTGTTTGATTTATTTTACATAAGAACGTAAGAATGGCCGTACTGGGTCAGACCAAAGGTCCATCTAGCCCAGTAGCCTGTCTGCCGACAGTGGCCAGCACCAGGTGCCCCAGAGAGGGTGGACCGAAGACAATGATCAAGTGATTTGTCTCCTGCCATTCTTCTCCAGCCTCTGACAAACAGAGGCCAGGGACACCATTTTATCCCCTGGCTAATAGCCTTTTATGGACCTAACCTCCATGAAATTATCTAGCTTCTCTTTAAACTCTGTTATAGTCCTAGCCTTCACAGCCTCCTCTGGCAAGGAGTTCCACAGGTTGACTATGTGCTGTGTGAAGAAGAGCTTTCTTTTATTAGTTTTAAACCTGCTACCCATTAATTTCATTTGGTGTCCTCTAGTTCTTCTTCACGGGAACTAATAAATAACTTTTCTTTATTCGCCCTCTCCACACCACTCATGATTTTATATACCTCTATCATATCCCCCCTCAGTCTCCTCTTTTCTAAACTGAAAAGTCCCAGTCGTTTTAACCTCTCTTCATATGGGACACATTCCAAACCCCTAATCATTTTAGTTGCACTTTTCTGAATCCTTTCTAAGGCCAAAATATCTTTTTTGAGGTGAGGAGACCACATCTGTACACAGTATTCAAGATGTGGGCGTACCATAGTTTTATACAGGGGCAGTAAGATATTCTGTGTCTTATTTTCTATCCCTTTCTTAATAATTCCTAACATCCTATTTGCCTTTTGACCGCCGCTGCACACTGTGTGAAAGTTTTCAGAGAACTATCCACGATAACTCCAAGATCTCTTTCCTGATTTGTCGTAGCCAAATTAGCCCCCATCATACTGTATGTATAGTTGGGGTTATTTTTCCCGATGTGCATTACTTTACACTTATCCACATTAAATTTCATTTGCCATTTTGTTGCCCAATCACTCAGTTTGGTGAGATCTTTTTGGAGTTCCTCACAGTCTGCTTCGGTCTTGACTATCTTAAACAGTTTGGTATCATCTGCAAACTTTACCACCTCACTGCTTACCCCTTTCTCCAGATTATTTATGAATAAGTTGAACAGGATTGGTACCAGGACTCACCCTTGGGGAACACCACTAGTTACCCCTCTCCATTCTGAAAATTTACCATTTATTCCTACCCTTTGTTTCCTGTCTTTTAACCAGTTCTCAATCCATGAAAGAACCTTCCCTCTTATCCCATGGCCATGTAATTTACACAAGAGCCTTTGGTGAGGGACCTTGTCAAAGGCTTTCTGAAAATCTAAGTATACTATATCTACTGGATCCTCCTTGTCCGCATGTTTGTTAACCCCTTCAAAGAACTCTAATAGATTAGTAAGACATGATTTCCCTTTCCAGAAACCATGTTGACTTTTGTCCAACAAATTATGTTCTTTTGCATGCCTCACAATTTTATTCTTTACTGTTGTTTCGACTAATTTGCCTGGTACTGAAGTTAGACTTACCGGTCTGTAATCGCCAGGATCACCTCTAGAGCTCTTTTTAAACATTGGTGTCACGTTAGCTACCTTCCAGTCATTAGGTACGGAAGCCGATTTAAGGGATAGGTTACAAACCACAGATAATAGTTCAGCAATTTCCCATTTGAGTTCTTTTAGAACCCCTGGATGAATGCCATCCGGTCCCGGTGATTTGTTAACATTAAGTTTTTCTAGTTGTTCCAAAACCTCCTCTAATGACACTTCAATACGGGATAGTTCCTCAGATTCATCACCCACAAAGGACAGTGCAGATTTGGGAATCTCCCTAACATCCTCAGCCGTGAAGACTGAAGCAAAGAAATCATTTAGTTTCTCCGCAATGGCTTTATCTTCCTTGATTGCGCCTTTTATAGTTCGATCATCTAGGGGACCCACAGGTTTTTTAGCAGGCTTCCTGCTTCTAATGTACTTAAAAAACATTTTGTTATTTCTTTTTGAGTTTTTGGCTAGCTGTTCCTCAAAATCTTTTTTTGCTTTTCTTATTGCATTTTTACACTTGATTTGACAGTGTTTATGTTCCTTTCTATTTATCTCACGAGGATTGGACTTCCACTTCTTAAAAGATGCCTTTTTGTCCCTCACTGCTTCTTTTACATAGTGGTTAAGCCACGGTGACTCTTTTTTAGGTCTCTTACTATGTTTTTTAATTTGGGGTATACATTTAAGTTGGGCCTCTATTATGGTGTCTTTAAAAAGTTTCCATGCAGCTTGCAGGGATTTGGCTCTAGTCACTGTGCCTTTTAATTCCTGTTTAACTAACCTCCTCATTTTTGTGTAATTCCCTTTTTTGAAATTAAATGCCAGAGTGCTGGACTGCTGAGGTGTTCTTTGCACCACAGGAATGTTTAATGTTATTATATTATGGTCACTATTCCCAAGCGATCCTGTAATGGTTGTTATCTCCTGGACCTGATCCTGCGCTCCACTCAGGAGTAAATCGAGAATTGCCTCTCCCCTTGTGGGTTCCTGTACCAGCTGCTCCAAGAAGCAGTCATTGAAGCCATTGAGAAATTTTCTCTCTGCTTCTCTTCCTGAGGTGACATGTATCCAGTCAATATGGGGATAATTAAAATCCCCCATTATTAAAGAGTTTTTTATTTTGTTAGCCTCTCTAATCTCCCTCAGCATTTCAATGTCAGTATCGCTGTCCTGGTCAGGTGGTCGATAATATATCCCTGGTGCTAATTTCTTATTATTGGAGCACGGAATTACTATCCATAGTGATTCTATTGAACATGTTGATTCATTTAATATTTTTATTTCATTTGATTCTACATTATCTTTCACATACAGTGCCACTCGGGCCTGCTCTATCCTTCCGATATATTTTATATCCCGGTATGATTGTGTCCCACACATTTTCCTCATTCCACTAGGTTTCAGTGATGCCTATTATGTCAATCTCCTCCTTTAATATGAGGTACTCTAGTTCACCCATCTTATTAGTCAGACTCCTAGCATTTGTGTAGAAGCACTTTAAAAATTTGCCACTGTTTATTTGTCTGCCCTTTCCTGATGCATTGGATTCCTTTACATGCAATTGTTTGTCTGCTCTGACCCATGGTTTGTCCTCTTTTGAACTTTACATCATTCAAATCAGACTTGGATTTAATACTAGGAACGTGACAAGCATTTTGTTGTTATTTTGACCTACTAATTTCTGGTATTTTAAAAAGAGAACCTGTAAAATGGGTAAAAGAAAATTATTTGTGAAAAGCACATTGATATGACATTAGCCCCGTCACTGTGATGACACAATAGCAAAATACCTTGGATTTCCTGCATGAGCCTCCAGCATCCTGCTCCCCTGTATAATAATTAAATAATAATAATATATGGCACAGATCCCTAAGCACTTACCTTGTCCTTCTTAATGCAAGGGAGCAGCATGCTGGAGGCTCATGCAGGAATTCCACACACCCTGCGTGTTGCAAACCTGTAATCCATACTGCTGGAGGTTTCGGGATGAGGACAATGGGTCCAACAGCCATTGGATTTTGACTATGTCTATGTGTGATCCAAATGCTTCCTTCTCCAGTGCAGTCTGCTGCCACTCCACAGCTTGTATGGGGGAGGGAAGGTTTCCAGCCCCCAAAACTTCCTCTTGAATCCCCTCCTACAACAAGACTGTTTATTCGTGCTAGGCATCAGCACCAGAATATCTTTATCTGACTAGTTCACTCTGAAATTCAAGGGCTTCAGCAGAGGCCTTGCAACCTGAGCCCTGACACCCAGGGCTGAAGTTCTCAGATTTTGGCTTTGATCTTGGACACTGGGGCTCAGGCTCCCAGTCCCTACAAGTCAAAGCTACCCCATTTAAAAGGGTCACATTCCACTTTGGAGCCCCAACACAGAGTTTGAGAACTGCTGGCCTACGATTATGGGAAAAAAATACCGGGTAGTAATATTGTACAAAAGTATCCAGAAAATTCATATTCTCTTTCTATATATAAAGAGTTTTTCCTACGCATGACAGAATGACATCATCAGCCTACTTGAAAGTGTAGTTTCAGTGTCTCGCTTACTTGTGCTTCAACCAGAACCAACTGCGAAACTGAAATCTGTCTGTAGCATGTGTATGTGAGCAATAGACAATTAACAGTTTTTTCTATACAGTTTCATTTGTTCACTTTTCTATATAATCTGTGCAAGATTAATAGGCTCTCTGGCTGTGAAAGTGGCCAGAGAAAGGGGGGGGTGGCGAGCATAGCGAGCACAGGGTGCAGCCCCCTATTAGATCATAAAAATGCTGTAAAGACAAATCTGTCTCTGACACGTGTCAAACACAGGATACAGGTTGTGCATTAATGCTTGTAAGAATAAAGGGAACTTACTCAACCTATAGAAAATTGGGGTTCCTTAAGTTTCCACAGGACACAGACTAATAAGAGAAAAGAGGGCTGAAGCTTTCATGGACACGTGCCAAATGTAGGTATGGACAGAATCACATTATAAAAAAGGGGATGCCCAGAATGGGAAAACTGAGCTCCCTATGGGAGACACCAGCAGGAACTATTCCTCTACTGATGATCAAGCCATGAGAATTCCATCAGACCCTAACACTGTAGATAAGGCTATACTTGTAATTTGTGCATAGAGCCATTAGAACAGAGGCTCACTCGCTGGCATGTCCACGTGGTGCCTATGCGCAAGGGGTGATTGGGGAAGCTCTTTGTGTTATTCCTGCCCACCAGCTTTGCAGCTCCCCCTGGCCGGAAACTGACAGAAAATTATATAGCAGTCTAGTACTAGAGGACCTCATCTTCAACTGTGCATACAAACAATTAAGAGGTAATCAAGATAGTCTCCATGTAAACAATAAGAGGCTCTGCTGGCTACAGACTATAGCATTTATTAACTCCAAGAGGAATAGACATTTGTAGAATACAGCATATGAAACTCTTTGTCTCTCCTTGACCCACCTTCCTTCACTTCTTTCCTTCACTGCACTGGCAATAAACATAATTATGGATCCAAAGGATTAAACCTGCCAGTCCCTAATCCTAAAGGGAAAACATCACAGTAGTGCCTCAGGGTATAGGTCATTTATTCCACAATACAAGTATATAACGGAATTCTGACCACCTCTTCTCCAAGGGCCCCAGCAAGTCTATACCAATTCCCCCGGCCAAGCAGCCCTGAGCCCCTGGCTGGATGGGGCTCATTAAGCAGCTGCAGGGCCATGTTACTGCACAGCTTAGAGTTGAGAGTACTGGAATTGACATATCCTCAGGCATGTAGGAGTTTGGACAGTTTATTGTCCTTTTTCTTCTGAGGGAGGTGAAGTGAGCACTGTAGATGGCTTGTTGGGTTTTAGTAAAGTCCAGCCAAGAGGAAGTGCGTGTGGAAGCTTGGTTGGTTTTTTTTTTTTTTAAATGAGAGCCTCTAGTGTTGAGAGCTCCTTCATGATTTTCTTTTGTTTGTTGTATAATATGCTGATTAGGTGGTTCCTCAGTTTCTTTGAGAGTGTGTGGCATGATCTTTTGCTGTAGTCTGTGGGGTATGTAGATTGTAGTGGGTTTTTCACCTTCAGTCCATTAGGTATGATGTTCATCTGTTTGCACTTGGAGAGGAAGATGATGTCTGTTTGGATCTGTGCAAGTTTCCTTGTATAGTTGATGGATTTCCACTCCATATGGCTGAATGCAGTGCCTTGCATGTTCAAAAGTTTCAAGGGGTAGCTGTGTTGATCTGTAATAGAAAAATCTTTTAAAGAACCAAATAGTCCTGCAGCACCTCAGAGACTAACAAAAAATGTAGATGGTATTATGAGCTTTCATAGGCACAACCAACTTCTTCAGATGAATGGAGTTAAAATGGAGTTAGAGTTGTTTTTTTAAGTTTATTCAGTTGCAGACTAACATGGCTATCCCTCTGAAACTTTAGAGACATACTGATAGATAATGTGGTTCTGTGTGTATGCATATATATTGTTAGAATATAATAAAACATTTCCTGTCTATCATTGTATTCTGTTAATTCAGAGATTAAAAAACAGATATTAACTTTTAAATTAACTATCTTGATTTCTTTTTGAGGTATATAGCAAATCATGGGCAAATAGCAGAGACAGGCAATTGCCTTATGTTAATTTACATTGCTAATTACTTACCTGTGATGCTTAGGAAACAGAAGGCTACTTCAAAAGCCTATTGTTCACCCAAGGACTGCATGAGTCATGAGGATGCCTAGAAAATGTATAAAGGGCTTTTGGGATCTGATTCTTTCAACTCAGATCTGCTTCATCTTCATCCAAGGGAAATTTGAGTCATAAGACTGAGGTTTCCACATCCATCTGGACAGCCCTGATATTGAATGTTTGGGCACTGAACTATAACCCAATTAATTGATTCTAAAGAGGACTCTGCAATTCTGAAGGTCACAATCTCTATTCATGTCTGTATGCATAATGATCTTTAAACCCATACTTTTTTTAAAAATAAATTTAGTTTAATTTATAAGAATTGGCTGTAAACATGTATTTGGGTAAGATCTGAAATATTCATAAACCTCTCATGTAACATGTATGTTTATTTAAGATTGGTAGAACTTTTTTATATATCGAACAAGATTTTCAATAATCCTCCTTACATTTGACTTGGCTGTCTGGGTGAAAGCCCAAGGCTGGGTTGTTTAAAGGGAACTGTGCTTTGGTGTGTGTGTAACAAATAAGGTACAGTATAAATTGTTTTGTTGCTGGCTTGGTAAATTCAAGTATTAGAATAACCACCCATTTGTGGGATTGCTTGCCCCATTCTTTACAGTTTGCCCTAATTGAGTAACCTCAGGTTTGGTTTCCAAACCAAGCCACATCATGGCCACCCATTGCAAGGACTTTTCTAACCTCATGTGCCCAGACCTGAGCAGAGAGTGGGCAAGCCATAACAGGCCTAGTTGGAATCTCTAGAGAGCCAGCAATTATCAGAGTTCCACTTAAATTTGGGGAGCCTTGATCAGCCAGTAAAGGTGGTCTTTTATGTACCTCACTCCCCTGGGGTAGCCATTGATGTATGCCTCCTCTTCTATGACTTCTTCCAAGACCTGACTTAAGGTAAGGTCTTCCCTCTGCTCCTTTAAGAAGTCCCCATCAACTGCCAAACATTCCTGTCCAGCTTTATTGAATGTCTTCAATAAAGGGCAACTAAAATGATTAGGGGTTTGGAATGGGTCCTATATGAAGAGAGGGTAAAACGACTGGGACTTTTCAGTTTAGAAAAGAGGAGACTGAGGGGGGATACGATAGAGGTATATAAAATCATGAGTGGTGTGGAGAGGGTGAATAAAGAAAAGTTATTTATTAGTTCCCATAATAGAAGAACTAGAGGACACCAAATGAAATTAATGGGTAGCAGGTTTAAAACTAATAAAAGAAAGTTCTTCTTCACACAGCACGTAGTCAACCTGTGGAACTCCTTGCCAGAGGAGGCTGTGAAGGCTAGGACTATAACAGAGTTTAAAGAGAAGCTAGATAATTTCATGGAGGTTAGGTCCATAAAAGGCTATTAGCCAGGGGATAGAAATGGTGTCCCTGGCCTCTGTTTGTCAGAGGCTGGAGAAGGATGGTAGGAGACAAATCACTTGATCATTGTCTTCGGTCCACCCTCTCTGGGGCACCTGGTGCTGGCCACTGTCGGCAGACAGGCTACTGGGCTAGATGGACCTTTGGTCTGACCCAGTACGGCCATTCTTATGTTCTTATGTCTTAGTTTTGTGGTGGAGCTTTGTGCTGGTGGGACTGCATGCTGGTGTTTCTGGCCAGTTGGGGGATCTTTATCTGGGTCTTCAGGTCCCTCTTGGTCCAGAAGCCCCTCTCCAATGGCCGAGGTTTGCAGGTTTGGTCTTCCCATTCATGCAAGACTTCCCTGAACCATGCCAGTCATGTGCCAGGATCGCTGGATAAACCAGTGCTGGGGTCTGCACCCTGCCTCAAGGCACACTCTGGCATTTGGGCAAGGTTATACATTCCCATGAATGCACTGCAGGTGGACAGGAGCCCCAACTGAGTCTGGGGACTTCACCAGGATAGCCCAGACCTGCATCTGATTGCATCCTGAATTGAAAGGGGCCATGATCAGGATGCTGTTCACCCATCTGGGGATCGGGAGTTTGGCTGGACTCCTTTTCTGGACCCAATGGTCCACCACCTGCCCAGCTCCTGGCTACAGTCCATAATAAAGCAATTACACAGGAAGTGCCCTCTTGATCACAATCATAGCATTGGCTTTTAGATATTCCCATGCACAGAACAGGTCTCAGTATCCCAAGTCCGCCCAGCAGGGCCTCTTCCTCACAGAAGAGTAGACATGTGGTTTGGCTCGTGCTATGAACTAACATGGTTAGCAGTGGCCCAGATTTGTTCTGGAGCCTCCTGATTTTAGGCTTATGCTGCCCTCAATTAGCAGTCCAACATGGGCTCCCCTGAGTTCCCCGGTTTAGGGGTTCTGCTGTCCAGGCCCTTCAGTGGTCAGATAGTCCTCCATCATGGACATCGCTTCTGCAAGGTGTGCCAGGTGGTGCCATTGCATCCACTCTTTTCCCCGGTGGGGAGAATCTGGATGAACTCTATATAATACTATATTGTCTTGCTTAAAGCTGTTATGTTATACATCATAAAGAAGGAACACTGGTGCCTCCTGTAGTGCAGTAAAGGAACAAAAACATCACAGACTAGCAGTAGCTAATGTTAGCCAACAGGGCCATTTGAAATTACATTTCATTAACCCAAATGTAATTGAAACAAAATGTTTGAAAAAAAAAATTCCAACCAGCGTTATTGCTGGTTAAAAATGCATCAGAATTTTGGAGGGTTTTTTAAATCAAAATTGAAATTTTGGTCAAATCTAAATTTAAAAACTTTAAGAAGCTCTAGTGACTAATGTACCTGTGGGGTTTCTGATATCACTATTTCACAGATAAGTTATATAAGCTGCAGAAATAAAAAGGGGTGGCTCTAAAACAAACTTACAGGAGAAATAAAATAAAACTGATTTTTTTCATTTTTTTTGAAAGACTTGAAAATATGCATGCTAACAAAAATTCAGATTTAAAAAACAATTATTTGAATATAGATTTTGAATTCACCTTTCTGTATTTTGATGATAGATTTGCCTTGCTTAATGTTATCTTCTTTATTTTTGAGAAGGCTGATCCATTTTCCAGTCAACTCTTTTATTATAGTTGCAGAGTATGACAACTCAGAATGATCACCTACAAAAATATGTTAGCTTAGAAAATGCATTGCTAAAAGAACAGAACAGAAGTGAGACAAAATAAAACCAAATGAAGTCAAAGAATCCTCTATCTGGATGTTACTGAATTTAACTCTGTGAAAACGGAACATTACCTAGATGTAAGAAAAAAACTCAAAGCCACAGGAGCAAATAAAGAAAATCAGTGGATTTTCACCTTCAGAAATTACCCAATTACTATTACAGAAAAAAAAAGAACATCTTAGATTGTTCTCTAAACACAACAGAAAAATATGGTGTGGGGTACATAAAGAGAAGCTTCCAGAGACTGACACATAGGGACAAACCTGCAGAATGCTGAGCAGCTTCTCCAAGTTACTGAGTCCCCTTAAATACCATTGTTTTCAGAAGGAATTTGATGATGACTTCAACAGAGATACACCACTTGAGAATTTGACTCATCAGGTTCTCATTCCACTCCAAGGAAAACAATGCTAAATAACCTTGCTCTTAGATCTAGTCTACACATATTACTAGTGTATATAGTGTATTACCCTACAGACTTATTACTATATCACTTAGTGTGTGAAAAAATAACACCCCTAGACAATGTTATACTCACCTAACCCCTGGTATAGACGGCACTGTATCGGCGGAAGAGCTTCTCCCATCAACACAGCTATCACTTCTTGGGAAGGTGGATTAACTGTGCCAATGGGAAAGCTCTCTCCAGTCAGTGTAGAGTGTTTTCAATAAAGTGCTACAATGGCACAGCTGTGCTGATGCAGCGCTTTAAGAATAGACCAGCTCTAAAACTGGCATTCAGCACAGCTGATAACTGTCAAATTGTGCATATTTTTCCCCTCTAACAAGTATTCTTTACATTAAAAGGCTGCCTCACTCTTCACATGTATTCCTTTAACTAGTCAGTTTCTTCCATATTTTACTTTTGTGTTCTGGCTGTAAAAACAGCACTTAAAATAAAGCCTTCTGCAGAAAAAGGAATGGCTAATTAAAATGTATCTACTATGAAAATAGAGATCCAGGAACAAGTTACTAAATTTAGTACATCAGACAATTCACTTAAATTCAGTAATATCTGGTCCAATGTTAGTTGAAGGAGGAGGAGAGATGCTGGCAGCTGGCTGTAAAACTGCCAAAGAAATCAAAGAAATGAGTCCTTAACATGCCTCATATGAACTAGGGTGTTTCCCAGCTGGAAGAACTAGAAAAGCTGACCCCAAACAGATGAAATTAAAGGCAGAAGAAGACATTTCCATGTGTCATGAACAAGTCACCAAGACAAACATTATCATTACACTTCAGACAGGTAGCCAAGTTAGTCTTTAAAATTAGTCTAGAAAAAATTAAAAACCAAGAAAGTCTTGCAGCACCTTAAAGTTTGACAAAACATGTAGATGGTGTCGTGGGCTTTCGTGAATACAACCCACTTCATCAGATGAATGGACTATTAAAAGTCCAGATCCAAAAATAAATAGGGAATGGATGGGAGAGGAAGGGGAAAAAATAGCGTATTAGAGCGTTCAAGTTACAAGAAGCTATCATTACGCATATATCTTTGACACATTTACCTATGAAGCTAAATTATTCCCTTGGGCACACATGGTTTTCACTTAAGACACATGGTTCCTAAGGCAGAAATTGACCTATACTAAAGAGGTTGTATGCCTAAATAATTGTTATGATGGAGCCTTACCTGTAAACAAGTGCTAGTTGCTTTTGCAGAGAGAAAGGACAAATGTATTGGTGGGTCAGGAAGGGAAGGAAATACTTTAAGGGAACATCTACATTGAAAGAAAAAAAAAAAGCCAACAGCACCAAGTCTCAGAGCCTGATCAATGGATTCAAGTTTACCAGGCTAAAATTGAAGTCTGGATGTTCAGGCTCAGGCTCAGGCTGCAGTCTGGGTTCATAGATACATCCTTTCTAGGGGTTTCACAAGGCCCAGCTTGAATGTATGCACTGCAGTTTTTAGCCTTGCCAAGTCCTCAAGCCTTACTCAGCTGATCCAAGCCGGCCATGACTGTGCCTTTAATCTTTTACTGCAGTGTGATGCACCTTAAGGAGCACTAAGATAAAAGGCGTATGTCAGCGAATGTTTTAAACTAACGTTTTAAAATTCAAGTTCAAACAGGGTTAATATTTTAACATATGTTAGCCAGCTAAGGTAGGAGATTGGGTTATGACACAAGCAACTACCACAAGTTAAAAACGCATCTTACTCTGTCTATATTAGGTTTTAAAACATGTTAGTTAAACCACTTTAGGTAACACATTTTAAAAATAAATATTTTATCTTAGAGTCGACAAGCTCTTTACACTAAAGGAAAGTTACAGATTTAAAAATAGCAGCTGATCAATGGCTTGAAGTGGCCACTGTATCTCTCAGACTAAATGGAGACTGCAGGAGGGTGGGAATACTACCAAAATGTCAAAGGAAGATGCCTATTAGGGTATTTGTTTTATTCTCCCTCCCTCCTCCTTTTTTACCATTACTTGCTGCAGGTTTGTTAATATTGCAATATATTTTTAGTCCAATAAAATACATTACTTCATCTGCTGTATCAGTCTAATCTCGTGGTGGAAGAGATAAGCTTTTAAGCTACACAGAGCTCTTCTCCAGGTTAGACCTGAAGAAGAGTTCTGTATAATTCAAAACCTTCTCTCTTCCACCAACAGAAATTGGTCCAATAAAAGATATTATCTCAACCACCCTGTTTCTCTTATATCCTAGGACCAATGTGGTTAAAACACAATGAAAACAATGTATTTTCAGGTCTTTCTCCAATCTACTTTTAAATGTCCCTAGTGATGGAAATTCCACTATTCCATTGGGAAACTATTTTCCAGATTAGCTATTTTTCTGATATAAAGACTGAGTCAAGGCATCTTTAAGATTTCTTTATCATACCAATAACACTCCAGGGCACAGAAAGATTCAATAAGGGCTTCCATACTTAAACAACCAATTTGGTTTATTATACCTCCTCATATACTCTCCATTACACCTTGATTCAACAAAATTACAGATCTGGCTGAGGAAGCCAATGTTTTGAGGTTTCTGTTGCTGTGCACAGCAAGAAAATCAGATGTAATTTTTATTTTTTTATTGTATTTTTGCTGATCTGAGCTCTTCTGTGTAATTTTAAAATTGGGTGGAGGACTGACTGAAATGCACAGAAATCTTGCATACCTTCATCATCCTGGCTTGCTGACTGCCACACACTTTCAGATATATCTGACACAGCAGGCCGCTCAGACTGCTCTGTGGAACAATAAGAATCAAACAGTTCACTCTCATATTGATTGCAGGCTTCTTCCTTCTCCTTCTCCTCACTGAAGGACTCAAATGTATCCTCAGAATAGCCTGAAATGGTAGTGCTGCAACTCTGGCCTGATTCCATCTACTCCTCTTCAAAGCACTGAATAGTCAACCCAGCTGGTCACCAAAGTAGAATACTAAAAATAATAATAAAAAGAAAAATCCATACCAGATGTGATAACACATGGCTCTTAGAAAGATTTAATTGGATTAGTGGTCTGTAAATCAGCAGTGCAATTTACTCAGTCCATTTACAAATAGTTGTTACTGGTCAATCCCAAAGTATTACTCTGAAATAGTTACTTCATTAATTTATAATATATCAAAATTTAAGTGATTTTAGTTTAACATAATTGCAGATGTACATTACCCTTTAACCTGCTACTGCACATAAGTACACTTCATTATTTCAGCCATAACATTATTAAATGTGGCTTATCCATGTAGTTGCTTACAAAAGATTAAATTATACACCTGAAGACTTTTGGTATCAAAGCTACCATAAGACAACATAATTTAATTTCTAAAAATGTCCAGAACCAGACAATTTGTTAAATTGGCTATTTCTTTTTTTAAAAATACTCTTCACAGATATACTAAGGCTTGGGCCACATTATAAATTCCTTACGAAAAATTCACAGGATATTTTTCCTGAGTAAAAACAGACAGCCACATTTTACCAACCATACAATATAGGACAGCTATTTCTAGAGTAATGTACTACTGTCTATCCCTGACAGGGGTCTGTTTCATCTGCTCTTAAAAAATCTCCAATCTAAACAAGGTTGTAGCCCTGAGTAAGGAATTCAGACTATCATCCTTTATGATGACTGGTTTTTATAGCAGAAGTATTAATAGCTTACCTTTCAAAACAGGACTTTAAAAAGAAACTATGCAACTATGGTATTAAGAATTAATGTTAAGAATTTACACTGAATTATGGGTAATATTTTTTCACGTGACTATGAAAAAATGATCCAAAAAATTGAATGATGTTGCTATGGATTTGTATGCCTCCCACTGGCCACTCAGAAATGCAAAGCATTCTTAGACTACTCAGCTTCATGTTTTGAAAAATTAGAAAGAAAACATTAAAAACATCAGCTGTTTGATAAACTCAAAAGAAAATAAACAAAAAAAACCCCCAAAACCCAAACTGCAGGACGAAAATAATACTTGCATACATAATCGGTCATTGATACATTTTGAAGTATCAAATGTGCTTACTTTATCTTCTTTCATTAGGATTATGTCTTAACCATTATGTCTAAGCATGGAAGTGCTCCATTCAATTTAGGTAGTGTTAGAGCACAGCAAACAGGGAATTAAAAACAGCCTGATCAGAGTTTTTTTGTAGGCCTACATATGTCTTTATATGATAAAGTACTCACAGGTATTCTTCCTTCCCTCATCTTTAATTTTTGGTTGTTTAATGAAATATTAATCTCACATTTCTTGAGCAATGAAAACTGCCATCCATTTTAGATCCAATTTATATTTCTTGTTCATTCACGTAAAACAGATCAGTTCCAAACTTCAATGCCCAAGTTAAAAAAAAAAAAAAAAAAAAAGGCAAATCTCTACCTCTTTCCTTGGAGGGAAAGTCATTAATTTTTCTTTATCTGAAGCTAAAGATTCTGAAGACATGCTAAAAATGATTTATTCTACGAACAGTCTTTATACTAATAGCCACATTTAAAAACAAATTCACAACAAATAACTCTTGTAAAGATTAAGGCTCTAATCCTACAAAGGTGCTTACATTTTAAGCATGAGTTGTCCCACTGAGTATCCAAGGTATATATTGGAGAAAAGATTTTCATGAAGAAGAAAAGAGTATCTACAGTCATTATCCTAGTGGAAGAGGATAAAATAAGCAAGATTAAATTTTTACAATGTATTCATGACCAATTATGCATACAAATGCTGTTTTCTTCTGACAGTTTGCTTTTGTGCAGACACCAGGACTATCAGGTGCTTATTATGTGTTAGCATTGGTATTTACAGGATCAGGACCTACACTTAAACTTTACACTGCATACAATTAAATTGGTATAATAATAAAGCAAAACATAGATACAAAACTAACAAAGTGATACACAACTAATTAGAATGCTTCAGTTTGCAGCACATACATAAAGTGAAATCCTGGATCCTTTAAAGCCAATAGAAGTTTGCCACTGACTTCAACTGAGAAAGGATTTCACTCATATCATTTAACTTTGCATTTAGACACACATTTAACTGCCATCTTTGACCTCAATGGAAATTTTCCCTGCTTAAGTCCTTTCCCCATTGTATAATTATAAAACTAAAATAGTCTTAGCAAACCTTGCTGAATTTGCACCCTCCCAATGACAAAGGTTTGCAACACAGAGATGTAATTTCCAAATTATGCGTTGCAGTCAATATTCTAAGAATATTCCTAAATTTAAGCTAACAACATTGATCTGTTGATAGGTCTGAATAGAAGGCCAGAACACAAAGGGCATTAGATGTTGAATCTCCTTAGCTGCTTTTGAAAATCCCACTTGGATATTTAAGCACCTACATACTTTTAAATATATGGTCTTGTGATGGGGTGGACAAAGCCCGGCATCCCTGTTAGAGGCCTTTCAGCACCCTGGCTAGCAGCAGGAGCAGTAGAGAGGTCCTCCAAGCAGACCAGAGTAGCAGCCCCTGCTGCAGCCAATCAGACTGCAGCAGGTGGATATAAAAGGAGCTGCTAGCCAGGCTCTATTAGTTCCTTCCTGGAGCTTGACCCAGGCAGACCTCAGGGTTGACTGAGGAACACCAGCACTCTGGACAGCTCTGAGCAGGAGCTGGTGTATCGTACCTGGTCGGAGCCAGGTCCTGCAGCTGAAGGCTAGCCAAGAAGTCAAAGGGCAACCCTGCAGAACCCTGGACCAGGGAAACTCAACCACAAGGCCCTAGAGCAGTGGTTCCCAAACTTTTTGGCATCATGCCCCCTTTTTGATTTTTGAGAAACCCTCATGCCTCCCCTCCTAAAAAAATAGCAGCAAAACTTGGGGTGGGATTGATGGGGGGGGTGTGGGGCTGGGTCACTTCATGCCCCCCAGTTTGGGAACCCATGCCCTAGAGAAAGGGCTAGATAGGACAGCATCCTGGGGAAGTGGCTCAGATGTGACAGCAACTAAATATTTTGAAACTCAGCAGGTAACTGCTGCTTATGGGGTTCCTCTGGGCTGGGGGACAGGAGTGGGTGGGCCTTGGTTCTCCCCCTTCCCCCCCCTCACTCCCTTACAAACTGCACTTGGGGGGCAGATAAAAGAAAAGGCCTGATCTCTGGCCACTTGCTGGATGCTACCTCACCCACAGACAGGCAAGTAGAGACTATAAGATTCCCCTCAGCCACCAAGGGGCGCTCTCCCAAAGGGTGGAACCCTTTACAGGTCTTTACAGGCTGATTTTCAAAGGTAAACTACATTTAACTTTGACAGAACCTTCCAGTAATCAGTATCTCTGAAAATGAAGCCCTGGGCTTTGGCCTGCCCATCTGTGAAACATCATATATGGATGTTGTGAGGCTCAATTAAGGATGGTATGTAATTTATGAAACTTCAGCCTCAGGAAGCATACAAGATGGAAGGGGAAGGAACAGAAGAAATATAGCACAGTGATGGATTGGCTGAACTGGAATTACTGTACAATGTCAGATGTAACAAACATCACCTTGTCTTTATAATACAAAGTGGTAAGTTACCAAACAAATTTAACTGAGTATTAGCAGCAATCTTTCACACAAGACTGGAATATACTGGAAAGCCAAAATTTCACCTAAACAGACTTCAGGCCAAATCAGATATACTCCTACTACAGCAGGTCTTATGTAGTGTCCTTGAATAGGAGGAATTATGTAAGTGATATGGTTTGAAATGCTCTTTAGGAACTTCCTTGGCTAGCTACAGAAGTGGCAAAAAAAGGTTCCTATAACATGAGCCCATGAGGAAAATTCTAGAGGGAAACCTGGGGGGGGGGGGGAAGAGGTTATCTTTTCTCTTTGTAGAGAGTAACACACACTCCTAATGAATTAGCATATTCTCAAAGCACTAGCAAGCAAAATCAGGGAAGAAATTTCTTTTCCTATATTAGTGTTTGAAATAAAGAAAAAAACATGAAAATATAGTTTCTGCATAAGAATTAATTTTTGTAAAACTACCAAAGTATGATTCTATAATTGATATTTCTCATTTGGAAATGGATTTCAATAAGCCACATGCTCTGAACTAGAGCTAATCAGAAATTTTTGGATGGTTTTTAACTGAAAAATAATTACTTCTAGAAACCAATGTTTTTGGCAAAGGAATGGACCAGCTTCAATGAAACACTCATCAGGAAAAGATTCAGGTCCCGGATGCAATTTAACCCCAGAACAGTCAATTGCTCAGTGACTGGAGTATTCAGCTGGAATGTGGGTGACCCTAATTCAAATCTCTGTTCTACCTAATTTGAAGCAGAGACTTGACTCCAAGCAGAACAGGGATTTGAACCAGGATCTCCCCATGCCAGATGAAAGCAGTTCCTTAACCAGTGAGCTATTAACTAATGGGGGGAAAGATGTTTCTTGCTCTTGTGTTTCACAAAAAGCTCCAAAGGTTTCAAGTTTATTCCTATACAGAACAGGAAAATGGTTTTCCACTCAGCTCTCTTCTGCACATCTTTTAGTAACACTCTTCTGCTGACACCAGCAGCGAGACCACTTGCAATCTTAGCAGCATGTTTCCAAAGATGAACTACCATTAGCAGATTAACTTGTGCAGTCATAGACCTAGGCTATGTCTTTACTAGCACTTTGTTGGCATAACGTATGCCACTCAAGGATGTGAAAGAGCATCCCTCTGAGTGACATATGTTACACTGACAAAAGTACCTGTGTGGACAATGCTCCCTTGCAGTTCTCCTGCCCACATAGCTATAGCCACTTGGTAGTGCAGGCTTAATTATGTCAATAGGAGAGCTCTCTCCTGTCTGCACAGAGCAGCTACTTGAGCAACTGCACAGTGGCACAGCAAAGTACAAAACTTATTAGAGGAAGGGAATCAAATTTACATCACTCATTGCAGTCTACTTCCTAAGAGTATAACAACTGGCATACTAGGTCAGACCAATGATCCACCTAGCCCAGTATCCTGTCTTCCAAGAATTGTCAGAGCTAGCTGCTTCAGAGGCTATAAGCAGAACAGGGAAATTTATTGAGAGGTCTATTCACCATCATCTAGTCCTAGCTTCCTGCACTCAGAGCTTTAGGGACCCCCAGAGCATGGGGTTACATCTCTGATCATCTTGGCTAATAGCCACTGAACGTAATCTCTATGAATTATATAATTTTTTAACATACTTTTGTCCTTCATAATATCTTACTGTACATTGCGTGACGTACTTCCTTAATTTCATTGGGCTATATGTTATGCAAAGGGACAAAGAACATTCCTTTATTACATTCTCGACACGATTCATTTTATAGACGTCTCTCATATCCCTCCTTTATCTCTTCTCTAATGGTTCCTAACATTGTAAGCTTTTTTTGATTGCTCTCCTTTTCCCCTTGGGACTCCAGTAGTGAATTATCTTTTTAGAATACTCCAATTTTATAGTAAAGGATGGTTTTTCAAAAAAAAAAAAATCACATTTTTGTTAATTAGGCTTATATCACACAGAAATAAGAGCAAAAGTTCAAAGATGTGGAAAACTGGCAACTCACTCGGCATTAAAATGTTCATGGGTTTTTTTGTTTTGTTTTTTTACAGAAGGGCAAAGGTACTATGTAATCAGTAATGGAGGCCATACCATAGTTTCTCCTTGTGTGACACTGATGACATTACACCTGGAATACTGTGTAAAGTCCTCAACACTCCAATAGGGGAAAAAAAGAGGGTGACAAAGAACAGAGGAAGCTGCTTGTGATCAGAAGGACTGGGACTTGTGAAAATTTGGTAGCACAGCAGTCAGAAATGGGGATGTTTTGCACTGGTTACATTGGTGTAGTATGTTACCATCAAGAATATAGCGGATTTATGGGGTGTCTGTCATTACATGCTGCAGGAATATTTAGTACCCAGTCTCAATGAGGAGTGCAGAACTGTTTGGCTGGGAGATAATTACATTAGGCATTGTAAAATAGTTTGGCAGCTGACAGGTGAAAAATAGAGTTGGGTGCAAGTCATGTGGGGGTGTTTCCTAGACACCTACATTATCAGAAAAAAAATCTGAAACATTACCCATATATTTGCATGTAATAGCTACTACATTGTCACTGAAATACTTAAGGAGCTATAATCCTGATTATTTTAAATTCCAGATGTAGTTCTTTTTGGGAATAAAAAGGCAGCTACTAAAAACGAAAGAAAAAGATAACATGTATCATTCACTGACACTTTCATTCTCTAGGATCCCAGAGCAAACTCTAAAGTGATTGCTTTCCCCATGACTGAAAATGTAGCCAACTTTGGGGTGGAATATGGCAAGTCACAGCTAAATTATCCAGCATCTTAAGACATGAACTGATAAGTACTGTACTCAATTGAAATTGAAGGGGAAATGCAGGGAGCCAGAATTCAGCATCCAAATTGGAAGCTGATCAGAAACACATTGGTATTCCAATTCCTCTGGTATGAGGACCTTTATATAGCATAGATATTCCTTAAACTGGGGAAAAGCTCAAAAAACACGTTGTTGAGGAAAATATGCTGAAGTACAGCTAGACTGAGGACAGAAATTCTCAAGCTCTGGATCAACTTCAGAGCCTATGTAACCAACCAGCTTACATCTAGCTGCATTAGCCTGCAGGAGTGAGGAAGGAATCATAATTGTGGCCTACTACCCCCATACGGTGTTGAAACTAGATCAGCAGGATATATACACTTTGCATTAATCAACGTCTGCACAAGCCAGCTTGCTCACACCACCTTGCACAGCACGGTTTGTTTCAGCTAGACTAGACTAACACGGCTACATCTCTATTACGATCTTGCATACCAGTAACTCCAAAAGGACGCAGAGAAGCACGATACCACAATGAGCTGCCAACACAAATTCCTGCAGCCGGGAGTGCTGCCTTGCTCATTTCTCATTCAAGTGCTAAGCCAGGCTAGACTGGAGCCCAGGAGAGATGCAAAAGCCCAGCACATACGGTGTCTAAGAGGCGTCCAGTGTCACTGGAAAGGCTCCTGCACTAATATCCCCCCCTCCACCAGCAGAGGAAGGCTCCAGAAGGCGGGGAGGGTCTGTGTGACACCTCCCCCCCCCCCGAGTCCGGGGAGACCACCCTAGGAGGGGCGTTAGTTGTCCCCTCATCGCCCCCACAGGGGGACAGCCGGTTGGGGGGCGAAACTGCGAGCTGGGACCGCCCGACCTCACCTCCTCCTCCTCCTCCTGCAGGCCGCTCCCGTTGCCCAGGCAGCCTGAGCGGCCTCTCGCGCGCGGCGGCGCCTCCCCTCCCCACAGCCCGAGCGCGGGTTCCGGGCAACGGAGCTGCCCCCGGCGGAGCCGAGCCGAGCCGAGCCGAGCCGGTCCCGTCCCGCCTGGCTCGGCTCCCGCTGACGCTGTGGGGGAGGGTAGCCTGAACTGCGGGCCTACCGGCCTGAGGAGCCCCGGCTGCCTCCAGTTGGTGGAGCTCAGCCCTGGCCGTTCGCCGGGGCTGCCCCCCCCAGCTCCATGGCGGTAGAAGCCTGCTGTCCGCGCTGGGGAGGGGGCTAACCGTGAAAACCCGCTGCCGTTTGCAGACAGCGCGTAGCTCCATTCAAATCCAAGACCGGGGGGGCGATAAATACCGTCCCCCTTGCTGGGTTTCCCAGAGAATTGGTCTTCTGCTTCCTTCGCCGCCTTTTCTGCGGTGATACGCGTTTCATGCTGTTTCTAGCCTGCGCTGTTGGGGTCACGTTTAGGCTGAGATCCCTGGCGTCATGGCCTGTGTTCTCTGTAAGTTGTGTGCTTGGGCAGCCACCCCGGACAGATTCAGACACTGCCCAACTAATCAGCAAAGTACCCACAGCCAGGAGCATTTGTTGCTAGTGATGGTGCACATCACAAAATTTATCCTGCACACGGGTGGAAAAAATTAGGGGTACACAGGTCATGGCCCATGTTTGTTTAGTATCGGGCACTTTTTAGCACCTGGAGTGGGTCCTGATCCTGAAGGCAGCTTGCACAAGACACAGATTAGGCACTGCAGCTCAGGATACACAGTGTAGCTAATGATCCAATAATTAGAGAAGTGCAGTAGAGAGCAAGGTGGAGATGGACAGGCAATATTTTGGAGCAATGGTTCTCAGCTGTGTCTGCAGCGCACTAGCTGGCATATGTAGAGAGCTGGCAGCTCACATAGTGCTGGCCCTTGGCCTTCTCCTTTCCACTCAGTTTGCAAAATCAAAAATGTCTACATCTACATTAAGTACTTCCCGCATATGTTTCCATTTGTGTAATTGCTAAATATGTCACAGAGATTTTGTGTAATTGTGAATGGGAGGAAAAATAATCCATTGGTCGTGCCATTTGGGGGGCTGTAGACACCACCACCTGGTTTCATACCTAAGGTCTGCTCACCTTAGCCCCACATGGACCTTTAACTGTAACACAGTTTGGCTATCTCTACACTGGCGCGATCTTGTGCCAGCAATATGCGAATGAGGCTAAGCGTGGAATATCGCCGAGCCTCATTTGCATTTCTAATGAGCCGCCATTTTTTTCAGAAGAGGCTCTTGTGCAAGAAGGAGCATCTACACTGCCCCTTCTTGCACAAGAAAAACCCTCTTGCGCAATACCGTTACACCTATTACTTTTCAGGAAGAACGGTATTGCGCAAGAGGGTTTTTCTTGTGCAAGAAGGGGCAGTGTAGACGCTCCTTCTTGCACAAGAGCCTCTTCTGAAAAAAATGGCGGCTCATTAGATATGCAAATGAGGCTCGGCGATATTCCACGCTTAGCCTCATTTGCATATTTCTGGCGCAAGATCGCGCCAGTGTAGACATAGCCTTGGAGTGTAAAAAACAGCAACTCATGGTGTTGGACATCATTAGGTGATCGAGGGACATTTACCTGGAGTACATTGCTGGACAACCGGCAAAACCAGGAGGGAAGAGTTGGAATGCCAGTGAGAAGCAGAGTCAGGAAAGTAACAAATACTTTACTGATGGACTATATGCTTTCTAATGGACAACCTACCCTAAATTCTTAACAATTCTCAGTCTTCACTCACTCATCTATCTACTTTCCACAACCAACTCTGCATAAGTAAGTAACATACCAAAGTAATAGGATGCTAAATTCTAAACTGTTTTGTTAACTATATTCACCTAAATTTGGGTTATTGCTGATTATGTACTATATGTATCTTTTTGACTTTTAACAAACTTTCTATTTGTAGACAGTCTAAGCACTATACCCAGATGTGCACACTAGGGATGTGAATGGATGATGCCTATCAAGTAACGGGTAGGAGCAGCCCTCCACCCACGGGCTATGTTTACACTCACGTTTTCTTGCGCAAGTATGGCCATTCCTGTGCAAGAATCCACAGAGCATCCACACTGCCCGCCCGCTCTGTGCAAGGAAATTTACAGTACGGCATGGTAAGAGAGGGCTTCTTGCGCAAGAGCTACGCTCTTTTTTAACAGGTGTAAGCCCTCTTGTGCAGGAGCTCTTGCGCAAGAGGGCAGTGTGGACGCTCGGCAGGGATTTCTTGCGCAAGAAAGCCCTATGGCTAAAATGGCCATCGGAGCTTTCTTGCACAAGAGAGCATCCACACTGCCATGGGCGTTCTTGCGCAAAAGCACAGCTCGCACATGGCAGTGTGGACATTTTCTTGCACAAGACTTCTTGCACAAGAACCCTTGCGCAAGATGTCCTTGTGCAAGAAGCTGCCAGTGTAGACATAGCCATGAAGTGCAGCCCTTTCTTCTCCCCCTCCTGCTGCTTCCAGCACTGGGCCTGAAGCAGTCAGACTGGAGCAGCCCCAGCCCGCCCCATTTAATCAGTTAACATTTAACCAATTAACTAATTAAACAGTAACACTGGTCTACAATTTTTTAGAAGTCGTCCGCTTCAGAGATAAAATCTGCTATTTATTATGTATTTTGATGTGCTGAATTCAAATATGACAATTAAAACAACTGATTGGCTACTGTTTCCAAGATATTTAAGTTTTTACATTTTACATCTATGTATATTGTGTAGATAGTAGAGTTTTAATCATAAATTGTAAACCTAGTTCTTTTCATGTGTTTATGGTTGCTTTACATGATAATATTTCACCTGTCCTGTTTATGTAACACTTTAAAAATCAGCAAAAGGGTTATATAAATAAAATTTATTATGGAACAAAAGGCAAAAAACTATTATGTACATAGTTTAGTCATTCAGTTCACCTTGTGTTATGAGGTGTGGTTCAGAGGAGGAGGATGGGAGAAAATGTGGGTCCTGTGACATTGATGGCTCCGGACCAGAAGTTTCATCCTTTTCCTCTTCCTCATCTGACTCAAGTGAGAATCATTCTGGTGCATCAGGAACCGGCAGTCCTTCTCCGTGGGGTACTGGGCGTCTAGCTGATGGAATGTTTGGATAATGCACAGTCCACTTTTTCTTCTTTGACACACCTTTCCCAACTGGAGGCACCATGCAGAAGTAACAATTGCTGGTATGATCTGTTGGCTCTCTCCAAATCACTGGCACTGCAAAAGGCATAGATTTCCTTTTCCTGTTCAACCACTGTTGAAGATTTGTTGCACAAGTGTTGCAGCATATGTGTGGGGCCCACCTCTTGTCCTGATCTCCAATTTTGCAGCCAAAATAAAGGTGATAGGCTTTCTTAACCATAGTGGTTATACTGCACTTTTGTGATGCAAAAGTCACTTCATCACAAACATAGCAGAAGTTATCTGCACTGTTCACATAAGTACGAGGCATCTCTGCTCACTTTGGCTAAACAGAAATGTGTCCCTTTGCAAAATCAAACACTGACAAATAAGAGAGCACGACACTGTAGGATTTCTAGAGCTGATATAGGGCAATTTGTTCAGCAGAGTGATGTAAGCTGCGTTATGATTGCATCATCCATGACTTCTAGGAATAACATGATGCAATTCATATAATGTATGACGCAATACCAGCTTCAGATTGCATCATTCATTGTTTTGCCTAAAAAGCAAGTACTGTCCAAACCCAGTCATAGATTTATTCATAGATCCAGTCAAAGATGTATTTTAGTCATTTCTGGTTTAAATTGAGATCCCTTCCCTTTATAACTCACTTATCCTCCGCCATTCCCAAGTCAAGGGTCATATATACTGACCCAATAGCATATCTTGAAAACTAGAGCCAATCAACAATTTTAAGCATCATTTTCATTCTCAGTGACCCAGAATTAGTAAAGTTTGACTACATTTATTTCAGAAGCATTTTGGCTGTAGAGCAGTGTAATTTACATCCCTAGTACAGACACTTTTCTTCACCTGTGTATTATTTAAATTTTTAACATTAGTTTTAATAAAATTCTTATATATATGTTGAGCTTAGAAGCTGAGAACAGGACAGCCTTTTGGGCATAGAATTTGGTTTATAAACAGAGGTAGGGTGATTAAGAAAACAAAAAGTTTGTCATTGAAGTAAATTAAGGATCCTGAAAGCATTGGTAGGCACTCCAAGATAGGAATAAATGGTGAGACTGGAGCGAGGTAAGTAGTGGTGTCCTTCTGGTGTCTGTACTAGGACCAGTGCTACTCAACATATTCATAAATGATCAGGAAAAAGGGATATGCAGTGATGGACAAAACTGCAGATGATACAGAACTATGCAAGGTAGTTAAGTCCAAAGCAGACATCAAAGAGTTACAAAGGGATCTTACAAAATTGGGTAACTGGGCAAGACATTGCAGATGAAATTCCTTGTTGATAAATGCAAAGTAATGTGCATGGCAAAATGCCCCAACTATATATACAAAATGATGGGCTCCAAATTAGCTGAACCCTTCATAAAGAGATCTTAGAGTGATTGTGGATAGTTCAATGAAAACTGCTCAATGAAAGAAGCTAACAAAATATTGGGAATCATTAGGAAAGGGATAGAAATAAGACAGAAAATATCATATTGCCTCTTTATAAATCCATGGCATGCTCACATATTGAATATTGCATGTAGATCTGTGTGACGTTTTAGATGCTGCTTGTAATGATTAGAACTGGGAGCACTGGCTGTTGAGAGTCTGGAAGCACAGGAAACAGGAAGGAGAGGGGAGGAGAGGAGCTAAGGCTAAATGAGAGCTACAGAGGGGGAAGCAGCAGCTTTGTAAAGAGGTTTCACCTTTGGTAAATAAAGGCCTGTTGAAGTTTGTTAGTACCTTGCTTGCATGATACAACAATCTGGTTGCCCCATCTCAAAAAAGATATATTGGTTTTGAAAAAGCAACCGGGTAGGGCAACAGAACTGATTAGGGCTATGGAACACTTTCAGTATGAATAGAGATTAAAAAGACTAGGGCTACGTCTACACTGGCGCGTTCTCACGCAAAAACTCTTTTGCGGAAGAGTTCTTCTGCAAAAACTCTTCCAGAAGAGAGTGTCTACACTGGCATATGCTTTTGTGCAAGAGATGTGCTTTTGCACAAGAGCATCCATGCCAGTGTAGACGCTCTCTTGCGCAAGAAAGCTCTGCTGGCCATTTTAACCATAGGGCTTTCTTGCACAAGAAATTCATGTTGCCTGTCTACACTGGTGTCTTCTGGAAGAGCTCTTGCGCAAAAGGGCTTCTTCCTGAGCGGGAGCATCAGAGTTCTGGTGCAAGAAGCCCTGATTTTATACATTAGAACGTCAGTTTACTTGAGCAAGAACACGCAGCCAGTGTAGACAGGCAGCAAGTTTTTGCGCAAGAGCAGCCACTTTTGCGTGAGATCGTGCCAGTGTAGACACAGCCTAGGACTTTTCATCTTAAAAAAGAGATGACTAAGGAGCATATAACAGGTCTATAAAATCATGAATGGTGCAGAAAAAAAACGAATAAGGAAATGTTATTTGCTCCTTTATCTAACACAAGAACCAGGATCACCCAACGAAATTAATAGGCTGCAGATTTAAAACAAACAAAAGAAAGTAATTCATCATAGTCAATCTGTGGAACTCTTTGCTAGTGAATGTTGTGAAGGCCAAAACTATAACAGAGCTCCAATAAGAACTAAATAAGTTAATGGAGTATAGGTCCATCAATGGCTATTAGCCAGGGTGGGCAGGGATCCAACACCATGTTCTGCATGTCCCTTTCCTCTATTTGCCAGAAGCTGGGAATGTGTGGCAGGAGATGTCACTTGATGATTGCCTGTTCTGTTCATTCCTCTGAAATACCTGGTATTAGCCATATTGGAAGACAGAATATGGGGCTAGCTGTGTCATTGGTCTGACCCAATATGATGTTCTTATATAGGTTTATCAGCTCCCACTGTAAGCCATTAGTCTGAACTCCCCTCTTGGAGTTGAGGGAGAATCTAGGAGCCCTGACAGTGTCTCTTTCTCTCTGCACAGTTAGTAACAAAGTAAGAATATACATTAAAATTTTAAACCTTAGCAGTGTCCCTTAAGTGACTTGCCACAAGATATCAGAACATATTATTAGAGCTGAGTGGTTCTAATATTTATTTAATTTTCTCTTTTTATAAATAGGAATTAGATACAGCGCTCCGGTCAGCTAATTGAAAAGTTGTCTGCCAAAAAACAAAGTTTTCAAGCCTAAGTAGCCTCTGAAATCACAGTTAAAATTGTCCCCCCTTAAAAAAAAAATCTGAAATAATGTAGAGTGACCACATGTCCCAATTTTAAAGGACAGTCCCAATATTTAGAGTAAGGCTGGGCAAAATACAGCCCACAAACCAGATCCGGCCTACCAGATCTAGCCCATGGATGCTCAACAGCTGTGAGCCTGGGAGGAGCAGGGGAGAGTCTTCACGCATTAACTCCACCCCCAACACAATCCCATTGGCCAATTTCTGGCCAATGGGAGCCACCTGTTTGAAGCACAGACCACACGCAAAGTACCCCCTCCTCCCCTCATGCTCATAGCTATTCACAGATGCACATGGCCCCTGCAGATGGGGTGGGGCAGGTGCAAGCACAAGTAGGGAGCCTGCTTGAGAAACCTGCTGAGCTGCTTACTGGGAGTCACCCACGTAAGTCTTCTGATCAGAGCCCAATTCTGGCACCTCAAACCCTCCCTCCAGCCCTCCTTCCCCCAGTCCTCTCACCCCTACCCCACATAACCCAAAACCTCTACCCATCTCCCTCCCAGGCCCTGCACCCCAATCCCCTGCCCCAGGTCACAAACCCCTGCACCTCAGTCCCGTGCCTCAAGTCACAATGCTTTCTTTACCCAAACTCCTTCCCAGACCTTACACCCCCTCCTTCGCCCCCAATCCCTTACTGCAAGCTCCCTTCTGCACCCAACCTCCAGCCCAGACTCCAATAATATAATGGAAGAGTATGGCCCTCGACCACTTACCAAATTCTTGGTGTGCCCTCTTTCTCTCTCCCCTCCCCCCCCCCAGCAAAAATTATTGCCCAACACTGATTTATGAACTGTTACCCTGGAACCCTGTCCCAATTTTTCACCCTTGATATCTAGTTACCCTATGGTTGCATGACAGTGAAGGGAGAACATGCACATAATTGTGGTCCATTATGGGAAAAAGAAACATTATATTCAGAAAGGTCTGGCCCTATGGTCTCATCAAGCTGTGCAGTCATGCAACTGCCTGTTAAGCCCTATGCAGGGACTTAAGGCTGCAATGGGGAGAAATGCCTCTCCATGATCCCCGAGCTGCTGTAGCCCGAGAAGAGATGCCTCTACCTGCCAGTCCCAGTACAGAACTGCCCCAGACTTGCCACAGCTGGGGGAGAGGCACCCCTTCTCCAGCTCCAACCCAGTCTAGCCTGGAAGGGTGCCCCTCTGCAGCCAGGCATCATTGGAGCTACTGCAGCCATGGAGAGGCACTTCTCACCTGTCTTAGTTTCTGCAATGAGAGAGGGCTGGGGGTAGTCCTTTCTCCACAAGGAAGCCTGCACCCCATCCAAACTCCTCACCCCCCAGCCCCACACTAGAGCCTGTACCCCATCTGGAGTACTCACTCTCCCCCACACCCTTTCTCTGAACTCCCTCCTGCATCCCTTGCCCCACCCAAGAGCCCAGAATCCCAGCCAGAGCCTGCATCCATCATCCCCACTACCACCCCACAGTCTGTACCTTCAGCCGAAGCCCTCACCCACTTACACTCCAACCTTCTGCCCTAGCACTTAGCTCCTTCACACACTCCAACCTCTCAGCCCCACTCTTGTCACGTGCTGCACATGTGTGAAATGACTTGTTATATGTGTAAACAATGAGAAGTCCTATGGCACCCTATAGACTAACAGCTTTATTGGAGCATAAGCTTTCGTGGGCAAAGACCCACTTCAGCAGATGCATCGAAGTGGGTCTTTGCCCACGAAAGCTTATGCTCCAATAAATCTATTAGTCTATAAGGTGCCACAGGACTTCTTGTTGTTTTTGCAGATTCAGACTAACATGGCTACCCCTCTGACACTTGTTATGTGTAGGCCCCTATGAAGTTCATGAGCCATTTTGATCAACTTCATGGTCACAGAAGCAATAGGATACTTTTATTTCTGAGCAACAGCTGGAAGCATCATTGTCTTCATAGCTGAGCAGCTAGAAAGCAGGACTGCCTGCCAGGAGTGCAGTTCTGAAGGTAGAGTTGCTGCTAGCAGCCGTGCACAAGTAAGGATAGCAAGGTATGGTATTGCCACGCTTACTTTTGCACTGCTGACTGCAGAGCTGGGCCCTTAGTCAGCAGCCACCACTGTCTGGCCACCCAGCTCTGAAAACAGTAATACTAAGGTAAGGGTCACATTGAGCATGGTATTGTTATTCTTTCTTCTGCATGGCTCCTGTTGGGGTGATGCTTTCAGAGCTGAGTACCCGGCCAACATTATAACCATTGCTCTCCAGTTATCCAGCTCTGAAGGCAGTGCAGAAGTAAGGGTGGTGACCCTCCTAAAATAACTTTGTGATCTCCTACAATTCCTTTTTGTGTTAGGACCCACAATTTCAGAAATGCTTGTCTCCCCTGTGAAATCTGTATAGTATAGGGCAGTGTTTCTCAACGTGGTCCGCGGAACCACTTTGAGAAACCTATTAACTGGCCATGCCTGTTTGTTTACTTACCAGCGCTGCGGCCACAGAACCTCGTGGCTCCTATTGGCTCCATTTTGCCTTTTGCAGCCAACAGGAGCTGCGGGATGCCAGGTGGGCTAGGCCACTGCTTCCCACAGCTCCCTTGGCTGCAAACCGCAAAACAGAGCCAATAGGAGCTGCGAGGCTCTGTGGCCATGGCACCAGTAAGTAAACAAACCTGTGCAGCCAGTTAACAGGTTTCTCAAAGTGGTTTCGTGGACCACTTTGGAAAACATTGGTATAAGCTAAAAGCACACACATGGCCAGATTTTATGGGAGGACACCAGATTTCATGGTCTATGATGAGTTTTGCATGGCTGTGAATTTGATAGGGCCCTAGTTATGTGCACAAATATGGAGTTGATATATCATTTCCTAATTGATGCATATAACAGAAGTCATTCCATACATGGACATAAAATATTAGAGGAAACATTATATGAAGAAAATTTCTATATGAAGACATTTTGTACCACATACTAATACAGCTCTAACCCAAGGATTCGTAAAACAATATTCGTATTGTATAACAATATATAACAGGAGTGAAGTGAAGTGAACAACAGTAGCAAGATTCCATAATGAATAAGAACAGCATTTGGAATAATTTAAGATAAACTTCCTGTTTTCATGCTCTAAAACATAAATGATCACCAATTCAGGCCAACTTCTTCACAACTTCTTCCAGATCACTACTTAATATATCAAATAAAACAATCATGGACAGATCTTTATAGTTCACAACCAAACACTGCCCTCCCTCCACAGTTCAACACTTTTTCATTAATTATTATCTGTTTTTATAGAAATAGGTAATGACTTTAGGTTACTAACTTGGTCAGAAATTTGAATTGATTTCTTAGAGGTGAAAGATTCTGATCCATCCAATACCTTTTAAAATCATAATTTTGGTAATGAAAAATGTATTATTGTAACAGTTTTATTCCTTTGTCATTTATTCAGAGCAAATATCGTTTTCACATTTGATGCATTTGATTTGGAATACAGGATACAATATTTTTTCTTTCTTAAACAAGTCAGCTTATCATTGTAATGGCCCATTTAGTGCTTAGGAAGTTACATTTTGAATAACAAAATTCTTTGCACTGGTATTTGTTTCTAAAGGATTTGAAGGTGCTAATGGATGGCCCAACCCAGTTATGTCAGAGGATATTAAGATTTGCTACCAGTAATGTCCTGGAGTTGTTTCTATACAGAACCATAAATAGTGCTGTGTGAGAAGCACTGACAGGCTTTTACTACAGCTCATCTCTTCATCTTCTTACTATATATTTTAGAAATGTGCATCTATTTGTCTGCCCGTCCATCTGTGAATCTGTTTGTTCAAGAACTCCTCCTATTCTGAAAGAGCTAGGATCACCAAATTTGGTATGCAGCTTCCTCTATCATTACTTAAAGCAAGGTAAGGGCTTGGTTATGCCAGGATAAAGGGATGTGCCTGGAATCCGATTGTTTCTCATAAAATGGAAAGGGAGGGGTCTGGTCGGAGAATAACTATAGGGGGTAGCCAGGGGCCTGAGATGGGGACTGGAACAGCTATAACCCCATTGGGCCAGCAAAGGTGGAGAAAGGAACAGTTATATTTCAGAGTATGTGTCTGTGTCTCTGTCCCTCAGCTGGGGGACAGGCACCCACCCCAGCTGTACCTGCTGTAGCTGTAGCGACCATGGAGAGATGCTTCTCCCCTGACCCCAAGCTGTTGTGAGAGAGGGTTGGGGTTGTCCTCTCTCCCCGTGGCAGCTTGCATACTGAACCCCTCATCCCCAGCTTCACCGCAGCACAAAATTTAAATGAAGAAAACAAAAGTTATTTGAGATATGGACCTGGGTAACACCAGCTAAATCTTCTAGTATATTATATTTAAATTTCACAAATTGTGTAATGTCTTGGTACAGGCAAATACTTTCTGATTTTGCCATCCATTAAGATTGCAATATCCCTTTAACCATAGACTTGCATATGAGTCCATAATTGATAGGTATGTGCATTTCCCAGGAAACGTTAATCCATTTAATATGTGAACAGAACTAATTGGACTCTCATAATGAAATTCGTTATGGGGGTGGATTGGCCCTACACCACATTCTGATGATGGGTAAAATTGATATAACTCTGGTGTTTTCACCCAGAATCTTTAAAACTCAAATCTTTTGAAAATTGAGATATAAACATTTGGAGTTAAAATATCAATAATTTGTTTTCTTTGTCAGTTTAGACATTGAAAGTGCTTCCAAGTAGCACCCAGATTCCGTAAATCATTGAACAGAATGCTTAACTTAAAATATTACATAGAAAAATAAACGAATATGTATCTCTCAGAGGGGTGGCTGCATAGGGTCTGCTGCATTTGAAAATTCCCATTAATCCATATATTCCGTTTCCAGATGGACTGATCTGTGGCTTAGCATTGTTTGAGACTGGCAGTTGTCCATGATAAATCAAAAGTTGTGCACACAGATGAAATATTAATAGCCATTGTTACTGTACAGGTTTAAACAAACAGATATTAAATGTGCCACAAAATGATGGAACAAATGTTTTATAAACCATTGTTGGTGAGAAACTGAAGAATGTTGGCATCAACCAAAGAGAGGAAATAACACAGGAATCCAGAAGCCTGAGAGTGGATGCACTCAGGGTGACCAACACACTTGCCAGGCCTCTGGTGGGGATGGAGTTGGCTCGCTGCTCCCAGAAGGGGTGGAGCCTTGAGTGGAAGGGGTGCGGCTAAAACAGCCAGCCCTCAGCACTTCCTGGAGAGCACTGCGTCAGCCCCTTCCCCCAGCCCTCATAGACATCCAGTTCATGCCAAATGGTGCTCCAGTGGCGACTTAAAGGACCCGGGGCTCCCAGCTGTCACTGCTCTTGTGGTAGCAGTAGTTGGGAGCCCCAGTACCTTTTGACTTGCTGGGCCCTGGGGCAGCTGCCCCTTTTGTCCCAACCCCCCCTCTCCCATCCGATTGGCTGGGTTGGATACACTTGCAGGATCACGGAGGGGAAAATACAGTTGCAATTGCCCTGAAATGTGATGCTCTTTTACACCACTGAGAGAACAAAATCAGCTCTCTGTCTTTACCTTATTATCTGTCTTCCCATTTTCATCACTTTGGGGTTTCTTCCCAAATAGAGTGCCTCGTTGTCATGTAGGTTTTTAACCTGCTGCATTCATGTGTATCTCTTTGCAAGAGTAACGTAAATTTTTCCCGGTACAAAATAGTTTGCAAATATCCCATATGCTTTTTTGGAAGACTTTTTGCATAACCAGGTATTATAGTCCAGTGATTTAATATAGTGCTTCTGTGGTTATATTTCGTTAGATGTGTTGGGTGTATCTTTGAAATTAGTCAGAGTTTGAAAGAGAAGTGAATTGAGACCATATCTAGTAAATGCCTGAGCTTTCTTCATTTTTCTTATTTTCACTTGGGATTTTTCCATGGACTTTTCTGAAACACCCCAGATTCCTGCTACAGGGAAAGTAGAGGTGAGCACAGTCTTCACTGAGATCAATACTGAAAGTAGCTAATCAGCTTTCTTCAATAACATGGCTCCCTTTGGAATCTGTCAGACTCTGTTTCAAAATGATGTGCCATTTTGACAATTCAGTAAATGCCTTCTAGTAGAAAATGAAGCCTTTTCATATAAACACTGTGTCTAACCCATCACTCATCTCCCTACCATATAAACACAATATGTAACTGGCTCTTTAGCTAGGTTTTTATCTCATCCTTATTGCCATGTTACCTGAGTATCTTACCAATTCTAAAAGCATTAGCACAGATCTCTGTTTCTCCCCTACCATCCCTTTGTTGATTGGGTACTATCATTATTAGAGAAATCCAAGCTGAAGAAACAGATTTCAAAGACATTGAGAGTCATAGTTTTTCTAATCTCTGGTTTAAATGAAGAACCCAGTCACAGACCAGCCTCTGAGAAGTCTTCTGTGAGTATGAGTCTCATCCTGGTGGTTCAGCATTCCATTATTCCAGAGGAACAGACTAGCTACCACACACTTGTGAAGGAAGAGACAATCTTTCAGGCTTTGTCTACACTGACACATTTTGTCGCCAAAAACTGCCTTTTGGTGACAAAACAGTGAAAATGTTTACAGCAGGGATGTTAGCATGTAGTCAGTTACACCATTATCCTGGGCTTATCGGTTAATCATAATGACTACACTCAAGTCCCTCCCCCTTGTTCCTCTGTATCAGAGGTAGCAAGAGGGGGAGGGGAGAGCCGATGCTCATGGGGAAACCTGCTTTTAAGCCGGCACTGTGCATGCTGGCTTTGGTGGAACCCTCCCCACTACCTGCTATGAAGCAGCAGCACAGCAAGGGGGGGAATCCAGCTTAAAAGCTGGCAGAGTCACCTCTCCTTTTTTCCTCCCCCCACCCCCTCACTGCTGCCTCTGATAGAGGCAGCAGAGTGGGGGGGTAAGGAGAGAAGGCTGGAGCCAGTATACATGGGAAGCAGATTTATTAGAGGTGGGCGGCAGGTGGAGCTGGTGCTTGCACTTCCCCCTCCCCCCTCATGTGTAAACATGTAAACACTAAAATTTCCAGCGGTTACATGCTTACACAAGTAAACAATGGTTAACATCCCTAGTTGACACTGCAATACAACTTTTGTTGGGGAAAAATACCCAGGTTTGGCAACAAAAACTTCCAGCTCTGCAAGAGACTTGTTGTTTTTTCCCCCCTATCTTTGTCAACAAAGACAGCGTGGACTCTGTTTTGTTGAGAAAACTGGCTTCTACCAGTATTCCTCAATGCCTGCCCTGATGTCTGTGCTCAGTGTTTTGTGATCTCTGCTGTCCTGCAGGCATACGCCCTTCCTCTTTCAAAGCTCTGAGAAGTGTCTGACAGCTGAGTGAGCTGCTCCATTTGGGAAACAAACAGAGAACAAATCATTGGACTGCTCCTGTGCTGTCTTGCTAGGAACACAGCAGCACTCACAGACCTATGGGGGAATCCCAAGAAATGCAGGGAAGTGCTCTGTCATCCCACAGCATTGCACTGTGGGATGCTTACCCACATTGCTTTGCTCTTATTGATCCACAGGATCCATCAATGTGGCCATGAAATATCAACGAGAGGCAGAAAAACAGGTTTGACCGGTTTTCACTTTTGGTGACTTTTTCGCATTTGTTACCAGATTTGCCCAATACTTTGGGGTATGCTCATTTATTAGGGTTACTCTTATGGGGCTGGGGGAGGTTAACAATTCTATCAGTGTGCTGCTTGTGCTTACTTGTGCTCTCATATGGAGCTGAATTCTCCCTGCTGCCAATTCCCCCTCCCATTGGAGCTCTCCTGCAGGAACTAGGTTCCTCAGGACGGGGTTCTTCCCACCTTAGCAACACACAGAGACATTCACACTCACTCACAGAGCATGTCTGAGAGGACTGGGTAATCAGCACTCACAAGCTGACCCCTCATATGTCCCTGGACTCAGCAGGCTGGGTTTAACAGCAATGCCACACTGTACCCTCATGTGCCTTTGGGCTCATTGGGCTAGATTTAACAGCACTTTAAGCTGCCATCCTCATAAGCCCACAGGTTCAGCACCTCCCTATCCCCACTTTCACACCACAATCATTTGGTGGTAAACCACACGATGAACAAACCCCACAGGATTTTGGGCACTATAGGGATCTTTAGCTTGGGTACAAGAAGCGTTGTTGCAGAGCGAATGGAGAAGCCAAAACAACACCCTTTGAGGAAGAGTGAGTGCAAGAGAAAGAAAAACAGAGAGAAGCAACCAGCTTAACAATGAAAGTTATTTCTGGTGTGTGTGTGTGTGTGTGTGTGTGTATGGGGAGCCATAACAGTTACAATATTAAATCTAACAGTATAATATTAAATCTAAATTGAAACTGATTACAAATGTTAGGGCTAGCAAACCATATAACAGTTTACATAGGGCAGGGTCAGGAGGCTATGCTTAGAGAGGTAGTGGGCCCAGGGGGGAGGAGAAAGAGAGACCTCACCAGTCTGTGGAGCTTGCACTGGTTGGGGTTCCCAGATGGTGATGGTAGCCAGGGCTCCAGAGTGCAGGAGACAAGCAGAGCAGAGCCCCCAGCAAGATCAGACAGGAGATGAAGAAGTGTCAATGGAACTGATGAAGTTTAAATCCAGGTATCAGAACAGTTTTTCCTTGGGCAAGGGTAGGAGTTTTTATAGGGACAGGACAATAGTTTGAGAAGAACACTGGATTTGTTTATGGGTCAACAGAGGTGAGAGAATTGAGACTGATCATACTTTGTTAAGGGTGATGTTCCTTGCAAGAGCTCACAATGCAACTAGGCAGTTTCAGTATTTTGGATGTGAATAGGATCCATTACTAGAATTGGTCTGATAATGACTAATTTGGGTGTGACCAGGCCTGGGTTCATTAGCATCTGGAGCAGAGATTTCCCATCAGGCAGTGCTTCTCTGCTTTTGGTATCTCATAGTTCAGTGTGGTTCCTGCTTTGGAAGAGCTGTTCTCCTTTCTGTATGCTAATGGAGATGTCTCTCTGTTCTATCTTCAATGCAGACGAGGCTGGGATGTTTCCTTAATTCTATCACCCTTGTCTGAAGGAGTTTAGGTGTGTCTTCCCCGACCTTTTCGATGCTTTATCTTTGATTCTAGCATAGGCCTGGGGGAAGTGGATGGTTTTCCATGAGTATCACTCCTTGGCTCCCCAAGAGCACATGGCTGACAGGTGGCCATGCCCTGGTTCCCCAAAAACACGGAGCTGGTGGGTAACATCATATCGACAGCACTTTTTTCGCCAAACCTTATCAGTGTAGACATAGCCTCAGGTAGCTTGGGCTTGTCCAAAAGTGGCTTTGAAAAGTGGCATCAAAACCTTGAATTTGGCATTTGCTACAACCCAGATGGCCATTTTCTTTGTGGGTGTACACATCAATACATATACACACTCTGCATATACACACTCCTATTCCCTGACATGGGAATAAGCCATAAACTGATACATTTGTATTTTGTTGTGGTATCCTAAAATAAATATCCCAAGCATTTGATATTCTGACTGATATTCTCTCTGTATGTCTGTCTAACTCTGTACTCATTACTATATTATCTGTTCACTTATCCTTCTCTCTTGTGATGTGTACGGCAGTTCACTATAACCTGAACTGATGGTACCAGCTCCTTTTTTTATAGCTAGTTGTGGTCATCAGATATCAGTGAGATGCCTTCAGCTCCTCTTTTGCACATACTAATGTCTGTTAATTGAATGGTACTGCAATCATCAAGCAGGTTTGCCATTCCCTCAGATGCATTTTAATTGTAGGTAAAATGGAGATAGTTGGGAAAAAATTAACTTTAAGTGGGTTCCCATTAGCACCAGAAATTTCAAATTCGTGTAGCTTGATAATGGACTATATCTCTCAACATACATAAAGTTTTTCCTGCCAAACGACAGAATGTTCCTGCTGGGTGACAGAATGATGTCATTACATCATCAGCATTAACAGGCTCTCAGTGAAGTGAAAGTGGCCAGAGAGAGGGGAGTAGGGGAGCATAGTGTGCAGAGGGTACAGCCCCTTAGTAGTATTAAAATATTTAATTTTTTACAATTTAGGTGGAACTTTTTATTATGCATGCTGTCATGTATTATTCTGAGCAGATTGCACATAAAGTAATTGATGCATAGATATTGGGCCAGATTCTGCATTGATTCATCTAAGAATCTCAAAGAATATTTGAAACATTAATTAAAATTCTCTCAAAATGAGAGACTGCTAGACACTGCACAGAGAGGGAAACTGAAGCATGGAAATTAAATGATTTACCCAAGTTCTCACTGACATGGAATCCAGGAGTCTTGACTCTTCATCCCTTGCTATGACAAGACACAGATCTTTCTTAATTTCATTACATTCCTAATCTGATCATGAAAATACATTCCCATTTCTGATTTTCTTATTCCTTTCACATTAGATACATTGCCATGCAGGGTGAATCATCTCATGATAGAGCTCTTGAGTACATAGCGGGGAAAAGCCCTTAAAATATATATATTTTATGCTATTTCCCACAGTGTAATATGGATGAATATTTCTGAAGAATAATTGCATGCCTTTCACTTTACCAGGTATCAGAACCATCTAGAGGAGGATGGAGATAGATGGCAGAAAGCTAATAGTTTGCAGACAGGTTAAATGATGAAATGCACAGGGGAGTTCCAATGTATGTGCATGAAAGGGAATTTTCAGCATAACTAAAGAGCTGCTCACATCCTGTCAAATGCAGTTAAGTGTTTTATGATGTCAGCAGGAGAGATGCACCCTCTGCTTGAGCTTTATAGTCCTCTGTACATAACAGGGTGTGTGGTGCAGGTAGTATCTTAGATATAAAATTCAGTTGTCTGAACTTGGGGCACCATGTATGTTTGGACAGGAGTGGGAAAACAGGGGCTACCTTCTTGAATAACCAACACTTTCTTGTTGCCTTTGACCCCATGTGGTCTTGAACCAAATCCTTTCAGTTCTCTACAGCAGTGTTTCTCAACCAGTGGTATAAGTACCCTTAGGGGTACTCTAGAGAAGTCGGCGGGGTACATCAACACAACTGAAATTTGGAGAACTGAATTTTTGTTTTAAGTTTTATAGCGCTTTATTATTTTGTACTTTTTACACCCAAAAATTTCATTGCCTCCTTGGCTACAACTAAGTTGTTTAAAAAAATGTGTTGCAATGGTAGAAAAAAAATGGTGTCTGAAAACTGTAGATACTGGGGGTACTTACAATTTTTGGGGGGGAAAAGGGAGTACTTTATAAAAAAAAGGTTGAGAAACATTGCTCTACAGTTCCTAACTCTGGGAAAATTTGGCTCCAGCTTCATGTTCTGTGTCTGTATAGCCCATCACAAATGTTCTAAGACTATTACCACAATTAAGCCTTCATATAAATTCCTGTATTGGACACTTGTTTCTTTATTGTGCCAACAGGCCAAATTCTCAGCAGAAGCTTAATGTGATGCTCTGTTTGTAGCCAGTCTCTGGATCTCACTGCAGGAATTTTCTCTTGGTGTGGAGTCATTTCTCCAAGGAAGTAGAAGAATGGAAATGACTTTCTCAAAATTCCTATGAAGTTGTGCACTCTGTGATCCATGAGCAAATGCTGGTTCAGCAAGGAATGAGAGCCTATGGTTGTTTTAAGAACACAGGTCTCTTTATGGTGAGAAATGTCAGGAGACCTAGGACTTGGATTGGTGATTGTCCGTGTTAGAAAATGAGCATTCATAACAAAATTTTAAAAATAGGAAAATGTATTTTGAATGCAATTTGTTTTAAATTGATGAGCTCTCCTCATTGCTTGTTTAAGCTCCTTAAATTCAAAGGCACTGACAATTTCACCCTTTCCTTCCTTCTGGGGGCCATAATGTACTGCTCATTCTCATCCAGAGTTGTACCTTTTATGTGTGGTGATAGTAACATTTAAAATCAAATTTGTACATCTTGTGTGGAAGACACAAAGAACAATTTAAAATGGAAAAAGCATTTGTTTAAAATCTGGTGCTGTTCAAAGTGAAAAGCAATTTTATTATTCTATTATTTTGCACTCAAACATGTTCCTATGGAAAGAATGTTACATGGGCACCACATTTCAAGAAAGATGTGGACAAATTGGAGAGAGTTCAGAGAAGAGCAACAAAAATTGTTAAAGGTCTAGAAATGAGGGACAAGTGAAAGAGTTGGGTTAGTTTATTATGGAAAAGAGAACACTAAGAGGGGACATAACAGCTTCCAAGTATGTAAAATGTTGTTACAAGGAGGGGGGCGAAAAATTATTCTCCTTAACCCCTCAGGATAGGACAAGAAAAAAATGGGATTAAACTGCAGCAAGGAAGGTTTAGGTTGGACATTAGGAAAAGTTTCCTAACTGTGAGAATGGTTAAGCTCTGGAATAAATTGCCAAGGGAAGTTGTGGAATCTCCATCATTTGAGATTTTTAAGAGCAGGTTAGGCAAACACCTCTCGGATAGTCTAGATCAGGGCCAGGCAAAATACAGCCCACGGGCTTGATCCAGCCCTCCAAGCCACCTGATCTGGCTCACAGGCTAGCAGGGGCCTCACTTCCTGCCTGCCCCGCCCCCTGCACACCGCTCAGAAAAGCCATCTGCAGGGCTCTGTTTGCCTTTGAACAGCTGTGAGTCTGGGGGAAGTGGGAAAGAGGCTTTATGTGCTGCTCCCGCCCCCAGCATAATCCCACTGGCCAGTTGCCAGCCAATGAGAGCTGCCTGTTTGAAGTGCAGGCACTGCAGGAAGTACCCTTCCCCCCTCTCCCCTCAGACATGCAGCTATTCACAGACCCACATGTCCTGTGCAGGGGTGTGTAAAGTAGGGAGCCTGCCTGAGCAACCTGCTAAGCTGCTTGCAGAGAGTCACCCAGGTAAGTCTCCCAGCCAGAGCCTACCTCTGGCACCCCAGCTCCTCCTTCCCTCCCCCCTCTCCCCCCAACTCTGCCTCCTCCTCTTGTACCTATAATCCAAGTCCTCTGCCTCATCCTGCACCCAGGCCCTCTCCCAGACCCTGCATCCTAGTCCCCTGCCCCAGGTCATAACCCCCTCCTGTCCAAGGTCACAACCCAAATTCTTGCACCCCAGTTCCCTGCCCCAGGTCATAACTGCCTCCTTCACCCCAATCACTTACCCCAAGTTCCCTTCTGCACCCAACCTCCATTCCAGACCCCACACCTCCTCCATTAATATGATGGAAGAGTGTGACCTTTGACCACTTTACAAATTCTTGGAGTGGCCCCCCCATCAAAAATTATTGCCCATTCTGATCTAGATGATGCTTGGTCCTAGATGTTCATAAGGGACATGAATGGTAATGAGGAGACAAAGACTGTTTAAAATACCTTTAAAAGACCTTTAACTCCATTCATCTGAAGAAGCGGGTTGTACCCACAAAAGCTCGATACCATCTACATATTTTGTTAGTTTCTAAGATGCTGCAAGACTATTTGTAGATTTTTAAGTTTTTTCCAGTTACAGACTAACTCGGTTACCCCTCTGAAGGTGTTTAAAACATAGTTAACGCAAACCAAGAAAGTATTCCCAACAATATATCACTCTGCACACAAAAATGTAAGAAATAATCATCAGAACAGAGACTAAGATATTAAAACCATAATTCAGTAACAAAACTGACAAAGCTGGTGAAACAGTGGCACCATTAATATGTACTGGGAACTGTTATGTGAATTTAAATAAACTCTGTAGCTGAATAAAATTGCTTGTCCTTGCATCTTATTTTTCAGTCCTTTGCAACATGGGGGAACATTTAATACAAGAACAAAGAACCACAATGCATAAAAGGTGACCTTGATCTAGACTGGCAAATTCCCAGGTGTTATAGGGGCTTTTAAAAATAAAAACCCCTGAGTTTCCTTTAATTAAGCACTACTTTCTTCCTACTCTAGATCAATCAAATATAAAAAAAATCCTCTAAGAATTTGTATATATCAACAATAGCTCCTGGCCTAGTAGTAACCCAGTTTTACAATTTGTTAGACTCAGGCCTTAACTCCACTTAGTGGGAGATTGACACTGTGGAGATCGATCTTCTGAGGTTCAATTTAATGGTCTAATAAGAACTCGCTAAATCAACTGCTGATCGTGCCCTTGTCAATTCCAATACTCCACCTGGTCACAAGGAGTAAGGGAAGTTTCTCCGCTGACCTCCCACACTGGGGACATTGTGGAAATTCGAATTCAGATACGTTAACTCCAGCTACACTATTCATGTAGCTAGAGTGCATATCTTAGTTCGACTTAGGCTGTGTCTACACTCGGGGACAAAGGCCCTGATCCTTCAAGAGCTCTGTGCAGTCACCCCATGTGGAACTAACTCATTGTGTGACTGAGAACTAAGGTTGTTTTCACCTGTATTTTTTGTGTGTTCATTGTTAGTCATGGAAAAGTCTAAAACTTAGACTATAACTCCTTGCAAGATCATTCATGAAGATTCAGAAGATTCTTGCCAACTAGCTGCTAAGCTCTATCAGGAGAGATCTATGAACTCTAGGATGTTAATATTTAAAACAAAATTGGAGGACTGGATGATGAATGTCAGTTTTAGGGCTTATTGTAGCTTCTGTTATTGTAATGTGTGCATAGGCTTATGAGATATGGTAATGGAGTATGGAATCTTTCCCCTTTAGGTTGCCAGTTCAAATCCATGTCAGAGCTGTAGTAACTTAAAGCTACTACCACTTACTAATACTGGTTCACTTGGAGAAATGAAATGAATTGGTGACTGGTGTCCAGTCCTTTCCATAACTGATTAGTCCAAGCTATAATTTTGAACATTTTAAGGTGACATTGGACACCCACAGGGCCTATGTCCAGCAATTTCAGTGAAGAATCTCCTTTTATATTCTTTCCAACCAAATCCTGTCCATTCCTTTCCATCAGGCATACTGAAAGGTTCATATCACAGAAACCATCACTAGCTATCCCTCCCTCCCATTCTGCAGAGAGGCCAAGGACTGAATGAGCCATGGAGACTGAACTTCCGTTTCATCCCAAGAGGGTCATGAGTCATGTAAGAGTTGAAGCATAATGGATGGCAGGAAGCAAAGCTTGCACAGCTACAGCCTAATCTGGTGAAAGATGCAAGATTTCCAGGCTCTGTCCTAGGCTGTCAACTTTTCCCAGCACTAAATTTACTTTATTTATTTTCTTTTTAAAAATTATAATCTTCTTTGTAAATATGATTTTTTCTAATTTGGGTGCAACTGGAAATAACTGAGTGTGCCATTTATTTCCAGTGTGTGGAGAATGGCCCCCCTAAATGTCATGATAAGTATGAACAGGAACCTGGAACAGTTTGATTGCTATTTACCTAAATAATATTATCTCATTTTCATTTAAGTTGTCCTGTATTTGTTGGGGATTACCATGTGACTAGGTGACTTGACAGCTGTTTTCAGTACTTCAGCTGCCATCTCTGGCAGTTCTTCACAGCCATTTCTAATGCACATGCTCTGACATTCAGTGCTAGCCTATGCAAGCAGATCATGCCTGTTTCCACTTCATTTTCCAGGCATTTTCACACGGTTACAACAATACAGCCTAAGGGTCACTCCTGCGCACTAAGATGTGTATCTTTAATTACAAAGTGGAAAAAAAAGAACAAAAAATCTGAAAAATCACTGCATGAAGTGCTGCTTTTGGACAGCAGTCCTATTGGCTTTAGATGCCTACTTATTATTTGCATGGTCCTAATATGCTTAATGCAGATATGTACGTTCTATATTAAGGCATCACTGAACCATTTTCCAGTCCCTGACAGAAATAAAGGCCTTTTGTGGACTGGGCGAACTGTGAGTTTATTTAGTCCATATGCCAGCGTATGACAGATAGATCTGACATTTCCATATTTACATTTAATTATGTCATGTATAATGATTGGTTCTTGAGATGTGTGGATGGTGGCAAATGAACTCCTAACTTACTAGATGTGGAAGGTCCTTAGACTAGAATATGAATATATGAATTATCCTTAGAATAGAATATGTCCCCCTTATCTTCAATTAGACCTCCATCTTCATCTATGATTTCAGGGATCTGGTTGAATTTTTAGCAAATAGTTTGTTCAGTGATCGAAAGGGAAGAAAAGTAAATAATTTGGTTGCTTGTCTGTTTAAAAATTAATTCTCACAGACAATGAATTTGACTATTCAAGCAGCTCTAGTCATCATTTGGACATTCTTATTGTGACAGTTCCTTTGACAGGTACCTTGACTAGCAACTGCTTTTAGGTGGGCTTTCAGGAATCTATGGTTTCTTCATCTAATTCTTCCTCAGTCTCCTCAAAGTTCCACAATGAGATGATCGGGTGAGGAAGGCTGAGCACTGGGTTATCTGGGAGCAGTGAAAAGCAGAGAACACGCTATTTTGCTATTACAAGGAATCTGAGACTAAAGTCAGGAAACACAATTCATATCCCTGCACATAATGAGCAAAAGACTTGCTGTGCTAGAAATGATTTAAGTCAATGCACAATGACGTATTCGCATTACTAGTGGCCATAAACTGTTTACATTTCCAAGCATCTATGCATGGCACCAATGCTGATGCTCATTAAATTATGCAGTGTAGTGGGCATGGCCAAACTGTGGCTCTTCTAGGGTTAAAGTTTGGCTCTTGGAGCCCCGATACCCTCTCCACCCCCATTCTATACTGTGACGGGGCGCCGAGGCCCCGCACTGTTGCAGGGGGGGCAAGCGCCCCATTGACGCGACAGGGGAGCGCGTATGGCCCGTGCGCCAGCTGCTCCCTGGCCGTGGCGCGGACAGCAAGTGCCGCAGCGGCCGCCGGGGGGAGGGCAAACAGAGCGCCCAGCTGGCCGGCGCCTGGTGCGGGCCGTGCGCCGGCTGCCTCCGAGCCATGGCCCCGGGGGGAGTGTGGCATCGGCCGCCGAAAGGGGGAGGGGCCGCACGCCCAGCTGACAAGCACCAGGGGCGGGGCATACGTCGGCGTCCGGGGCGCGGTCCGAGGCGGGGATTTTAAAACCCGCCAGGCAGAAGACCTGGGGAGGAGAACTCCAGAGGAGGAAACCGACCAGAGGAGAACTCTGGGGGAGGAAACCGACCAGAGGGGAAGCACCTGAGGAGGAAACAGACTGGAGGAGAAACAGATAGAGGAGGAAGGAAGTAGTCCAGGGCAGGGCGGTGAGTCAAGCCCGTGGGCTGGCGTGTTTTGGGGCACGATCCCATCAGCCGGACCAGAATTGCCGGGCAGTTCAAGTCCTTAGGGCCCTGGGCTGGGGCCCGTGAGTGAGGGCGGGCCCGGGTCCCCCTTCCTCCTCCGTCGCCAGGGGAGCCCCAATTTGATGGTCAGACCCACTACTAAGGAGCCTCGGCCAGAAGGGGGCCGACTGAGTGGATTTTCAGGAGACCAGACGTCCCGGGACTAGACAGGGGAAGGGGTGGACAGAGGACCTCGGACCCACAGCCCGCCCCCCCTGTCTGGGGCCCGGTCACATATACCTACCAGACTTTGCCAGGGGGTGGAAGAGGTTATGATCTCTGCCTTTGAGCAGGGTGGTGATATAGAAGTTTCTGTGCAGCAAGCAAGGGGGTCTTGGGGTTTCAGCCCCACAAGGCATGCCTGCCAGGGGTCAGGGCTTCAGCAGGAACCCCAGCAGGCGCCTCCTGCAGGGTTGAAACCCAAAGCCCTGGAAGGCATGCCTTGGCCCTGCAGATTATTGTGTGTGACTTGGAGAATCAGTAAGTTTGGCCACTCCGCAATATAGGGTCATATGCATCTGCCTATATTATGAGAAAGTAGGCAAACTGCAGAGCAAACTAATGGGAGTATTGCGTTATAATACAATACAGTGCTCAGTGTCAAACCTCAGGAACATACTAAACTGCTCAAGATAAGAACAAAGCAGACTGTGAAGAGCTTCAAAAGGATCTCACAAAATGACGTGATTAGGCAACAAAATGCCAAATGAATTTTAATGTTGATAAATGCAAAGTAACGCACGTTGGAAAAAATAATCCCAACTATACATGCAAAATGATGGGGGCTAATTTAACTACAACTACTCAAGAGAGAGATCTTGGAGTCATTGTGGATAGCTCTATGAAAACATCCACTCAGGATAGGTCTAGACTACAAGCCTCTTTCAAAAGAAACTTTTGAAAAAGCCTCTTTCGAAAGAGAGCATCTAGACTACAGCCAGTACTTTTGAAAAAGCGAGCCGCTTTTTCGAAAGAGAACACCCAGACAGTCTGGATGTTCTCTTTCGAAAAAGCACAGTTTGTGTTCAATAGCACCTTTTTTCAAAAGAGCACTTTCGAAAAAAGGCGTTATTCCTCGTAAAATGCGGTTTTCTGAGATCGAAAAAACTGCCACGTTCTTTCGATTTACTTTCGAAAGAATGCGGCGGTAGTCTAGGCCACTTTTTTTGAAAAAACCTTGTAGTCTAGACACACCCTCAGTGTGCAGTGGCAGCCAAAAAACCAAACAGCATGTTAGGAATCATTTAAAAAGGGATAGAGAATAAGACAGAGAATATCTCATTGCCTCTATATAAATCCATGGTATGCTCACCTCTTGAATATTGCATACAGATGTGGTCGCCTCATTTCAACAAAGATATATTGCCATTGGAAAAGGTTCAGAAAAGTGTAACAAAAATGATTAGGGGTTTGGAACAGGTGCCATGTGAAAAGAGATGAAAAAAACTGGGACTTTTCAGCTTAGAAAAGAGGAGACTAAGGAGGGATATGATAGAGGTCTATAAAATCATGACAGGTATGGAGAACGTGAATAAGGAAGTTGTTTATTGGTTCTCATAACATGAGAACTAGAGGTCACCAAATGAAATTAATAGGTAGCAGGTTTAAAACAAAAAAAGGAAGTTTTTCTTCACACAGTGCACACTCAACTTGTGGAACTCCTTGCTAGAGGATGCTGTGAAGAGCAGGACTTTAACAGGGTTTAAAAAAAGAACTAGATAAATTTATGGAGGTTAGGTCCATCAATGGCTATTAGTCAGGATGGGTAGGAATGGTGTCCCTAGCCTCTGTTTGTCAGGGGATGACAGGTGAGGAATCACTTGGGCTATGTCTACACTGAAATGCTATTTCGGGATACCAGAGTATCCCAAAATAGCTATCCTGTGTCTTCACAGCAAGCCCATTTTTTCAAGCTCACTATTCTGACGTTCCCGTAAACCTCATTCTACAAGGAGTAAGGGATGTTTCAGAATAGTACTTTATTTCAAAATGTGGTGCTGTGTAGACAGCGCCAAATGACAAAATAAGCTATTTTGAAATAGCATCAAAATAAGATATTAAATTTGCATAGCTTATTTCAAGCTGTGGTGCAGTGTAGACACGCCTCCCCCCCTCAATGATTACCTGTTCTGTTCATTCCCTCTAGGGCATCTGAGATTGGCCACTGTCAGAAGACAGGATATTGGGCTAGATGGACTTTTGGTCTGACCCAGTATGACCGTTCTTATGTTCTTAAGATGCATGTGTCCCATCCCCACCTTTACAAGGGTAGAAGACTGAATATCTGCAAATAGAATGTCCACAATTTAAAAAGCACCTGATTTCTATGAGCACTTCATTGTGCAGGATCAACTCCTATCAGACTAGTAAACTCCATACATATATGCACAGGTTTTAGATGAATATTCGTGCTAGTGCTTGTGGATTTGAGAGCCTCTTTTGATGCTGTGCTGACCAGGCAATCCTATTATAATATCTATATCTTTCTGCTGAAGTTTTCAACTTCTTCACATCTTACCTGGATAGTAGACAGCAGTGAGTTTCTTTTAATGAAGGCACTTTATTCAAACCTCTGCACTTAGTTGCAGATAGTTCTCCATGGCTAAGGAAGAGCTTGCACAGGCTAGCACTAAATGTCAGAGTATGACATGAGATGGCTATGAAGGTCAGAATTGCTATAGATAGCAATTGAGCACCTGTAGACAGCTGTTACCATCAGCCAATTAGCATGGAAATCCCTGACAAACACAGCACAACTTAAATGAAGTTGGTGCTACATAAATAGAAATAGTAATAGGTACACTATACAAATAATTCTCTTTGTTGGTGTTTCCTAAACCGGTTAGTTTATCATTGTAGTGTCCCATTTGGTGCCTGTGAACAACATAATTCTTTAAACTATTTGTTTCTAAAGTATTTGAAGGTGCTAATGGATGGCCCAACACAGTTGCTTCAGAGAATATTATGATTTAATAACACTAATGTCTTGGTGTTCTTTGCTTCATGGAGCCCTAAAAAGTGCTGTGAGAGAAGCACGAATAGGCTTTTATTGTATGTAGCCCATTTCTTTATAGGTTATGATACATTTTAAACATGGTTGTTGAATGTCTTAATAGAGTAAACACTTTCTGATTTCTCCTTCCATTAAGACAGCAATATTCTGTTACCATGGGGCTGCATAAGCAGCTGTACTTGATCCATGTATGCATTTCTCAGTTAACATTGTAGATAGAATTATCTGGGCTCTCATGGGGCATGTCTATACTAGGAAATTATTTTGAAATAACTTATTTTAAAATAACTCCTGAAATAACTAGTTTGAAATAGGGTGTCCACACTACAGGGAAGCCTTGAAATTAATCCGAGGCAGGCTCTGTTATTGTGGATGCGCTACCTCGACTTAAAGCCCCAGGAAGCACTGGGGAGTAATTATTTTGAATGACTTTGGGGAGTAATTTTGAAATAGCTGCAGTGGAGCATCCACACTACTGCTATTTCAAAATAACTATTTTGAAATAAGCATTATTCCTTACAGTAAGCAGGAGTTATTATTTTGAAATAACCAGCCTGTTATTTCGAAATAAGTCCCTAGTGTAGACCAGGGCTCAATGAGATTTATTACCCTATGGTGGAATTGTACTTTAATTCTTCAAGTACTATGGATAGGGGACTTCAGTTTCCAGGGCTGTCAGTCCAGCCCCACTTATCAGTTCTAAAACTGATGGGTTTCAGAGGGGTTGGTCTGTTTCAGCAAAAACAACAAGGAGTGTGGTGGCCCTTTAAAGACTAACAAATTTATTAGGGAATAAGCTGTCCATAAGCTGAAAATCATATGAAAATTTGACAATATCAAAAGAAGTTTAAATAGAAACATGGAATGAATCTCACATAACAATAGGTACCGTAAATTAGCATATATAACCCGCGGGTTATACACATTTTTACAAACCCCGCCCCCTCCTGCCCCTCCCCCACGGGGTATACATGTCTGTGGGGTATACACGCTTATTTTTACTCACAGGGCCTGGGGGCTCTCCATTCCCCCGCCTGGAGGAGTTTGGGTTGTGCCTTGCTGCGGCTGCACGGGGCCTGGGGGTGAGTGCGGCTCTCCTCCCACAGGCCGGCCAGTGCGCCTGCGCTGTGCTCTCTGCTCCCCTGCCCGGAGGAGGGTGGGTTGTGCCTGGCTGCGGTTGTGTGGGACCTGGGCGTGAGTGCGGTGAATGTGGTGAATGGATGAATGCAGGACCCACAGGCTATACACATCTGCGGGTAATCTAAGGGTTCTTTTACACAAAAAAGAAAAACCGCGGGTTATACACGGATGCGGGTTATATTCGCTAAACTACGGTAATTTCCCTTTCAGGTAATCTCACGTCATCACTCTTGGAGGTGAGCCACATCCACTCTGTTTTAATAAGCACTGATGTCACACCCCCAGCTCTGTAACCCTTCATTTTTTCTTTAAGCATCTGAAGAAGTGAGTTCAATCTCATGAAAGCTTATGCCCTAATAAATTTGTTAGTCTTTACAGTACCACCATGCTTCTTCTAGTTCTAAAATTGTTACATGTTTTTTAAATCTCATCATAAGACATTGTTGATTTGTTTAGCTTTTAAAATGAACAGTCCTCCCCTTCCTGTAAAAGGACTTTGGAATGACTTTGCTTGTAAAAAGATCAACAAAACTATAAAGTTATTTGTGACTCAACTGGGCTCTGTTAATCAGAGAGGAAAAGCTGGTGATGGCCTCAATCTCCATCTCTGACTCTTATGTCTTTGCCATAACTAAGATGAGGTTCCAGAGCACAGGTTCTGGTTGTGATCAATATCACTGGTCAGTGTCACTTGCGTTATTGAACCCTTGTGATCTCTGGTCAGTGATTTAGACTGAAGAATCCATACTGCAGAAATTTGATTCTATTAACATTGTCACTGTAATTGGGTCTTGTAGGGCCAAGGACACTGAGTTAAAATTCCACAAATTTTTTAGAAGACACTAAATAGTTTATAACCACATGAGTATAGACCCTGTAACTTCATAGTGATTACAACAGTAATGGTCAACCTAGGCTAGTGAGTGGATCACACGAGTGGCCCTCCTTCAGCTCACAGGGCTGCAAGATTGTCATAACCATGACAGTCACCCAGGACCGTATAGTTTTGCTAACTGTGTGTCTGTATCTAGAATTTGTGGGGTGTGCCAACTGAACCATAGCAGCGCTTTGGATACCGAGGGAACTACATGGCTCTCACAGCCAATATTGTGGAGAATCAACACACATCTTGCTTCCCGTGCCCTTGTTTTACGTGTGCGTCACTTTAGTAGTACAGGTAGGAGAAAACCTACGTGGATAGAAACCAGCAGAATTTTGGTGTGGGCAATGGTAAACAACATGTCTTGAGGGCCACACACAAAACCTAGATGGGCCACATGTGGCCCCAGGGCCACAGGTTACCCACCACTAGATTACAGACTGTATTGATTGTACCTGATCGTTATGCTGGAATATACCAAGTAACTGTAAGAGCTGTTACAATATTCATTGCAATGTTTACATTTTACAAGCTAGTTTAGGAGTAAATATCCAACCCCCACTCAATGCAGGGTATTCATTTAATTTAGGTACCATACAATTATAGACATTCATTGACTTACAATAAGCTATTTCCTCCTTCCCTCTCCCTCACCCCACCTTCTGTTTTAAAATCTGATTTGTTAGTTTATAATGTGTTTACTTTCTTCATTGTATTCCTTTGTTATATATGGTTATGCCAATTCTCTTTCAGAATATGATCGGAAGAAGTGGGTCTGGCCCATGAAAGCTCATCACCTAATAAACTATCTTGTTAGTCTTCAAAGTGCTACATATTTTTTCCTTTTGTTTTACCAAGATTAGACTAACACGGCTACCTCTCTATTACTATACAATTATAGAGTTAGTGCTATTTTTCTGACTGATGGAAAATGAAGCAATATTGGGCTTCTATTTGGTATTGAACAGAATTTTAGTATTTCTTAGGAAATATTTGCTGATAGTATTGTGCAGTTGCTGTATTAGCAAGTATATCTGGCTCTTGCTTTCTGACTGTGATATTACTGAGCATGCTATCAGAGGTCTGGTGTGCTCTGCAGATACACAGTGCAAGAGAACACATCAGGCTTGAGTGAAAAGTTGAAGATATTATTCAGTTAATGGAATGACAAAAAAGTTTAGGGAACTATTGACTATTGTAGAATCCCATCATCAAACTCAGGCTGTGGTGCCAAGAAATGATAAGACTTTAAAAAATGTTTGCATCAGGGAACAATGTATCTTGCTGAGAATCCTGCATGTCCAGTACATTCAGAATTCCTGCTGAATGGGAGTTTGGATGCATAATGAATGCAGGATGATGCCCTTAATAAGCAGCATTTTGGGGTTTAATAAAAAATATTTTAATCTTTCTTAAATATCTTTCAAAGGGTATCCTGAAACGGGTTGCATCAAAGACAATAGGTAGGACAGAGTCTATGGACTCAATTTTGCTTGCAGATATGCTGATGTAAATGGAAGTGAGCACCTGTGTATCTGTGGGCAGAATGTGTACCCTGTGAGTACAAATAGAGCAGCCATCACATCACAAGATCAGCAATCTCTAGAGATGGAATTGAGTTGCTGGAATGAAAGGATACCCCCTTTCACTGAGCCTAACCTCCCATCATGGCAGACATCGTGGCTCTTTCTTAAACTACCCGGCATAATCCCAAGAATTGATCTCACTCAATAGCTTTCACAAAGAGGACATAAAGATGTTGGACAAGAAACTGGGGTTATCCCCTTTCTCTTTTGGAAAAGTAACTTGGTATCTTTCCTTTTCACCAGGATCACAGGAGTGCAGAACACTGCCGGAGCACAACAGCAGCTTGCGGACCACCTAAAAATGTTGCCAGCAGCTAGCTGCCCTCTCCTTCTATTGACAAGACAAAGAGTAAAACAAAACCAATCAGCTGAAAGTGCTTATTGACAGTGATGCTGTTTAATTGAGGATACAAGTTCAAATGAAAAGGCAGGTTGCATATTTTTACTTTTGATGTAAAAAATGGTATTTCCTGCACAAAAAAGGTGTCACATTCAGGGTCTTGGCAAGCAGTTAATGTGGATTTGGCATGGCAAAGTTTGGGCATCAATTAACTCACTAGCAATCACCAAAGGTGGGCAGAACAGGTCTTGCGTTAACATTTCATCATCAAGATGCCTTTTCTCTTGGGTCTGTTCCCCTGTACTTTTTTACTATCATTCAATGTCTGTATTTTATTGCTCTTTTACACATTAGGAAGTGGCCCGTATATTTATTCTTTCCAGCTGAGTACCAAGCTGCCAGTAAATTGTGAGGAGATGGAGATCACACATTTAAAAGCTGTCCTACAGGCTGCTGTGTGTAGGTTTTACAGGTTTAATATTCCCTGTCTGTGACATAATATTTGACGCATGTGATGTTTTCAGTCAAAGTCATATCAGCGTCCTGCTGCCAGTGTTTTAAAAAGGGACTCCTACAACCATTTCTCCATTTGGCTTTAGGTAAACCATGTCTAATAGAATGTGTGTTGCACAGGGGAGACTGAATGGACTAGGAAATCTATTAGTGTTCAACTTCAGTGTTGTCCTTTTAATAAAAATGCTTTCTCACCACCGCAGCCAAGCACAGAATCAACCACTGTGCAAATAGTTACATTATGCTGCATTTTATTCCTGAACTACGTGCCATAAATCTTGTTAGTACAGCAGAATGCTCAATGTGTAAGATTTGAAATGGGACAAGGAGGGTGGGGACTCTTTTAGGGCAGCCTGGGGATATCCCTTTGAAGGAAGATTTTGGTGCAGTCCAAACCATTCCCAGTCCATCATGTTTTCTCTTCTAAAGAGCATTGAATCCCCAGATAAGGTTTTTAATGAGTTATCTGGCAGAGTCGCTTTAGTCAGTATGCACAGAAGGGGTGACTCCATCATAGAGCAGGTAAATCATCCCTGCCTTCCCATCAGTTTGGTGATAGAAATTCCAACAAAAGAATTCCCTCTTTTCTGAGTCTGAGAAAAGAAGCACAAACTATTGTTCAGAATTACACCAGTGAAGGGGTCATTCTGCTCTCATTGTATTTAGTAACAAAATGCCAATTAGCAGAAACAAGATTGAAAGCAGCAAACCAAGTACTTCGCAAGCAGGCCCCCATTATCTTCCCTTAACTGAGTTCACAGTATGGAGTTCACTGCTCTGAGGAGGATCATTATTGTCTTCTGTCTTCACTAAAACAGTTAATGGTTTTGCTTTTTGAAGGATGTTTACCTGCATCTTACTTTGATGTTGCCTGATTATTTTTCAGGAAGAACGGCATTGCGCAAGAGGGTTTTTGTTGTGCAAGAAGGGGCAGTGTAGACAGCTCCTTCTGGCGCAAGAGCCTCTTCTGCAAAAATGGTGGCTCATTAGGTATGCAAATGAGGCTGAGATATTCCATGCTTAGCCTCATTTGCATATTTCTTGTGCAAGAAGCCGCGAGTGTAGACATAGCCACACTGTCCTTCCCTTTCATGTCCTGACCCAACATGTACATAGGGGGTTGTTACTACTTTTACTGCTTGCAAAGTGGGTTAGTTTTAGTTTTTGACTGCTCTGTGCATTTCATAAGTTTCATTTCTCTCTCATGCTTAAATTTAATTCTTTGAGTAGTGAGTTCTAAAATGTCTAACCTGTCATGTCTTGAGTAATTATCCCTCTGGCAATTGTGCTCCTGGAGGTGGCTGGCATGTCCTTCAGAAAATCAGAGCAGGGGGGTCACCACATGCTGTTCCTGCCTGCAGCTCCCACTGATTGATAATGGAGAACTGTGGCCAGTGCCTGTGGAGGAGGGGCAGCACAGAGCCACTGCTGTACATGCCAGCTGCTTTCATGAGTGGTGTAGGGCCAGAGCACCAGTAAGCCTGCCTTGGCTCTGTGCTCCATTCCTGGGGGTAGCTGTCTGGTTGCTTGTAGGGTGGATAGGGGGCAAGGGCAGGACTCCAGCCCACAACCCTGCCTTCCTCCTAGGCCACTCAAGAGCTCAACTCACCTCTCTACTTTCAGGGTATCCTTTATCCTCCTTTTCTAATGTAGGAGCTGGCTGCATCCCTAGGCTAGCTGCTGTTAGCTATCTGGCTGCTCCCAGGATGGGCAGGGCTTGAGCCCACCACACTGCACTCCCTCTGTAAATACCATAGCTCCTGGGCTGGGCAACCCCACTACCATGCCTTGAGAAGGTCCTTTATCCTGCACCTTCCTAATGCTGGAGCCAGCTTCATCCCTGGGGCAGTGGGTGCTAGCTACCCTCCCCAGGCAACTGCTATATTCCCCCTTGAGAACCCACACAGCCTCCTTACCTTTGGAGGTTCCCTTATTCTGTGGCGGCTATTCCAATGCTCCCAACATAAGTGGGACTTGAACCCACCACACTGTGCTCCCCAAGCAAATGCCCTACCCCCTAAGCCATTCCAGGACCCACTTTACCATGTGGCCTTCAGGGGGTCCCTTATCCTTCCTTCCTAATGCATCAGCTCCATCCCTGGGGCAACTGGTGTTGGCTGTCAGGCCATTGGCAGGTACTCAAGTCCACCACCCTGTGGTCCAGAGGCTGATGCCCTCTACCTGAGTTCACTGGAGACCCCACTCTACCTCCCTAACTTCAGCAGGTCCCTTATCCTGCTTTCCTAATTCAGGAGCCAGCTCCATCACTGGGGCAGCCTGTGTTGGCTGCCAAGCCACTCCCCAGGTGGGAAGGGGGGGGGATGCACTTGAGCCCCCAACCCTGCACTCCCCAGACAAATGTCCTATCTCCTAAGGTACTCCAGAACCCTCTCTACCTTCAGGACTTCCCCCTCCCACACTCCAAACCCCTTCACCCAAGACCAGAGCCTACACCCCAACCACCTACCCCAGCCTGGTGAAAGTGAACGAGATTCGGGGAGGAAGGGGAATGAAGTGAGCAGGGTGAGGCCTCAGAGAAGAGTGGAGCAGGGGCGGGGCCTCAGAGAAGCGGGGGAAGGAAGCTGGGCAAGGGCATTTGGGTTTGAGGTAGATCTTACATTGCACTTAAATTGAAAAAGTGATCTTGCGGTTAAAAAGGTTGGAGACCACTGTGTTAGTCTGTAACTTTAAAAACAATGACTAGTCTTGTGGCATCTTAGAGACTAAATATATATATATATAGAATCTGTGGGTGAAACCAACTTCATCAGATGAATTGGAGTGGAAATAACAGAAAAAATTATATATCAGAAGAAGTACCTGTCAATTGTAGGACCCATGATAATTAGGCTAGTATTGTCACATCAAAAGCTATGAATGGGAGACATCCAGCCCACTTAATTAGACTCATTAACACGGGTCCTACAATTGACAAGTACTACTTCTGCTGTTACGTATAATCTTGTTTTTTGTTATTTGCAATCTAATTCATCTGATGAAGTGGGTTTATAGTGCTCATCCCTAGATGCCTGTCTCTCCCCCTTCATTGTATAGGAGCCTAGGCACTTAACTGGGGTTTGTGAATAATAGTGTTATTTCTGTGATTTTCTACGTGCCTAGAAGATGCTGTATCACAGGGCTACTCAACATGCGGCCCGTGAACCGCATGCGGCCCACAGCATATTTGTGTGCAGCCCACGGTGCAGTTTGGGTTTATGCAGGGCCCAACACACGGCCCGGCCCGTAGGTGGGAGCCAAAACAAAAAAGTCACTGTAGTGGTCTTCTGTTGATATGTATTTTAGTAGTTAAATTCCTGGACTGTCATTGCTCATTAAAAAAGCTGTCATGTGGGTGGAAATCGGGTAAATATTGAATTTTATTAATATCAGAACTGACCTAAATGGGGCCTGTGAGTGGTGTAGTCTTGCCTTAATCTTTGTATTCATGCCCGTCAGTGTGAAAGAAGCTATTTGCATATAGTTGCATATATATTTGCATGTATATGCGCCAACACTTAAGTTGCAGCCCTCAGCATGTGCTGTGAGTATCATTGTGGCCCCCAGGGCTTCCACAGTTGAGTAGCCCTGCTGTATCACAGTGCCTAAGTAACTTGCCAAAAAGCTGTACAGGGGTCATTAACTGAGCTAGTTTTTAGTTGTAGAACTTTGGACTTCTTAGTTCCTCATTCTGTGTTCTTACCATAGGGCACATCATTCCAGCAAACATTGCTTACCTCTGTAGCTGAGGAACCACAGTGTCGGGGTGCAGGCCGCGGGTGCCCCTCCTACCGTGGGGGGGGAGGGGCCTCCCTCTGGGCTACGCTGCTCTTTTGCGCTGGCGCCCGGGAGGGACGTCTAGGGGGGAACGCGGGAAGCCAATGCTTCGGCCCGCTGGCCCGCCCTCCCTCGGGCGTACCTATTCCTGATCAGGTCCTACGAGTCCACTCACTCGGCTCCGGGGTCACAGTCCACCCCCAAATGCTCCTCCAAGTGTCCCGCAATCCCTGTCAAATGCCCCCCCCTCGGGGGAGGCGGGGCAACACGTCAGTGTCTGGCTGCTACTACAGGGGCAGCTTTGGCCTGTTACGGGCAGCTTCCACCCAATCCAATAGGGGAATAGGGTAGGGGGACCCGGGCCCACCCTCACCTCCGGGTCCCAGCCCAGGGCCCTAGGGTTCGGCAGCGTCGACCCTTTACGGCTGGAGAGGGATTCCAATCCGCAAACTCCCCAGCCACACGGGCTTGTGCCCGCCCTGGGCTGCTTCCTACCCGTCCCTTCCCCTGCTCACTGTGGTGTACCTGGGTCCTCGTCGGCTCCTGCTGGGACGCCTCTGGTTTCTCTGGGCTCCGCCCCTCTGGGGAATTGCTCTGCCGCCAGCTGGTCTTCCCCCGGCCACAGGGGCTGTCGGGTCCCCTCCAGGGGTCTCCCCTCCTGCTCCTCAGCTAGCAGGGGGAGAGGAGTCTCTCCGGCTCCGGGCCCTCCCTCGCCCTTCGGTTTCGAGGGCGCTCTTCCCCCCCCCCCCCCCCCGGCTTGCTGCACCGCCAGCATTTAAAGCGCCCGGCGTCTGGCGCGACCACGCGCTGCAGGGCCGTGGGGGCGGGGCTTGGTGGCTGCGATTCCCCGCCGCGGCCCTGGCCCTGTGGCGGAGCGCCATCGCGCCGTCACACACAGCTTCAAGAGCGTTTGAAATCCAAGACTGGATTCAGATCTAATTTTGCAAACAGTTCCTGTCTTCAAAAAGAGTAAAATCTAGATTTGAATTTTATGGCATGAATCCATTTTTACTTAATATGGATAAGTAAGTAAGCTGTCTACACAGAGGCTACGTCTACACTGCAAGGTTTTTGCACAAAAACAGCTGTTTTTATGCAAAAACCCATGGAGCACCTCAAATGTGCTTTTACACAAGTAAATGAACAGTAAAACAGCAAAAGGGAGGGCTTTTTCTGGCGTAGATAAACCTCCTTTTATGAGGCATAACTCCTTTTTGCACTACAGCTATTGCGCAAAAAGGCAAGTGTGGACTCTCCAGAGGGTTTTCTTGCGCAAGAAACCCCTATGCGAAAAAGTTCAGGTGCTCTGATGGCCATTCTGTGAATGGCCATCAGAGTTTTCTTGCGCAAGAGCGTCCATGCAGTGTGAATGCTCTCTTGTGCAAAAGCACATTGCTTTTGCAATGTGCTTTGAGGTGTGGACGTGCTCTTGCACAAGAATTTTTTGCACAAAAACTCTTGCGCAAAAGGCTTCTTGCGCAAGAAGCATGTAGTGTAGACGCAGCCTTAAAATGCTACTGAGGCACTGGTGTGCTGCTTCAGCATAGACATTGCTGATGTTGATAGGAGAGATTCTCCCATCAGTAGATAATCCATCACCCCAAGAGGCATCTATGTGAGGTTTAGGTCACCTTAATTACACCACTGAGGGGAGTGGATTTCTCACACCCCGGACTAATGTAGTTAAACTGACTTAATTTTCTAGTATAGAGTAAGCCTTATGGTATGTCTTCACTCTAGTAATTCCAGACTCTTACTTGGCTATTGTCCCTAATTCCACTTCTATCCACATCCAAACCTGTCACGTGAGTTAAGTGGTGCTTCCTGCTCAGGCTAGGTGGCCTGCTAGGGGTTGGCAGGGCATGTCAGAGCCAGGACTCTGCTTTCCTTTGGTTGGTAACCCATTCACTTTGCGATGAGAATGCAGGCAACATAAGCAAGAGTGCTGAGAGTCCTCTAAAGCCTTTCCACAATTCCCTCCAGCTCAGGATGCTACGTAGAGCAAACAAATTCTCCCACAATTCAAAAGACTCATACAACTCAGCTTAGCGTAACAGGGTATGTCTACACTGCATTCCTCTTTCGAGAGAGGAATGCAAATGCAGACGAACGAAATTGCAAATGAAGTGCGGATTTGAATTTCCCGCACTTCATTTCCATAATCGCGTCCAGGCGCTATTTTGAAATACCCTATTTCGAAAAAAGAAACGCTGTGTAGAAACGCTTCTTTCGAAATAACTCTTAAACCTCATTTTATAAGGGGTAAGAGTTATTTCAAAAGAAGGGTTTTCTTTCGAAATAACCACGTCTAAACAGCGTTTCTTTTTTCGAAATAGCACCCGGACGCGATTATGCAAATGAAGCACGGGAAATTCAAATCCGCGCTTCATTTGCAATTTCGTCTGTCTGCATTTGCATTCCTCTCTCGAAAGAGGAATGCAGTGTCGACATACCCATACAGATTCCATAATCCCTAGTGATGCACACTGGGGGAGTGTGGCACTAGTGAGGACACAGATACTCACACAAGGTTTGGAATGTGGCTGCTGATGACATCTGGGCTAGGCTAACAAAGGTGCTTAGAATCTGGTGCTAGCCACCCAGTGCCAATTCTGCAGGGTGATATGTCCACACAGTTTTATGCAGCAAGAGCAAAGGGCGAGTTTTGTTGAACATTAATGGAGCTATGAGGTTCTGTTATCTATACATCTAAAAATTGCCATCCTGAAATAGATCAGTAGTCTGGTATTCTTGGACAGTGCTGCTTGAGATAAGCAGTATCACCCCCATGTGCAGAATAAGTCACGCTGGGCAGTAACTATTCACTAAAAAGAAGATGAAGGTCTCCTGACACAAGCTGGAAATCAGTCTGTGCTCTCAATCTTGGGCATCAATACCCCACATAAATTGATCCCAGTTAATAAAGGTCATTATAGTGTTCTTCCAAAGGGGCATTTGCTCTGCTAAAGAAATGGAAACAAACATATATTACAACATTGTCAAGAGCATGAACTGAATCTTCTTTCTATTTATCCATGTGTGTTGTATAACACCAGCCATTGCCTGGGATTTTCTGCTTAGCCATCTGAAAATGCTTAGCTCAGTGTTTCAACCTCTGATTCTTTCAAATACCTGGTTATGGTGTCCACATGCAGGCATGATGCACTACATTAGTCATTTCTTAGGATTTTTCTTTTTTTACTGCTTCACAGTGTCGTGGCCCTTATATTAGCTGAACCTTGTCAAAAAGAGTGTAGTCTCACCCTGGTAAACCCAAAGCACTGCTTTCTTTTTTGAATAATGCACTGGATTTAGACTAGTACTGCAGCATGTGATAATGGAAATATTCCCCAGCTAGTTTCTCTTTAATTGCTGAGTAATTTGAATGTAACTTGGTCATGCATTAAAGAGACATGAAACACAGAGTTTCTGTTCATCACTGTGTCTTAGTTTTATGATGCAGATGTTGGCTTTTTTGTTGGGTTTTTAATTCTGATGACATGAATTTTGTTTTTTTAAGTAAAATCCCTGTCCAAGACCAGCCAATCCTCTCTGGAGATTTCAGTGCCTTTCCCCGTTTAGTAATATGATTGCAGATGCTTCTTAAAAGAGTTTACTAGGATGGCTGAATGTGATGTTGAGACACCAGTTATTATTAATAACTCATGTTCCCATGGATCAGGAATAGGAATTTCAGTTTAATCGCTGCAAGTAGGAGTTATGAGGTTTTATGAGAACAAAAAATATTTGCAATTATGTGAGTGGAGCCTTTGGGAGCAGTTATGTATTCTGATCTAAAATTTACCTTGGAATAATATTGGCTGTATATGCTCTGACGGCAGTTCTTATCTTGTACTACAGGATCCCTAACATCAGGAAGTCATTCACAGCAGTGGTAATTTGTTGGTTTGATTCAGATGTGACCCCAAACTTCAGATGCTCTTTCTGACCATCTCTATTCCCTTGGGGAAAGTCTACACTTGCACCCGAGTTCGAACTAGGGATGCAAATGTAGGCATTCGAAATAGTAAATGAAGCCAGGATTTAAATATCCCGTGCTTCATTAGCATAATCTCGGCCGCGTGCTGTTTTGGAACCCAGCTGATTTGAAAGTGACAGTGTGCTCCGGGCCGTGTTAGTTTGAATGAAACACCTTGGTTCAAACTAACGTTACTCCTCATTTTTTGAGGGAAGTGACTTGTCCAAGGTGACACAGAAAGTCAGTGGTAGAGATGGAAGTGGTAGTCAGATTGCCTAATTCCTAGTCCTGTTATTTGTTCAATAAGGATACATCCACTCAGCAACATTATTTCGAAATAACTTAGTCCATGTCTACGCAGCAGGCAGTTATTTCGAAATAATGTTGAAATACTGTCAAGCTGTAGGACTTCTTACTCTGACTCCTGTAACCCTCATTGTATGAGGAGTAAGGGAAATCAGAGGAAGAGTGCTCTATTTTGAAATAAGTGCTGTGTAGACGCTCCCAATTTCTAAATAAGCTATTTCAAAATAAGTGACACAATTGACATAGCTCTATTTGCATAGCTTATTTCGAGTTAAGCCCTGCGGTGTAGACACACCCTAGATGAGATCATGCTTGCTTTTTTATTTTGCATCCCCCAGATTAAAAAAAACCCTAGTAATTAAGAGTGCTGAGGTAAAGTTAATTAAATCCTATCGTCTATAAGAATATTATATGGGTATTGTCTGAGACGAATCAGTGCCCTAGTTTACAGTATACTACAGCAAAAATCATCTTACAAACATATTATTCATACAAGTTTGTGTAGGGTACTTAAGTTTTCGTTGCTGACACTTAAGAAATACCTTCTCTTTAGGGTCATCCCTGTTCAGAGGCTCACAGCCTTTAGATGGCAGAACATGCTATTAGCAGTAACTGTTTCTATTATATGGAGCCTCTGGTGCTTTCCACCTGCTTCCATCTCCACTCACTCCGATGGACCTGACAGGTTTGGTTGCTTTCCTTTCTTTCTGAGAGTTGTGTCTGGAAGAATGAGCTGGCTGCTAAATCAGACTCGGAATTAGAAGATCTGGGCAGCATTCTGATTCCTGCCCTTGCCTTACTGAGTGACTGTGGCTATATCACTTTACCCCATCTCTCCATCCGTATCTTTACTTTACCTCCTTCCGGAGGGCCATGAGTCTTAATCATAATGGTTTTGAAGTGCTTTGAGAATGATTGGCTCTGGGTCTGAAATTCACTCCCACAAACATTAGGATCACCATGAATTTAAGCAGCATCTTCAGTGCAAAATGCAAATCTTACCTCTTTGAGGAGCCCGGGGCACACTAATGCCACTGAGAAGTAAGATCAGCCCCTGCTGTCTGAAGCAAAAGGGGAGAAATATTCTGTTAAGTGAGCACTTCATAAGATTGGGAGGCACTGAGACAGCACAAAAATGGACACCGTGTGCTCTTCAGATGCAGAGCTCTATGATTTTATTATTAGGTTAGATGAACAGCCACAATTTTGCAGATTTGTATTCCTACATACACACACACAGAGCACTGGAGAGCTAACCTCTGGTAAGCAAAGCACTTAGGGAACAGAGACATCGCTTAGAAGAGATTAAATTCCAACAGAGAAAAACATCATTTATATTTTTTTTACATGAAACACTGTGCTATGTTCCCACAAACCTCAGAATATGAATAAAAATAACATGATGGAGGCAAATAGCTTAGGAAGTTTCAAATAAGGATTAAACAATTACATGAATAAGAGCATCTATACTATAGTGACACTAGGTAAGATAAAAATACATATGCCAGCAAACCTGCTGCTTCAGGGCATGCATAAATCACTAGCTAGGGTAAGGGAGCAATCCCACCAATGCCACCACCTGGGCATATGAATTCATGCCCCAAGATTTTCAGCTATATCAAGTCACTTGGGGTGCTTCAATTTCCAGGGACATGGCCAGACCCACCTCATAGGGTCCTACTTTCAGGATGTGGGTGCTCAGCATTTTCAGAAACTCAACTCCCTTTAAAGATGTTGAAAGTTGGTCACCCAAAATTGATAATCCTTTTCAAAACTCTTGGCCTTGAGGTGTTAAATGGCTTATGAAACAGGATGTATTGCAAACAGGCAGTGACAAGCTGTGCTGAACAAGCTGGGGCAAGTTGTACAGAGAATAGGTTTATTCTTATGTTTTTGAGTCTCACCATGTGCTCACTGCTGTACAGAACGTGGAGTAAACAAAGCACCCATACCAATGAGATTATAACCACAATAGACAATTAGGATTAAATGTGTTGAGTGTTGCACATTTCCCCCCTTAAAATACTGATTTTTATTGGAACAAACCTGCAGTCACTTGGGCACTTTATGGTTCTTACTGTGTGGTATACTGAGGCTACTCAGAACTTTGTGGTGCTGGAAGTTGGATCCTCTGTAACTACAACACAAGTCCTTACCATCTGTAGGTACGTCTACACTGCATGCTTATTTCGGAATAAACAATTTCAGAAGAAGTATTCCGAAACAGCTTACTTCGAAATAGCACGTCTAAACACAAAATGCTCATCAAAATAGTGCTTAGCTATTATGAAATAGAGCGTCTACACTGACTGAATGCTGAATTGCATTTAAGACCACCTGGGACCACTTAAGGCGGGGTGTCAGGACAGCAGTTGCTTCCTGGAGCTGCTGCCTGAGGCTATCTGAGGCTCGTGCTTAAAGGGACCCCCTTGTACAGCCATTTCTCAGGTTCATCGAGGGACAGCAAAGCCTTTGCTCCGACTGCTGTGGTTGCCCTAGCGGACACCTGCCATGGAGCCGGAGTTGCCTCTGGGCAGTCGACAGTCCTCATCTGTCATGCTGCAGTTTCTGCAGGCTGCCTTCTTGGCCCTGTAGGAACACAACCCCCAGCTGATCAAGGAGACCCTCACCATCTCTCTGGGGGCGCAGTTCTTCCAGTTGCACCCCACTGTGCACCACTGCTTCTGGCGACTGGACACCAGTTCCGACTGGTGGAACCGGCTCGTCATGGAGCAGTGGGACGACCAGTAGTGGCTCCAGAATATCAGCATGCAGAAGGAGACCTTTCTGGAGCTGTGTGCATGGCTTGCCCCTGCCCTCACATGACAGGACACACACATGAAACCTGCCATGCCCCTGGAGAAGTGGGTCACCATCTCTGTGTGGAAGCTCATCACGCTGGACAGCTACCAATCTGTTGGCAACCAGTTTGGCATGGGGAATTTGACTGTCAGGGCACTAGTGATGTGCTTTCGGACTATAGTCCCAGGAGGGGGTGAACTGCTGGAATGGGGTACCCTAGGGAAAGGGAGGGCTGGGGATCGGGTGGGTAAAACCCCCCTTCCCCAGGTGGTTTTTTAGTCACACAGGGGATGGGCTACGTAGCGGGTTGCCCCTGGTGTGTGTGTGGGGGGGTGGGTTCAAGGACCTCGCAAGGGTTCTGGCACTCCAGTGGTTCTCTATTTGTCTCCTTTTACAGATAGTGCGGGTCATCAACCTTGGCATCATGGACCCCATCATCGCTGGCTTTGCTGACATGGGTTTCCCCAACTGTGTGTGTGTGTGGGGGGGGGTGCTATTGACAACACCCACAACCCCATCCGGGCCCCTGACCACCAGGCACCTGTCTACATCAACCACAAGGGGTACTTCTCCATGGTCCTGCAAGCCCTCATCGACCACTGCGGTCAGTTCACCAACATCTACATCGGGTGGTCGGGGAAGGTGCACGACACCTGCATGTTCCATAACTCCAGAATCTTCCAGAAGCTGGTAGCCAGCACTTTCTTCCCCGATCGCACCATCAGGGTCAGGGATGTAGACATGCCACTCTGTATTGTGAGGGAAACAACCGATCCTCTGTTACCCTGCCTCATGAAGCCCTATGCCAGACACCTTGACCACTCAAAGGAACGCTTCAGTGCCAGGCTCAGCAGGGCCCACACGGTAGTGGAGGGCGCCTTGGGGTGTCTCAAGGTGCGGTTCAGATGCCGCCTCACCCAGCTGGATGTTGGGGAGTGGAACATCCCACAAGTGGTGGCCGCATGTTGTATGCTCCACAGTATTTGTGAGAGGAAGGGGGAGATGTTCCTCCCAGAGTGAGGGGTAGAGGCTGGCCCGGTTGGCAGGGTATTCGAGCAGCTGCACACAGTTGCCATCTGGGAGGCCCTGAGGGAAAGATTCTCACAAGGATCCCAGTGACACTCTCCCCTGGGTCTCCCCACTAGAAGCCTATGCCTTGCCCCTCTCTTCCCCCCCTTCCCTCCTCTCCTGCAAAGACAAAACAAACCCCACACTTACTGTTTGGAACAAAATGGTGTTTTTATTCAGGGTAGAAGTAGCTGGAGAGGGCCTGGGGAAAAAACCTGGGAGAGGAGAGTGGGGGGAAGGACGGGGGGGATGAGAACTGTCGAGGGGGGAGGAGAGGCTCAGGGCTGGGAGTTGGATTGGCGCCTGGTTGACTTGGTTCCGCAGCCTCATGTGCGGGGACCTCAGCGAACACAGGTGGGAAGGCTAGGGGGAGAAATAGGAGGTGGAGCTGGAACAGAGTGAGGCATGGGAGGTGGGGCCGGGGCTGGCATGGGAAGTGGGGCAGGGCCTGGCATGGGAAGCGGGGCAGGACCAGGAACTGGTGCTGGGGCATGACAGCCGTGCATATGATTCTCCCGAGAGTGGGAGCTGTGCTCCCTTGCTCTGGCATATGCCTGGCAGAGCTCCTTGACTTTCATCTGGACCTGCTCCTGGGTGCAGATGTGGCCCTTTGCGGACCGAATGTTGGCCATGTGTCTATATTTCAGCATTGTGCCTTCTGGTGCAGAGATCCTGGAGTTTTCCTCCTTGCCCCAAATCTCTATGAGGGCCAGGATCTCCGCCCAAGACCAGGACGGTGCATGCCTCTTGCGGCAATGGAAGGCTCCTAAGAGTCATCAGAGTGATCCCTGGGAGCAGTGGAGGGCTCTTGGGGTGCTCATGGGTCACTCATGATGGCCCGATGAGTTGCTCTGGCAGCCACAGTGTGGCTGGAGGCTGTCTGGGCCAGCTTCCTGCCACAAGCCCTTTCCCCATGGCTGCAGCTTTAAGAGATGCAAGGGAAAGGGAACTATAGAGTCCTGATGAGTGTGGACAGAGTGACCAGCAGGGCACCTGTGAGATTTCCTGGAGGCCCCTTATTTTGAAATAACTCCAGCTGCTGTGTCTACACACTCCCAGTTTCAAAATAGCTATTTCAGAATAGACATTATTTCTCATGGAATGTGGTTTACAGAAGTTGGAATAAGCCATCCATTATTTGGAATTTATTTCAAAATAACGGAATAGCTGTGTGGATGCTCATACCAACATAGGACCCATGATACACATTTGAGCATTTCTGATTCAACACAGTAGAGGAAAGTGGTGCATGTATATACATACCACTGCAACTACAATGTTGTTACCACTGTTTGTGAAATTAGCATTACAGTGAGGATAAACTAGAAATGGGCCTTAAGGGGATTAAAGGGGAGAAGATATATCCTCTTTATCTAAATCATCAGCAGAGAGTTTGTCTGTCTCATTCATAGCCCATTGACCAGAATTCCCATGCCACAATCTTTTAATAGAAAAGAAAAATGTCCTTCTCGGCAAGAGAAATAAATAAAAAGATGATTTGTTTGGACAGATCATCTGGAGAAGGGAAATCACTTGTGCTTGTTTATTCAGCAAAAGAACTGAGGAAACAATGAAGAAAAATAACTAATGTTCTCTCAGGAGATGCATCACACTTTTTGACAAAATGCATTTTATACACATTATGCCTCTATTTAGGGGGGGCGGTTGTAGTCAAAACACTGAAATAAATGTTTTCCTCTTGTAATAATCAGTTCTGATATTACTGCCTGATAGGTATGCATATGAGGATTGTGGTTTGGGTATCACTGCTGCAGAACTCATCTGTGGTTAGAACTGAGTAATCACATACGCTCTGTCTCCATAAAATAGAGGCAAACTCTAACCAATTAGCGAACCCCATCACCTCCAACTACAGAGCTATCTCTCACCAGTTACAGGGATACATCTGGCAGATGTTGAAGGAAACTGAGATTTCCAGCAAGATGCTTTTGACTCCCCTTCCCACAGTGATAATTCTTGTGGGTGTGATTCATAGCAGTGCACTGTCAATTGCATTGTAGCTCCCAAGGACATATGTATAAAGAAGATGCAATATTTGTCAATGAGACCATTTACAGGAATGGTCACTAAACCTAACTCCAAAGCAGATCTTGGATTCTGTAGGTAATCTATATTAATATGCTGTGATCAGCCCAAGGGACCTGCAGAAAGGAGGCCTGTATTTTTTAGCAATTGCCACGGTAAATTAATCTACATAAAAACCAGTAGGATAGCTCCCTTGATTCTGAATGACCTCAGTCATTCTGCAAATTAGAGGGAAGAGCTGTCTAATGTATCCATCTGTTTTAGATTTTACTGTGGCATCACACACCATAGTATTTTAGCAAGGATGCATTGCTTTGCCCATCACCGTAATTCATCTCTCTCTTAGGCGGATAGTGACAAGTTTTTAACACCACACAGCAAGGCCATGCAACAGTTTGGGCAGGCAATGAAGCAAAGAGTGCTGTATACCAAAAAGCTGTTTAGGGAGACAGACTGTCAATCATCCTCATTGTTGTTTGGCTCAGATACTGAGGCTTAGATCTCCAACTCTTATTAAAAGTGCTGTGGGATCTTTAATGGGAATCATTGAGGACCTTGGTTTTACATTGCATCCAAAATACAATCTGTAGTCTTGATAGGAACAGACAGATTTGGGGCTCATTAATCCTTTGAAAAGTTGGCAGTTTCCCATGTAGTCCTCTCTGGAGCTTCAGCCCTTTATTCAGCACTTGGCAGGCAAACCGAAGAGGAAACTATTTTCAAGCTTTTTGTTTTAAAATGTATTTGTAAATGATCCCTCAACCCACAGATTGTGTAGCTTATCTGGGGCTCTGCAGGGACCATACTCAGTGCTATGGGACTGGGAGGAAGAGAGGGGCTGGTGCAAAGGGGTGGCTACTCTCTGTAGCACCATTCCCTCTCCTTAACACAGCAGGTAAATGGATGCTAACCCTGTCCGGATCAACTTACCTTGTCTTCCTCCGTTTTGTGAAACCCTAGGGATCAGGAGTCCTGGCTGGCATAGCTGCATCCCCCTGCTGCTTCTGCTCTGCTCAGGAAGAGAATGAAGGAAATTCAGGGGGCCTGATTCTCCACTGCCTCACTCCTGACCTTCTCATTTTGCCACAGCACAGTAGGCGTGCAATGCTCTGACCCAGAATCTACCACTCGCATAGGATGACACAAGCCCCTGTGACTGAAACACTAGGCTCCTCACTTAGGTAATTGAAACATTAAAACAAAAGGCTCTCTCACCATCAGCAGTAACAGACGAATCCAGCAGTTCTCAAACTTCATTGCACTGCGACCACTTTCTGACAACAAAAGTAACTACATGACCCCAGGAAGGGGACTAAAGTCTGAGCTCACCTGAACCTAGCCACCTCTGAGGTGGGGAGCAAAACCCAAGAGATTCAGCCTGGGGCATGGAACCTGTAATCTGAGCCTTGTAACCCAGGGCTTCAGCTTTGGCTCTGGGCAATAGGCTCAGAATTTGGCCTCCGACCTCAGCCAGTCTAATGCCAACCCTGACGATCCCATTAAAATTGAATCAGGACTCACTCCGGGATCTCGAGCCACAGTTTGAGAACCACCGGACTAATCCTTTATGTTCCATTGTTTTCACACTGTGTTGTGTCTTTTTTAATAAGAGAGGCTCCAGAATAGGATGAGGGCACCGAAATACAAGTCTAGATACCTACCTGGGAGATCTGAGCAGTAGAACATTTCCTACATTATCTGGAGGTATTCATATCACCAGTGGATTGGCAATGAAGCCAATGAAACCTTTGATGTGGGAAATATGCTTGTACTGTGCTCAGTGAATGGTGAAGTCTCTTGTTATCAAGGGCCACCAGAAACATGCTTGTGAAGATACATAAAAGAAGTTAACTGGATAATGAATTATATTGGTCCCTGGCTGATTTAGACTTTTATTCAGACATATCAATGCACAGTTTTTCCTGAAGTATAACCTCACCAATTACACTGGTCTACAATTTTTTAGAAGTCGTCTGCTTCAGAGATAAAATCTGCTATTTATTATGTATTTTGATGTGCTGAATTCAAATATGACAATTAAAACAACTGATTGGCTACTGTTTCCAAGATATTTAAGTTTTTGCATTTTACGTCTATGTATATTGTGTAGATAGTAGTTTTAATCATAGATTGTAAACCTAGGTCTTTTCATGTGTTTATGGTTGCTTTACATGATAATATTTCACCTGTCCTGTTTATGTAACACTTTAAAAATCAGCAAAAGGGTTATATAAATAAAATTTATTATGAAACAAAAGGCAAAAAACTATTATGTACATAGTTTAGTCCTATTCAGTGTCTACTCGGCGCTTTTTGGCTTGTCTCTTGTATTCATTAAATGGAGCATCTCTTGTCATTGTCCAGCAATAGTCTGCAAGCATTGATGGGCTCCATTTGCCCTGATAGCTTTTCTCCATTGTTGCAATGTCCTGGTGAAATCGCTCGCTGTGCTCGTTGCTCGCTGCTCTGCAGTTCGGTGGAAAAAAATCTAGATGAGAGTGCAAAAAATGTATCTTTAGTGACATGTGGCAACCAAGGCTTTTGTATGCCTTGAGGAGGTTTTCCACCAACAACCTGTAGTTGTCTGCCTTGTTGTTTCCGAGAAAATTTATTGCCACTAACTGGAAGGCTTTCCATGCCGTCTTTTCCTTGCCACGCAGTGCATGGTCAAATGCATCATCTCGAAGAAGTTCACGAATCTGAGGACCAACAAAGACACCTTCCTTTATCTTAGCTTCACTTAACCTTGGAAATTTTCCACGGAGGTACTTGAAAGCTGCTTGTGTTTTGTCCATGGCCTTGACAAAGTTCTTCATCAGACCCAGCTTGATGTGTAAGGATGGGAACAAAATCTTCCTTGATTCAACAAGTGGTGGATGCTGAACACTTTTCCTCCCAGGCTCCAATGACTGTCGGAGTGGCCAATCTGTCTTGATGTACTGGGAATCTCTTGCATGACTATCCCATTCGCAGAGAAAATAGCAGTACTTTGTGTATCCAGTCTGCAGACCAAGCGAGAGAGCAACAACCTTCAAATCGCCACAAAGCTGCCACTGATGTTGGTCATAGTTTATGCACCTCAAAAGTTGTTTCATGTTGTCATAGGTTTCCTTCATATGGACTGCATGACCACCTGGAATTGATGGCAAAACATTGCCATTATGCAGCAAAACAGCTTTAAGACTTGTCTTCGATGAATCAATGAACAGTCTCCACTCATCTGGATCGTGAACGATGTTGAGGGCTGCCATCACACCATCGATGTTGTTGCAGGCTACAAGATCACCTTCCATGAAGAAGAATGGGACAAGATCCTTTTGACGGTCACGGAACATGGAAACCCTAACATCACCGGCCAGGAGAGTCCACTACTGTAGTCTGGAGCCCAACAGCTCTGCCTTACTCTTGGGTAGTTCCAAATCCCTGACAAGGTCATTCAGTTCACCTTGTGTTATGAGGTGTGGTTCAGAGGAGGAGGATGGGAGAAAATGTGGGTCCTGTGACATTGATGGTTCAGGACCAGAAGTTTCATCCTCTTCCTCTTCCTCTTCTGACTCAAGTGAGAATGATTCTGGTGCATCAGGAACCAGCAGTCCTTCTCCGTGGGGTACTGGGCGTATAGCTGATGGAATGTTTGGATAATGCACAGTCCACTTTTTCTTCTTTGACACACCTTTCCCAACTGGAGGCACTATGCAGAAGTAACAATTGCTGGTATGATCTGTTGGCTCTCTCCAAATCATTGGCACTGCAAAAGGCATAGATTTCCTCTTCCTGTTCAACCACTGGCGAAGATGTGTTGCACAAGTGTTGCAGCATCTGTGTGGGGCCCACCTCTTGTCCTGATCTCCAATTTTGCAGCCAAAATAAAGGTGATAGGCTTTCTTAACCATAGTGGTTATACTGCGCTTTTGTGATGCAAAAGTTACTTCACCACAAACATAGCAGAAGTTATCTGCACTGTTCAAAGAAGTACGAGGCATCTCTGCTCACTTTGGCTAAACAGAAATGTGTCCCTTTGCACAATCAAACACTGACAAATAAGAGAGCACGACACTGTATGATTTCTAGAGCTGATATAGGGCAATTTGTTCAGCAGAATGATGTAAGCTTCGTTATGATTGCATCATCCATGACTTCTAGGAATAACATGATGCAATTCATATAATGTATGACGCAATACCAGCTTCAGATTGCATCATTCATTGTTTTGCCTAAAAAGCAAGTACTGTCCAAACCCAGTCATAGATTTATTCATAGATCCAGTCAAAGATGTATTTTAGTCATTTCTGGTTTAAATTAAGATCCCTTCCCTTTATAACTCACTTATCCTCCGCCATTCCCAAGTCAAGGGTCGTATATACTGACCCAATAGCATATCTTGAAAACTAGAGCCAATCAACAATTTTAAGCATCATTTTCATTCTCAGTGACCCAGAATTAGTAAAGTTTGACTACATTTATTTCAGAAGCGTTTTGGCTGTAGAGCAGTGTTATTCTTCCTTTTGTCCATGGTAGTGATTTAAAAGAGGGTTGTTAGTTATATTTACATATTTATCAGAAAACAAATATTCCTCTTGATAAGGAAGTCCCACGTTCTTAGATTTAATGGCACATATTCTTAAAATGAGTTTCTGAAAGTTCATAAAGTCAGTATTGAAATAACTTTAAATGTATGGTCATGTGCATACCATTGCTCCCTACTGGGTAGAATCAGAACTGCTGTGTGTCATAGGGTATATCTAGACTGCAGGCTTCTTTCAGAAGAACCTTTTTTCGGAAGAGATCTTCCAAAAAAAGTCTTCTGAAAGAGAGTGTTCACACACAAAAGCTCATCAAAAAAGCGATTTGCTCTTTCGAAAGAGCATCCACACTGAATGGACGCCATCTAGCATTTAAGCTGTGATTACTATGGACGGAGTGGCCACCACAGCATCTGTGCTTTTTCCTCTTCTTTTGAAAGAACTTCTTCTTCCCCGTCCACACACACCTTTTTCCAAAAGAGCTCTTTCAGAAAAAGGCTTCTTCCTCGCAGAAAGAGGATTACCAACTCCGGAAAAACCCCTCTGTTCTTTCGATTTACTTTCAGAAGAACGCAATTGCAGTGTGGACGTAACTCAGGTTTTATCAGAAAAATGGCCATTTTTCTGACAAAATTCTGTAGTGTAGATATGCCCATAGACTGAATTCTGCTAACAACTAATGGGGATTCTCCTTTCATTCAGACTGTTAGAGGTCTGTGATCTTAGAGCAGGAGGTTGAGTTTTAGCCCTAAAGATACAATCAAATTCTGAGGCGCCTTGGGGTGCAGTAGTATAATGACCAAACTAGCCACAAATTTGTTTGTGGAATTTAAGATGTTGGCATATGTTAACAAGCAAAGCATCTAGAATGCTCAGTTACTGGTAGTTAGTGTGGAAACCATTTCATATTTAGCTAGAAGCCATTTGTATCACAGAAGCCATTTAAGTTGCCTGCTTCTGCACGTACGGTAGAAAGTGAACTGACCTTCACCGATGTGAGAAAAGCCAGGAGGATGAGCTGTTGGAATGCGTTAATGAACTATTTTGAGCTGAAGCTCCTACTCCCTAATACCTGTTTCTTTCTTTGCTGATAGTAATTTCTCTTTGAAGTTTGCTTTGATTTCTTGCCCTGATGTCAGACTTGTTTGGTTAAGGGTATAAAATACTAGGATTGATTATGTTGAACAGCCTGACTGGGCTCGGTTCTGCCAGGGTCACGTTTGGCTCACTTTGTGCCTTATTGATCAATAAAGCTGTTTGTTAGCCTCCTAAACACATAGAAGTCTATTGCTTTGACATTAGATAAAGCATTCAGCAACCATCTTCATCAGCTCACAGAGATTCAAGTAGCATGACACTGCAAGTTCTGTCTTTGGTATTAAAAACCCAGAGGCTACATCTACACTATAGGCTTCTTTCACAAGAACTGTTTTGTGCAAGAGTTCTTGCACAAAAGGTCTTGCGCAAGAGCGCATCCACACTGCCATGTGCTTTTGTGTAAGAGATGTGCTTTTGCGCAAGAGCGTCCATGGCAGTGTGGAATCTCTCTCTCAAGAAAGCTCTGATGGCCATTTTAGCCATAGGGGTTTCTTGCACAAGAAACTGCTCTTGCCCGTCCACACTGCCTTCTTGCGCAAGAGCTCTTGCACGAGGGCTTATTCCTCGTGGGGAGAGGAATAACTCTTGCGCAAGAAGCCCTCTGTTCCAATGCTTTACTGTAAATTTACTTGCACAAGAACACGTGTGCAGTGTAGACGCTCCGCAAGGTTTTGGCAAGAATGGTTGTTCTTGCGCAAGAAGCCTGCAGTGTAGCTGTAGCCAGTAGGTTTGTAAGGTGGCTACTCTGACATGCTAAGCCCATAAAAATCACCAGGTGAAATTCTCACCAGGAAGGGGTTTGTTGTTTTGTTTTCTTCCTCTGAGCCTTAGTTTCTGCTTTTGGGGCTTGTTAACAAGATTTCTTTTTGGACAGTGTGTTTACTTTGCATAATTTGCCTTCTCCTAGAATTAATATTGAACCAGCAACCCACAGCATGGGGTCCTGAGGGCAGTGCTAGAGAAGGTGCTGTTGTTTGGATGAGTCCAAAAACCAAGCTCTGAATACTCAGTAAAGATCCAATGGGATCTTACACAACAATAGGGGATTCAGTACCCTAGCCACGTTTTAATTGGGGAATATTACACACTGCCTCCCAGCCTTCCCTTTGCACTTTCAGCTGGGGCAGCACATGGCATAGCTCATGGCCTGTGGGGAGGGGAAAGCACAGATGGTTTTCTCCAATTTTACCACCCTTCTAGGGGCAGGCAGGATAGGTATGCCAGCTTAAGGGCTCTGAGTCCTATCCTTTGCTGGCAGTAAAAGCCTGCTATTGCTGGTGCAGTATTTGTTAAAATACAGCCCACTCCAGTCAGCTCTCAGATCCCAATATCTCTCGGGGGCGGGGGGGGGGTAGATGACCCCCCACACCAAGTGGTGCCGGGATCAGATTGCTTTACATTACTAGGAGGCGTCACTGCACAAGGGGAACCCTCAGCTTACTGTTTTAGCCTGCTTTCCCTCTGGCACCAAGGGGATGAACTGGAGCACAGTCAATGATCTGGCTCAGTATTTTTCACATCTTCAAAGACGATGTGATTTCAGCTTCCGACGATAGGGAAGTATTTTAAAACCTCAGCCAATATATTTTGCTGCTGCTGCACTCTGAGGCCATCTATATGTAGTTTATAACACAGGTGCACACAGCATGAGATCTATATTCTATCACTATTTAAAATTCTATTTCCAGTTTAGTATGAAATACCTACCCAAGCTATAATTTCTAGGATACTTTCTCTGCACTTTTAGATGGGATATATATTGCGTAGATTATTGGCTTCCTCTCCTTCTGGAGCTTCTCTTAAAGTCAATAGGAAGCTGCAGATTGGCACGAACCCAGCTGTATGATTGTTTCTCTCTAATCATGGTAGGTATTTACAGAGTGAGCCCCAAGCCCTGAGTATCTAGGCATCTTCCAAATTACAGGAAAGTTACTATCTGAAATAAAACCTCAACATAGGGCCATTGGAAGTGGCTGTGTCCACCCTCTGAACTGCACAGGCAACCATTTATTTAATGGCTGCACCACACGGTCATATTGTTGATATACAAAGTCATTATCTAGAGCCAAGTTACTTGCAGGACTATCCCCCTGTGTCACACCAATATAATGGAGAACATTTGGGTTATACATGTAGTTGGGGCCAAGGCTTCATGAGGAAGTCCATCAGAAGCTTTTTCTTAGAGCCCTGCAAATCTGCAGGTACCTGCTTTATATCCACAGGTATCTGCATTTGCGGATGCCAATTTTGGATCTGCGCAAGGCTCAGCTGATCAGCAACAGAACAGATAAACTACTTGCTCTTCCTGTTTGCATCCATTTTTTTCAGTGCCACTTTATCACCCACCTTTCTGCAATGATAACCAATGGTTCTTAATGCACTAAGTAGGATGTACCATCTACTTACAAGACCTAAAATTAAAGCTGTCTAACGGGGCTGACAAAAATTAGCTGCTTAACAAACGCAGATTTACTACTGCAAATGAGGCAGAACTGTATTAAGTAAAGTTGGGAATTCTCTAGTGTGTTCTAATAAGGGTGGTCTTATGTACAGGCTTCCTAGTATTTTTTTTATACATAGAAGTGCTAGACTGTCCACCTGGCTACCTGAGCAAATCCTCAGCATTTTAGAAATCCATTCACTGCTCCACCAGAGAGAAAGAAGCTCTCATAAGTGCAGATTCCTCTCAGTGATGTGAGTCTTTTTACAATTTATTCAGTTCTCCCTTCCCCCCCTTGCTTCCCCTCCCCAGGAGAAATTCTTTCCCACTGGAGAACATTGGGGTGAAGAGTTTGGGAGTTTTAGTTCAAACCTGGAGCATCGTCACTGCGTACTAAACTGCAAAACAAATTTGTTAGGATTATTGTATAGAAAATTTTTTAATGCAAGCATGTTTGTTCCTACTAAAATGAACAATATCGTTTTCAAAGCATCACAAAGGAAAGGGCTTCACTCGTAGTGCAGTATTTTCATTTGATAACTTACCTAAATTAAGAGGTAGTAAGAGCTGAATAGAGGACTGAAAGCCAGGAACTACTGAGTTCTAATCAGGACTCTCAGACCCTTTCCCTGGCAACACATTTAAGACCAATTTCGTAAGTGGTTTCTGATTTGGGGTGTTTTCATTTTTGTGTGTCCAGTCTGAGTCACCTAACACCTGACTTTCAGAGGCACTGGACTCCTTACATTTCTGCTGGAATTGTAAGTGCTCAGCATCTCTGAAAATCAAACCTCAAGCTTTTGAAGTTGAACATTCAAAAATGGAGACCCCAAATATTAATGGCCACTTTTGGAAATAATCTCTCTGCCTGACTTCCCATTTAACTGATGGGGATACTGATATTCACAGGGTCATAATTAACAAGTAAGCATTTGCAACCGGATTGCTATCTGAACTCCCACTTTCCATTGCGTGTAGCACAGGAAATAAATGTGATCTCTTTGCATATGTTTATTTTTTAAATGATGACCATGGTGTTTAACAGCAATTGTGACCAAGGACATAGGAGCTGAGTAGCAAGTAAAGAGCAGGCTTGGCAGAGCGCCTCCACTGGCACAAGAGCTATTAATGTTCTCTTGTCAGTGGCACAAAAGCAGCAGCTCGGAGTGCTGTCAGGGCCAGTGACATAACTTACAATCGGGGAGGTATGAATGGTGCTCAAGCAGAGGAGAGAATCTGGCAATGAAGTATCATATAAGCCCTAAGTACATTCGACTCCTCTTACTACACTCTGGTACCGCAGAATAGGTCAGCTGTCTTGCCTTATACACACAAAACATTCCACTGTTAAAAAAAAAATATCATCATCTGTGTCATTCCATTGTCTTTCTTCTAGTGCTCTGCAGTTCTGGTGCATATTCTTCCATGCATTGCTTTCTCATCTCTACCTCTTTTCATTGTTCCAGTTGTGTGGCAGACATGAAAATTATATCTTCAGGTGAAAGATTAATTTTGTAGCCAAGGAATATGAGCGAGCAATGTAGGGAAATTTAAAAACTAAACAAACCAACCTTGTTTCATGTAGTTAATTGAATATTATCTTTGAAATCTTAGGAGAACTGTCTTTATTTTTAATCCACACTTTTTTTTTTTAAATAAAGGAGGCATAACCCTGCCGGCTACCAAAACAAAAACAAAACCTCCCCAGTCCAGCAGGTTCATTTCAGGTCTGAGAGAGGCAAAGAGACTTTGAAGAAAACAACATGAATTTATAAATCTGCCTTTCCTTTATCTTATCTCTGAGCCCTCAGTGTGATAAGATCACAGCAGGGGTACTGCAAAGATTTTGGATTAATTTTCTCAGTGATTAGAGCAGTAGCATATGCAAAGAATCTTAGCCTCTTTCAATGGAAGCTTATCTTACAGGCTCTTTATGTAATAGACAGCTTGGAATCCTGATTAGAAGGCGCTGTTTGAATTAAAGAGATGAGAGGGATGGAAAGAAAAGCTTAAAAGTTGAGCATGGCATCTGGCATAAAGTCCATTGCAAGTGAGAGAGGGGCATGAGCACTGCAGATGTTTTTTTATTGGGGGAAGGGAGGTAGGCCAAATGTAGGGAGAGGAGCAGATACCATATACAAATAGTAACTACAGCCTCTTCCCGACTTATGAAGCGGTTATGGACCAAGCAATTGGTCACAACTCAGTTTGTTTGTAAGTCAGACCCCATAGAGTTACACGTAACCACACTGTTCATAAGCATGGATCATGTTTGTAACTCAGGGTCCACCATTTACAACAGCTTTGGTTGTAACTGCAAATGGTTGTAAGTCATCCCTTTGCAGCTCTGGGACCTGTATATACCTTAACAACATGGCACAGCTCAGTGCTGCAGCACCTCCTGCTGGTCAGTTAGGGAATTAGCTGAATTCAGCCCTGGAGCACCCCCTTTTGGCCAGTGTCTTGCCTGCTTTACCTGTTGGGTCTGTTCTCCACCTCATATCAGGACCCATGTTCCTCCCAGACTGTGGAGCCCTTTCCTCAGGGTACTGCCCTGCTGCAGTGCCCCCACACTCAGGGGCCTCCCTGTCAGGGACCCTCCCAGCCCCTATACCCACCTTGCTTCAGTGAGCCACTGCCAGTCATCATCTAGCCTCTTACCTCAGAGGCAAACAAGAGTCTGTAATAGCCACTCATCATTGGCAAGGGGGTGTGGATCTACTACCTTCTTCCATCCTGATTGCCTCCTTGCAGCCCTAATATCCTCACACCTTGCCTGAGGCCCTGCAGCCTGGGAGTGAGGTCAGGCCAGAGTATCCCAGCTCTACCTGCCTTTCCCCAGCTCTGTATCAGGAAGCTTCTAATTTCCCTAGCAGCCAGGTCTCTCCTGCTCCACAGCTGGCACAAGACTCCCCCCTACCCCAGCCCTCCAGGAGCTCTCATTTATACAGCCCTCAGCTGGGCCCTACTTGGCTGATACCTGCCACAGCTGGGGCACCACAATCTCAGCCCTCTCACAGGGCTGAGTTTAACCCTTGCTAGGCCAGTGTGGGGCAGACACCCCATCACAGGTGTGCATTAGAGACTGAGACCAGCAACACATGAAAGAACAAAAGTAACATCTCCATTAGAGAACATGTAGTGTCCTTGTCTCTTGTGTGCCGACAGGGGTAGTTGTCTTGGGACCCAGCAATTCAAAAAGGCCTGGGGCTCCCAGCCACTGCTGCCATTACTGCAGCAGCAGCAGCTGCTGCTGGAGTCTCGGGCTCTTTACGCTGGTGCTGGCACAGCCCGTGGTGCACTCCAAGCAGTTCTGATGGCTGCCGGGGAGTGGGGGGCGCAGTGAAGCATGCTGCTCCAGGTGGCACTGAAGGCTGGCTGTCCCCAGCCCTGCCCCTTCTGCCTGAGGCCCCACCCCATCCAAGAGCGCAGAGCTATCCCCCCATTTTGCCCAGAGACCTGGCAAGTCTGTTGCCCCCCACCCCCATGACAGTCTGTATTGAACAGATTACAAAACAGCTTGGGGCATGTCTCAACTAGCAGAGTTCTTTGAGGTTAAGAGGGAATGTAACAGGGTGGTCACAGCTGAAAGACTGGGGCTTGCCAACTCTGATTCAGACTGAGCCATGCCGGGGAGAAAGCTGAAGACTTACCCTACAAAGAGGAGCACGAGGTTGCAGTGAAGCTGGGGAAGGCCAAGTAAAGCCTAGAAATACTGGGCCCAGTTCTTATTAAGAGATTCTGAGTGGAAGAAGGGATGGGAGGCTGGACGTCACTGGGCTGAGCTCCAGCCAGGAAAAGCCTCAGAAACTTGGAAATGGGATCTGGCTCTAGGCTGGATATTCCTTGGCTAAAGGGAGAAAGTGACTGACCTGGGGATGGCACCTGGATGTAAGCACTCAATAAATGAGACCTCAGAGGGGAATATTTTAATTGTCTGTGGGTGGTGAGTAATTCAGGGGCTTTGCAGAAGAGAGAAATGGGTAGAAGGGCACCACACAGTGAACTCTGGTCATGAGGGCTTGCTAAGCAAGAGTTCACCTAGTACAGTGCAGAGAGCCCAAGGTGTGACCGTTACATGGCTGCACAGAATCCAAGGCTATTTGTGAAGTTCAGATCTGGAACCAAACTTCTCCAGAATCTGGAATGTATTTGGGTCAGACCCCTGTCTTGTTGGAACAATTATCCACAGAGGATCTCTACCTAGAGGGGTATGTCCCTGAGATGAATATTGGATTCTGGTGCTCCCTCACTCAGAGACGCAAATTGTGTAGCTTATTTCGAGTTAATTTCAAAATAGCTTATTTTGTAATTTGGTGCTGTCTACACAGTGCCAAATTTTAAAATAAACCACTATTCTGAAACGTCCCTTAATCCTCGTGGAACGAGGTTTACAGGGACATCAGAACTGCACTGCCAAGACACGGAATAGCTATTTCAGGATCCCGGAAGTACCCCAAAATAGTGCCACAGTGTTAATCTATCAGATGATTTAAAAGAAAACCTTTTGGATTAAGCGCACTTTCAGATCTGCACAACGAAAGAGAGAGTAAGTGCCTCGGGGCGCAGATCATTTTGTTCTGGGTTTGTTCAGAACCTAGCATAAAAGGGTTCCAGTCCATGACTGGGGCTCCTAGGATACATCTACACTACAGAGGAAGATCAAAGCTGCCACTGTTGATCTTCCAGGGTTTGAATTAGCAGGTCTATTTAAGACAGCTAATTTGAAATGAGAGGGGCACTCATTTCACAAGGAGTAACCAGCTTTCACAAGGAATAAGGGGAGTCGAAGGGAGAGTGTTCTTCCTTTGACTTCCTGCAGCGTAGACAGCTCCAAAAGCTGAGTTAAGCTACTTGGACTTCAGGTATGTAATTAATGTAGCTGAAGTTGTGTATCTTAATATCTTAATTAGACTTTGTCCGGTAGTGTAGACATACCCCTAGCGCTTAGAGCAATAGAAATATTAATAAGCATGGACTGCTGCATTTCTGGGCTTTAGCAGATGAATCTGGCAGATAAATCCATTGCTTTCAATTACTTTAAATAGCAACATTTTGATGGTCTCTGACAAAATAAAAACCTGCATCATTAGTTCTGTATACAGCAGCCTCATGCTGAGACACTTCTATTGAGCCAGTGGCGACACAAATAGTTCTGGAGGTAGAGATGGGCATGGAATCTGTCCACCAAAATAATCAGCAAATGAAACTAGTGAGAGAGCCATTGACTTCATCAACTTGGGTTCTGATTCTTATCAGTCCATCCCAGCCTATGAAGTCCCATATGTTTTAGTGGAAATTCACACCATTAGCTCAGCTGGCAGCCTTTCTCCAGACCCCATTTGTACTATAGCTAGAACCTTGTCCACCCTGTCCATTCTCTGAGGCATCATCACAGCCAGCAGACTCCAAGTCCTACCCACAGCAGTAGAGTTCCTGGCCAGGTCAGTCTGTCCATGCCTACTACACTGCACTGCTGTGGTTGTATTAGTGCATTGAAGTCAAAACTGGGCAGCTATCCTATAGCGTTTTGTGGTCAGAAGGCTGGAGGTGTTTTTCACATGGGGCAAACACTTTAACATTTACTTCTGCACAGAAACAGAGGCGGCAAGAATACTGCCTACCCAGTTACAGTGCCATGGTTAGATGATGACCTTAAGCAGAATGAGAATGTGAGAACCTGATACAAACTGACAATTGCGTGACAGCCCTGTTCATGAGCAGCGTTGACCTACGGCACTCCCACTTGGATCAGGTCAACTATAAAAATAACAAGCAGTCCTGTGGCACCTTAGAGACTAATACATTTATTAGGTCATGAGCTTTCATGGGTAAAACCTACTTCATCTGAGGAGCTGGAGTGGAAATTACAGAATCCAGAGTATGTATAACAGCAAAAGAAATTACTCATCAGTTATAGGACCAGTGTTAATGAAGTTAATTCAGTCAGGCTGGATGTGTTTCCTTCCTAGCATATGGTATGCAAGTATGAATATAAAAGGCAGGAAAATTACTTTTGTAGTGCATTAAAGAGTTAAGATATTTATTCAAGCCTAAGTCAATAGTGTTGAACTTGTGAATGAACTCCAGTTCAGATATCTCCCTCTGTATAGGAATGTTGGTTAGGATATGATTGTTTTTTGTTTGACTGACATTCAGAAGCTATCACAAACCATAGTAGCCTTGATACAATTATACCAACATAAAAGTCCCTTTGCTTGTATATTTATTTTGCTCTGGGAACTGGTAAAAGCTACACTGGCAAAAGTCCTTTTGCCAGTATAAGCTGCATCTGCGTAGTAAGCTGGCAAACCTTTTCTAGTGTAGAATAGGCCTTGTTTAGGAGCTATCTGTCATACTATTATAACCCAGTGAGGTGACTTAGTTGCTACACAGTTGAAAGATGTGGTGTAGATAGGACCTAACCAGCATTAAAGAGATGTGGCTAAGTCTGATTTAAACTACAGTTTTAACTATATTGTAACCAGGTCTGCTATATTTCAGAAAGGGCTTTAGGAACCAGGTGCCATGTTGTCTGTGGGCACCAAACTTCAGAGCTCTGGGCCCCTCGAAGGAGTAGGGACTCAGGTGGAGGGGGCAGGGCTGGGGCTAGCCTCCCCCACCCAGCCCTCAGTGCTGCCCAGACTGTGCTGGGCAGGGCTTCAGTGCCAATTTAAAGGACTGTCAGCCGGTGGTCAGGGCAGTGAGTGGTGTGTGAGCTATACACCCGAGACTTTAACTGCTAGGAGTGGGGTCCCTTAGCAGTGGGCAACCTGGAGGAGGTTGACGGGTGCCCCAAAGAGTTTAACGTCCGTGTCTTTACTGCTAGGATCGGGATCCTTTGCAGTGGGCAGCCAACAGGCTGACAGACGCCCCAGAGTTTAACAGGGAGAGCTTTACACCTCAGACTTTGACTGCTAGGACACAAAGTCCCGTCGCAGTGGGCAGCCTGGGGAGGCTGAGAGGTGCCCCAATGGATCTGTCCCCTGGAAGCGACACGATCCAACGCTCAAGCTCTCCCTATATCTGTCCCTTATGACCAGCTGGAGTTCTTTTGTTTGTGTTCGGTTCAGGTACAGCAGCACGGGTTCAAGTCAGAAACTCAAACCACACTTGCTTATTTGTAGGAGAAAGAAAGAAAGAAGAAAGAAAACTTGGTTCAATATATATATTTAAACTTATAAAGTGAATGAGGGCACAATCTTATTTTCTTGTTTACAATAGAAGTGAAACAGGTTGATTAGAGAAACTTATAATAGAGTAATTAAATTAAAGTGTACACATAAGAAACACATTGCAGGTATAATTCTCACCCCTGCGTTCCAGACTTGGCGTGGCCAGCGTCTTTCTCTCAATCCCTCGGGAAGAAGTAGGGCGAGGCTGGGCGTCCCACAGACCTCGGGAGACAACATATACCTGCCAGCAGGTATAGATTGGAGCTCAAATGGGGTGGGCTACTAAACCCCTCTTTATACCCCTTGGGTCACGTAGGCTTCTTCCTGGTCTCAAGTGGCCAATTAGGAAAAATGGCTTTGAATGCCAAGTTTCCCAGGGAAGGGTGCAAAGCATAATTCACACCTGGGAAACTGCAGACAATGGGCACTCTAGTATGTGATGGGCGAAGATTCCTCTCCTGGGACAGTGTAGGCGTGTCAATTACTGGTGCTAGCCATCAGGGCAGCAGGAGGTCCCCTGGTTGTCAGCTAGCCCATTTACTGTCTGGTTTCTGTTTATTAGAGTCAGGGACAAGCAGCACCCCTGCGTTCCCAGGGCATCAAAGGCTGACTGCCTTTCTCTTGCTCTCTGGGGGGGGGGGGGACAAGATGGGGTTCATGTCTGGCTACAAGGACCCAGGGCTCCAGCTGCTGCAGAAGCAACAGTGGTGGCCAGGTGCCCCCAGCACTTTTAAATCTCCAGGCCCTGGGGCAGCTACCTCTTGCTGTCAGTAGCCCTGGTGGGCAGAGACTGTGTATTGTTACAGCTTGGTTCAGAACTGATAAAAGTCTGTAGTGCTGACAAGCTTTCCCATTCTAATGGCCTTTGACCTTTTGCCAGAAAACCTGGTGCTGATGAAAAGTGAATCAAGGCAGCCTTGCCTGAAAAATAAGGGAGATGTCTCATTTCAGCTGTCTGAACCAACTTGATTAAGACAAATTGGTGCAGATGGTACCCCTTTGAAACACTGAATGTAAAAGTGAAAAGAAAGTTGTAGTAGCAGCTGCATTCACCTCTGCTGCTTTACTGTGATTCTGACATTTGAAGAACTGTAGTTGATGAACAAAAGTGAAAACAAGTAAAATGCAAATAACTTAATACCAGAGAGATATCAATAGCTGTTTATAACAAGTGGAATTTATTACCTTATTTATGCTAATAAAAAGGGTGTTCCCTAGTGTTTAGAATATGAATTCAGGACTCTTAGTTTCTGTCCCCAGTTCTGCCACTGATACACTGTTTGGCCTTGGGAGAGTCACTTAATCTAACTTGATAATATTTACCTCCCAGACATGGGGGTTGTAGGGCTTGGAAGCATTGTGAAATCTTTGAATTATAGATGCTACAAGTGAATATCATGATTAATCATGCGATTAAAAATTGTGATTAATCATGCTGTTAAACTATAATAGAATACTATTTAATTATTTTTGATGTTTTCTACATTTTCAAATATACTGATTTATAATATAATACAGAATACAAAATGTACAGTGTTTACTTCATATTTATTTTTATTACAAATACTTGCACTGTAAAAAACAAAAGAAATAATATTTTTCATTTCAAAGCTTATGATACCATTTACATTTTTTGTTAGTCTCTGAGGTGCTACAGAACTATTTGTTTGTTTTTTAATTCAGTTACAGACTAACATGGCTACCCCTCTGAAAGTACTGTATGCATCTGAAATCTTAAAAAACACAAACAACCTGTACCATAATAAGCAGGGCTCGCCGAATCGCAGCGAGCCCCGCTTGCCAGCCGCACTGTCCGGCGATCTGCGCATGCGCAGATTGTTCTATGCATGCGCAGATCGCCCGAACTCAGCTCTTCCAGGTTGCAATCTACTCGCCACGGATGCATTATTTGTCGAGCCCTGGTAATAAGAGCCAGCAGCAAACAGACAATCCACTTTTTTTAAAGTCTCATGATCTTTAAATTGATCTTGTGAGGGGCCTGACTCATATTTTAAAATGCTTGAGAGTAAGCAATACTAAATGATGGCAAATATGTTAGGATAGAAAGAGGCAGAGTATATCCTATAGCCAGCAAAAAAAAACAACCCACAAATGTCTGCCATGTACACAGTTAGGGCCCATCTACACAACGGGGCAAAAGTTGAATTAAGCTATAGGACCTGAGCTACGTCAATTGCGTAGCTTAAGTCAAAATAGCTTAATTCGGCTTTTGGCTCTGTCTACTCAACAGGATGTTGAAGGAAGAATACTGTTTTTCTGACTTCCAACTTCCCTTACTCCTCGTAAAATGAGGGTTACAGGAGTCGGCGTAAGTAATCCTCCAGCTTGACATTATTTTGACATTATTTCAAAATAACTGCTTGTAGTGTAGACACAGACTATGTTATTTCAGAATAACTTCAGTTATTGCAAAGTAAAATGCTGTGTAGATATACCCTGAACAACATGACAAAGTAGGTGCAGTCAAGCTTTCGTTGGTATAATATTGGTGGTCTTCCCTCTTCATCCTCATTTTTTTTTTTAAATCAGATAACTAATTGTGAATAAACTTAAAGTGCTTCATGTCATGTAAACTACTTTCCTGGGACAGCACACAGATTAAGCATAAAGTTACATCCCTTACAGCAAACACTGAAAAACTGGGCCCAGTTTCCCCTTTTCTTATATTGCTGTTCGTCTATTAATTTCAAGGGAAACATTTCTGATTTACACTAGTGCAAATGAGGGGAGACTCAATCCCACTATTTTACTAGAGTGCATTGCTTCCCCCTACTACAAGCCAGGATACTAAGAGATGTGTGCCATTTTTAGTATCTATCTGATGGAATACCCACTACCTAATATAATTGTGACATGCTTTCACATCAAATATAAGTACAAATATTCTGATGGATTTTATGTTTATAGAATGGATTATCTAGCCCCATCTGCTTCCAAAGAAAGTCACAAAAGCCTCTTTATTATGCAGATTTTATGATCGTGACCAACCAGCTGAAGATTAAGTTCTTGTTTTTTTACATATACGATTTTAATCCTTGGCATCTACTCCTACTGACAATGTTTGTGGAGTTATTTTAATGTGGCATCTGGTATAATTACTCTCCCTTTCATTGACCAAAGGAAGTGTTAAACATTTCAGTAGCAGGGATCAACCTATTTTGTCAGCCTCTTCATATCAGCATCCAGCTTTTAACTCCTGCTGTGAAGGATGACTGAAGTTAGGCAGTGCACATCTGAAGATAATTCCTTGTTGAGAATGTAGAGTGAAAATAGATAGGATTTTCCTGTCTACTCTTTAGAAGCTAAATAAAAAGGAAGTAGCATGGTTGAAGTGGAGGTTCTGGCCATATTCCTCCCTCCTCCCCCCCCCCCCCCAGTTATAAAAAAGCTTAGTCATGATGTCTTAAAAGCAATTAATAGATCTCTTTTCATAGGTGTTGCATAACTGGAGCTGCACTAAATCAATACACAATAGGAAGCAACAAATACACAATCACATATTTATTTTTTCCAAGTATCTGTACAGATTCAAAGTGCATTTTACAAAAAGTTTTGACCTAAAAAGCTGCTTTTGTAGCAGCACTTAACTGACAGCTCTTCAGCAACATGTTCAGTCTTAGGCCACATCTCCACTTGGTGCGCTGGAGATTAAACTTCTGGCGTTCAATTTAGCAGGTGAGGGATGGTCTAGATCAGGGCATGCGGCCCATGGCATGTTTGTTTGCAGCCCGCGGTGCAATTTGGGTTTGCAGTGTGGTTTGGGTGGATATGTGTTTTAGTAGATGAATTCCTGGACTGCTGTGAAGCCAAAACAAAAAAGTAGTCAATATAATGATCTTCTGTTGCTATGCGTTTTAGTAGTTAAATTCCTGGACTGTCATTGCTCATTAAAAATGCTGTCCTATGGGTGGAAATCGGGTAAATATTGCATTTTATTAATATCGGAAGAAATGACTTAAATGGGGCCTGCGTGTTGTGTAGCCTTGCCTTAATTTCTGTATTCATGCCCGTCAGTGTGAAAGATGCTATTTGCATATATTTGCATATGTATTTGCATGTATATGCAACCACACCTAAGTTGCAGCCCTCGGCATGTGCTGTGAGTATCATTGTGGTCCCCAGGGCTTCCAAAATTGAGTAGCCCTGGTCTAGATGGTGCTTGGTCCTGCCATAAGTGCAAGGGACTGGACTTGATGACTTCTTGAGGTCCCTTTCAGTTGTATGATTCTATGAACGGCTAACTATATTGTTCAGCCATCATGCATGACACTTAGTGGGAAATTATATTAAGATGTTTGTCCATAGACTGCTCTATTAAGGAAAGATGCTAGAGTTATGATAGCATGATCAGAAATTAATCCATAGTCATTCCATATTTAGTGCTTGCAAGCTGCAAAAGGGATCGATTGGTTGATATCAGAAGCAAGAATTGTACACCTTGAAAGGACCCTATGACGGGAAAAAGTGGAGCCATGCTGAGGCCAATGTTATTGGTTCAGCCACCGAGTTGTATCTGGTGGCTGAACTGGAGCTGGAACTGAAGACCCAAGGGGGAACTGCAACTTCCAGCAGACAGCTGGTGATTAGATTGGTACACGCCCATTTGGCTGCTCTTCATCCCGGGAATTTGAGGCATCTATGACGGCAGATACCAGTGTAGGCCCCAATAAAAATGAAAACCACAAATATGGACCTAACAAGGAGGAGAGGTAAGCATGGACACTGGAAATGGATACTTCAGAATAAGCAGCGAGTGCCATGTAGAATCTACATGTACAGCACAGGTGTTTAGATATGGTCAATAAGCAGCTCTCAATCTTGCAATTCCCATTTTTACAAAGCAAAATGTCACCAGTTTAGGAAATTTGTAAGGAACCAGAGGCCTATGAGCATCTAGCACATTACCAGTCACAATGGCCAGCATTATGATTTCTTCACCTTGGAACGCAGTGGCTCAATGGTGCAGGTGCAAATGGAGCATGTTACCGGATGGATGCTTGGGACTGGTCTGGTGATGGTCACTAGGACACAAGCTTTGGTCCAGTTGGGTCCCTCTGGTAGTGCAACAGTATCTCAGGTTGCAGGTGCCACAGCACAGAGTGGCCTCTGGGCTATCCTAGAACTTCAGGCACCGTAAGTCCCTGTGCCAGAGCTGCGATCTGTCCATCCAGCCATGGCAGTACTCTCCATCCTGCCCAGAGGTGCCCTTCAGAATCAGCAGCAACACCAAGACACACAGTGGCTCCCTCTCTATGGCACAGACTCCTCTGGGCTCCCTGTCTTTTCTCTCCTCCTTCAGAGGGCTCAGACTGGAGACCTCCCTGGCTTAGTCGGCATGCTCTGCATCATCCAGCTGTTTAGGGCATCCCCTAGAAGCTCTGTCTTGGCTGCCTCCCCATTCCATTGGCCACCAGGGTGCCCCTGCAATCAGCCCACTGGGAGGTATGGTTGCCACTCCCTCCTGCTGCCAGTCTGTGAACTGTTTGTACTGTTGGCATGGCCTGGTGTAAAGCCCTGCAGCTCCTCTCAAGAGGTTTTATCCCCTGTCCAGTCACCGGCCTCCAATTCTCTCTCCCCCTCCCTCCCAACAACAAACCAGGCCCCCCTCAATTTGAAACCATTCTCAGCTCCTCTGGCCCTACCTATCCCACTGCTTCCTTTCCCATCCTAAACACTAGCAGGGAAGAGTATCTGGTGCCTGCTGGAGCTGGCATATCTCACACCTGATTAGCCATTGTCATAACAAAGGTGTAATTAGCCGGCATTAAAGAGTATGGGATGCAGCAAGCACAGACTATCCTGGTACCAAAGATCCATTCCCTTAGGGGCCTGCAGATGAGCTGAGGTGTCAGAGGGGGAAGCTGGGGAATGAACAAAAACAATGCACGATGACAAGTGAGAAATTAAATTTCACAAGCAGAGGGAAAGCACATCCACAGCCGACTTCCAGAGGGCTCTTTAGTGTAATTGGTACAAACTGCTGAGGGATGTTTGTATACTACTGTGGAAGATAAGCCACTGTTTGCCTTGTTTAACATGAATAATCAAGTATCTAAGTACTGTATACAGCACAGGATTTTGGTGCAAAAGTGTTGGCAAAATACATCTTGGGAGGCCTATATTTTAAATACTACCCAAGCAGTGCTGTTTTGTGTAAGGTGTGAAGGCTGAAACTTACAAATCTGCCTCACAAAGCAAAACCCATCCATGAATCCAAAAGCACATTCACGATGCCTATTTGAACAAATGCTATATCAGATTTGCATGGGGAAAATGTACTGTGTTGCCAGGACCCTTTTACACACAGGAGTGCCTGATACAGCTTATTCTTTCATTGTAAATAGGCAAAGACTATGTTTTGCTTCTGGAATTGTCTTCAGTAGGAATTCACTCATGTAGCTCTACTAGAGCAAATCCTAGTATAGAGCGTCAATGTAAATCTCTTGTGTTTGGGGACCAGTGTGTGTCCTTACAATTACATGAGCAGGTAAGGCAAAATTCCAAAAGGTATTTATTTAGGCTCCTAACTTAATTGATTGCAATACTAACCCTAAACCCTGATCCTATGATCCTCAACAGTGCTAAAGCCCTGCAAACCTTCAAGGTCCTGAACTTGCAAACACTTAAGCACATGGTCATAGGCGATGTAGGAACTAGGTGGGGCCAAGGTCCTAAGCACCTACATGTTCCCATTGACCTTAGTGAATGCTGTGGTCAGTAATTCTAGAACATTTTTAATAGTGGATATACTGAAAGTCAGCCCCTTCACCTCTGTTCATGTCGTCCCCCGCATCAGTTGGGGCCAGGAGCAGGTCGGTCTCTGGAGAGGGGGGACCTGGACAGGCGTAAGGGTGCTGAGGCTGGGGCCAGCAGCTGGGACTGCTGCATGTGGGGCTGACCGCCAGAATGGCAGGGAGCTGGGATCACTGGGTATGGGGCCTGCAACAGCAGAGCTCTAGATACAGGGCAGTGAGCTGGGACCCCTCATCAGGGGCCAGAAGTGGACTACTGTTTGCAGGGCTGGGATGCCATGTGTGGGGCCAGGAGCAGAGCCTAGGCATGAAGCCAGCAGCCAGGACCCCAGGAGGAGGGCGACAAGCAGAGCTCTACATAAAACCTGAGAGGTGATGCAGCATCCCCTGCACTCCTAGTTCCCACGCCTATGGTTGTGGTGCTTATCACATACGTAAATCAGGCTTATAGTACATAAGGCAACATCTTTCACACCCCTATTGCAACAGCTGGCAGCAGTGTTCACAAATTGCTCCAAGATTCCAGGATGTGAATCTCTTTGCAGATGCAGCATTTGTTAAGGCACATAAAAGCTAGACCCTGTTCTCTTTGAGTTTAAAGGGAGATTTGCCATTAATTGCAGACAATGGACACAAAATAGAGTCCAGTACTGCTCCCACACAAACACAGCACAAAACTATTATAACAGTATAGACCGGCATGCACATTTACGCTGTATTGACAATTTCACTGATTCAATCGAGTCATATTTCCAACCTGCCAAAGACTTCATTCGGCTCCCATCCCCTTTGACAGCCAGTCACCGTTCATGCATCCCTCTTTAATTGGCTCTTCAATAAACATGTGTATGGGAATTCCTCTGCTCAAAATGTTACGCTGAAATCTAAATAGAGATTTCATTTAACAAGAGATGTTTCCAGACACGGCTCAGCACATGGAGATCTGCTTTCTGCCTTGCTGCAGATTAGCTCTGTGAGAGGCAGGCTGACTGATTTGAAAAGGACTCGAGCCTGCAAAGGGCTCAGCACCTCCTAAGAGGTACAGAGCACAGTGTGAAGACTATGGGATAGGAGTGAGCACAGCACCTTGCAGGACTGGGCCCATAAATCACTGGGAAGATGCTATGTATTCCAGCCAGTCACAAGCTATCACATTTGTCTTTAAGCAAATGGCGATTTATTTAGACACAGAACCCAAGCTATATTACACCTAGCTAACTTCCATCTGTATTATCAAAGAAGAAGAATAAACACTAAGGATACGTCTCATCTACATAGCAGAGTTATTTCAAAATAACTTTGCGGGCATCTATATAGCAAGCCCATTATTTTGAAATAATTTTGAAATAATGGGCGGTTTATGTTGGATTCTGTAAACCTCAATCTACAAGGAATAATGCCTATTCCGAAATAGCCGTTTTGGAATAGTGCGTATGTAAACCAGGCGGCTGGAGTTATTTTGAAATAATTGGCCTGCAGCCCTTCCCACAGGTGCCCTGCTGGTCCTTCTGTCCACGCTCATCAAAACTCTGCAGTCCACCTTCCCATGCAGCCCTTAAAGCAGCAGCCATGGGGGAAAGAGCTTGTGGCAGACAGCAGGTCCTGCTTTTCCTCTGCCACACGGCAGCATCCTGCACAGCTGTCACTGTTGCCATGAGCCACCCCTGTGCTCTGTCTGAGCCCTCCACGGCTCCAGCCCAGCAGACAGCAGGATCCCAAGACCCTGCCAGGGGATGTAAGAGGCACGCGCCTTCCTGATCTGGTGTGGAGACTCTGGCCCTCATTGAGGTCTGGGTCGAGGAGGCAAATCTCCAGGATCTCTGCACCAGATGCAGGATTGCTGATGTCTATGGCCAGATGGCCAAGAGCCTGGGCACGAAGGGTCCTGTCCACACCCAGGAGCAGGTGCGGATGAAGGTCAAGGTGCTCCACCAGGGCTATGTCAAGGCCAGGGAGCGCAGCTCCCACTCTGGGGATAAACCCCAACCTGCCCCTATTATTCAGACCTGCACCACATCCTAGGGGGTGGATCAGTCCCTTCCTTCTACCCAGAAGTGGACTCAGGGCTGGAGATGCCTGTCATCGCCCTCCCAGGGGACAGAGACACGGAGGAGGAAGGGGAAGAGGAGGGGCCAGATGAGGCCAGCACCAGCACCACGCTCACCCTGGAGCTGGTACCTCATGCCCTGGATGTCTCCCAGGCATCATCCAAGGACGGGGAAGGTACATCAGTTGAGTGCCATTACTTTCCCTACACACAGAGGTGGGGGGTGGTGAAGGGCTGGAGTGTGCACCTCGCTTGGCCTTGGGACCACACAGCAGCCTGTGCACGTGGTGCGCCAGTCCAAGGCGCACAGCCCCAGGAAGTTGCACCAGAAGGCACTTGTGCTATTGCTCACAGGGTCTCAGGAGGCCTACCATACTCCTGACACCGGGATGGGGTGAGACACCCTCCTACCACAAGGAGGAGGCTAGGGACATGGAGACATGCATGCGCCCACTCAGGAGTGCTGTTCATGGCACATGGGCAAGCCCGCACACTCGGGGCAACACCCACTCCTGGAGACAGCATGGTGAGGTGCAGGAGCATCTGCCGCTCACACACACACCTCCTCCCAAACCCTGCCCGCCTCTCCTCTAACAGGCAGGGATACAAGTCCTCTCCCTGTGGGACGCCTCCACTGCTGGACCTGGTGTGTGCATGGTCCAGAGGGAAGCCCAGCCTCCCTGTGGCTCCCCTCCCACCTGCAGGATCCTGGTCTGGCCAGCACCTTCCCATGCCTGCTTGTCCTCGGGATGTGGCAATAGTGAGGCTCCCCTTGCACATCTGGGCCCCTCCAGAAAGGGCCCACTGTCTAGGCCACAAATGGCCGTGCTCCAAGCACATCACCTTCGTCTGACCCGAGAGCTATTGGTCTCACCTCACAGATGAGGGCAAGGCTTCAGGCAAAGTGTCTCCAGGGATGACTGACCTTCTCTCTGTTCTCCATAGCCAGACCACATGTGGGGGGTGAGGGGAGGTCAACAGCACCCAGGGCAGCCTCCTGACCCCGAGAGACCCACTGGTGCAGGATGAATTCCAGCAGGAGCACATCTCTGCAGTGTGAGCCCTGCAGCACACCTTGGACCAGACACTGGAGGAGGACATCCAGCGGTTGTAAGAGACCTGGCAGGAGATGCTGGATCAAGGCTGCCCCTGTCCTTGCTACTCCCCCTAACCTCGTCCCATGGCGACCAAGGTCCCCGCACCTGAGGTGGTGGGACGACTAGAGCCAGGCGCCACTTCCAGCCTCAGCCCTAAGACTCTCCTCCCACCTTCTCCTCCTTCCCTCTCCGAGGTTCTTTCCCCCAGTCCCTCCCCAGTTATTTCTACCCCAATTGAAAAAGCAAAGTTTATTTTTTCCAAAACAAAAAGTGTGGTTTATTGTCTCTGCAGGGGAAGGGAGGGGAGTGGGAGGAAAGGCACAGAGGGGCAATGCACAGGCCCCTAGTGGCAAGGCCCAGGGGAAAGTGTCTCTGGGGTCCCTGTGAGAAACTCCCTCTCAAGGCCTCCTGGATGCACACAGCCCCCTGATGGGCCTGCTGGATAGCAGCCCTGTGCAGCTGCTGAAAGGCCCTGCCAATCTGGTCAACCTCTGCCCCCCAACGTGGGAGGAATGTCTCCTCCTTCCTTTTACATGGCTGGCCATGGTGATCCGTGAGAGCCTGCAAGACCATCAAAAAGTATCCCTTCCAGTTAATGTATACAGATGCCCGGTGGTCAGGAGCCCAGATGGGGATGTAAGTGCCATCAATAGCCCCTGCCACAGTTGAGGAAGCTCATGTTAGCAAAGCCGGCAATGATGGGATCCACGCCACTGAGGTTGATGACCCTGTGCAGCAGTACGGTGTTGATGGCCCTCACCACCTGTAGAAGGACAGAGGATCACAGGGTTGCCAGAACCCCTGGGAGGTCCCCGAGCCCCCCCGCCTCCACCACACACCCGGAACAACCCCCTACTTACTCCATCTCCCAGCAGGTTTTTGTGAAGGCAGGACTGAAAAACCTCGAGAGGGGGCTTCCATCACCACCACCATCAACCCTCGGTTCCCTAGGGTACTCCTTTCCAGCACTTCACCACCCTCCTGGGACAATAGTCAAGAGCATTATACCTGCATGACCAGGGCCCTGACAGTCGAGTTCCCCACACTGAACTGGTTCCCGATGGATTGGTAGCTGTCTGGTGTGAGGAGCTTCCAGATGGCAATGTTGACCCGCTTCTTGAGAGGGATGGTAGGTCTCATGTGAGTCTCCCATCACCTCAGGGCAGGGGCAAGCCACTCACACAGCTCCAGAAAGGTGTCTTTCCACATGCAGAAATTCTGTGGCCACTGCTGGTTGTCCCACCGTTCTATAACGAGCCAGTCCCACTAGTCGAAACTGGTGTCAGCTGTGCACGGAGGGATCTCTGATGTGCCTGCAGAGAGATGATGAGGTTCTCTGTGATGAACTGGAGGTTGTGTTCCTGCAGGGCCAAGAAGGCAGCCTGCAGAAACTGTTGCAGGAGCTGCAGCACGACACACAAGAGCCATCGAGTGCTTGGTGGCAGTTCTGGCTCATGGCTAGAGCACTGAGGTGTCTGCAAGGGCAACCACAGCATGCAAAGGAATGGGTTTGCTGTTCCTCAAGGAGGTAGGCAAAAGAGAGGAGCCTGAGACACAGCTGTACAGGGAGGTCCCTTTAAGTTCGAGCCTGATCGCCTCAGGCATCAGCTCCAGGAAGCATCTGCTGTCCTGATGCCCTGCCTGAAGTGGCCTTAAATGCGATTCAGCATCCGGTGAGTGTAGACATTATTTCAAAATAAGCTATTCTGGAATATTTCTTCTGAAATAGCTGATTCTGAAATAAGCATGCAGTATAGATGTACCCTAAGAGGCTCTGAGAAGGGGCTCAGGACTTCTCAGGGTTTGTCACAATAAAATAAACATAAAAAAATATAATCAAATTAACCCGCTGCACCTCATATATTGAAGCTGTAAAGTCAAGTGCTTTACAGTTACGAAATGCCTGAATTAAGGTTACATCGTCATGTATTATTTTTTCCCCTGCCTCATTCAATGCACAGGTAAATCCTTAAAACACCTGAGCTCACATATGCTCTGCATAGATATGAACACCCCAGAGCATTTTTATAAATTCAGGGGGCTATTGTAGTGCCCTTGTCTAAATTTTCCTCTCTTCACCCGGTTGTGCAGTGGACTGCACTCTTGTCATCCACCTGACTGCTGCCAGAGGGCCAGCGGCACCATAGATGTGGCGTGGACGGTCCAAAGATCGTATGTGCATATATAATTCATGAACTACTCTGTCCCCCTTCTGGCTGAAAATCTCTGTACAGACAGATTGGGGAACTGGTTGCAAAGAGCTGTATTTAGTAAATGTGAACAGCAGCTTCTGTTCTCTTCTATTCCATTCTAATTCCCTGAAACCAGTCACTCACGACATTCAGCTCCTCACAGGATTAGGCCCATGATAAATACAGGGTACAACCTGAGGCACAATAAGCATAGAAAGAATATTCTCTATTAGCAGTTGTCCTGCTGCAGCAATGAAATGTTTTTGACAAAGTGCCCCGAGAACTTGTGTCTGTAGAGATCTCTCTCACTCCTATTCAAATACTTTGGGAAGTGTTTTTGGTGCCTTTTGGTCACTGAGCACTTTACATTTTGTGAGTGCAGTGACTGAATACATTTTGCCTATGATAAACTATGCATAATTCAATTATAGCACCCTAGTTGCAAAGCTCAGTGAGTAGCTGCATACACACACTGAACCACAGTGCTTCCCATCCCAAGTTGGTTGTGCACCATTAATGTCAATGCTAACCACCAGCAAGGGCCCTCGCTATAACTCACAATCCTGCAAGACTACCATCTTTTCTGAGAAAACTTAAAAAACAACAAATAGTCTAGTTCTAGTAGCACCTTAAAGACTAACACAACATGTAGATGGTATCATGAGCTTTCGTGGGCACAACCCACTTCTTCAGTGAGGAGGTGGAGCAGTGAGTGGCCTAAGCCCCCCTGCCCAGCACCACAGGAAGGGAGGAGTGTGCACGAGGGTAGAGGGCATGCAGGGGCAGCAACACTTCACCCCAGTATGCCTGCAGTAGGCATTCTGGGGGTGGAGAATAGGTGGGGCCAGGCTGGTGGTTTAGGAAGGCAATGCTCTCCCTCGCCTATGATATGTACTGCCTCTGGGTATGTCTACACTACCACCCTACTTCGAACTAGGGTGGTTAATGTAGGCATTCGAAGTTGCAAATGAAGCCCGGGATTTAAATATCCCGGGCTTCATTTGCATCTTGCCGGGCGGGCGCCATTTTTAAATCCCCTTAGGTCGAACTCCGTGCCCGCGGCTACACGCGGCACGGAGTAGGTAGTTCGAATTAGGATCTCTAATTCGAACTACCGTTACTCCTCGTGGATGCACATTTACACATGCAGTGCTGCACAAGAAATGTATTGTGGATGGATAAGATTAGAGGGAACATTCTCCATAGTGGGGCTAGTTCAGAGAGTTTGTTTAATTAATTCATTTAGGTGGGCACAGGCCTGGAAGCCAGGGGAGATGGCGAGACAGAGACTGAACAAGGAGCCTGGGACAAAGATGGCGATGATTGAGTTTGGATGAGAAGCATGAGTTGGAAGAATGAGACAAGGTGTCTGGAGAGGGAGTGGCACTGAGAAGGGAAATGGGAAGATTAAAATTGGATAAGGAGCCTGGTGGGAAGCTGGGCCTGGCTGGAAAAGGAGACTGGCCTTGGGAGCCAAAGTTGAGGAACGACTGGGAGTTGGATGGGTGGCCTGGATGAGAGAGCAGGTCTGGCTGTACAAAGAGACTGGGATGGGAAGAGCCCATTAGGCGAAGACTGGGATTGGCTAGGCAAGGTTTTCACCATGTGTATGTCCCCTGTGTGCTCTATGGGCACTGAAGAGCCAAGCTCTTTAACTAGCCTTGATGTTACTGTATCTAAAAATCAGTTCTGAGCAGTTTCGAATTGCATCAGGGATTCTCTCATTTACAGTTGAGCAACTCAACTGATTGGAGCTACTCCTGATTTACAGTGGTCTAAGCAAGTGGAGAATCGGGCCTTTGGTATTTTGAGGATGAGTCGGGGCCATTGCTTTGGGCAAGGTTGCATCCTTTCACGCAGATGTCAGATTATTAATGACAAGGATGGTGCTTCTGACGTTATTGCTCCAGGAGAGAATGCTGGAAAATAAATAAAAACAAGAGAGAAGGTGGGTGAGGTAATAATGTTTATTGAACCAAATTCTGTTGGTGTGAGACAAGCTTCTGAACCTCGCAGAGCTCTGTTTCATTTCTCAGACCTGACAAAGAGCTTTGTGTCCATGGGTGGTGGGTATTATAGTTAGGAGAAGGCTTTGCCTTCCCAAACTGCCTTACATGGCCCTGCCCATGCTCCTCCAGAGTCCAGTCCCCTCCTGCCTGCTATTCCCATGCCAGGGGCTGGGTGGGGCAGGCAGGCTGGGGGCACTCTGGGTGTGCCACTTATCCAGCATAGGGGCTGGCATCTTGGCTGTGGGAGAGGTCCTGGCTGGGGGAAGCTGGCTTTCCTCTCCAGCACTCTGGGGTGGGGGAATGCTGGAGCCATGCTGCCCAGCTCTCCTCCCCTGCATTCCAGAGCCAGGGAAGGCTGGGATCATGCCTGACAGATCTCCCCTCCATCGCTCTAGGGCCAGGAAAGACTGTGCCGTGCCGCCCAGCTCTCCACTCGGGTGCTCCGGGGCTGGGGAAGGCTGGTGCTGTGCTATCTCCTACCTTGGGGCAGGGGGAGAGAGATCTGGGCATGTCAGGCAGGGACCAGCAGCAGCCTCACTCGGGAGACTGGATTCTGGTGCACATGGAAGGGGCGGAGCTAGGGGCTAGCCTCGCCAAACTGGGGGTTCAGCCATTGCCTATGTCTGTGTAGCTGGAGAACTTGTCTCTCTCACCAACAGAAGTTGGTCCAATAAAAGATATTATCTAATCCACCATGTCTCTCTAATATCTTGGTACCAACACCACTACAACAGTGCAATGAAAACCCAAGAGGCCCATCTGCTGAGAGGACAGGCGGGTTTATACCTCTTTCTGCCGATCATTAGCTGAGGTTGATTAGTGAAGGGGCTTCATCTTAGGAGAAGGAGGGGTGCTGTAGATGGTTATTTTGCAGAGCCTGAGTGCAGCGGTTTTAATGAAGAAACCACAGAAGAAGCAGATAATCACTGCCTTGCTTGATGTAATGTAGAGGAGGAAGGGGCGGCAGCACGTGCTATTCTCTGAAGAAACAGAGCAGAGCATGTTGTCTGATTTGCTTATGTCTTTTTGTCCCCCTTTTCTGCCCCTCCCCTGCAGCACACTGCATAGGATGCCAAGCTATTCTTGTATGGAAAAAAGGAGTCCCTCAGCCAGGTACAGACTTTGTTTATTCTGTAAATGTCTCAGAAGCCAGGTGAAAGTAGATCAGAGCATCAGCAATACACAGTATCTGCCAGTTTGGCTCTTGGATCGGAAGCTGAGTGAGAGGAGGCGGGTAGGGTCATTAGTTTGGGAAAAGGGGACAGCATGGAATTAGGATACAATTTCCTGTTTGTTTTATATCACTATCTTCATCCCTTATTAGAAACCTTCTGGTGGGGTTCAGTGCCGTGTGTTTAGGTGAGCAGCCTCCTGCTGACACCTGGTGGTGTTTCCATCAGTGTAATTGTGAATAATAATGCCAAAGCAGGAATCACATTCAAACACTAAGAACACAGGGCCCCGATGTGGAGTCACTGAGATAACATAGGCTTGTAGCTCTCTGCAGTACACACTGTGTCTTTGTTGTAGCAGCAGGATAAGGAAAGATATTCCCCACCTCTGATCCCGCAGGTAACTCTAGTGGGGAGCATGTGACAGCCCCTTCCCAAGTATCAGCAGGCACAAGTTATCTCTGCAGAGGGACAGAGGAGTAGAAGGAAACAATGAGACTATCGGTCAATGGGCCAGGCTGTGATCATGGTATACCAGTCGCCGCAGACAAATTTTTCATAGGAAGGAAGAAAACGAGGTAGCTTGGCACATATTTACAGAGTGCTCCACCCAATCGTGAGAGAAACCCGGGAAAAAGCACCGATTGCTTAAAAAGTTAACAAGTGGGGAAGGGCCGATTGGAGGCCAGAGCTGACATCTTAATAGTAAAGGAGGTGTTACATAGGGTGAGGACAGGACATGTGCAGATGGTCTGTTTATATTTGGTGTAATACAGAAGGTGGAAGCCAGAGAAGGATGCAGAAAGAGGGGTATCAAGGTCAAAATGAAGGGCTAGGAAAATGATCTTTGCAGTAACATTTCAAATGTATGTGAGTGGGGCAGGAATGCATTTGCCAAAGCCAGAGAAAGGTATACTGCTGTAACTGATATGCGAGATGAGGTGATTCTGAACAAGAGTTTCTCCTAAGAATAATAGGTGGAAGCTCCATCATACGAGACACTGAAAACTAAGTTAAAGGAAGACCTAAAAAAACCAATGTCAGCACCAATCCTGCAGTATTTTCTGGAGAGGTGAGGAAGATTTGGGGAATAAAGTATGCAATATGGTCTCTAAAACTGTATACCTCTAGATCACCAGTTCAGATGGACCCAGAGTTACTTCTCACCAAAGTCAGACCAGCTGAATGAAACTCACTGCTTGACTGCTGAGTTACAGCTTCACCATATGGGTTTAAAACAAAAGCAAAACTCACCACAGAAAAACTATGGGAGCAAAAAAGGCTAAATTCATTCCTGGTACAATTTCATTGACTTCCCCAGAGTGGACATGGAATGATTTTGGCATAAATTGCCTAAAAATTCTAACAAAGCCCACATTATCAAAAAAAATCAGTCAGTTTTGCACAGTTCTAGCCATATAATACTGTGGGAAGGAATAATTCAATGTGACAAGGGATGCCAGCTGGAAATGGTATTAAATTGCAAGCAAAAACATCTAGATTAAAACAGAGCATTTGTGGCTTGGGTGGGGGGAGTGATTTGTATGAAATAAACATTGATCCAAACCATTGCCCTAAGTTCAGCTATCCCATAGTAACCAAATCTTTCTAGATGTTTGGAATAGTTCAGTAATCTTATTTTCACTATTTTTGCTTTCCATGCAATGGGCACAGTAAAAATCCTGACTAGTAACCATTCATAGAGTAACAAAATCTATACAACTGGTTCCAGTTGGGATGGGAAGCAAGTGTGCCCACATTTAGTCAGTCAGTCTCACATTTATCACTTCTGCAAAAGCAGGAGATAGGAGACATTAATCTAGACATTTCAGTTTCATCTCCCTGAATAGAACCAAGAGGTGTGGCCCATTTAGAGAAGAATTCCTCACTTTTGGGTGCTTAATCAAAACCAGCCTGACCTTATACCCTTTTGCAGTTTGGCCATTACTTCTTAAAAGCAATGGTTTAATTTTGCTCTAATGCCAAAAAAAGTCTCTCATTTTCCCCAGCTGGCATCAGAGATAAGAGACTAAATTCCCCAGACATTAAAACACTAAAGAGTTCTGCCATATGTTACTTTGGTCTTGTGCTCAAAGTCTCTCTCTTCTTCTCTCTGACTGATCTCAGATATAATGCAAAATAATATGTGAACAAAAAAAAAAAAAAGAGCAATTTAAACTGCTGTTTGAAGCTCAGTCCCAGTTCTTTTACTACTGTTCTTCCTCTTCTAGCATCTGGGGTATGTATGTCTTCACTTCAGAGTTAACTTGAGCAGTCACCCCAAACCCCTTCCCATCCATGAATAAAAACATGTCATCTGAGTTGGATGGTACTTAAATTCAAATGTGCTGGCCTGGCTCCAGGTAAAAGCTAGAGAGTGAGCCACTTTTGTTTGGATTAGTAATTGTAGCAAGTTCATGGCTCATAGTTGTGGCACCTCCTGCTGGTCACTCCAAGGATTAGCTCAGTGCAACCTCAGAGAGCCCTCTCCTGGTGGTGTTTCACCTGCTGTTATCTATGTCCATTCTCCACTACTCATCCAGACCTGTATCCTACCCAGACCACAGCACTCTTCCCTCAGGGTCCTACCCCACAGAAGTGACCTAGCTCTAGGGTCCTCCCCTCTCAGGGAACCCCAACTGCTTATACCCACCTTGCCTCAGTGACCCACTGCCAGTCATCATCTAGCCCTTGCCTCAGGGGCAGACTGGAGTCTGAAATGGCCACTCATCATTGGCAAGGGGGTGTGGACCTGCTGTCTTTTCATACCTTTGCTGGCCCCCTGCAGTCCTAGTACCTCTCAGGCCCCCATACCAGGCCTGCAGCCTGAGAACTGGGTCAGGGCAGGCCAAAGCTCTCCAGCTCAGTTTGCCTTTTCCCCAGCCTGGCTCTGCTCTGTCTCAGGTACCCTCTGTAGCTTACCAGCAGCCAGGTCCCTCCTGTTTCACAGCAAGAGTCTCTTCTCCACCACTCCAGAAGCCCCTATTTATGTTGCCCCAGCTCAGCTCTAGTTGGCAGCTACCTGCCTCAGTTGCTTGCTCCATAGTCCCAGCCCTCTCTCGGAGCTGGATTTAACCCTTGTTTCACCTGAAGCAGAGTGACCACCTCTCTATAGTAACCCCACCCACTGGTCAATGAGGACTTAGGCTAAATGGCTGAAGTGTTGATTGTCCTCCAATGCCTGCTCACAATGCCTCCTGTGCACCCAGAAAGATAGTTAAATTCTCCCACACTTGCGCTGGGAAAGAAACATAGAGCAGTTCAGCTTACTGTGCTACAACAAATCATGGGATATGTGTGTCACTAGGAAGTCCTAGTGACACACATGGGGCATGCAGCTAACTTGCTGTAAACAATACAGCTCCATGTTTCCACCAGGATAGCTGATGCATAGTAGTTATCCTGCTGTCAAATCCCACCTCACCCCCATATTTTTGCAGTGAAGACACAGCCATAGCCTAATTGATGTAGTTGACAATGACTGCTATAGATAACTATTAGACATAGTTGGCAATTCATGACCCACCTCTCCCTTCTTGTTCTCTTTTAAGGATTTAGTTTAGTGCAAATCCTGCAACCTTTCCTCACCTGCCTCAAATGACAATACAGCTGGCGTAGCCTGGCAGTATGCTGGGAGGAGGAGTAAGATGTTGAGAGCCTGTACAGACGTAAGGCATCCACAGCAGCTGCAGAGATATGCTCTTCCAGAGGCTCCACCAGTTCATCTGTGATAGCATATGCTGAGGGTGTTGTAAATAAGAGAGGGGCAGGGTGTGAAAGATGCATCCTTAATTATGCAGGGTCTTCAGCAAATTCCCTCTGCCCTGCACAGGGGCCTACCAGCCAAAGTTGCATTAGTGTTGTGGCATAGCTTTTTGCAGTTTTTGAGCCTCAGTCCCTCCTGAGCCCTCTCTTATAAAGATGTCTGTTCTCCTCTAAAGATGCGCATATCAGCTTCCATTAGCATCAACAAGGGTTAGGTATATATTAAGGATCCACTAGACTTTAATCTTTCTCTTGGATTAATACAGAACCAGTAAACACCCAAGTCTCATTATTTTACAAATCTTCTGACACAGAAACAAGGCAGCAGAACCCTAGAGTGAATAGGGCAGGCTAGAAAGTGAAACTGATACATCTGCTGCTGCTCACTAAGGAGTTCAGTAAGATCTGCCTTTTCTTAGTCAAAACCTTTCCTGGCAGACTGGGGGTGAACAGCTTCCACTGGCCCTCTGGCAAGGTGTGAGAGAGGGCCCAACTCCACACCCCCAAAAGGGGCAGGGCCTTGGGTGGAAGAGGCAGGGCTGGGGCAGCCAGCCCTAAGTGCCACCTGGACTGTGGCACTGGCCCCTGCCCCCAGCCCTCAATGCCACATGGAGCATGCAAAGTGGTGCTCCCGTGGTATTTAAAAGGCCTGGAGCTCTGGCCACCACTGCTGCCACAGTAGCAAAGGCAGCATCTGGGAGCCCTGGGCACCTTTGAATCGCCAAGCCCTGTGGCAACTGTCCCCTTTCCCTCCCCCACGCCCATCAGTGGGCCATTCTGATCACACTTTTCAACAATTAAAGTGTTCCACTGTTGCCTTCTTCCAGGGGAGCCACTGATTGAGAAACTGGGGGCTACAGCAGCAGCTTGCCAAGAGTCTAGGGCTGTGATCCATATGTTCACAAGCCTCCAAAATAAAAAAATTGAAGACATGCAGCTTTAATAGTTGTTTATATTTTCAGCTGCCTCACTATGAGGAGAGAAATTTCTTGTTAGCAGAGTTCTCTGGCTTTGATAATAAACTACCAACTCAGTCACAGAGCCTTTCCTAGAATCACAGAATACCAGATCTAGACGGGACTTCAAGAGGTCATCAAATCCAGTCTCCTGCACTCCTGGCAGGACCCAGCACCATTTACATCATCCTGACAGAAGTGTGTCTAACCTCTTAAAATTTTTCAATGATGAAGATTCCACAACTTCTTTAGGCAATTTATTCCAGTGCTTAATCACCCTGACAGTTAGGAAGTTTTTCCTAATATCCAACCTAAATCTCCCTTGCTGCAATTTAAGCCTGTTGCTTCTTGTCCTATCCTCAGAGGTAAAGGAGAATAATTTTCTCCCTCCTCCTTGTAACAACCTTTAGGTACTTGAAAACTGTTACCATGTCCCCTCTCAGTCTTCTCTTTTCCAGACTTAACAAATGCAGTTCTTTCAATCTTCCCTCATAGCTCATTTTTTAGACCTTTAATCAATTTTGTTGCTCTTCTCTGGACTTACCCCAATTTGTCCACACCTTTCCTAAAAAGTGGTGCCCAGAATTGGACACAGTACTCCAGTTGAGGCCTAATCAGCAGAGTAGAACAGAATAATTACTTCTAGTGCCTTGCTTACAACAGTCCTGTAAATACATCCCAGAATGATGTTTGCTTTTTTTGCAACAGTGTCATAGTGTTGACTCACATTTAGATTGTGGTCCACTATTGACCCCATTTCCTTTCTGTGGTAATCCTTCCTAGACATTAATTTCCCAAGTGGAGTACTTTGCATTTGTCCTTGCTGAATTTCATCCTGTTTACTTCAGACCATTTCTTCAGCTTGTCATTTTGAATTATAATCCTATCCTTCAAAGCACTTGCAACATCTCCCAGCTTGGTACCACCTGCAAACTTTATAAACATACTCTCTATGCCATTATCTAAATAGTTGATAAAGAGATTGAACAGAACCAGACCCAGAACTGACCCCAGCGGAATCCCTCTTATATGCCTTTCCAGAGTGACTATGAGCTACTGATAACTACTCTCTGAGAATTGTTATCCAACCAAGTAAGTACCCACCTTATAGTAGCCCCATCTACATTGTAATTCCTTAGTTTATTTATAAGAAGGTCATGCAAGATGGTACCCTTTCAAGAGGAACAGTTGGTTTGATTTTTTGTTCTGTGCAAATCATTAAGTTTCCAGGGAACACAGCTCCATATTTATAAAGAAGTGTGCTGGCGATTGTATTTTGAACTTCACAGTTCACATCTACCATGTGGGAACCCCTGATGAATCTGTTCAGGTTTCCTAGAGCAGTGACAAAGGCATGTTTTTACTACTTTTTACTCCCGCTAGCCATTCTGAGCCAGCGTAGCTAAAGTCTACTTGGCTTGTGCATTATCAACAGATGTGTTAACTAAGGCTGAGGCTACGTCTACATTGCCGGATTTTTGCAGCAGAAGACATGCACATCACGCTCTCATTTGCATATCAACTGCCGATCGTTTTTTTGGAAGAGGTTTTGCTGCTAAAAAGCCCCGTATAGACGGGGCCATTTGTCGGAAAAAAATCCTTTTGCGCAAGATCCTGTAAACCTCATTTTTTGAGGAATAAGGGATCTTGCACAAAAGGGGGGTTTTTCTGACAAATGGCCCCATGTACACGAGGCTTTTTAGCAGCAAAACTTCTTCCACAAAAAGGATTGGCAGAAGATATGCAAATGAGAGTGCAATTTGCATATCTTCTGCACACAAAAAATGGCAGTGTAGACATAGCCTTAGTCTATACAAACAAGTTTGGTGGGAATATCTATTGCAGCCGAGGTTAGTTCAAGGGATAGGAAAGCAGGGCAGTAGCCAAAGGAGACAACTTCCAGGGGGAGTCAGAACCCTGTACTGCTTGGGTTTTCCCCGCTTCTGTGGCTGATTTGATTACATGTAATTTTTGTCTGTTTGTTTCTGCTAAATTGCTCAAGTGGTGCAAGAAACAGTATGCTGAAAATGTTTTCTGCCATGGGCAGCAAAATGGCTAGGGTGCCACTCCAAATGTCATCTAGGAATATGAAATAGCTATGCCAGAAAAGCTTGCAGTGTAAATGCAAGTAGCTGACAGAGGAGTCCTTCTGTTGACTTAGCTAAAATTCAGGCCTTCTCTACACTGGCACATTTTGTTGCCAAAAACTGCCTTTTTTTGAAAAGAGAAGACAGGTAGCAGTCAGGTCTTAAGCTTTTTGTATATCAGATGCCCATATTCAATCCTGTACAGTGCTGAACAAATGCTGCTCCTGATGGTCTTTAGTGCAGATATTCCTCATTCTGTGTTCTCTGTTTCACTGCCTTTTGTGAACCTGAGCTAGATCTTTAATTGCCAAAGCCATTCAATTTCCCATCTGCAAAGGAGGCAAGACAAAGTCAGCTTCTTGCCTTTAATTTTCCCAGGCAGAGTATGTTGCCCTTTGACTTAAAGGACATAGTCAAGTCTGCAAGATTTAATTAAAAAATAAAAGATGTAGCAGGGCAATAGAAAAAAATACTTTTTAGCCCACGCGTAAGAGATTTTTAATAACTAAAGATAATAAAATGTTCACAGAGGTGGGGACTAATAAAGTTCATAGGGACTAAAACTGTTTTTTGTTTTGGTCAAACAGTAGGTTTTATAAAAGAGCAATTTATCACATACTTGTTTCATTTAACTTTGCCACATACTTTGGGCACAGAAGAATAGCAAGTACCAGGACTGGCAATAGCAGTTTGTTAAAAAAAATGAACCAAGCAAAGGACAGTTCTGTTCAAAAGGTGATTAAAGCCTCTGCTAAGTGCATCAGACACAGTGCAATATAGGCCAACCTCTTTTTCAGGAATCCAATTTGCAGTAGGAGGAATTTGGCCATTTCAGAAATAAAGCTGAACTGGGAGGCAAAAATAATCCATAAACCCTAAATCCTCTTACCAAGGTGACCAAAAATCATTTGTGACACTGACAATTTTGCTTCCCCTTTTCTTTCTCTGAAGTCCTAGCCATACAAATCAGACTAAAGTCCATTCAGTTTATGTATTAACCAAGCCTTCTCCTTTTTCTGCCCCTTATTTGTAAAATGTGCAACCAGCTGCCCGACCCCATTTCATCTGTACTGTCCAATATCAGGAAGATTTTAGGCACAGGAGAAAATCAGTCCCTTTGTGGGTCTGCATAACTGTTTCAGTATCATCCAATTCTGAGACTTCCACTTGCAGAGAGAACTTGATCTTTTTCATTCCAATTATATTTTTGATAACTTTTGTAATTTTCTGCCAATAAGTCTGTAGTTTGGAGTAATACCAAATGATGACCATGATCCTGCAAAGTGATCCAACTATCCAGATCCCTATGCCTGTCTGTGCAAAATCCCATTTATTTCAGACTGCCCACGATTATCTCTTTACGAATGGAGAGGGGTTTATTCTAAAGGACCCCTCTCCATTCGTGTTTCTCCTGCACTGCTTGTGTAATCTAATGGACCATAGTCTTGCACAGGTACAACTGATTTCACATAATTTAAGTTGAGCTTCCCACAGGCCATAGGTGGACCCCTGCTCTGGTATATTTTATATTATCTCATTCCTTTCTTCCTTTTCCAAATGGAAGTAAAAACCTCTCTTTTATTTCTCTATTATTTTGTTAATTTACACAAACTGGATTTTTACATATTCCACCTATAATCCAATTCCACTGAGAATCCAGGAATGAAATTGTCTCTAAATAAGTAAATCTATTTATTTTTGTGTGGCAAAACAACATAACTAAATTAACAGAAAGGGTAATTTTGAAATTTTTCCAATTTCTTACGTTATGATCTTACGTAAAATATTCTATCCTCAAAGCAGATTCTATACCAATTTGTGCAGCTTTCCAAATTATTTCAACCCTCTGAAGCAAAAAATGTAAATTCAGTAATTAGAGGAAATGGAGTTGCCTTATTTGACATTCCCAATTAGTCAAGTCCATCTCTCCACTCTTGCCTTAATTAAGGGAGTGTTTAAGATCCCAATCCTACCACTGACATAAGTGGGTGGACTGCAGTATCTGGACAGAGACCAATTCCTGGTCAGCCATATGCTGTTAATGGCAGGATCAGGACCTAAGTGTGTATTTCCCAAACTTGGCCGCTGAAGGAGAATAGGAAGATTTAATTTGCACAGTCTCTTGTTCCATCTGAATCCCATAAAATCCTGTTTTCCATTATTCCAAGCCACTTAGTAATAGCTGAGAGTCCAATGCCTGTCTGTTCTGGGGGTAACTATAAAATTTTATTTTTAATTTCAGGGTTATTAAAGGCTTCCAACAATTGATTGTTAGGCTTTCCTAGCTTTACAAAAAAAATCTTGGATAAATGTATTGAGAGCACATAGAAATGGTGAGACATGAGACAGCCAATTCATAGATGTCGTAAATCATCTACCGAGCCAAGCTGCATAGATTTAGTTCAGGCTCTGGGTTCTCCTAGAATTTTATCAGTCAAGAAGATAAGTTAGCTCTGTGAAGTGAATCTAAAACCTCTTGAGTTCTGTTGCATCTTCCCCTGCTATTTAGCTGTGCGATCACGTTGTGTTATTCACTTATCCTTTGTGTGCATCAGTGTTCCTCTCTGTAAAATGGGAATAATATATTATCATCACTTACATTTGAAAGGATGGAGAGAGATTTGAGCAGGGGATTGGATTCCCCAAGAATAATCTAGCAGATCTTAATACATTTAAAAAGCAGAAGTACAGCGGGGGGGACTGGTCACAAGCTGGGAATCAGCTGCTCCAGCTCACACCTGCTCCCCCCCATTGTGCTTCAGCCTTTTAAATGTATTAAGAGGCTGATGGCTCTTAATACATTTAAAAGGCAGAGTTGCAGTGGAGTTAGCTTCCAGGGCTGGAAGCTAACCCTGCTGCAGCTTCCCCCCTTATCGACTAATCCCTACCACTACGCATTTGTACCTATGACAATGGACTCAGCTCAGTCAGTGGGAGGTCCCACTGCCCCCTCGGCTGAACAAAGACTGCCCCTCCAAGATACCTCTTTATATAAAGGTACAAACAAGTTACACATCACTCCTGATGTGGCAACTCATTCTCTGACATTGTCAGGTTACCACCCTGTGATGCTACTTAGACACTACCCATCACCTTGCACCTTGTGGTTCAGTTAGAACATCTCTATCCATCATGCTGCCACTTTAGACCCTTTCTTGAACCTGGGTCTGTATCTGTGGGGAGTGTGGGTACAGATGTCTTTTTTAATGAGCTGGTGGTATCATTCTTTTGGAATGTGCTTTCAATTTACGACAAGTACCAATTACTGTTTTACAGTGGGTACCTAATACCAATTACTGTTCTATACCTGAGCCTATTACTAATTAGTGTTTTACTCTCTCAGCATAGTTCATGCCAAGTTCTGTGAGCAGAAGCCTGCCTCTTGCTCATATCTTAGCTTCACTTTATATCAGCCAAGTTTTGTCTATTGTTAGTTAGGCCTCAGGCCTCAAACCAGGCCTATGCTACATGGGCTTATGTTTCAGGCCCTCATCTTGCTACAACCAGTATTCAGAAAAAATGAACCCAGAGAGTGGGTATGGCACACTTCTCCACAATATTGCAGGCCCTTCTTCCAGAGCCCTCTGTTCAAACTATGCTTCAGCATCTAAAATAAGAAGATACCATGGAAGCAGGCCTGCAGACAGGGTGGGGCAAAGAGGGCAGTTGCCCCTGGGTCCTTTAAATCACTGCCTTAAATTGGTACCACACCATGCACTCTGGTAGTGCGTCTAGTCAGCGGCACTATTTTGAGATACTTTTGGTGTCTTGGCAGCGCGCCCGTTATTTTGAAATAGATTTAGAAATAATGGGCATGCTATTCTGACATCCCTGTAAACCTCGTTCCACGAGGATTTAGGGATGTTTCAGAATATCTCTATTTCGAAACTAACTCGAAATAAGCTGCACAATTTGCATAGCTCAAATTGCATAGCTTATTTCGAGCTAAGGGTGCAAGTGTAGATGCACCCAGCGTGGCTCTGAGAGCTGGGGCTCCCACCTCTTCTGCCCGAGGCCTTACCCCTTCTGGGAGGGCAGAGCTGAGCTCCCCCACACCTTGCCCAGGTGCCTGTGAAGGCTGTCAGTGCTCCTGTGCGGAGGGGACTCTAACCCGTTTCTGCCTTGATCTGAGGAAGCATAGGGGTTTTCTTTGGTGCAAGCACTGAGCTGGGTCTTATGGCTAGCCCCTGAGAGACCTGGTATAGGGATTTGTCAGGGGCATGAGGGAGTGTGTAAAGAATGAGGTTGTAGTGCCTGCCAGTACCATCATTTGGGTATGCTGCAAGCCACAGGCAGCACTGGGGAGACTATTGTAGCTTAAAGCAGCCCCCTGCCGTGCCTAAATTATTCTGAGGGCAGTTTTGGCCCCTGCAGCATTCCTCAATGGGAGGACATAAAGGTGCACAGAGGTTCTGCACCTTGTAGGAGTACATCTGACCATGTACCGTAAAATCTCGAGTATAATGCGCACCTATGCATAATGCACACCTACCTTTTAAACGTCAGAATCCGGAATAAACTGAACTCTTATCTATAATGCGCACCCCCATTAGACTCGTGATTTTACGGTGTATATATAGAAAGGAAGGGGCTGCTCCCACCTGCAGGCTCGCCTGGGAAATGCGCGTGCAGCACCAGGGAGCTGCGCCTGCCGCAGGGCCCCTTGTCCCCCCCACCCCAGCTGTCCGTGCCGAGACTGGGCAGGCAGCGAGCCAGGGCGCTCCTCGCCTTGTCCGGGAGCCTGGCTGAGCTTGTGCCTGCCGCGGGGGCCCCCTGCCCAGCTGAGCTCGCGCCTGCTACGGGGGCCCCCTGCCCAACTGAGCTCGCGCTGCACTGAGCTTGCACCTGCTGTGGGGCCCCTTGCCCCTCCACCCCCACCCGGCTGCCCCGCCCGCCGGCTCCTCACCTTGTCTGGGAGCCTGGCTGAGCTCGCGCCTGCTGCGGGGGCCCCCTGCCCAGCTGCCTGCGTGCCGCACCTTGTCCAGGAGCCTGGTGAGGAGGGTGAGTTAAAAACTTTACAGATACCTCCTATATATAATGCACACTCGAGCTTTAACCCTTAAAAACCGGGAAAAAAAGTGCGCATTATACTTGTGATTTTACGGTAGCTTTATGAAGTGTTGCATGTAAGAATAGGATCACTGTGGCATTCTGGTGACTGACTTCATAAAGTCTAGAGACCTCCCTGAGAGAGCAATTCTGCTGAATGTTCTGTGAGATGCAAGACAAAACAAGCATAATTTTGATTCTGCTTCCTTTGGACTTCACCATGTCTTCAGTAGAACTAGGCCCCTAAATGCACAGGTACTATATACCTACCGGGCTCCAACATCACTGTTTTATGTCACTTTCATATCTTGAGTACACAGCATAGCATGTTACGTCACTCAGGCTATGTCTACACTGCCGTTTTTTTGCGGCAGAAGATATGCAAATCGTGCTCTCATTTGCATATCTTCTGCCGGTCCTTTTTGTGGAAGAGGTTTTGCCGCTAAAAAGCCCCATGTAGACGGGGCCATTTGTCAGAAAAAACCCCTTTTGCGCAAGATCCTATAAACCTCATTTTTTGAGGACTAAGGGATCTTGTGCAAAAGGGGTTTTTTCCGACAAATGGCTCGCTTTTTAGCAGCAAAACCTCTTCCACAAAAAGAATTGGCAGAAGATATGCAAATGAAAGTGTAATTTGCATATCTTCTGCTGCAAAAAAACAGCAGTGTAGACGTAGCTTCACTGTGTTCTGAGCATACAGCACACCCTTGATGATAAATAACCCACAATTGTTTATCTTTGTGCCCTAACCTATCTTCTTTATCAATGGAATGATTCTACTTGATAAGGCTCTCTGGACAAACACACGATTTGACAATGAAATAATCACTTTTTAAAAAAAAGGAGAGAGAGAATTATGTAGCCACTTGAAGGGAAAAAATAGATTAACTGTAGCCTAAAATTCTCCCTTTGTTTACAATGGGAAATGAAATGTAAGTACAGATGGCTACAAGTGTAACTAGTACACAAAATCAGGTTCACAGATATACATGACATAGAGAGAAGAAGGGGCTGGACTTGGGGTGGGCAATAATTTTTGGTGGGGGGCCACTCCAAGATTTTGGTAAGTGATCAAGGGCCACGCTTTTCTGTGGAGCGGGTGCAGGGTCTAACATGGAGGCTAGGTACAGAAGAGTGAACGGACTGACATGCAGGAGATTATGTGGGTCTGAGTGGGTGTCTGGGTGAAGGAGGGTGTTGTGATCTGGGCTAGGGGGGTGCAGAGGGCTTGGCTGGTGACCTGAGGGAGGGAGTTGGAGTGTGGGAGGGGCAGAGGTGCCAGAGGCAGGCTCTTGCTGGGAGGTGCTTACCTAAGCATCTCCCAGCCTGCAGCACCCCCAAGGCAGGTTGGGCTCCCTGCCTGCTGCAGTCCCAGACCACTTGAAAATACAGGCTGTGGCTCTGGATGGGGGAAGAGGCTTGCTTAAACCCCATCTCCCAGGCCGATCTCTCAGTTCCGATTGGCTGACTTTTTCCAGCCAATAGGAACTGAGAGACTGGCTGAGGTCAGTTCTTATTGATCAGTTGTTTCTGGCCAATCAGAGCTGAGAGTTGGGCTGGGGGCAGGGAGATCACGCGAAGTTTCCCCCCTCCCTGCAGAGCATAGAAACATAGGAACTGCACTTTAAACCAAGGCAGCTGCAGCCTGAGGATCCCGGCAGGGTGCTCCACGGGCCAGAGCCGGTGGCTTGGCGGGCCGAATCCGGCCCCCGGGCTGTATTTTGCCTAGCCCTGGGCTGGGCTCTAGTATATAAGGGCATGTCTACCGTAGGAAATGATTTCAAAATAACTAAAGTTGAAATAATAACTCTTAAAATAAATTATTTCAAAATAAACTTATTCCCCAAGGAAAGCAGGTGTTCAAATTTCGAAATAAACAGCCAGTTATTTCGAAACAACAGGCTTGGTAGTGTGGATGCTCCGCTTATTATTTTGAAATAAGGGGGTTATTTCAAAATAACTCCCAAGCGTGGATCAGGGCTAAGAGTTCAATAGTAGCTTCACAGGCATGAGAGAAACCCCCCATGATTTAGTCTTTAACAAGCTGCCATCTCCAACAGTCCTCTAGTTCATCTTGGGATGAGGTCTGGGTGTCTGATAACACTCCCACTAGAGAAGATATAACCTCTGTAAGCCACTTTGGAATTTAAGCTTCATTACAGAAAAAGAAAGAACAATTTTCTGAATGTGGCAGGGCAACACCCTAGAGGAAATTTTGTATGCAGACACACAAAGCTAGTGTTTGGCTGCAGTCCTGAATTATATCCTCTTCTGTATGTTCGCCAAACAGTCTCTTATTCAGTTCTCCAAATGCTGCCAATGTTCTAATATAATACTGTATTTCAACACCCTCCCCTCTTCACTATACAGCACAATCTTTGGCATGTTTTCAATAGCTTCCTTAAACTCACACCAGAATTCACGTTGATAAGTTTCAGTAGCTTGCTGAGAAGCAGATAATCCATCCTTTGTCACTGTGGATTGAGTCTTGCCTTTGGAATAAGTACAACTCCATATTCATTCAATGAAAAATAAAGTTAATAACAAAACCGCCACTGGTTGACAAACTCTATAATCTCACAGTTTTGTTTACTGGAATTAACAGTTTACAAGCGGAAAGCTTGAAAAAAATAACAAGTAGTCCTGCAAGACCTTAGAGACACACACATATATATATGTAGTATCATGAGCTTTTGTGGGCAAACCCCTCTATTGTATTTGAGGCAGTCTCTCTGTGTACTACATCCTGTTTCTTAAACACAGTACCTCTTGTCATTGGTTAGACGGTCATTTATGCTAGAGAAAAATCATGAATGGTGATCTGTCAAATCCATTCTAGGTCCAATGCAACACAATCTCCTTTATCCACTTCTGTAAAATGGCTCTGAAGACTTCTTTGCCCCTAAGTGCTACCTCTCTATTTTCAGATGTAACTTTAAATTGTGAGTCATATTCAGCCTTTAGCTACCTTAATGCAATTAATGGCAGTGCTAAAAGGAATAAAAATAATCTCTTAACTCACAGGAAATTCATTCAGAGATGAATGAGAGCAGAGCTCCTTTAGGGAAGGATTTCAAGAAAACCACACACACACACACACACACCCTCCTCCTCCCCCCTCCCCCACCCCTCCCCCAACTAAAGCCATAGGGACCAGGGAGGATAGATGGGTCTCCTCAGGGAAAAACCATAATCTGCAGGGTTTGAGAACTGAGAGGTGGGCAACCATTGAAAAACATTTTCTACCAAAATTTGTTTGCAATCATAAATATGCACGCTCTGATCTTCTTCAAACTTCTTTTCCATTTCCATTCCATGAATGTTCATGAAACTGAGATTTAGTAGCTTGAATGTTTGCAATAAGTGCATTTCATATGAGCAAGCCTCAGAACACACAAGAGGGGCCGTCCTTAAGACTGGTGCTCTATGTGGCCTGAGCTCCTGCACTGGTGCCAGGGAACAGGGCAGAAGTTCTGCGGGGGGGGGGGGGGGGAGGGAGAGGCTGTGCTCAGAGCTGCGGGGGCAAAAACAGGGCAGGGAGGCTGGTAGAGGAACAGGTAGAAAGGGGAGTGGTGCAGTTCTTCAGAACTGTGGGCCAAGAGGCGAAGCAAGGAGTGGGGGATTGGGGCTGCAGGCGATGGTACAAGGAGTAGGGAGCCAGGAGACTGAGGCCATGAGAACCAGGGGGTGATTGCAGCAGGAGACGGGAGGTTGGGGGATTCAGCCACAGGGGCTGGGAGGTGGAGTGGGAGGCTGGGGGACTGAGGATTCAGGTTGCCAGGGCCAGGAGGCAAGGCAGGGGCCAGGGGATTGGGACACTGGGGCCGGGAGACAGAGCAGTGGACTTGGGGATTGGGCCACTGGGGCTGGGATGTGAAACAGGGGCCAAGGGACCAGGGGTTGGGCCTCCAGATCCAGGAGGTGGAGTGAGGGATATGGGATTGGGCAGCCTGGGCCAAGAGGTAGAGTAGAGTCTGGAGAGGTGGGGGATTAGGGGTGCTTGATCTGGCACTGTTCTTGGCCAGCCCTAGGCATATGCAGCATAGGGCACTACTTAATTTGGGGTACAGTGGTGTCCCAAATTGAATGATGCTCTGTGCAGCTGTGCATTCTGCATATGCCTAAGGACAGCCCTGTCCTGGAGAGTTAATCTTCTCAGGAAAGAGAAATAATGCCATGTACCATAGGGGATATGAGAAATATTAGAATTGGAAGAGGAGCAGAAAATGGCAAATAAAATTATTAGGGTTATGGAACAGTTTATGTCTGAGGAGAGATTAAAAAGCCTGCAGCTGTTCATCTTAGAAAAGAACATAACACAAGAACTAAGTTGGGGGTCACTTAAATAGGCAGTAGGTTTAAAACAAACAAAGGGACTTACTTCTTCACACAACCACCATAGAACGCGTTGCCTTGGAAAGTTATGAAGAGCAAGCATATAACTGGATTAAAAAAAAAGAATCAGGTAAATTCACGAAGGACAGGTCCATCAATGGCTACTAGACAAGACGGTCAGGTACACAAGCCAATGTTCTGGGTATTATCCCTAAACCTCCAACTGCCAAAAGCTGGGACTGGAGAACAGGCAGGGAAGCCAACAGTTTCTGTGGGTCCCTGGGTAAGGAGTCGGGGTTGGGGGGGCTCAGTGCCTCTAGAAAGGGCAGGGCCTTGGGTGGAAGAGGCAGGGGCTGGGCTGGGGCAGCCAGCCCTCATTACCACCCAGACTGCAGCATGCCACCCCACACCAGTGCTAAGAGCAGCAGTGGCAGCAGCTGGGAATCCCAGGGCCCTTTGAATTGCCAGGCCCCAGGACAACTGTTCCCTTTGACTCCCCCCACTGGCATGCCTGAGGACAGCACGTGCGTCACCCGATAATTTCTCTGTTTTGTTCAATCCCTCTGAAGCATCTGGCACTGGTCATTGTTAGAGACAGGATACTGGGCTAGATGGATCATTGCTCTGATCCAGAATCACTGTCCTGAGGGTCTTTCCATTCACAACTGAGAAACCCAGCTCAAATTTTGATTTTCAAAACACAGAGTTAACTACCTTTATTGAGAATTTCATGGAATCATTTTGAATAACCCATGAAGCTAAGAAAATCATAGTCTGTTTACAGATGTTCATAGGAAAAGGGAAGAAACTTCACTGAATAAATTATCCTTTATGAAAGCATTCACTTAGCTCTAAGTGCAACAAACTGGATAAAAATATATCACAAACAGGGTGTTCATCTATTAACTTCCTCAACTCTGCTGGAAATGGACCAAGTACCAGGAGATTATACCTGAGTGGCTGTTGATGTCTTTTGTTTTGTTTCCATTAAAAATATCTAGCCACAGCCGCTAAAAAATAAATAAATGCACTCATCTGAACATTTTCCTACCAGATAGCCCCTTAGTGATTTTTCAGTCTCTGCAAGCAATGCTTTATTTAACTGTAAATCCTCTGAATCTGAGCAGGTTGGAGGTGCTGTGCCACAGCCCAATCACAGCATGTCTAACAGATTATCAGTTTGAAGAAAAGGAAGTAAGGAGTCTAAAAATACCATGGATACCGAAGCCTCCCCATTTGATTGTCCTACTTTTAATAGAGGGATGGTCTCCTCGTGCAGATTGCTTGTTGCTCGTTTGTCCGCATTTGCAACCAGTTTTGAAGACAAGAATGGGGGCTGCATGGGGCTCTGTGTAAACAGCACATTCATCAATTGGCTCTAGTTATAAAATCTCAGAAAAGCAGTGAATGCTGTGTTAGATTTGTAGCTTCATATTAAATTTGTGGAAAGTGACCTACAACCCAGCGAACCCACATCATGTTTTGGCAAAGGCAATTCTTAATGTCACGAGACTTCATTTATAAAAATCATAATGCCAGTCCCATCATCCAGTAGAAGGTCTTTGGAACCACTGCAATTTATAGTCATTTTGTAGTAAGGAAGTGGCAAACCAGCAAAAATGGGGAAAAACATTGCAAATGTTTCCTCGCATGACTGATTCACTTAATGCTTTGCGGGGAGGATGCACAGAAGTGAAATAGCAAGGGGTCTCTTTTGTAAAGGGCTGCTTGAGATCATATAAAACCTCATCAAAACAGAGCTCTGGCACCTACTAAAGCTCATGTAATTTTAAAACTTGCTTTCATCAAAGATCCCTTTAGAATAATAGGGACCCCTGAGATCACAGCAGCATTTACAGTTGTTTGTGCTGCTCAGCTCTACATTCATGCTCCTGGGTGGACTTAGGTTTCCTGGATCAAGCTACTTACTTTTTAAAATGTTCTCCTCTGGGAGGGTATTTAAGAATATATCTGTGACATCAACATCCTAAAATATGAGAGAAAGTCCAGATTACTTGAGTCTCCTGAAAAGACAGCTATTTCTTGAGGGTCATTAAAGTGGAAAAAAAATCTAAGGCCAAATTCATCCCTGTTACCATTCCACAGAATTCACTGGCAATGCACCTGTTATGAAGTTGGCTCCTAAATACACAGTGCGTCATATTGTAAGCACAGATCACGTTTCATGCACTTGGTTCATGTCTGAAAGAAATGTCTTTCAGAATAGTGATAGAGATGCAGCCGTCATCTATAGCCCCCAACTTAAACCCATCCAACACATTATCAATAAACTACAACCTATACTGGAACAGGATACTACCCTCCGAGAGGCTCTGGGAGACAGACCCATAGTCTCTTATAGACAACCACCTAATCTCAGGATGATTCTTACCAACAACCACAGGACATACCACACTAATACAAACCCTGGAACTTTCCCTTGCAACAAACCCCGGTGCCAGCTTTGTCCACATATTTACTCTGCTGACACCATTATTGGACCTAACCATGCCAGTTACAAGATCAAGAACACATATTCCTGTTCATCCAGAAATATAATTTATGCCATCATGTGCCTAAAATGTCCGTCTGCTATGTATATTGGACAAACTTCTCAGACACTTCGCCAAAGAATCAATGCACATAAAACAGACATGAGGCTCTCTCACAGAGAGAAAACTGTTGCTTGCCATTTTAACCAAACTGACCATTCTCTCAATGACCTTAAAACATGCAGATTGCTTCAAAGAGATTTTAACTCCAGACTTCAAAGAGAAGCCTCAGAACTGTCATTCATGCTTAAATATGACACTTTACGTATGGGTCTTAACAAAGATGCTAATTATCTCACCCATTACAAAAATAGCTTCCCCAATTATCACCCCCTAATGTCATTACCTCACAGACACTAACCTTCCCCCCTCACTCCCCCTCTGTTCTCAAATCTGATTCGTCAATTTTATATGTGTTCACTTTTTTTTTTTATTGTATCACTCTGGTATATATGGTCGTGCCAATTTTCTTCCACAAATTGATCTGAGGAAGTGGGTCTGGCCCACGAAAGCTCATCACCTAATAAACCATCTTGTTAGTCTTTAAAGTGCTGCATAGTCCTGTCTTTTCTTTCAGAATGGCATTTCAGAAATGCACATGGCTGCAATACTAGGATCAGCCAGGCAGAATCGATTAGCTGGGGAATTGTGTTTCATAGCAAGAGCAGTCTTTGCCATGTGCTGTCCACTTGCAAAACTAGCATCTCCTCAAGACTCGGAGCATTTTCTCTGAAACTGTTTCTTTAATCTCATCTAAGCACATCATCTTGATGTCAGTATTTTTGGCAACTTGTTTCTGCTACTACTGTTAAATCAGACCCCTTTTGTCAGCAGCTACTTGGACATACTTTACAGGAGTCTGAAGATACAGATGTCAGTAAACTACCCTCTTATTTTGTACTCCATAGATACGGCATCATAAAATGCTTCCTGAGTGCCTACCACACAACATGTAACTGGCCCAATTACCCCAAGGCTGACTTTTGTATAAAGCGGCATTTGGCTAGCACATGTAAGACAGAGAAGTAATTCTTTCACTTCTGCTCTGTGATGATTAGCTCTATTGTGTCCAGTTCTGGGTGCCACATTTCAGAAAAGATGTGGACAAACTGGAAAAAGTTCGGAGAAGATCAATACAAATTATTAAAGTTCTACAAAACACGCCCTATGAGGGAAGATTGAAAGCATTGTGTTTGTTTAGTCGGGAAAAGTGAAGATTGAGAGGAGACATGGTAACCGTTTTCAAACACCTAAAAGGTTACAAGGAGCAGGGAGAAAACGTATTCAACTTTACCTCTGATGTTAGGAAAAGTAACAGTGAGCTTAAATTGCAGCAAACGTGATTTAGGATGGACATCAGGAAAAACTTCCTAACTGTCAGGGTAGGTAAGCACTGGAATACATTTCTTAGGGAGATTGTGGAATCTACATTATTGAAGATTTTTAAGAACAGGTTAGACAAACACTGGTCAGGGATGGTCTGGATGGTACTTGGTGCTGCCATGAGTTCAGGGGACTGACTGGACTTGATGATCTCTAGGAGTCCCTTCCAGTACTATGATTCCATGGAGCAAAGCTTAGCTTGTGCTTATAAGATTCCCAAAGTATAAGCATCTACTTTGAAAAGAAGGTTACAGGCATTTCACTGGAAAGTAGCATGCTATAGTTAGGGATGTGAACAACTAGTCAACTAGTCACTCCCCCCCCTTGCTGCCTCTATCAGAAAGAGGCAGCAAGTGGGGGGGAAGAGAAGGGAGTGCTTCAAAATGGCAGCACCACGTGGAGCCTGATGCCAGGCTCCCCACGGTGTTTCAAAGTGACAGTGCCGCTTTGAAATGCCACGGGGAGTACAGGTCCAACGGGGACTACTTGAGTCCCCTGCTGGCCCTGTGCTTTTCAGAGTGCTTTCACCTTGGAAGTGTAGCAACAGCCCTGGGGTTGTTGCTATACTTCAAAGGTGGAAGCGCCCTTATCGACTAATCAAATAGTCGATGCAAATTGCATTGACTATTCAATTAGCCAAATAATCGAAATTTTACATCCCTAGCTATACTCAAAATTAATTCCAAATTTACCTCCTATAGTAAAATAGGGATAGCTAGACTGAATGCTAGAATGTGAATGGCCATAGAAAACCACCCCAATTATTCAAAAAATGCAAACATAAAGACTACTAGGAAAGACTAGCTTGATCTATACTTCAGGCCAAATTCATTCCTGGTATAGCTCCATGGAAGCCAATGATTCATAATGTCAAAGGCAGGATTAATATGAAAATATCAGTCCCGTATGAAGACTAAAAGAATTGCAGGTCTTTCCTAGGATGTAGATTGTGTGCAGTGGTGATTTCACAGCACAAAGCATGAATAAAATCTTAAGAGAGAAGGGAAGGATTTGTGTTTGAAGATGCTGTGATCTGAGCACAAGCCTGGCTATCAAGAAGTTCATAGAATCATAGAACCATAGAGCTGGAAGAGACCTCAGAAGGTCATCAAGTCCAGCCCCCTGCTCTAGGCAGGACCAATCCCAACTAAATCAACCCAGCCAGGGCTTGGTCAAGCAGAGACTTCAACACCTCTAGGGATGGAGACTCCACTACTTCCCTAGGTAACCCATTCCAGTGCTTTACTACCCTCCTAATGAAATAGTTTTTCCTAATATCCAACCTGGACCTCTCCCACCACAACTTGAGACCATTGCTCCTTGTTCTGCCATCTGTCACTACTGAGAACAGCCTCTCTCCATCCTCTTTGGAACCTCCCTTCAGGAAGTTGAAGGCTGCTATCAAATCCCCCCTCACTCTTCGCTTCTGCAGACTAAACAGACCCAACTCCCTCAGCCTCTCCTCATAATTCATATGCTCCAGCCCCCTTATCATTTTGGTTGCCCTCCGCTGGACCCTCTCCAATGCGTCCACATCCTTTTTGTAGCGGGGGGCCCAGAACTGGACACAATACTCCAGATGCGGCCTCACCAGAGCCGAATAAAGGGGAATAATGACATCTCTGGATCTGCTGGCAATGCTCCTCTTAATGCAACCTAATATGCCATTAGCCTTCTTGGCTACAAGGGCACACTGTTGACTCATATCCAGCTTCTCATCCACTGTAACCCCCAGGTCCTTTTCTGCAGAACTACTACTTAACTGGTTGGTCCCCAGCTTGTAACTATGCTTGGGATTCTTCCGTCCCAAGTGCAGGACTCTGCACTTGTCCTTGTTGAACTTCATCAGATTTCTTGTGGCCCAATCCTCCAATTTGTCTAAGTCACTCTGGACCCTATCTCTGCCCTCAAGCGTATCTACCTCTCCCCCTAGCTTAGTGTCATCCGCAAACTTGCTGAGGGTGCAATCCATCCCCTCATCCAGGTCATTAATAAAGATATTGAACAAAACCAGTCCTAGAACTGAACCTTGGGGCACTCCACTAGAAACCGACCTCCATCCTGACATCGAGCCGTTGATCACTACCCGCTGGGCCCGGCCTTCTAGCCAGCTTTCTATCCATCTTACTGTCCATTTATCCAATCCACATTCCCTTAACTTGCTGGCAAGAATACTGTGGGAGACTGTATCAAAAGCCTTGCTAAAGTCAAGGTAGATCACATCCACTGACTTTCCCACGTCCACAGAGCCAGTTACCTCATCACAGAAGCTAATCAAATTGGTCAGGCACGACTTGCCCTTTGTGAATCCATGGTGACTATTCCGAATCACTTTCCTCTCTTCCAAGTGCCTCAAAATGAATTCCTTAAGGATCCCTTCCATGATTTTTCCAGGAACCGAGGTAAGACTGACCGGCCTATAGTTCCCTGGATCGTCCTTCTTGCCTTTTTTGAAGATGGGCACTTCATTTGCCTTTTTCCAATCATCCGGGATTGCTCCCGATCTCCACGACTTTTTCAAAGATAATGGCCAAAGGCTCCTCAATGATATTTGCCAACTCCCTCAGTACCCTCGGATGCATTAAGTCCGGACCCATGGATTTGTGTACGTTTAGCTTTTCTAAATAGTCCCTAACCTGTTCTTTACCCACCACGGGCTGTCCATCTTCATCCCATCTTGCGTCACTTGGCTCCTGGACTTCTGCGCTGACCTTGTCCGTGAATACAGAGGCAAAGAAAGCATTGAGTACTTCAGCTTTCCCCACATCATCTGTCACTAGGTTACCTCCTTCATCCAGTAGGGGCCCCACACCCTCTCTTATCACTTTCTTCTTGTTAACATACCTGTAGAAACCTTTCTTGTTATCCTTCACATCCTTAGCCAGTCGCAATTCCAATTGCGCTTTCGCCTTCCTGATAACCCCCCGGCATTCTCGAGCTATACATTTAAACCCCTCCCTGGTCATTTGTCCAAGTTTCTACTTTTTGTAAGCTTCCTTTTGTGCTTAAGTTCACCAAGGATTTCCCCCGTAAGCCAATCCGGTCTCCTACCATTTTTGCCTCTCTTGCTACGCGTCGGGATGGTTTCTTTCTGTGCCTTCAATAAGGCTTCTTTAAAATACTGCCAGCTGTCCTGGACTCCTTTCCCCTTCATGTTAGCATCCCAGGGGATTCTGCCCATCAGATCTCTGAGGGAGTCAAAATCTGCTTTTTTGAAGTCCAAGGTGTGTATTTTACTACTCTCTTTTCTTCCTTTGGTCAGGATCCTGAAATCTACCATCTCATGATCACTGCTTCCCAGGTTGTCACCCACCTCTACTTCCCCTATTAGTTCCTCCCTGTTTGTGAGCAGAAGGTCAAGCTGAGCACGGCCTCTGGTCGGATCCTTCAGGACTTGTACCAAGAAGTTATCCCCAACATTCTCCAAAAACTTCCTGGATTGCCTGTGTACTGCCGTATTGGTTTCCCAACAGATGTCAGGGTGATTAAAGTCCCCCACGAGAACCAGGGCCTGCAATCTGGAAGCTTCTCTCAGTTGTCCGAAGAAAGCCTCACCTACCTCATCCACCTGATTCGGTGGCCTGTAGCAGACAGCAACCACAACATCACTGCTGTTGTTTGCTCCTTTAAACTTAACCCATAGACTCTCAACAGGTTTTTCTCCCTCTTTATACTGGAGTTCAGAGCAATCATAGTGCTCTCTTACATACAGTGCAACTCCCCCTCCTTTTCTCCCCTGCCTGTTCTTCCTGAACAGTTTATACCCTTCCATGACAGCGCTCCAGTCGTGCGAGTCATCCCACCAAGTCTCTGTTATCCCAATTAAATCATATTTCTTGGACTGGGCCAGGGCCTCCAGTTCTTCCTGTTTGTTGCCCAGGCTTCTCGCATTAGTGTACAAACACCTCAGATAACCAGTTGATCGCCCTATCTTCTCCATTCGAAACAGGGGTCCTCCTTTCTTGCTCGTTCCTCTCTGCATTTCTTCCTGGTATCCGACTTTCCCACTCCCCTCAGGGTTTTGGTCACCGTCCCCCGACGAACCTAGTTTAAAGCCCTCCTCACTAGGTTTGCAAGTTCTAATGATGGTTCTGATACTGACTCTTTCTGTGCCCTGGACCAAGCTGCTCAGTCCTGGTTTCCCCATCTGTAAAATGGGGGTTATAGTACTTATCAAACTGGAACCTGAGGTTCAACTAGTTAGGGTAGATATGACAGCTTTCTCCAGGCAAAGCACCCACTGAAGCCAGTTTTTCAATTGACTTAAGTCTGTGCAGCACTGGGCCCTTAGACACACTGTAAAATGATTTCTGTTCTACTGTGACTTTCATAGGTGCAGTATATATTGAGGTGGCATATCTCCCTGTGCTCCAACAGCACGATGGCATCACTTGGAACAAGAAGATACTGAGGCCTCCACTAAGCATAATTCTTGCACTAAAAATAACTTTTCTGGCAGGCACTCTGGAACTCCTGCTATTTCTTTCATAGCTATGCCTCCAATTCATCTCAGCATCCACATTATTCCTCGTTAGTGAGACAAGCTAATGCTATGATATATTTAATGCGAAGGTTTTTGAAGACATTCCCACTGATTACAATCTTATGAAACACAGTTCAGCCTTACCTCGGCAATGAGTTTGATCGACACATTGAGATTCCAGAAAGCCCTGCTTTCCAGCAAACTAGTGAAGTCACCAGCGAGGCACTGTGTCATCTCACACATTAACACTGTAATTTCTGTCTCCTCATCTGGTATTGCCAATGATGTCAGCCATGGCCACTGTTGTGACCTTTGTGTTTTCTCTTGTGCCACCACGTGCTAATGGGGAAAAGCTCCAAGTCAGAATTCATAAAACCATCACTTTGTCTATAGAGGGGTAGCCATGTTAGTATATATCCGCAAAAGCAACGAGGAGTCCTGTGACACCTTAAAGACTGATATATTTATTTGGGCATAAGCTTTCACGGACAAAAACCCACTTCGTCAGATGCATCTGATGAAGTTGGTTTTTGCCCGTGAAAGCTTGTGTCCAAATAAATCTGTTAGTCTTTAAGGTGCCACAGGACTCCTCATTGATTTCACTCTCTCTTTGTCTTCCTATAAATCCTTCCCCCAAGCTCACCTCTACAATCTGATAGTGCCTATTGGCGTCTGGGAGGTGGGTGGGCGTTAGCCCGCCCACATCTAAAGGACCTCCCCCCAGCCTATGGGGAGGGTCCACTGAGCCCAGAAAGTCAAATAATTACTTGGGACAAATAAAGATAAAATGGGGATGGGTATGAGGGTCAAAGGGTTAAAACAAGGGAACTGGATGGGGACACCGAGCAGAGAATCCCAGACAGCGCCCACTGTCCCTCGAAGGTCTCGAGAGAGCCAGCGGATGCCGCCTAGCTCTGCTCGGATGCGTGAGTGGATGCAGGAATGGAAAGAGGCCCCATAGTCGCAGGCCCTTCCCCCGGCCAAGCTCTGCTCCCTGGTTTTATAAATTACCATCTTGGCGATAGCCAGGAGGAGACTGACCAGGCGGTCCCGTGACTCTGTGGAGCCATGGATGTGGTGTGCACAGATTAGTGAGGGGAGACGTGCAGCCAGAACTTCAACAAGAGGTTCTGGAGGAGACGAAAGAGGGGCTGTAACCTGGCGCACTCGAGGTAGACATGCGCCAGAGTCTCCCTGTCACCACAGAAGGAGCAAGTGTCAGGAACGGGGGTGAACCATGCCAAGTACATGCCTGTGCTCACAGTGCCATGGAGGATTCTCCAACTGATGTCCCCGGTGGGCCATGGAACCAAGGTGGACTAGAGACTGGCCCACTGGGGCTCCCCACCCGCTATTGGTGGTAGGAGGTCCCGCCACTTGGTGTCTGGGTGGGACACGAGGGTGGGGGAGGGGAGCATGTGAAGCACAAGCGTGTACAGATGACTCTTTGGCGCAGCTCGGAAGGGGAACAATCTGATAGTGAATAGGCAGGTAATGAGTTGTGATAACTGCTGCTGTCTGACTAAGAAATACACCCATTCTGTATATTTGTAACCTATTTCCTCTGCTATTCAGCCAAGTCTGCCTGTGTCTTATTCCCTTGTAATGTCTCATTTTTTTTATTGTAAACTTCTTGGGACAGACACTAAAATTTATTGTATGTTTTTTAGTGCCTAGCACAATAGAGACCACTCTAGTTGCAAAATTCAAGTGGCATTAGCACAAATGTTTATTATTCATATTAACGATAAAAACAATATCACTGCAAAACTCAGAATGGGGGACAGCAAAAATAAATTTTGATTGATCTACAACAACATTTTCAAAACCCAAAGAAGCAAAAGGAGATTGGGGATAATGGTTCACATTCATCACTGAAGCCAAGGAAATTACACTAGAGATTAATTTGGCTTAACGTATTTTCCTTGTTGGAAATTCAATGTACTCACCTTTCTTCACTGGCACCGTTCACAGCTAGGTTGTCAGATAAATAAGGAAGATTACAACTGTGGGGGTTCCCATCTGTTTTACTCAAAAGGTCCTGGACTCTCGTCAGAGTATTTCAGCACTTCTTCCTTAATTAAATCACCTCTGACTCAGGATGCTTAGATTCATGCACAACAAAAACAGCGAGGAAGAAGAAAAATTCAGTCCTTTACCCACTTTCCAAAGAGGCAAAAAACAAACACGCACACAACCCCTCCCCACCCCCCCAAATAAAGCAAAATCCAACAAGAATAATCTAAAAGTTTTGTTTTTAAGTATTTCAATTCAGCTGGCTCATATATCAGAAGGGTTGCTAATTTCACACTTGATGTAACCATTTCAGGAAATGTAGGCAAGGTTATCCTTCCTGAAGTAACATCTCAGCCAACTCAATGTGGTTTTGCCTCACTAAGAACACGCCTGGGAAAATTTCACTGTCCTTGAATTTGCAAGGTATCATGAATATTGATTATCAAGGCAACACTAGGTGAATGGTAATTACAGTTGTTCTCCACTATCAAATCTGATTATCTCAGAGAAAAAGGCGGCAACATGCAATAAATTTAAAAGGAAACAAATGTAAAAACTGATAAAAGCAATTTTTAAAATAAAGTATACTTAGAAGATTTACATAACATTGCTCGGGTCCTTTATTCAAATAAGTTTTGTTTTTCTTCATTTAAATCATTTTGCTGGGATGGGGCTGGAGTTAGGAGTTCAATATGCAGACTACACTGGAGAGAGAGAGGACAACCCCAAACCTCTCTCACCAAAGCCACTTGGGGCCAGATGCAAAGCACCTGTCCAGGGTTGTTGCAGCTGCAGTGGACACAGCCAGGAGAGGGATATGTGTCCCCTGGCTGGGAGACAAACAGACACACAGACAAACTCTCTGAATATATATAGTAGAGAGCTGTCTCTTTCTCCCTCCTCCCCCAGGTCTAGTGAGCTTACAGCTGTCCCGGTCACCATCTCCGGTCCCCAGCGATCATTCTACAGTATAACTGTCCCTCCTGCCAGACCCCTCCCTTTCCATTTTATGAGAAACAACCGTATTCCAGGCAATTCCATTGTCCTGGCACAATCTAACCCTTACCTTGCTTTAAGTTATGGTAAGAGGAAGACGCATACCAATTTGGTGGTCGTTCTTGAACATACAGATTCACAGATGGACAGACAGATAGACACACATTTCTAAAATATATAGTAAGAAAATAATTAATCTATTAAATTTGCTGCTGTAGAATATGAAGGCAAATAGCATAGTAAATTAAAAAGGACACATAAACAAAAGCAAGATCTGAGGTGTTACCATTGACTAAGCCAGGTTTATAAGGACTATTAGCTTCTTTCATCCGGGATGAACATGAGAACTACAGGGGTCAGAAAAAAATCCCACGAGTTTAGTGTGGGATAGTTAAACAAGTGATGTGTTTTTACATCTTCCTTCACTACAGTTTCACTACTGTTGGAAATCCTAATTGAAATAGTTATTGACATCATTCACTAAGAGACATTCAGGAAAACTTGAATCTACCATCTGGATTTGGTAGAGATTTTTTGAAGAGCTTCATTTAGTTCTCTACTACTTCCCTTTCTGAAATGCTCTTACAATGAACAAAGTTTGTGAAGGATGAAATCTGCTCACCCAATTTTATTTACAGGATTGCAAACATTAATATTGGTCATAAATATACCCATTTCTCCTTGTGAAGCCAGATAATGGCTATTATTAGACTGTGCTAGACGGACGTGGCCTTGCATGTTGAAAAATTGTATTTGTGTGAAATAAAGAACACCTTAAAACAATGCACCGAGTATCAATGAAAAACAGCTTTACAAAAGCAGCGCTTTACTAACAGCATGACATGAGAAACAGAAAGTTTGAATCCAGGACAAAGGAATACCAAATGATTAGTTTAAAACAAAACAAAGGTTGTCCCAGCACCTCTGGCCTGAGTCCTTGCATAGATTTTGCTAGCCAACATGGCCCTGTGGCAGTAGTGCCGACCTTGAGTGTTAACAAATGTGCACAGCATCAATTAGAACCTGACTGAGTTAAATTTACTTCTCTTAATACAAAATAGCAGTCATGTAGCACTTTAAAGACTAACAAGATAGTTTATTAGGTGATGAGCTAGTTTTATACTACTGCCAACTTTGATTCTCGAGTCATCCCAAAACGAGCTTCAAAGCCCATGAGCCTGGCACAGGCTTCCACAACAATGACACAGAGCGGCAAAGCTGTTCTACACCAGGCGGAGGGCTGGAGTCCCCGTTTAAAACGATGGCTGAGGATCGCAGATACTAGGGCTTTCAAAAAAAAAAAGCTGCCAGAATTGCTCTAAAGCCATAAGGCGCTATTAACCCCCCTGTGTATGGGCCATTGCGGCCCCATCTCTATCTGTACCCAAACCTCTCTGGCCTGGGGCCCTACTAGGCCTGGGGTGCTCTCTAGTCTCGTTCTGGGCTCCTTTGGCCGAACTCAGCGCAGTACCTGTGCGGGCACGATGCCCTCTGCCAACATGGCGGCCGGGGCTTCTCACCGGATCATCGCGTACGGCAGTTCTCGCGATAGACTGAGGCGAAAGTGACGGGCGAGGCTCCATGCTCTAGTGTGGATGGCCGAGAAGGCTGGGTTGTGCAGCCATCGGCTGGCTTCTAGAGTTGCAGGGAACTGGCCGCTGGGCAGTAGGCCACCTGGAGCACATGCACCAGCCCTAATGGTAGGGCACCTGACTGAGCGCACTCCCCGCTCTTATCCGGGGACTCACCTAGCAGTAGCCCCTAGCCCGAACATAGCCCTTCCAGGCTTCCCGAGCGCAGCTTGTCTCCCTTCCCCCGACTTCCCCCTGCCCCCTTCCCCGGCCCTCGCTTCCTCAGGGGCGTCCCATCCCCTCGCCCGTCCCCGCTTCCCTCCCTCCACCAGGGCCCCGAACACTCCCCCGGCTCCTACCCTCCGCGCTGGCTTCCTCAGTACCCCCTGATCCGCCCCCCCGCTCCTACCCCCGCCTGGTTCCTCAGTACCCCCTATCCGCCTCCCGCTCCCAACCCCTCTCGCCTGGTTCCTCAGTACCCCCTATCCGCCCCCCGGCTCCTACCCTCCGCCTGGCTTCCTCAGTACCCCCTAGTCCGCCCCGCCGCTCCTACCCCTCCGCGCTGGCTTCCTCAGTACCCCCTATCCGCCCCCCCGCTCCTACCCCTCCGCCTGGCTTCCTCAGTACCCCCTGTCCGCCCCCCCGCTCCTGACCCTCCGCGCTGGCTTCCTCAGTACCCCCTAGTCCGCCCCCCGCGCTCCTACCCCTTCCGCGCTGGCTTCCTCAGTACCCCCTGTCCGCCCCCCCCCTCCTACCCCTCGCGCTGGCTTCCTCAGTACCCCCCTATCCGCCCCCCCGCTCCTACCCCTCGCCCTGGCTTCCTCAGTACCCCCTATCCGCCCCCCCGCTCCTACCCTCCGCCTGGCTTCCTCAGTACCCCCTATCCGCCCCCCCGCTCCTACCCTCCGCCTGGCTTCCTCAGTACCCCCTATCCGCCCCCCCGCTCCTACCCCTCCGCGCTGGCTTCCTCAGTACCCCCTATCCGCCCCCCCGCTCCTACCCTCCGCGCTGGCTTCCTCAGTACCCCCTATCCGCCCCCCCGCTCCTACCCCTCCGCGCTGGCTTCCTCAGTACCCCCTATCCGCCCCCCCCGCTCCTACCCCTCCGCGCTGGCTTCCTCAGTACCCCCTATCCGCCCCCCCCGCTCCTACCCCTCCGCGCTGGCTTCCTCAGTACCCCCTATCCGCCCCCCCGCTCCTACCCCTCCGCCCTGGCTTCCTCAGTACCCCCTATCCGCCCCCCCGCTCCTACCCCTCCGCCCTGGCTTCCTCAGTACCCCCTATCCGCCCCCCCGCTCCTACCCCTCCGCCCTGGCTTCCTCAGTACCCCCTATCCGCCCCCCCGCTCCTACCCCTTCCGCCCTGGCTTCCTCAGTACCCCCTATCCGCCCCCCCGCTCCTACCCCTCCGCCCTGGCTTCCTCAGTACCCCCTATCCGCCCCCCCGCTCCTACCCTCCGCCCTGGCTTCCTCAGTACCCCCTATCCGCCCCCCCGCTCCTACCCCTCCGCCTGGCTTCCTCAGTACCCCCTATCCGCCCCCCCCGCTCCTACCCCTCCGCCCTGGCTTCCTCAGTACCCCCTATCCGCCCCCCCCGCTCCTACCCCTCCGCGCTGGCTTCCTCAGTACCCCCTATCCGCCCCCCCGCTCCTACCCCTCCGCGCTGGCTTCCTCAGTACCCCCTATCCGCCCCCCCGCTCCTACCCCTCCGCCCTGGCTTCCTCAGTACCCCCTATCCGCCCCCCCGCTCCTACCCCTCCGCCCTGGCTTCCTCAGTACCCCCTATCCGCCCCCCCCGCTCCTACCCCTTCCGCCCTGGCTTCCTCAGTACCCCCTATCCGCCCCCCCGCTCCTACCCCTTCCGCCCTGGCTTCCTCAGTACCCCCTATCCGCCCCCCCGCTCCTACCCCTCCGCCCTGGCTTCCTCAGTACCCCCTATCCGCCCCCCCGCTCCTACCCCTCCGCCTGGCTTCCTCAGTACCCCCTATCCGCCCCCCCCCGCTCCTACCCCTCCGCGCTGGCTTCCTCAGTACCCCCTATCCGCCCCCCCCGCTCCTACCCCTCCGCGCTGGCTTCCTCAGTACCCCCTATCCGCCCCCCCGCTCCTACCCCTCCGCGCTGGCTTCCTCAGTACCCCCTATCCGCCCCCCCCGCTCCTACCCCTCCGCCCTGGCTTCCTCAGTACCCCCTATCCGCCCCCCCGCTCCTACCCCTCCGCGCTGGCTTCCTCAGTACCCCCTATCCGCCCCCCCCGCTCCTCCCCTCCGCCCTGGCTTCCTCAGTACCCCCTATCCGCCCCCCCGCTCCTACCCCTCCGCGCTGGCTTCCTCAGTACCCCCTATCCGCCCCCCCCGCTCCTACCCCTCCGCGCTGGCTTCCTCAGTACCCCCTATCCGCCCCCCCGCTCCTACCCCTCCGCCCTGGCTTCCTCAGTACCCCCTATCCGCCCCCCCGCTCCTACCCCTCCGCCCTGGCTTCCTCAGTACCCCCTATCCGCCCCCCCGCTCCTACCCCTCCGCCCTGGCTTCCTCAGTACCCCCTATCCGCCCCCCCCGCTCCTACCCCTCCGCCCTGGCTTCCTCAGTACCCCCTTCCGCCCCCCCCCGCTCCTACCCCTCCGCCCTGGCTTCCTCAGTACCCCCTATCCGCCCCCCCCGCTCCTACCCCTCCGCGCTGGCTTCCTCAGTACCCCCTATCCGCCCCCCCGCTCCTACCCCTCCGCCCTGGCTTCCTCAGTACCCCCTATCCGCCCCCCCGCTCCTACCCCTCCGCCCTGGCTTCCTCAGTACCCCCTATCCGCCCCCCCGCTCCTACCCCTCCGCCTGGCTTCCTCAGTACCCCCTATCCGCCCCCCCGCTCCTACCCCTCCGCCCTGGCTTCCTCAGTACCCCCTATCCGCCCCCCCGCTCCTCCCCTCCGCCCTGGCTTCCTCAGTACCCCCTATCCGCCCCCCCGCTCCTACCCCTCCGCCCTGGCTTCCTCAGTACCCCCTATCCGCCCCCCCGCTCCTACCCCTCCGCCTGGCTTCCTCAGTACCCCCTATCCGCCCCCCCCCCCCCCCCCCCCCTCCCCCCCTCCGCTCCTACCCCTCCGCCTGGCTTCCTCAGTACCCCCTATCCGCCCCCCCGCTCCTACCCCTCCGCGCTGGCTTCCTCAGTACCCCCTATCCGCCCCCCCCGCTCCTCCCCTCCGCGCTGGCTTCCTCAGTACCCCCATCCGCCCCCCCGCTCCTACCCCTCCGCCCTGGCTTCCTCAGTACCCCCATCCGCCCCCCCCGCTCCTACCCCTCGCGCGCTGGCTTCCTCAGTACCCCCGATCCGCCCCCCCGCTCCTACCCCTCCGCGCTGGCTTCCTCAGTACCCCCATCCGCCCCCCCGCTCCTACCGTCCGGTCCGCGCTGGCTTCCTCAGTACCCCCGATCCGCCCCCCCGCTCCTACCCTCCGCGCTGGCTTCCTCAGTACCCCCTATCCCCCCCCCCGCCCTCCTACCCCTCCGCCCTGGCTTCCTCAGTACCCCCTATCCCCCCCCCCCCGCTCCTACCCCTCCGCCCTGGCTTCCTCAGTACCCCCTATCCGCCCCCCCGCCCCTCCTACCCCTCCGCCTGGCTTCCTCAGTACCCCCATCCGCCCCCCCCCCCCGCTCCTACCCCTCCGCCCTGGCTTCCTCAGTACCCCCTATCCGCCCCCCCCGCTCCTACCCCTCCGCCCTGGCTTCCTCAGTACCCCCATCCGCCCCCCCGCTCCTACCCCTCCGCCTGGCTTCCTCAGTACCCCCTATCCCCCCCCCCCCCGCTCCTACCCCTCCGCCCTGGCTTCCTCAGTACCCCCATCCCCCCCCCCGCTCCTACCCCTCCGCCCTGGCTTCTTCAGTACCCCCTATCCGCCCCCCCCCCCCTCCTACCCCTTCGCCCTGGCTTCTTCAGTACCCCCTATCCGCCCCCCCCCGCTCCTACCCCTTCGCCCTGGCTTCTTTAGTACCCCCTATCCGCCCCCCCCCGCTCCTACCCCTCGCCCTGGCTTCCTCAGTACCCCCTATCCGCCCCCCCGCTCCTACCTCCGCCCTGGCTTCCTCAGTACCCCCTATCCGCCCCCCCCCGCTCCTACCCTCCGCCCTGGCTTCTTCAGTACCCCTATCCACCCCCCCCCGCCCCGCTCCTACCCCTCCGCCCTGGCTTCCTCAGTACCCCCTATCCGCCCCCCTGCTCCTACCCCTTCGCCCTGGCTTCTTCAGTACCCCCTATCCGCCCCCCCCCCCTCCTACCCCTTTGCCCTGGCTTCTTTAGTACCCCCTATCCGCCCCCCGCTGCTCCTACCCCTTCGCCCTGGCTTCCTCAGTACCCCCTATCCGCCCTCTCACTCTTACGTGCCCCCCCCCCCCCCGCTCTGGCTTCCTCAGTTCCCCCATCCGCCCCCCTGCTCCTATCCCCCGCCCTGGCTTTCTCAGTACCCCCTATCCATGCCCCCCCCCCCGCTCCTACCCCCTGCCCTGGCTTCCTCAGTACCCGCTATCCGCCCCCCCCCCCCAGCTCCTATATCCTGCCCTAGCTTTCTCAGTACCTGCTATCCACCCCCCTGCTCCTACCTCCCGCCCTGGCTTCCTCACTACCCTCTATCCACCCCCTAGCTCCTACCTCCCACTTGGGGTACTGAGGAAGCTAATCTGCCCCTCCTGGCTCCTACCTCCCGCTCTGGCTTCCTCAGTACCCCCTATCCACTCCACCCCCCCCGCCCCGTCTCCTACCTCCCACCCTAACTTCCTCAGTACCCCCATCCGCCCCCCCCCCCCCGCTCCTACCTCCCACCCTGGCTTCCTCGGTACCCCCTATGTCCCCCTCAGCTCCTACTTCCCGCCCTGGCTTCCTCAGTACCTCCTATCCACCACCCTGTCTCCCACCTCCCACCCTGTCTGCCTCAGTACCTCCCACCCTGGCTTCCTCAGTACCCCCTATCTGCCCCCGCTGGCTCCCACCTCCCGCCCTGGCTTCCTCCTTACCCCTGCCCCTTGGTTCCTACCTCCCACCCTGGCTACTTTAGTACCCCCTGTCTGCCCCCCCACCCCGGCTCCTACCTCCCACTCTGGCTTTCTCAGTACCCATATCTGCCCCGGCTTCCTCAGTACCCCCATCTGCTCCTCCTGGCTCCTATCTCCCGCCCTGGCTTCCTCAATACCCCCTATGATTCCTGAGTGCCCCTCTGTTCTGCCTCTCCCCTTCCTTCCCTATCTCCTACCACCTTCCCAGTCTTCTTCAGTGTCCTTCATCCCCTTGGGCTCCACACCCCCTGGCTTTCCTAATGCCCTTTCCACTTTTCAAATATATCTAAAACTATCCTTTCCCTTGCAGCTTCTTCTGTGTCCCTGAAAACCTCTCATGCTTTCCTAGCTTCCTAAAAGCTTTCACTGTTACTTCAAACTCTCTTGTCCTTGAAACACGCTAAACTATTTCCACCCACTCCAGCTAGCTTCTTGGTGACAGCCTCCCCAAGGCAGCTTTTCCATTTCTCTTCTTCTCCGCCTCAGGTCTGATTATTTCCATCTTTGGGCCTGGAGTACAGATTTGGGATTCTGAAACTTCTGTTTCTGAAATGCTCCATTTTTCTTACCAGGGTTGTGGCTGATAGGTAGCAGCAGCAGTGAAAATTCTCTATTTTATCAGAAATCATCCAAGATCACCTGTTAATGTTGTAGTAAAAATAACAAGACTGTATGCTGAATATGATATAAATGTCTGTATATGTCCTCTAATTCTGTGAATTCTTGTTTGCTGATTAAAATTGTTCCTGAGTACTAAATTGATGGATGTCCTATGGTTGCATAAAATAACATGAAGAGTTAACGGATCTTAAATTGCAGTCTGGAGGGCTTATGTTAGTAGGATTCATGTCATTAGATCAAAAGTTATGTTAGTGGTTTTGTAGACTGTTATGACCATTATGGGTATTTGCTTTAGAATTTCAATTTTTGATATTCATGAACAGTACTTATTATCAGATAATCTTGTGTTACTTGGGCTGTGTCTACACTAGAGAGCGTACAGTGGTGGAGCAGTGCTGATGCCGTTGTGCTGGTGTAAGACCACCCGTGTAACTGCTCTGCTGAAGGCAGAGAGCTCTCCTGTTGACATAATTAATCTATCCCTGACAAGTGGAGGTATAAGCTTTCCCACCAATAGAGTGCTGTGCATGCTATGAGTTATCCTTGAGTGATCTAAGTTTTGGGGACATAGTGGGGAGTGTAGATGTAACCTTAGAACTTGTCAACACAAGGAAATTGACCAGCATACCTCTTGTAGACTAAGCTATTCTGCAATAACACCCTTTTTGGACACCTTATTTTGAAATAATTACTCCGATCATAATGTAACTCTTCTAGATAAAATCACTAATAGTGAGTTATTCATACAGGGGAGCTATGTTGGGCAATTTCTTCTATGTAGATAAAGCTTTGGAGAAATTACAGTAGCTTAAAAGGCTTTATCTGTTCCACTTAGTATGCTGTTCTGAATTCTGAAAAGGAGACAAGCTTTTCTAACTGTTTACAAACTATTCACATTTTGCTTAAAATAAATAGCTTTAAATGAAAACTGAACATGCCATCTCTTCCATTGGTAATTAGCATATGGGAATCAATAAAAGATAACAATTAGTTTCTCAGGCTTCTTTAAAGTATGTGATGTGCTACCTTTTAACTTCTTTAAAGGTGAGTAAGATTTATGAAACATCCCTAGAAGTATTTTGCTTATGTTTAAAAGAAGGGGAAATACATTGTTTTTTGTTGTTGTTGTTGTTGTTTTTAAAACATCTGATTTAGATCATTAGTGACCACAAGTCATCTTTTTTTTTAAACTGTTCCTTTTAGTATGACTTGAGGATTGGCAACTGTGTAGTTCACTTGCTTAAATTGAACTCAAGTTGGTGGCAGCATAAAGCTAGCAATTCAGTGAGCTAGGAGACGTACATTTAACTCTATCAATCAGGTTCTAATTGATGCTATACACGCAGCCTCAGTGATGGGTGCTAATTGACGATTTATAGTTCTATAGGTGGTCCATTCAGGCTATGTCTACACTTGCACATTTGTCTGCAGGGATGTGAAAAAACCTGCATCCCTGACCAACAAAACTTTTACTGATGAAAAGTGCCAGTGTGGACAAAGCTACCACTGCTCTTTGGGGATGGTTTTATTTTGCTGTCAGGAGAGCTCTGTTCTGGTGGAAAAGGGGATAAATGGAGACCTTACAGTGGCGCAGTTGTGTTGCTGTGGTACACAATTGTAGACAAAGCCTAGGATGAAAGTTGAGTCACGCTGGTCGGATGATGTGTGTGAACTTGAACTGCTGTTTCCCATGTTGTAATCAATGAGAGGAAACCTAGGCTAGGGAGCGGGCCATATGAGTGGCCCTCCTTCATCTCAGTGGGCTGCAAGATTGTCGAAACCATATGGTCTCCTGGGAATGGGAGTTTTGCTAACTGTGCTTGCTTACGTAGACTTTGCAGGTTGTGCCAAATAAACCATAGCAGTACTTTGATTGGATGCATGGCTCTCTTAATGTTGTGTGCAATTAGCACACACTGCACTTCATGTGTCCTTGCTTTAAGTACATATCACTTTAGTAATACCAACAGGGGAAAAAAAGGTACATGGATGAAAATCAGAAGACTCTGACAATGCTGTGCATGGACAGTGGTACGCAAAACGTCTCATAGGCCACGTATAGTATCCCAGTGGGCTGCAGGTTGCCCACCACTGGTTGTAATCATTGTGAATAGAACTATGGGCAATAGACATTTTTTGTGGGAAATAAAGTACAAGGTTAACATTTTAATTTTCATCAAAATTTTTCATGAGTTTTTTGGGTTTTAACTGAAAGCAGAAGACACCAAAAATAAAAAGGCATTATTGGTTGCATAACTTTTGACTAGCACTACTATTAGCCTGCTATATGTTGCAAGAATTGATTCAAGCTTAAAACATAATTTTCTTCCAATTAATGTTTTGTGTCTTCATGATCATTTAAAGAATGCATCTTTTTGAACATCCTCATTTGTTTAAAATGTCACTAATAAGTTTAGTATGTTACACAACAGCTATATCAAGTAATCTATTTTCAGTTCCTGACATGTGACACTTCCCCACTGTAACTGGTTGTTGCAAGTGGAATTTTTTAAGAAAACTGGTATATGAAGTGATTAAAATTAACAATGTTAAAAATAGTGTAATAGGGTAACCGTGTAACCGCTGAAAATCTCAGTGATTACACAGTTATCCACACTAAGCTAAGCTTTATACTGCAGAGCCTGCAGTGAAGCTTTCCTGGGGAGGAGATTTCGTTGAGTGTAACTAACACCATTAACTGATAAGCGGTTAAACCATTAGTCATTTGCACTTAAACATCCCTAGTTAAAACAGGGCCTTTATATATTTGAATTATGCCATATTCCAGAATGTACAAATGCTCAACCAAACCAGTATGTGTGTGGAAATCAGAAGACAATTTAATAAAACAAAATATAAATAGTGGATAATCTTACAAGTGGCATGTTGTTTTCTTGTTAAGCATATCCTGCCATCTGTTAATGTGTTGCTGTGGCCCTTTCAGTAAAGTTAACAATTTTTTAATTCTTTAGTAATAGAATATAACTTGTAAATACTAGGTCTAGTATGTATTGATGGGGATAATTAAGTACTCTTGTGCTAGGCACATTAATGTCCATATAGCTATTCCTTATTAAACTGATAAAGGACATCTATGGTGCTTATTGCTATATGTTTAAACTAGGAATGTAAAAATGCAGTTAAAAATGTCACTGCTATGATTTTCAGAGGTTACGTGGTTACATGTGCTGCAAGCTCTGCAGTATATAGCTACTGTTGGGCCCACTCCCAGGGAGGCTTTGCTGAAGGCTCTGCAGCTGGCTTTCTGAGAGCAGGGCTGTCAGCCCCTGCCAACCCCACTCCCGGGGAGCCAGCATGTAACCTGTGGCAGGAGGGAGGGGGGCTGCTCCAGTGGGCCCCATGGGGCTGGAATAGCCCCTTGTCAGGGGCAGACAGGGAGCTGCTCCAGCCCCTACAGATTAACTGATTAACTTTTTACATCCCTAATTTAAACGTATATAATGTTGAAATGACGCTTGTGTTCTAAACCTCCACTTCCAGTTCCTTAGAATTTTCTTATATTTCTTTTTGGCCTGAAATATTGCATACTTCATCTCAGTCCAATTGTGACATTTTACTTTTGGTTTTTAGTGGAATGAAGAGTGTGCATGTATGAGAGAGAGAAATACTTCCTGTATGCATTTCAACTGATTTTTTGCACTATTTATGCTCATCTGCTAAAACAAAATAATTTTAACTATTTATGTCCTTCCTCAATGAGGACAATGAGCCTGAAGAAAATCAGTTCAATATTTTAAACTTTGAACATCAGTTCATGTTTTTTCACAGCATTGTAATTTTCTATGGACTCTACTGATTATTTTAGTGTGACTTATAAAAATGGGTGTGCACAGTTAAAGAACACTATTATTATAAGTACTAGACAGTTACTAGTACTTTATCCTTCTCTTTAAGAAATTACATCAGTGAAATGAAGTACAAAACTAACAACAATGCAATGTTAGAATTGAGAAATTAAGCATCCAGAAGTATAGGAAATTCCAGAGGGCAGTTTCTACCACAGTGTTAACTTGGCCATGTTACACATACAGCATTTTTTCCTTCCTGTGTTTTCTTAAACCTTAAAATATCTCTGCAACCTTGCAAAATGGCAAACTTTCATGACCAGCTCAGGCGCAAAATCTCCTTGCCTGCCTTTCACCAATAACTAATGTTTGGTAAACAGAGAACTAAAATGTTACTTGCCTATCAAAAACTAATAATCTGGGATAAATCTCTTTCTAGGCTATACATTATTAATCAGTAGCATAAAACATACAAGATGTGCAATGTGGCTGAGTTAGTGTTGCAGGAGAAACCTTAACTCTGATTCATTCTTTTTTAAAGCATCCTTTCAGAGCTGTGCATTGAACAGCTATATGTGCTGCTGTTCAGATGTAAATTACAGACTTTGTTGAAGCTGTAAATTGACTTGCTTTTCTTCCTTTTTGCATATTGCAGGTAGAAAATGTCAAATTATTAGATCGTTATACCAACAAGAAGCCAGCAAATGGAACCTTATACCTGACAGCGACCCATCTGATCTATGTAGATGCTTCAGCTGAAATCCGAAAAGAAACATGGGTAAGTTGTAAAGTATGGAACTTGTAAAAAATATAAATTCCTGATTCTGGTTGTATGTAGTGGTTCCATTAATTCTAAGGTAATAAATTTTTATAGCACTTTACAGAAAAGCAGCTTACAAAAATAGAGTTCTTATCCTTTAAATAGTGTTAGATTCAGGAACAGAACCCAGCTTGCTTGCCTTCCACCCCCATGTTCAATATGCTAGACCATTGTATCTGAATGTACAGCATTTGGATGAATGAAGTGTTGAAGGCAGCATCATCTCAGAGGCAAGTCTACATTACTGCACTACTCTGGTGCAGCTGTATTGATACAGCTTCATTGCTGTAGCCTATTTGGTGAAGAGGTGCTCTGCCAGTGGGAGAGTGCTCTTCTGTCGGCATAGTTATTCCACCTCCACAAGGGGTGGAAGCTATTCTGGCAGTCACCAACATAGCTCGGTGTGGACACTACTTTAACTCAGTGTAACTTATGTCGCTCAGTGTTGTTTTCACATATCTGAATGATAAAAGTTACATTGACTTAAGTGGTAGTGTAGACTAACCGCTTGTATTTATACTAGTTACACAGTAGTCACAGTTCCTCTACCAAAATAAGTTAAGTGAAGAGACAATTTTGTTGGCTCCTATGACAAGCTGAAGTAGAACTGATATGTCAAATTCAAATCCACAGTACATATTTGGAAGCTTCAGGGAGTAGCCAAGTTAGTCTGTACAGAAAAAAAAACAACAAATGGTCTGATAGCACTTAAAAGACTAACAAAACATATAGATGGTATTATGAGCTTTTGTGGGCACAGCCTACTTCTCATCTGAAGAAGTGGGCTGTGCCCACAAAAGCTCATGATACCATCTATATGTTTTGTTAGTCTTTTAAGTGCTATCAGTACATATTTGGTCATGTAGCAGACTTATACTGTGTATCTGCAGAACTTTTAAATCTCCAGGAACTTGTTTCTTGTTTGCTTGTGCAACTTATTCCAAATGAAAACAGATACAGTATCTTGTGTGTCATTTTAAAAAAAAAAAGACTGCAAGTCAGTGACTATTTTATCATTTCCATCCTACTTAATGTTGGCATTAAGCAGTCTAGTGTGTGTCCTTAATTTTCATCTCAAATGCAGGTAGTTTCCATAGGGATGTGAAAGTGTAACTGTGTACACGGTTAACTGATGAGCCTGAGCTCATGGGTTAACCTTCCCAGTTACATGCAGGTTCCTGGTACACATAGGGAGCTGGCTTAAAAGCTGGCTTCTGGCATGCACTGGCTCTTGGGGAGCCACCTTCCCTCCCTCCCTTGGTGCTGCTGCCTCTGGTATAGAGGCAGCAGCACCGGCGGGCAGACTGGAGCCGTTGCTGCCCTACGTGTAACCATGTAACCCCTGACATTTTCAGCTGTTACAGTTATTTAATTAAACGTATGTCAACATCCCTAGTTTCCAACACCAAAAATAGATCAGTAGTTGTTAAAATTGAAGAGCTCTCATTTTTTTTTGTGCATTTTGATCATGCAAAAAAATACATTTATTGCCTATTCCTTAGTTAAATAATCCAATTTGAGGGACTATTTGCATTTTTCATGTTTGTTAATTTGTCTCTAATTAGCAGAGAGAGCTTGTTGGAATAGGTGCTCTAAGGATTAGAATGATGAAGATAACAAGAAACTTCTCTCAAATATTGCAGAATCATTCGTATCTGGTTATAATTCACATTGGTCATCTAGTGCAGAATGATTTAGTTTCCCTTCCTGTTTTTCAGATTCTACATCACCATATAGCTGCCGTGGAGAAGTTACCTCTGACCACATCTGGATGCCCATTGCTTATTCACTGCAAGAACTTCCGTGTCGCACATTTTGTCATTGGACATGAACGGGATTGCCATGAAGTGTATACATCCTTGCTTAAACTTTCACAGCCAGGTATTCTGGAGTGAGTCTGTTCTGAAACCTAAAGGAAACTAATTGACAAGTATATTTGGGCAGTGGGGAAAACCCTGGTTTTCAGGCTGTTGGCTTTCCTCAATCAGCACAGGAAGGAAAGATTTGAAATCTTAAGCCAGGGCTTCCCAAACTTTTTGACACAGGGACCAGTAAATCCATTCACGAGCTTTTGGAGGACTGGTAACAGTCATTTGCGTATTTGCATATTCATTAAGCAACTGATGAATATTCAAGTAAGTTGTTTCTGGTCCTCCCAAAGCCACCATTGCCAGCATTAGTAAAGCTTTTGATACAGTCACCCACGATATTCTTCTTGCCAGCAAGTTAAGGGAATATGGATTGGATAAATGGACTGTAAGATGGATAGAAAACTGGCTAGATCAGGGTTTCCCAAACTTTTTACTTTAGTTGGAACCTGTTTTTTTTTTTTTCCAGTACTGTTTTTTGCAGCCCAAAAATATAAATGCATATAAAAAAGAATTAAAAATGAATACATTTTCAGTGTTTTACCCGGCTGCATCCTCCGCCCAGCCTGGGCCAGGGCTTGGGGGACCCGGCGCCGCATAGGCACTCCAGGAGGCAGGAGCAGATTGGGGGTAGGGTATCTGGCTAGGAGGGAGGGTGCAAGGAGGGGGAGGGTTGCCAGGTGTTCAGTTTTGTACCGGATAGTCCAGTATTTGAGGCTTCTGTCTGGGAAACAAATTGAGAAAATACCGGACATATAAAATGTCCAGTATTTTCTAATTGGGTAAGTTTTATTATTATTATTAGGTGTATCAGTCCTTAGCTGCGAACTGCCTGGCTGGTAGATGTGCTCAGGCAGCGTGAGTGTATCTACCAGCCAGGCAGTTCGCAACTACTCGAGGGAGGGTATGGGGGAGGGCGGGGGGGCGGTGCAAAATGGAATCCCCAGGGCCGGACTCACTCGTATGCCCAGGTCTGCATGTGCCTGGGTCAGTCCCGCTCCCTCCCCCCCCTTCCTCCTCCCAATCTCCCCACTCCAGCCCTGCTTCTGGTGGCCGGTTCCCCCCCACCGATCTCCCCCGGTCAGCCCCGCTCCCCTGATGACCCCCCCCCCACCAGCCCCGCTGCCCCCATCCAGCCCTGCTTCTGGCAGCTGGTTCTCCAGTCCTCCTCCTCCCGCTCTCCCCCGGCCAGTACCCCCCACCCCCCGTTCAGCCCTGGTTCCGCCACCCGCCCTCCCCAATCTCTGCTGGACAGCCCCGCTGCCTCCACCCTTGCTTCTGCCACCCACTCGCCCGCCAGCCCCAATCTCCGCGGGACAGCCCTGCTGCCCCCAACCCTGCTTCCTGGCGGCCGGTTTCTCTCCCCCCCCTCCTCCCCCCCCCACACACACCTCCATCCAGCCTGCCCCGCTCTGCTCCCCTCCCAGCAGCCAGGCTGAGGCCCGGTATTTTTTTCCCGCAGCCCGGTACCGGGCCGCGGCCCATAGTTTGGGAAACGCTGTCTTAAGCTATTTCCACCCCTGACAGCTGCTGTTTGCTTAGTATGCTGTTATAGCACAAAATTCTGGCCCTCAGAAGAGAGCTGGCAGCTTGCAAGTAAATGCAGTTTTTACTATTGTGTAAATGAAGTGGTTGGAAGAATGTTACAGCAGAATTGCCAGAAGCTGGGAATGGGCAACAGGGGATGGATCAATTGATGATGACTTACCTGTTCTATTCATTCCCTCTGGGTTACCTGTGTCAGTGTTGCAAGACAGGATACTTGGGCTAGATGGATCTTTGGTCTGACCTGGTATGGCCTTCTTATGTTCTTAATTATTGATCCCCTCTGAAATGTTTCTAGTCTGCTATCCCAGAAGAACTCTTATGATACTCTTTTAGTACTGGTGAAAGATGCCAAACTGATGAAATGAAGTCCTTTGTACAGGTCCAGTACAGACTTTTCCTGCACTTTCCAGCAAAGTGCTTGACCTCTGGTTAGTTTGAACTGATGACTTAGAAGAATACAGTATGATACACACCCTCATTTATCTCCTAAGTGATTCAGTCTCATTATATGCAAAGTTTTAATTCTAATACAGTATCTGGCATATGATCATACAGAAGTTTCTGGGGCTCTGTTAATGGCTATTACTGTTCCTATAGCTATAAAGTGTTACAAATATAGTATCAATGACTTGCCGCAGATGAAAAATTAGTTGGTTTCTATTGCCCTGTGGCTATATATGTAACATACTGTAACTATACTGTCCTATTTATGTGTTCTCAGTTTACTCTTGTGTCAGTTTAAAATTGTTTGTATTCCTGCTTCATCTGTTTGGGCAGAGGAAATAATTATTCATTATTTGCTGGTATTTGACAGTTGAGGGTTACCTGTTTGGCAAGATGGGTACTTTATCAGACTCTTGCAGGATGCAATCTGTCTCAGGAGAGCTTGCTGCCTTGAGTATGAACAGAGTGAATTATTGACAGGATTTGCATTTTTTTTAAAGAGAAGGAAAGAAACTGAAGGTGTGGTGTAGAGGGAATAGAGGAATTACCATTTGTCAGCCTGAAGCTCTTGTTGGGCTGACAGTAATACTCAAGAGATCTATCAAGTTTTCCTCTATGAAGGAGAGCATGCTATTGAAATGGGAAGCTACAGGTTGATAAGAATGGTATTGCGTGAACTCTTTGCAGAAACTGTAAGTTTCAGTTGTTCTCTGCTTTTTTATGGATTGACCCTTCATGCATTGCTGGAAAAGAGCAATGTATTCTTAAAAGAATGTAAGTAGGAAATAAATTGTTTTAAGTCTAAAATTGATTTGAACATTATACATGCAATTTTGGCCCGGACATATTGCTTTGGATAAATACAGTCCTTGACCCTGAAAGGAATTGAACTCATTTTTGTCATTATGTACTTTGTTATATATCTATATGCCCTTTAATGTGATTAGAAATGTTTTATACTTTTTTTTTTTTTTTTATTAAACCATATCACTGTGCTCTCAGGATGCTCTGAACAGCAGCATTTTGCTAATGCCCAAGAAGCAGGCTAGATACCTCTTTCAAACTGAGTGAAGTTCTGCAGGTGAACAGACGTGGTGAAAATTAAAATAGATACTTCAGATTGTCAGTTTTGATCTAAGGTGTTAATAACAGAGATGAAGAATCTGATGTTCTTCTTCGAGGATGTCCTCGTGGGTGCTCCACTGTTGGTGCTGGGCTTGCCCCGGCGCCGCAGACGGAGAATGTTCCAGAAGTAGTAATCGGCCGGACCACGCATGCATCGCTACTTGCGGCGTTCGCGCTCTTTCTCTGTGCGTGGTCCGGCCCCCGCCAGTTCCTCTTAACCGCCTCAGGCTGCAGATGCGAGGAACTGCGCTCTCTCTTCTCGACCGCTCCGTGTTGATACGTTCTTAATCCCTTCTCCTTCTTATCGTTCTCTTCCTTGTTATTGTCTCCCCCCCGGTTGATCTAAAAAAAAAAAACCCACGAAGTTTTACCTTAGTGGCCTTCTTTCCCGTTCTAAGTTTCCATCCCCTCCCCCCCCCGTTGAATTTCTATATATAGTTAACTATCCTCCTGTTCGTTCAGTTAAAAAAAAAAAAAGAATAATAGGAGGATATAAGGACGACGAAAAATGTCCTCTTCACCGGGCTTCAGCAAACGCCAGGAATGCCATGAGGCGATGCCGGCCTCCAACGGCCGTGCCCTCTGTGTGAAATGTTTAGGGGAGTCTCATGTGCCCCAAAAGTGCGCTCACTGCACTAAGCTGACTTCTTTGGCATGAAAGGACAGGGAACGGCAGCTAAAGATGCTCCTTTTCGATCAGGCGCTCCAGCCGCAAACTTCCTCTTCTGCCCCACAACGCCAGCCGGCGAAGCATAGAGCCTCCTCCCCAACAACCTCTTTGGCAAAAAAGACGAGGCCCTCCCCAACACAGTCTCTACCAGCGGTCTCTCACGGCTCAGTGAGCCATGGAGACAAACCGGGCATGTCTGGCACTTCAGTGCCATGATCAAACTCTAATGTGCCTCAGAAATTGAAAGCAGGCCATGAGCCAACCTCAGCACCGCGATCTATGCTGGCCCTCAGATTTTGAAGCCTCCTGTGCCGAAACCACGTACGGCACCGAGAGCGCCCTCGGCACCGTCTACTCTGGGGACCGAGAACGGGGCACCAGCGACTACGGCACCAGAGCCCGTGCCGTTACGTCCGGCACCAATAGCACTCCCGGCGCCGATGAAGCCCTCTGAAGCACCGGCGCCAGCCTCAGCGGCACCGAGCGCGGTGCCTATAATTACCACGGCACTGAGCGTGGCACGGACCATGTCGGCACCGATGACACCACACTACTCCCACACCGATGCCAGGAGCTTGTGCCCCCTGACACCACCGCGCCATAGCCGATCACCTTCACTTGTCTTCTCTCTGGCACCGTCCCCATTTCCACCGGCGCCGAGTTCTCCAGAATATCAAGAAAGCCCTCTTCATGTATATTCGCCATGGAGCCTACCCTCTCCATTCTTGTCTCCATCTACTCACCGCCACGAACGTCATTATAGATGTCTCTCCCCATCTCCACCGCCATCTTCACGGTCTTACAGTCACTCCCGCTCTCCTCGTTCTCCGCGAATTCACCACTGGCAATACTCTTCTAGATACTATCCGGAGACGCATTCACCGCTCCATAGACTGTACAGCCAAGATGACCCTTACTCTCGCAATCTCCCAACCAGATACTCCTACCATTACAGATCTCGCTCTCATTCCCGGTCTGCTTATGACTACGCCTCCTCAAGACATTCCACAACGCCTGCTCCCGTAACTCCACTGGACACGGCTGCACCACCTCCTCAAGCTTCATCTGAACCACACCACACGCTTCCTGAGACTCAAGCATCTCAGGTATCTCCAGTTGAGTCGTCTTCTCCTGACGAAGCTGTCATCCCTGGAGAAGTCTCCCCTCCAGATGATCTTCGTCAATTTCAGGAACTCTTTAAGCATGTTGCGGTATCACAGGAGATTCCATTGGAGGAGGTCAAAGAAAAGCAGTATAAACTATTCAAAAACCTGCAACCGCAACATCGGGCATGGATGGCAATTCCACTAGACGAAGCCATCCTGGAGATAGCCAATGAAATCTGGTACACTCCAGCATCTGCCCTTCCCACAAACAAAAAGGCTGACAGAAAGTACTTCATCCCACCTAAGGGGATGGAATTTCTTTTTTCTCATCCCCAACCAAACTCTTTGGTGGTTGACGCGGCCCAACATAGATCTAGGGCCCCACGACTCAAACACTTCACTGCCAACAAGGAAGCGAAAAGGCTTGATATCTTTGGCAGAAAAGTTTACACTTCCACCACTCTCCTACTTAGAATCGCAAATTACACAGCTCATTTATCTAATCACGTTTTCGACACCTTTTCTCGATTGACTCCATTGATTGACCACCTTCCAGAGTCTAAGAGATCCATCCTGAAGTCCGTAATCCAGGAGGATTACACATCTGCCAGGACATCACTCAACATGGCTATGGACGTGGCAGACACTGTGGCACGCTCCACTGCTATGGCAGTCGTGATGCGGAGAGCCTCTATTTACAGGTGGCAGCAGTTCCCAAGGAACTACAGTCCAAAGCGGAGGACCTGCCCTTTGACACTTAAAACTTGTTTGCTGAAAAGACGGACACAGTTCTGCACTCCTCTAAAGATTCACGTACAACCTTGCATACCCTAGGTATGTACACTCCTCCCTTCAGAAGACGTCGTTACCCCACGTATCAACGCAGGTACGACTACCTGTATGCCCGTCACCACTGGCAGCAACAGCAACACCAACCACAAAGGGGTTTCGACAACCAGCGAGCACGCCAGAGACCTCAGCGTCGTCGCAACGGTAACAACCGCAACCAGGCCCCATCTAACGCTAAACAACAGGTTTGACGCGTCCGTCGAGGGTACGCAACCAGTCCGTGGCAGCTCCAGTGTGCAACCCATCTATATTTTTCACCGTCGTCTCAGGCCCTTTTTCGACCAATGGGCCGAGATCACTACGGACAGATGGGTGTTAGAGATCGTTCAGACAGGCTACTCCATTCCCTTCACATCCAAACCTCCTACCATCACTCCCACCCCGTCCCTTTTCAGGGACCCCTCTCAGGAAGACCTTCTCCGCCACGAGGTCAATCACCTCCTGTCTTCAGGGGCCATAGAACTGGTTCCGATTGAGTTCAGGAACAAGGGATTCTACTCCCACTATTTTCTAACACAGAAAAAATCAGGAGGCTGGCGACCGATACTGGACCTTCGTTCTCTGAACAGATTTCTACAAAAACAAAAATTCAGAATGACCACGCTCGCTGCCATTATTCCCCTACTAGAACACAACGACTGGTTTGCGTCCCTCCACCTCCAGAATGCCTATTTCCATGTCTCCATCCATCCAGCGCACAGAAGATTTCTCCGTTTTGTCATTGGGTCAGATCATTACCAATACAAGGTTCTCCCCTTCGGCCTATCGTCGGCCCCGAGGGTCTTTTCCAAGGTACTCGCGGTAGTGGTGGCTCACCTTCGGATTCAGGGTGTCGTCATATTCCCTTACCTCGACGACTGCCTCCTGCAGGCCCACTCCACTCCTGAGTTACGCAGAATGATCGAAACTACCAAACATGTCTTCCATATCCTGGGGCTCCTCATAAATGAGCAAAAGTCCATTTTGCACCCAACGCAGGACTTGGAATTCATAGGGGCCCGCCTGGATTCAGTCTCAGCCAGAGCTTACCTACCTCGGCAAAGATTTGACAACATCCAAGACCTCATACAGGTTATCACAGACAGTCCTACCGTACAGGTCATTACCTGCCTGAAACTCATGGGCCATATGGCAGCCACAACCTATGTGGTACGCTATGCCAGACTCCACTTTCGCGCCCTACAATACTGGCTCACACAGGTCTACAATCATACCGGGCACGACCTTCACAGGACAGTCTCTCCACCTCAAAAGGTTCTTCAGTCCCTAACTTGGTGGAAAACTTCCAACTATCTCCTTTCAGGAGTTCCCTTCCAACAGCCACAACCCCGTTTCCATATCACAACAGACGCATCACTGCTAGGATGGGGAGCGCACATGGGGACGTTGTTGGCGCAAGGTCAGTGGTCTCCTTCAGAGAGATGACTTCACATAAACCTGTTAGAACTATGAGCAATTTTCAACGCTTGCAAATCCTTCCTGCCAACAATACAGCATGCTGTGGTCAAGATTCTCATGGACCATGTCACGGCTATGTACAACGTAAATCACCAAGGCGGAGCTTGTTCTTGTTCCCTGTGCATGGAGTCTATCCGGTTCTGGAACTGGTGCATTCACCACGACATAACACCCACGGTATCCTACTTACCTGGAATCAGAAACATCACTGCCGACTTCCTCAGCAGACACTTCAGTACCAAACACGATTGGGAAATCCACGACGAAGTCCTTCATACAGTATTCCAACGATGGGGCACTCCAGTTGTGGACCTGTTCGCTGATCACTACAACAAGAAACTGCCCATCTACGCCTCCTGGGCGGGTCTCGGCCCGGGATCCTTAGGTGACGCCTTTCTCCTAGATTGGAAAGGACCCCTCCTATATGCCTTCCCCCCCGATACCATTCCTACCGAAAGTCTTGCAGAAGGAGAGGTCAGACCAAATCAAAATCATCTTGATAGCCCCAGCATGGGCTCATCAACACTGGTTCCCCTTTCTATACCAAATGTCTCTCCAACCACCCATCCACCTTCTGCTTCTCCCGAATCTCTTAACCCAGAACAGAGGTCGACTAAGTCACCCCCAGATCCACACACTGAACCTTACGGCGTGGCTCCTAGTTGGTTAGATCCCACCAAATCTTTATGCTCGACTTCAGTCAAGCAAGTCCTTATACACAGCAGACGTCAGACAACACGAAAGACTTACCTGTACAAATGGCGAAGATTCGCATCCTGGTGTGTCGGGAAACAGCAGTCTCCGGAGGTGCTCCCTCTTCCTGACATTTTGGATTATCTCCTGCACCTAAAGGAGAAAGGACTCTCTTTATCCTCTATTAGAGGACATTTGGCTGCAATATCTGCATTCCGACATCCCTTGTAAGGGACATCCATTTTCGCTCACCCCCTCTCCAAGAGGTTTCTCAAGGGACTTGCAAATATGAGCCCACTGCGAAACCTGGCCCCACCCATTTGGAACCTGGACACAGGCCTTAGTGGGCCCGCCATTTGAGCCTCTAGCCTCTGCACCTTTAGAATTTTTGACTATGAAAACGGTGTTCTTATTAGCTATAACATCAGCAAGACGCGTATGGGAGCTCTCAGCCTTAATGGCAACACCACCATTCGCTATTTTCCGCAACGATGCGGTGATTCTGAGGCTTCATCCTAAATTCATCCCCAAGATAGCATGGACGTTTCATGTGAACGAACCACTCCGCACGAGCCGAGATTAGCTATAACATCAGCAAGACGCGTATGGGAGCTCTCAGCCTTAATGGCAACACCACCATTCGCTATTTTCCGCAACGATGCGGTGATTCTGAGGCTTCATCCTAAATTCATCCCCAAGATAGCATGGACGTTTCATGTGAACGAACCACTCATCTTTCTTGTATTCTACCCGAAGCCTCACTCCTCGCCTAGAGAGGCGTTCCTACATACCCTCGATGCTCGTAGAGCCCTAGTATTCTACATCAATCGGACTAGGCCCTTTAGGCAGACCAACCATCTATTTCTGTCCCTCGACGGCAGATCTAAGGGTCAACCACTTTCAGCCCAACGTATCTCCAAGATTATATCGAACTGTATAAGACACTCTTATGCTCAGAAGCATATTCCACTTCCCATTACACCTCGTGCTCATTCTACTAGAGCCATTGCAGCATCCACCGCATTTTTGAAGGGGGTTCCCCTGCATGACATATGTAGAGCAGCCACCTGGACTTCTCATCTAACCTTCGCTAAGCACTATTCCTTATTCCAGACTTCTCAGTCTGACGGGGCACTGGCGACTGCGGTCCTCTCCACGGCGGATAAATAGGGATTCCGTATCCCTTCTTCCATTGTGACGACCACTGCTTCTCAGTCACCAACAGTGGAGCACCCACGGGGACATCCTCGAAGAAGAAAGCGAAGTTACTCACGTTGGTGAGATAACTGCCGTTCTTGGAGATGGTGTCCCCGCAGGTGCTCCACTACCCGCCCTCCTCCCTGCTTCGGAGTCCGTTCTGCTTTCTTTTTCAGACTTCGAGGCAGCCTAGAGGAACTGGCGGGGGCCAGACCGCGCACAGAGAAAGAGTGCGAACGCCACGAGTAGCGACGCATGTGTGGTCCGGCCAACTACTACTTCTGGAAAATTCTCCGTCTGCGGCGCCGGGGCAAGCCCAGCACCAACAGTGGAGCACCCGCGGGGACACCATCTCGAAGAACAACAGTTATCTCACCAAGGTGAGTAACTTCGCGATCTTTTAAGTCATAAAGCGGTTTACAGGGTTTTTCATCTACATGTCACTAGGGATGTAAAATCCCATTTAATTGGCTAATCGGTTAAACATATTGTTTAGCTGATTAACCAATTAAAGATGGGTGAGTGGTCTCCTGCCTGCTACTGGGCTGGAAGGTCTACCCCACCCCACCGCTGGCAGGGCTGCTCTGGTGTCATTTACTGATTGCTTTAAATGTTTGGTATAATGATATGCCAAAGAACCAGAAAAGGTGCTACTAGCTTCCATTTAGTTGTAATCTGGCTGCAGAGTGATGATTTACCCTATGTGCCTGATTCCAGGGACAATCTTTAGGAGAGAGTGTTGAACATTTCACTTTCTTTTGCATGTATTTTAATTTTTTTCTCTCAACTTAATTTTTAAATTTCCTCTCCCCAGTGACATCTGAAGAACTTTATGCATTTTCTTATAACCCCAAAATGCCTAAAGATAATCGGGAGATTGGATGGAAGCTGATTGATATCAAAGTAGATTATCAGCGTATGGGAATTCCAAATGACTACTGGGAAATAACAGATGCTAATAAAGACTATGAGGTAATTTACTGTGCACAGTAGCCACTTGACACCCTTTTATTTGTACTCATGGTGTGAAACAGCCTTTCTACTGCTCCATAACTGATGCCTTTGGAGAAATGAGCTCAGTCTATCTAAAGCACCATTTTATTGAAATGAAGCCAGAGATAGTAATCCTATAAAACAGCAGAGAGCTGCAGAGTCTGCTTGATTTTCACAATCCTACTAGGGTAATGAATATCTGGCACTTGCTAGAGAAGCATCAAACAACCTCACCAGGAAACCAGCTAAAGATTCCTTTAGTTTTCCTTGGTAAAAGTGAACCTTCCCAAACTCCTTCCCCATATCTATCCATTTGGGTATGTATGCGACATGAAAAAAGCAGTTGAACCACTCTGCCTTTTCTGTTTGGGAACAAACGGAAAAGAATAAAAGCAGTAAAATGACTGGCTCATTCTCTCCTTGGTTCTTATCCTGTCTCAGAAAAAAGGGGTCTAAATCCCCAATTCTTCCACTCCTACTGAGCTGCTATTGCCTGTTGCCTGCTTCTCTCTTTCTTTGAAGCTCAATTACTTCATACAGTTTTACTCCAAACAAAGATTTTAAGCATCACTTATGTAGACACCTGCTTTAAAATGTCTCTCTCTTTCTTTGGAAATTGTACATGGAAAGATCGCTTTTCTGTCTAAAAGACAAAGCAGTCAAATCTGAGAGGTGGCAGTGTATTAAATTGTATTGTTTGTACACTTCTGCAACCATGTAATGGATACCCACCAAATTTGCTGAAGTGACCAGTAATTTCTCATGCTTCAGTTTTAGGATGCTCAACTTAATGAGACCTCTGAAAGGTGTCCAGATTTTTAACTGAAACAGAAGTTGCTTCCTGCGTTTCCAGAAAATTAAGCCTGTCTTGCCATTTGAAGTTAATCACCCAAACTCATTAGTCACTTTTGAAACTTAGGCTTCAGTGTAACTCTCATTTGGGGTCTTTTTTTTTTTTTTTTTAACTTTTAATTCCTCGAGGGTTTCCCTGTTTTAGATTTTAAAACAACAAAAAATCTAAGTAAAGCCAAGCTATGAGAATAGTTTGTGTCTGAAATGTACACTGAAAAGACTCTAAGCCTTAACATTTTTGAGGTGCTTAAAATTAATTATCGGGGTACACACTCTGGAGGGTGCAGTTGTTTTATATAACATAAGAACAACCATTTCTTCACTTCTAGTCTTTGCTCCTGCATGAGCCACGACCCTTAGAAGATGCATGTTGTTAGTATAAATCTTTCTATTCTATACCTTGCTATTGTCTTGTTTCTTCAAAGACAAGTGGGAATTAATCTATAAAATGTATAATTAATGTTTTGTGCATTCATATTAATGATAGTGCTTCACATGTCTGAAAAACAGTATTTCATTCTTCTGAAATATAGATTAATTTTGTTTATATATCAAGCTGCTGATCCATGGTTACTCTTTATTAAAGCTAAGTAACACATATTTAATGAGTATTCAGGCATCTTAATATCAAGCTGGCAAATAATTTAATATTTGAATTCCTCCCCCCCCCCCCATTTGTATTCTAGGTCTGCAACACATACCCTCCAGAAATAGTGGTACCAAAGGCTGCTAATAAAGCAACTGTGGTTGGAAGTTCAAAATTCAGAAGCAGAGGGCGGATCCCAGTGCTTTCCTATCTTTACAAAGAAAACAATGTTAGTTATATACTTTCTGCTCTTCTCATTATTTTTCTTGCTGCCCATCAAGCTTTAATATAGGGAAAGAATGTGATCAAGTTGTTAGAACAGAAGCTAGGAGTTCTCTGTCACTAAGTTGCTGTTTGACCTGGTATAATCTGAGAGAGATAGGTAATGATTACCTACTTCAGAAGAAGTTGAGGATGAATTGTTTTTTAAAGCACTTGAGATCCTTGTATGGGCAATGGACAAGTGCAGTTTATAGGTTTGAATAAATTTCTAAGCAAACGCAACTTTAGATATCAGAAGTTGTGTGAGTTTTTGTTACTTTCCCCTTTTCCCCAAATAAAAAAATCACTTGGTAAAAGTTGTCTTCTAAATCCACATAAAAAAGCATGATCCTTTCAAACATCCTCTTTGAAATCTCACTTTGACCAATTCTAAGAAATGCCTGTTTGGCATTGTAAACTAAGTTACAGTGGACAATCTTTAACGAATTGCAGCGTAACTCAGTTAAATTTTCTGAATTTTTAACAGGAGGAAATAGCTTGGAACAAATCTCATTAAAAATCCTTTTAACCTTTTCTTAAAGATACAGAGAAGAAGGCAAAACAAAGCATATGAAATGTGAAGTATTAAATAGGGCTTTAATTTTAGCAACATCCCATGTTCTGTGAAGCTGGAAGGAGGTTTTAAAAGGGGGAAAAAAAAAACCCCTAGTGTTCTTCTTAGATGGACTGAAAGGTGGTGGTAACTGCCTTTTTGGGGAAGTTAGTTGAGATGGGCTGGAGATGCTATTGCTTTTGTTGACATCCAGGTTTAGAAAGAAAAGTCCCTGTGCTTGGTGGTTGTTAGATGATATTAAAGATAGGTAACTGTCACCCATGTGGTGTCTGGGATTCGACTGGAGTTGGTAGGATGGTGGTGTTATCCGAGTCTCTCTCTTTCTGGCCCTTTCTGATCCTAACACCTGTCAGAATGGTGAAGGCTTGGAGACCAATAAAACGGTGAGTGTGCAACCAGGATGATGCTCGCTCCAGTAGCCTCCTATGTTCTTTTCATCTGTTGTTCATTTTTGGTTCTCTAGTACTTTCCCCACAAAATCTTTGTTTTAAGGACCCAAAAATGGAGTGATAAGACAAATAGCCCATCCCTTCATTATTTGTTCATCAGTTAGGCTTAATATCTGACACACAAGTTTAGCTCATTAACTTCCAGCTCCACGTCATCTTTTTTTTAGCAAGCATAATGTCAATACAGTCCTAGAATAATATCAGCTTGGCCTTTTTGTTAGAATAACTGAATTGGTCTCATCTCCCTTTTGCATCTGTTTCCTTCTACATTTGCTTTTATATGTTGTTTTTACATTTTTTGAACTTTTGCATACTTTTAAAATTGAGTGCACAACTAGGGTAAATTTGGAGGCCCAATTATTACAAAAGATAGGAGCCATTAGGCAGAAGACGAATGCTTTTGAGAGGAAAGTGGGTAATTGTCTCTGTAGAAGCACTACCCACTTTAGACTGTCAAAGCTTTTAAGAAGATTAGAATTATGAGCTGGAACTTTTTACTAATTTGTCCACTTGATGGAAGTTTTACAGTGAAACTGGGGTGCTTCTAAGCCTGGCCCTATCAAATTTTAGTGTGGGTCTCAGAGCAATAAATATTCCTGGTTTTGATCTCTTCTGTGCAGTAAACTGTTGTGTGTTTCAGGCTGCCATATGTCGCTGTAGCCAGCCTCTTTCTGGATTCAGTGCTCGCTGTCTGGAAGATGAACAGATGCTGCAGGCAATTAGACAAGCCAACTTGGGGAGTCCCTTCATGTATGTTGTAGACACAAGACCAAAGGTATCACTTAATGGGATTTATGGAAGTTCCTAAAGTTCAAGTTTTATGTCAATACTAGGCTTATCGGTTAGTCGAGTTGACTACTCATATCCCACCCCCCTTGCTACCTCTGTATCAGAGGCAGCAAGGGTTGGGGGAGCAGGTGCCAGTGCTGGAGGGAGCTAGCTTAAAAGCTAGTTCCCCCCAGCACCATCTCTGCAGGGCAGCCTGCCCCCCACGCCCTGTGCTGCTGCCTCTTTGTGGGAGGATATGGGGAGGCTGCCGCAAAGCAGCCTCTGCCTGTGATGGGCCCACGTGGACGGGGACTTCTGGACCAGCCGCAAACCCAGCTCAGTCCTGGCTCATGCAAGGTCTGGAACTTACCCCTGCTGCAGCCCTGCAATTTAAATTTAGTAGGAACCGGGCTGCCTGTCCACCCAGCTTTTACTACATTTAAACTGCAGAGCCGCCGCAAGGGTATCTCTCATACCCAGCATGAGCCAAGACTGAGCCACCTTCCCTTATCAATTAATTGTGGAGTTGATAAAAATTCTATCTGCTACATGATTAGTGAAATACCTGCTTCTTAACATCCCTCATGCAAGGCGCGTCTGCTAAATTTATGGTCGGGGGGATGTCAGAGGCCACTCCTTCCTTCCCCATGACACTGATGTCTACCTCACTACTCCTTAATTATAATATCCAGCTGCTGTGCTTGGTGCTAATATCTCACCTTCTCCCATTCATTTTTATTTGATGAAACTGTGGTGGCCCAGCTCTGCACTGTCAGAAGGAGTGGGGTTTCAGGGGTAAGGGTCAGGGCTGGGGGTAGCCAGCCCTCAGCATTGCCTGGAGTGCACTGCCACCCTCCCAGGCAGCCCTCACAGCTGAATGGCCTCAGGGCGGTTGCCCCCTTTGTCATCTTCCCCTCATCAGCAGGCCTGGGCCTATTCATTAAGAGTTTTAGACCCAAAGAAATTATAACATGGGTATCTGTATACGATATAGCTATAAAAAAAAAAAAAGGCCAATATATACTGCTGGTCAATTTGTATCTGAAATAGCTCATCTACTATTCGAGGATATTGGCCTTACCCATATTAGACTGGTTATTGGAACAAAAGGGGTGCAAATCAGGTGTCACCACCAGGTAAACATAGAGGATATTTCAGCAAGTTTTTGACTGCTAGGTATGGTGGTGTTTCCTAAAGCTAATTTTGTTATGCTGTTTTTCATAATCATTTGTTTGTAGTAAATGCATTCGTCTGGCAATTGTGTGGCTCTCACTTGTACTTTGACAGTTGTTCCATCAATATTTTATAAAATAATGACATTTAGTGATAATCCACTCGGTGGCAAGGGAAATTATAATTAGACACATTTCTCCCTCTCACCAGTCAGTGTCTAGCTTATTTAAGTAGAATGAAATAACCTAGATTTCTTGTCGCTCTGTGCTGCTAGGGCTGTGTATCTGAATCTCTCTACCTCATTACTTTCCATGGAGGCAAACTACTACACTTCCAGAATCCATGGTTTTTTGGATTGAGAGTTAAAACAGAAGTCCTCTCCACTTGTGGCCATTCTAGATTTTATGGTAACTTTTATATGGGCCTGACTCAGTTCCATTCTGGGTAATCCACATCCCTTCTTATTTCTTCTTGGAACTGCAGCTGATTATCAGCAAAATGCAATAATTTTCCATCTTCGACTTGACTGCACTTATTGATAGACTGAACAAACTGTTCTTGTAAAATGCTTTGGAATCCTTTTAGTGTTTATGCAGCACCATGCACATATATGGTGCTTTATAAAAATATTTCTAGATGAAAGATCTATGTTTATATGTAACTGTTGCATTTATCTGTTTCTTTTTAAATAGCTTTTCAAATAAAAAGAGAAAATGAGTCTCAGTTGTAAACAAGCTTGTAATACTACCTGTCTTAGGCAGCTTGAAATCAGCATGCAGGTTCTTCCTTGGCTTTTCCTAGGGTTAATTGACTGCACACACAATATCATTTTAGTAAAACTGCTGGAAACAATTCATGAGCAAAAATAACAACTTTCACCATCATATACGCTTTTGTGAACTTAAAAGCATTTGCAAACCGGGCTTGCCTGAAGCATTTTTTCACTTGATTTGTACAGTTAAATGCTATGGCAAATCGAGCTGCTGGGAAGGGTTATGAGAATGAAGATAACTATGACAACATTCGCTTTAAATTCATTGGCATAGAAAACATCCACGTGATGCGGAACAGCTTGCAGAAACTTTTGGAAGGTATGGCACTTCCCTTTGACTGGTCCATGTGGTGTTTGTTGCCTTCTATTGACATAACTCTCACTGCACAATGGACAAATCCTGTGTACACAACTGCGTGTGCACTTTGGGAAATAGACTGGAAAACCAATTAAGAGAGTAAATACCTGGTTTTGTGATTGACTTATAGAAAAGACTTAGTGCTACAGCATTTTAGCTGATATAAAATGTGTTTTAAAAATTTCTTGGTGAAAGAGACAAGCTTTCAAAGAAGAGCTCTATGTAAGCTTGAAATCTTATCTCTCTCACCAACAGAAGTTGGCCTAATAAAAGAGATTCCCTCACCCACCTTGTGTCTCTAATATCGTGAAACTGGCACAAATGCAAAAATACTGCATACTTTTAAAAAGGGTCTGATAAGAGATACTGTGTTCAGTTTTACCATGCATCTAAAATAGAAACCAATATTAAGCACATTGTATGTAATAAAAGTAACTCTCTTAATCACATACAAAAATGAAAACAATTAAGATGATCAAGCCTTTTACCATTAAAAGTTAACTTGCACTACTTAGTTTTTATTTTTTAATTTGTTTTTAACTTCAGTCAAATTTGTTCTCAGAGCCTTTTACTGCTATGTGTGTTTTGGGATGATATTCGTCTGGGCCAGTGGAAATTAGCGGCCTGATTCTCCTCTCCTTTATGCTGGTGTAAACTGGGAGCAATGCCACTGAAGGTGGTGGAACTGCTCTGGTGTAAAACTGAAAAGGAACTCAGACTCTAAGTGATAAAAGAGAAGAGTGAGGATATTGATACAGTTCTTTCTGTTGACTTATTCACTGTAGTATTAACATCCTTCTGCTAGCAGAAGCTGGGGAACATTGTGAAGCTGATACCATAATTCCTTCTCTCTTGTCCCATTACCTCATATCATGGAGCACGGTACAAACACTGTTGTTCAAAATATTTAAGAAGTTAATTTAGTTGTCAGTATAATACGATGGAATGATCAAATAATTGATGTCCATACCAGCTGATCTGATAGGATCCAGGGTTTCATAGTGGCCTTGGAGACAAATCAGGCTAACCTGGACAGAGGGGTTGGCATATGCAGAAGTACTGCTTTAGAGGACCCCATGCTGAATAACTGGCTTATGTTGAAATGGTGAAAAGGCAGAATAAATGCTAGTTTTACTCCTATTTTATCTCCTTGGGTAGAAGGCCTTGACAGTGGGATAGTGTCTCTCAGAGGTGCTGAGGAACTATTGAACTATACAATTATAATTATTTGAGTGTGCTTTTCAATGTATAATCTGTGCCCTCTTCAAGGTTAGAGATCAGAACTCCCCATGTTTTAGTCAGTTTCTTATAGTGATTATATGCTGGTGGTGTCTGAATGTGTGAGATGATGTCCCATAATGAAGGGCTGAGTAAACGCATAATACCGTAATCACCTGCCTTGATTGGAGAGAGCTCTTGTGATATGAATATTAATTATAGTGGTGAAAGGAGGAGGGAAAATATACTCCAGGCTCAAATGTTAGTGCCTTCTGCAAGCTAAAGAATTTTAATTGTGTTTACACACATTACCCACACTGTGTGATCTCTTTAAAGAGAGAAGATTGATTCTTGTATTTCAATATTCAGAAAACATTAGCTTTTAGGATCAACCAAGTTTTGTCACTGTTATTCAACGGAGGAGGATTAATGTTTTTTGAGGGACAAGAAGGGATAGGAAAATCATGTTTACTGTGCATTTCATTTGAGACATCTCAGCTAATTATTTTGTGTTTTCAGTGTGTGAAGCAAAATCTCCTTCAATGAGTGACTTCCTTACTGGCCTGGAGAACTCAGGATGGTTGCGGCACATTAAAGCTGTAATGGATGCTGGTGTCTTTCTTGCTAAGGTATAATTTTCCTTAGTAGAAATTTAAAATGCGCATGCACGTGCGCACACACACGAGTGTTGACCTAATAGTCTCTTTGACTATGTTCCTATGACTGTAATATATTGACTTCCTACATGGATTGAAATTATCCAACGACCTATCTAGTATATTCTAATGAGCAACTTGACCTACCATTCTTTTGTCTTGATTAATTTTATTTACTTCAATGTGAATAATTAAAATAGACACCTATGTGTTCTCATGTATAATTAATATTGCAAACAACTTTCTTAACATTTTCATTAGTTATCAAAAATTGTGCTGCTCTGAGGGTTTCTTTGTGTGGGTTTGTCATCTGTCACTATATGCTTCAGAGACAGTATAACTTACCTTTTACCACAGCCCTCTTTTTCCATGGGTTGTTGTAAGATCTTTGCTGCAGATCAATCAGAAGAAGCAAATTTGCTGCAGCAAACAATTCTTCAGTAGCCATACAGGGAATGCAAGAAATGACTGGTAGAAATCAATTGCCTGGTATAAATATTTTGTCGTCTTTGGGTTGATCCATTGTGAATTCTCTTCCTGATTTTTTTAAGAGAAACGATTTTATATTTGTCTTCTGTTGCTAGCACAGAGAAAAAGAGAGAGAAATATGGGAGGAAGTTGGGGCAATAATCTTCCTCTGTCCCCTAATTCTCCTGGAAAAATTTCCAGTCCCAGTTCACCCTGCTACTATCCTTTCCTCATTTACATCCTTCCTTGAGATTTCTTCCCCTATAACTCAAGAAGTGAGTCAGCAATAAATACAAATATGAATGATATGTCTCTGGATATACCCTGAGTAGTTGCATGTTCATTTTGCTGAAATCTGTCCTTCCTCATTCCGATCTTTCCTTGCTGTTTGTTTTCCTCCCCCATTTCCCCCCGCTCATGTAACATTTAAAGTTAAATTGAAAACTCTTAAGAGATGAGAACCATGTATCTGTATTTGTTCTGTAATGTGCCTATTGGTAACTCTATTAAAGATAAAGCATACTTTGTGAGATAAAGGGATTGTGTTTAGCTACCTTAATTTGAAAGCTGTTAAATTTTGTTCCATTTTATTCTCTTTTCTGCAGGCAGTGAAAGAAGAAAAAGCCAGTGTCTTAGTCCACTGCTCAGATGGGTGGGATCGTACAGCTCAGGTCTGTTCACTGGCTAGCCTCCTCTTAGACCCATTTTATAGAACATTTAAAGGACTCATGGTAAGAACAGAAATACTTTGGGTTTTAAAAATATTCTTTGTATCTTTGGAAAATGGTTTGGAATGTCAACAAACCCTCATTAAACACTTTAGATCATTTTCAGCAGTAGATGTTTTTTAGTGTGTCAGTGACCTACACAGGCAAAGTTATTTATATATTAAGTTATAATTGCTTTGCATAGCTTAAGTACAAAAACTTAGTACATCATTTATGAATCAAATCTCTATATCCCTGCATAGCCACTAGAGAACCTCTAATGAGGCATCTCAGTAAGATGTGCACGAATATAGGATGTGAAGATGTAAAGAGGATGGGAGGGAAGCTTGTTGTTTAATATCCGTTATATTAAACTGTTAGGGCGAAATTTGTCTTATGGAAAAGGCCAGCATGAAACCCATGCACTAATCTTTAAAGCCCTCTGCACAGGATGAATTTTACCTATTTGCTGTTAACAAATTAATTGCCTTGTTTTTTGTGCTAAATTGTCACTGTAAAATGTAACTTTTACATGGTGTGCTTTATCTCTGTCTGTCTGCATTTCTTACAAATCCCTGAGAAATGGGCTGCTGCTCTTAAGAACCTTGCAAAGAAACTGAAAGCAATGCAAAACTCTGCAACTTTTGTTTGTCTTCTCCTGGACAGATACAACTATGCTGCACCACAAAGATTATTTCCTCAGGTCAATTGCTAACTTTTTTGCTGCTAAATTCTGCTGCAACTTTCTTTTATCTGTATGATGGGTAGAACCTTGCAAATCCACAGGTATCCACATATGCAGCTCATTTTTGCGGATGCAGATACAAATTTTATATCTAGACCCCTACAAATTTGTGGATATGCGCAGGAATCTGCAACTCATTGTAGATATAGTTGAGGATGCAGATACAAAATTTTGTGTCCGTGCAGTGCTCTAGAAATGGTGTGCTGGTCCAGAAGTAGGGTTCCTGGATGCTACGCTACTACTACTAATAAATAACTAAAGTTTCTGTCAGAACCTGAGACCTCAGTATGGCCAGTCAGGTACAGGGTACAATATTGCAGTGACAATGGGACCTGATTCTGATCAGGGCCACTGGATGCTAACATAATATGAAAGAAAATATTTTCCTTTTTGTAACATCCAAAGTGTACCTTATGAATCGTAAAACGCTAGTCATTCCTACATTAATATTATAAATTCCTGAAAGATCTTGAAGCCATTAAAACAAACAAAATGATGCATTCACCAAAGAGATACCGCATATAAGTTTAGGGATATCTTCTGTTCGTTAAATCCCTGGATAATGACTTTTGGACTGACTGTGTAATACAGTCTAAAAAGGTATTCCTTTAAGACACTGATTCATTTATTCAGTGCATTGCTGTACATGTCTTTCCTAAGATGCTCCCATACATTTTCTTTGAAAAGGGTTTTGCAGTTATACCTATGTAAAATAGAAACATCTCAATTAAGTAAACAAAAAAATCCAGCTATTTTTAAGACCAGAATCTAAGGCCTGTACTATTTGATAGAATACTCCTTACATTTCCATTTATGTGTTCTCAAAAATAAAATGAGAATTTTCTAAATTCTATTTTGCTGCACTGATTATCACAGTATTTTTGTGTCTCTTCAGAATGAAGTGGCTGTGTAGTAGAATAACAGTGATGGTTTTAACGCATACCTCAGGCAAAAATGTCAAGACATCTGATCTGTGCGGTTATGTTTTGAAAGGGTTTACTTGTCTCCTGGGGGGCAGTAATGTATTTACTGAACTTGGTTCTTAGATTAATAAAGCAAAATCACCAGCAATGTGACAGCACCAAGATTCCCATAGGACTATTAAGATTCAAAATAACCTACTATTCCAACAACTATATGATACTGGTGATGGAACATAGTTCAGATTCCAAAAATCAGATGATCACTTTCATCAATCTTTTGTGAATACATACGCAGGGTATGACAAACCACTAAGTCTAACTACAAAAAGTATGTAGTATTAAGGCATCATTTCACTTTTGCCAAGCAACTTAATAGTTTTTCATTTACTTTCTCTCTTTGAAACTGAAGGTTCTAATAGAAAAGGAATGGATTGCGATGGGCCACAAGTTTTCGCACAGGTAAAAGTAGATTATACTCAGATTATATTTGGGGTTAAACAGAGGAATACTGTTGAAGGTAAAATGCAACATGTATATATTTAGAATAAGAATTCATCAGCCCTTAAGGGTGGAGTTTTTTTGCATGTTTTCTATATTCTTCCATTGATTTGCAAAATGTTGCGCAAATTATTTAATCCTGTGTTTCCATTTCTCCATCTGTACAATGGATTGGTGTTACATTGATTCTCGGAGTGAAGCACTCACATTTTGGAGGGACTTTTTACGCTTCTCTGTTGAGTAGGGCTGGGGGCAGATCCCAACAAATGTTTACAGAGTGTGTGCAACTTTAACTTCAGCCCACAAATCTGGTACTAAGTAATTTAAGACTTGCATTCCGTGGGTTTATAAAAATATAACTCTAATTGGTAGTCCATTTGCACTGCATAGTAATTTAATTAACAAATAGTAAATCTCTGTATTTTCCTGGTCTAAACTAATATTAGAAAGAAATGGTCTGATTATTCTGTGCTATTAAATGGTTAAGAACTGAGATTTTGTACTGAACTGAACTTCATTTAATGATTATCTCAATATGAAAATAATCCTGTTTAATTGTGGTCAAATTTTTTTTTCTTGGAGTAAGACATACTGGGAAAACCCCATGTAGAGATCCCCATAATGTTACCTTAGAAGGACTTAAGCAAAGATGAACTGCAGCCCAAACAAACAAACTCCACAGTTATTCCCTCTGTGGGAAGGACTGTTTTCATCTTTTGTTTTTTCTAAAGCCAGAAACAGAATGTGCCTTTTACCAGTATTATAAAGGAAGCGTAGCATAAAATGTAAATTACCTTTTGCACTCTGTCAAGTTTTTAGGAAACAGTGAAATTTCTCCATTGCCTAGAAACATAGGATCAGATAGTTATTCTGCCTCTAGTAGTGTCTGGTGCCTGATGCTTCATGGGAAGGCAAATTTCCCCTTTGTAATTTGGTTAGCTGTACATGGAATGAAAGACTGTACATGGAATGAAAGACTACTGGCTGTAATTTTGTTCCCTGTATGTGTTCAGCTTGCTCTCTGTAGCAGCATTAGCTTGGGGAAAAAATAGAACAATTCATTTGCCCTAACAAACTTGAAAAATCGCTACTTGTTTCTGTGGATTTTAAGGTAGTGTGACTTTCCTGGCAGTGTGGAATGTTCAGTGCTGTAGTAGAATTACCTACTTTGCTAAACTATTTTGATTCCTTCCTTTGTTCTGGGCCTTTTGTTTCTGGATATATAGAGGGAAAATAATCCTTCCTTCGCTAACAAGCAGTCCTTCGCAGCCAAGCTTCAGTCATCTGGTCAGTCTTTTGGTTAGGGTATGTCTACACAGTAGCGTGTACCTCGAAATAAGCTATGTAATTTGAGCTATGCAATTGCGTAGCTTATTTTGAAATAGCTTATTTCAAAATTTGGTGCTGTCTACACAGCACTTCTTTTGAAATAAATTGCTATTCCCCAGGCTTCCTTAATCCTTGTACAACAAGGTTTACAGGAAGTCGTAGTAAGAAGCCTGTTATTTCAAAATAAATTCAAAATAATGGGCTTCTTGTTAGCGCATAATGTTATTTCAGAATAATGGACGTTATTCCAAAATAATTCTGCTGTGTAAATGTACCCCTACTGTCCTAGTGACCCAAGATTGCAAATTGAAGTGTTGGATCACCAGTACTGGAGGGCCCCATTTGTCTTTCACTACCACTCCAGAGATGAGCCACAGCGCACAGGTCACCATCCTTGCCATCTTGCAAACTGAGACATGAGCCATCCAGATTCACAGTACAGACTCGTTTGTCAAGATCCTTCCGATGTCCTGATGTCTGCCTCCAAGATAGGACATGTGATACCACTAAATTGGTGGACTGTGCTGCCTTCATACCAAATGCCTCAGTACTGTGTTCCCCAGATCTTTTCAACCTCAGTACTGACTACCTCGGCAGCTGCCACTGATATAGAGAGAACTGTATCAGCACTAGGGATGTTAAATATCAGTTAATTGAATAGTCAATTAACCTCATGAATTCTTAACAGTTATTCAATGATTCTGTAGTCCCTGGGGGAGGGGCCGGCAGCCAGTGCACTCTGGCTTCACTCCCAGTGAGCCCTCTGCCACTCCACACTGCTGCCTCAGTATCAGAGGCTGCAGCACGGGGTGCTTGTCCACAAGGGGAGCCAGTTTAAAAATCAGCTCCCCTTGCGGACTGGCTGCCTGTTGCCCTGCACTGCTGCCTCTGTCTGTCTGGGGAGGGGCGGTCTGAGCTCCCGGACTCCATGTGAGCCGGAACTGAGCTGGGCTGCCTGCCCACCTGGCTCCTAATATACTTTCAATTCAGAACCACAGCGAGGGTAGGTCCTCAACCCGGTGCAAGCCAAGACTGAGCTGGTGTGCTGTCCTGCCTGCTAAAAAATGTACTGGCAAGTGGGTGGTGAGGGGGGAAATGTGTGTAGTCTATAGCATTAACTGATAAGTTTTGGCTTATCAGTTAATCAGCTACACTATTGCATCCCTAATCAGCACCTAAACCATATGTGAATACATAGTGAGTTATTTGGGTCACCTCTCTTTGAGAGAGAGTAAATCGTCAAGTCGCATGATGGTCAGAGTTCTTCTCATTGTTGATTGTTGTAGGATGCAGTCTTGTAACTTTCTTTCTAACTCTTCAGGTGTGGCCATCTGGATGGTGACCCAAAGGAAGTGTCTCCTGTCTTCACTCAATTCACTGAATGTGTCTGGCAGCTCATGCAGCAGTTTCCCTGTGCATTTGAATTTAATGAGCGTTTTCTTCTTGAAATCCATGATCATGTCTACTCGTGCCAGTTTGGCAACTTCCTTGGGACTTGCCATAGGGAACGGGAGGATCTAAAGTGAGTTGGCAGTTCATAGGGAAAAGGTCTGGAAGTCTCTTCAGACTTTTAAAATGTAATTGGAAAGGTAATAATAGGTTAAGGGATAAATTCTCTTAGTTCTTGCATGTTCTCTGCAGTGTGAAAGACTTAATCTCATGTACAGAGAGGAATGTATCCCCAAAGCTCTGTGCTGTAAATAGCAACTCCACAGTAACTTGCAAGTGTCAATTTTTTCCCTCTTCCCTGTACTCCATCCATTGTCTGATTTAAATTATCAGCTCCTCAGGGCTTGGACACTTGTGCCTGTGTTTGTAAGGCACGCTAATTGCACTGTAGAAAGGATAAATATCTTCTGTGCAGCCCTACTCAAATCCTGAACAGTGCAGCTAAAATTATACTTATGCTATTTGTAACTGTTAGTGATTAGTCTTTATTGTAATTGACAGGATCTTTGAGAAGACCCACTCCCTGTGGCCTTTCCTATTACAGAAGAAGCAGGAGTTCAAGAATCCTCTGTATAAGGGATTCACAGCTTACAAGGAGCTTAAGCCAAACACTCTCCCTTTCAGTTTCCAGTAAGTCACTTATTGAAGAAGGATGCTTTTTTCACAGGAATGGAAGTGGTTCTTAAAATGCCTTATTTTGTGACCTTGGTGAGTCACTTAACTTTTGTATGACTCCATTTCCTCATCTGTAAAATGAGGATAGCGATGCTTTCCAACTGGTAAAGCAGTTTGAAATTTACATGTAACTGCTGAATAAGTGCAAGTACTATTATTTTAAGTATTATTTGCTCTTCAACTAGTTTTCTCCCTGTTACAGGAAAAAATAAGAATAATTTAAAATACACAAAATGTAATTTTCCAAATTCCTTGTCACTCCAGTGTGGAGAGCTTTCCGTAGAGAGAATTATTGTTAGTGCATCTTTTTATTTTTAAAAAAAACCAGTGATTTTCCTGTGTTAAAGTGCTGCTGATACACACAAGTATGTTGTTGCTGCTGAAATTATTATAAAAATTAATGGATTTATTGTTTATGCTGCTTGTTTTTCATCTGGATTGATCAATTTTACTTCCTGTTTCTGGGTCATTAGTGTATAATAGTAAGTGCTAAGTCTGATTGCAGAGTCAAGGTACTTTGGCAATGAAGGTGTAGATGGGAAAAGTTAAAGGCACATACATGAACTGAATTGTCAAAGCTCATAGTGCAAACCCGTGTCTGGTACCCTATCCCCTACCCATGTTGGGCCTGGCAAAGAATATATAGATCCTCAGAACTTTTCATTTAACCCTTCTAAAACTCCATGAAAACTTGTCTTTTCCTATTTAGGATTTATAAAATCTAGGATATTCATTTTTAAATTAATGTGAAGCCTGAACTAGTGGAAAATACCTTCTTTAAACAGGAAAAAGAATTACCCCATCACAACTAACCCAGCATAACAAATGTTTTAATTACCTTTCCTTCTGTTCTTGAGGTTCTGGTGTGGAATGTATAACCGCTTTGACAAAGGAATGCATCCAAAGCAGTGTGTGCTGGACCATCTCCTCAACTGCATGAGCCAGAAGATGAAGTTGGAGGACAATGCAACTGAACTGGAAAACGTGAGTCCTGCTCATGATAATGTACACAATAGCATGGCGATATAAGCCAAATATGTCTGATATAGTGGTACCCCCAAGGGAGTGAACACAATAGGCAATTATCATGTGATCCCTCTTCTGTCATCCATTTCCAAAAAAACAGAGGCTAAGGACACCATTCCTGCCCATCCTGGCTAATAGCCATTGATGGACCTAACCTCCATGAATCTATCTAGCTCTTTTTTGAACCCTGTTAAAGTCCTAGCCTTCACAACATCCTCTGGCAAGGAGTTCCAGAGGTTGACTGTGTGCTGAGTGAAGAAAAACTTCCTTTTGTTTGTGTTAAATCTGTTACGTATTAATTTTATTTGGTGACTCCTAGTTCTTATATTGTGGGAATATTTTGTGTGAACTTTTCCTTATTCACTTTCTCCACACCAGTCATGATTTTATAGACATCTACCATATCCCCCTAGTATCCTCTATTCTAAGCTCAAAAGTCCAAGTCTTTTTAATCTCTCATCATATGGGACCTGTTCTAAACCCCTAATAATTTTTGTTGCCTTTTTCTGAGCCTTTTTCAATGCCCTTTTTGAGATGAGACAACTGCATCTGTACACAGTATTCAAGATGTGAGCGTACCGTGGTTTTATGTAGAGGCAATAAGATATTCTCTGTCTTATTCTCTTTTTTTAATGATTCCTAATATTCTGTTTGCTTTTTTGACTGCCACTGCACACTGAGTGGATGTTTTCATAGAACTATCCACAATTACTCCAAGATCTTTCTCTTGAGTAGTTGTAGCTAAATTAGTCCCCATTGTATTGTATGTATCGTTAGGATTATTTTTTCCAGTGTGCATTACTTTACGTTTATCAACATTAAATTTCATTTGCAATTTTGTTGCCCAGTCACTTTGTTTGGTGAGATCTTTTTGAAGCTCTTCGCAGTCTGCTTTGGTCTTAACTATCTTGAACAGTTCAGTATCATCTGCAAATTTTGCCACCTCATTGTTTATCCATTTCTCCAGATCATTTATAAATAAGTTGAACAGGATTAGTCCCAGGACAGACCCTTGGGCGACACCACTAGTTACCTCTCTCCGTTCTGAAAACGTATCATTTTTTCCTACCCTTTTTTCCTGTCTTTTAACTGGTTATCAGTCCATGAAAAGACCTTCTCTGTTATCCCATATCCATCCTGTTGTCCATGTGTTTGTTTGACCTCCTCAAGGAACTCTAGTAGATTAGTAAGGCACGGTATCCCTTTACAGAAACCATGCTGACTTTCCGCCAACAAATTATGTCCATCTATGTGTCTGACAATTTAATTCTTTACTATAGTTTCAACTAATTTGCCCAGTACTGACTTTAGACTTACCCATCTATAATTGCCAGGATTAGCTCTAGAGCCCTTTTTATATATTGGCATGACGTTAGCAATCTTCTAGTTATTAGGTATGGAAGCTGATTTAAAGGATAGGTTACAAACCACCGTTAATAGTTCCGCAACTTCATATTTGAGTTTTCAGAACTATTGGTTGAATGCCATCTGGTCCTGGTGACTCATTATTGTTAAACTTATCGGTTTGTTCCAAAACCTCCTCTGATGACACCTCAGTCTGAGTCAATTCCTTAGATTTGTCACCTAAAAAGAATGGCTCAGGTGTGGGAATCTCCCTAACATCCTCAGTTGTGAAGACTGAAGCAAAGAATTCATTTAGTTTCTCTGCAATTACTTTATCGTCTTTGAGTGCTCCCTTCGCATCTTGATCATCCAAGAGCCCCACTGGTTGTTTAGCAGTCTTCCTGCTTCTGATGTACTTAAAAAACATTTTGCTGTTACTTTTTTAGTTTTTGGCTAGCTGTTCTTTTGCTGTTCCTTTTTGCTTTTCTTATTATATTTTTCCACTTAATTTGACAGTTTATGGTCCTTTCTATTTTCCTCACTAGGATTTGACTTCTGCTTTTTAAAAGATGTCTTTTTATCTCTCACTGCTTCTTTTACTTGGTTGTTAAGCCACAGTGGCACTTTTTTGTTTCTCTTACTTTGTTTTTTAATTTATGGTATACATTTAAGTTGGATCTCTATTATGGTGTCTTTTTAAAAGTTTCCATGCGGTTTGCAGGGATTTTACTTTTGTCACTGTGCCTTTTAATTTCTGTTTAACTACATTTTTGTGTAGTTCCCCTTTCTGTAATGAAATGCCACAGTGTTGGGCTGCTGAGATGTTTTTCCCACCACAGGGAAGTTAAATTTCATTACATTATGGTCACTATTTCCAAATGGTCCAGTTATATTTACCTCTTGGACCAGATCCTGCACTCCACTTAGGACTCTTTAAGATCCATAGCTTTCTAAAGAGAAACATAAAACTGGAAGGAACCATAAGAGGTTATCAAGTCCAGTTCCTGCACTCATGTCAGGTGCTAGTACCAGAGTTTTGGGAGACTCCACAGCAGCTGCCTCAATAATCTTGTGGACAGGGCTCAGAGAAGCTTGGGGATTACTGGAGGCAACAGGAAGAGTTCCCCCTACCCCTCCCCCCCACCACACACACCATCGTGGCAAAAGCCATAGGAAGCAGAGTGATGCAGCAGCCTGCTCCGCTCCCTCACCAATCTCCCAGCCTATTGCATTCTGCTTCACTGCAGTGGCAGCAAGTGGAACAATCTGGCCCCAGCCTGCTCTGCTCTGCTCCCCCATGCCATGCAAGTCTTGGGGAACGTTGACCTAGAACCAGAGTGAGGTTCCGCTCCAAAGATTTTGGCAAGTGGTCAAGGGCTGCACTTCTAGGATCTGGGTCAGAGGCTGGGTGCAGAAGAGAGCTTGGGATAGAGGACTGGGGTGCAGGAGTCCTGTGGGGTCTGAGAGGCAGTTTGGATGAAGGAGGGGGTTGTGAGCTGGGGCAGGGGTTTGCGGTGCTGGATTCAGGAAGGGGTTAGAGTGCAGGAGAGGATTCTGGCCTGAGGGAAGGGTGTAAGAGCAGGTGCAGGGTCTAGGAGGGGGTTGTGACCTGGGAGAAGGGAAAAGGGGTACAGAGGGTTTGGGTGATGACCTGGGGCAGGTAATTGAGGGGAGAAAGGGGGTAGGGTACCTAGGCTACTCCCAGCCAGCAGCCCTGCAGGAAACTGAGGCAAACTCTCTGCCTCTGTGCCGAAATCTGTCGGATGGCTGCTCCACATGAGTCTGCTCGGGGCATAGTGGGGAGGGGAAAGAGGGAGGCTTCACATGCTGCCCCTGCCTCCAGCAAAATTTCTCAGCTCCTATTGGCCAGAAACTGGCCAGTGGGAGCTGAGAAATTTTGCTGGGGGGCAGGGTTCAAAGCCTCGCTCCCCAGCCATCCAGAGCTGTTTAAAGTGTGAGCTGCTCTCTGCCTAAGGGTCCTGGCAAGTCAGCTGCGGGCCCGATCTAGTGGCTTGGCAGGCCGAATCCAGCCCACTAGCAGCCTCTTACCCACCCCAAGCCAGTGCTCACAACTGGTAGATGAGGGTGTTTTCAATACTATTAACGTGTTCAAATAAGACCTTGATGTCAGGGTGTCTCAGCTTTTGTTCATCTTGTTCATTAATTCCTTTCTGCTGATACAGAAGTTGCCCTTCCTCGATGGTCCCCTGCCAGATGAAGTTTGCTCCTTATCTAAAATTATAAATGCCTCGGTTGAGTCTTCCAAAACTCCGATGTTGAACACTCCCCAGGATTATGAAAGTGAACCACCTGCTCTGTTGACCAATGGTGCCGTAGTTGAGGAAGTTGACATCATGCCTGATCAGGACCAAAAGAACAAAGAGGACCTTGCTAATCATCATGACCTTCCTGACCTTAACAGAACCATGGAAGTTATAGAATCAGATGCTAAAAAAGAAAAGCTGCAGGACCAGTGATTAGTTCTCATCGTGTACTCGGTGTGAGCCATGCAAATGTGGCAATAAGGTATGCAAGATCTGTGCCCTGTGAGGGCACAGCCACCTCGACCGTGTACAGCCAAGTGTTTATGTGTGTATGGAGGGGCTGTTCTTTGAGACGTGTGAACAACCTAGAAAAAGGATTTTACCTTCAGTTTGGATTACAAATCAAAAGATGAATGTGCATGCACAGCTGCCCAGAAGGCTATCGTGACTGAAGTATAAATCTCATTTCCCAGTGAAAATGTGGTCTTTCCTACCAGGTTTTAAAGATGACTTCCATTACTGGGTTTTCAGAGTGTAAAGATGCTTTTGATCACTTGGATAGTAAGGATTAAAAGCCACACAGTATTTATAACTGGAGTAGGAGAGATGTGATTTGTATTTTGGCAATGAAAGGTTGTAAACGCCATTTTAGTTCACCTTAAAATGTGGATATGCTAAAAAGGTTTTTCCTTAGGTGTTTAATGATGCTCTGCATGGAATCCTACACTGTGGCAGAGGCTGATTAATTATTTTCTTTTCCTATGCACATTTGTAAGGAACTGTGCCTTTTTTTTATCGAGACCATCTTTAATGTCCAACATGGCAATGTAATTTGTATTAGTGTAATATGCAGCTGTAGTATGTGATTGTTTTGTGGCCAGCGCTTTCAAAGCTGTTTTGTATATGTCACTGCTGACAACCTCCCGAGGATCTCAGATGGTCACCTGAGTCAGTAGCTTTTCTTTACTTCAACATGTCTAACAATACTGTAATATTCTTGAGCCACACAAAACCACACTGTAGCATTTGAATTTGACAATGGTGACGTTTCCCCTAAAATCCCACAAGTTACAAACCAGAAACGAGGGGAATGTTTAAATTTACCCCAGAACTTTTTTTGTTTCAGCTGGCTAATATAGGTCTTGTAACAAGGGGATAACTTTTAGTTCTGGCCTGGAAACATGAGTTTTTTCAAACCTAGAAACAAGGCTGCATAGGAAATACAATATCCTTTTTTATTTAAAAGGAAGGCTAAAAATGATCTCCTCACAGCAAATCCTAAGTGCCAATAGAGAATGTCAACTTTGATCTTACAACATCAATACAAATTCTGCTGACATTGCATTCTGTTTCCAGTGAAGACATTCAAGCTCGTTTCCCTCTCCTTTAAACACACACCACACACACCCCACAAACCTTCCTTACGTTTCAGTAAGAGTTGCAGATGCTCAACATCTCCTTATGATCAAGTCCATTATACACAAAATATCATGTATCAGCTCCCAAAGCTAAAGAGGGATGATCCTACTGCTCATAGTCTCCATTCTTATTGGCATATCTTTCAGCAGTTTACATTCAGACAGGTAACTTTTTTAAAAAAGCTTTTAAAAAAACATAAGCAACACCTCTCAGGACAATGGACTTTTTGATTTTTGTTAAACAGGTGAAAAACATTACTGGGGATTGCCATCTTGTTTGGGGAGGAGGAGGAAGAGAGAAAATCTCCCTGGGTATAATTCTGGCTGAGTCATGGACTCACTTTAATGTTTGCCAAGTACTTGACTTGCTTGGATCTCAGTAAATTCAGATGGAGAAATTGGGTAAAAACACACAAATAAAAACCCAAAAAGAAGAAACAGGTGTTCCATCAGTATGGAATTTTTGTGGGCAAATATATTACCAAAAAGAAAAATATCTCTGAGGTTTCAAATGGCTTCTTGTGTGTATTCAGTTGTCCTGAAAATATTTCTGCTTTCTTTGGTTCATGTTTTAGATTGTGTACTAGAGACTATCTGGTCTTAAAACCCAGTTTTAGATTTAATTACTCCTAATTCAAATAGGAATGTTTTCAAAGTTTTAAAAAATATATTATTTCAATTAGTAGTTCCCCTGTAGTAATGCAGGCAGCCCTTGTTGTAGAGGATGTAACTCTTAATGTGAAACTGACAACAGGCTATTTGTAGTGTTCAGACTGATCAATGTGTGAGGAGTTGGGGGAGTAAAACTATGTAAATGGTAAGGAAACTAACTCTGGTTGTATGCTAACTGTGTTGCTCTCGGTATCTCATTTGCAGTATTGGGGCAAGAAAAGATCCTTTTATGGGTCTGATCACAGTACATGTAATAAAAAAAAAGTGAATGATGAAGAATGTGTAGTGCCTAAAGTAGCAGCGAGGACAAGCCTTTTAAGTAGTTTTTTCTTTTCCCCATTAGTGGATTTTTTAGTTTTTAAAGCAAGCTGGTTTTAGTCTGATTTAAAAATAAAATATTTGTTTTCAGGGTGTGAGGGAGATAATTGCATAATATCCAAATCTGTAATAAGCACATCAACTACAGAATTCTGATGGTGAAAAGATCTTTTCGGGACACAAAGCTCCTGCTCTTTTGCACATTAAGTTATGTTATATACCAGAAATATTGCATCGTTTAAATGATCATGCATTTAATACTTGGTGTTAGTTTAACACTTCTAAATGCATTCACTCTGACAAAGAATTTTACATTTAAGAAAAGAAAATCCACTCTGAAATCATCTAAAAGGGCTCTGCCTAACTCATAATATCAAAACAAGCCTGTATGCTAACCTCTTCTTTTTCATGCTTGCTATACTAATATAGTTGTCTCACGTTAAAAGGAGAGAGAATTCTGGACCAACAGACTAAGGATAAGGCTAAGTGTATGTGTGGCTCAAACTGCTTTTTAGATTTCTGTGGGAAATTGTATTTTCAGGGGAACTTTTCCCTCTCTCTACAATGCTTTTCATAAAAGATGAATTTCACACTGGCACTTTTTGCTGTTTGAACCCTTCTTTAAAGGACCAATACATGTAGCTTGTCTTTCCTTTCTGGACAGTCGCAGAGGTGTATTTAAACCCTACATAGGCCTTCCTGAAATTGAGAACTTTTAAATTGCAAATGATACCAGTAGTTACTTTTCATGACCAATTATTTTAAATTTCAACACTCTTCTCTGTGATCTTTTAATGAAAATTGTGTGCAGTGCTGTGTGTATTAAAATTTCCACTAACTAGTGTTGGATTTTGACATAACATTGATCTTTGTACAAAAACATTTTGCAAAATGTTTTTATAAAGTTTTCATACAGTACCTTGTCTTCTAAAACACCCATCGATTTTTTTTTTTTAAAAGAAACATTGTGACATTTACTTATAATTAGAACAATCTGACATTTTGACATCTCTGAAAATCCTTTGTATTCTTGGTTTGACTACTATGTGAATGCAGTACTGGTAGGATCACACTACATAGTACTAATGTTCTTGACATTTAATCTTGGTTTTGATTTCAGGGATGAAATTGTGCATGGCTGTAAAACTCAATTTAAAAGGGAAACTTGTACAGCAAAGTCTGTCTTGTTAAGGTGTATGTTTGTACAATTAGAGTGTGCGTCACAAATCATTTGTACTATCTTGCTAATCAGAGTGCTGTAAAGTAGTAGTCATGGGAACAATTTCATTGTTTTTAGGGATAACATAAAATTGTTGGACTACTTGAAGACCAGCTGGTTTGAAGCTGTTCATTAAGGAGGAGGATTTTTTGTTTCAGAAATAAAAAGAATTTTAAAGCACTGCAGCATGTCCTCTGGATTCGTATCAACTAGCATTGGCTTCTTACTGTGGTTTTCAGAACTGTTATAGAAGAAGCCTATGTCCTGTTGATAATGTCCTGCCTGCTGACGAGGTGTTGAGTGATTTGATTACATGGCCTCTACTAGGGGAACAGAAAATCATAAAATCGTACAGTAGTTTTTTCTTGTGTAACTTACTTATCCAGAGCCAGTAGCCTGCATCTTATTGAGTCAAGATTTCTTTTATCTAAAGCTGTAAACAGGACAATGTTACGTGCTTCTTTCTGTTCTGACTTTTGTAACTGGAAAATGTGCTATTCAATGTGGGAGTTTTCTTGTTTGTGTAAATGTCTGTTTTCTCTACTGGTGGTTTTTTGCATTTGGGAAATTCTAATAGTTGCACATTTGTATATTGTCTCTCTTCCTATGCTACAAACTAATATTGTTAGCGTGTGTAGGTATCTGGTTGTAAAATGTCCAAAGGAAACTGTTGCTGTTGATACTCTAACATGCTTTAGAGGTTGAGGTGGAAGAGGTGCAATATGGCTTCATTTTCTTCACATTCTTCAGACTATTTTAATTAGTTTCATAGTGCTGGAATCTTTAAATTATACTTTGTCTCGCAATTGTTGTCTGCGGTGCAAATAGAAGTAGATTGGTGCTCTCTTCACTGCTTGGCAGAAAAAAAGGGAATATTTAATTCAGTCACAGTTGCTATGGTTTTAGTTGGCCCTTTTTCAGGTAAAGGAAATGTGGTTTATACAGTTTCCCATGGCATTGTCTGAGTGAAGTATATTTTTGTTGTTAGTGAATACCTCTTCCCACTAGAAGATGTTTTTCCTATGCATTTGATGGCAAATAGGAATGCTTTCTGGTTTTGCTGTGCAGTCTGCCTGAGTAGGGAAAGACTGCTAGTAATAGCTGGACATTTTTAATGGTCCAATTTCACAAGTTACAGACTGCCTCCTGGACATGTGTGCTACCCTCAATGCTTAATGAAATCCATAGGTAGCTGAGTAGGTTTGGTACACTGCAGGATCATAACCTATATAATTAAATTGCTTTTTTGGATTTGAACTGACACTAGGCCACAGATGGAGATAGATACATTTTGGACCCAATACTCTGAGGTGCTTAGCATTTCTAGTTTCCAGTGAGGTCACTGAGTCAATCTGAAACCGATAGTTCTTTATGTTCAGTTCCCATCACATATAGGTCCATTCTCTATGTGGGTTTCTGTGGGGGAAGCCCTTTCTGAATGTACTTGTTAATTCAAGCAAAACATACCTTTTACATCACTTGATTAAAGCAATTAAGCAAATTCTCACAATGGGCTGTGTTTAAAATCTTTGTTTTCCTAAGTATCTGTTGCATTAATGGTATCCAGCTCAGCGTCAATTGCTGTCAATGTGATTTGTTAAGTATTAAAACCACATGTGCTGCTGCATCCATTGTTGTCTTCAAACTGTACAAGCAATGCAGAGAGACTAGGTTAAAATGTTTGGCCTATGTCTTTTCTCATAGAACTCATTGACGTGTATATATGTGTCTGTATACTGTAGTAGTGTATTAATGGTATACTTTGGAGCACTGGAGCTAGTCATCTGTAAACAGAGCACAACAAATATTTTTTTTCTTATACTAGCCATTGTAGAAACTTATCTAAAAATGTGTTCAGCTCAAAATTTTAAATGTTTATGCTATTTCTGTAATTTGTTGCTATTTTGTCTTTAATGTATTTTTTAAGGGACAGTTGTATAAAAATATAAAAAATTAAAGCCCATGTGCGGTATAATTTAGTTTAGTCGATGCGCTGCTGAAAAATTTTTGTACAATGTCTAGAGGAGCACTTCGTGTTTTTCTCAAAATGCATTTGGCTGGCTCAAGACATTTCATTTGTATTAGTTTTATTTGTATTTCATACAAAAATAAAATTAAAGTCTTTTCATTTTTAAGGGAAAGGTTGGTGTGATACATTTCTCATTGGTAAGTTGTTTTTTTTTTTGCTTTTGAGTTCCTACTGTGGGTTGAAATTTTAATCTTAAAATGCCAAATCAATGAAGACTGCTAGAAATCACAAAAGTTACCTTACCTACAGTGTCTTCTTTCCCTCTCGTGCTAACTAGTACCTTATTCCAAAGCTGTCCCCATTAGTGTCCGTGATACTTATTTGCAGAGTAAAGTAGGGATGTTAAATATCAGTTAACTGAATAATCGATTTAACCTCATGAATTCTTATCAGTTACTTTACTATTCTATAGTCCCGGGGGCTGGGGCCGGCAGCCAGTACACTCAAGGAGCCCCCTACCACTCCACACTGCTGCTTGTATATCAGAGGCAGCAGCATGGGATGCCAGGCAGGAGCTAGTCCACAAGAGGAGCCAGTTTAAAAACCAGCTGCCTTTGTGGACTGGCTGCCTGCAGCAGCACAGGGTGGCAGCAGCCCGTTTGGGGGTGGGAGGGTCTGAGCTCCTGGACCTGGCACAAGCCAGAACTGAGCCGGGCTGCCTGTCCGCCTGGCTCCTAATACACTTTAAATGCAGAGCCTCAGCGGGGGTAGGGGTAGGTCCTGGACCTGGTGCAAGCTGGGACTGAGCTGGGTGGCTGGCCAGCCTGCTAAAAAATGTACGGGGGGGGGAATGCATGTAGTCTATAGAATTAACAGATAAGCTTTTGCTTATCGGTTAATCGACTATACTATTACATCCCTAGAGTAAGGTGCTGTACTACACTATGTCTATAGCGGTCTGTTTGATCCTTCGTGAATGATATTAATGAAGCACCATTAACCATCACAATATGCACTGTCCATATTTTCATGCTATCTCAGTATTGCTCAGCTTTCCACTCTATATATCAGAAGGAAATACACTTGAATAATTTCTTTTCCTCCATCAAAACAACCTTCCCATGACATAAATGACTCCCCAGAAAATGGCATTCAGATGACTTTTAACAAATTCTTACTAGCAGGTCTCTCTTAAAAAAAAGTTGTATTCCTGGTCAAACCACTAAAGGTTTGATTCTGCAACATCTGGAGTCAGTACTCCCAGTTCTGTAGGGCCTGTGTCTCTGAATAGCAGTTACTCTGTCATTTGCAGTGTATAGCTCTGGTGGCCATCTATTCTGTGGCAGCTGAACTGTGTTATTTGGATAGATTTGGACATCAGTTTGTGTGTAATATCTGGAATCCTTCCAGTGGAGGATTTAAAATAATTATCATATTGACTCTTTAAGCTTAAATCCAGTATGGGCTCTAGGGCTTTTTTGTCCTAAGTGTCCAGCCCATAATTTTTGCCTTGCTGTTCTTGTGAGAATCCTGCATAATAGCCAGTGCCTCTCTTAGATTCTCTCTGCAGTTATGTGAGCTGCTTTGGATGAAGCTAATGATGCTGCTTTAATTCAGTGGCATTTCTTAAAGAATTCTAAATAAGATTTATAAAATAATTATAAAAATGAGGTAGGAAAGCATTAAGTCTATTTTCTTTCATACATGTGCATTCTGCCAGGGACAGCGCAGGACTATTCTCTGTAGAACATCCTCCAGAGTTTTGTCTCATATATTTTTTAATTATCTGAGCAATGAAACTTCCACAAGGTCATACATAAATAAAATCACACTAGCATGGAAACATTAATGCAGACATATTAAAATTTGTTAATTTTTGGCAGGTATTAGAAGAACATATTGTAGTAACAAGCAATTGGCATAGTTAAACAGCAAAGTTTGTGTAGTGTGGGATCGTATTTCAAGTTTAATTTTTAAGTAGAAGATTAGCTGAGCCTCAAACATTTTTTGTCTTATTCAGTGTTTATAAAACCTGGCCCTGCAGAAAGTGGTTTATTACTTTCATGCTATTTAAAAACTTACCCCCTTTAGAATTTTTTCAATTGTATTTATATGACAGTTTTCAAATAGTTAATTCAATGTTAACCGAAAGGGATACAAATGAAATGAGGCAGAACATTCAGTTAACTTGCTAATCAAAAAATCTTGATGAATGTTACATCAGTGAATGCAATTATAGCCCCCCTAAATGTATGTGGAAAACAGGATCAGAATCTGAGAAATAAAATATTAGTCCAGATTGTTAAAGGAGTTGCAACACCTCATTGCTCGAGGAACGTAATACTCATTTCAAAAGGGATTACTCATCTTAAATTTCAATGAGTGTAGCAACATATAATAAATACCTTAAAAAATCTAGGCTGTAGCTTTATGTAATATTTTTCATCTTAAATCTCAAAGCACTTTACAAAGTTAGGTGACTTTATCTCCATTTTACAGATAGGGAAATTGAGGCATGGAAATGAAATGTTTTGTCCAAGGGCATACAGTAGAGCAGACCTGGGAAAAGAATTCATATCTCTAGACACTAACTAGATCATGCTGCCTCAGAGAAACACAAGTCTGAGTGTGAATTGCCTCAATGCAGTTCCGCCACCCAGTCAAAGATGCTGGTTAAAAAAAATGCCAGAGATAGATGACTCTCAGAAATGTGCCGAAGGCCACTTGGTGTTAACCAGCCCCTGATCAATAGTATCAACTGCTGTATGGAACTTGAAAGTGCAAATTCTGGTTCTGTATCCTAAGGCAAAAATGTTCCTGGCAGGTGGAAGTTCTAAATCCTTGCAGACTTCTAAGATTTTTCTCATTTTAGTGACCTTAAATATTCCTGACAATATCAATGAAGTTTTTCATTTGCCTACATGACGTTTTTCTTATGATGTATTGAATTAAATCTACAAGGCTGTAATTTACTTTTCAGGAACCTTATTGTCTGTTTGACAATTTCTTTGGTGTGGGTGATTAATAATTTCCCTTTACCATTGTATGTGATCTTAAACTTTTGAGGGGGCAGATAGCATTTTTTTAGACATAGGCATGTTGTCAAAGCTTTGTTTTTTCCTAACAGCTGTTAGGGTGGGTTGATTTCTCCTGAAGATAACTTGCATTAACCAGAAGTTCAGCAATTAGTAAACTTAGTTGAAATTTATTTTTTAAATGAAATCTATTTTCTGTCAGTACAGCACATTGACTAAATCTGAGTTAGATAAAACTACTTGCGTGGGAATCCATTCCATTAAATAAATTATTTCTTAGTTCTATTAAACATTTTTGCCTATAAAGTATCCTAAAATCTTGTGAGCCATTTTGTTTACTCCTCTTTGCCCTGGTCTACACTGGGAGCTTCGTCCAAAATACTCCTCCCCCTTACCCCCAAGTTCAAATTAGTAAGTGGTGTGTCCGTACCACTAAGCCTGTTATATAAAGGGCCATGGAATTCAAACTCTGTAGTCCTGCTTTTCATGAGGACTCATGCTAATTCCGAACTTGTAAGCCTGAAATAACGTTAGTGCGGATGCTCTGGTACCGCTAATTCAAACTAATTGGCCTCCAGGAGGCCTCCTGCAGCTCCCCAGAGTGCTTGATGGGTCTCTGAATCGGAGGTAGTACGTCCACATTAATGGAGCCTGGACTAATTTCGTAGTGAGGACATGCAAGTTCAAATTTGTTAAATCAGGAGTTCAAGTCAAATTTAGTAATTTTGAAATAATGTCCTAGTGTAGGCACGGCCTTTCTCTGATCTTCTCACAGTCGTAGAGCCTTTAATAGTCCACCTCTCTTACTGGTAGTGTAATTTTTTTAGAGATTCAGTGATTTAAATTTAACTAATTGGACAGTAGCGGTACATAACTATATAAAAAGACAGTGATATTGTGCTAAAGGTTGAACTACAAATCTTTCAGCTGGCAGATCTTGGAGTAGTGACAGAATTTTCAAGCAGATACATTCAAACACTTTCATGCAACTCCATATGTGGTGGGGTAGCAGAATTGAGTTCTTAGTGAAGCTGTCAGCTGTTTGGAGGAGAAATATGGAATCCTCAGCTTGGGCCCTCCCGGATCAGTGAACAAGGTGGTGTTACAAACTTCTTGATCAGGCGTTCATAGCATCAGGTAAAGTGCAGTTCTGTTTTGAACAATGCTTCTCTAAAACTGACACATCCTGTTTCAATTCTTTATTGAGTCTACTCAGTTTACAAGTTCAAATGTTTTTCTGAGAACCTAGGTTTTTGATCTGAAAACAAACACTTGTTTTTTCTTTACGTCATCACCAGTAACAAATGTTCTACAGGCCAAATTAGATCCTTACCTGTGGTCAGTGGGTTTGCATAGAGGTAGCCCAAGGCAACTTAACAATTCTGTTGATACAAGAGACAATTTTTATTCACTTTTCAATGGCTGTATTGTATAATCTCTGATGAGCCAAGTAAAGAACAGTAAAATTTATTTTTGTTACTAAAGATAGGCAGATCTGTGGTATAAAAAGGTTCTATTTTATATAACCATTCTTCAGAGTAGAACTAGACTTTAAATGAAATATTTGTGCAAACTATAGGCACAAGCACTCCCTTGAAATACTTTAATAGTTAAATATGATAGGGATTGCATATTTTAGAGAGTTTGTCTGTTTGATCAAGAACTCCTAAATAGTAAGAACTAGGACCACCAAATTTGGTGTACAGCTTCCTCTTATCATAACTTAAAGCAACATAAGTGTTTGGTCATGCCAAGAAAACAGAATGTGTTGCAATGGGATTGCGTCTCATAAAACCAAACAGAAATAAGACAGAATCACCAAAGCAAGTACAGTCCTCAAAGTTGACATAACTAAGGTGAAAGAGAACCAAGATGAGCCAGAAAAATAGGATGAAGCTGGAATAGGATTGCTTCTCCATAAACCTTACAGAAGAGAGATAAAATGGAAAAATGTGGAGTAGTGCTGTGTTTTGGCACTACCAGGCAAGGCCAGGTAAATTTATAGTAATTAAAGAGAGCCCTGGTGCAAGATACTTGCAATCTATGTTGAACACCAAAAAGGCAGGATACTGTGAGAAATTTATATCAGACAAGGGGGAAATGGGAAAGTGTATAAAATAAGACTACAATTGCTAAGGTGTGTTAGTTTTCCACTTGATTTCAGTAAAAGCAAAATAACACTTATATTGTACTGAGAAATGAACTAGTATCATATGCAAATTTTATCAGTGTTTTTTATATTTACCTCATGATCATTAATGGAAATGTGAACAGCATGAGGCCTAGTAGCAGTTCCTGCAAAACCCTACTCGAAACATTCCTGTTCAGTGATGATTCCCCAGGGATACTACTGTTTGAGATGTCAGTTAGCTAATTCTGAATCTATTTAAGATTTGTTTTATTGATTTAGTGTGGTGTAAATATTTTAATCAGAATGTTGTGTTGTACTAAGTCAAACACCTTACATTTGGACTTTTGTATTACATCTACCCAGTTATCTTTATTGAATAAACCTGTAATTTCAGTGAATGAAATCAGGCTTGTTTGACAAACTATTTTCCATAAAACTGTGTTGACTGACATTTCTCAATTTAAATATTTTAAATAAGCTTTTTTCATTATTTGGTCCCAGAGCAATATCAGACTAATGTGTCTTTAGTCACTCAGGTCATTTCACTTGCCCTTTTTGAATACTGATTCATTAGCACTCTTCCAGTCCTCTGGAATTCTTCCAGTATTCCAAGATTTATTAAAATGTAAAATCAGTGGGCCAGAGATTTCCTCAGCCAACTCTTTAGAAATCTTGGGTGCATGTTATCCTGGCCTGCTGATTTTTAAAATGTTTATCCTAGTAGCATCCTCCTTAGTTGTTAATGAATTAGAAAGTACTTTATTATCTTAATGTGCTATGAATGCAACATCCTGCTTCATTTCAAGTAAAGAACAGAATATTGAATATTGCTGCCTTTTTATCAGTAACATTTATCATCTTTATCCATCTATACCATTGCTTGGAGTTCTTTAGTTATTTATAGACTTAAACTCTTAAACATCCATTGTGCTGCCAGCTGTATATTTTCCTCAATCTCTAGCTTTCCTTGTCAAATTTCTATACTTCATAACTTCATATTTGTATTGGTTGCTATCCATCTCCCATTTTTCCAATGTATGATGCTTTTTTATTTCTATTTTCTGTCTTTTTTTTTCCACCATTGAACTAGGATATCTTTATAACTTAAGTTATCTTTCCTGATGTGGAATCATGGCCATCTAATAAACTCTTCTTAAACAATTCGCAATTTTAATTCACATTTTTCTGTTGATATTTTTCCTCCCAATCAATGTTGTTTACAATATTCCCAGACTTTAGGAAATTAGCCCTTTCCACCAATAGAATCTGCTTTATATCATAGTGTCAGTTAGTGAAATTCCAAATAGACTGAAAGTAATTCAGTGCATTTCAAATGTAATTTCATTTATTTCATTCTTAGTGTTGCATACCACTTCACAATTTTCAAAGTATTGAACAAACTAACTGTGACTGTACCCCTCCACCTGTGCCACCCCCCTTAAAAAAAAAAAGTTTTTCTCTCCAAGTGCCTGATATAGTTCTTGTACTGGAGATCCTTCTGGATAATTTAGTTTATTTCTTGATATAGCACTGATAACACTGCTTCAGACTGTCAGACTATTACTCCCCCACTCCAGAAGGTTTAAAGTTAACTGCTTAAGATAACATTACACTCCTACCAGCTGACAGCTTTTGAAAACTCAGTCCAAATGTGGCTGCTAATCCTCCTCATTTTGTTTACCCTACCAAAATACTGGAGGAGATTTTTGACTTGTTGCATGCTGTTTAATTTTGTAATGTCAAAGAGGTGGTTGTGAAGGAGGGTGTATGCTGATTGAATGCCATCTTCATAAATTATCTGGAGAAAGGGGTAAACAGTGAAGTGGCAAAATTTGCAGATGATACTAAACTGCTCAAGATAGTTAAGTCCAAAGCAGTGTGAGAAGAGTTTCAAAAGGATCCCACAAAACTGGGTGACTGTACAACACAATCACAGATGAATTTTAATGTTGATAAAGTGCAAAGTAATGAATATTGGAAAACATAATCCCAACTATACATCTAATACAAGGGAGACTAAATTAACTATCACCATTCAAGAGAGAGATTTTGGAGTCATTGTGGATAGTTCTATGAAAACATCCACTCAATATGCAATAGCAGTCAAAAAAGCAAACAATGTTAGGAATCATTTAAAAAGGGATAGAGAATAAGACAGAGGATATCTTATTGCCTCTATATCAATCCACAATATGCCCACAGCTTGAATCTTGTATGCAGGTGATCTTTGCATCTCAAAAAAGATATTTGCATCTCAAAAAAAGATATTTTGGTATTAGAAAAAGTTCAGAAATGGCAACCAAAATGATCAGGTGTATGGAACGGCCAGCCATATGAAGTGAAATTAATAAGACTGGGACTTTTCAACTTGTAAAAGAGATGACTAAGGGGGGGATATGATTGAGGTCTATAAAATCATGCCTGAGGTGGGAAAAGTGAACAAAGAAAAGTTATTTAAACCTTCCCATAACACAAGAACTAGGGATCACCAAATGAAATTAATAGGTAGCTGGTTTAAAACAAACAAAATGAAGTATTTCTTCATACAATGCAGAGTCAACCTGTGGAACTCCTTGCCAGAAGATGTTGTGAAGTCCAAGAATTTAACAGGGTTCAAAAAAGAGTTTGATAAATTCATGGAGAATAGATCCATCTATGGCTATTAGCCAGGATGGGCAGGGATGATGGATCACTTGATGATTTCCTGTTCTGTTCATTTCCTCTGAGGTACCTGGCATTGGTCACTGTCAGAAGACAGGATACAGGGTTAAATCGACCTTTAGCCTGATCTGGTATGGCCATTCTTATGTTCAGTAAAGCCTTATGAAAACATACACAGCATTTTCCTTTTAGAAATAAGGGCAGGCTCAGTCTCTCCACAGGTTAACAATAAAAGAATTTGAAAGCTTGGAAATCAATGGCACATTGCTCTGAAGGTGCAAATGTTGGTGGGGGAAAGAGGGGATTAGTGGCTGAGAAATTTGTTTTAGTGATAGGTAGCAAAGCACAGAACAAGAGTTAGATCATAAAAACTGCCAGTGTGGGTGTAACTTAACTCAGTAAGGATGCTGCAATCCAGGGCAGGAAAATACTCAGGTAAGTCTGCATAAATTGACTGACTTTGGAGGGGGTGTATTTAAACACGTGTGTGTCTGGTCTGTTCATATCCTGGTTCCAACCCCCCACAGCATCTGCCTGATTGTTCCCTCCCTACTTCTCCCAATCCCCCCGCCCCCTCCAAAGCATCACTATCCCATCCCTCTATATTTACCCTTCTCAGTGGGAACTTTCCAAGAATGGAAGTAGCAAGATAAAACGCCTATGGGCTAAAATTAGTCCAACAGCCCTGGCCTTTATCCCTGCTAGTGGCATTTCAGCTGTGTGCCTGATGACCTGTGTTGCTGCAGTTCTACAGAATTGGTGCCCCATGCCTGGGTGAGGTTTCTCCTCCTGGGGAAATTCTCTCTCTCTCTTTCTCTTTTTAAGCTGAAAGAGAATTAGCCATGGGACAGGAGCCTGCTTCACAGCACTAGGTGAGCATTGGCTACCTCACAGAGGTAAGACAGCAACATAATGATGGCCAAGCAGCTTTGGCAACTTCAGTGTAACCTGGTAACCACAGCTTTAAATGTGTAAGTATACGTACTATTGGTGTTATGGTCTATTAACTATGACCAAACTCTTTATTTGAAGATCAAACATGCGCATGTTTTCCTTCAGTCTATAGATGGTGATCTCTTTGACTATTCTGATCAGTAATTATATGAAATATGTTTTTTCACTACAGTATTTACACTGTCAAGAGTGTTACTGCATGGATGCTTTGGTACACGGTTCTAATACGTTGATTTGGTTTTATAAATATTATCTCTCCTTTGTTTTCAGTATCTTTTCCTTTAAGTACAGCTGTGCATTCCTTTCAAATTAAATCCTATATTTAAAAATCAGTTGTGTAAAATATTATGTTTCTCTTCTAGTATCCCAAGGCTTTGTTGCTGTATTAATTATTTGAAATGTATTGAAGTAGTTTAGATTAGAAGATACAGAGGCGACAGATTCATATATTTGCAAACTGCAACAAAACTTATTCAGCTAATTCAGAAAATGTTGCAGCTAAGATAGAATGGTACATGGGAACCTCCTTAGAGTGGGACATAGACTATTTTTTTATGGGAGCTTTAGTTAAAAGTAATAATGCTGCTGAATGCCATTTTAATGACTAGTTTTGGACCATAACAAAATCTGACTTCTTTCAATAAAGTGAGATAAATGAACTTCTATTCCAATTCAGCATTTCCTTTATTAATACAATCCCTATTTTTGGTGGGGGGAGGGGATGCTAACCCACCCCCAGCCTCCGGTTGTTTATACTTAAGTAGATACTCACTAGCTTTGTATTATGAAGTGTATTCTTGAGGTGTTAGTTTCATTTTTGTCAGAGACATGTTTGCAGGAATAGACTAGTTGCATAATGCAGCTAACTTAACAAATAGAGAATTTCAGCTCCTAATAGAAGTATTTGCAGCAATCATTTAGGAGAAGAAACAGGCAGACACAGTTTCTGTTAGAGGAAACTCTAGATGCTTTGGGATTGGAATGTGTGAAGAATTTCTTCTGCCCTTCCCTAAGTAAGAGCATTTCACAGCTCATCAGGTGCATTGTGGGGGATTTCACATTCCTCAGAAATATTAAGAATTGGCCAGGGCAGAGGCTAGATACCCAACTAATCGGATCAATGGACTGATCCTATATGCAAACCTCCGTATTCCATTACAGCTTCTGTGTAAGAAAAGCAATCATCAGATATTTCCCCTCCTTTTAAGACACATGTAAATGCAGCTTGGTTCTGCTGCCCTGCTCAGGGATAGGGAAAACCTGCTCTGTAAGACAGTAGTTCTCAATCAGAGGTTCAGGGGCCCCCAGTAAGTTTTGGGGGTCTGCCAAGCAGGGATGAGTATTAGACTTGCTGGAGCCCAGGACAGAAAGCTGAAGCCCCGCCGCATGGGGCTTAAGGCTGGTGCCCTCAGTGCCACCATCTGGGGCCAAAGCAGAAGCCTGAGCAACTTAGCTTCATGATGCCCCCTGTTTATGATATTGGGGCGTTGGGCAGTTGCTCTGCTTGTTACCCCCTAATGTTGTCCGTGGCTTTTATATGCAGAAAACGAGTTGTTACAAAAGTGGCCCGTGGAGTTTTTATAGCAGTACCACAAAAATTGCGAGAGAGAAAAATACATCCAGGCTGGTTGTTCATTGTACTTGTAAATGCCAGTAAAACTGCCAGCTCCTTCACCTTCTTGAGAATATTATCTTGGCTTCTAAGTACTTTGCAAAAGTGGCTGTTAGCTAAGCATTATTATTCCCATTCTACAGATGGCATTTGCTGAGGCACGGTAAGTTTAAAGGCCAGATTTTCAAAAGTGTTCAGCACCCAATCTCATTAAGAAAAATGGGGGCAGGTGAGTTCCCAGCACTTTTGCAAAACTAGCTGCCTCATTTACTTGTTGGATTCTAAACTCATCCAAAACTCTAGCCTTAAGTGTCCTCCCCAGAGCCATACAACAAGGTGGTACTGAAGCCAAGTCTTGTGACTCAGACTAGTTCCATGCCTAATCCTGTATGCTCTTCCTTTACCCTTAAAAAATCCATGCAAAACCAGGATAGGAATTGGTAGTAGGTGCCACAGTAATTATTGCTTTTTGAATCACCTACATGGATGCAGGCAGATTGAGACTTCTTGGCCCAGGCTCATACTGGAGCGTTGGTTCAGATTATTTTTGTCGTAAAATTTCCAGAGTGTGGTTTTCCTAGCAGTGTTGGAATAAATGTGTTTTGTCTGAGGAAGGAATGGCTCAGGTAATCAATTATTTTGTCCTTATGCTCCTCCACTTCAGTTTGAGCTTCCCCAGAATGGAGAATGAGACTCTTTTTAGAATTAGCTGCTAATCCTGTTTCTTGTTTCATAGATCTCATGCTTTACACAGCTCATGATGAGCATTGTCCATAAGAGACAACCCAAAAATGAATCTAGTGGATATAACCAAAATCTTCTCCATGCTCCAGCCGAGAGAAGATGAAGATGATAATGGAGAAAGACAAGAGCTGAAGCAAGCAGTGTCCCAGGATGATTATCAAACTCTTGATGAACTCTTGTGCCAAGACAGATACAAATCATTTATTAACAGCAGAAGTGGTTGGGGTGTACCCGGGACCCCACTGCGCCTAGCAGCTTCTAAGGGCCATCTGAGAAGTCTGGAAGTTCTCTTGGCCCATGGAGCAGAAGTAGATAGCCTAGACGTGAAGGCGCAAACTCCACTATTCACCGCTGTTAGTAATGGCCACCTGGATTGTGTTAAAGCACTGTTGGAGGCAGGGGCCAGTCCTTCTGGCAGCATCTACAATAACTGTTCTCCACTGCTCACGGCCGCTAGAGATGGAGATGTCAGCATTCTGCAGGAACTCTTAGACTATGGGGCAGAAGTCAATGTTAAAGCAAGAGTCCCAGAGTGGGCTGCCAATTCTGCAGCCTGTTCCGGCCCTTTGTATCTCTCAGCCGTCTACGGACACCTGGAGTGTTTTAAAATGCTGCTGCTTTATGGAGCGGATCCCAATTACAACTGCACTGATAAGAAAATGATCACACGAATCAAGCAGCCCAAAACTGTGCTTGAAATCTGCCTACGACATGGTTGTGGGAGTGAATTCACAAAACTACTCATTGATTTTGGAGCCAATGTGTACTTACCAAACATCGCAGGAGATAAGATCTCGCCAAATAGTGAGGCATTGGCGCTGCTGATCAGAGAAAGAGGTAACTTGTATTCTCTGTCATAGATTTGGAAACTCGCACCAGCCTTATGGCTTTGGTAGTGCAGCACGTGGATAGTAGGCTGATTTCCAAAAAAGCAACTTGAGATCAGTTTGAATAAGGACTTTTTGCTAGCCTGCATCCCCTTGGCATTTCAGTTGGGCACAGAATTTTTTCTACTTTCTGCCCTAACCTTTTGGGTGGTGTTGCTGGCTGCTATTAATTGCTACTTTTTGCCTCAGAAGTGGTTAAAAAATGAACTGATACCAAATCTATTATCTGCTGATTAGTTGATCACGTTAAAACCACGGGTGAATGCAGGCCCGCTGATGGGGGCATCAAGAGAGCTACTGCCCTGGGGCCCAGTGATATAAAAGGGCCTGGAGCCCCAGGCCCTTTAAATCAATGCCAGAGGGCCACACAGCACAGTCCAGGCAGCACTGAGAGTTGCCTGGGAGAGGCACGGAGCTCTCTGGGTGGTGCTGAGGGCTGCCTACTCCCAGCTCCACCTCTTCTGCCTGAGGCCTTGCCTCTATCCCACCTTGTCCAGGGGCCCAGTGAGACTGTCGGCCCTGCTGGGTGAAAGTAAAATTATTTTCTTCCTGGTATAGGAAGGGCACACCAGCTAAGGGGGGGCGGGGAGGCACGTGACCTTAGTTATATGACCGTAGTGTGGGAGGCACCCCATTCTGAAGCCCCCATGCTCTTTCTTGCCCCATCCCACATTATGGGGGAGGAAAGAGGGCTAGGGGCAGTACAACAGTGGGAGAGAGCTGCCAGCAGTTCTGCTTTCCCCCGCTCTGCCCCTGCCAGTGGGGAATGGAGCAGAAACCACAGCCCTGCCCCTCTACAGATGTGCCTCTCCTCCAGCTGGAACAGCAGCAGCCCTGCTGGAGGACAGGGTGGAGGGTGAGGTGAGGAGTGCTAGAGGCTCTGCTCCTTTCCTGCTGAGGCAGAACTCCGGCAGCTCTTCCAGCTGCTGTACCACTCCCAGCCTCACCTCCCCAGGCCTGTTCTCCTCTGGGGCTGCTGCTATACAGCTGAGGGTGATACAGTGTCTTTCTGATACGCAGTGCCAGCTATAAATAGCTGGTACAGCATATCAGACCTAGCCACTTCCTTGTTGGTATGGCCTACCGGGTCATACCAGCTTGCTTTCCCCTCTGGATAAAACACACAACAATGTTGCTTGTTTTTCCACAAGAGCTTCTAAGAAACTTGCTGCTGGAACATTTTAGAGAGGAGGTCATTGGGGACATAGCTGGGATCACATGGGACTCCACCTCACCATCACAAGTTTTAACATAAGAGCCAGTGAGACTGTAGTACTTACCCACAAGATTCCTCTCCATTGAAGGCTATTTAACTCCATTCCTTTCTTCTCCCACCACCAAATCTTCAGTATGTAGAGGGCGGATCGAACCTAGAAGGAAGGTTACTTTCCCCTCCATGGATTTAGCTTGGTCTTAAAATATCCACTGCCACAACCCAACTGAGCTGACTGCAGAAAGTATTATTGCAGCAAGGAGTAAGGGTGAGTCTTGAGGGAAGAAAATATGATGAAAGTCAGTATGATCAGGAGTCTCCTTTCTCCCCCCTCCCCCTCCCCCTCCAGTTATTGGCAGGTGCCAAAGTGGGGAACAGGTGCAGTGATCTCAGCAGTTTGGTACAGATATTGGATCAGTTAGTACAGAGGTGGGCAATAAAACAGAGGCAATTTGCCAGGGTTAGGCCCTGGTAGGTTGCCACCTCTTTATTTACCTGCACCTCTACCAGTACTAGCAATAGCAGCTGTTGGTGGCTGCAAATCACTGTTCCCAGCCAATAGGAGCTGTGGGAAGCAGTGCGGACTGAAAAGCCACTTCCCGCGGATCCCACTGGCCATGAACAGTGATCCGCAATCAATGGGAGCAGCACAGGTAAATATAGCGGTGGCGGCCCCCCAAGGGCTCACCCTGATGAACTGCATCTGACCCACAGCCCAGTTATTGCCCACTGCTGAGTCAGTATCTTGTGGGGAAGAATAGTAATAGATATGTAGCCGTGTTAGTCTGGTCTAGCTGAAACAAAAAACAGGACTATGTCGCACTTTAAAGACTAACAAGATGGTTTATTAGCCCAGGAAAGCTCATCACCTAATAAACCATCTTGTTAGTCTTTAAAGTGCTGCATAGTCCTGTTTTTTGTGGGGAAGAGAGATGGAGAATGCAGCAAGAGGAGTAGAAATATGAATAGGGACAATTAGTATTTTGGTCTTCCAGAATCTGAAAGAGAAGGTGGAAGGAGAGGGACAAAAGAGCGGGGGTGGGGGAGAAGATGGACAGACATACAAGAAGATGAAGTCAGATGTTTTCTTCAAAGTGCTTTTGAACAGAATTTACCACTGGTGCAGCTCCACTATTGGTAGCAAGCATGGGAGTACTTGTGTAGACAGGCTCTGGTATTTTTACCAACCTACCATGCCCTCAGCAAAGTTAAGTGACACCAGTGCTAATCCTGGTGGTTGGGTTCTCCCAATGCTGTTTTTGTCCGGCAGAGCTGTGTAACCTTGGGTGGGCTAGACTTCACTGCCCTTCTCCAGTGTCTAAAGAAGCCCGCACTTCCGCAGCAGTACTGGAGACCCAGAGTTTAGTCTGTAAGAAATTTCAGCAAGGATTGCCCAGTATCAGCCTCCCTACATTCAAGTTCCAAAAGAAACTAAAATAATGAATTTAATTAAATAACTTTATAAATTTTATTAAGAAACAATCTAATTCTTACAACAGAACACAGCTATTTTATAACCCACAAATAATATCTATAATTACAGTAAACATAAGTAAAGAGAAAACTAAAAGTGAAATTTGAACAGTTCACTCCACACACACACACACACAGAAAGAAAGAAAAGACTGAGAGGTCCCAAGAGCTTAGATTTGGTTCACCAAAGTCTCAGTTTGTGCCTCTGATATCAAATCTGCACCACCTGTTGAGTCTGAAGTCTCTCTCCACTTGCTTGTAGGGAATCCTCAGTTGGAGTCCATGCAGACTCTTCCTCTGCTATGGTCAGTGCTAGGCAGCCAGCTCACTGATTAACTAGTCAGTTAGCTCACAAGCGAACAGAGGTAAAGAAACCTTGCTGCAAAGTCCTCCAGAGTGAGGAACAGCAGCCAGTTCTCTGCTTACAAAAGTATCTGCCCTGCCTGCTTGCTCATGAAGTCTGACCCCAAACTACTGGATTCAACTCCAGAAGCTTACCGCCACCGGGCAGATTTGAATCTGGGACCTCTGAATCACAGCATAGGAGCCTCTACCCTCTGAGCTAAAAGCCAGCTGGCTCCCAGCCCATGTTTTAGAGGTCTCTTGATCTTAACTGTTGCTGTGGTCTAGGTACCACTTGCATTGCTCAGTAACCGCACTAGGGCTAGGTCTACACTCGTGGCTTCTTGCGCAAGTACCGCCATTCTTGTGCAAGAATCCGCAGAGCGTCCACACTACCCGCCCGCTCTTGCGCAAGGAAATTTACAGTACGGCGTGGTAAGAGAGGGCTTCTTGCGCAAGCGCTACGCTCTTTTTTAACAGGTGTAAGCCCGCTTGTGCAGGAGCTCTTGCGCAAGGGGGCAGTGTGGATGCTTGGCAGGGATTTCTTGCACAAGAAACTCCTATGGCTAAAATGGCCATCAGAGCTTTCTTGCGCAACAGAGCGTCCACACTGCCATGGGCGCTCTTGCGCAAAAGCACAGCTGGCACATGGCAGTGTGGATATTTTCTTGTGCAAGACTTCTTGCACAAGAACCCTTGCGCAAGATATTGTTGCGTGAGAAGCTGCCAGTGTAGACATAGCCCAAGTGTGTGGGTTACAGCTGCACTTGTACTAGAGGAAGGCTGCCCTAAAATTGTCAGTACAGGTGAAACCCTGCATTGCAAAGCTCATCATTTAACATGTTGAGTAGCCCCGCCACAGCAAGGAGTTTGTCCCATTCCCCTGCCACCAAGGAATAAACTGAAAGGAGAAAAGCTGCAACAAGAAGATGGTTTCCAGAACAAGCTGCCTGCTGTCTACATAGTGACATGGAGGTACCGTGCTTTAATGCCAGGCAGAGGCCCCAATGAGCGTGTGGCGGGGGGGGGGGGGGGGGCATGAAGGGAATAGATTAAAGAATTAAGCCAAAGGCCGTATCCCAGCAGCATTTGAATTTTACCCATGTAGAGGAAAATGCCATTGTCACGGATGCTTATAAATTGCTCTAGTTATTCAAATTCACAACGCAGAGCCAGGCAGTTTGCATTGTGTAACCTGAACCGTGCAAGCCCATCTGCTTTCAGGAGTCACACTGTGAAACAGTAACATCCTCAGTGATGTGCCCAGTGATATGGCTCCCAGGTGCCAGGTGGCATTGCAATGCTGTTCATTCATTCAATATCTTGCAGTTGCCAGACACTTCACAGCTGGTGAAAAGCCCCAAGCAGCATGTATATTACAGTGCACGAGGAGTGTGTTGTGAGAGAGACTCATTCTAGGTGCTTGCTTTGCTTAAGGTAGAAAGTTTTGAATGTCCTGAAAGTTTACAATCTTTTCTTTTTTCCTCCTTCCCCCTTCTTATGTAGCTCATCCAAAATCCTTGATGTCTCAGTGTAGGCTGGCTGTCAGGAGACTTCTGAAAAGTGCACTGTGGGTCAAAGCCATAGATCAACTGGAGATCCCACCTGTGCTAGTGAACTACCTCAAGCATCATTCTTAAGGGAAGATCAGAGCAGCAATTCTGAAGACAAATGTAATGTGTTGACCACCTGGACAAAAAGCCATTGTGAAGTAGCAACTATGCAGTATGTGGTAGCCATGATTCAGTTATTTGTTTGTGTGTGTGTGTGTGTGTGTGTGTGCGCGCGCTTAAATTATGTCTCCAAAAGGCAGCTTTGCCTTTATTAAAACAAACCAAAGAAAACTGGTAAAAGGTGATAAAGGTACATGAAGATGGAAAAGAATTTACCCCTAGCAGTGCACTGAAAGGATTGGAGAATGTTCTTAGAAAAAAATCTAGTTTGTTTTTTATATGATTTTGGTTTTATACTCTCATAACCAAATCCTCTTTCATCTTATTACTTAACTCAAATCCAAAAAAAGTCTGTAGGGTTATGTCAGAAGCTGAAAGGGAAAGCTGGTTTTCCCTTCTACTTTTATGGGGGAAAGAACAGGAGGTACAATAGGGTAAAGAGTGATGGGTTTTGCCCTGTGTTGTGGCTTAAGTTTAAAAACATTTGTCTTGTTTTTTTAAAAAAAATCTCTTTCCTGGAAAGCTATAAAAGTGCACATCAGCCTTTCTGGGCTGGGACTAAGAGCTGCAGCTAAACTTGTGATTTACATCAGAATTGTGTGGAGCGGTGAATTTAGAGCTGTTTGTCACATCTGGAGATTGGAGCCCTCTAAGTTCTCTATAAAAAGTACTGTGGCAAGGCAGATGGAAAACGGCAATGCAAAGCAAACTCTCATACCTTTCCTCACTAACGTTCCTCATTCTCAGACTACATGTACACTACAGCCTGGATAAGTGCACTGAGATCGAACCAACAACAGACGATTTTGTGGGTCTGCCAAATTGACCACAGATTGCTCTCCGGTTGACCATGTTACTCCACCCCAGACAAGAAGAGTAAGGGAAGTTGATTGGAGAGTTTCTCCTGTGGACTACCCCCAACCTCCATGGCACAGACCCCACAGTAACTTGACTTAAGGTATGTCAACTGCAGCTACGTTATTCACGTAGCTAGCTGGAGTTGTGTAGCTTAAGTCAACTTTCTGCAGTAGTGTAAAGGTAGCTTTAGGCCAGGTCTACACTAGACCCAGAAGCTTGGCTTCATGCATGCAACTCCAGCTATGTAGAATACGTAGCTGGAGTCAGCTTCCTTTAAGCCAAGTTAGGCACTCTCCCCACAACGGGAGGCCGATGGGAGCAAATACTCCCATTGGCTTCCCTTACTCTGCACAAGAGCAAGCGTACTGGCCACTGGTGGGGGAGTTTTAACTAGACTCGCTAAATCGAAGTCCAGAAGATCGATCATGGCAGCATCGATCTTCCGCAGAGTGAAGATAAGGCCTTAGCAATTCCCATGGGGGTCAGAAAATGACGTATTCAATCTTTGGCCTCTGCTGAGACTGATAAATGAGGCTGGTTATATTACCTGGTGTGGACAAAAATTATCATACTAGATAGGGCTGTAGTTGTGTTGTCTTCTGTATCTTGAATAGCACTGAGCAAATGCTTAGTAATGTATGGACAATAATAATAGCACAAAGAACAGCCATCAACTGCTAACACCTTCCAGTCCTGGGCTAGATTTTAAATGGTGGCCTAGAGGCAAAAGACTCTGTTTCATATGCAGTCCCCTCTGTCTTCCTCACCTCTCACATCTAACTCAAACACATCATTTCATCTTCTCCTTAAATATAGTTCCAGGTAGGATTAAGTGGAGAGAATTTTCATCTGATCTGTTGTATGCATTTGAATTTTCAGTTTTCAAGAATGCATGTTATTGTTGTGATTAAACTATTCAGGTCTGTTTGGTAAAATACTATTTCATTGTTACTGGAAGAGACCGGAAGCCCTCTCGGTGCTATATGTAAACCCAAATTTGGCACAATATCACTTGGAACATGACTCTGGCTGATAACACAAAATGTCCAGGCTTAAACTTAGAGAGCCTCAAGTTGGCAAAGCAAGAGTTTGTGAACATTCACTCCAGCTCCAGCTAGCTCTTTGGTTTCATCTTATTCAGGTCTCTTTTGTTCACTAAAGGGTTTTGCTTACATGCTGGTTGCTGCTCATACAACTGCCCAGATTTGCCTGTGAGCAAGGGTACTGGTGGATGAACAAATGTATTCAGTATTCCTATTCACTACCCTTGTATTTGTTTGCCATTAATTAGTCTCTTCTTTAAAAAGCTACAGCCGGCCACTCAAAGAAAAAAGTCAATCACCATATGATCAATCATGTACAGGATTAAATGTGTTTACAAACACTTTTCTTTAGACCATTGTAAATAATAAATATATTCATAAAAGTCTCAGAGGGGTAGCTGTGTTAGTCTGTAACTTTAAAAACAATGAATGGTTCTGTGGCACCGTAGGGCACATCCACACAGCAGGGCTAAAGTCAAATTAAGCTAAGTAACTTCAGTTATGCCAATTGCATAGCTTAAGTCAAAATAGCTTAATTAGGCTTTTGGTGCTATCTACACAGCAGGACATTGAAGGAAGAACACTCTTCCTTGGACTTCCCTTACTTCTCATGAAATGGTTACCCTGAGTTGGAGTAAGAAGTCCTCCAGCTCAACATTATTTCGAAATAAAGACTTGTAGTGTAGACTCACACTGTTATTTCAGAATAACGTTAATTACTCAGAAATAACACTGCTGTGTAGATGTATCCTTAGAGACTAACAATTATATAGATATAGATGAGCTAGTCTGCTGGTGACCAGAAACAAGGGCTACATTTACTGGAAACCCAGTTGCAATGGCTAATTTGACTACCCACAAAATAAATTACTAGCTCAAACAGCGAGAAAGACATAGTCTAACAGTCTGAGCATTGGACAGGGATATATACAAGTTCTCAATGTGGTTTTAACAGTAATTCTTCTTATGGGCAAATCACTTAACCACTTTGTGCCTCATCCCTTTCTGTGAAATAGGGATAACACTAATGCCTAACTCTTACACAGCATTTTAGCTGTCTAGGTGCTTTACAAATGTCAGAATCATTATCCTCAGGACTTAGTGGGAAAGTAACTTACCCAAGGTCACTTAGCAAGGCAGTGGCAGAGCCGAGAAGAGATTCCATTGACATGTCTGTACTACTAACTTCTGCTGGCAGAGCTGTGTTGGTCAGGAGCATGAAGAAGTGTGATTTGTGATCCCACATGCCATGCTGCCAAAAGCCCTGTTTATACCATCCAAATTGCAATTTTATTTGCTGGGTGGGTGAGCTGGAAGAAGCTACCCTCTGGCAAGAGTGCTGGAGATATGAGCTGCATCCACCCTCAGGCACTTTGCCAGTATAGCATGCCTGTTCCAGCAAAGTGCTCTTTGTGTCGATGTGTCCAAGCTGTCTGTGTCACAGAGCAGTCTCTAGCCCCTGGGAAATACTGCCTCCTTTACTCACCTACCTCACAGGGCTGTGGTGAGAATGGGGTAATGTTTTTAAGAAGAAAAGCTCTCGTTGTGCTAAATGTTGTGTGCAGTACTGTTAAAAAACTTAGCTATTAAATCTCTAAATGCCATGAACTAGGGCCAGCTCTTTAGAACAGGACCTACAAAATTTTTTTTTTAATACAAAGCCATTAAATGTGTCTTGTGAAAACAAAAGCAACTAATACTAAGGGGGAGGGGAGTTTCTCCTCCCCACTTCTAATGGACTTTAGTTAATGAGGCCTTGTCTATACTCAAAGGGTGCAATAGTTTAGCTAGAGTTTTTATTAATGATATTTATTATTTATTTTATTTTATTTTAATTGATTTAGTTCAACTGCACTTTTCTCGTGTAGACAAGGCCTTAGATTTAATTCACTCTTAGGCCAAACTCTTCCCCATGCAGTATCAGCTCAGATTGAACTTTGATGCCTAAGTACTGAAACTGCTAGAAAATGGAGGCTTATGAATAATGTCCCGACTCATCCTCACAATTAGAGGCTCCAAACAGAGCAGTATGCCATGGCTGCCTGAGGTGGTGATTGCTCAGAAGCCTGAGCAGAGGAGGTAATTTCCAGCTCAGGTAGCCATACGTGCATTAGCTTTGACTGAGCTACCGTAGTTATAAATAGACATCTAGGTGCAATTGTGCAAGCTGCAGGATGGGCTAGCCAATCTGAATACAACCTCTTCTGAAACAGATATGCACTCACCTGGATACACTTCTATTTTTAGGAACTGGCTCCATCATAGTTAGAATGAATAGCTATAATAGCTAGATATGACTCCTGCTCCAGTGTAGACATACCTGAGACAGGTAGGTACATGTCATTGGACAAGCAGTTCTGATAAAAAGGCTGGCTGCACTTCAAACCAGATCCGAACCAGCAGGAAACTTTCTTGAGGCTAGAAACAATTCCATTAACACTCTCCACCACTCCCACTTTTGCTGCCACTGCATTTCCAGGGTCTGGCTGACAATGGAAGTCAGAGATGCTGGATTATCTGGAGAGAGGCTACTTCTGACTTGAGTGGAAGGAACAAGCCCTGAAATCTCCTGAGAGCCTTTTTTTTATTCCAAACTTGCTGAAGTTGTCTTAGGTCAGTATCTGGACTTTTGGGTGCTTATCGACTCCCCTCCACCTACCTTTCCAGAGTTCCACTCTTTAAAGCATGAGACGGGTCCTGCCTCAAACTCTGGATGCAAACATGCCAGTGCTGGGGAGGTTCAGATCCATGTCCAAATGTTTAGACCCAGCCCAGGCCCATATCTGCTTGCAGTCAAACACACGGCTCATATAGAGTGTACCGATCTGTCTGTCTGTCTTCCTTTCTAAATGCTGTGTAAATCAAGCACAGTGCAAGTGGTGACCTGTGTTAGCAAGCAATGGACACCATGCAGATGCTTGTGCACGTACCTGGCAATTAACGTCTTGACTCTTAGGGCTTTTATTCGGTGTCAGGATTGGGGAAGATAACTCCTATGCAGTTCATGTTGTATTATAGTTGTGTCCCAAACCTCACTGCTAATTAAGTACAGGGGAAGAAAGACATGACTGAAAACTCTCAGGATAACTACATATACAAATCACCATGGTAATCACAAGAGTGGTTTATGAGGCCATCAGATCCTCAGGATGTGTAAGATATAAAGCACTTCACTTGCTCCTTGTCTTTACTGAACTATTATGCAAAATGTCCCTCTGGTATGGGCTTCAGTAAGATTGTATTTGTTTGCAAAACGCAGACAGGAACAGAACAAAGTTTTGAATTATTTATAGGCTTATAATCTAATTGTTGTTTCAAGGGTTATGGAATCTATTACTCCACATCTATTAGGCTGTGAACAGATCTCCCAGAAGAAGCATTAGGAGTCTTATCGTTTGCCATATTTAAAATGAGACTGGACAAAAAACTAGAAAATATACTACAGGGAACAATTGAGTGTTGTTGGCTGGGGTATGAGCTAGATGATCTAATAGGCCTTTCCCATTTCTAGATTTTATGAAGCATCCAATTGTTGGGTAGTGGGGTTAATGACTTAGGATATATGTCATTCACCAGATACTGTACAGAGTTTTTTTGTACACTGAAGTTCTGGTCTTAAATACTGTACCATTTGTCCTATGTTTTCTTTGCACACTGTAAACCAATCGGAGCCAGGTCATCTAAAAGCCACTAAAATAGATGAGTTCATATTCTGTAATATGTTAGGGTGCGTCTACACTGCACCCATAGCTCAAAATAAGCTATTCAGTTTGAGCGATGCAAATTGCGTAACCTATTTCAAGTCAATTTAGAAACAGCTTATTTTGAAATTTAGCGCTGTGTACACAGCACTTACTTGGAAATAAATCGCTATTCTGAAAAGTCCCTTACTCTTCATGGAATAAGGTTTACAGGGATGTTGGAATAACGAGCCCGCTATATTTCGAAATAATGGGTGTGCTCAAAAGATGCGGAATAGCTATTTTGGGATACCTTGCGTTGCAGTGTAGACATAGTCTAAATGCCAATGGCTGCTGGAGAGAAACCCAACAGAAGTATATTTCAATTTGCTGTTAAGGCCAAACAAATTCCTACTCAATATATCTCTTGGCAGCCTGCTGGTGGCAGGTAACACTGAGCTCACAAACTGCATAGTGATCCTTTTGAAATGCTAAGTCTTCTGATAGGGCTAGTGATTGAAGGCAATAATACTACTCAACCATACTGTGAATTTAAAAAGTCTCAGAGGGGTAGCTGTGTTAGTCATAACTTTAAAACAACAAGTAGTCCCTATGGCACCTTAGGGTATGTCTACACTGCATTCCTCTTTTGAGAGAGGAATGCAAATGCAGCCGAGAGAAATTGCAAATGAAGCGCAAATTTGAATTTCCCACGCTTCATTTGCCCAATCACATCTGGCCGCTATTTCAGAATACCCTATTTCGAGATAAAAAATGCCGTGTAGATGTGGTTATTTTGAAAGAATCCCCTTCTTTCAAAATAACCCTTACTCCTTAAAAAAATTAGGTTTAACGGTTATTTTGAAAAAGGTATTTCTTTCAAAATAACCATGTCTACACGGCGTTTTTTAATCTCGAAATAGGGTATTTTGAAATAGCGGCCGGACGTGGTTATGCAAATGAAGCATGGGAAATTCAAATTCGCGCTTCATTTGCAATTTCGCTCAGCTGCATTTGCATTCCTCTCTTGAAAGAGGAATGCAGTGTAAACATACCCTTAGAGATTAACAAAATATCAAGTATCATGAACTTTTGTGGGCAAAATCCACTTCCTCAGATGAGCTTTTTCTCTACTCAAGCTCATCTGAAGAAGTGGGTTTTGCCCATGAAAGCTCATGATATTATATATGTATATACTCGTTTTTACTGTGAATTTGGTTCTCAGTCTGAGTGAACATATCTAGTGATGTCCTGGGAAGATTAATTTTACAGTGGCAATTTCTAAACTTGTGGTCACTTTGTAATGACATGATGAGTTGTATGTACAAGCAACTGAACATTCTTCCCAATGCCCTAGGGTAGATTGTCCCCAATGCATTAGCAGATCAAGACCCATTTCAACTGTGTAGAAGCTCCTACCAGTCTTGCACTTTGTTCTGTCACTTCAGCTCCATGGGGTATCCCAGCACAAGATAATGCTGACCTAGTCAGCGTTACTGTGTGGGGTCTGAGCCAGTGCCAGCTCCTTCTCCTAATGAAGAAAGTGGTATTTCAGGAGCAGTGGTCAGGAAGAGAAAACAAAGAGGAGGGAGGCACAGGACTTCAGTAGATAGCAAGAGACCTCTGCCCTTAATGGATCAAACCCCTGCCTATGTCTGTGAAGAGAAAGGAGCCCAATCCCACCTACCAGGACAATTCTAAGAAAATGTTGCTAATAGGAACTCATGACATTTATTTGCTGCCTTCCAGGATTTTCTTATATGGGGACAGTAGGCCCTTAGCAATAATATCTGATGTAGCCAGGTAATTTGAGGATTGAGGCCTCACAAGATGGAAGTTAGGCTATATACCTTTGAGATTCTGGGACTGAGCTCCCTAGATACCTTTGAGAATCTGGCAATGCTACAGGTGAGGAGACAGAAAGTAGTAGTTTGCAGTCCTATGTTGTACATCAGGTACTTGTATAGTCAATACTCAACCTAGCATCATATTAGGGGGCTGTGTTTTTTCCTGTTTTGCGCTGAAATAAGTATCAGCAAAGGTCAGAGTCTTAGTGTACCTCAGTCTTGGTCTGTTGACTGCCATGGGCCAAGTTACACCTCCAGCTGAGGAGATAGTGCTGTGGTTGCCTTCTGACTTTCATTGGTTCTCATATTTTACAGTGATAGGCAAGGAATAAAACCCCAGAAAGCATTCTTGTCCCTCTGGTTCCACATGAGCGGAACTTTACAAATAAAAAAGATTGAGCTGAAATCTTCCATGTTTAGTCTTAGCCAAAGATGCATTTGGTTGGAGAATTTGTGTCAAACCCATTATTCTGAACTGTTGAGTGTAAATAAAATAGCCTTTTCAGCTGCAAAGATGGTTTTAAAAAAAAAAAAGTAGTTGTATGGATTGTACTCAGATATTGCTGAGCTTTACAAGTTGGGACCTACTAGGTTACTAAAGGTTGGTCTCCAGGATACAAGAGCTGTTAAATCAGCTTTTTGCACAAGTAGTAAGAAACTGACATTAAATTTAGAGTCACAAATAATAGAAATTAATAATAACAATAACATAATTATAACAATGGAAAGAGTGTGGTCCAGTGGACAGACAGATTTGCCAATGGTCTGTTGGGTGACCTTGGACAAGTCCTTGCACTGTTTGGTGCCTCCAGTTCTCTGTCTATACAAATGGAGATAATATTTGCCACCTTTGTAAAGCACTTTGAGATCCACTGATGAAAAGTAGTATAAAAGATCCAGGTGTTATATTACTATTATAATATATGAAACTATGGAACAATGTAAATGCATACTACTTGGGGCTTAGCTACCAGATTAGCAGGTGCAATAGCAATGCCATAGCTAGATCGATTAGATCATACTAATGTTAATACAGTCAATAGTTTCACAAGTATGGTTTTGTGTTACATGTTCACTAGGGAGTCCTATACACTCTCATGTGCAAGTGTGGAATGAAAATTAAAAAAAGACATCTTAATCTTCTTTTAAACATTAAATAGGGAAATTAAATACTAAATATTACTCCAATGTTAAGGTTACAACTTCTAGCACACAAAAGTCAGGAAGTTAGCTTCAGTGCACACCCATTGCACATCTACAACCTGATTTTGCCTCCATCACACACACACAATTCCCACTGAAGGCAATTTGAGCTGTGCATGCATATGTGAGGGCAAAATTATGTGCATTCCTTATTGAGATGTACAAGGAACCAGAGTTGAGTCTCCATTACCCACTGGGTTCTTGGCTTCTCTCTAGAGAATGTTTGTAAGAGGGCACACTATGTTTTTGTGATGTGGAAATCTCCCTGTGTATCTCTGTCCTCTCATAACACATAGGCCACTGAAGAACCATCAGAGGATAATAACTTGCAGACCCTGCTGACCTGGGCTGAGTTAGAACCTGAATGGAAATGTAATTTCTTAATACTTGACTGGATGAATAATTTCATTTTCAAAGTAATCACACCAGACAAGTACCAGCTGGTAGCTCCACTAACAGCTGCACATGTATATTAATTTAATGTAAGTTTCATGATTTGGAGCAGTTCTCACTATCTTGGCCTACCTCCAAACTGTGTGGGATCTAAAGTAGTCAAGTCTGGGAAAACAGTTGTTTGTTTGTAAACAAGTGAGAACTATTGTAGGTGGCTCTTTAGCAATGAAGGACTACGTCGGGGGTTCAATAATTTGTATCCAAACGAAGAGGCCTAATCAGTACCAAACCTGACGAGGAGCTACAGAGGATGTGCTAATCTTTTTGGATAAAATAGGAACTGATCTGAAAAGCGAGCCCAAACCCAAAAAGATGAGAACTTGTCACTTCCCTCTACTTTTAAATGAACTGAACAAACATCCAGTTTCGAGACAGCACTCATAATACAAGGGCTGAGCTACCATGACAAAAGCTGTCCTCTGCTATTTCTGATCCAATGGCCACTGCTAGATATCTCACGAGAGACCCTATTCCAGAGAGTTCTAGTCTGATTTTGTGGTTCTAAGAGGTTCAGATAAGATTTGGAGAAATCTTAACCTAAAACAAACTATTTGACATTTGCCCTGAAGTTTGAGCAGAGGCTCTTTCATGTTCAGAGACAACCTTTTAACTAGCAATAATCTTTTCCCCTTCTCCCTTATCTTTCCTTTGGAGAGCTCAATGGGCATCATAACTGACATAAATTTCACAAACCCCAGCAAGGTATTAGTAGTCCTTTTCTATAGAAGGGGAAATTGAGGTAAAGGTAGTTGAGTGAATGGCCTGACTTCACACAATGAAGCAGTGTCAAAGCCCAGGTGTCCAGACACTCTGGGTATGTCCACACTACAGCGTTATTTCAAAATATCTTATTTTGAAATAGTTATTTCGAAATAAGATATTTCAAAATAGCGTGTCTACACACAAAACGCATTTCAAAATAGTGTTTTGCTATTCTGAAACATAAGAACATAAGAATGGCCATACTGGGTCAGACCAAAGGTCCATCGAGCCCAGCATCCCATCTGCCGACGGTGGCCAATGCCAGGTGCCCCAGAGAAGGAGAACAGAAGACAATGATCAAGTGATTTATCTCCTGCCATCCATCTCCTGCCCTTGTTATGAAGGCTAGGGCACCATACTTTATCCCTGGCTAATAGCCATTTATGGACCTAACCTGCAAAAATTTATCAAGCTCTTTTTTAAACCCTAATAGAGTCCTGGCCTTCACAGCCTCCTCGGGCAAGGAGTTCCACAGGTTGACTGTGCGCTGTGTGAAGAAAAATTTCCTTTTATTAGTTTTGAACCTACTACCCATCAATTTCATTTGGTGTCCCCTAGTTCTTGTATTATGAGAAAAGGTAAATAATTTTTCTATAATCACTTTCTCCACACCATTCATGATTTTATATACCTCTATCATATCGCCCCTCAATCGCCTTTTTTCCAAACTGAAAAGTCCCAGTCTCTCTAGCCTCTCCCCATATGGGACCCTTTCCAAGCCCCTAATCATCTTAGTCGCCCTTTTCTGAACCTTTTCTAATGCCAATATATCTTTTTTGAGGTGAGGAGACCACATCTGCACGCAGTACTCGAGATGTGGGCGTACCATAGTTTTATATAGGAGAAGTATGATATCTTTTGTCTTATTATCTATCCCTTTTTTAATAATTCCTAACATCCTATTTGCCTTACTAACTGCCGCTGCACACTGCGTGGATGTCTTCATAGAACTATCCACTATAACTCCAAGATCCCTTTCCTGATCTGTCGTAGCTAAATTTGACCCCATCACGTAGTACGTGTAATTTGGGTTATTTTTTCCAACATGCATTACCTTACACTTACCCACATTAAATTTCATTTGCCATTTTGCTGCCCAATCACTCAGTTTGCTGAGATCTTTTTGTAGTTCTTCACAATCCCTTTTGCTTTTGACTGTCCTGAACAACTTTGTGTCATCTGCAAACTTGGCCACCTCACTGCTTACCTCATTTTCTAGATCATTGATGAACAAGTTGAACAGGATTGGTCCCAGTACTGACCCCTGGGGAACACCACTAGTTACCCTGCTCCATTGTGAAAATTTACCATTTATTCCCACCCTTTGTTTTCTGTCTTTTAACCAATTCTTGATCCATGAAAGGACCTTTCCTCCTATCCCATGACCACCTAATTTACGTAAAAGCCTTTGGTGTGGGACCGTGTCAAAGGCTTTCTGGAAATCTAGGTATATTATATCCACTGGGTGCCCCTTGTCCGCATGTTTATTAACCCCTTCAAAGAATTCTAACAGATTAGTTAGACACGACTTCCCTCTGCAGAAACCATGCTGACTTTTGCCCAACAATTCGTGCTCTTCTATGTGCCTTGCAATTTTACTCTTTACTAGTGTTTCTACTAATTTGCCTGGTACTGATGTTAAACTTATCGGTCTATAATTGCCAGGATCTTCTCTAGAGCCTTTTTTAAATATTGGTGTTATATTGGCCATCTTCCAGTCATTTGGTACCAAAGTGGATTTAAAGGATAGGTTACAAACCACTGTTAATACACTGAGTGGACGCTGAATCGCATTTAAAGCTGGCTGGAACCAGGTCCGGCAGGGCATCGGGTCAGGAGTTACTTTGTGTGGCTGCTGCCTGAGGCTATCTGAGGCCTGTGCTTAAATGGACCGCCCCCCCCGGACAACCGGTTCTCAGGTTTCCCTGCTTGCTTGCCTACCTCGATGAGGGACAGCAAAGCATTTTGTCTCTGCGTGCTCTGGTTGCCCTCACTCGGGACACCACAGCACTCTGCAACATGGAGCCAGAGCTGCCCCTGGACACTCTGGTGCTTCTCGTGGACACGTTGCTGTTAGCCTGCCTGCACTTTCTGCAGGCTGCCATCCGGGAGGTCCATCGCAGGGCTGTCAGTATCCAGGAGGCCCTGCGGGAGAGCTTCCACCCTGAGGAGCACTAAGAGCCTTCCTGGTGTGCTCCACTGGGGGCTTGTGCCTCATTCCTCCCTCACGTCCTTCCACTTACCCCTCCCTATCCCCCCTTCCTGATGTCAAATAAAATACACGTATTTTCATGAACACAAACTCTCTTTATTTAACAAAACTGGGGGTGGGGAATGAAACTCTGGTGAGACTGAGGAAAGGAGGCGGGAGAGGAGAGAAGAGAGGGTGGGAGAGGGGAGGGGGAAACCTGGGAGGAGGGAGCTGGAAGGGGGAAGCAAGGGGAAGAAGAGGGAGGGGAAGCTCAGGGGTGGGGGACTCGCCGGACTAACTTGATTTTCATAAGAACCTGCTCCTGAGTTCGCATGTAGCCTTTGGTGGCCAGGCTGGCAGCTATCCTGCCATAGATGGCTGTGTTCCTCTGTCTACTGCGGAGATCATGGACGTTGGGGGCATCCCTCCCAAACCTGAATAAGGTCCATGATCTCCACGCTGGACCAGAAAGGTGCCCACCTTCTCCGGGCCCTGGCAGGCTCCTGGGAGCTGGCAGACTGCTCCTGGGGAGCAGTGGAGGGCAGGCTGCCAGTGGCTTGCTAGCTCATATTTTGGGGCCACTGGGTCAGGGGCAGTGACTGCTGGCTCTGGGATGGCAGGCTTGGGGCTGGCACAGGCACTGTGCCCAGAGTCTACCCCTTTAAGGGCTCTGGGAAGGCGGGGAGGGAGAGGAGTGTTCTTGGTTGAGGCTGGAGTGGCCACCAGGGCACCCTGGGAAGGCTGGAGGCCCCATATTTTGAAATAAGTGTCTACACAGCACTTATTTTGAAATAGCTATTTCGAAATTGGCGTTATTCCCTGTGGAATGAGGTTTACCAATTTCGAAATAACCCCTCCGCTATTTCAAATTAATATCGAAATAGCAGTTTGGCTGTGAAGACGCTAGTAAAGTTATTTCGAAATAATGGCTGTTATTTCGAAATAACTTTGCTGTGTAGACATACCCTCCCTCTCTGGTTTAGACTAGCTAGCCACACTCCTCAAAGCTATGGAGATCAGTTCACTGTGAGTTTTCACAACAGCATTTGCTTTGGTTAAAAAAAAAAAAAAAAAAAAAAAAAAAAAAGAAGGTTGGATGAAAAAAGTTGGCCCAGTGGTAGTCATTTGTATCGTAGACCACAGAACCATGAGGTATGGAAACTTCGTGAGTGGGGTTGGGACAGGATAGGGAGCTTGCCAGCAGGTTTTGAAATCACTGTTCTTGAGCACAGGCAACAAAGCCTGCTCTCCTCTTTCAGGGGCTTTGATCAGAATGCTGCAAGTTGCTCTGTTCTTGGGACTGATGAGCACAGAGAAGAGCCTGCATTTGTAAAACTGCACTCTCAATTATTGGCTCAAAATAATCAAATAAAGATTTTTGATCGTAGCTTTTGTGGAAAGCCTGCTAGACTAAGTTGGTGGTGACAGCTTGTGTCAGTTTAATAGCCTGCACATCAATTTTTTTTTTAGGGAAAATATGATGGAACATTTCTTCTCGTGGTTAAAAAGTGCTAAGGAAATCATTGGAGCATTTACAGGCCTGGTAAGCAGAAATGAATGATTTGAACCTGAAAAAAAATCAATCAGGGATGTATTATTGGTTGGAAAACAGTGTTTTGTTTTGATACTTATGAGTTAATAACAATACATTTTATTTATAAAGGGCTCCCTCACTGCAAAGGGACTCTCAGCAGGGTACAGAAACACATAACAAATGATGAAGACATAAAATATAATAGCCATGAGAAGCCAGCAGCTTTGTAAATGTTATCCTTTTGGTGAGCGGAATCTGGATAGTCTGGGGAGCTTGCCAGCAGGGTTTGAAATCTCTATTCTTGAGCACAAATATCAAAGCCAGCTGGAGCACAATAGAAATAAGCCTACACACAACCACTCAGCAAAATGGGCGGTGAATGTGTTGATTCTGTCAGGTTCCTTTGGTGTTACCCATCTAAAACCACTAGGTGTCCCTCCAAAGCTAATCAAGAGCAATTTTCTCTTGTACCTCTGTTATGCTGGCTTGTTCCTTGCCTAGTCTGTGATTCTGGGAACTAAGTACTGGAATAAACTACTCTCTGAAAGTGAATGTCCATGAGTCATAAGATCAACATGATTGTGTGACCAAATGAGGAGAAGTGATACTTAGCTTGACAGAACTAAGCACACACCTGCTTAAAGATTACTAATGCAGGAACTTTTAAGTCAGAGTCTGTGGGAAAACACTAAATTATAAACACTTCAGAGGGGTAGCTGAGTTAGTCTATAACAGGAAAAACTTAAAAAACAACAAATAGTCTGATAGCACGAAAGCTCATGACACCATCTACATGTTTTGTTAGTCTTTAAAGTGCTACCAGACTATTATTTGTTTTAAAATTATAAACAGTTGCTCTACAGAACATAACAGAAACTATGATTATGAAGTAAATTATTATCTTAAAAGAGTAATAGGCAGAGGCAGGTAGAATAGGCATGGTGTTTTCCTGCATACTCTGAATTACAGCTCAAGTTCCTGGCTAGTGATCTTAAATCAGGTATGTGCTTAGTTTTACCAAGCTAAACATCACTTCTTATCTTCCTTGGGTTGTACAATCATTTTGATTTTCTGACTCCAGGACCTTCATTTTCATAGAACCGTTTGTTCATGGGTGACATGCCTCTCAAATGTCCCTCATTTAGGTCCCAAAGCTACCTACGTTCTGTATAAAATGTGGTGGTTGTTGCTGAAAATTATTTACTTCAGAACTAGAGAATCATAACAGTGAGATTATAAAAGTGTTATTTACACAGAGGGAAGGTGCTTCACTCTATTTTAAATTCCTTGCAAAAATAATTTGCTGTGTCCTTCATTCTGCATCTTTGTCATTTGTTATGTTCACATTTGGGCCTCGGCTCGTTCAGAAGTGTGGTGAAGCAGACAGCTGCAGTATGGAAGAAGTTGTACAGCCACTGCCTGTGTGGACAGAAGGGTTCATTCCAATTTAGCTACAAGATCTATACAGAAAAGACAACAGCCATTCAAAATTCTCACATTCTGCCCTGACAGTGGGTCTCAGCAGTAACTTGTACGAACTACTTCTAGGGTTGGGGGAGGAGTTCAGTGTCTGTGGAACTATCACTATTGACCTTTCTACAGAGACAGTCAACAAGGAAGATAATTCATTCTAATTGTGATGTCACTTGTTCACAAAGAACTGATTTTAGAATCACTAACTCATTGCACATATATCTCTGAACATCTGTCAGATGGCAACAGTGTTGCTAACCTTAGCTGTTCAAACTCATGAGTCAGGTCCCCCAAATTAATGACATTTAAAATTTAATATGATTTGAGTTCTTTTTGTTTGTTTTGTGGGTTTTGAGCCTTTGGGATTCATATTTTCAAGTGCTGCTTTGCAACTATAAGATCTAGAAACAAACTTTGTTGTTTCTTTTCTTTTTCTTTTTTTTTTTTTGAAAGCTGAAAATCTCACATAATCATTTGAATCCAGGAGCTGGGGCTTTAAAAAAACACCAAATATTACCAGTCTCCTCGTAAAGTCAAAGATGCTTTCAACACTGTGGCTGCTCCCAGAAGTGCTTTTCTCAAATACCTCTATGTATGATTTTTTTTTTTGTATGAAACTGACACATTGATGCAAAAGAAGATATGAAAACACCTTGGAAAACTTTTCAATATCAGGCATGATATAAAATATGCCTCTTGTATTAGAATCTGGACTTAACTGGGAAGTGGAACATGAACATGGAGATTCAGGTGCCTACAATGCCCCCAAATCAGATTTCTAGTAAAAGGCATATAGACATGTAACAGGAATGGCTTGGCACTCTGTTCTCTTGTTGCTCTGGTCATTCACATTTAACCACTTGAGAATCATGTCTTGAATCATCTCTTTCGAAGGAGGCAGGAATCACTATTTTGAAGTTCTAAGACTCCTGGACCTTATGCATCATAGGACCCATCAAAGTTATCAGGAACAGGAAGTACATTGAGCAAAAAAGGGGAGAGGACTGTTCTCTAACCCCAAAAGCTGGAGCTGGGAAAAGTTTGACAGTTTCCAAGTTCTTACCTTAGTGTCCAAAGTTGGATTGCCCCTGTTTCCCAGTGCTTTGTCCAGTGCAGTTTTAAACAGCTCACGGGATGAGGCTGCTGCCATATGCCTGGGGAAGCTGTTCAATGTCCATACCTCACTTGCAGAGTGAGCGCTCCATGCGATGTTGTAGCTAAGATGGATAATGCGCATAGGTGCTGGAACTAGGGATGCTGCTGCGTCCTCTTGCTTGAAGTCCATTATAAACAGTTTACAGTTTGGTTCAGTGGTTCTCAGCATCCCCATTATAAACATTACTTCAGCAACCCTGCCAGCATTCCCCTTGGATGATTAAATGGGAATATCAAGTAGCAGGGAGGTAGTATTTCCTTTCTTTGTGGCATCAGTGAGACCATCATTAAAATACTTATATCCAGTTCTAGAGTCCATGTTTCCAAAAGGATGTTGAAAAATTACAAAATATTCAAAAAAGAGTTGCAGTAGTGATTTAATGTTAGCAAAACATCACTGCAGCCAGAAAGTTAAGATCTCAAACCTAGTTAGCTTATCCAAAAAAGATTAAGAAGTGGTTTTATCACAGTCTATAAGTATCAATGTGAGAAGGAAATTTCTAATCGTTGACAGCTATTGAATATACTAGGAAAAGGCATAAGATCCACCAACTGGAAGCTGAATTCAGACAAATCCAGGCTAGAAATAAAGTACAGTATTTTACAGTGATAATTAACCATTGCAAAAATTTACCTAGGGACATGGTGGACTTTACATCTAGATGGAATATCTTGCTAAAAACATAGCTCTAGCTTATACAGAAGCTTGGAGTTCATGCATGCGTTACACAGGAATTCAGAGATTATCATCATAATATTTTTGCTTTAAAAGCTATAAAATCTATTAAACACATAGGCAAGGACTTTCAACATAACCCCTCTACAATATTTAATGTAGTAGGCTGTTACAGGGTTGTTGTGTGAAAGATTATAGGGAGATATGGTAATGTGCAGTAAACCAGTGCACTATATGCTCCCCTGGGAGGCTAGCCTCAGACATTATAGCACACCGATGCATAGGAGTAGGATGCTATGCCTGTGATGGGTCAGGACCCCATCAGGACTGTCACCTGATGTGCTGAGATGCCCCACTGAGCCTGCTTTTTCTGACACTCAAGTACACAGCCACTCAGGGAGCAGAATCCTATGCTGTATTTGTACAATACAAACTCATGAAATTTGCCCTCTTTCTCAATGTAAAGAGAGATATGCACAGACTCCTTGCCCTCCAAGTAACAATTATTTACACTGGGTTTATTAATAAACAAAAGGGATTTTATTAAGTACAAAAGGTAGGATTTAAGTTGTCATAAGAGATAGCATGCAGAACAATGCAGGTTACTAAGAAAAATAAAACAGAACAAGTGAGCTAAGCTTAATATACTATGGAAACTAGTTACACGTAATATCTCACTCTAAAAGTTATTCTAATAACCTTCACAGACTAGAAGACATCCTTTCAGCCTGGCCCGTTCCTTCCCTGGTTCAGTCTTAGTTGTTTCCAGCTGTCATCTAGGGTGGGGTAGCCAGGGAGAACTGATGACCTAGATTACCTCACTCCCATTCTTGAATAGGTTTTGCAGAAGGTGGGAATCCTTTGTATTCAGTCTAAACTTTTCCTCTGCTCTTTTGTAAAAATACAGCATCCAAGATAGATCCCAGTATCAGGTGACATGGTCCCATGTCTCTGCAAGGCCCCGTCTCCATACTTAATGGGCTGGCCCATAAGTCTGTAAGAAGGTTAAGCTACATTGCCTCTCTCACACAGAACTGAAGTGTAAACAGTAGGGGTACGTCTAGACTACATCCCTCTTTCGACAGAGGGATGTAAATTAGACAGTTCAAAATTGCAAATGAAGCCGGGATTTGAATTTCCCGCACTTCATTTGCATAATCTCATCATGGCGCTCTTTTGAAAAAGCGCCATTTCGAAAGTGAAACCGCAGTCTAGATGCGGTTCTTTCGAAAATAGAAGCCTTTTTCGAACGATCCTGTAAACCTCAACTGCGGTTTCACTTTCGAAATAGCGCTTTTTCGAAAGAATGCCATGATGCAATTATGCAAATGAAGCACGGGAAATTCAAATCCCGGCTTCATTTGCAATTTCGAACTGTCTAATTTACATCCCTCTGTCGAAAGAGGGATGTAGTCTAGACACACCCTAGGTGTGACCCAAATCAGCGAATATGCAATTACAGATACAGAGTTCAATGCTCTTAATTTGATCTACAAAAAGGGGATCATACAGCTTCCACAGGCCCCTGGGCAAGGGTGGGGGCGACTGCTCTGTGTTCCGGAAGGGGCGGGGCCTTGGGTGGAAGGGGTGGAGCTGTGCAGCCAGCCTCCAGCGCTGCCTGGACTGCAATGCTAGACTCCCTCCCATCTCTTCAGCATTCAGAACTATGGGGAGCGGTGTTCTGGTGGCAGTTTACAGGGTAGTAGCAGCAGCCAGGAGCCCCAGGCCTCTTTCAACTGCTGGGTCCAAGGGCAACTACCTTCTTTGTCACATCCTCCCTCCCTCCCCAGCAGAAGGTCTGTCTACAAAAATGATACATGCATACAAATGGGATAATCATATTCCATTATTCACCTTTCCAATAATATTTCACATGAAGTATTCCAATTATGTCATATTCAAAAGCCTATTTGCACAAAGAATATGGAATGCCCCATCACAATCATAGAATCATAAAATACTAGAACTGGAAGGGACCGCAGGAGGTCATCGGGTCCAGTCCCCTGCCCTCACGGCAGGACCCAGTACAGTCTAGACCAGGGGTTCCCAAACTTTTTGATGTGGGGACCAGTAAATCCATTCACGAGCTTTTGGAGGACTGGTAACAGTCATTTGCATATTTGCATATTCATTAAGCAACTGATGAATATTCAAGTAAGTTGTTTCTGGTCCTTCCAAAGCCCCCATTGCCAGCGTTAGCAAAGCTTTTGATACAGTCACCCACAATATTCTTGCCAGTAAGTTAAGGGAATATGGATTGGATAAATGGATTGTAAGATGGATAGAAAGCTGGCTAGATCAGGGTTTCCCAAACTTTTTACTTTAGTTGGAACCTGGTTTTTTTTCAGTACTGTTTTTTGCAGCCCAAAAATATAAATGTATATACAAAAGAATTAAAAATGAATACATTTTCAGTGTTTTACCCGGCTGCATCCTCCGCCCAGCCTGGGCCAGGGCTTGGGGGACCCGGTGCCGCATTGGGCACTCCAGGAGGCAGGAGCAGGAGCAGATTGGGGGTAGGGTATCTGGCTAGGAGGGAGGGTGCAAGGAGGGGGAGGGTTGCCAGGTGTCCAGTTTTGTACCGGATAGTCCGGTATTTGAGGCTTTTGTCCGGGAAACAAATTGAGAAAATACTGGACATATAAAATGTCCAGAATTTTCTAATTAGGCAAGTTTTATTATTATTAGGTGTATCAGTCCTTAGCTGCCAACTGCCTGACTGGTAGATGTGCTCAGGCTGCCTGAGTGTGCCTACCAGCCAGGCAGTTCTCAGCTACTGGAGGGAGGATATGGGGGGGGGAATGGAATCCCGGGGGCTGGACTCACTCGTGTGCTGGGGTCTGCATGTGCCCAGGTCAGTCCTGCTCACCCCTCCCCTTCTCCTCCCGATCTCCCCAATCCAGCCCTGCTGCCCCCATCCAGCCCTGCTTCCGGGGGGGGGGGGCTGGTTCCCCCCGGTCCCCCACCGACCTCTCCCGGTCAGCCCCATTCCCCCAATGACCCCCCCCCCCACCAGGCCCGCTGACCCTGTCCAGCCCTGCTTCCAGAAGCTGGTTCTGCCGTCCTCCTCCTCCTGGTCTCCTCTGTCTAGCCTTCCCCCCCACCTCATCCCCTGGCCAGCCCTCTGCTCCCGTCCAGCCCTCCTTCCAGAGGGTGGTTCTCCAGTCCTCCTCCTCCGGATCTCCCCCGGCTAGCCCCCCTCTCCCGCCCCTCGTTCAGCCCTGGTTCCACCACCCGCCCGCCCGGATCTCCGCCGGACAGCCCCGCTGCCCCTAACCCTGCTTCCGCCGCCCGCCCGCCTCCCCCCATCTCCGTGGGTCAGCCCTGCTGCCCCCAACCCTGCTTCCCGACGGCCGGTTCCCCCCCCACACACACCCCCCCCCCTCCTGCGGTACTCTGTGGATGTGGTTTAGGAAGCCCTGCGAAGGCCTTTAAAATGAAAAACACTTCAGATCAGGCACAGCTGGAGTAAGGGCACCTCGGTTCTACTCCTGATTCTCCCCCTTGATCCTAGTGGTGGGACAGTGTATGAGCCACAGGGCACAGGACCCCACACTGCTGGGCGTTAGAAAGAGTCCGCGAACATGCTCCTTGCACACTCGCCTCGGGCAACTAATTTGTTTAATATCTTGATTTTATGCATAGGCACGTTAGCACCCCCACTTTGGGCAAGGGTGCCGCAGGCTCGCGCGTGGCCAGGCAGCCAGGTGTGGGGGTGGTTTCAAAAGGCGCGCTGCTCAGGCACTTTTCTTCCCCATTCCATCCCTTTCTCCCCGCCCCTGAACTCTGGGGAGTCCCGTCTATCTGCAGCACCGCTCGCTCCGCTGCTAACGTGCCGCGGCAGCCTTGCCGCCGCCACCAAGCAAAGGGAGCCGCCCCGTTTACATGGAAAGGGAAGTCGGAGCGGGGAGGCAGAGCGCGCCCGGCTTGGCTGGCCCCTCCTTAGCCGCGCGTCAGTGGCTCTCCAGCCTGTCACTTGCAGGGCGGCCCTGCCCCCGGCTGGGCGCAGTGTGTGCAGGGGAGGGAGGCCCGGGCTGCAGGGGGAAGAGAGCGGACAATGCACAGGCTGGGAACTTCCTGCGGCGGCGGCGGGTGCGCTGCCTGGGGCAGAAGCGCAGGAGCCCGGCGCTCGGTAAGTAGGGCGCGCAGCGCCAGCAGGAGCCAGGGCTCCCCCTTGCTCCTGCGGGCATGTCGCCTGGCGGGCTGTGGAGCGGCGCGGCGCGGCCGGCTGACTGAACGGCCGTCAGCCCCCCCCCCGGGTGCACGCTGCGTGCTGGCGAGCCGGCCGGCCGCTCCAGGAGCGATGCACCGCGCTCTGCCTGTAGCCCCGGGCCAAGCCCGCGCCCCCCTCGCGCTCAGGTGCCTGCGAGCGAGCGATTGGCTGGCTCCCTTTTGTGTGAGCGCGCGGCTGGGCTGGGCTGGCAGGCCCGGCGCGTTGTCTGCTGGCGCTAACGTGGGGTGGCCCGGGGAGGCTGCGGGTGCAGCAGCCCCGCTTTGCAGAGGCAGCAGCCCCAGCTGTCTCCGGGCGGCAGGGAGGGATCTGGCTCCCCAGCCCTTTGTAGGCCCCGGGCTTGCAGCTTTGTTGTTGATGATGATTTGCTGGAGCAGCTGGTGTCTCACACACCCCTGCTGCTGCTGCCGCCTTGCACCAGCAGCGACACACGCCTGGGGAAGGGGGTGCTTGTGTCTGCTCTGGTTATTTCCACGCTTGATCCTCCTTTCCCGGGGGGAAAGCAACGTATAAGGGAGACAAGTGGGTGGTCTCTGCCTGTCCCCGGATGGGTCTGGCTCAGGGGGTATGTCTGCATGGGGTCATCCAAACTAGGAGTAATCACTAGTAATGCGAGAGATGGCTTGTTGCCCTCTGCTATGTAAACTTTGCATTTATCAAGGGTTTCTATTGAAAGGAAACCAGTGATGATCAGCGTTCTAGTTCCCTTTCCCTTCTGCCCTCCAATGCTCCTCCTTAGGCACAGAGCTGGCAACAGCTGACACTTGAGCACTGTAAATTGCTATGGTAAGAGTAGAACTCAGAGAAACTTACATCACTGATGGCTTCCTGCTTCTGTAAACTTCAGTCACCCCCTCGTTTAAAGTGGTAACCAGGTTATCTTTCATTTGTGGTCATGTGTGCGAGTAGAAGTTATTTTCCTGAGGCTGGCTTTCTAAAAATAATATATTAAAATTCTTCACCAGTGGCAAACTCTGTTAAAGCAAATTTACTCTTTTACCGCTAATGGCATTAGTGTTCTTTTGTTTTTGTTTTGCTTAGCTTGGACAATGTGAAGAGATGTGTCTAGCTGTCCTGCGCTAGCACAGTGCAGCAGGATTTGACAAACCCCATAGGGAGATGTTTATGTGACAGTCAAAAAATCTTGAACTTTGGCTCTCAGAAGTCCTGGGTTTTGTGTGTAGGGGGATTTTGCGGAGGGGCAGAAAGCTGTGTTAGACTTTGCCTAGAATCACATGGGCTGTTTTGTCTTGTTTAAAAGGAGACTCTGTTTGAGGCTATAGTTTTAAAGTTGAGCCTTACTGGGACAGGTATTTTTTTCTGTTGAAATGAGCCCAGAGATACTGTACATTTTTTGCTGGCCCTCATCTGATTCACAGGACCCATTGTAAATAGAAGGCTGCTTGAGCAATACTTTCAACTTTTGCACTAAAGAGATTTGACTGTAAATGGCTCTGATTGTCCTAAGCCAAATGTCTCTTTGCTCCCTTTGTAATGCCAAGGTAAAAGATTACAGCAGGCAGGAGGAGGCCTTGCTGAAAGTCTGGTAGGCAGGAAAAAACATGGCAGTAAATTTTGTTTCTGCAGTCAAATTTGGCAAAGAATTTTGGTTTCATTCTTCCCTCATCAGACTTCTCACTGAAGTCAGACCCAAATAGCATTTAGTCCAGCTGAAACCCACTGTCCACAATAGGAATAAAGAACTCTTAAACAAATTGCATAGCAAACCACTGCATATTAACTGAATCTTGCACCCAGCTTCTCTTATTTCTCCTGCTTTTCCACCTTGTAAGTTATGGTCTTAAAGCCTGTCTGTCACTGTTTTAGTCTGAGTAAGGTTTTAGATATATATGTCTTTGAATGTGTATTTATTATTAAAGGGATCCAAGTAGCACATTCCAGATCCAGTCATATACAGAACTTATATATGGTTTTGGTTGGAAACTTAACATTTTCTTGCTTTTCTCGCAGTAACCATTTCTGTTGTCTCTTCTTCCCTTCACATCTGGCAAGTGTTTTCACTCATTTACACAAGGAGAAACAAGTGTCAGACTTAAGTTGGCCCTCTACTTAGCAGCAAAGAACAAAAACAAAGCTGTACATACATGGTTTCAAATAGGGAGAGGCAGAGGAATGTGTATGTAGGAGGTATCTGCTTTCTAATTCTGTAGCAGACTAATGGAGGCGTTGGTAGTACTCCAAGAGGAGCTGTTATTTTTACACTCTGCTTGCAAAAATATTCAGTTTTTTAAAAGTGAAACTTCTGTAGTAATTTGCTTACTGCTGTCAATTCTTGTAGCTGCAATCATAATGAACAAAGCATGTGTGAGGAGCACATCTGTCTTATTCTTGAGGCTTGAGCTGTTTTTCTTCAGATGTTTTGATTCTTTCACTGCTTTGTTCCATTGGTGCATGGATGCTTTCCTTTCACCTTCAAACAGGTAAACAGATATTTAATCAGTTGCATCCTTTCAGTAGAGAGAATTTGCAATTTGTGGTAGCTTTTTGGCCGCCTCTGAAAGGAAATTGAATTGTTCTATGTTTGAAGTTATTTTATAGGGCACTTGCCTAGGTCGGTGCTCAGTTTGTTTTCCCTCCACACCAGGTTTTAACTCATGTTCAAGATGCTGATGTGTTTCTCTTTCAGAGTAGCTCAAAGCCCAAGCAGGAATGCAGTTGATGGCCTGCTTCCCCATGCTTTATTGCTCTACACATCAGTATCAGTATTCTCTAATTCCATCTTTTCTGATGCTCAAATGTGAAATAGTTGGCATTTTCTGAAAGGGGAGGGAGAGACTCTTAGTGAGAACAGAGGTTGGTGACAAAAGCAAACTTAGAGCTTGGAAAATTGCTGGATTGACAGTAGAGATGTTAGTGTGTAATCGATTACATGATTAACTGATAAACCTGGACTTATTAGTTAATCATATAGACTACACACAACCCCTCCTCTTGCTAACTCTGATACAGAGGCAGCAAGCAGGGAGGAGGTAGGAGCTGGTGCCCGTGAGGAGGCTCATGCAGAGCTGTTTATCCCAGCTGCTGCCTCTGAAAGAGGCAGCAGTGGGGGGAGGTGTATGTGCAGACGGGAGTTGACATGTGCTGGCTCCGCGGAGCTGCCTCCCCCCCCCCCCTTGCTGTCTCCCACAGAGGCAACAGCGCAGGGGAGGGAGGGGCAGGCAGGAGCCAGTTCTGGGGGGAGACAGCTGAAAAGCTGGCTCCCCATGAGCACCAGCTACAGTGGAGCCACCTGCCTCCCCTCCTCATGCTGCTTCCTCTGATAGAGAGGCAGCAGCGTGAGGCCAAGGGGGACAAGCGGGAGTTGGTTCATGCAGGAAACAGCTTTCAAGCCGGCTCCCCCTTTGTATAGGCTCCCACAATGCTGTCTGCCCCCCCGTGCTGCTGTCTCTCTATCATGGTCTAACTACTTTCCATCATAATCAGTCTGGGCTGAATCCATGAGCTAGAGCAGCCCAGGCATTCTCAGTGGGTCATGACCTCCTTTTAATGAGGTTGCCATGACTGGCTAGGACAGCAGTCACCAACCAGTAGATCGGGATCTACCGGTAGATCTTGGAGCCTCTAACATGTGATCCTGACTGGTTTGGCCAGGGAGCTGTCAAGCATTGGCACTTCAGTTGCCCCTCCCCTCACTGTCATGCTAGTCTTGCCCTCTGCCTTGGAGCTGTCCCCTGGGAGCCTCCTGCCTGCTGTGCATGGTCTGGGAGGAAGAAGAAGTGTTCCTCCTCCCCCCACCTCAGTACCCTATCTCCACACAGAGAAGGGGATGGAGGGAGCTTGGCAATGCAAATCCGTCATGCTCACACACTGTGTGTGTCTCTGTCATTCTCATGCACACTGTCCTTCACTCCTATCTCCTAACCCAACACACATGTGGGGTGTTGTTGTTACTTCTTGCAAAATGTGTTATTTTTTGGTTTTAGACTGGTCTGTGAATTTCATAATTTTCATTTCTCTCTTATGATTAAGTTTAATTCTTTGAGTAGTGAGTTCTAATATGCTTAATCTGTCGTGGCTGGAGCAATTATCCCTGTGGTAATTGCTGTGTCTGAAGTGGCTGGCATGTCCCTGCAGCCCCTGAGAGAGGCAGAGCAGGGGGCCTTCACAAGCTGTCCTTGCCTGCAGACACCATTCCTGCAGCTCCCATTGATTGATAGTGGGAACCGTGGCCAGTAGAAGCTGTGGGCTCAGTGCCTGTAGATGAGGGGCAACACATGGCGCCATTGTTGTACATGGCAGCTGCTTTCAGGAGTGGTGCAGGGCCAGGGCAGAAGTAAGTCTGTCTTAACTCCACTTCCCCACCACCCGAAAGCCATCTCAGTTAAACAATGCCCAGCCAGAGCCTGCTTCCTGAACCCCTCCCTGTCCCAGCCCTGAACCTCCTCCTACACCCAACCTCCTGCCCCAGATGTCTGTCCCTCTGCACTCAAACTCATTCCCAGAGCTTGCACCCTGAAACGTCTCTTGGACCCCAATCCCCTGCCCTAGGCTAAACCCAGAGCTCCTCTCACACTCCAAACTCCTTGGCCTAAGACCAGAGCTTGCAACCCAACCCCTTACCCCATTCTGGTGGAAGTGAGTGAGGATGAGGGAGGAAGGAGGATGGAGTGAGCAGGGTGAGGCCTCGGAGAAGGAGTGGAACGGGGTGGAGCCTCAAAGAAGAGGTGGGAAGGAAGTGGGGCAAGGGTATTTGGGTTGAGGTAGATCTTACATTGCACTTAAATTGAAAAAGTGATCTTGTGGTTAAAAGGTTGGAGACCACTGGGCTAAGAACATTGATTATGGGGGTTTCATTACATAAGCACTAGGGGTCACCAAATGAAACTAATAGGTAGCAGGTTTAAAACAAACAAAAGGAAGTACTTGTTCATGCAATGCACAGTCAACCTGTGGAACTCCTTGCCAGAGGATGTTGTGAAGGACAGGACTTTAACAGGGTTCAAAAGAGAGAGAGAAATTCATGGAGGAAAGTCCATCAATTGCATTTAGCCAGGATGGGTAGGAATGGTGTCCCTAGGCTGTTCATTTCCTCTGAGGTCATCTAGCATTGACCAATGTCAGAAGACAGGATAATGAGGTAGCTGGACCTTTGGTCTGATCCATTATAGTTGTTCTTATGTTTTAGGGTACAATGGAGTATGAGAACCCCTATGCTAGAGAGAAAGTGTCTGTCCCACCCCTTAAGCCAGTGGTCTCCAACCTTTTTACACCCAAGATCACTTTTTAAATGTCAGAACAAGCCAAGATCTACTGCCCCATCCTTCCCCCAGACCCCACCCGTTCCTTGAAGCCCCGCCCTCTCTGTTCTCCTCCTCTACATCATTTGCTATCCCCAGCCCCTATACACTCTCAGGGAATGGCTACACTGCCTCTTTTTTTTTCAATTCTTCTGTAGGAAGAGGTTTTTCCAACATTTGGCCTGTCTAGACTGGACCAAATGTCAGAAAAAACCCTTCTTTCAGAAGCTCCCTCATTCCTCTTGGAACGAGGAATATAGGGGTTACCGAAAGAGCATGTTTGCTCTTCCACTTAAAAAAAAAAAAAGCGGAAGAACAAACACGTTCCTGGATACGGAAGAGTTTTTCCGGGATACCTCTGGAATCCTGGAAAAACTCCTGCAGTCTAGCTGTACCCTCACTGGGTTGGGACTGGATGTGTGGGCTCTGGGGTGGGAATGAGGGATTTGGGTGTGGGAAGGGGGAAGAGGTGCAAGCTCTGGGAGGGAATTTGGATGCAGGAAGAGGTGGAGAAGGGGATGGTGGCTCCAGGCTGGGGAGTGTTGGGGTCAGGTGGAGGGTTGGGGTGCTGAGTGGATGTGAGGATGCATGAGTTTGGGTATGTGAGGGGCTCAGGGCAGGGAGGTTGGGAGTATGATGGACTTAGGACACAGATTTGCGGTGTGTGGATGGTGCAGAAGTGCTGTGGCAGAAGACTGAGGATGTGGGGGTGCAGGAGTTTGGGGATGAGAGGCTCAGGACAGGGGGTTCCAGTGTATGATAGGCTCAGATCTAGGGTCTGGGGAGGGGTGCAGGAGTGTTATGATGCTGCAGCCAGATGGAGGTTGGCCTCAATTGGGGGTTTGTTGGCCAGGCTTCATTTTAAAATAAAATATTATGTCAAACACAAAAAGTTTCAGCATTGTCTTTATTTATGAGAAGGTCAGGGAACCTGTTTTGAGTCAGGGGTCACTGACCCACAGAAAAGTCAGTTGGGGCCACACAAGTGAGATGCAAAAAAATAACACCCCCCCGCCCCAAGCCTCACTAATGCGGCCCCAACTGTGCTGGTGGGAGCAGGGGACATGGTACTGGGGAAGGGTGCTAGTGGGTGCCAGTGGGGGCAGGGGACAGGGTGCCAGTGGGGAGAGGGGACGGGACAGGGTGTTGGAGGGGACAGGGAGTCCCTGGCACGTGCCTCATCCCAGGACTCCTACCCCCTCCCCCCCCAGAGGAGGGAAGCCTTGGCGCGTGCCTCCTGTGGGAACTCCCTCCCCCCCCCCCCCCCGCGAGGAGGGAAGCCCCGGTGCACACTTCCTCCCGAGACTCCTCCCCCCTCCCCCCCCCAGAGGAGGGAAGCCCCGACAGCGCACGCCTCCTTCCAGGACTCCTTCCCCCCCCCCCCCCCACACACACTGTGCAGCAAGTCCCCAGCGCACCACAGACCTGGCCTTTCAGGTACCACGCCGGCTGTTTGGGGGAGGGGGAGCAGCCAGCGCACTTCCTGAAACCCCGGAAGTGGCACACAGCTACCGGACTTCCAACCACCCTGCAGAAAGCTGGCGCTACCTCCATTGTCGCTGGGGGTAGGTAGTGGGGCTTCTTGGCGGTTGGGGGAAATGAGGGGGCCCCGAACGCCTCGCGATTGACTGGTCAAACCCTCCGATTGACCAGTCAATTGAGATCAACGGGTTGGTGACCACGGCCTTAAGCCATCCAGTCCATTCTTTCTCATCCAGTGCAGATTTATTTATAACATACTCTGTGATGTGGGGAAACACTACAGATAGGTTTCACAGACCTTCTTTTACTACCTTCTTAAAGTGACCGTGTATCTCAGTTTTAACTGGAACAGTCCTAGTTCTTCACAAGATGTCTTGGGAGTCCCACAAACTTCTTTGAGATTTCTCTATCCCATTTTTATCAGTCAAAATGCTTGTTTTTATATGACAAAATGCCTGTCCAAACAATATTCTTAGTCTTCTGGCAAGCAAGGTCTAACAGCAATAGTAGTACTGCTGTATCTATATCACTATAGATTAAAGAGGTATTCCCTCCTTCCTCTTCCCCCCAACTGTGGACATAGGATACCTTCAAACTGGTATGACTATCTAGGTATAGCTTACTTTTGTAAGGAAAGAGGAATAAGCTATACTAGTATAAAGCACGTTAATACAGGTATAGTTCTTTCCACAATTGAAGTTGTATTGGAATAACTATTTCAATAATAATTAAACTGACATTGGACTGTGCCTCAGTGTTGACACTTTTAAAACTTTCCTGGTGGATATTCTGTGTTAGAAGGTCACTATTACCACAGCTTTCCAACAGGACCTTTTTCATTGTGCAATGCTTTCAGAGATTTTGTTAACAAAGGTAATTTCTGGCAGCTTGTTTTGGGACCATGGCAGCATATTTTAGAATTGTTATCAGCAACTACAATATTTTTTTTCTGAAATCAAGTACTAATGTCATGAATAGACAAGTGGTGTTGTCTACAAAATGCTGTTTCTTTGCAAGCAGTGTCAGCAAAATTGTATGTAAAACAGAACTTGTACACGTGACTTTTTTGTTTGGTCTCTGCAACAGGGTTGTAGAGCACCTGACTGAATGAATCTCAGACACCTCCTCCCCCATGTCCTATGCAATACCTTAGTTTAAATTATATGGCGTGAACTCCAGAAGTACATTGCATTGCCATTTCCGACTTTGCTTCCCCCCCTCTGCCTGTTACTATTATCACATGCCAGTGTCGTATAATCAGTTCAGTATGCTGGATTGTTTTAGGGATGTGAATGATAAACTGGTAAGCATCACTCTTACTGGACGATGCTTACCGGTTACAGTTATCTGGTGGGCTGGAGCAGCACCTCTCTCACACCCACCATGAGCAGGGGCAGCTCCAGCCCTGTGAGGCCCACAACAGGCAAGGGGTTGCTTCAGCCCAGTTAACCAGTTAAACATAATGTTTAACCCATTAACTGGGATTTCACATCTCTAGTTTTTGCCCCCAGTGTTTCTAATGTACTGTAGGGATTTGTACTGAAAATGCATAACAGGCTTTGTAGAAGTGTGTGTGTGGAGGGGAGATGAGGCTTTTGGCTCTCAGAAGAGGGCTCATCTCCTGTGTCTTTTCCCCTTCTGGTCAGGTAAAGGTCATTTAAAGCAATATGTGGATAAAGGGGTTTAATTCCTCATTTTTACCATCTTGCTGCAAAAACCAGGACTGCTATTAGCAGTTTCACTAAATCCCACTCAAATATATGGCACCACCCTGAGCAGTAGAGAAACACAGATGTTTCTGCTAAGATGCTCAGCAATTAAATAGTTGACAATATTGACATTTCAGAGTATCCTTGTTAGGCTTCAGAGTAACATTCCAAATGGGAACAGTTTGTGACTCTCCAGATTACTGGTGAGGGCCATTTGCAGGCTCAGGCAGATAACACCTGAGCTAGAAACACTTTTTAAAATGAAAACTGAAGCAACAGTTGTGGCTGCATATAGTGATGTTATGCATAGGGTCTGGGGAGATTTGTTTTAGCAGCATAAGGCCTTTTCTATGTATAGTTAAACTATTTTGGTTAGGAGACTTGAGTGTCAATTGAAAACTAGAAACTAACCATTATACGAGTAGAACCCCTAGAGTAGATGCACTGTCTCGGTATAACAGTGTCTATTCTGGTATAGTTTATTTCTCTGTACAATAGGGGAGTTTCACCTACAAGGCTGTAGTACAGTTACCATGGGGCTATCAGGTGCTGTTATATTTGCTACATTCCAGGCATTGTTGGTTTCTATTCATAGCTATGCCTATAAATATGGTCTCAACTGTTCACATACTTACCTTTGCTGAACTGCTTGTAAAGAGAAGCTACTGCTGTAGGACTTCTTGAGTGAAACAATGCCTCTGTTGATGAGAGACTCTTATAACACGTTGCTGGCAATCTCTCTTGGAAATTTTGCATGAGTTCTCTGCTGCTAATTGTGGGTTTTATTTCCTTGGGTTTCCTACCAAGGATACACCCTACACTTTCCTCCTTCCCAGGGAACAGAAAAAATAGGAACTTGATTCTTGCAGTTCAGTAAAACCCAAATGTTGCTTAGGATGCCCGGCCCAATAAGTGCCTGGAAGAGGTGGGTTCTGTATTAAATATATAACATGAGCCCTAGGTAGTTCCTAGACTGTGTAAAGCTTTAAAGCCACGTGGAGCTTGTACTTAAAAATAATGTCAAAGGAGGAGATATGTTGGTGTGTGTGTTCTTTCTTTATCCCTCATTATGTGGATTTTGGTTTTAAATGAACAGAACTGTCTGAGCACTGGAAATAGATGTGTCCTTGGCTCCCAGGTCAGTACTCTCAGGACCTTCTGCGTTCAGTTCCCGTCTCTGCTACCAAATCCCTTTGGCCTTGGGTGAGACCCTTAATTTGCCACCTCCCTTTGTAATGTGGGAGTGATGGTGCTCTTGGCTGGCAGCAGTGTTTCCTCTAAGGCACGCACTAAGAATTTGTCTCCCGCCCACCTCTTCAGCAGAGCTGCACAGTGGCTGCTCAGTTGCTCGGAGCAGGGCCGCATGGTGGGCCACTGCCCCACCCCAGGAGCAGCAGGGCAGTCACCACACGGCCCTAGCCTCAGCCCTTCCCCAGGGCTGGAGCTGTGGGCTGAGTAGTGGGCAGCAGCTGCTCTGGCGGCCCCAGATGGAGACCCGTGGCAGGCGGCAGCTGCTCTGGCAGCCCTGGACGGAGCCGGATGGTTGTGTGTGAACTTTTTCCATTAGGTAGTTGTGTGCTGTCACCCTCTGCTGGCATTAATGAGCCCTAAATTCAGGGTTTTAATACAAAGGCCTTGGGTTTGATGCTGCATAATGTCTCTGAGAGTACAGAAGTCTGCCCTGTGCTCCATTGAAAACTCCAGCTGAAGTGGAGGAAAGTGAGTGTTACAATTTTATTTATTTATTTATTTAACAAGCCCCGGTATCCCCATTGCATGTGCTGATCACAGGCAGGCCTGCCGACAGCAATTCCAGACCCAGGGCAGAGCAATCAATGGGCCACCACACACACGTAAGCTGCACCCACATAGAGGTGATCAGCTTGACACTTGGAGCTACCAGCTGCCATGTTGGGCACTCTCTTTGGGCACAAACAGGGCTTCCAGTGCTCACCTGGTAGAGTTGCCACCTGTCTAATTGGGCAAATCCAAAGACACTTGCCCTGCCCCTTCCCTGAGGCCACTCCCCTGTCCCACCCCTTCTTTGAGGCCTCCACTCACTCCATCCCCCTTCCCTTTCATCCTTGCTCTCCCACCCCCTCACTCACTTTCACCAGGCTGGGGTAGGGGATTAGGGGTTTGAGGTGCAAGTTCTGAGAAGGAGTTTGGGTGCCAAAGGGGGTGGAATTGCAGAGTGCAGGTTGTGGGAGGTAGTTTGATTGTAGGAGGAGGTGCGGGTCCGGGAGGGCATGCAGGCCCTGGGCTGGGGCAGGGGGTTGGGATGCAGGAGGGATGTGGTGGTTGATACTTACCTTGGGTGGTTCCCAAAAGTGATGGGCACAGCCTCTGGCAGTGGCTTGAAGGTGGAGTCATCCAGGATACCATTTATTACTGGTGTTGTGTAGCAGCGCAGTGCAGGTCTTTTAAGAAAAACAGCTTATTGTTCAAACTTTGCAGGTGTGTGTGGGGGAGGAACAGTGATGTCTTTTTACCTTATCTCTGACTGGTGGCATGATACAGTACGTTGGCACTTATGGTCAGCCATACTAATAAGGATGCTTGGGTGAAAGTTCTGATTTAACAGCTCTTTTTATTATTTGTGTCTGGGAAAGGGCTGTTTTAGTGTTCTTTCTTCCATAACATTTAAATATATATCCCCTCATGGATGGAAAATCTTAGAGGGAACACCAGCTGGCAGCTGTGCGAATTAATTGGTTGTGGCCTGATTGTCAGTCCTCACTTATCCTAAACTCCCATTGGTTTCAATGCTAGTCCATGAGTCCACGGGAATGCAGGATCTAGCCCTAAAAACATAAAGCTCTGTCTATTATGTGCTGCACAGAATGACTCTCCATTTAGCCTCCAGTATAACTTGTTTGCAGGGAAATAGCCCTGGTAAAATAAACTATGGCAGTCCAGAGTAAATACCATGAGCATTCATTGATTAGCTTTCTTGTAAGTGACTGAAAACAATCTCTGATGCCACATAATGAAAAGCTAGCGGCTGGTTTACTATAAGAGATGTCAGTCTACGTGAGGGAGAGGAACTTGACAAGGTGAGTAGATACGTGAGTAGTAAGGGAATAAAAATTTTCCTTAATCCTATGGAGTGCCAAATGTTTGCTTTTAAACACCATGGCTAAGAGATTCAACAGTGGATTTTCTTTAAATGTTTTCTCAAAAGTTTGAGGGCCTGGCCTAATCCTCTGTGAATGATTTGAGCAAAAGTCATTTGCATTTTGCCACCATGCTTAGATGAAGGTATTTGAACCTCTGTAGTAGGGATGTAAAATCCTGTTTGACTAATTGGTTAAAACATATTGTTTAATCAGTTAAACAATTAAAGAGGGATGAGTGGCGGGGGGAGGGAGGAGTGTTGGCCACTGGGCTGAAATGCCGCTTCTCCCCACTGCAAGCAGGGGCTGCTCAAGCCTGGTCAGAGCAGCCACTGTCTGCGGGGTGCCCGGGCCTGCCACAGGCAGGGGCTGCACTGGAGCAGCTGCTCTGTATGCAGTGCCCCTTCCTCCCCCCCCCACAGGCCTGGAGCAGCCCTCTGCCCACAGCAGGTGGGAGCTGCTCCAGCCCCACTAGTTAACCTTAATTGCCTCATCCATTAAGGGTGAGACTTAACCAGTTAACTGGTTAAACCTTAACATCCCTGCTCTGTAGAAAGATCCACTGACTAGAAAGGTCCTCTGCTGTAGTTAGGAGCATTCTCATCTTGTCTGCATGATCAGCAAAATCTGTGTTGCAGCCAGAATCAAGGCCAGGCTGCACAAAATGTGAGCACTCTTTTCTCTTGCTATATAGAAAAAGAAGGAAAGTTGCTATAGCTCTGGGAAGTTGAGTTGTGCAGGTATGTGATTCTCTAACATACATCTCTACCCTGTGGCATCATATCTGATTCAGGTTTTTAAGCACTGTGGGTTAGAGCCTATCTCTGACTAGGGATGTTAATGGTTCCCTATATAATAGTTAACTGGCTAGGCTTAAGGTTAACCGGTTAAGCTTAATGTTTACTGGTTGACTAATTAAATGATATTTTACATCCCTAGTCCGCACTGACAATTCAATAACCTAATTGCTTTGTCTGTGACTCTGTCACTCAAGGAGGTGGTGTTAGTAATTAGACATAGGCAAGCATTTAGTTCAATGGGAGCTAAATTTAGGTAAAGATGCCTCAGCCTAGCTGTGGAAGCATGATAGTTTGTTGACCTAACCCTGTAGTATAGACCAGGTTTCAGTATCATGAGATTTCTGACAAAATCATGATCAAAACTGGCTTAGATGGACACTCTTTTAGTAACAATGGGTTGCCAAAGCATTTAAGCATCCTGATCCAGATTAGGTTTACAACCCGTGTAAGGCTGATTTGGTGTCTGGATTGAGATTAGATGGTATATAATCTTGTAAAATGTTTTCATGAGATTTCAACTGCATCCCAGCCTGCAGTGAAAAATAGGTCCTTTTTACACTTTGGAATTGACCTGGCATCAGAACTGTACAGGTGACTTCACTTACTGAAAGTTAAATGGATTAGGATCCAGTGTTGAACTATCTCTAACTGTTAAAGAGAGCAGAAACTGAGTAGGGCTATTGAAATTATTCAGTGAGAGGCATAACCCGGTTACTTTGGTCATTTACTGCCTTTAGAAGAGAGCCTTCAAACTAGACATTGATTGTGCTGGTCTTTCTCTTCCAGAGAGAGAATTTCTTCTAGACTGTCCCATCCCATGGTTGCCTTAGCTAGGAATAAAATTTCCTGTAGTGTCTGTTTCCTGCTGGTCTTTGGAGAACTGATGAGGTAATTGCAAAGCAACCACCTCAGCGTGATGGGGATTTGGGAGTGTGTGTGGGAGGAAGCTTGTTCTGACAAGATACGACCTTTAGAAAGTAACGTTGTCTCTCTCAGCTTCGTTCTACCTTCGTGCTTTGGGTAAATGTACGTGCTCCCCAGCATAGCTGGAGTTAACAAGAGGGATGGCCAAAGCATAATGTTGTGCATCCTAATAACATTGATTAATCAGGTTTCCCAGTGGCTTAAGTATATTTGCCAAGCAACAAGGGAACACTTACAATGGAACTTGGGATGACTGTACTGTGCATGTTTCTGTAGCAAGGCCCTCTAAGTATGTTAAGAAATGGGGATTTTGCTAATCATGAGGTCGATGCAAATTGCCGAGCGGCTCTTACTACATTTAAAATGCAGAGGCATAGCGATCCTGGACCCTCGCGAGACGGGTCCAGCAGCCCCTGCAGCCAGCCCGGGCCGCCACCAACAGCTACCCGCTGGGACCCTGGCAGATAGGGGCTGCTGCTGGAGCAGCTTCTGCCCGTGGCGAGCCTCAGCTTGCTGCACGCAGAGGTTGCTGTACAGTAGCCTCCCCTACCCCCACCCCTGCTGCCTCTGATAGAGGCAGCGGGCGGGGGGCAGGTGGCACCCCCGCACTGGCTCCTGTTCCCCCCCCCACCCCCCGCTGCCTCTCATACAGTGGCAGCAAGGGGGGGGGGGGACTACCCAATTAAGCTTAGGTTAAGGCCATTATACACACCAGTGACATTGAAACGGGCAGGAGATTGTTTTCCTAGCCCCTGTCATTTGCTGGGGGAACTGGGGAACAGAGCGTTTGACTTGCCTGAGATCACACAGCGACTCAACAGCAGAGCTAGAAATAGCTTCTTATTCCCAGTCTCAAGCACTAATTCTGTGCTAGAGCTCACGGATTGTACAGTACATGTGTGTATGGGGAGAACCAGTTACGATATGGCAAAGTGCCTTCCTTTGCTTTCACTGTGTGCGTGCTTGGCTACCACGCGGGCTGTCACTGCAGTGCAACTGTCTGTAGAGGGGAGGAGAGGATGAATTCAGTTTCAAATAGCTACCTGTGTATCACTCTGCTCTGTAATGTTCCAGTAACCAGCACTTTGATACAATTACAACCTGCCCCATCAGTTTCTTAGCCATTAATTTTAGTGAGCAGGGTGAACACCAAGGTTTTTATTAATAACAGAAGCTAATAAAAATGCTGCTTTCTTGCTCCTCCAGTGACTGCCAGGTTCCCCAGCGATTCGAGAGAAAACTTTCCTCATCAGGATTTGCCCTCAAGTTAGGAGCCTCGTGATCTGGATTCCGCCCCTTCCCCGTGCACAGGGTCTTTGTTTAAAGAGTGGGAGAGGCGAGCTTTACTGGCCTCACACCAGAAAGATCTAAGCTGCAGACATAAAAGCCTAGCAGTGCAGTATGATTTTCACTAGATTTATTCTCTATACCCCCTTTCTTGTCCCCCTGCCAACAAGAAATAATATTTCTGTTTTGTTCACATTGAGCCAACATCAGATTAAAGCCTCCATCTCTGGCATTTGAGAGAATCTGATTAGGGAGGTTTGTACTGAGCTGGTTTTTAATGTAAGTCTAGCTTTTCTGAATGATGTTTAAAGACAAGTGAAATCTAGTGCAAATAAAAATCATTCTCTTTAGTCAGAGAAATGCTTTCATTTTAGTGCTTGCTCTTTGAAGTGGGCGTATTTAAGTGTTAACCACAATATTTTGGAGAATTGTATCTGACACTTAAAAGCAAAAAGCCTCCATTCTCTGATCTCAGTGCTTAACTAAAATCAGTCCAGTGACTTTGGTGGGTCTTGGTCCAGTACTCTGTTGAGATGTGTTCACATCTTGCATGCTCTTCCACAACCACAATGAGCCAGAGGAAGCAAATATGCCTCTCTATATGGGAATTGTTTGTATTGAAGAAGTTGTACTTCTGCCCTGTCTTAACAAACTAGAAGTCTAACAACCAGCATTAAGTTCAAACCCATTATTGGGAGGAGAGAGGGTAAAGAACTAACCTATAGAGGGAGTGCTAGAGATCTCTCTAGCCGGTGTTCCAGCTGTGGCCATGAATGTGCCTGACCTCTTTGCTTTGTTTCATGTGATTCCAAGCCAAGCACTGATGGTTTCTCATGTCTCTCTTCTTTGTTTTTTCCCTTTAGATCAATCATGATGCTTTGGTACACATGCCATGAAGAAGACTCTGCTACCAGCTAAATATACCTGGCTGTAACAGCTGCCATGGAAACGCGTTGTGCAGAGGAAGCAGTTGGAACCAGCTCGCCTTCTGTCATCTGCAGGCAAGTTGAGGGAAGAGACCAGAGGGAGGTGGAGAGGAGAGCAGGTGACCGGCTGCATGAATGGAGGGATGTTTCTGTCGTGGCTGTGGAGCAGGCACCCCCTGGCAAGCTGAAGAAAACCGCCTTCAAGCTCTTTGGGGGGAAGAGGAGCATATGTACCCTGCCAAGCTTCTTTGGAGGAAAAAATAAAGGCCAAGGGAAGGGAGCCTCCAAAAAGGGTCTCAGTAAAAGTAAGACACACGATGGAATCAGCGATGTTGTGTGTGAGGAAGGAAAAGGATTGGAGACCCCCTTGAATGGAGGGATGGACTCGCGTCCTCGCCAGCTGCCAAGCTCTCAGAGCGCTCACTTGGCAACAGACACCAGCATCAGATTTGAGTTTGTCAGGCCGGAGAACTCTCCCCTGGGGAGTTCCGAGGGCTTTGAGAAAAAGTCCAGTGGAGACAAATCGTTGTCTTTCCCTAGACCCAAGAAAGGGCTGAAGGGGCTTTTCAACAGCATCCGGCGCCACAGAAAGAACAAAGCCAGCGAGTCTGAGAATGTGGAGTGGGCTGCTGATAGCGGGGATGGCGAGCAAGCCAAGAAAACTCAAGGGGTGGGGGCTGAAACCCAACGAGCTTCTGGGGAGGAGAGTCCAAAGGGCACCTCTCTCCTGGCACCATGTGCAGGGAGCTTGGATGGTAGCTGTTCACTCAGCCCAACGACCAACCTGGGAGAAACCACCGACTGGGTCGTGGCTGCTCAGAGCAACTCGGAGGGAGATGCAGCAACGGTACCTGTGGGCAAAGATGATATTCTAGATGCGAAATTAGACTCAGAGGCTGTTATCTGTGTCAGCTCACCCTATGAGGGTCTCCCTGACGCGCACCATCCTGACTTCCCAGACAACGACCCTCCTTCAGTACACTCCGGAGACCAGCTCAGTTTGATCTTTGGAGATGTTACTTCCCTTAAAAGTTTTGATTCCCTCACTGGGTGCGGAGACATAATTGCTGAGCCAGATATCGACAGCATTGCTGAGAGCACGATCTCCGTGGAGCGCAGTAGAGACGCTGCCAAGAGGAGCTCATGCCTTGTCACTTACCAGGGCGGAGGGGAGGAGATGGCCACACAGGAGGAGATAGAAGAGTACCTCCAGCAGTTGTGGGATGGCACCCCTGATGCAGACAGCAGCTATGAAGCTAGGCTGCCCCAGCGTATGAACAGTCCTAAGCTGCAGGGAGTGACTAGCAAGCTGGAGACATGCAGCTTGCGGGAGGAGCCGGCCCATCTGTATGCTGGAGGTGTGATGGATGATGTAGAGCTCTTAACCCCGCCCAGTGACCAGCAAGAATCCGCACCTAATAGTGATGAGGGTTATTATGACTCCACCACACCAGGGCCAGAGGATGAACTTGGGGAAATCAAGAAAGACCGTCTCCCAAGAGACAGTTACAGTGGTGATGCACTTTATGAATTTTATGAGCCTGATGACACCCTGATGAGCCCGTCTCTTGGGGACGAATCCTTATTTGAGAGCAAAGCATCTCATCCAGAGATCTTCAGCTGCTTCTTAGACTTTGCTGTCCCTGCCAAGAAGAACCTTATTCAGATGATGGGGCAGAGCAGTGGAGTGATGGAGACTGAGGAAGAGAGGCTAGCTGCCATTCAGAAACAGCTGCTGTACTGGGAGCTTCGGAGGGAACCAGTTTCAAAACATCTGGATGCCCCCAGCAAAGAGAAATGTCCCAGGGACAAGCAATACATTGAATGTAATACTAGAGCAGCCAAATTAATTGGCAAAAATCAAAGTTGCCTTGGTAGTGAGCAAGTTGCTTCTCCAGTTTTAAGCAGAAGTGTAGATGCTGGGATTTCAGTGTCCAGACTGGAAAATCCTGAGTGGAGGGACTTTCAAGGGACACAGTGTCCAGAAAAGTATTACAATGGCCAAAAAGCCCAAGGAAGTTGCCTTATTCAGCTCATGAAAAACAAATCTGTGTTTGACTCTGATTTGGATAACGGAGTGTTTCCAGGATTAAGTAGTGTAGTCCCAGCCAAAACTATGACCGGGGCCTACCCCAGCTACAGAACACATGACCATGATAGCTGTTTGCAAAATGAACACCACAGCAGAGTGGAAAACAGCTTCAGGGAACCCCAGACAGAAAGTGAATGTGAGCCTGAGCATGCTGTTAACTTCTCTCAGGCGCTGGTTGAGTTCACTAGCAGCGGCACTCTCTTCTCCAGCCTCTCTGAAAGCCTTGGTAGCTCGGACTCGGGTTCTTCCTTCACTCAAAACCTTTCCGTCCTTCCAACCATGGTCACTTTTGACATAGTGGATGTGGAGCAGGAAGGCGAAGGAGAATGTGAGCAGCATCTGGAGATGAATGCTGACGAGGACATTGCTGCATCGTTTGAGGCCTTTGATGACAGCTATGTGCAAAAGGAGTCCTTTGCCGAATGTGATGAACGAATGTTCTCGGGGTATAACCAAGACTCTTTCCAGAGCTGTAACTGGGGTGTTGGCAGCCTTCCCCGTCACTTGCGCCTGCACGGCTTGAGCCCCTCCATGCCAGCACCACTCTCCATCAACAGAAGGAGCAGGTCACTTGACACAGAGAGCTTGGAGTTGGAGCTTGCAGATATGCCTTTCTCCAAGAATGGCCTTCAGCCTTGTCAACGCTGGTCTAAACAGGACAGTGGCAAAAAGGACTCTGTGCCTAGGCTGAGCAGAAGCAAGGAGAGCATTCCGCAGTCTCCTTCTGAAGGACGAGAAGCTGATGGCGTCCTTACTTGGCCAGAGTTGCAGCATGCGGAGTACAAAGCTGAGCTTCCCTCAGGGGGAGAGAAGCAGTGGGGCTGCACTCCGACTGCAAGGGCTACTGTCATCGGAGGCAACTGGGATGCGTCTGAGCATTCAGAAATGGATTCCCCTTATGTGTCCCTTGCATGGAACAAAATGCCCCAGGATATGGGGGGCAGTAATCTAATGCTGCAGACTCCTAGACACCTGGTCAGACCATCCAATTTACCTCTGCAGACTGATACCAGGCAGGCCCAAGAAGTGTCTAGCTCCTACAGGTATCCTAGAGAAAATATGGCCAAAAAGATGGCTCGTGTGCTACCTTTGGGAGAAAAAGGGGCTGACTTACCTCAGAGCTTCGCTTTCACTCAGTCCCCTGACAAACCAGAAAAGTGCAAACCTATTGGCATCACACAAGGAACACTCCAGTCTCACAGTGGCACTGAGACCTTAAAATCCACAGCCTTCTTTGCTGAGTGTTATGGAAGCTCCAGTACAGACCTGCTGAAAGGGGGACCCACACATGGGAACATGCTGCCTGTTAGCTGTCAAAGCACTACAGTGAATGTAACAGTAGCCAAATAGCTAATCCTGGAGGGGTGAAGGAAGGCAACCAAGGGTTAACTTTCAGGGAGACATGGGGTGGCGGGAGGGGGAAGGTATATTTCAACGAGTGGTTTTCATTTAGAATTGGTCCAACAAAGATGAATTCTTCTCTCTTGCAGTTGCAGTCGGGAGCAGTATGTAGTCACTCAAAATGCTGGTGGCATTCTGCACTGCTGTGGGTGTTCTGTTGTGGTTAGGCCACTTCCTAGTTTCATAGACGAAAGCTTGAGGCACCTATTTTTTTTTTTTGTTTTTTTTGTTCAGTGTGAACCATCGCTCTGTTGACTCCTAATAAATGTGCAGAGCAAGTATCAATACACAGTACAGTTGCTGCTGGAATAAAACCTGGAAACAGAATCCCACTTCAGGCTGTTCTTCTGCAAATCTATTTAAAGGAACACCACCAACTGCCAAAAATTGTAATTCAGTCTGAATGTCTTTAACACGAAATGGCTGTAGCTGGAGCATAAGAGGGATGATAAAATCTTCCAAATGTTTTTGTGCATTGGCAATACTTGATAGTGGTTTCATGTGTGGTCACTTCCCCTTGTTTATGTGGATCTTTCACACAATGACATGGGGGAAAATAGGAACAAGTGGATATAAAGCTACAAATTGTCAGGGGACTTAAGTAGTTGCAGGTACTGCACCTGTCTCAACAATTAAAGCGATATTCAAAAGGAATGAAAGCTTTTTGTTACTACTAACTTTCTGTGAAGCTTCTTTTTGACAAATTTTGAAATGTTTTCTCTAGTTTTTTTCATCAGTTGACTTCCCAGTGGAGAAGTGAGAGAAAGTATGGCAATTGTGTGTTGTGGGTTTTTTTTCTCCCTATCAAAGTAAAAAAATCATTCTAAAAAGGAAACATTTCAAACCAAAATGAGAACTTTCCTGTAAATCTTCATTTGGTCAAAAAGCTGCTTTCCTTCCTTCATGTGCAGCTGTAGGGAGGAAGTTTTTCAGCCAGTTTTATTTTTAATTCACTTGATTTACATGCCCTCCTCTCCCTTTTCCAAAAGCAACCTACATGTTGATGGTGTCAATTTTAAGAATAAAATGTCAATAATTCCCTCATTTCTTTGGAGTGATCAAACATCATTGTGTATAGTGTTCAGCTGAAGTACTTTTCCTCTGTGCTTTACCCATTCTCCCTAGGACATGATTAGTGTCTTTTGTATAAGCTAATATGGATCATGCCTGTAGCTGTTAAGTTGCAGATATTGATGCTTTTCTTCAAAAGGAAGTTGTGTTTTTAATTTTTATTTTCTTTGCATAAATTCATAAAAGAAAAGTATTCTGTTAATTGGAATACGGGATGTGTAACAGCCTAAATTAGGCTTCACAATTTCTCTTTCTCCCATCTGGAGGAAATGACAAAGCTAGACCTAGTGCCATCCTTTTGCCCCCACATCTTGTAGGGAAGATTGAGGAAGTAAGCAAGCTGTAGAGATGTGCTTCTCTCTGGAGAGAGGGCTATTAGCATAGACAAAAATCCCTAAAGCATATGTTTCAGGCTATTGGAGCAGAGCTCATGTCTTCATTTAAGGAAACTCTTTTGTCCTTGTCAGTCTTAAATACACGATTTCAGTCTCTTGTATGGATCCCTCCTCCTCCTGTAACTTGCTAAGTCTGTATGAGCTCAGTCAAGGTTTGTGTATTTGGACTTAATTTGGTTCCTGGTGAACTACAGCACACTTAAAAAAAAAAAAAAAAAAAAAAAAAGCCCTTTCCTGCTTTTTTTATGCAGAGAGACTTTCTCAATGGTTTAAACATAAAATTGCAAAATTTTAAACTAGAGGTATCAGGTCCTCCTCTTTCTGCTGCCTTTTTGGCAAAATCTGTGGAGATCTGAATAGGGATGTCACACCATATCTCTGTGTATGTGTCTCCTGCTTTAAGGCTGATTCTGAAATCTGCATAAATTCCAGTCACATCAGATAACCAGATTACTACTTTCTTGTCCCATAACCTACATTTCAAATGTGGCTCAAATTTGTAGTATAGAATGCAGCTTAATGGTTTTGCATACGCAGGCTGAAAGTCCCATCTATAGTACACATTTAGAATCCTGTTCCTAAATGGATTAAAAACATCTAAATTTTAAAAGCTTCAGAGGGGTAGCCAAGTTAGTCTGTAACAGGAAAAACTTAACGAATAGTCTAGTAGCACCTTAAAGACTAACAACATGTAGATAGTATCATGAGCTTTCGTGGGCACAACCCACTTCTTCAGATGATTAACCAACTTTCCCCACCATCACTGTATTTACATTGTCACCAAGGCATGAAATGCTAATTTCTCTAGCAAAGAAAGCTAAGTGGGTCTCTGATGTCAGATGGGAAAGAGACATCCGTACTTGAGCAGTAAAATCAGGCTTGCTCTTTGTTTTCTCAGTTCCCCTTAAAAAATAAAATGGGAAATTTCTGTGGTGTACCTGGATTAACTCTCCATTCCTCTGTATTATTGGGATGGTAACATGGCTGAATGTTACCAGGCAGGTTGATACGTTCTGCTCCCTTAAAATCATGCAGCTTTCTTGAGGGGGGTGTAGGCTTGCGTGGGACAAATTCTGCTCTTAGTTACAGTAAAATCTGCCATTGGTAATTGAGAGTTTATTCAGTATTACAATGAATTTATATTCTTGGTACATCTGTCTGACTTTATCCTGGAAGAAGTCTAAGAGATAGCAGACAAAGTGAACCTCCTTGGCATCTGACTCACTGATTTATTCAGTGAGTAAATAAATAAACTGATTCAGGAATGAATCCCTATTCAGCAGGTGCTCAGGTCCCTTTGACTCCAGGTGGGGCATAAGTATGTGTGTAAAGTACTGTCCTAATTGAATGCTTAGGTGTATTAATCAGAATCTCCTGTAGGAGTTACCAGATCCAAACACTGCCATATTCTGGGTGAATCCAGATCCTGACTTTGTAACTCAGATCTGTTTCTATCTACTGCCATTCAGAAACAAAATGTTGCTAGCATGTTCCAAGACATTACTCCACACATAAGCATTTGCGACATTTACTTTCTCATGCTCTGAGCAAGTCTCTTACACTACATTTTTATTTCGAGTATGTCACCAAAGACCTCTTGTGAGTGTGGATTTTTGTTTTGTGTTTTTTGTTTTTAAATGGTGCAGCCTTTGCCAAAAGTGTTGGTGAAGCATAAATGTGTCCATGCTAAAAAGAATGTTCACTTGTGAATGCATGTCTCTATTGGTTGTAGGTACGTAATGGGAAGACCCATTGTAAACTGTTTCTATACACTAATGTGAAAGCAATACAGCTATGACTTGATAATCTGACTTTATACCAAAGGTTTTTCTTCCATTTTTCATAAATTCTTAATTTGATTTGGACTCTAACAGAGAAAAATGATAAAATTATATATTACTACAGCATTTTAGTGTTAATTTGCTGGGTTATTGGAATATTCTGCTCTGTTACGAAACAAGAATTTTCAATATTCTAATTAAACTTTAAAAATATACAACTGGGAAGGGGGTATAAGACTATGAGATTCAATCTACAATGCTGCTAAAACTTCTATCTGTTGAGGGATAAATAGGACCAGGTTTTCCATGGTGATAAAACTTCTAATTTAACAAAGCAGATGGGTTGAAGTGGCAAAAAGTAACTTAAGTGATCATTAATAAAACCAAAAGTTTCAGAAGTGCACTTCAAATTTCAGCTTATTTTAAGCTTTGTAGTAGGGAAAGGAATTATGGAATTGTAAGTTTTTACTTCAGCAGAGATCTTGGGGGAATCCACTACAACCCCTCCAATCATATTACGCTGATTTCGTTCAGCTCCAGGACAAATGCCATGGGCAAGCTCCCCAGTCTTTCTCCTGCCCTGATAATTTTAATGTGAAACAGCTGGTGTTTCTACTACAATTCTTGTTTCTCTCCCTTTCCCATCCTCTCCCCCCTTCCCCTCTCAAAAAGAGATCTTGACACAAATGGGGCTGATTAAGGATGGAGAGCTATCCTAATTTCCTAGCTTGCCAGTTGATTACTAAGTGTGTGTAGTAACTGCTTTTAAAAAAAAAGTTAACCACCCATTTCATTAAAAAACAATAGATTGACTAAATGAGTATGCATACTTTGCTGTTTTTGTAGGGTCAGGGACTCCGATGCCACAAAAAGCTTTTCTTCATGGTGGGTGTTTTGGAAGGTGTGCAGTTTGGCTCTTTCACCCTGCTTGACTTACAGTGTTGACAAACAAATACAATTGTAAATCCCATTGCCAGAATCTACCAACCTGGGTTCTTCTTGCTAGCGCTCATCACAGTACGGGATCAAGCAATCATCTCTTTTTCTGCTGGAATGTGGGCTAGCTTTAGGCATACAAACTGGAAAATTTTATCCTAGCTGTTTAGTTTAAGTGATGTCTGAGTAATCTGCTATCCGGAGCAGCCAAATTGTCCTGCCAAGGCATTAAAACCAGCAGGACTTCAGTAAGAATGACACTTGCGCAAAATGTCTTGCCCCCACATGTTAATGGTAGCAATTGCACATGCAGTCTAGCCCTCTGACATTCAGGTCAGACTACCAAGTATTTCTGTATTGCATTTGGGATTTTTTATACATACAAGAGAGGTCAATTTTATCTATTTTTGTATAGTTTTACATTTTATATTCATAGGGGAAATTTTATGGACTCTTCTTTTAATTGTGCATCATGTTGAAATCGTGTGGCTTACAGTTCTGATGAAGAAAACACAATCGCTGCTGCTACTACTGCCCGTGCGATGAAGAAACCCTCTTGCTTCTCTTGTGGAATGTGCTGCTCTACTGCACTTCGAGGGCTAATTCTGAATCTCCTTCCTGCCACCCACATGTTCTGTGGACACTACTTAGATCGTTTGACACTGAGTTGTCACGTGTCAAGTGCTGTTCTTCGCTTTGTTTTTAACTCCAGTCTGTGGGCTGTCTGTCTGTCTCCTTTCTGAAAGTAATGCTGACTGTCTTTGAAAGCTAGAAACCATGGTGGGGGGTGTTGTGTGTGTTAATGTTTTTTACTCTATCCACCAGTGGGCCATTGTTGATACCTAATAAGCCCTGGAAGGGAAATCTGTCCTTTAAGGACCTTCCCGTCAAGGAGGGGAGATGTTGGGGTTTTGGCTAGTGAAGCTGCCAGGAAAACCAAGGCTAAGCCCCTATTTCAGGCTTGACAGCAGTGTGGATTTGGCCGGGGAAGTCCTGGGGTTTGAACATTCTTCCTGAGGAGCTGGTGCCCTGGCTCTGACACAGGTCTGTAGTAGCAGTCCTGTCTCTTCCTAACCGTCCTCAGCCCCACTGCAGCCACCAACACTGGCTATTTCTCTGCATTGTCCAGGGAAACTTTTACAAACAGTAGGAACTCTGACACTCATATAGGGGTTGGTCATTGCTTAAAGGAGCACTGGGAGTAAACAAAAGCCTGAAATTTTATTTACTGTGCTTGGGCTCTTTTTAAACTTCAATTCAAAGTTTGATTGCTCCCTAATTTTAAGTAGGTTCCCGCCCCGCCCCTTATCTTGCAGGATTTGCAATGCAAGCACAGTGGTATGGAGTCTGAGGCCCAGAAAGTGAAGCGGACTAGGAGCAGTCAGTGAATTGACAAATTTATGTTGACTGCTGAGCAAAAAGCAAATGAAATGGTGAAAATGTAAATTATTAAAGCTGAACATAGAGTTTAATTTTAAATTTGAAAGTGATGGCAGTGCAGGTGGAAATACTTGTCTATGCATGGGGTTTGTGTGTCTTCAATTAAATGACTCTTATCTGACTGTGTTCCTCTGTTAATGTGTATGTGGTTTTTGTTTTGTTTCTTTTATGGGTTTTGCTTCAGTTACTGAAATGCAAATTGGGTGAAGGGCTGCACTGCTTACATTCCCTGGGGCATTTTAACTCATGCTTCCTTTTAACATTCCCTGATTTCCCCTCCCCCCCCCACCTCAATTCTGAAGGTATTAAATCTTGTGCAGTTATTTGTAGTGTCTGCTGAGCTGTATTTAGGCAGTGCAGCTCACTCTTTCCTGCAGATCTGTATTCTCCTAGAAGTTAGAGAAGGAAAGGACCCATTCATTTATCCACTCCATCTCCCTGCTGTTACAGGATAGTTTGCTGCAACGCATTCTCAAAGCAGTCCTGTTCTTTCTCTTCTCTTCTGTCCCCACCACTGCTGTTTTGTCACTTCTACTGACAAGCAAACAAAAACAAGTGAATCAGCTTGGGTAAAGTGGTTAATTGAGGGACAGAGAAAGGCACATGTCCATTGTAAAGAAACCAGCCTTTTCCCAAACTTCAATCAGTTCTGCTTAAGGCACAAGAGGATCTCCCCTTCATGCATATTGTAGAAACAGGTGACTTTCTACAAGTAACTTTCGCACACTGCAGACTGAAACCCTTATGTGTTCTGCACAGCTTGAGCCAAGGTAAGGCAGCTGGGTTTTCCCCTGCCCCTTCCTTGACAGCCAATTGTTTCATGTTTTCTTTTTTGTCCTTGATGCTACGCGTTATTAAACCTTTTAATGTATTTACTGTGATTTTAAGATGAATGTTTCTTTCACTGAACTCTAATGAATAAACTTCCAGGTTTTTAGAGAACAACCTATTTCACTGGTGTGGGGTGTTTTTTTTTTTAATTGCTTAAATCGAATCTGTGTGTTTCTCTGGTATCATGATTACAGGGAAAAGGGCTTTTTTGAAAGTCAAGGGAATGGGAAGACGGCTTTAAAAAAAAAATGTTATCTGAGCCCAATTCACTTGGGCTGCTTTCAAACGCTTAGTGTACCCAGCCAAACTGCTGTATTAAATTAGCTCTGAAAAATAACCATAATTGAAGGCACTGGGTCTGTCAGATTTTCTTGGGCTTTTGTTTCTTTTTAACTATTTTGTACTATTATTGCTCTGCACAAGCAATAAATAGCAGTTTCATGGTGCTCTGTGTGTGGTCATTGGCAACTGGCTGGTGCTGCTGGGCATTTTATCAGGACCTGTGTGTTGCAGGTGAAGTTCCAAAGCTCAGTAGTGAGGTTGAGATTTGCGAGAACACCCCCAAACCTGAACATGGTTAACAGTGAATCAGGCCCCTTTGGATATTAATTGGCCAGTTTTCATTCAGTGATTAAGGGGCTCTCTTACTATATGGGCAATAAGCCGCTTTCCAGTAAGTACATATTAAGAGACTAGTCAAAGGTTGAGTCTTATGCCTGAAGAGCTAAGGATGAAACAGGTGCAGTCTGGCTGTTAGCAGTGATAGGGCGTCTGGGACAGGTGTTTGGCCTGACAGACTGCAACTATCCGAACTACCCCAAAAAGGATGCCCTGGGAATGTTCAGTCCTTGTCCAGGTCAGACAGTTTTACTTGGAAAAGGAACTTGTGTAGCTCAAGTAGTAGAGATCTGAGCTTTCAGTGCTGAAAGTCTGGAGTTTGATGCCCAGTGACAGTCTCTGATGGGAGGTAATTATACAGAGCTGCAGTTACAAGACTGGGCCCAGCAACATGCCCTCCAAATCACAGATGGAATGCTCATGTAGGATCCAGCTTGTAACTGGTTTGGAAGCTGCTTGTGTCACAGGGCTTGTAAAGTTTCCAAGCATTTAAAAATGCACCAAGCCAATTAGAAGAATCCCCATCTCACAGGAGAGGGATTGGATTTGTAAAAACATAATGTATAACAAGCTGATACATTAGTGTGTCTAGAGCAATTGTCAAGGGAGAATTTTCCAAGCAAGGTACCTTGGGAAACCCCATCATTTGAATCCATCCACTGGAAATTCATGAATATTGATTATGCTAGGGAGTCGTCTCATGTTGCAGGACAGAATGGTCACAAGCGACGGTGTATGCATATAATCTCTGTTGTTAATAATGCTTCTCTTTCACTGTCCAAAGTCTCCCTAAAGAACCAATGTCCTCTTTGTAGAACTGAACATTTTTTTTAATTCTTCTTGAAAAGTTGAATATTGTGTGTCCTTTATCTTTTCTTTCTTTTGATTCCTTTCAGTGGAAAGCCATTCACATGTGTATTTGCACCAGATGTAAACAAAATTAGCAAGAGACCTTTAAGACAATCCCAGAGTCCCTATTGCAGTAGCGTTTGCCCTCTTATCTAGAAATCACATACCGGTTGGAGCAATTTGCTCCTTAGGGAATTTCTGTGTGTCAGGCCCAGAACAGACAGACCCTTATTTATTTAAGATGCAAAAAGGATTTATTGTGGCTGTTGATTTTTGATGAGGGACCAACAGATGTGCACGATGATTGGCTACAGGTAAAATTGCTTGGTATTAGATTAGCAGATGCCCCTGTAACCCACCATCTGTTATCTATCTTTGTCCATGCCACCTTACCCTGAATGGATGTCTGTAACCAATTAAAAACTTCTGTGCACATAGAAAAAAATTCCCAGCTCCATGTAGATCAGCAATATTTACACTTAATGTTTTCCCCACTGCCTTTCATTATCAGGATGACCAGTCCTTAAAACTATTTATTCTGATCATTGTAGAAAAGCAGCACTCTTAATGGTGAGCCTCAGGAGTTAGGGAATAATTGCAAACCGATGAATCCTTTCGATCAATCATTTAATCTCAGTGTTCTCTGCTTTGAATCTCTTAATTTAGAATGTGGCCTCTTCATTGCTATGAAGTTACATTAGACTCTCACTCAGCTTTCACCTGTGCTCTAGACTTATTTGTATAGACTTTCAAAGAGTCATCCGGGCAGAGCAATACAAATACCCTGCAATAGGGGGACGACTCAAAAAATTTTGGTAAGTTGTGGAATTTCACAGGAGTGGGGGCACTCCACTAATTTTGGTAAGTTGTTATGGGGTTTCACATTTTTTACTATATTAAGGGAAGGAGGGTAGGGTCTAGGAGGGAGTTTGGGTGCAGAGGAGAAGTCCGGGCTGGGGCAGGGACTTGGGGTATAGGAGAGAGTGAAGGGTTGGGGGTGTAGGAAAGAGTGAGAGTTGGGGCTCCAGGAGGGAGTTTGGGTTTAGCAGGGGGTTCTGATCTCAGGGCAGGGTGTTGAGGTGAAAGGTGCAGACTCTGGCTGGGAGATACTTAATGCAGCAGAGTTCAGGCAGGTTCCCCTCATGGCATGACCCCATGCCATGCCCAGAAGCGGCCAGCTACTGCTGGCATGTCTCTGTGTGCCTCTTAGAAGGGTGGTTCTTGCAGGCGCTGCCCCCCACCCTACAACTCCCATTTGCCAACTACCTACAGGAGTGGTGTAGAGCCACAGCAGGCCGGCAATCTGCCTGAGCGGCCTGCTACACCACAGACTTTTAGCAGCCCCGAGATTGCAAGTGGGCAGCCAAAGAGCCACAAGTCTTTGGAGCCACAATTGCTGGGAGTCTTGGTGGACCGGACAGAAATGTTAGGCCAGATCCAGCCCCTGGGCCATATTTTGCCCACCCCTGCACTAGAAGCTTTGGATGGATACAGCAGAGAGAGGCCATATTCTACCAATACTTTAATGGTCTACTCCCGTAGTGTCCAACCAGTTCTGAAGCAGTAGCCATTATAGTAGCTACAGCGAACTAGCCACACTCAACCGGTCAAATAGCCACGTGTGGCTAGTGACTAGCATGTTGGACATTCCGGGTCTACTTCATAAATTTCTGCCTTGACGTGAAAGACTCCATGTATTAAGATACAAATGCTGCAGAAGGTAAGGACAATTTAAACCCACTTAATGTTTTTGCATTTATACAAAAATGTGGTCTCATTTCCACAGCCAAGGAGGGAAGCAAAATCTCTTGAACTCATAAATTTTAAGGCCAAAATGAATTATTATGATAGTCTAGTCCAGGGGTGGGGAACCACTGGCCTGCGGGCCACATCTGGCCTGCCAAACAATTTCATCCAGCCCTCGGGGGGTGTGGGGGGGTGGAGGTTCTAGCAGCCGTGAAATGCTGCGGGGGGGGGAGGGCGGGCCCTGGGGGCCGCTTAAAAACTTCCCCTAGCCTCCCCTGCATCGTGGCTGGATACTTCTGTTTCCTCTCCTGCACGTGGGAGAGGTGCGCACAGGAGATCTGACAGGAGGGAGAAGCTCCACGTGCTGGAGCCCTGCAGCTTGTTGGCAAGGCGGCAGCTAAAAAAAGGCTGGAGTTGCAGCTGCCAGAGGCTGGAAGCTGCCAGCAAAACTCCTTTTGCCGGCAAGGTGGTGTGCGGGACCGGAGGTGGGGGGGAATCCGTCCCAGAGAGGTAGGGAAGGGAAGCCAGCTTCTACCCCTCACTCAGCCCTAGTCTTTCCTGCATAGGGTAGTCACACACTGTCAGCAGTGCCTCCTTAACAATTAAGGAGGTGTGGGGCCTGGAGGGAAAGGGGGGATCCCCTCCAGGAGTGGGAGGGAAGGAAAGTCCCCTTCCCCAGCCCCTTACCTGAATGGGATGCCTTTAGGGTGGAAGGGCTGGCCACAGTTCAGCAAGCTCCAAAACTCCTTCCCAGCATGGGAAGCAGGGAAAAGGGAGGAAGGGGTGGCTTTGCTCTGGCTGGGGCATCTGCATCCATTTTGTGTGTGTGTGTACGCTTTTTTTCCTCCTCACTTTTGTGCAGCTCCTGATCCAAAAATGTTCCTCACCCCTGGTCTTATCTGACCTCCCACATATTGCAAGTCATAAGACCTCACCCATCCACTCCTAACGATGGATCCGTAACCTCCGGCTGAGCTACAGAAGTCCTCCATGCTTGATTTAAAGATTTCAAGTTACAGAGAATCCACCATTTATTCTAGTTCAAATCAGCAAGTGATCATGCCCGACATTGCAGAGGAAGATGAAAACCCTGCAGGGTATCTACCAATCAGACCTGGGGAAAAAATCCCTGCTGAGCACAAATAAGGTGATTAGTTAGACCTGCCAGCCAGATATCTGGAAAAGAATTCTTTCCAGTAATTCAGAAGTTTCAGAGGGGTAGCCGAGTTAGTCTGTAACAGGAAAAGCTTTTCCTAGTAATTCAGAGTCCTCCGCCTAGTGTTGCAGCCCTGGTGGCTGGAGATACTTGCTAACAGCAGTTTGAGATGGGCCATCTGCCATTGTAGCTAATCTCATACCATCCCTCCATAAACTTATTGAACTGTCTTAACACAAGTTAGTGTTTTGGCCCTCCCTTTGGATGGCCATTCAAGAACTTCATTTCTATGATAGCTAGAAATGTTCGGTCTAATTACCAAACAACTCACTTTTTGCTGATAAACATATTAGCTGGAATCTTGGCCCCAGTGAAATTAATGGAAATTTGATTTGACTTCTGTGGAGCCAGGGTTTAATTCAGTCACTGTATTGTTATCATAGTCTTCTGTTCAACATGAATAGTTAAAAACAGGAGGAATGGTAGAGGACCTCATAGGGGTGACTGGGAATCTTCTCCTCCAAGTATTTTGAGAATTCCTGATGCCTTGTGAAATTTGGTCATTTATAAGACATAACATTCTCTTCAAAAGAATGTGTATGGACTTTGAGGTTAAATAATCTAGCACTATCCAAAATGGGATGAATTTGAGCAGAGAAAGAGACCTTTCATTGATGGAGAATTTAAATAGAGGCAGCTGATAGCTCCACCACATCACTGCTCTTGAGGTTAATATTTAACCACTGAGTTAGCAAGTTGGCCTGAGAAAACAGCAGGTAAATATGGAAGCAGGAGCCTGAGAACAACCTATGATGCAGGGGGATCAACCTTGGTTGAGGGGGGGATGGGACAGCCCTATGCTCCCGTAGAGGTGGAGTCTTGGATGGAAGGGGTGGGGCCAGGGAAGCCAGTTTTCCGCACTGTCCAGAGTGACCTGTGTTATGAAGGCGGGTGGTGGTGGTCGGGGACTCCCTCTTAAGAGGGACTGAACCATCCATCTGCCGTCCAGACCTGGAATCTCGAGAGGTGTGCTGCTTACCGGGAGCTCGAATTCAGGATGTGACTGAGAGGCTTACCAAACTGATCAAACCTTCGGATCGCTACCCCTTCCGGCTTCTCCACATGGGAACTAACGATATGGCCAAGAATGACCTTGAGCGGGCTACCGTGGATCATGTAGCGCTGGGAAGAAGGATCCAAGAATTTGGAGCGCAAGTGGTGTTCTCGTCCATTCTCCCTGTTGAAGGGAAAGGACTGGGCAGAGATCGTCGAATTGAGGAAGTAAATGCGTGGTTGCGCAGGTGGTGTCGCAGGTGGTGTCGCACAGAGGGCTTTGGTTTCTTCGACCATGGGACTCTGTTCCGGGCACAAGGATTGTTAGGAAGAGATGGGATCCACCTAACCAAGAGAGGAAGGAGCATCTTCGTGGGCAGGCTTGCAAACCTAGTGAGGAGGGCTTTAAACTAGGTTCATTGGGGGATGGTGACCAAAACCCTGAGGAGTGGGAAAGTTAGATACTGGGAAGAAATGCAAAGAGGAACGAGCAAGAAAGGAGGACCCCTGATTCAAATGGTGAAGGCAAGGCGATCAACTGGTTATCTGAGATGTTTGTACGCTAATGCAAGAAGCCTGGACAACAAACAGGGAGAACTGGAGGCCCTGGCCCAGTCCAAGAAATATGATTTAATTGGGATAACAGAGACTTGGTGGGATGACTCGCATGACTGGAGCGCTGTCATGGAAGGGTACAGACTGTTCATGAAGAACAGGCAGTGGAGAAAAGGAAGAGGAGTTGCACTGTACATAAGAGAGCACTATGATTGCTCTGAACTCTGGTATATAGAAGGAAAAAAACCTGTTGAGAGTCTATGGGTTAAGATTAGAGGTGCAAACAACAGCAGTGATGTTGTGGTTGGTGTCTACTACAGGCCACCGAATCAGGTGGATGAGGTAGATGAGGCTTTCTTCGGACAACTGAGAGAAGCTTCCAGATCGTAGGCCCTGGTTCTTGTGGGGGACTTTAATCACCCTGACATCTGTTGGGAGACCAATACGGCAGTACACAGGCAATCCAGGAAGTTTTTGGAGAATGTTGGGGATAACTTCTTGGTACAAGTGCTGAAGGATCCGGCCAGGGGCCGTGCGCAGCTTGACCTTCTGCTCACAAATCGGGAGGAACTAATAGGGGAAGCAGAGGTGGGTGACAACCTGGGAAGCAGTGATCATGAGATGGTAGATTTCAGGATCCTGACCAACGGAAGAAAAGAGAGTAGTAAAATACACACCTTGGACTTCAGAAAAGCAGATTTTGACTCCCTCAGACACCTGATGGGCAGAATCCCCTGGGATGCTAACATGAAGGGGAAAGGAGTCCAGGACAGCTGGCAGTATTTTAAAGAAGCCTCACTGAAGGCACAGAAAGAAACCATCCCGATGCGTAGCAAGAGAGGCAAACATGGTAGGAGACCGGATTGGCTTACAGGGGAAATCCTTGGTGAACTTAAGCACAAAAGGAAGCTTACAAAAAGTAGAAACTTGGACAAATGACCAGGGAGGGTTTAAATGTATAGCTCGAGAATGCCGGGGGGTTATCAGGAAGGCGAAAGCGCAATTGGAATTGCGACTGGCTAAGGATGTGAAGGATAACAAGAAAGGTTTCTACAGGTATGTTAACAAGAAGAAAGTGATAAGAGAGGGTGTGGGGCCCCTACTGGATGAAGGAGGTAACCTAGTGACAGATGATGTGGGGAAAGCTGAAGTACTCAATGGTTTCTTGGCCTCTGTATTCACGGACAAGGTCGGCTCCCGGACTAATGTGCTAATTGATGCAAGATGGGATGAAGATGGACAGCCGTTGGTGGGTAAAGAACAGGTTAGGAACTATTTAGAAAAGCTAAATGTACACAAATCCATGGGTCTGGCCTTAATGCATCCGAGGGTACTGAGGGAGTTGGTAAATGTCATTGAGGAGCCTTTGGCCATTATCTTTGAAAAATCGTGGAGAACGGTAGAGATCCCGGATGATTGGAAAAAGGCAAATGTAGTGCCCATCTTCAAAAAAGGAAAGAAGGACAATCCAGGGAACTATAGCCTGGTCAGTCTTACCTCGGTTCCTGGAAAAATCATGGAAGGGATCCTTAAGGAATCTATTTTGAGGAACTTGGAAGAGAGGAAAGTGATTAGGAATAGTCAGCATGGATTTAAAAAGGGCAAGTCGTGCCTGACCAATCTGATTAGCTTCTATGATGGGGTAACTGGCTTTGTGGACATGGGAAAGTTAGTGGATGATATATACCTTGACTGTAGCAAGGCTTTTGATACGGTCTCCCACAGTATTCTTGCCAGCAAGTTAAGGGAATGTGGATTGGATAAATGGATGGTAAGATGTATAGAAAGCTGGCTAGAAGGCCGGGCCCAGCGGGTAGTGATCAACGGCTTGATGTCAGGATAGTGGTCGGTTTCTAGCGGAGTGCCCCAAGGTTCAGTTCTAGGACCGGTTTTGTTCAATATCTTTATTAACGACCTGGATGAGGGGATGGATTGCACCATCAGCAAGTTTGCGGATGACACTAAGCTAGGGGGAGAGGTAGATATGCTTGAGGGCAGAGATAGGGTCCAGAGTGACTTCGACAAATTGCAGGATTGGGCCACAAGAAATTTGATGAGGTTCAACAAGGACAAGTGCAGAGTCCTGCACTTGGGACGGAAGAATCCCAAGCATTGTTAAAGGCTGGGGACCAATCTGCAAAGTAATAGTTCTGTAGAAAAGGACCTGGGGGATACAGTGGATGAGAAGTTGGATATGAGTCAACAATGTGCCCTTGTAGTCAAGAAGGCTAATGGCATATTAGGTTGCATTAAGAGGAGCATTGCCAGCAGATCCAGGAATGTGATTATTCCCCTTTCTTCAGCTCTGGTGAGGCCACATCTGGAGTACTGTGTCCAGTTCTGGACCCCCCACTACAAAAAGGATGTGGACGCATTGGAGAAGGTCCAGCGGAGGGCCACCAAAATGATTAGGGGGCTGGAGCATATGACCTATGAGGAGAGGCTGAGGGAGTTGGGTCTGTTTAGTCTGCAGAGGCAAAGAGTGAGGGGGGATTTGATAGCAGCCTTCAGCTTCCTGAAGGGAGGTTCCAAAGGGGATGGAGAAAGGCTTGATGACCTTCTGAGGTCTTTTCCAGTGCTATGGTTCTATGATTCTATGTCTATCCATTCCCAGTTAGCCCTCAAAGCCACCCAAAGAGTACGGCATGGCACTCCAGCTGCAATTTAAAGGGCCCAGGATTCCAGCCACGGCTGCTGCTATGATAATGGCAGCTGGTATCCCGGAGCCCTTTTGAATCACCGAGTCATGGGGCAACTGTCCTCTTTGCGCTCCTGCCTCCCCTCCCCCCGGCAGCAATGTTTATGTTGAATGTGCATCTAGGTCCCGAGAGAAGCGGTTGCCAACAGTTTAGTGTGCTAAGCAAACTACAGAATAGACATTTATTTCTGGCTTGGTCTGTCCTGTTGGAACAGACAAGAAAATGGTGCAGGCCAAAGACCAAAAGGCAGGGAAGGGTTTGGCAGAGAGACAGGCTTGTTCTGAGTATTGGAATGGGGGTCAGGATGGTTCCAATCTGAGCTCTGCCGCTGGTGCCACTGTGTGTAGTGGGCAGGTTGCACTCTACTCAAGGCCTGATTTCCCCCTCAGACAGGCAGGAGGGGAGCTGTGAAGATTAGCTAATTAATCTATGTAAAGTGGTTGAAAGAGGAAAAGCACTGCCTTATTCTGATGAGGAGACTTTCAAGTCACTGAGATTGAGCCACCCCCATGACCCTTCCCTCAAATGGATCAAGAATGCAAGTTACAAAGGGGGCACCTGAGACCAGGTCTTGAGACACTCAGTGTCACTCAAATGTGTGAGCTGATAGGCTGTCAGCTGAAATTTTATCCCTTGGGACGAGTGTCAATAAAAAGTGGTGTATGCCCTGCTGTGATCTAATTAGGCTTAATTTAATTGGAGAAGGGAAAAAATAAAAGGAAGAGGGCAGGCAACAACTGGCATTTACTGATGAGATACAATTATGATCTTTTTTCATTTCAAATGAGAAACATAATCAGCTGTGAAAATTGAATACAAATAGTACATCTACTCTATAGTGGGGATTGAAGCTCTGAGATCAATCTACCAGCAGTTGATTTAGCTGGTGTAGTAAAGACTTGCCAAATCGACTGCATATCACTTTCCAGTCAACCTGGTTACTCTACCCTGAACAAGAAGAAATTCTCCCATTCTCTCTCTCTCGCACGCACGCCTGCCCGCCCTCCCTATGGTGTAGATTCCATGGTAACTCAACTTAAGGTATGTCAAGTCCAGCTATATATTCACGTATCTGGAGTTGCAGATCTTAGGTTGACTTTCTGCTGTAGTGCAGATATAGTCTAATTTGTGTGAGGTAGGTCTCTGACAACAGCTTCTCCTCCATCTCTTGGGTATAGGAGGAAGAGGACACAGATCTCTTCTGGAACCTCATCTTGAAAGCTATCGGTGAGGGGAGGAATCCCCTCTTCTTTTTTTAAAAAAAAAAAAAAGCTCCTTTCACTCTGCTTGGCTTCATGAGGAATTAAGGGATTCTGTTTCCAGGCCTGAGGTTCAAATCTGAGTTGGTCTTTTCATTCTTCAGACATTTCCTTCATCACTTAAGAATGATTTTTAAAAAATTATGAGAGGAATTTGGTGCTTCTAATCTGTTCTGAGAGAATCGGATAATGTAGCAGCTGGGCAAACAGCTTTGCTTGCATGCATCATCTCCAAAAATAACCCCTAAGTCTGGCCATTAAATTGCTCTTTCTAATGAATTTCCTGTTGGGATGGATTAGATGAGTTCTGTTCAGGGGGGTAGACAGCCATGCTGGGCCTCTGGGCAAAGTGGAGGGGGGCGCGGCTCCATTCTCTCAGACGGGTGAGGCCTCAGGAGCAAGAGGTGGGGCTGGGGCAATAAGCATACCATGCCAGGCCCCCACATCTCTCAGCACTGCCTAGAGAGCAGCATCCCCTAGTGTGCTTAGGAGTGCTCCAGTGGCAATTTAAAAGGCCTGGGACTCTGGGTGCAGCTGCTGCCATAGTAACAGTGGTGACAGTTGCAAGCCCCAGGCCCTTTAGAATCGCTGGACCCTGGGGCAACTATCCCCGTTGCTCCCCCCACCTCCATCAGTGGACCTGGTTCTGTTCCAGTGTATTAAACAGCAAAAGGAGTATATCACATGGTTGTTTTAACCCATTGGAGACTGAGAATTGTATCCGCTGTTCATGCCTCCTTTGTACTTATAGACTTGGGATAAAACACCTCCATCTGAAAAGTGACTTAGGCCTGGATCCTCACAGGAGTGTAAGACTCCCAGGGGCCAGATTTTTAAAGGAATAAGTGCTTTTAAACATCCTGCCCAAAGTCACTTTCGTAAATAGGACTTAGGCTCCCAAGTCACTAAGGTGCTTTTGTTTATACAGGGTGGACCTCCCTGGTTTGACACACTTGGGACCCAAGTGGTCCCAAAGGAGGGATTTTGCCAGATCAGGGGAGGTCATTTCTGCCCCCCTGCCACTGGTCCCTCAGCCCGGCTCCATTCCTGGCCTGGCCTCCCAGTGGGCTCCCCACATGAGACAAGTCTTGCGACGTTGGCAGTTTACAGTCCCGCCTCTGGGCTTCCTGCTGCCCTCCTCCCCTGCAGCAGACTGCTCAGACACTGGGGTTCCTGACCCTGCCAGTCCTTCCAGGGCAGCAGTGGCCCTGCTGCTGGGGCTCCTGACTCTGTCAGCCCCGCTGCGGCAGCCCTGCGGTCCTGCCGCTGGGGCTCCTGGCCTCATCGCAGTGGATTGCTGCCCCGCCAGAGCCTGCTGGCATTCAAGCCACCCTGCCACTAGCTCAGCTGGACTCCCACAGCAGGACTCCCAGCCCCTGGTCTCCCTGCGATAGTCGCCAGTAGCTGGCCTGAGCCAGACTCAGCATGTTGCAGTGAGGATCCCTGCTCTGCTGCTGTAGGGCCTGGGCTGGGACACAGTGGAGTGGGCGGGCCTGTGCATGCGCGCCACTCTTGCCCCCCCCCCCCCCACCTCTTCCCTGGCTGGCAGTCTCCCCCCTTGGCTATTCTAGAACGACAGCCTGCATTTGCCGGACCCCTGTCTAAGCAAGGGGATCTGACTGTGTTTGTTTCCAACTGGACTTGTGACTGTTTGCGTGTGCCGCCCTGCCCTGAACCAGGGCCTGGGCCTGAGAACTGTTGTTTGTTGCCTTGCCCGGAACCAGGGCCGGGGCCAGCTGTCTGTGACTGTGGTCTGACTTAAGGCCAATGGCCAGCCCAGCTGATTCCCCAAAGAAATTGAGCGAGCATACAGTGGGTTGGAGTGACTTCCCACTGACCCAGAGTGGAAGGAGCCCCTCCCAGAGCCCTACTGGATTACCAGGGGCTAGTGGTAAAGACAGCACAGGATGGGGGTGCAGGTGTAGGGAGCCCAGGGGTGCCAGGGAAAATGGGTGGTGCTATGCCCACAGGGTTAAGGGGCACCAAAATACAAGTTCACCTAGGAGCTTCAGGGGGTAGCCGAGTTAGTCTGTTACAGGGAAAAAAAAAAAAAAAACAGCAAGCAAACGGTCTGGTAGCACTTTATAGACTAACAAAACATGTAGATGGTATCATGAGCTTTCATGGGCACAGCCCACTTCTACAGATGATCGGAGTTATGATTAGAGGATAAGGAAACTTGAAATATTTTCTCTAACGTCAGCCCTGATCCAGCATTTAGATATTTCCTCTCGATCTCACATCCCATAACTATGAGGACTGATGAGATCACAGCCAGAAATGAGTGGCGGTAGCTACAAAACAAGTAGTTCAGAATTTCTTAAGCTACAAGCAATAATTAGCACCCAACCTGTTGATCCACAGAGACTTACGGCTTGTTTCTCTTAGCATATCCTGTCTTTGATTCAGGTTTTGCCACCAGCCCTGATTTGACAGACTTCACTGTGCATTTAATCTGATCTTTCTTGCTTTAAACAGAATTCTTCATAACCACAGGCACAGGATGAGGGTAAGAGAACCACAGACAAACTCCATTGAAGGTAAATATATTTTCATAGGCAGCTTTCCACAAAGCCTAAAAAAGAACAATGGAAGGTAGTAATTGATGATTCAGCCAGGACCTATTTCACATTATTAGCATTCTTGAGGAAAAAATTTTAAATCAGAAATCCTCCTAAAACCCCTGAAGTCTGCAGAGATGGAATCTTTGAGAGTGTTCTCACTCAGAACAGCAACCTGGAATTTAAAATGATTCTTCATCTTTGAAATTGGAAAGACAAAAGAGAGATGGGGCAGTGCCCTGAATCTTCAGGTCATCTGTGAGCTTGCAAGAAGAACTGGCCTTCTGCAAAGCTGAAAGAGGAGGTGTTTTCAGCCCTGTTGGCCTGGAGACATTATGGAAAATGTCATTCTGATCTTGGGAAGATGTGGGATTGAAGAGGTATTGGAAAATATGAAGAAGCTTGAGTTCTGAGTGAGGGTTTTAGTTCTGATTTCATCAGTCATTCACCCTTTCCCTCTCTGATTCCAAGGTAGAAATTTTGAATGGTTATATGTTATTTCTGCTTTCATGTGAAACCATTATTATCTATATGATATGATTTACTTGGATTCATCAACAGGCCACTGACTATCACTAGGCACACTTATGCAGAAATGTAAGCAATCATGACATGTCCTTACTGATGCACTTTTGAACCTTAGTAATTAGATCCTGTGCCAATGATCACATTTTTGTATCTGTGAAGATCAGGGCACAATTCAAGCGAGCAAGTATCTGTTACTTTAAATATAGAAATGCAGAGCTTATCCTGAGAACCATGTATTAACCTCTGTAAATCTGGGAACTGGCTGGTAATGTGATATGGACTACGGTGAATATTGCAAGGAAAACTCCTCTGGGAGACTAAAAGTAGCTGAGGCTTCTTTTTCCCCCTCACCAGCCATTACATACACACCGGGCCCTAACAGGACTAAGCCATCCTATCTCCACTTGCAGCAATGGCTCAGCTACACAGTAGTACTTAGATCTTAAATCCCCCAGAATGTTAACGTTGCTGATTGGCCTGAGATGCAGAATTCAGGTCTGGATCCAAACTTTCCCAAAGTTCAGAGGTGAGGGGAGGGGAGGGGGTAGTTTTCAGCTGGTTCATGCTCATCTTTGTAAAACCACATACAGGATAATTTTAGGGATATCTGCTCTTTGTGGCCAACAATAATTCAGAAGGCCCAGACACATGTGGTACCGTGAGCAACCTGATTCTAAACTTGCATAGAATTGTCAGGATCTCCTTGAACCCTTGATCCAAATATCTTGATACAGGCCTGCAAGGAAATCACTTATAAAATGTCCAGTAACAGTCTGGCAGAGGCTGCTGGGTTGGAAAATAATGTAAAGTGATGGTACTGTTGTCCTGTATTTAACTATAGACTGATGATATGAGTTATTTAGACCTAGTTATGGAGGAATTAGTTTGTGTGCATAATACAGAAAATGAGGGGGGGAGGGGGAGATAAGGGAGAGAGACAGAAAAAAAGATGGTGAAAGATGTCAGAGGAAAAGCATAGGAGGGGTGGTGTGGGAAGAGGAATTAATCATGAGATTCATGTTATATGGCATTTCCTTTCATATTATCTCTGTTAGTTGGGGAGAAGGTGTCCCTATGAAATGGAAGTGGAAAGGGTTCCATCCCTAGAACCCACAGATCCACAAAATCCACATGTATGGAGACTTGCTAGAGGTATAGAAGTCTGTCCTCTGCCTCCATATTAATGCTGAGGACCCTAGCTAAGGGGCCTTCCCTGTAGGTGGGTGCTTCTAGAATCCTCCATAAAGTGAGGAGGATTGTGTGTTGGACAGGAGAATGCTGCATGTGACCTTCTTACCCAGGTATGGATCCCCTGCATGTCTTAGAGATGAGCGAACTCCCCTTTCCTTGTGCATTGAGGCGACAGCCCTCTGCACAGGGATCCTTGGGGAATGATCCCTGCCATAGAGAGGAAAAAAAAAGTCTGTCAAATAATTTTCTGCTCAGAGGAAAGTATGGATAGACTTAAACATCATGACAACACAAACTACCGTGTTCCCTGTAAGCTATGTGCTTGGGCAGTCACCCAGGAGAGATTCAAATACTTCCCAGGTGATTAGCAGAGTGTCCCACAGTACCCACAGATGGCAGCACCTGTTTCTACTGGTGGTGCACATCTGCACATGCCCTAGTGCACTAACAAAATTTATTGTGCACATGGATGGAAAAACTAGAGGGAACATTGCTTCCCCCTTCCTCAGCTGTTATCCCAGACCATGCTGAGTTCTGAGATATGACTTCACAGGTGCCATATTGCTCTGCCCTGTAGTAACAACCTAAGGACCTTGAGAGGGATGCCTATTGAGATACCTCTCAGCTGTTCCTCACTGTGAGACTTGTTCAGTTCAAGCCAAACTGCCCTCTTGCTCTTACATGTTAGGTGCTCTGTGTCTCCCTCTGCCATTGTATATGGCTCCTGTATGTTGACATCATGATGTCATTGAAGGCCCAACCTGAAACCAGCTAATAGACACTGGGGATCTGCACTTCCTTTTTAACCTGGGGGTTTGGGGACAGGGATGTGTCCAGATCCTTTCAAACACCCTTTTCCTTGTTTTTTTGTTTTTTTTTAATTTTACTCTGGGTTTTTGGGGTTTGTGTGTGGGGGGGGGCAGGGGTTGCCACAGCTGTGATGCGTGGTCGATTGTGAGTGCTGTTTGCTATCACTGTACTTGTTCCATTTCTACATGGAACTGTAACCTAACATGTAGGGTCAACTGTAGCCTTCTTCACTTAGAATTATTTAGATGACATCCTCTTGGGACTGGGCATGGGCGGGGGCAGGGGGAGGAGGAATGGGTGTAATGGGGGAGCAGGAGGAGGGGGACTAGGCATAGCAGGAGAGGGAGGGGAGGGGGAATGGGCATAGCAGGAGGGTGGGAGGCAGGAGCAGGGACAGCAGTCAGGTGTGCCATCATTTCCCGCATGATGGCACATGTTGTCGCCCTGCCACACAAGCTGGTCCTACATGCGGCCCTGCCACTCAGAGTCCTTCTGGACCTTCTGAGCCAGGGTCTGCTGCACACCATGCAGGACGTGCACATGCTGCCTCAGGAGGTCCTCATGTACCCTTGTGCTCTTGCAGTTCCCCCGGGGTCAGGCGGCTGCCTCGGCTGGCGTGGATTGCCCCTCAGTGACGGCTGGTCCGGCTGTGGTGAGTGAAGAGGGCGAGGTGGTCAGTCATCCCTGCAGACACTGTCCCTGAGGCTGTGCCCTCCCCTGTGAGTAGCGACCAACAGTCCTTGGGCCAGAGGATGGGGATGTCCCAGGAGAAAGGCCATGTGGGCCTGCACAGCAGGCCCTGCCTCATAGGGGCCCCGAGGTGTCCAGGGGACTATGCTTCCTGCTACCCCCTCCCCCTGGCCCACGGACAAGCAGGCAAGGGAAGTGTCTGGCCACAGTGGGATCCCATGGGCGGGAGAGGTGGCTGGAGCAGCTGGCCCTCCATGGGGCCCACACACACACCTGTGACTTGTAGCACTGTCCACAGGAGTGGGTGGTGCCTTGCGCGGGCAGGCATGCCCCTGTGCTGCATGTGGCACTCGGTCTGTGTGGAGCTGTGCATGTGCCCTTCTGCCCAGCCTACTTCCAGCAGTGGCTGGTACTGGGAGGGCATCCCCCACAGGGGTCAGATGTGTGGCCTCCCCTGAGCCTGTGAGCAGGATCCTGGGGGTGCTCCAGGGCTGCCTCCTGAGGCCGCGTGGTGCAGACTGGCACTGCATGTGCTTCCATGTGCACCAACTGGAGCACGATGTCCAGGCCGAGAAGGCCGAGCAACGATTGCACTCCATCCCCTCTGCGCCTACCTCCCCTGCCCTGTGTGTGTGGAAAAATGAGAGCACTCGCCTGATGATCCCTCCCTGTCATCAGAGGATGCCTGTGACATGCCCAGTCCCTGGGGTACCGGCTTGAGGATGAGGGTGACCATACTGGTCATGTCCTCCTCCTCCTGCCCCTGATGTTCCTCCTCCTCCTCCTTCTCGGCAGCGAGCTCCGGGCGGGCGACGACGGACGTCTCGAGCCCCAAGACCACCACCATGGGTGGGAAAAGGGCTTTCTCACCCCCAAGATCTGGTGGAGCTCCTGGAAATAGGGGCAGGAGTGGGGTTCGGGAGCAAGAGCTGCACTCCCTGGCAGTGGCGTAGCTCCTTCACCTTACTCTGGACCTGTTCTAATGCCATAGATAGCGGTGTTTTGAAGAGGGACAGGATATCTGCTCTGGACCAGGAGGGCGCACGCTGTTTGCTGGGTCCTGGGAGCCCTGGTGTTGCTCCCTATGAGGGCCAGGAGGGTCTCGGGGCGGGGGGGCTTGCGGCTGGGCCATGGGTCCAATCTGGTGTGGCAGGGAGAGCCATGTGGTCAAGTGCTGCTCCCAGGGCTGGCTTCCTGCCACAAGGTTTGTCCAGGGTACCTGTAGCTTTAAGAGTTGGCAGGAGACAGGAACTGTAGAGTTCTGATTACTTTGGACGGAGTGGCCACCAGGGCACCTGTGTTATTTACTGGAGGCCTCTTCTTTCGAAAAAAACCCCTCTTGTCCACACGCGCCTTTTTCTGAAATAGCTCTTTCGGAAAAAGGCTTCTTTCTTGTAGAAAGAGGTTTACCGCTGTCAGAAAAACCCCTCCGTTCTTTTGACTTTCTGTCAAAAGAACGCAATAGTAGTGTGGAAGTAAGCATAGTTTTTCCAGAAAAACGGCCATTTTTCTGGAAAAACCCTGCAGTGTATAGATATATCCTCCGTGTCTGGGTGATCACCTGTAAACAGCCCCTTTGATCCTTTAAGCCTTAGCAGTGGTTGGTCTTAGGAAGTTATGTGACCTCCCTAACTGGTAGGGGCTGACCATGTAATTTTCCATGGAAGGGGGCATATAAAACAGAGAGTTCCCACCTAAAAGGACGGCTATTTAAGATGCAAAGTTTTTCAGTTCTTCGTTTTTGGCTGGCCTGGTGCTCCCAAAAGAATGAACCAGAGACCACAAGAAACGTCCCTGGTTTGGAGGCTTAGCTGGAATAAGAATAGTTTTAGGGTGAGTTTGTAATAAGCTTGAGTGTGTTAGAGCTAGCTATGCATTCTTGTTATTTTAAATTTGTAATTCACTTTGCTCTGTCTGTTTTCACTTGCAACCACTTACATCCTACTGCTTGTACTTAATAAAATCACTTTTATTTTCTGTCAAGCCCAGTGTAAATAATTGCTGCCTGGGGAGCAATCAGTGTGTACGTCCTCCTTTCATTGTTAAAGGGGGTTTACCTAAATAATTCATTTGGGGTTCTGATCCCATTTGGGGAGTGGTTTCCTTAGAAACCGGGTCCAAAACTGCATTTTCCTCAGGCCTGAAAAGTTTCAGTGTTTGTATTGTTCCTTGGGAGGGAGGGGAGGGGGTGATCTCAGCTCTGTGCCTTGGTTGGGGGAGACCAGATGAGCTGGCCCAGCAGGACAGGGTGGTGAGAACTCCCAGGCTGTGTCTAGACTGGCATGATTTTCGCAAATGCTTTTAACAGAAAAGTTTTTCCGTTAAAAGCATTTGAGCAAGAGAGCATCTAGATTGGCACAGACGCTTTTGCGCAAAAGCACGTTTGCGGAAAAGCGTCCGTGCCACTCTAGTCGCGGTTTTGCGCAAGAAAGCCCCGATCGCCATTTTCGCCATTGGGGCTTTTTTGCGCAAAACGGGTCTCAGCTGTCTACACTGGCCCTCTTGCGCAAAAGTATTTGCGCAAGAGGGCTTTTTCCCGAACAGGAGAGTCACTGTATTTGCGCAAGAACACTGACGATCATACATTAGATCGTCAGTGTTCTTGCGCAAATTCAAGTGGCCAGTGTAGACAGCTGGTAAGTTTTTCTGCAAAAGCGGCCACTTTTGCGGAAAAACTTGCCAGTCTAGACACAGCCCCAGAGAGCAAGGAGGTGAGTGTCAGTGGCTTTGTCAGCACCCCAGGAAGCACCCCCAAGGAGTCTTCTGTGACCGCACCTCATCACAGGTGGGAACTGGAGAACCTCCAGGGGAAGGGTTCCCTTCTCTCTAAGGAGCAAAGGGATCATGGGAACGGAGTGAGAGGAGTAGATGAGCGCAGCTGATCCTTTCCCTTTAGTATGAGATCACCAGGCCTGTAAGTTCTGGCATCAGCTTTGCCAATGCTCCTGCTCATCGAGTCCATTTTAAACATAGCTCAGAGCAGGTTTTTAGTTTTTAAACTATTTTAAAAAAAACATGCACCACAGTGCTAGAAGCACAGGGGGCAGAGCAAATGACTGGTCAGATCAATGGATTCAGATGTCTGAAATAATCCCATTATGTTCCGGGCAAATATTTATTCATGTTCTTGTGTCCTGCCCCGCACCCCACTCAGCTGTGGACAAGAGAACGCAGCACAGTGGCTTGGGCAGGAAAACATGGACTTTGGGGTATTCCTGGAGCAGGATAATAAGCCCTCATGCACACCACATGTGACTGAACTTGTGCTATACAGCCTGTGTGCAAATCTGAACAAACATCCCCGAACAATAGCCCTTTCTACATCTGCTTCTGAACCTGACTGTCCTGCCAGACAGTTGAATGCCCTGGAGGGTTATATTGCTGGGACAGATAATTTAATTTCCTCTGTAGTGCTGTGGGCTTTGTGGCCTCCTGCTCCGTTCCCATGGAGATGATGTTCATCTCACATAGAGACTAGTGTATATCTTTTACTGGACAGAAAAAGGTACCGAGGACACCATAAGGCGAAATCCCTTCTGGTAGCTTTGCAGTAACTAAGAGGATGCTCAAGCTTCCACAGGGAATTGCATACAAAGTCCTGACCTCTCATGGGTCAGCGACAGATGCATTAACTACATTCAGGTTCCAGCCAGCTTATGTTCCCTGCCCATTCCAGCAGCAGCAGCCAGAAGAACTCTTCTAGGCGGTGTCTCTTCCTAACTGTATCTTTCATAAATCACTCATATGCAGCAGAGAGGTGCAGGACCGAGATTGCTATAGCAACAATATCTAATGCTCTAGCATTGCTGTCAGCATCTGGGTTTCTATCAGTGGAGTACAGTCTATTCCCTACAGCCATCTAGAGGACAGACTCAAAACCTTCACATGCCTCTCATAAGGAATTACTGCAGTCTCATGATTTATTTTTAATATTTCTATTTTTAGTAAAAGTGCTGGGAGTGGGGTTTTGTTTTATGCTGGAAAGATTTTAAAAACTATCCTTTTGCCTGAAGCACAAACTGTGGGGGTGGGATGGGGTGGTTTAAAAAGTCCCATTTGGCTGCCAGGAAGGTGGGGAAAGGGAGAAACAGAAGGAAAAATTAGGCCAAAGGAAAAGAGAGTAACTCTACCCACTCCTGAAATGCACTCACCTCTTGGTAGCCAACCTGCAGCAAAAAAACTTCAGGACCAGACTTCAAAGAGAAACTGCTGAGCTACAGTTCATCTTCAAGTTTGACACAATCAACTCAGGATTAAACAAAGACTGTGTATGGCTCGCTAACTACAAAAGCAGCTTCTCCTCTCTTGGTATTCATACCTCCAGATCAGCTACTAGAAGTGGGCCTCATCTTCCCTGATTGGATCCACCTCATCATCTCTAGCCTGATTCTGGCCTGCATATTTACACCTGCCTCTGGAAATTTTCACTACATGCATCTGACGAAGTGGGTCTTTGCCCACGAAAGCTTATGCTCCAACACTTCGGTTCGTCTATAAGGTGCCACAGGACTCCTTGCCGTTTTTGCAGATTCAGACTAACACGGCTACCCCTCTGATACTTGTCACCTCTTGGGTGTAACATAGCAATTGTTTATGAGTGCACAGCAATGCTATGCAACAGTTTTGGACAGGAATAACCATATCCAGATGAGAAGGCATGAGAAGCCTAAGGAGGCAGGATGTAATTGCCTCTACTGGAATCGGACCAGGTCAATATTCTTAACATTTTTGGTTTAAAATCCCTGCTCTTGCAAACAATAGCAGAGTGTTTTTAATAAGGATGAGTAGGAGGTGCTATCTTTTGGTGATCCCAACAGTAGCACTGTGCCCCTTATGATGTCATAAGTATATGTAACAGCCACCATCCTAGCTTGTCTAGATGTTGATCCCTTTTGGAGGTGTCTCAACCCCAAAATCAAATGCTTCTATCCCCTGGCTCTTAGCAGTTGTAGACTCATATCCTCTGTGGACTGGCCACTAGCGGGGGCTGTGTAACACGTTGAATGGATGGTTATATATGTCAACCTATTGGCTTAGTACAGGTTCACAGGGAAGGTCGCTGCCTGCTGAGGGCTTGTCTAGATTTAAGGTGCTGCAGAGGTGCAGCTATACTGCTAGATCAGTGCCACTGTAGTGCTTCAGTGAAGACATTACCTACCCTGAGGTGAGGGCTTCTCTCAGCACAAGTATTTCACCTCCCCTAGAAGCGGTAACCAGGTGGAAGGGAGAATTCTCCTTCTGACCTACTGCTCTCTACACCAGTGGTTAGATTGGTGTAACTGCATTGCACAGGGGAGTGGATTTTTCACATCCCTAATCATAGGTGCTGGCTTTTTCCTTTGCTAGGGATGCTCAGGCCCTGCCCCCACTCCTGCCCCATCTCTTCCTGCCCCCACCTCTTTCCCTGCCTCTTTCTGTTCCCACTCCTCCAGCTTGCCTTGGAACAGCTGATTGCAGGAGGCATAGGGAGAAAGGGGGAGGAGCGAATCAGCAGGGCTGCCAGTGGCCAGGAGACACTTGGGGGAGCTGAATGCTGGCTGTCAGTGGGTGCTAAGCATCCACTATTTTTGTGTGTGTGGTTGCTCCAGCCCTGGAACATCCATGGAATCAGCACCTATGCCTGAGTGACCTAGTGATACTAACTTAATTTCCTAGTGTAAACCAGGCCTAAATCTCCAACATGACTTACTGCTGTGGCCTTGGTTCTTCCATCCCAGCAAGGACTTGGTGCAAATCTGCCTCGCTTGCACCACTGCAACCATAACCTGCCGTTGCAGGTTAATTCGATTGTTGGCATTTAGGAAATGGGAGAAAAGCTGTAAAACATCAAGGCTATGTCTCCACTCCCAGGTTATTTCGAAATAAGTTATTGTGAAATAATAACTCCCCAAATAACTATTTTGAAATAAGCTTATTCCTCTTCACAAACAGGAGTTGTTATTTCAAAATAACAGGCTTGGTAGGATATGTCTGCACTGCACGCTTATTTTGGAATAAGCTATTTCAGAAGAAATACGCTGAAATAGCTTATTTCGAAATAGAGCATCTACACAGCAAATGCCCATCGAAATAGCGCTGAGCTATTTTGAAATAGAGCATCCACACTCACTGGACACTGAATCACATTTAAGGCCACCTGGAAGCAGGGGATCAGGACAGCAGTTACTTCCTGGAGCTGCTACCTGATGCTATCTGAGGCTCGAGCTTAAAGGGACCCCCCCCCCCACACACACTCCTGTACAGCCATGTCTCAGGCTCCTCTCTGTTGCCTATTTGAAGGACAGCAAACCCATTCCTTTGCCGGCTGTGGTTGCCCTTGCGGACACCTCAGCTCTAGCCATGGAGCCGGAGCTGCCACCTAGCACTCAACAGCTCTTATCTGTCGTGCTGCAGCAGTTTCTGCAGGCTGCCTTCCTGGCTCTACAGGAACGCAACCCCCAGCTCATCTCAGAGAACCTCATGATTTCTCTGTGGGCAGAGCATGCAGCTGGACCCCACCGTGCACCGTGGCTTCTGGCATCTGGAAACCAGTTCCAACTGGTAGTCCCACCACTCCATAACGAGCTGGTCCTATCAGCAATGGCTCCAGAATTTCCACATACAGAAGGGCACCTTTCTGGAGCTGTGTGAGTGGCTCACCCCCTGTCCTCAGGCAATGGGACACCCACATGTGACCTGCAGTCCCCCTTGAGAAGCGGGTTGCCATTGTCATCTAGAAGCTTATCACGCCGGACAGCTACCAATCCATTGGGAACCAGTTCGGCATGGGGAGATCTACCGTTGGGGCCCTGGTCATGCAGATATGGCACTCTCAGTTATTGTCCCAGGAGGGTGGTGAAGTGTTGGAAAAGGGTACCCTAGGGAAAGGGGGGATTGCTGGAGGTGGAAGCCCCCTTCCCAGGAGGTTTTTCAGTCTCAACTTCACAAAGCCCTGCCGGGGGATAGGCTAAGTAGGGGGTTGCTCTTGGTGTGTGCTGGGGAGGAAGGAGCTCCGGGACTTTCCAGGGACTCTGGCAATCCTGTGATTCTTTGTTTGTTCATCTCCTACAGGTGATGAGGGCCATCAACACCATTCTGCTACACAGGGTCATCAACCTCAGTGTCGTTGACCCCATTGTCACCACCTTTGCCAACATGGGCTTCCCCAACTGCGTAGTATGTGTGTATTGACAGCACCCACATCTCCTTCCGGGCCCCTGACCACAGAGCATCTGCATACATCAACTGGAAGGGATACTTTTTGATGGTCTATCTTTGTTTTTAAAATTGGGGTAGAAGTAACTGGGGGCAGACTAGGGAAAGAACCTGGGAGAGGGGAGGAGAGAAGGTGCGGAGAGGAGAGGCTCAGAGCTGAGGCTGGGAGTGGCTCCTGGCTCTGGTGGTTCCACCACCTCAGGTGCAGGGACCTCAGTGGCCATGGGGCGGGACTAGGGGGAGAAGCAGGAGGGACAGGAGCAGGGGCAGGAGCAGCAGCAAGGGGTGGAGCAGGTACCGTGTCAGTGATGAGCGCTTGTACAGCCGTGCAGATGGTGCGGCCCTGATCCAGCATCTCCTGCACCACAGCTGGATGTCCTTCTCCAGCCTCTTGCCCAGGGTGTGCTGCGGGGCTCGCAGCGAGGAGATGTGCTCCTGCTGGAATTCCTCCTGGGCTCTCCCGCACCGGTGGGTCACTCGGGGTCAGGAGGCTGCCGGGTGGTGTCAACCTCCCTCCTCTCACAGCTGGTTCGGCTGTGGAGAACAGAGAGAAGGTCAGTTATCCCTGGAGACACTGTTCCTGAAGCCTTGCCCTCATCTGTGAGTTGAGACCAATAGTTCTCATTTCAGATGATGTTTGGAGCAAGGCCATTTGTGGGGCACAGGTGTCCAGGAGGGAGCCTCACTACTCCCACATCCCGGGGACAAGCAGACGTGGGAAGGTGCCAGCCAGACTGGGATCCTGCATGCAGAAGCTGGGCCATGGGATGGCTGGGCTTCCCTCTGTGCTATGCACACACTGGGTCTGGCAGTCACAGCATCCTGCAGGGGGAGGACTTATATCTCTGCCCGCTGGAAGAGGGGGGGGGCAGAGTTTTGGTGTGCGGTGTGCGTGAGTGGCAGACATAGAATGAGGTTTACAGAATCCAGAATAAGCCACCTGTTATTTCAAAATTATTTCGAAATAACGGTCTTGCTCTGTAGCTGCTCGCACAGTTATTTTGGAATAACGTCCATTATTCCGAAATAATGCTGCTGTGTACATATACCGTACTGTGGACACTTGCCTTATTTCGAAGTAACTCCCCAATGTAGACATGCCCCAAGAAACCAAGCACTTGACATTCAGACTGAGGAGAGACAGCTCAATCTTCTGAGGAAAGCAAGCCCCCTAGTGGGCAAAACCTATCCATGCAGCTGTCTTCTTTCTGCTTGCTTTCTTCATTGCAAGTGGGTTCTGGTGAACTTAATTATAAAATAAGTGGCAAGAATTAATGGAAAGTTAAATGAACTAGAATGAATTGAGTGCTGCTATAAATAAATCTAGTCAATGCCTGACCAGAGTGACAGATTCTATTACTGCCTGATAGGGGTTTATTTTGTAAGGTTGTATTTTTAAATGTATTTCACTCTGGTGAGACTGGGTGGGCAGTCCTGGACACCGAAGTCTCCTATTATCTGCAGAATCAATACAGTGTGGGCTAATAAACAAATACTTGAATGTGGTTCATGTAAGGTTTTGATGGTTCCTCTGAATAAAGATACTACTGGCAGTGACACAGTTTAGGATTAAAAATTGTGGGACTCTTGATCCATGAGATGGTCACCAGCTAGGGTTAGGAAGTAATTTCCCCTATGGTACAACACTAATTTAGCCAGGTCTCTATCTTTTCCTTCAAAGGCAGTGTCTAGACTATGTTCTTCTTTCGACAGAGGGATGTAAATTAGACATTTTTTGAGGAGTACAGTATCTTTCGAAAAAGTCTGCCATTTTTGAAAGAACCGCGTCTAGACTGCGGTTTTATTTTCAAAATGGCGCTTGTTCGAAAGAGTGCCATGATGCGATTATGCAAATGAAGTGCAGGATATTTAAATCCCCGCTTCACTTGCAATTTCGAAGTGTCTAATTTACATCCCTCTGTCGAAAGAGGGATGTAGTCTAGACACAGCCTAAGTAAAAGAAATCCTTTCTGTCTATAGTAGAGTATACTACAGATATTTGTGTGTGCAAGTGGCCTGTTATCCTGGGCCCAATTCTTCTCTTAGGTAAACACGGAAAGCTAATTCACTTGCCTTTGGGACTTGTGCATACTTTGGAGGGTAGAATTTATCCCACGGATGTTCAGGACAAGAAGCAGCCACTGTCCACAGGCCCCTTGTGCCTGGGCTAATCAGGGACAATGCAGCCATCTCAATTCTTGGCATTTTTTTGTGGTAGAGGAGGGCAAAACATTGCTAGTCAAGCCCCGCCCACACTCTCATCTTCCTGTTCAACAAAGCCCTCTCAGGTTCCTCAAACCAATGGGCAGCTACTCCTGAGTGAGAAATGATGAATATATTAGTCCTGCACTGTCCTCAACACCTGCAGTCGCTCACTCTGGCAGCTGTGTTCCTTGAGCATGCTGCTGGCAGACACCGCACCTGGGAATAACAATGCTTTACACTTCTATAGGACTTCTTGGCTGCAGACCTCAGCACTCTGCAAAGGAGAGGAGTTGTTATTGTTCCCTGTTTCAGAGATGGGGAAACTGAAGCAAATCACTATCCCTAAGTCAGATAGTGACTTAGCACTGGAGTGTGTGTAGGGGAGAGGGACTAGAAGTCAGGAATCCTGGCTCCCTTTCCTATGCTGAATTTACCTGAGACCATAACAAGCACACCTGAGATATGGCAGCCAGAGGCAATTGCAGTCAGTCTCAGTGGTCTGCAGCTTCTGATTTTTATAAACAGGAACTTAGCCATCCTCTTGCTGTGTGATTCCTATTCTTGCCAGCCAGCCCCACATGCTTTCCAATTGTACCAGACTCTGTTTTGTTTCACTGGGGCTGCTGTTGCCATGTGTATTGGCAGGAGGAGGCAAATGTGGGGTGATGCTCATCATAGCTCCATCTGAAGACCTTGTATCCCCACTAGGGACTGGACCTTAATTTTATGTTGCAGGTTCCCTTTGTTCTCCAACTAGCTGGGTGGAAAGTGCCCCTTGTTTTTCACAGTGCCCTTTGCAGTGAGACACAACAATGGCAATGCCGTCCCTGGGAGTGTAACAAACACTTGCAGGGCATCTGGTGTCGGGGGACACGAGGTGCTCTTTCAGAAGCTCTGTCTCCATGGCACATTAGAGTGTGCCTCATTTTGCTCCAGCTCTGCTCACTCTTGTATTCAACCATAGAAAGAAAAAAGGAAGGAAGAAAAGAAGTGAGTTCCCCTCAGAGGTTCTTCCTTTGATTGTGTTGGAAAGGTAAAGAGGAGTTGCCCTTCCCATGGGAAAAGCAATGCATTCTAGGGATCCACTGGAGGATCGGGGCCATGTGTGCAGAAATCTCACACCCCTGCTGTTTTCCCTTGCTGCACAGCTCCACTGGAATTGCAGTGGCCGGCGCTCCCCCAGGTAACCCTGCCTCACAAAGGAAGTTCTTTAGCATGGAGGACATCGTGTTACTTTAGGATGAATTTATCACGTGACACGGCATCTGCATCCCTCTGCAGGAGTGTCTGTGAGCAGAACTAGTCGATGTGCAGACTTTGCAACCACATGACCTTGACTGTAGTGACTTTGTCAGTCAGCAGGAGCCAATTTAAACTGGAACGCTGGCTCCAAGGCCCTCCCGACATCTGAAGAGTTTCAGTTGTGGATCTGAACCAACATCCTGAGCTCACTTCTGCCAATAAGGAAACATGACAGTAAGTATCACCCTGTTTGTTCCCCATTATTTGTTACCATTGATACACCTGTTTTATCAGACTCTGTTCTCCTTGCATCCCTGGCCTGGGTTCTTTTAGGAATTTATAGCACAAGCTCTGGTGTCCTCTACATGGTCACAGCGGATATTTGGTCTGCTTGCAGGTAAAGGCATAGCTGTTGCAGGGCCTCCCCATTTCTAACTTGTAACCACTGGCTCCCCCTTTTAATGCTCCATCTTTCCTAGGAGCAGAGAAGATGAATTGCTTTGGGAATGGTCCATTGCTAAGTATGCAAACAGAGCAGGCGAGGTGTGGTCAGAAAGCTCCACGTTCCCTGTCAGGGGATTCTCATATTGGCCTGGTGGAGTGAGCTATTCTTCTTGCCAAGGCTTTTTGTTTAGCAGCAGTTTGTTAATTCCCTTTCTCCTTTGCACATTACCATGTGGGCTTTATTTTGGCTTTGTATTGAAATATGCCCAACCAACAGATTTGTTTGCATTCCCCTAGTACTTTATGGACTGATTTAATGAGACACTATGAGGGTTTGGGATGGAAAGACAGGCTGTCAGACAGGATCATTGTTTGTTGAGATGGAAAAGGCCCTAATTCACATCTCCCCATATGTTATCTTAGTAAATGTTTAAGCTATAAACATATTTCTAACTAACTATCCCACTTCCGGTTACAAATTTAGGACTTCATACCTCTTGCGCTGTACACTGAGGCCACTTGGAAAGTCACAACATTGGCGGGGTTAGAGTTCAGATACTTAGCCCTTGAGCTAAAGTATTTGCTGCTAATAATGCAGGGATTGTGACCCATGGGGAAGCAGCTCTCAATCCATCCACTATAGCAGTGTTTCTCAACCAGTAGTATGAGTAACCTTAGGGGTACTCGAGAGAAGTCTGGGGGGTATGTTAACACAACTGAAATTTGGAGAAAACTGAATTTTTGTTTTAAGTTTTACGGTGTTTTATTATTTTAGTACTTTTTACACCCCAAAATTTCATCGCCCACCCAGCTACAATTAAGTTGTTTAAACAAATGTATTGCAATGGCAGAAAAAAATGTTGTGTGTCTGAAAACTGTAGGTACTCGGGGTACTTATAATTTTTTTTTTTTTTGAAAAAGGAGTACTTTATAAAAAAGGTTGAGAAACACTGCACTAGAGAACACCACTGCACATATTATGTTAAAGCAGCCTGCACACATTGCATATATTCCACCCAAGAAGGAATGATTTGGCACCAAAAAGAGCCAAGGTGATATTATCGCACCTTGGCATGTCTTGTTTCCACATCAGCACCTTGTCGTCTTATACTGATTTGAAGGGACGTGTAGGCTCTCATCTAGGTGTTCAGGACTAGATGTCCCCTTTTTGGCCTTAAAATCTGTGATTCTATGCTATGAAACTTTGGGTCAGTGGTTCAAATACAGATCAAATCAGTAGTGCTCCAAAGTTGTTGCCATTTGATAGCTCTTTTGTGGCTACTTATGAACTACATAGCGAACCTGGTTCCAATTGCTAGTGGATAGGTGTTCACACCACAAGCACTGCTTTGCGTTGGAACTAATTGGCCTTCCTGCCAATTAGGAGAAAGGACTGAATGGGCCATCATGCCCAAGCTATCTTCTTTCCCGCACTTCTGGATGGGGAGGGGAGGCACAGCATGTGGGGGAAGGCTGCATTCTGTTTATCCAGGCTGTCCCCATGCTGTAGCCAGAGAGACTTCCATCTCCAAGGCTGTCAATCTGTTGTTAGTGCTAAAACTCTCCTACTTATGCCGGCATCTCAAAAACCCCAGCCTGTTCCACCTGGCAGTAGGCCAGGGCCAGAGAGAGCAGGTAAAAGTTTGTCTTTTAGGCATCACAGTCTGCGATAGGCCAGTGAATAGATGACCCAAGGCAAGGGTCACACAGCAATGGGGCCATTACAACACCTTGATGGATGTGTGCTCTCCTGTTTTCCGCAGGGACTGCACACAAGGCCTCTAGGGCTAAAACCACAACCTGCTGTTGCATGTGCTAAAACAGCCAGCTGTTTTAGTCTGAAAGCAAAGGCTGAGTCATAGATCTCTGTGGTCCAGCTGCAGTACATGTTTGTTTCAAATTTAAGCCCTGCTGTAAAACCCCAGCCTGTTCTGCAGATCTAATGAGAGCTGTCAGCTGAATTGTTAGGCAGGCATTTGCGGCTTCAGTTGTTGCATATGGAAACAGTACTGCTCACCCAATACAAATCCCCTCACACAGTGGTTTTCGAACTAGGGGTCACGACCCAGTACTGGGTCATGGCATGTCAGGCACTGGGTCTTGTTGCTGCAGGGTGACTAGTGGGGGTGCAAAGGCAGCTACCTGCCTGTCCTGGCACCACAGACTATGCTGCGCCCCAGAAGTGGCCAGTAGCAGGCCCGGCTTCTGGGGGGCAGGGAGAGAGGAGAAGAGTACATAAGGCTCTGTGCACTGCCCCTGCCCTGAGCACTAGCTCCGCATTCCCATTGGCTGGGAACCCGCTGCTGGCTGCTTCTGTGGCACAGCATGGTCTGCAGTGCCAGGAGAGGCAGGAAGCCTGCCTTAGCACCCCCACTGCACCCGGAGCAGCTCAGGATAAGCCCCTCATGCCCCAGACCTGACACCCTACCCACCAAAGCCAAGCCCCTTCCTACAGCCCGAAGCTCTCGTCCTCCACCCCACTCCAGAGCCCAAGCTCTAGTCAAATTATGTTGGGTCGGTGGCATCAACAGTTTTCTTCAACTGGGTCATGAGAAAGAAGTTTGAAAACCACTACTCTAACAAACCCCTTTCTCTAGCTAGAGCAACTGCTTTTGGAGTTGCAAGCTCTTCCTTGAGAACAACCTAACTCCTCTTACTGCGACTTTATGAAGGCATGAGCTGTATGAGTTGTTATGCTAGGGTGACCTCTAAGGGGGAATAAGAGCTACTGCACTTCTCTTTGTGAAATAATGAATACTCTGCCTGCTTGGTAGGGTGATCTGTTTGAAAGGATCCATGCCAAACCAATGGACTTGCAAAAGTAATTTACTCGCTAAACCATTGGAATATGAAGATACAGGGAAGCTGTTTAAAATGAAACCTGATTTGTGATCCAAACTTGCAAAAGCCAATTGTATACTACCCTTTTAAAGAAATAGTGCTCTGGTACTGGCGTCAGAGCCTCAGGTATGAGTCCTTTCAGAATTTATTGGGGGGGAGGGTGTCTAGATATAAACACTGGGTTCCAGCTACTCCACTGAGCTTTGTCCCAGGTTGGATACAAGTGCAGAAGGGAGTCTGTTTCCAGAATCCAATTCAGATTGGTGAAAATCTCAAGAGTGCAGCTAATCTCCTGTAATTTCCACTATTGACACTGAAATATCTTGAGCAGTTTGAGCTTTTACTACCATCAAATCCAAATGGGAACTAAACTTTCATTAGATAAGAATTCTGAACCCAGACTTAAAATTGCTCAAAATCTGTATCCAGCCACAAACACCACTTTCTGGGTCTGCTTCTAATCAGCACCAGTAGATGGAAGATGGACTTGCATTTACATTTGTCTTCCACAGTTCAAGACAAACTGGTAGAAAAATAATCAGACGGTCATAGAGCATACAAAGAAACTGGCCCTTTCATTGCAAATCAAAGGGTTGTACAAATTCACTCATTTCCTTGGGAATATTGTGAAACATACCAAAATCACAGCCCCATCTGGCTGAGACCAGCTCAGCTTTCATTGATTCCAGTAGTATTACTGTCCTCGTTTTACTGAGCAAGAAAGTGAGGCACAGAGTAGGCAATTCACCTGCCCAAGGCCACCTAAGAAATTTTTGGCAGGGATGGGATTAGAACCCATATTATCTAATTCCTCATACCGTGCTCTTTTCATAAGATCACCCTTCCACACAGGAAGAAAGGGAGTGAGGGCAGGAAGTGGTTCCCAATCCAAAACATAGGCCAAAATAGGGAGAGGAAGCTGATAGTTTTAGATTCATTCATGGTGCAATGTTGAAAAAGTATTTTAGGCTTGCTGCAAATGAGCTGCCAACCAGTGTAATGTATCCACCATGCCTCACTGACATGGCTGTGACTGCTCAGCCTCATGCATGGCTGCCCCACTGGGGTTTGTCTCAGTGTGGGAATCATTATTAGCAAATACTGCTCTGTTAAGCCAGAACTTCTGGAACTCACTGCTGATGTTGACTCTGGAGCTCAAAGGCAATATGGGTTCTAAACTCCCCAGACTTCACCAAACAGGTGTGATTTTTTTCTTTAACAAACAAACATGCTGACATTAACCAATAAGTTTGTGTGCACCTGGCATGAAACTGTCCTTGTTAAAGATGAAGCCAGGTCTGGCCTATGTTTTCTTAAAGGCTAGGGATGTTCAGATCACTGGCTTTGGTTTGGAATCACTTATCTGACTCTGTTAAATGGCTGATTTAGGATCTTTCTTTCTTTGTCTTCTGGGTTTTTTTATTTCTTTTTTCAATATGATACTGGAGTCTATACATGAGAAAAGCAAATCCATGAGGTATTATTGGATCAGAGTTCAGCTCAGAAATTTGATCAACCATGAAACTTTGGGCAATCACTTTCTATGGCAGCCCATTCAGGCACCCCATTAAATCTGACTTTCCATTTACTCTCACTACTTTCCTGGTGGTTCTCTGCATGCGATTTGCTTTATTTAGTTAAACTCCAAATTGCATGTGGCCTGGGGGAATTGCTTAAAAGGAAGGAGGTGGTAAGTTCATCTGCAGATTCCCTGAAATGGATTCCTTTTCCGCATGTCTAGTTCTTCAATGTGACAAGCAGCTTTTTACAAGTGCTCCTCCAGCAGCTGAATGCAAGCTGGAGCCCCAGACTCCGTAAATAATATATTGATTTGGTTTGAATGTGGGTCAGTAGGTCTGACGCCTAAGCAAGCAGTAACCATGGGCATCCTACTGGGAACATCAACCATTCAGTCGGTATAAGAGGGAAGAAGGGGCTTGTGCTTCTCATCTCTGATATTTTCTGTTCCTTCTTTAATTAAAACTGAACTCCCATCGGCCTTAGCCCTGGGGGGCTGCACAGAGACCCTGCAGCTTTTCGGGGAAAATCTGGCAAACGGTCTCTCTAGGAACAGTTCGTACAAGGGTGAATGGGTCAAAGGCCCCCATGGAACTGAACCACAGCAGTTTCACTGTCGGTGGCTGAAATGGGTGTTTAAAGGAGCTTTGTATCCCGCATGCATCCATGTCCTAGGTTAGTCACCAGCCCAGTGAAGGCCACTGCAAACGATTGAAAATCTTTGTCAGGAGAGAACGGTCTTGGTTTCTGATTGTTTTTATGCAGGTGTGTGTGTGTGTGTGTGTGTGTGTGCGCTCGCAGGGCTTGCTGGGACAGCTGTCATTGAAAGGCAGACCTTCTGCCCTACACCTTGTCTGTGGTATGGGGGTGAGTCCTCTGCTCTGAGCAGTTCAGTTGGGGGCTGACCAGAAAGGGGAACAGAGCTGATTATGATTAGGAGTATGACATGGCTGACCAGCTGGATGAGCTTTCTGGTTGATGAGTAGGGTTATCAGATGGCTGAAACAAAAATACCGAACACCCCCCACTCCCTCCCCCCAAAAAAAACCACCGGGAAAAAATTTTGTTGAAGGGAAAAAAAAGGGGAGGGGGGACCAAAGTTGTTGAGCAAAAAAAAAAGACTCCAAGGACTTGGATCACTGCCAGGTAGTCATTTAAAAAACCCATCAAAAACCCAGACATTCACGCTTCATGGCGGGGGGACTGGCCAGGAAGGGAAGGGACTGGTGCTGGCCAGGAAGGGGGGGCCTGGAAACAGCTAACGGGGGGGGAGGGGCAAAGGAGCTAGCCGGGGGAGGTGGGGGGCCCCAACGGGAAGCAGGGCTGGTCATGGGAGGTGAGGGGGGCTGGCTGCGGAATATCGGGGGAGGGGGGACCGGCCAGGAGGGGGCGGGGCTGGCCGTGAGTAAGGGGGGGCAGGAAGCACAGCTGGGGGGGGGGATCAGGGGCCGGGAGGGTGGCCGGGAGGAAGGGGGGGCGGCAAACAGAGCTGGCGGGGGGGGGGGTGCAGCAGCGCTGGCCAGGGAGATCAGGAAGAGGAATGGGCCAGTGGGAAGCAGAGCTGGGGGGGGTGGTCTGGGGCCACGGGGCTGGCCAGGAGGAAGGGAGAGTGGGAAGCACAGCTGGCGGGGGGGGATGCAGCCGCGTTGTCTGGGAGGAAGGGGGGGCAGGAAGCAGAGCTGGTGGGGGGGTGCAGCGGCACTGGCCGAGGAGATCAGGAAGAGGAACGGGCCAGCGGGAAGCAGAGTGGGAGGGTACGGGGGGGCTGGCCGGGGAAGTGAGGGAGAACCAGCCGGCCGGGAAGGGGGGGGGGGTGAGCAAATTGGCTGGCGGGGAGTGGGACTGACCTGGGCACTCGCAGGCTCCCGGTGACGCACGAATTCAATCGACTGAGGGCTCCCGGTGGCAATTGTGGCCCTGCCACCCACCTGGGATTCCCAGCCGCTCCCCCTGCCCACGCCAGGCTTCCGTCTGGTGCGCAGCCAGAAAAATCAGAAAATACCTGACACTGCATATGTCCAGTATTTTCTGATTTTTTTTTTTTTTTTTTTTTTTTTACTGGACAGAGCGCGCAAATACCAGACTGTCCACTATAATACCAGACACCTGGCAACCCTATGAGTGTGGTGGGGTGACTGCTGGCTGGCTAGAAGGGGTTAAAGCAGGTTGAAGGGAGCCTGCATAGAGCCCTGGCCAATCAGAGGGTGGCTTGCTGAGGTAGCCCAGTATATAAGGAGTTGAGTGAGACAGACAGACAGCTAGACAGTACAAACCTAGGCTTGGAGACTGCAGCTGGACAGAGAGGCAGTAGAGACCAAGGACTTCTGATACAACCACTGGAGGGGGAGGCCCAGGCCAAGGCAAGAGATCACTGTAGTGGGCACTGCAGGAGGGCAGTGTCCCAGAGAAGACACTACAGTCTGGGAGCTACACAGGTCCAGAATGTAAGCGTGGAATGTGGATGGGGGAGACATCAGCCAGCAGGCAATGCCTTGGGGGGTGGGATAGCTCAGTGGTTTGAGCATGGGCGTGCTAAACCCAGGGTTGTGAGTTCAGCCCTTGAGGGGGCCATTTAGGGATCTGGGGCAAATCTGTCAGGGGCAGTACTTGGTCCTGCTGTGAGGGCAGGGGACTAGACTCAACGACCTCTCAAGGTCCCTTCCAGCTCTATGAGGTGGCATATCTCCATATATAAACTAATTCCCTGGAGTAGAGATTTTAAATATCAGTTAATTGAATAGTCAAGTAATCTCATGAATTCTTATCGGTTAGTCAACTATTCTATAGTCAGGGGGCAGGTCTGGCAGCCAGTGTGTTCTGGCCCCATTCCTGAGGAGCCCCCAGCCACTCAGTGCTGCTGCCTCTGTATCAGAGGCAGCAGCGCAGGGTGCCAGGCAGGAGCTGGCTTGCAAGGCAAGCCCATTTAAAAACCAGCTCCCCTCCCGAACCAGCTGACTGTTGCCTGTCCAGGAGGGTTGCGCTCCCAGATCCAGTACAAGCTGGAGCTGATCTGTGCTGTCTGCCCACCTAGATCCTAATTCACTTTAAATGCAGAGATGCAGCAGAGATGGGTCCTGGACCCGTCACAAGCCAGGACTGAGCTGGGCTGCTGGCCAGCCTGCTAAAAAATTTACTGGCAAGTGGGGTGGGGTGGGGTGGGGTGGGGTGGGGTGGGGGGGGGGGAATGTGTGTAGTCTATAGCATTATCCTATAAGCCTTTGCTTATTGCTTAATCAGTTAATCGATTATCCTATTACATCCCTACCCTGGAGCAACCAGAAGGAGGTGCCACAGCATTGAGCCTTGCCCTGTTACAATTGGCTAAGGCAGGGGTTCTCAAACTTTGTAATCCCGCAACCCCCTAAAATTCTAAATGAATTTGTGTGACTCCCCCTTTACTCGTGGAGCAGTGAGGGTGGGGGGGGGGAGTTGGGGCCAGCAGGGCTGGCTGGGGGAGATCGGGCGGGGGAACCGGCCAGCGGGAAGCAGGGCTGGAGGGGGGGTTGGGTGCAGCGGGGCTGGCTGGAGGACATTGGGAGAAGGAGGGGAGAACTGGCCGCTGGAAGCAGGGCTGGCAGGGCAGCGGGGCTGGCTGGGGAAGATCAGGAGGAGAAGTGGGGGAGAACCGTCCGGCCAGAAGGGAGTTGGGGGGAGCGCGAATCGGCCAGCAGGGAGCAGGACTGACCCGGGCATGTGCAGATCCCAGGGCACTGCCTGTCTCGCGCACAGTCCCAGCGAAGCGCAAGTGAGTTCGGCTGCAGCTCCACTACACGCTTGACCAGTGCTCAGGAGCACGTACAGGGCTTCCCCTCCTCCCCAAGGTGTCACACGCAAACAGAGGCTCTCAGCACTGATTGCGCCCCACCTCTGAGCCACTCCCCCTGCCAGGTTTCCGTCGGGCGCCCAGCTGGAAAACTAGAAAATATCGGACATTGCATGTCTGGTATTTTCTCGATTTTTTTTTTTTTTTTTTTAAACCACACTGTCCCAAAACCCCCAAAAACTGGACTGTCCTGCGACTCCTCTCTAGGGGGGTCGCGACCCACAGTTTGAGAAACGCTGGGCTAAGGGCTTTGACAGACACTTAGTTTGAAGACAGGCCCTACAAAAGTAGAAGGGTGGCTTACTGCTGAAAATTCATCAGATAACTGTATTTTGAGTTTTTGGTTTTCTTTTATTTTTGGACTCTTAATGTGTGCAGGGGATGGGATTTAAGAGTGCCTCATTACAGGGCTAAAGGACCACTCTATGGTGGACTACTGGAGGCCCAGAGGTCTGGCTCAGTAGTGTCCTGGTGCACCACAAGGTGAGGGGTGCTGTGGAGCCAAACTCTGTCACAGTGGCAGCCTCAAACTTAATTTTAAGAAACAAGGAAATTTTTCAGCAATGGCAGAAGATAGAGCCCAACGTCCAGGTGCTAATGTTAGTATTTTATCCATGCCCCAGATGGTAACAGAACTCAGACCCCCATCTCTGCCAGATTTCAGCAGGTCATCCATTGTAAATCTGGCAGGACAAAAGCCATTGAATTCCAGTGTTCTGGCCTATGGAGTTCCCCCAGCTCCAATGTGGCTGTCCAGTGTAACAGAAATCGGTCCCTTTATCTTGGATGATTAAAACAGAAAGGATTTTAATTTTGTGTCCTTTTTTTACTTAGCTGGTCAGGTTCACTTTTTGTTTGGTTGCACTTCCCAGTTCTCCTTCAGCATGTTATTTGCTCATACTGTACTTCATGAGAACATTGTTCCCTACTCAGGGCCTGATCCAATGACTACTGACGTCAAGGGCAGTTTTCCATTCACTTGCCTAACCACACTGCTGATGGTGCTCATGCCAGAACAGAATCCATCTTGCCTTCCTGCAGGTGTGCTGGATTTGCTGTACTAAGGGGAGTAAATAAGAGTGAAAACTAAGTTTAGTCAATAAAGGCAGCTGCTGTGATTCTGAGAGGAAGATCTGCTGAGTGAGAAAGCAATTTTTACTTGTCCTCTTTCAGAGTAAAAATGTGTGCTGCTCCTCTGCTCAAGCATAAATGTTTCATGCTGTATTGCTAGGTTATTAAAAAATTCTAGCTTCTCAGCTTCTTGGATTCCCCAAGCAATGCTATTTTTAGAGACTTGGTGAGATAGCTCCTGCCCCTTCAGCTTTGCTGTATGTCTTATGTCTCAGAGGACTCGCCCCAGGTGAATGGTTTTATTTGCGAAAACAAAGAGATGGGGCAGTGGGTGTGTTAGCAGCTGCTCTGCAGCATGCCAGGTACCAGGCGAAAGGAGTGTGGAAAGAGTAGCCTAGCATTTGTACCACTGTGTACCACTATGGGAATCAAAACATGACTGCATAGCCCACAATGAAAGCCTGCAGGTTGCAAATGCAGGTGAGAGTTGTGTGGAAAAGGATTAAAGTAATTTCCAAACTTTTAGCTGCTGATTTTAACAGGAGCTGCAGGTGCTCAGCCCAAAGTCAGGCCCCAACCATGAAATGCAGCATTTGAAATGAAATGGGAAAGGAAAGGGATGTAATTCTTTCCTGACCCTTTCTGAGAGAGAACAGATGCCCAGAAGCATGAGGTTTTAGCATTCATTTGCCTTACCTTGTACAGATACATACGGTATTGCAAAAAGTAATGAGTTGAAACAGATCCAGCTTCAATGTTTTTCTTCAGGGTCTCCAGTACAGCCTGACTGTGCATTCAATTTCAGGTCAGTGTGTGAGTTGCAGTCCTAACTCCCTTAGGGCCACTTGAAAATCCCACCCTAAAACCTTGTGATCTGTTTGCCCTCTATGCTGCGAGCCTAGTAATGTAGCTCTTATCTTCTGCCAGATTCAGTCTGTGAAACCTCAGGAAACTGGTACTTCATTTCTCTTTCCTTCTTGGAGAATTCTAAGGTGCCATTTGAACTTAGCATCAACCACAGTGACAGGATCTGACACCAGGGAGGCCAGGCCAACTTGCCCCTCCCACATGGCAGCTGGCCATTCACCTCCTTTAGACAATGGCATGACCTCACTCCTAGTGAGGCAGGCCTGAGAATGGCCAAGTTCTCTGGTGCACAAAGCCAAAAGAGGCGTCTCACTCCTGGCTGGGGAGCAGCTGATAGATCATACTTAAGATGTGGAAAATCGACGTAAAGACGCCACTTGGCTGGGAACAAGTCGGGCAGAATGGAGACCTGGCAGCTTTTCCCAGTTCATTGTTGTGGGAGGGGAAGTGAGTCAGAATGCAAGGAGAGGAGCTATTTTTCTAGCTAAATACAGAGATTAGTTTACATCCTGTGGTAAGGATGTTAAAAAAAAAAAAAAAAACCAAAAAACCCTGGGGAGAGGCCCATCGTGCAGCCTGCTTGAAAGGCCCATCATCCAGCCAGTGGTCTCTCCCTCTGGCTCTGATGCCTGAGGCTTGGACTTTTCTCTTTGGGATTGAAGGCTCATCTTCTTCTCTGGTTCGGGGAGCCCTTTGCTCTAGTGCTCTATTTCCTGAAGGATTCACCAACATGGGAAAGGTATTGAGAGGGATTTTAGAGAAAATTAGGGACATACCTTTTAACTCCATTGAAAGACACAGGACTTATGAAGATTGCTGAAAGAGAGGGTTGAGAAAATAGTAAATGTTTGGCTCAGGACTCAGGCTGGTGTCTCTTCCATAGGGACAATCAGGACAATAATAATTCATATCTCCAAATCACCCTCAATGTGCAGTTTATTATTAAAGTCCCAACCCTTCTAGGAACTTCATGTAGCAGGGAGGTCACCCATGTGGAGCTCATTCCAGGCACTTAGACTGTAATCAGTTTGGATCAGGGAGCTTGTCTGCAGCAGTTGTAAAGCACCAAACAGAATTTATGCTATATGAGTGTGGGGCTAGAATCCTGCTAGACCACTTTGAATACCAGAATAGGTTTTATTGTGGTGTTTTCCCTCTTGTCATTTTGGTCCTGTGGTTCCTTATCTGTGGTGATAACACAGAACAACCAGACACATTGGCTGTGTCTAGACTGGCGTGATCTTGCTCCAGAGCTATGCAAATGAGGCTCAGTGTGGAATATCGCCGACCCTCATTTGCATAACTAATGAGCCACCATTTTTGTGGAAGAGGCTCTTGCGCAAGATGGAGCTGTCTACACTGCCCTGTCTTGCGCAAGAAAAACCCTCTTGCGCAAAGCCGTTATGCTGATTATTTTCAGGCATAACAGCTTTGCGCAAGAGGGTTTTTCTTGCGCAAGACGGGGCAGTGTAGACAGCTCCGTCTTGCGCAAGAGCCTCTTCCGCAAAATGGCGGCTCATTAGTTATGCAAATGAGGCTTGGCGATATTCTACGCTGAGCCTCATTTGCATAGCTCTGGCGCAAGATCGCGCCAGTCTAGACACAGCCATTCAGTCACAAAGACCTTTGCTTTGGCTGAAAGGAAGCCAAGTAACATTCCCAAGAGAGAGCACAGTGTGCACTTCTGCACCCATCTGCTCTGAGCCCTGAGAACACAATGGTAGCTGAACTCAGCACATAAAGAAGTGCTTAGAAATTAAAAGGTGCAATATTCAGAAAATGGAAGGGGCTGCTATTTCAAAGCTACATACACCCTGGCTACGTCTACACTGCCTTCTCTTGCGCAAGAGAATATGCAAGTGAGGCAAAGTGGTAAATATTGCTGCACCTCATTTGCACACTTAATGAGCTGCCATTTTTGTGCAAAAAGGAGCCATCTACACTGCTCCTTTTTGCACAAAAAACCCCTCTTGCACAAGAGCCATTCTGCCTCTTTTTTTTTTTCAGAAAGAATGGCTCTTGCACAAGAGGGGGTTTTTGCGCAAAAGCCCCTTGTGCAAAAATGGTGGCTCATTAAGCATGTAAATGAGGCACGGCGATATTCACCGCTTTGCCTCATTTGCATATTCTCTTGCGCAAGAGAGGGCAGTGTAGACGTTGCCCATATGTTTTACCATCACTCATAAAACATGCAAAATTGCTATGTTTACTTTTAACTTGTGGATTAAAGGGTATAATGAGACTAGGAGCTAATGGGATGACTCAGTGGAAAGCAGTAGGCAAAGTTTATTAATTTCCCTCAAGGGTTAGTGCTTGCAACAAGAAAATTAAGTAAGTTAAAAGAATCAGAGAGCAAACAGAAATCAAAGCATTTTGTGGCCAGCTAGCAGCTTGCCCTTACAAGCCATGACCCAGAGTTTGAAACCCCTGGTCTAGGATAACCTTTCTCCCTATGCACTGGCTTATCAAAAGCTTCAGAGGGGTAGCTGAGTTAGTCTGTAACAGGAAAAACTTTAAAAAACAACAAATAGTCTAGTAGCACCTTAAAGACTAACACATCATGTAGATGGTATCATGAGCTTTTGTGGGCACAACCCACTTCTTCAGATGACCAGAGTGTTGGAAGTCCAGATACAAGAATAAATAAGTCATGAAAGTCAGCTGAGATGCTCTTGTTATGAGTCCCTGGATTTGAAGTCTCCACAACTGGGGGAAGCACATGTCGATCTCCTTCTCTGGCTTTCAGTCAGAGCTGGAGATTCCCGGGGAGATCTTACTGCATTACGTTCGTGTATCATTTGAGCCAGGGGGATCACAGCCCTCCAGGAGTGAGGAATGATCAGGTAAATTCATTTATAATACTGCCGAGAGGTCCCATCATCTAGAGAAGCTTGTGTATACTGGTTCAAACTGGATTCCCTAGAGACCTAGAGGAAAGAAAGGACTTTTGGATAAATAGCCTGAGTTTAGACTGAGGCTCTTTTTTCTGATCCAGCAAATAGACAAGCCCTTCCATCCAAGCAGGCCGCAGTTGCTCCAGGGAAGGGTTGGTAGGAGGTGACCTGCTCATGGGAGTGCTTGTTCTGAGTTTCTGTCTATAGAAAAAAAACCTTTGGTGGGATTTGAAGGCTTGATCACCTGCCCTTCTTGGAGCTGAGATGACCTCTGGCAAGCTGATTAGCAGGCATGTAGAATCCTTTATTGATGGAAGGAAATAGTGAGGGAGGCATTGAACACCAACGGGCGTTGAGCCCATGTTTGATGATGATGATGAGAATCCTTTATTACTTTGTGTTTTCTCTGTGTTGCTTAGAAAGGGCTGTGGAGTAATGTCTAACTATGAGAAATGATGTTATTAAAAGCCTCTACTGAGAGAACAAAGCAGACCTGCTTGGACAAACTGACTTGCTGAGGGATTCGCAGTGTAGGTAGGGAACTGTGCAGCCTAGAAAAACCTTAGTCAGGAGGGAGACAGACACATGGGTCTCCGCTCAAGAGAGGTGGCAGCTGGGAGCCAGAAGCCTGTGATTGGGGGGCCCTTTGTGGACCATAGAAGTGCAGTTGCATTCCACTGTGAAACAGGGATCTGGGATAATGCACAGCACATCTTTGGTTGAGTACATGACTGGGATTCCAAGTTCAGGAGGTTTTCTCTGTGCTGATTAGGGGTGGTGGTTTGAGTGAATGGCTTTTCTTGCCGTCCATTCTTAGCATTCTACAGGAAATACGCTGTTTGGAAATAGAGATGGACCTGAGCTGCAAAAGACAGGTCTAGATCTGACCTGCACCAAAGTTTGGGGGAGTTTTGATCAATCCCTTAACTTCTCAGTAAGTAGTGCTCCCAGCTATACTAGCTGTATGTGCATAATACAATTTAAACCTCCAAAGTTGGGGACTCTCTGGTCCAGCAACATCCGTAGTCCGGCATGGCCATGGATGTTGTTGGACCAAAGAGCGCCAGAGGCAGAACAGGGAGCCAGCCAGGAGAACATGGGAGTTGGGGAGCTCTGGCTGGGCCAGCAGCACCTGGGCCAGGCAGCGGTTGGGGAGCCCAAGTCCTGGCCAGGAAATCCTGGCATCAGTGGGGCCAGGTGGTAGCTGGGGAGCTCCTGCCCCAGCTGGGTGTCCCCGAGCATCAGCTGGGCCAGGCAGCGTCTGGGGAACCGTTGATGTCAGCAGAGCTAGGTGACTGAGGAGCCTCAGCCCTGGCTGGGGAATTCTCAGCTGCAGCAGAGCTGGTGGCAGTGGGCAGCTGACCGGGAACCCTGGGAAACCTCCAGTGGCAGCAGGGCTGGGGTGAGTGGGTTGCCCTACCCAGGGAACCCATGGCATCAGCTGCGGTGGTGGTAGGAGCAGAGCTGCAGTGGACAGACATCCCCAGCGGAGGAACCCCAGGGAGCCCCCTAGAGCAGCAGGGCCGGCAGTGGTCAGGCAGTCCCAGCCAGGAACTCTGGGGGACCCTGGCAGCAGCTAGCAAGCAGCAAGGCAGGGAGCCTCTGGCAGGCCACATCAGCAGGAGCAGCAGCAGGGCTGGGAGCCCCGTGGAGAGGAGCCTGGGAGCTGGGCAGCCAGCAGGGGAGCATTGACCTCCTCTGGTCTGGCAGACTCCCTGGTTCAGGACAGCTCAGGTCCTGAGGGTGCCAGAAAAGGGAGGTCCAACATGTATAGCTATTTAGCTAATGGGAGCCTAGGCTCTCATAATGACCTATAACCCTGTAAAAAATCAGCCACCTTTCGCTGTTGACTTTGTAAATTAAACATTGTTTTATTTATTTATCAGTGACAGACCATACATTTGCAACTTGTTACCGCTGTCACTGAAACGTTATGCAAAGAGATCTGTTTGTAAAAGCTGGCATAACCTCAGATTTCATCTGATATGGTATGACTCACTTTTAATCAGTTTTGTAGACAAGTAATATTTTTTTCTATTGGTTTGTTTTGACCAGCAAGTAAAATATCATCAATCACTATTGTCAAAATGAACAAGTCAACTGTGACAATTTTGCAAGGCTGATGCATGCGAATAGTGGGAAGGTGACCAACGTTTTGCAAGTTTCTGGAGGACTGCTGTTTGCATGTTTCCAGCTCAGAGCTACCATGCTAGTTAAAGTAGTGGATATTTGATGATGTCCAATGACTTTTAGAAGATGGTAAATTACGATTTCTTCAGAATGCTCTAGAGGAGAGTTAGTCTATTACCTTTGCACCTCCAGGGTGCATCTACACTGTACCTGTAGCTCGAAATAAACTACCCAATTTGAGCTACGCAAATTGCATAACTTATATTAAGTGTATTTCAGAATAGAGTGCTATTCCAAAACATCCTTTAATCCTTGCGGAACAAGGTTTACCAGGACATCGGAATAGCACATGCCTGTTATTTCTAAAGATATTTTGAAATAATGGGCACATTGTCAAGACACAGAAAACACTATTTTGGAATACTGGAAGTATCCCGAAATAGCTCCGTAGTGTAGACATACCCCTAGAGATTTAGGATCCAATCCTTTGCTCAGGTCACACATAAAATGAGATTGATGGGTCTCATTGGAATCCCTCTGTGAGCATATTGAAAAACTGCCAACCATAATTTGGCAGTGGGACAGCCTGGGGCAGGAGTAAGAGTTGGAGCTTCAGGCCATGTTGGAGAAGCACTGAGGGGTGATGCCTATGCTATGCCTGCCTCAAGCATTTCTATTAGTACCTCTCTTGGAGCACTAAATTCCCTGACAAATATGCCTGCCAATCTGCGATTACCTGGGCAACATTCCCCCAATCTTGTTCACACGCTGAGCCTACCCAGAGGGGACCACTTTAAAATAGCATGATGCAAATGATCAGTGCAGTCACATACAAGTGTTTCAACCATCAGACTCTAACATGACATTTAAGATGAACAAACTGAAACCTGTATTTTCCAGACAAAACCTATCCCTAGGAAGTCAGCCAAATCCTGGCAGTTCTATTACTTAGCCACCAGAGGGCATCAATAATCAATATAGGTTTACAACTCTATTCTGTATTGTCTATTGCTTGCAGGGAGGGGAAGCAGCAGTAATAACAGGCTGTATTCTCAAGGGATCAGGCAGAGAAAGGGTTTCATTAATTTTTCTCATGAGGAAGATGAGAGAGCCTGAAAGTATTCCTCAATTTAAACAGCTATTTGAGGATCAAAATAAGTGGAGGATAGAGAATGTGCCAGAGGATGCATTATATGAGTTCCCCCCCCTCTCTCCCCACCAACACCTTTATGTATCTGGTGATCCAAAGGTTTTTAACACCAGGTCACAGCTGTCCCATCTCTAGGACAGTTTGGGGCAGCTGCCCCAGGTCCTGCACGTTGGGGGGCCCCCTGCGATGGCCACCTCAACTGTTCTATGGACAGGGTCTATGGGGCCAGGGCAGCCTGGGGGATTATCTGGGGGGGCCTGGCATGGGACAGCAGCAGGGGTTGGCTTCCCCATGCCAGGCCTCTCTCCCCCCAGTAATCCCTGTGTTGCATAGGTGTAGGAGGGGGCTTCCGGGAAGTGGTGCTTTGGGGGCAGGAGGGAGTGATGCAATGTGGAGCTTAGAGGAAGGGCTGGAGTGGGGGCAGGGCTGGGTGGAGCAGGAGTGGGAAGAGGCAGGGCCTAAGGCAGTGGGTGGGTAGTTACCCCAGACTAGCGCTCCCTCCAGGGATGGCCCTGCCCCAGGATGGCTTTCCCAGTCCACTCCCATAGAGTTTGAAAAGGGAGCACTCAGGTCCAGAGCTTCAGCTTGCAAAATGATCCAAGGTTCTGTCAAAGCAGCAGGTTTATTTCTCCAGGCAGTGCACACAGGACAGGTAGTTCAAATCCTTCCCCTGCTGATATTTCCCATCTGAGCATAACGCAAGCCATTTGCTACCTGCGCCAGCTGTAAAACTGGGACAACCTGCGTCTCCCTTGCCCAGGGACTATTCAGTGGTTGTCTGCAACACATTTTGAAGACTAAAAGAAAAGTGCCAGCTACTGTGTGAGTTCCCTTATCAGCACCTACACCCAACCCACCGACTACAAAAGTGTTGGGTTTTGCCTACCGAAATATCCCCAGCTGAGTAGGTCATACTCAGAAGGCTCCATTAAGGATCTGAGCAGAGACCTGCGTTATCTGCTGCATCGTTTACTGTGTTTTAAGGAACCCTCATAAGTTCCAACAGTTCCATAAGAACGTGGTGCATGAAAACAGAATCATTTGCTATCAGACTAGTGCTATTTCCTGAGTGAAGCCCAGCAGCATTTCACTCATTCAGGGTGGAGTTGGTGTCATTGCTGTGGTCTTAGTTTTAGTTTTGGAAAGGTTTTTTCCCCCCTTCAAAATGGGGCTATTTTAATGACTTCTCCAAAGGATACAGAGCCTTGAATTTTAAGCATTTGGAATTTTTCTGGGAATATTTTGGATGACCCTCTCGCCCCATCTATTATTCTCTCCAATGTAAATGACCTCTGGTCACAGCGATTAGCCCAGAGTGGCTTGCTGCTCTCACCTTTCTGCCAAGGAATTTGTACAATTCCCATGTAGCTTGCTGAAGCTGTTTGTGTTTCTGTGTCTGGTGCTGACAGAGCTATTTTGCTTTGCATTGTGGAGAGACATTTTTATTCCCCTGACTGCACCTTTGTCCCCGAGGAGCCCTCAGTGGGACTCAGAAGGAGCAGGCTGTTGAAGGCGAGGTCAGTGCAGGAGAATGAAACAGAGAAGACCTTTTTCCATAGCTTGGGAGGGGGGAATCTGCTAATGTGTTGGGAAACAAGGGAAATGTGAAGCCGACTCAGCAGACAAATCAATAGCTCTTTCCTAGGGAGTTTGCGCTCATAGGCCCAGGGGAGCTATAGAGAGTTCTAACAAACAGAACAGAAAGGGGACAGAGGTTGCAGTCTCCTTGGCACCAGCTTGTTATGTATTTCCTTCTGCTCTGGGTTTTTATAATTTTTTTCCAGAGATAAATTGGGAATGAGCCTATTTCCTGCAAGCCCAAATCCAGGCCCGGGCTGCAGTCATTGCAGGTCCCTGCCATTTAATGGGTAAGTGACATGAAATTAGTTACTGGTCCCTGATGCATATTCTAGTCCAGTGGTGGGCAATAACCAAACCACAGCCTGGACGTGGTTCACCAGGGTTAGCTCCTGGTGAGCCACTGCCTTTGTATTTACCTGTGTCTCTGCAGGTACGAGCACTTTCATCTTCTGTCACTAATTGTCCTCCATGCTAGTAGCCACTAACCATTCCCTAGCATTTGGAATTTTGCTGGGAATATTTTGGATGATGCCCTCCCTGTTTATTATTCTCTCCAATGTAAATGACATCTGGTTACGGAGATTAGCCCAGAGTGGCTTGCTGTTCTCACCTATATTACAGAGCCATCCCCATTGCAGATAGGGCTGCCTTGGGAGTTTCACAGAGAAGATAAGAACAGAACAGCTATGAAGACTGAACTTCCCTTTCACCTCCCATGTCTTGTCCTATCTCCTTATATATCGATGGACAGCCACTGTCTAAGGATGGCTGGTGACATTTGGCCATGCCTGCCAGACAAAGTCGCATCCTCTCCATCGCATTCTCCCTTTGTGCTGAAGACATGTAGCCTTACAGCCCAAAACAGGCTGTGAGACAGACCCGAGAGCTCTGTACAAAGTAGCTCTTCTTGGCAGGCCAGAAAGAACTGGCCAGTCCCATACAATGCTATTGTCCTGTGCATTGACTTTCACCTAAACTGTCTCCTCAAATGGTAATGAAATACAAAAGTAAATAAGAATATCCGTGGGAGAGCTCTGATGGAGCCTAGGCCAGGGAGAAGTGGCAAACAATGGACAAGATGGAGGGTCTGAAGTTGACTTAAAGGGAAGATGACAAAGATAACAGGAACCACACAGCACCTAGATACCATGGTTACTGGTGCATAAGAACATAAGAATGGCTGTACTGGGTCAGACCAAAGGTCCATCTAGCCCAGTATCCTGTCTGCCGACAGTGGCCAGCACCAGGTGCCCCAGAGAGGGTGGACCAAAGACAATGATCAAGCGATTTGTCTCCTGCCATCCCTCTCCAGCCTCTGACAAACAGAGGCCAAGGACACCATTTTATCCCCTGGCTAATAGCCTTTTATGGACCTAACCTTCATGAAATTATCTAGCTTCTCTTTAAACTCTATTATAGTCCTAGCCTTCACAGCCTCCTCTGGCAAGGAGTTCCACAGGCTGACTACACGCTGTGTAAAGAAGAACTTTCTTTTATTAGTTTTAAACTTGCTACCCATTAATTTCATTTGGTGTCCTCTAGTTCTTCTATTTAGGGAACTAATAAATAACTTTTCTTTATCGGCCCTCTCCACACCACTCATGATTTTATATACCTCTATCATATCCCCCCTCAGTCTCCTCTTTTCTAAACTGAAAAGTCCCAGTCGCTTTAACCTCTCCTCATATGGGACCCGTTCCAAACCCCTAATCATTTTAGTTGCCCTTTTCTGAACCCTTTCCAAGACCAAAATATCTTTTTTGAGGTGAGGAGACCACATGTGTACACAATATTCAAGATGTGGGCGTACCATAGTTTTATACAGGGGGAGTAAGATATTCTGTCTCTTATTTTCTATCCCTTTCTTAATAATTCCTAGCATCCTATTTGCCTTTTTGACCGCTGCTGCACACTGTGTGGAAGTTTTCAGAGAACTGTCCACGATAACTCCAAGATCTCTTTCCTGATTTGTCGTGGCCAAATTAGCCCCCATCATACTGTACGTATAGTTGGGGTTATTTTTCCCGATGTGCATTACTTTACACTTATCCACATTAAATTTCATTTGCCATTTTGTTGCCCATCACTCAGTTTGGTGAGATCTTTTCGGAGTTCCTCACAGTCTGCTTCGGTTTTGACTATCCTAAACAGTTTGGTATCATCTGCAAACTTTACCACCTCACTGCTTACCCCTTTCTCCAGATCATTTATGAATAAGTTGAACAGGATTGGTCCTAGGACTGACCCTTGGGGGACATCACTAGTTACCCCTCTCCATTCTGAAAATTTACCATTTATTCCTACCCTTTGTTTCCTGTCTTTTAACCAGTTCTCAATCCAAGAAAGGACCTTCCCTCTTATCCCATGGCCATGTAATTTACACAAGAGCCTTTGGTGAGGGACCTTGTCAAAGGCTTTCTGAAAATCTAAGTATACTATATCTACTGGATCCCCCTTGTCCGCATGTTTGTTAACCCCTTCAAAGAACTCTAATAGATTAGTAAGACAGGATTTCCCTTTACAGAAATCATGTTGACTTTTGTCCAACAAATTATGTTCTTCTACATGCTTCACAATTTTATTCTTTACAATTGTTTTGACTAATTTGCCCGGTACTGAAGTTAGACTTACCGGTCTGTAATTGCCCGGATCGCCTCTAGAGCCCTTTTTAAATATTGGTGTCACGTTGGCTACCTTCCAGTCATTAGGCATAGAAGCCGATTTAGGGGATAGGTTACAAACCACAGATAATAGTTCAGCAATTTCCCCTTTGAGTTCTTTTAGAACCCTTGGATGAATGCCATCCGGTCCAGAGATTTGTTAACATTAAGTTTTTCTATTTGTTCCAAAACCTCCTCTAATGACACTTCAATCCGGGACAGTTCCTCAGATTCATCACCCACAAAGGACGGTGCAGATTTGGGAATCTCCCCAACGTCCTCAGCCATGAAGACTGAAGCAAAGAAATCATTTAGTTTCTCCGCAATGGCTTTATCTTCCTTGATTGCGCCTTTTATAGTTCGATCATCTAGGGGACCCACAGGTTTTTTAGCAGGCTTCCTGCTTCTAATGTACTTAAAAAACATTTTGTTATTTCTTTTTGAGTTTTTGGCTAGCTGTTCCTCAAAATCTTTTTTTGCTTTTCTTATTACATTTTTACACTTGATTTGACAGTGTTTATGTTCCTTTCTATTTATCTCACTAGGATTGGACTTCCACTTCTTAAAAAATGCCTTTTTGTCCCTCACTGCTTCTTTTATATGGTGGTTAAGCCACGGTGACTCTTTTTTAGGTCTCTTGCTATGTTTTTTAATTTGGGGTATATATTTAAGTTGGGCCTCTATTATGGTGTCTTTAAAAAGTTTCCATGCAGCTTGCAGGGATTTGGCTCTAGTCACTGTGCCTTTTAATTTCTGTTTAACTAGCCTCCTCCATTTTTGTGTAATTCCCCTTTTTGAAATCAAATGCCAGGGTGCTGGATTGCTGAAGTGTTCTTCCCACCACAGGAATGTTGAATGTTATTATATTATGGTCACTATTCCCAAGCGGTCCTGTAACGGTTATTTCCTGGACCTGATCCTGCACTCCACTCAGGACTAAATCGAGAATTGCCTCTTCCCTTGTGGGTTCCTGCACCAGCTGCTCCAAGAAGCAGTCATTTAAGCCATTGAGAAATTTTATCTCCGCTTCTCTTCCTGAGGTGACATGTACCCAGTCAATATGGGGATAATTAAAATCCCCCATTATTATAGAGTTCTTTATTCTGGTCGCCTCTCTAATCTCCCTCAGCATTTCAATGTCAGTATCGCTGTCCTGGTCAGGTGGTCGATAATATATCCCTAGTGCTAATTTCTTATTATTGGAGCATGGAATTACTATCCATAGCGATTCTATTGAACATGTTGATTCACTTAATATTTTTATTTCATTTGATTCTACATTATCTTTCACATACAGTGCCACTCCACCACCCACCCGGCCTGCTCTATCCTTTCGATATATTTTATATCCCGGTATGACTGTGTCCCACAGATTTTCCTCATTCCACCAGGTTTCAGTGATGCCTATTATGTCAATCTCCTCATTTAATACTAGGTACTCTAGTTCACCCATCTTATTAGTCAGACTCCTAGCATTTGTGTAGAAGCACTTTAAAATTTGCCACTGCTTATTTGTCTGCCCTTCCCTGATGCATTGGATTCCTTTGTATGTGGTTGTTTGTCTGCTCTGGCCCATGGTTTGCCCTCTCCCCTCCTCTCTTTCTGACTACAGCTTAGAGAATCTCTATCAATGGATTCTCCTCTAAGAGAAGTCTCCCTCCGATTTACGTGCATCTCTGCACCACTCGGCTTTCCCCCATTTCTTAGTTTAAAAACTGCTCTACAGCCTTTTTAATGTTTAGTGCCAGCAGTCTGGTTCCACCCTGGTTTAGGTGGAGCTCATCCTTCCTGTATAGGCTCCCCCTCTCCCAAAAGTGTCTCCAGTTCCTAATAAATCCAAACCCCTCTTCCCTACACCATCGTCTCATCCACGCATTGAGACTCTGAAGCTCTGCCTGCCTACCTGGCACTGCGCGTGGAACTGGAAGCATTTCCGAGAATGCCACCATAGAGGTCCTGGATTTCAGTCTCTTTCCTAGCAGCCTAAATTTGGCCTCCAGGACATCTCTCCTACTCTTTCTTACATCATTGGTACCTACATGTACCATGACCACCGGCTCCTCCCCAGCACCACACATAAGTCTATCTAGATGCCTCGAGAGATCCGCACCAGGCAGGCAAGTGACCATACGGTTCTCCCAGTCATCACAAACCCAACTATGTATGTTTCTAACGATCGAATCACCCACTACTAACACCTGCCTCTTCCTAACTGGCATTCCCTCCCCCTCAGAGGTATCCTCAGTGCGAGAGGATACCGCAACATCCTCTGGGAGGAGGGTCCCAACTACGGGATGGTTTCCCTCTGCTTCCATTGAATGCTCTGTTCCCTTGAGACTTTCATCCTCCTTAAGAGCACTGGGGCTCTCAGACTGGAGGAGGGACAGTACTACAGTGTCCCAGAAAGTCTCATCAACATATCTCTCTACCTCCCTTAACCACACAGCACCTAGATACCATGGTTACTGGTGCATATCTGGGTATGTAGACTCCTGCATTCATTTAGGAGTGCTAGGCTGTAAGAGGGAAGAGAGAGGAGGCTTGTGCTATACAACCTAGGAGACAGAGGGACCAGGTCAGGGAAGGCAGCTGGATTATTTCAAAAGACGTTTTGCTTGGACGAGCAATTTAATCTCATTTGCCAGTGGCTGTGGGGCTCGCCATAGAAGCTGTGCTGAATTGGTCTCCCAGAGGCTACTCCAGACTGCATCCCTCTGTCGGCAAAGGGATGTAGATTAGGCACTTCGAAAGTGCAAATGAGCCCGGGATTTAAATATCCCGGGCTTAATTTGCATACTCACGTTTGGGCGCTGTGCCGATCACGCGCCCTTTCAGAAGTGAAAGTAAAGTCTAGCAGCGGCTCTGCCGACAGCAGGGAGCTTTTTCGGCAGATCCTGTACTCCTCATTACTCTGCGTCTAGACTGGCATGATTTTCCGCAAATGCTTTTAACGGAAAAGTTTTTCCGTTAAAAGCATTTGCGGAAAAGAGCGTCTAGATTGGCATGGACGCTTTTGTGCAAAAGCACTTTTGGCGGAAAAGCGTCTGTGCCAATCTAGACGTGGTTTTGCGCAAGAAAGCCCCGATCGCCATTGGGGCTTTTTTGCGCAAAACGGTTCTCAGTTGTCTACACTGGCCCTCTTGCACAAAAGCATTTGCGCAAGAGGGCTTTTTCCCGAACGGGAGAGTCATTGTATTTGCGCAAGAACACGGACGATCATGCATTAGATCGTCAGTGTTCTTGCGCAAATTCAAGTGGCCAGTGTAGACAGCTGGCAAGTTTTTCCGCAAAAGCAGCTGCTTTTGCGGAAAAACCTGCCAGTCTAGATGCAGCCCAGGAGTACAGGAGCTGCCAAAAAAGCTCCCCGCTGTCGACAGAGCCGCGGCTAGACTTTACTTTCACTTTCGAAAGGGCGCGTGATCGGCACAGCGCCCGAACGTGAGTATGCAAATTAAGCCCAGGATATTTAAATCCCGGGCTCATTTGCACTTTCGAAGTGCCTAATCTACATCCCTCTGTCGACAGAGGGGTGTAGTTTAGACACACCCTGAGTGCTGCTGCTGCATCTGTCACAGGCAGGGGGCTTCCTTGCTGAGACTCGCTCATGTTTTCTCCTGATTCATCTGTGTCTTTAAGGATTCATAAAGCAAGACAAAAATCTCCCTCCTAACGCGATTGCCTCGGTTCCAGATCACACAGCCACACTCAGTTGTGCTTCCCCACTGCATAAATCCTGGCTCTCGGGGGGAGGGGGGGGGTTCACGGCTGCTTATTACAGTCAGTTATTGCTCTTCTAATGTGCTGTCTGGAAAATACCAAGAGAGAATAGTCCCCCATGGCTCTTGTGTGCTGTTTATTAGTACAAATGAATTGTTCCAGTAACTCTGAGTTATAAAGAAGAGGGTCCAAATGCAGCCTCCTGCACATCAAGGAGACAGATGATATGGCTGTCTCCTGGTTGTGACTATGCTGTTCAGCACAGCAGCAGGGAGATGGTGAGTAGCTGGCATATCTTCTGTCACAGCTGTAGACATTCAAATAACCAGAGGGTTTCACCAGCTGCAGGCAATCTGGGAGCCTGCCATGGCCTTTTGGACAAGGTGTAAAGTGTTGGTCCTTGTTGCCTATGATGATCACATGGTACATGTTGTGGTCTACGAGGGTCATTTTGTAAGAGCTGGGTTATTAGCCCAGTGCCACAGCAAATTTTTATCCTGGATAGCGACACATTTCTCACTTAAATTCTCCTCTAATGAAAGTTCAACTGGCTACTGGAGTCTCCACTTCCACTCATATCACTGCGTCACCCCAGAAATGGTTGCAATGTGGTTGGAGATGAAGTGAGTCCTACATCTTGTGTGTGAAAGACTCAAATTCTGCCTCACTTACAGACAGGCAAACCTGCTGTATCAGAGGGACTCCTCATGTGTACAGGCAGTTTAACAAGAGCTTTAGGAACCACTGGGCTGAAAGACTCAATCTCAGATCCTTAGCAGCTGCTGGAGAATCAGAGAATGGCACCATCTTGCCAACCTGTCAAATCCTTTGGGAGAGGCTGAAATGAGTCACGAAGAACATTGAGACACCCAAAAGCCACACTGAATATCAGCAATTGCTTATGATAAAGCACCAGAAAGGTCCCTGTAGTCAGATGTGGGTATCCGAACGAGCTCTGGTACTGAGGCAGCTGTGAACCTGGTCCTAGATAGTACCCCCTTACCTAGTCCTAGAGCATCTTCTGGGCAGCTCAGGTACAAAGGGTAGGGCTTCAAAGGCATGAAGTATGGCAAGGTGCCCAATTTGTACTTAAAATCAATGGGAGCAGGGCACCACACTCCCACTTGGGCCTTTGACACCTCCCACCCCCACCCCAGGCTGAGAACAGCAGCAATGGTTGAAGTTGTTCTGTTTTAGCTCTACAGAAGCATGGAGGAGAGTGACCATGGGGAGGAAAACCAAGGAGGGAGGCAGAAGAAATGGATGCCTCGTAGCATGGATGCTTTTCCCCTAAAGCAGGTGAGATTGGCTCTGGTAGAAACCAAAAGCACAGCCCTGGGATAACCACATCTGTGCCATGTGGTCATTTTGGCTCCCACCTCTATATTTCACCTGAGTAAATTTCAATGCTCCCCCTCCCATTGGGGACCTCCTAGTCTTATCTCTAAACCTGTTTTCAGCTTGTAGTTTTCGTGCTTCTTGTGACCTTCTGAGACTTACAGCCAGGTTCCTGTTTTGTTGTTTTCTTTCTGCAAAGTGACATTTCATTTTATCATTGTCAACTGTGTTCATGAAGCAGGCCCCCTTGGAGGGCTGGATTCCTCCTGGGTAATATCCAGGTAGAACATAAGCAACAGGAGCAGGTGAACAAAGGATGATTCTGTTTTCCATGATGGGGTTTTAAGTGTCTCTTCTGGAAGCAGCAGGCGTCAATCACTGTTGACAAGTGAAAGAGGGGGACCCAACAAGCAAGGGCCAAATTCAGACCTGGCCTAAGGAGGCCCACCGATTTAATTGAAATTCCACCTGCTTACATTAAGGCTTGGATTTGGCTCTATATCCAAAGCTAAAATTTTGCCTGAATAGAAAGTTGTCTGAGTTGCCAGCAGCTCTTTGTACAAGTGTCAGACTTCTGGATTTCAGAGCCTTTCTCCAGGCCACCACCTATAACAGCCAAGCTGCCTTCAGCTCACAACAAAGCTCAGAGTCACGCCGAGCAGTTCAACAGCCACTGTTGTATTTGCAGCACCATAAGACTATGCTTTTGCCATGAGTCGTTCAGTGATGTTGCATCAAGATGTGACAGCACAATGTTGCATGGCATCTTGGTGCACAATGGGAGGATGCACATGCTGGGCATCTGGGACACTACATTGTGATGTTTAGACTTGGTCTTTGATTACTTCTCATGCCATTGCTTGGGCTGTATAGCAACAACCAGATGTATGATGTGTCCATGATGTCCTGTCCTGAACCAAATCTGGACTGTTATGAGATAGGACACCTGTGAGGGACAGGTGTCAGGTGACATCATCCAGCCATCATGTCTTAGATCTTCCGAAAGGGCCTTTTTCTATCCTGCTTTCACTCAGTCAAAGTTGAAAATAATTGTGCTTGGTCATGCATGAGCAACACACAGATGCAGCAACTTTAGTGAGTGATGGCTCTCTTTGTGAAGCCAAGACCATGAATAATCACCAGAAAACAACGTGTTGCATGGATTTGAAGAAGAGATGCCTTTATGCCATCTCACATCATTGTGTGTCAATGCCCCCAGTTTAATGGTGGAGACTTTAAATAGCACCTTGCAAAAATCCCACCATTCTGATTAATTTAGGGCTTATGTCTCTTTTAAGTGGTGTCAATACCCACTCCATGTTGGATCATTCAGTGTACTGCTGTATTACATTAGCAAGCACAAAGCTCTCTCATTATTAAAGAGGGACTCAATGGCTCTGTGTTTTCTCTGTCAGGGGAAACTCATGTAATACATATGGGCGTTGACTAGAAAAAGCCCTTGAAGAGAAATTAATTGCCTGAAATGAGATGAGTTGCATTTTCCTGCAAGACTTTTCTGTTGGTTGCATTGGCTTTTGAGTGGTAACAACTTATGGTGGCAGCAATGAACTTCTACCTCTAATCTCAAGGGATAGAGAATTCAAACTGTGGCCAGGGCACGCTCACTCTAATTCAGACCTGCCCTCTACATGCCGGAGTCCCTTCAGAAGGATGAAAGGCAGGGCTATGTTATGGGCACCATGTTTGGGATTAAGGAATGCCAAAGGCCAGAAAGCATCAAATATGATTAAAAAGTGATTTAAAAACAGGACTCAGCCAAGGAGATCCTTTGAGGTAAATACAGGGATTTCACTGCTTGCTTTTTATGGTGGGAAAGAAAGCAACAGATGTGGTGTGTCTATTACACAAACCAGACTGAGTAGACACCACAGTGCATGTAAATTACATTTTTGTCCCTCCAGTGGAGCTGAAATAAATTTAGTCCCACTGAAAGGTGCTGGATTGAAAACACTGGAGACTGAAATCCTCCAGCTCTAAGATAGGCAGTGGCCATGTATGCTTCCCACAAGCTGCTTTGTCCCTCAGCGCTTGCTTGGAGGGACCACCCGTAGGGAATGGGTTTAGATGGGCTGCACCCTTTCTAAGTCTGGAAAGAATGTGGCTCATTGTCTTTGATCTTGCATCTTCTTTGTTCCTCGGCTGGTGTGGGCTTTGATTCTGTGCTTCTCAGGCTGAGCGGTAGAGGGGGAGGGGCCAAAGTTTTATGCAGCCTTTACATTCTCCAGATTCTGGGCTGCGGTGGCAGTTGAAATGGCCGAGCAACCCCAGTTATGGGTTACACAGGTGCCCAGAATCCACAGTAGCCCTGAATATCACTACTACTCCCTCCTCTGCCCTGCATGGCCCCTCCTGCTTCTGGCATAGCCATTTTGCTTGGGATTGCATTAGGTGGCATCACAGGTTCACTTCAGTCAGTTTTCAGGATTCCTGCATTGTGGGACTTGACCCCTCGGCCTGTTGTACCCATTGTGTGGCCCACTATAGGCTGGTGTAGTGGTGTGTGGTGGCTGGGGAGCAGGGCCAGAATCTGCCCGTATTAACTTGATCTTATCTTCAAGGCATGACATGATTAGCATGGTGTGACCCATCCAGAGGCGATGTGAAGGGGCACATGCCCCAAATGCCATGGGCAGGAGGGGCAAGGGCCAGTCGCAGCCTGTAGGGCCAAAGCCTCTGGGCATCTGGGAGGATTAGCAGGGTAGGGGAGGTGGCGCTGGCAGGTGGGGTCTGCCTCCCCCAGCCTTACCAGCAGTGGCGGGGGAACCAGAGCAATGTGGCCTCAGCTCGCTCTGTTCTCCTGGTGCGTTGCTTGGGGGAGGGGTCAGGACTGCCCTTGTACTCACTGGCAGGAAGTGGAGTAATGTGGCTGGGGGAGCAGGGCAAACTGGGGCCATATTGCTCCACTTCCCCTGCTGCTGCTGGTGAGTGTGTGTGTGTGGCATCTGTACCCCTGCTAGGCCCTCCACTAGTCCCCCCGGTTGCATCGCTAGGCCCTCTGCTAGACCCCCCAGTTGCATTGCTAGGTCCTCCGCTAGGCTCCCAGGTTACATTGCTAGGCCTTCTGCTAGTCCCCTGGGCTGCATCACTCAGGTGAGGTGGTTGGAGGAAGAGGCAGGGCAGGTGGGGGGGGGAGAAGAGACAGGAGGGGTGGAGCAAGGACTGGAAGAGGCAGGGTATGGGGCAGAGTGGGGATTGTTCCAAATCTTCCTTGGGCTGGGTGGGCAGTCAGACATGGCTGGTGTCCCCCCATGTTCTCCTTCACCAGTCACCCATGGACGCATCTTTGCTGCTTCAGGGTGTGTCTACACTGCAATCTAAGCCCAGGGCTAGTGGGATTTAAGTCTGCTGACCTGAGCATCTACATTGTATTTTAACCTTATGTTAGGACTTTCCTAACCTATGCCTGAACCTGGGGCTCGACCATCATGCTGCAGTTGCAGACCTGAGTCAAAGTAACCAGATTCCAGAGTCCTACTGTGCTGCCTTCCCTCCCCCGCATTCTAAAATGTGGCTGCTCTAGCCCTAGGACCCAGGGGCACCACGTTGCGGGGGGGGGGGCAAAGGGGTTGTATACCCCGAACACCATGGGGGACTAATGGGAAGGGGGCCTGGCACCTGCAACAAGAGCCGGGCCCCCTCCTGCACTTAGTGGTGGGGTAAGCAAAGCAAGGCAGTCCCATTGTTTTGCTTCCCCAGCTGCGCCGCTCCGGGGGAAGGGAGAGGACTGCCCTGCGCTCCCCGGCAGGAAGGAGAGTGACGGGTTGGCCAGGGGAGCAAAGCAGTGGGGTCACCTTGCTTCACTTACCCCACCACTGCTGGTGAGTGCAGGGGGGAGGAGCTGCTGGTGCTGGGCCAGATAGTCTCCAGGGCCACTGTGGTTGGGGGAAGAGGTGGGGTAGGGGCAGAGCAAGGGTAGGGAGAGCGGGAAGCCCCCTTCCCTGAGCTGAGGGGGTTTGACAATTGATGATCAGAGCAGAATGGGTTAATGCTGACCCGAGCTGCTCCCATTTACAAAGTGGGTGTTGGGTGGCTTCTGCTGCCAGCCCCGCTCCCAGGGAGGGCTCTGCAGTTGAAAGCTTATTTAAGCTTTATTCTGCAGAACCAGCAGCGCATGTAACTGCCAGGATTTGTAGCAGTTACACGGTTACATTTTTAAATGAATTTTTACATCTCTACACTGCACTTAGACACCCACGGCTGGCCCGTTCCAGCTGACTGGAGCGCACCCAGCTTGGGCTAAGGGGAGGGGCTAGGCTGCAGCCCGAGCTCTTAGCCTCCCTTCACCCCTTCAGGGTCCAACTGCCCCAGATGTAGGCTGACCCAAATGTTGACACCACAATTAAGCAGCCCTTTAACCTGAGTCCCACAAGCCCGAGCCAGCTGGCACGATTGAGCCACAGGCTGTTAATTGCAGGGTAGATATAACCACAGTGTCTGCTTGCCTAAATGTTCCAGAGGAGCCCAACGCAGCTTTAGTCAACCCCCCCATGCCCCAATTGCTCTCCCAGAAGTTCTGTCATGGCAGGGAAGTGGGAGATAGGGTGACTGAGGCCCACTTGCTCTACTGAGTTTATCAAAGCATCTGACCCAATTATTGAGCTACACCAAATTATATTTTCTCCAGGTCACTTCTTACGTGGGGCACAGTGGCTGGCTGAGCAGGGTTCCTCCATCTCTTAGTATCCTCTTCAATCAATCTCTTTTATGGCTTTCTGCTCCCGAAGAGGGGGATTCCCATTCCTGTTGCTAGAGCAGCTTTCACAAGGTGATGTAGCTCTGAGCATCACTCTGACTTCTTGGTGCCACTCTGAAAAATGTTCTGCAAACAGTCACGGTTGTGTTGATTTAGGGTGCTGGGAACCAAAGGTGCTGGGAGCCAGTGACTGCTGTTTCATGCTTATATGCTATTATGCAGACATGGACATACCCTGCCTCACTTCTCCTGATATACCACTGTTCTCTCAAACTGTTCCTGCACTGGGAACGTACTCTGCACCCACGGAGGGGTAGAGCCTCTCTAGCCTAGTATGGCTTGGCTCGCAGTTCTGGTTTAGGGAGGGGCCTGAAGATCCCTTCCCAGTCAGGATGTTAATGTCCACTAAGATTTAAATAACCCGACCCTTTTATAAAAATGTGCAATGGGACAAGCGCAGCCTGCTTCTCCAGGTACGTGTCTGTTGAGTTTACTCTCTTATTTTCCTCAAGCTTGGGAAATACACAGTAAAAGTTCTGGACTATTACTGGGTGTTCAGATTACAGGCCTGATGCACTGCAGTGCTTTCACACCAGTTTAACTCCATTGACAAAGCTGGATTAATGCAATAGGGAACCAGGCCCTTGGGCCACATACCTCAGTCAGCCAGATCTGTGAAAAGTGTTCTGCAAACAGTCACGGTTGTGTTGATTTAGGGTGCTGGGAACCAAGGGTGCTGGGAGCCAGTGACTGCTGTTTCATGCTTATATGCTATTATGCAGACATGGACATACCCTCATTTTAATAGTCTTGATTATACTATATACCATATATTAGGAAGCTGGGATCTTCATAGATTCATAGAATTAAAGAGCTGTTAGGCTTTATCTCCATCCCTCTACTCTCCGGGGCTCTGTTCACTGTCATTGTAAACGATGTAAGAGGCAGGGTTTTACTACTTCCCTTTGGAGATTATTTCACAATTTAACAGATTTCACTCCAAGGACTCTTTCCCTTTTATAACCTGCCTCAATTTTCTTTTGCTCATTTCCATCCCATTTCTCATTATTCTATCCCATCAAACACAATGATGGGTCTTTTATAATAACTTTGAGCTTTGTATCCTTTCAGAGGAATCCAGCCCCTCCTGGGTGTTCCACCCTTTCTTGCTGGAATGAATCCTGCTTGTGCATTCATGTGGGAATCTCATGTGATCTTAGAGTTAAGGAGGCAGAATACTTTCAGGTATGAAGAAAACTTTCCCAAGAATTAGCAGGCGCTCACATGCCAACCACCTCCAGCATGTCTAAGAAACCTGACTTTTCTGCTCTAGAGCTTTCCTGTTCAGCTGGAACATATGAGGTTACATTAACTTTAACCAGGATTTTTCTGTTTCAGCATCTTTTTTTCTACCCTTTGCAAGCTTAGGAAATAGAAATGATTAACTTTGCCTTGATCTTTTTATTTTTTCCTCCTTGCCCATGTCACAAAGAATTTCAGACTTTCCTCTTTCTTGTCTTGGTATTTCATTTAAAGGGATACTATTGATTAGATTTAGTTCAAGTTGCTGAGGAGAAAGGGGGATTTTACATAAAATAATATGACTCCAAATGCTCACATGGTATTAAAAGTAATAACTGAAAAGATATTACTGGATGACTCAAATGTGACCTCACAGTGTTGGAAACCCTAGCACAACAGCACTTTGCAAGTGCAAGGGAATCAGGAGATGAAATTAACTACACACAGGTGAACCTGACAAATCTGGTTTCATTGGGGGAGAGAACTACAGAGCAAAAAGTGAACAGAAGCAGGTGTTCTGAAGAGGAGAGTGGACTTTTGAACTTATTCCCTTTTAATAATCTAAAGCATGATTACTAACACAGGTATGAGTTTCTTCAAAATGCATGCTTGTCATTGTCCTGTGCTATACTCTGGATTATTTATGAACTAGCCTTTGCATTAGGGATGTGAATGTTTAACCAGTTAAACCAGGTGAGGCTTACTGGTTACAATTAACCACTGGAGGTTGGAACAGCCCCCACCTGCAACAGGTAGGGGGTTGCTCCAGCCCAGTGGGACCTGCTGTGGGCTGGGGATGCTCTAACCCCAGCAACCTTGCTCCACAACATGGGGGAGGGGAAAGGCACTCCACACACACTCGCACCATTTAATTGGCTAACTGGTTAAACATAACATTTAACCAGTTAACTAATAAAATGGAATTTTACTCCTTACTTTGCACTGTATTCACATTCTTTAGTGAAATATGCATTGGGTTAGTATGAAAGAGGTTGCACAGATCAAATTCTATATCAAAGATCAAAAATCTGAATGGCTGCGTCTAGACTGGCATGATTTTGCGGAAATACTTTTAACGGAAAAGTTTTTCCGTTAAAAGTATTTCTGCAAAAGAGTGTCTAGATTGGCATGGATGCTTTTGCGCAAAAAGTGCTTTTGCGCAAAAGCATCCGTGGCCAGTATAGACGTGATTTTGTGCAAGAAAGCTCCGGCGGCCATTTTCGCCATCGGGGCTTTCTTACGCAAAAAATTCCTTCCCTGTCTACACTGGCCCTCTTGCGCAAGAACACTTGCACAAGAGGGCTTTTTCCCGAGCGGGAGCTTCAAAGTATTTGCGCAAGAACACTGACAATCTTACATTAGATCGTCAGTGTTCTTGTGCAAATTCAAGCGGCCAGTGTAGACAGCTGGCGAGTTTTTGCGCAAAAGCGACCGCTTTTGCGCAAAATCTTGCCAGTCTAGATGCACCTAATGAGTTTGTGTCAGTCAATGAAATGTACCTATACACACATGCTCGCTCACTATGGGTATGTCTACACAGCAAGTTATTTCGAAATAGCTTTCCTAGCGTCTACACAGCCAAACCAAATTTATTTCAAAATAGTGAAATAGTGGAGCGCTTATTTCGAATTTGGTAAATCTCATTCTATGAGGAATAACACCAAATTTGAAATAGCTATTTCGAAATAAGTGCTGTGTAGACACTTATTCCGAAATAGGGGGCCTCCAGCCTTCCCAGGGTGCCCTGGTGGCCACTCCGGCCTCAACCAAGAACACTCCTCTCCTTCCCCCGCTCCCCAGAGCCCTTAAAGGGGTAGACTCTGGCCACAGTGCCTGTGCCAGTTCCAAGCCTGCCCGCCCAGACCCAGCGGCCCCAAAACATGAGCAAGCAAGCCACTGGCAGCCAGCCCTCCACTGCTCCCCAGGAGCAGTCTGCCAGCTCCCAGGAGCCTGCCAGGGTCCGGAGAAGGTGGGCGCCTTTCTGGTCCAGGGTGGAGATCATGGACCTTATTCATGATCTCCGCACTAGATGGAGGAATGCAGCTGTCTATGGCAGGATAGCTGCCAGCCTGGCCACCAAAGGCCACATGCAAACCCAGGAGCAGGTTCGCATGAAAATCAAGTTGGTCCGGCGAGATTCCCACCCCTGAGTCCTGAGCTTCCCCTCCCCCTTCTTCCCCTTGCTTCCCCCTTCCAGCTCCCTCTTCCCAGGTTTCCCCCTCCCCTCTCCCACCTTCTCTTCTCTCCTCTCCCGCCTCCTTTCCCCAGTCTCACCTGAGTTTCATCCTCCCCAGTTTTGTTAAATAAAGACAGTTTGTGTTTATGAAAAAACGTATATTTTATTTGACATCAGGAAGGGGTGTTAGGGAGGGGTAAGTGGAAGGACGTGAGGGAGGAATGAGGCACAAGCCCCCAGTGGGGCAGACCAGGGAGGCTCTTAGTGCTCCTCAGGGTGGAAGCTCTCCCGCAGGGCCTCCTGGATACTGACAGCCCCCCGATGGACCTCCTGGATGTCAGCCTGCAGAAAGTGCAGCCAGGCTCGCAGCAACGCGTCCAAGAGAAGCACCAGAGTGTCCAGGGGCAGCTCTGGCTCCATGTTGCAGAGTGCTGTGGTGTCCCAAGTGAGGGCAACCAGAGCACGCAGAGACAAAATGCTTTGCTGTCCCTCATCAAGGTAGGCAAACAAGCAGGGAAACCTGAGAACCAGCTGTCTAGGGCGGGGGGGGGGGGAGGTAGCCTCAGGCAGCAGCCACACAAAGTAAATCCTGACCTGATGCCCTTCCAGACCTGGTTCCAGCTGGCCACTCAGTGTGGACGTGCAATTTCAAAATAGCAAAACACTATTTTGAAATGCATGTTGTGTGTAGACACGTTATTTTGAAATAAGCTATTTCGAATTAACTATTTTGAAACAATGCTGTAGTGTAGACATACCCTATCTTCACCTGGGCCAGATTCTCCCCTCACTATATTTTTTACATTGATAATACAGTTCCATTGGCATCATTGGGGTTGCTTCTATGATGCAATGCTATGATGAGATGAGAATACGTCCATCCTCTTCAGGCTGGTATTCCTTATTGGATGTAGTAATCTGTTCCCAGAACAAAAGTTCGCTTGGCCCTGATCAGGATGAAGCCCCACATTTGATTTTTTTACAAATATAAACCAGTGGAAAAGAATGCCTGGAATACTTCTGAGGATTATGTAGTACAATGATATTATCCACTGTCGTGGAGTCAGCTGAAAACTGTTCTGTGGAATTGCTGGTATTTAGAAGTGCAACGGGATGCTTGGTCCTCGTGTTTGCATTTCAATACCCAGCATGCCTTCCAGTTCCCCACTATCTCAGAGCAGTGCGGGGTCTGAACAGGGGCAGCAGACCTGAAGGCAGGTGGATTCTGTTTAATTTGTGGGATGAGCTCCTTTCTGTAAGGTTTCGGAGGTAGCCATCTTAATCTGTTTCAGGAAAAACAACAGGGAGTGCAGTGGCACCTTAAAAACCATAACAATTTTATTATGGCATAAGCTTTCATGAGTTGCAACCCACTTCCTCAGATGCATGAAGTGAAAGACAAAGGAAACAAATGGTAGGGATGCAGACTTGGGAGTATTACATCACAGCTAATTCAATCAGGGTAGATGTGGATAAGAAGATGAGCATACTTACAGTGGAAAATTATTTATGGTAATGAGTGAGCCATTCCCAATCCCTATTCAGATCCATTCTGATGCCCTCAAATTTGCAAATGAATTTCAGCTCAGAAGTTTCATGTTGCAGCCTGCTTTTGAAGTTTTTTTGCGTGTAGTCTGCTTGTCAGAGGGGGGACTGTGGAGGGCTCTCCCCACAAGTGGTTTGAATGAGGGATTCTTTTGGAACATCCCAGTTTAAAATGCAACTGGCAATGGAGGGTTTTCAGACTGCAGGCACCACGCTGTTATGTAGCATCTTATAGCTGCCCCCTGGGTTAAAAAGAACACAAGTAAAATCAATTACTTATTGATTTGGAAGGGAACTCCTTAGGTTTGCAATTGAATGACCTGTCATCGGTCTAATGACCATGGGGTCAAGGTAGATAAATGAAGAAACAGGGTCAGTAAAGGAAGATTTGTGAGAGAGGAAATAAAATATCTGGTCCCAATTCAATCACTCGTGTAAACTCCACTGACTATAATGACCAGGGATGGACTGAACCCATGGATTTAAAAAAAAAAATAGAACTATTGATTCCCTATTATAGGCAGCACATCTTCATTTCTTTCTCACTGAAGTGTTCATCATGGAAGGAGTCCTTTTAATCACTGCAAGGCTAGGACAAAGCCCGCATCCTGAGCTTTCCATTTGTGAAAACCTTTGAAAAGTTTGAATGAGGTGATGCCAACCAAAGCTCTGCATCTGAGGGGAAAGGGACATCCTTTCAGTGAAGGAGACAGAAAGTTTCTGTGGCTCTGTAGGCTCTAGAAGAGCTGCCCCTTTTCCTGACTTTGCTTTGCGATGACCCAGCTGATGGCTGCCATGACACTGAGTCATGAGAGCAAAACTGACCATTGGTACTGCTATAGGATCTGGGAGGAAGTGACCAGACATTGAATTCTGTATAAAGCCTCTGATTTAGCTGGAAGTTGCAAAGCTAAATCAGTGCAGAATTTAGCCAATTGAGAATTGTGGGCCAGCTCCTAATTTTGCTGTAGTCAATGGCAAAACTTCTTCCACTCAATGGAGCTGGACTGCTCAGACAGTTACCTTTAAGGAATCTGTGGCTGGGTCCCTGAAGGCCGAGTAGCCTAGTGGCTAGATTGGTGAGTAGGTGGGCAGAAAAAGGGGAGGGAGCTGAGCTTCAAGTCCTTAAATTGGGCATGGTTCCAAGACTCCAGATTCCCCTTAATTAGGGTTTCTCAGTAGGTTCCCCCCTTTTTTGCCCAGAAGGGTAGAGGTGGGGACTTACCTGTTCCTGTGGCTACTAGGCAGGCAGATTCTGGTTTGTGCCCTCAGGCCAACAAACCAAACTCCTGCCTCCTCACAAGTCAGCCCCGAACTGAGCCAGGATCCTACCTTTTCTCCCCCCTCCAGGCCTGGCATTGGTTATAGATAAAGTGGGGCAGGGCTAGCTGGACCCAGAGGCTTTCTTGAACCCCTGGGATGCCGGGCACTTCTTTCTCCAATCCCTCACAGAGTCCAAGTTGCTCTTGCACTGCTCTGTGGGCCATACTGCCAGCTGGGTTAGTGCTGTGCCAGGCACACTGCACTGTGATGCTGCAACAGTTCCTTTCGCAGGGACTTCTTCTGATCCCCAAACCATGGAACAGATGTTCTGAGGCATGGCTGAGCCTTGCCAGTCATGCAGATGGCTTCCAAGATAAGATGACCCTATGCATTTTTCATGGCATGGAATATGTGATGAGCTGGTGAAGATACACAGGAGCCCAAAGCAGCCGTATTGAGTAGCCTGACTTTGGCTCTTGATAGCAGAAAGAAAGTGAGATTGTCTGCTAGGAATATTGCCCAGCTTATCACCTGTTGGGGGAATGCTAGTGCAACAGTGTCCAAATCAGACCAGGAACTCACTGGCAAATATGCATTTCCCAATTCTTCGCATACAAAATACTAGGATTTAGCAGATGAGTGTGTTACTTGCACCATCTAGAAGATTCTGTTCCAAGTACCCTGGATTCTCCAGCATGCTGGTGCAGTAGGCTGGCAGATGACTTATTTAAACTAACAAGTGGAGCATGGGTGCATGATAGAGACTGCCTGGGAGAAGCTGGAAAATTTGTCATCTGAGAAGAGGATGACTGGGAAGAAGTTAGGGATAGTTTTGCACTGTAGGAAATGCACACTGGCTGGGTGTTTCAGAGTCTGGCAATGAAATAGTTAATACTATTGACATTTAAATAGTCCTTGTTTGGCTTCCAAGTCCACATGTGCTGAGGTGAAAGGAGCAGTTTACTCCTGTAAGAGCTATCGTTTCCAGCTTTGAGTAGACAAAAGTGACATTACTGCATCAGTTTAAGCACAGTTCAGATTTTATGACTAGAAATAGTATGGTAACTTACATGCTTACTCATGTGATTTGTGGTTTCCAGTTCATCAGATTATCCCCTGGTCTTATATATTTCCCATCACAATGTTTTGTTCTTAGAAAAAAAATACAGCGTTTTTTTTTAAATGTTTTTTTTTAAATTACAATAGACCTTTTGAACACGATAGTCGAACTCTGGGACTGATGAAGGGAGCCTGGCTTTCTTTCGCATACACATATAGCCTCTGGCTGGGCCAAGGTGCCTTCATAAACTCCTCGGCATTGTTGGAATGCATGCCATGTAATTTCCTTCTGGGAGACTGAGGAGCCAGGATCTATGACCGCTTTTTAAAAGTAAGGTCAAGATGAAGACCCATCATTTCACAATTCTGGATGTTGCTGGCGAAAGTGTGACAATGAATTTGCCAGCACAAAGTAAGAAAACTAGGTAAACGTCTTTACATAGGGCTAGGGTCTCAGGAACACTGGCCATTGAGTGACAAAGTTTTGTCATTCACAGGTGCTCTACCTCCCCTCCCCCAATGACAAAAGTTTTGCCATGGCAAGTAGTGTAAATAGTGCTTTGTCAGAGCAAATGCTGCTCGGAGCGGGTGAAAGTTTTTGGGTTACACTGCCTGACTTTTAGGCTATGTCTACACTGGAAAGTTTCGGTGAGGAAAGTACTGTCGACATTCATAAGTCAGCACAAAGAAAGTCACCAAGTCATGTTTACACTGCCACCCTCTGCTGACATGTCACAGCCACACTGTTAGCTCCTCCGTCGACAGAAAGAACAAAGCAATGTGGGTAAGCATCCCATCGTCCCCTTCAGATGCTAGGCACTGTGGGAATGTGCGACATGACACTAGGCATTTTGGGAATGTGAAAAAAATTCCCGTCATCCACCTCTTGCTTCCCAGGCCTCCTGGGGCTTCTGGCTTACTTTTACGCCATTTGAATGACAATCCTTGCTGCGCACTCTGGCATCAGCTGTGAGAAGTCATGGATTCCAGACTTCTCTCCTATGCTGTGTTCAATGTGCTTAGGACATCGTTCATTGTAGCCAAGCTACTTTTGCACTTAGCATCAGAGGAAGAAGACTCAGATGTGGATGACAATGTGAGTGATGGAGACAGCAGCGAAGTGGCATTGCATTGGGCTATTGTGCAGACTAGTGTCATTTTTGAGCTAGGGGAACCAGCTCTGGGTGGTGGGATCGCACTGTCATGCAGCTGTGGGATGAAGGTCAGTGGCTACAGACCTTTCGGATGCTGTGTGCTGAGCTGGCCCCGAACTGCAGCACAAGGACACCCAAATGAGAGCTGCTCCCTCTGTACAGAAGCGTGTTGCCATTACTTTGTAGAAACAGATGACTTCAGTTTGCTGCCGTTCACATGCAAATCAGTTTGGAGTGAGGACGTCTACCGTCAGGGCAGCACTTATGCAGGTGTGCAGGGCAATAAATTGCATTACGATGGACAGGATGGTGACTCTTGAAAATATGGATGACGTAGAAGCTGGCTTTGCTGAAATGGACTTTCTGAACTGTGGTGGGGCATTTGATGGTGCACATTCCCATTGCAGTGCCACTTGTCCCTGCCCCAGAGTATATCAGTCGTAAGGGGTATTTCTCCGTGGTGTTTCAGGCACTTGTTGATCACCATGGGCATTTCACAGACATAACTGCGGGGTGGTCTGGAAAGGTGCATGATGCATGTATCTCCAGGAACAGTGGCCTGTACAGAAAGCTGCAGGCTGGGTCATCCTTTCCAGACCAAAAAATTACATTTGGTATGTAAGGGATGCGGAAATGTTCATAGTGATCCTAAGTGTCCCAGTCTACCTGTTAGAGCCCTGGTTCATAAAGCCTTACACAGGGCACCTGGGCAGTAGTAAAGTGTGGTTCGACAGCAGGCGAAGCCAATGCTGTAGGGTTGTTGAAAATGTGCCTTTGGCCAATTGAAAGGGAGATAAAGGTGCTTCTATGGCAGGCTGGACCTTTTGGAGGATCATATCCCCAAGATGGCAGCCGCATGATGTTGCTTACATTATTTGTGAGAGAGTAAGGGTGAAGTGTTTGCACGTGGTATAGTACCTGGGCATACAGTTTGAATAGCCAGACATTTGTGCTGCCATCAGTATCAGGAAGGTTCTGAGGAATCCTTTGACAATGGAAGGTGCTGACATTTCGGTGTGTTGGGTTTGCTTCCCTGCCTCATTACACTGCTCATTTTGAGCAAGGCATTCCCACGAAACCAAGGGCTATAACAGGCTTCCACAGGGGCCAGAATGACTGGGGTGGGTTATGTCACACACAATAAATTAATGGAAACCTGTATCACATTTGTCTTTATTTATGTCTTTCAATCACAGTCACACTATAGGGTGAATGCATGGTGGTACGGAACGGTAAGGATCATTGGAAAACCTCACCATTGTGTTAACAATGGGCAGCGCAGTTTGAAGAATGGTTTGGGAGAGTGTCATGCCATGGTGGTGGGGAAATGGCGGCCCAGCCATGGACTTTCCATAAGAAAATTAATAAGTACCTCAAGAAAAGCTTCAACGCCATCTCCCAGCAAGACTCCATTGATATCTCTGTGTACATCAGTGCTGTGTTTGGACATAACACAGATGCAGGCAGGACTTAGCCAGCTCACAGAAATACAGCCTCTGGTCATCCCACGCCTCCACTCTTCCTCCATCGGCTGTAAGAGCAACTTCCTGTGCCACCGCCCAGCCTCACCCCCACCCTGCTGCAATGCACAGCAACATACCAGCCTGTGTCTCTGCCGCCACTTCCTGCGATAGAAAAACTTACTCTGCATCTCTCCCCTGGCTTCTTGACCCTGTGTCTCTTCCCTTGTTTCATGCTCCATGTCCAGTTGCTGAGACTCCTCTAGACTTGAGAGCAATTCCTCGCTGCCTGGTTCACATGTTGGCCTTGCAGTGAGCCCCTTCTCTTCATCTGCTTCCACCTCTTCATCAAAAACTTTCTGACTCTGCTATTAGAAGTATTCAGTTTCCTTGGCTGTGGACATGGGGTCCCCACCCAGGACTGCATCCAGTTCTTTATAAAAATGGCATGTCAATCAGTGGAACTCCTTGCCAGAGGATGTTGTGAGGACCAGGACTTTAACAGGGTTCAGAAAAGAATTAGATAAATTCATGGAGGTTAGGTCCATCAATTGCTATTAGCCAGGATGGGTAGGAATGGTGTCCCTAGCCTCTGCTTGTCAGAGACTGGAAATGGATGACAGGAGAAAGTTCACTTGATAATTCCTGAACTATTCACTCCCTCTGGGGCATCTGGCATTGGCCACTGTTGGAAGACAGGATACTGGGTTAGATGGACCTTTGGTCTAATCCAGTATGGCCATTGTTATGTGAGTGCAGCACCAGACCGACTGTTTGCCTCCTTCCCCTTCTACTATATCTGCTGGAGCTCCCTTATCTCGTCTCTCCATTTCAGGGTGTCTCAATCATATCTCTTTACACAAAGGGTTCAAGGAATATGACCATATGTGTCCTGGTTCTTATGGGTCACTCATAGCTGTGATTGCACCAACTCTTCATCCCACACGCTGGTAAGATCCGAAAGCTATGGAGTTCTCCAATCAGGAGAGCCAAAGAGCAGGAATTGGATTTTAAAGTTCCCAGAGTTTGCAGGTGAGAGGGACGCATCTGTTTACCTGTTTACCTGGCTGCAGAGCAGCAGAGTTCAAAGTGCCGGCCAGAGTGGCTAATTGGGCATTGTGAGAAATGTCTTCATGTTCAATAAACTCAAAAACCCCTACTGTAGTACACACTACATAACTGATGACTGTAAAGGGAGGTGGAGAGACATAAGTCCCTTGTGGAAGTGGGAGATTTTTGCGGACAAAACTGGACATGCATTTGTGACTTCCATCACGTTGCAATGTAAACGCTCTCCAGGTTTTGTTGCTTGCTCTGGTTTGGCCGCCCTTTCTCCCAGCTTGCTTAGCTTAGCTTCACCATGGCAGTGGGAAGCAGAGTGTCCCAGCCCCACTAAAAGCACTAAAGCAGCAGTTTAAGTGTAGACCTGCCTCCAGTAGTGGTCTCACTAGTGCTGTATACAGTGATAATACCACCTCCCCAATGAGTCAGTTCTTGGGCTGCTCTCATTTCACCCAGCCCTGCACACTGAAGCTCCTCAATGGGGGAGGGTTGTTAAGCTCAGCTTTCCCCCACTTTAACCCCTCTTGCCCTATCCCCTCCCTTCCCTCATCCTTTTTCTAAGAGAGAGCTGTGGTAAGGACTCTAACTGGTGCAGAGTTCAGTCTGGCACTTGAGTTCTTAGGCTATTGTTCATGACTCCACTTAGGTGCCCAAAGCAAAGGCAAAACAAGCATGGCTCAGAATGGGGGAAGGGTGGGCACCATCAGTGGCTTGGAAAGGCTGCTGTGAAGCTGCATGGATCAGTGAACAACAGCACAAGCAGGCAGATAAAACAAGACATTAAAAGGTCCATTATGTACTGTTGAGTACAGTAAATACAAAGGCTTTTCAGTCAGATAAAAACACAGTGTGCATGTTTAACTAGGTTTATATAGGGGTGTGTGTGTATAAAAATGTGCGTGCACATGCAAGTGTATGTCAATAAGAACCAATTAAATAATTCAGATCTATTTCTTTCTTTTTATGACTGGGGAGCTAATGCAGGGCTGGACCGCTCCCACTTCTCAAGTGAGCTGCATGTTAGTTCTGCATGGATCTCTCCAGCCAACATTAATGCTCTGCCCTTTTTACTGTTGTAAATTATTTTACTTCCAAGTGGTGATGTGTGAAATGCAGGGTTCAGAGAGTGTTATGGAAATTGTTGCTATTAGTCACAAAAGCATTGCAGAAGTTATACCTTGTCAGACTTATTCCCCCAATATAAGAACTAGGGGTCACCAAATAAAATTAATAGGCAGCAGGTTTAAAACAAACAAAAGGAAGTTTTTCTTCACTCAGCACACAGTTATCCTCTGGAATTCCTTGCCAGAGCATGTGGTGAAGGCTAGGACTTTAACAGGTTTCAAAAAAAAGCTAGATAGATTCATGGAGGTTAAGTCCATCAATGGCTATTAGCCTGGATGGGTAGGAATGGTGTCCCTAGCCTTTGTCTGGGAATGGGTGACAGGAGAGGGATCACGTGATGATTTCCTGTTGTGTTCCCTCCCTGTGAGGCATTCGTATTGGCCACTGTTGACAGACAGGATACTGGGCTAGATGGACTATTGGTCTGACCTAGTAATGGCCATTCTTATGTTATGACTGACTTTTAGAGAATCCCTAAGAGCAAGGTCAGGTCAGGTCTGAGGTGCTTTAGCTGATATTTGGGTGAGGCGAAGGAGAGCTGGGTCAGCAGGAGCACAGGAGAAGCCTGAGGTTCGTTGGCAGAGCCATGTGGGGTGCTGCCAGTCAGGATAAATTGCAATGCATTGGTTAGGTTGTGTGGAGACCCAGCACTGAAATAATGCCAGGGACTATGGAAGATAGTGTAAATTGCATTGGCTGAGCCCTGAGCTTGGATAGCCTGCATTACGCCTGGCCGCAGCCAGTACTAGTAGTTCATCACTTGGAAGAGCACAAAATTCATTTTACGGTGTTTTCACCATATGAATAGAAGCATCATTCTGAGACATGGGCAGTTGTAGAATACTGTAATGCACCACTCTTCTCTGTTACCACGGGAGGTTGTGGAATCCCCATCACTGAAGATTTTCAAGAACAGGGTATAAAAACACCTGTCTGGAATGGTCGAGGTCCTGTCTCAGTGTGGGCGGATGGCCTAGATGACCTCTACATTTCTGTGATTCTCAGGTTAGCTGGTTTATAGGTGGGCATGCTTTGAGAGAGAGGCCAGGGGAAGTGGATTGGAAAAGACAATTCTCTTGGTGGGTGATGCTGCCTGGCCCCCAACTACAGGGGAGGCAGGTGCTGCTGTGTTAGGCCTCGGGCTGCTTTGGGAGTCTGTTTGGTTCTTAGAAACCATGGTGTTTGTCTCATTCCTGTTCCCTGATGGGTCAAACATCTCAGTCTCTTTGGAAAACTCAGAATTAACATGTGACCAGCCAAAAAGCCTGTCCAGAAATGTCCACTCAAGAAAGAAATGGAGCCTTCAACAAGAGCCAGCATGGGATGTATAGGCCAGACTTGCTAGCTCTTTTGTACTAATATCATAGAAAGACCAGAAGGGTGTCGATGAATCCATTTTTTTAATCTGTCAAGTGCATACATACATGTAAAAATTCCTTACAGGGAGCTACCACAGCTGGCTCTCTGGTTTTTGAATCAGCCCTCGTCATAGAGCTGGTGAGACAGAACAAACCAGTTTTCTGTGGTTCCTTAGCTCCTGTGCACGCAAGCTTAGATTTGAACCCCTTGTGTCAGTTAAGTGTCCCTAATAGCAATCTTGAACCCTTTTCTGAACTAGGTGGTTCTGGCTGTTGGAGACAGGATGTCACATTCCAGAGTTTAGATCTGCTGATGACTCCTCTGCTCTCTGTGATCTAGTTCAGGACTTGGGTAGACATATGTCTTCGTGAGGATGCTGGGAGGAAGCCCTTCCAGCAGGATCTTCAAGCCACTGAGGTCTACATAAGTGAGTCAATGAGGAACACATTTTCAGGCTAAGCCAGCCTTATGCACATTGTGTAAGCCAAAGATGGGCCGAGGCATGCAATGAGTGTAGATAACTCCAGGATTTGATGGGATGTTTCCAAATGTTCAGGTGTATGGAGTCAGATATTTAGGTTAGGACCATTCTCACTGAAAGCAGGTACCAGTGAGGTCCAAGAGCTGAAAAACTGACGCTAGGGATACTCACATAAGAAGTATGAAACACATTTGTTAAGTCAATTAGCCCTTGGGACAATTTAGCAAAAGATATGGTGGTCTTTCCATAATTTATATCTTTAAATTGAAAGTGTCTGTCTTTCCACAATCTGTTGTAGACCAGCCAGAATCAGCTTACAGTTGCTTGTAGTAGAATTCTGTGGCATCGATTATACAGAAGGGCAGATTGGATAACCCTGTACAGTTCTTCCTGGCCTCAACAGATAAGAATCTACATGTTGCTAGGTCCTTCAGGTACCAAGGCATTTAATCCTTTTATTTGTTCTGTGCCCTGGGTCAAAACCCAAATGGTGTCCAATCTGTTCAGAAAGAAATAAGTGTCAGGATTTATTTTTATTTGGGGGGGGAGGGGAGGAGAGGAGTTAATTCAAGGGGAAGGCACCCTCTAGGATCCCCATATTTGAAGGAATCCTCTAGAATCCCCAGATTTGAACATAAGAACGGCCATACAGGGTCAGACCAAAGGTCCATCTAGGCTAGTATCCTGTCTGCTGACAGTAGCCAATGCCAGATGCCCTAGAGGGAGGGAACACAACAGGAAATCATCATGTGATTCCTCTCCTGTCATCCATTTCCAGACAAACAGAGGCTAGGGACACCATTCCTACCTGGCTTGGCTAATAGCTCTTGATGGACCTAATCTCCATGAATCTATCTAGCACTTTTTTGAACCCTGTTAAAAGTCCTAGCCTTCACCACATCCTCTGGCAAGGAGTTCAGGGCTTGACTGAATGAAGAAAAACTTCCTTTTGTTTGTTTTAAACCTGTTGGTGACCCCTAGTTCTTATATTGTGGGAATAAGAAAATAGTTTTTCCTTATTCCCTTTTTCCACACCACTCATGATTTTATAGACCTCTATCACATCCCCCCTTAGTGTTCTCTTTTCTAAGCTGAAAAGTCCAAGTCTTTTTAATCTCTCTTCATATGGGACCTGTTCCAAAACTCTAATCATTTTTGTTGCCCTTTTCTGAACCTTTTCCAATGCCAATATATCTTTTCTGACATGAGGCAACAACATCTGTTCTCAGTTTTCAAGATGAGGGTGTACCATGGTTTTATATAGAGACAATAAGATATTCTCTGTCTTATTATCTGTCCCTTTTTTAATGATTCCTCACACTGTTTGCTTTTCTGACTGAGTAGATGTTCTCAGAGAACTATCTGCAACGACTCCATTTGTGCCTCTCCCTCTTTCTCCTATGGCCTCACATTGGTTTGGCTTGCTCCTTTGGCTGAAGAAAGTTAGCCTTTCCTCCTGAGCCCATCAGATTCAATACCGCCCAAAGGGGACATGTTTCCCTGTCCCAGAGAGCAGGTTGTACTGTATCTGTGGGCTCCCAGGGCCCGTCTTAGTGGTAGTCCCAGGGATCCCCTATGCTCTGCTGCCACAGCTAGACCTTTGGCTTGTCTGTTCCCTTGGAGAGCTCTCATTCTGCATGTGATGCAGTCTGAAAAATTCTCCTTAGGGCCATTTCACATTACAGTGTTGGAAATTATACTGTTATGAGTGTGCATGTTTGTACGGGTAGCTGTGCTGCTTAAACTAGGTCAAGGGCTAAGCACATACTGAAGGCTGGATGACAAAAGGGTGGGTGGGGCAAGTTTCTAACGCTAAAGGAAAAACCCAGAACCCTCTCTTCTCTCTGGCTGTGGCTAGCTCAGACTCATCCTTGCTGATCTCCATGCTAATTCAAAGTAGGAACAAGCACCATCAGTGCAGTGCATGGACACTTCCTGGCATGTTGGAGGTGCCCGGTGGTGGGTATGACTTTGGGAAGGGAATAGCACTCCCACGTATTGTTACAAGGAGGTTGCCAAAAAAACTCTGCAAGTGGCTCAGCTTCTGACTGATGATCTGCCTGAGCTGGGGAAGGAGGAAAAGGAGAAAATGCAAAGAGATGTCAGCAGTGAAATGGCATCTTCAATCCTTTTAATGTAGTCACATGTTGCCTTAGCAGCATTTCTCTCCTCCTTTAAGCTTGTGGCTACCTCCCTGTATGCTCCCTTGAGCCTTGTGCAATAGATCAAAGCATATTGATCTCAGAGACACTGCCTGGATGAGCGCTAGTTAAACAACACCAACAAACCTCCCCACTTCAGATTTAAGGAGTCCTAGGCATATCTTTATTCTTCCTTGTTTGCTGCTTGCTTAAAGAGCTGTTGTCGAGTTCAAGGAAATCATGTATTTACAGAAATGCATGGCCTGGCCAAAGACCAGGGATGAAATCAAATGAATTTTCAAAAATGTAATAGACTCTTCTGCATGTTTCTTCTTTGCCTTTCAGTGTGGACAGTAAAACTAGATTAATCTATTTTGCTTTTGTGTATAGTGATTTTCCTGTCTGCTTCTTCTGCACCAGCATAGTGGCTGTGTTTGGGTTGCAAATATAGCAGAAGAAAGTTTGATAAAAGTTTATACAATAAATATGTGGATGGAAATATTTTTAGTAGGATCTTGAAAATTTGTTTCAGACTCTATACCATGACTGAGCAGAAACTTCTCAGTTATGTGTATTTCCCAGACCCTGACTTGATGGCATTTTATATAAATCAGTCACATGCTTTTGCATAGTGAATATTATCAGCCCAGTTTTCTTTGCATTGTGAAAGAAGCAAGAACCCCTGTTGTTCACTGAACTAGCCCACTGAAGGAACAACTAACCAATCAGAAGTCTCCTTGGGTTTTTGAGAGGAGCATGGATTTCAGGATACAGGGGACATCTGGATGCTGAAGAGCTGCTGGATGCTGGAGATAATGACTGATATCCTTTCAGACCACCATGTCAAAAGAGAATCCAGAGCATGGATTTGCTCCTATCACGCTGTTCTGCATGCTATAAATAGCTACATACACGGCAATTCAGTGAGTTTAAGTTGCCCAAGCAAGGTAGTGAAGTTACTACCAGGGAAGGTTTCCTTGTTCTTCCACTCTGTATTTCCATGGCATGATTATTTCTTCTGCCTTCATCCCAGGATACTGCAGTCCTCAGGGGCTAGATATGGGCTCTGGAAGTGCATAGTGTGAGTTAAATGTCCTCTTGGAACTGGCGGGTTGTGTGTGTGTGTGTGTGTGTGTGTGTGTGTGAGAGAGAGAGAGAGAGAGAGAGAGAGACATGTGGGGATTCTCTGAGTGTAGGTGGAGAAGAAGCGCTTTTATTTGGAGATGGGGGAAGAGGCAATACAGTCCCTTACTGTGCGTGAGAGGTGCTTAGCAGAGTTTACTGAGGGTGGCAAGTTCTTAGAGGAAATGGAGGAGGGGGATTCCTGAAGGCATGTGGGGGAAGGGAGGTGGAGTGCATGGTGTGGGTGTGGGGAATATGCAGGGGAGGTTCTTTAATGCCTGGAGAAGGACTGGGTCCCTAGGTGGGTGGAGAGCCTGTATCAAAGCCCAATGCAAAGCAGACTGCACAATACATTTGCCTTCCCTGAGGGGAAGGGTGGATGTTTCCCTGCAAGGTGTGTGTTCAAGCATTTATTGCTGAGAGGTTTTTCAGTTTAATTTCCTGCTTGCGGGCTGTAGAACTGTTCACGCCCAAAGTGAACGAGCTAGTGGGCATGGGCAGGTTCTCACGCTGGGACTGTGAAGAGCATTCTCCTGAGTCAGAGACCCAGGTGGCTACTGGGCCAGCTTCCCATGCTCCGGAGTGTTCTTTTAACAAGTTGATATCTGCCGTCTAAGGGTTACTGTGACAGAGGCTCTCACTCTCTGGTTGTGTCTAGACTGGCCAGTTTTTCCACAAAAGCAGCCGCTTTTGCGCAAAAACTTGCCAGCTGTCTACACTGGCCGCTTGAATTTGCGCAAGAGCACTGACGTTCTAATGTAAGAAATCAGTGCTTCTTGCGCAAATACTTTGACGCTCCCGTTCAGGCAAAAGTCCTTTTGCACAAAACCTTTTGCGCAAGAGGGCCAGTGTAGACAGCTCAGTTTTGTTTTGCGCAAAAAAGCCCCAATGGCTAAAATGGCGATTGGGGCTTTCTTGCGCAAAAGCGCGTCTAGATTGGCCACGGACGCTTTTGCGCAAAAAGTGCTTTTGTGCAAAAGCGTCCATGCCAATCTAGACGCTCTCTTGCGCAAATACTTTTAACAGAAAACTTTTCCGTTAAAAGCATTTGCGCAAATTCATGCCAGTCTAGACATAGCCTCTGTGTTTCCTGGCACAAGTTGTTCAGCAGGTGGAATCAGGAATATAGCTCCCCCTCTCCCTTTCCCACTCAGTATTGCCAATCTGACCAGGTGCATAACTGGATGAGATTTTTGTCTCTTCCTGAACCTTAGGTATCAGCCATTACTTGCCAGAGGAAGGTTGTTGGCCTAGAAGAATCAATGGGCTGTTCTCCATACAGCAACAACCCGCCCCATGTCATTTAACAGCTCTATTTTAGTGGAGCACTTGGGGAATGTATTCGTTCAGTAGGATTCTTTCTTTAACAGAGAGATGTTTCTGCCATGCTCCCTTGGTAGGATGGTTCCGATGGAACATTTTAAGCCGATGGACTGAGACATTCATTTAAAGTTGCATGTGATTTTGAGCATAAACAGATTCCCTGTGACATTAATGTGCATGTGCATGTCAGGCTTAGTCTTGTGTCAGAGGAAACCTCCTGATGATGCTTCTTTGGAGTTGTGGAATGTACTTTACTCCAGATGGGATCAAAGGCTCTACTCATCTCTAGCCTTTGGACAACCGGAGGTGAGGGAGGGGCGAGGGGTGAATGGAAGAGTTTAGCGCCATGTCTTATCAAAGGGAGAGCTAAAATCTGCTTGAATAGTTAGAATCCCTCTTCCTGCCTGCACTCAGGGGTCCTGACTTCTCTCCTTCCAGCTCTCTCCTTGATGTGAAACAGGGCCAGTGCCCTCTCTTTGAACGGCCCTGAGCACCCACAGAGGTCCTACCTTCAGCCCCATTTCCTGCTTGTCCTCACACTGTGCCCATAAGTGTCTCAATCACTATCTTCCTCACCTCACACAAAAGTATTGGTTTCAGACCCATCCCCAGTCCACTCAGGACAGGACCTATTTCACTGAAGTCCTGAAGCATATGCTTCACCTCAAGAAGACATGTAACCCCCTTGACTTTGATGTTTAAAATTAGGCACATGCTTGAGTATCTTGCTGAATTGGGGACTCGGTTCCTCCTCACTGACCCCAGAAGACTACTTCATCCTGTCAGTCCTTTTGACTGACCCTTAAGAAGTCTGTTCTCCGGTGATGTTCTCCAGGGAAGGACTCTCAGGTTTGGTTGTCTTCTGTGCTCTGGCCGGCTGCAGTATTCAGATTTCATACACTAACTCCCTAGGCTCAGTGCTGTCCCAGAAAACATTGCCCTCACCATGACTCTGGGGAAACCTCCAGAATGTATGTTATCTAAAGATGACAGATGGCCCAGCATGGCTTTTCAAGCATCTAAAAACACCATAGTGGACCCCAGAATGACAGGAGATTATCTGGTGCTAGGAAGGAGGGCAGGTCCAAATTCATTCTGAGATTCGGGCTTTGGAGTTGCAGGATGGTTTGCCTGTCTCTGCTGGGGAAAAGGCAAAATTCAAGGCACATATGCATAAGGCACCTCATGGAATGGGGTTTAACTGTTAATTCGAATGAAGGGGTTTATCTCGGAATCGCGCTTCTCTGCCATGTGTAGACGCAGGCAGTTATTCCGGGCTAGTCAGTTTCCAAAATGGCGACCACCCGGGAACATGCTAATGAAGCGCGGGATATTTAAATCCCACACTTCATTTGCAATTTCGGTCGCCCTCATTAGCCTCCCTAGTTCGAACTAGGGGGGTAGTGTAGATGTACCCAAAGTGAATGATGCTTATGGCTCCTCGACACCAGGTGGTTTCTTGCAGGAACAGGGCCTCATTCAGCAAGAGAGAGGATGTGCCTGACACTAAACATATAATTGGTCCCTTATTCCTACACTCATGTATTTAAAGTCAGGTATGTGCCTAAGTACCTTGCTGAACTGGGATCTTCCAAAGGTTCACTATTTAGGTTTCAGTTTCGGGTGTAGGTTTGTTATCCCCTCCACCAACTCCCCATTTCAGCACCGAAAAGACTGGTTCTGGTACAGGGGTTTGTTCTGTCCGCTTGGAGGGGCCACAAAGACTATGAAATCTGATTTCCCCTCTTTTCCCTATGCAAGCCAATGACGAGAGTAGCTCAACAAATAGCAAGCTAGTATCTAAACTGAGGGCTGCTGTGAACCTCTGAGGCAAGCAAGCTGCCTGAAATCACCGGACGCCCCAAAGTTGAGGAGGAGCTTTGTCATAGCAAATATCCACAGATTTGCAGGGCTCTATTGATCCCCTTTCTCTTTATTGCAGTCCTCATGAAATTTGAAGACAGCTTTTGGGTCCCCCTTCAGTCTTCTTTTCTCAAGATCAAACATGCCCAACTTTTATTAACCTTTCCTCAGAACTCAAGTTTCCTAAGCCTTTAATCATTTTTGTTGCTCTTCTCTGGATTCCCTCCAATTTCTTCCTTAAAGGGTTGGCACCCAAAATTGGATGGGATGATTGCTTCCTGTGTCTTACATACTGCTCTCCTGTTAATACATTCCAGAATGATATTAGCCTTTTTGCAACTGCATGACATTTCTCTGCTCATCTGAGGAAGAGGGTTTTGCTTACAATAGTTCATGATACTACATATATATTTGGTAGTCTCTCAGGTGCTACAGGACTACTTGTTTTTAAATTTACAGACTAACATGCCTACTTCTCTGAGATTGTTGATTCATATGCAGTTTGATCTACTATAACTCCCAGATCCTTTTCAGCAGTACTGTCTCCTAGCCAGATATTTCCCATTTTGTAGTTGTGTGTTTGAGTTTCCTTCCTAAGGGTATGTCTACAGAGCAAAGTTATTTCAAAATAACAGCCGTTATTTTGAAATAACTATCCTAGTGTCTACACAGCCATTTGGCTATTTCGAAATTAAATTGAAATAGAGGCGGGCTTATTTCGAAATTGGTAAACCTCATTCCATGAGGAACAATGCCAATTTCGAAATTGCTATTTTGAAATAAGTGCTGTGTAGACACTTATTTCGAAATAGGGGGCCTCCAGCCTTCCTAGGGTGCCCTGGTGGCCACTCTCTCTCCCTCCCCCACTCCACGGAGCCCTTAAAGGGGTAGACTCTGGCCACAGTGCCTGTGCCAGTTCCAAGCCTGCCCGCCCAGACCCAGCAGTCACTGCCCCTGACCCAGTGGCCCCAAAACAAGAGCCAGCAAGTCACCAGCAGCCAGCCCTCCACCACTCCCCAGGAGCAGTCTGCCAGCTCCCAGGAGCCTGCCAGAGCCCGGAGAAGGCAGGCGCCTTCCTGGTCCAGGGTGGAGATCATGGACCTTATTCAGATCTGGGGGGATGCCCCCAATGTTCATGGTCTCCGCACTAGGTGGAGGAACACGGCCGTCTATGGCAGGATAGCTACCAGCCTGGACACCAAAGGCCACATGCAAACCCAGGAGCAGGTTTGCATGAAAATCAAGTTGGTCCAGCGAGACCCCCAACTCTGAGCCCTGAGCTTCCCCTCCTCCTTCTTCCCCTTGCTTCCCCCTTCCAGCTCCCTCCTCCCATATTTCCCCCTCCCCTTTCCCACCCTCTCTCTTCCCCTCTCCCGCCTCCTTTCCCCAGTCTCACCAGAGTTTCATTCTCCCCCCAGTTTTGTTAAATAAAGAGAGTTTGTGTTCATGAATATACGTGTATTTTATTTTACACCAGGAAGGGGGGTTAGGGAGGGGTAAGTGGAAGGACATGAGGAAGGAATGAGGCACAAGCCCCCAGTGGGGCAGACCAGGGAGGCTCTTAGTGCTCCTCAGGGTGGAAGCTCTCCCGCAGGGCCTCCTGGATACTGACAGCCCCCTGATGGACCTCCCGGATGGCAGCCTGCAGAAAGTGCAGCCAGGCTCACAGCAACGCATCCAAGAGAAGCACCAGAGTGCCCGGGGCAGCTCTGGCTCCATGTTGCAGAGTGCTGTGGTGTCCCGAGTGAGGGCAATCGGAGCATGCAGAGACAAAATACTTTGCTGTCCCTCATCGAGGTAGGCAAACAAGCAGGGAAACCTGAGAACTGGCTGTCCGGGGGGGGTCCCTTTAAGCACAGTCCTCAGATAGCCTCAGGCAGCAGCCACACAAAGTAACTCCTGACCTGATGCCCTGCTGGACCTGGTTCCAGCCGGCCTTAAATGAGATTCAGCGTCCACTCAGAGTGGACGTGCTATTTTGAAATAGCAAAAAGGTATTTTGAAATGCATTTTGTCTGTAGACGCATTATTTCGAAATAAGCCATTTTGAAATAACAATTTTGAAATTAGATATTTCGAAATAAAGCTGTAGTGTAGACATACCCTAAGGGAAGTACTTTGCACTTGTCTGTATTAAATTTGATCTTGTTGATTTCAGACCAATTCTCTAATTTATCCATGTTGGTTTGAGTTGTAATCCTGTGCTCCAAAGTGTTAGCCACCCCTCTAAGCTAAGTGTCATCTGCAAATTTTATAAGTATACTCTCTACTCATTAATCCAAATGATTAATGAAAATATGGAATAGTACCAGACCTAGGACAGACCTCTGCTGGGCCACCCTTGACACCTCCTTGTAATTTGATAGCAAACCATTGATAACTACTATAACTACAGTATTTCAAGTAGTTATGTACCCCTCATTTTATTAATTTCATCTAGACTATATTTTCCTCATTTGTTTATGAGAATGTCATGTGGGACTGTGTCAAAAGCCTAAATCAAGGTAAATCACATCAAGTGAGTCCTGCCTGTATCCACTAGGCCAATATCTGTAAAAGAAGGAAATTAAGTTCATTTGGCATGATGAACCATTCCGTGTTGACTATTGCTTATTACCATATGCTAGATAAGTTGCTTACAAATATATTGTTTAATAAATTATTTCAGGATTTTTCTATGTATCCAACTTACTTAGGCTAACTGGTCTTTAATTCCCATGGACCTCGTTTTCCTATTAAGATAGAGTCTACATTTTCCTTTCTTCAGTCATGAGGTACCTTGCCTGTCCTCCAGGAGTTCCAGGAAACCTGTGGGGCCCTGGAGGTCCTAGCAGACTAGTTGGTGGATAGGGGTTAGACCCACCTCCATATTCACTGGCAATGGTGGGAAGCAGAGAGGAGGTGGGCTTGGAGAAAAGGTGGGAAGCAGCCCTGTTCCTTCTCCAAGCCCCCTCAGCCCAAGTGGCATGGCTCGGGCCAGGGAAGCAGAGCGGGCTGGGGCTGAGTCTTTCTGCTTCCCACCACTGCCATCACTTGGGGGAGGAGGAACAACCCAAGCCCAGCCCACTTCACTCCCCTGGCTTCTAGCCACATCACTCCACTTCCCATGAGTGGAGTGATATGGTCGGAAGCCAGGGGAGTGAAGTGGGTTGGGCTTGGGTTGCTCCACATCCTGCTAACACCAGTGAGTGTGGGGGTGAGGCCATCACTTGGGGGAGGAGATTTGGAGGAAAGGGTGGAATAGGAGTGGGGTGGGGCAGAGCAGGAGTGGAGTGGTAGTAGGAAGGGGATGGAGCAGGGGCAGGAAGAGGTTAGGGATGTTAGTGTATAGTTGTTTAAATAATTAACCAATAAGCCTGGGCTTATCAGTTAATGCAAATGACTATGTGCACTCCCCCCCCCACCTTGCTGCCTCTGTATCAAAGGCAGCAAGAGGAGGAAAGGGGGAGTTGGCTCCCCTTGTGGAATGGCTCCCACCTTCACTCTGCGCTGCTGCCTCTGATATACTGGCTGCCAGCCCCGCCCCCGGGGACCATTGAATAATTGTGTAACCGATAACATTTGGCTCAGTTACATGATTATTAAATTATACGAGATCTAACATCCCTAGAAGGGTGGGGCCTGGTGTGGAGGGGTTGTCTCAGGCCCTAGATCTCCCTAGGGACAGCCCTGCCTGAAGGTAATCTTTAATAGTTCTTCAGCTTGTTCCTTAAATATCCTATTATGAATTTCATCAAGCTCTTCCATCACAAATACCTCTATCTTATCTAATTATTCTTTAACCTGTTTTTCCCTATTGTGGCTTTTGTTCTTTCCCCCTTGTTGTTAATATTAATTGTTGTAAGTAGCTAGTCTTTTGTGAAGACTGAAGCAAAATATGCATTACAAACCTCAGTCGTCTTATTAGCTTTCCTTCCCCACCAACCAGTGGACCTACACTTGCCCTGATCATTCTCTTGCTCCTAACGTATTTATAGATCCTCTTTTTATTGTCTTTTTTATGTTCTTTGAATGGATGAAAGCAGTATCTTTCAAGGGGAGCACACGAGTATGTCTCCTTTGCACAGGCTATATATAGCTACTCTGCGAGCACAATGGCTACTGTCTGCTATCCAGAGATAAATCTTTGAAGTGAGTAGACCATCCAGAAGACAAACCTGAGATTCCATAGCAAGGAAAGGGCTGCATGAGGCAGGAGTTTGAAGGTTTATTGAATAATAGTTTATTATTATTTGTGTTGTCATAGCATCTAGGCACCCCCGCAATGGGTTAAGACCCTATTGTGCTAGGTGCTGCACAAACACACACACAAAAAAGTCCTTGCCCCCAAAGAGCATAATATTTAAGTTAGGTGCACAACTCTAATTGAAAGTCAATGGATGTTGGGAGCCCACTGCATCTGAAAATATTTGTACCAAAAGTAATAACAATGATGGACGAGGTCACTGAAACAGACACTTGTGTTGGAGCAATGCTCACTGGTGAAAGGAGCGTCTAGAGACCACTAGGGGAGGGGTAAGGAAGGACTCAGGAGGAGAAGGGAGGACAATAGAAAGATGGCAAAGCTGTTAGACTGGGGTGAGTTTGCTTGCCAACAGGATTCTTTATAAGACTCTTGCATGCTTGTTAACTTGGTGAAAATGCAATATGCAAAAAGATCCTGGGACCCGGATGGGACTAACATTTTTGGCATTCTGGGTGGGGGAAAAGCACACCATTATCTTTTGAGATTTAGAAATGGCTTTAAATTCAGCCCCTAGATCTGAAGCTTTTTAATGGTCCCCAGCCTACTTGGGTCCTTCTGTGCACCTCATACAAATAAAGGCAAAGAGCCTTCCTTGGCTAGGCATAGCAGCTTCTGCACTGCTATTGGTCAATCCTTCATATATATATATATATATATATATATATATATATATATATAGTACCCATTACCAGGCAGCAGTAAAGTTGATGTAATTGCAGAAGCATCCTCTGATGCCTTAATCACACCAGAAAGCTTGTTTGGCTTTCCAAATGCTGCTAACACCCTGATATTTTGTTCTTTTATTTACTTTATTTTTTCCTCACTTCAGGGATATCAAAGGAGTGGTGTTGGGACAGCACAATTTTAAGGGTCCTATCTGCCTGGAAAAGAGTTGAGGGAAAAAAGGGATAAAAATGTGACAAGAAAAACCAACGCCAAGTTGTTAAACAAACCACCTACAGAATAAGGGGGTGGAAGGAGGGCCTGGGCAGAGTACAAGAGCATGGGATAGACTAAACTAGAAAAAAAGTCTGTTTTTTAGTTAAAATGTATTACTTAAGTGATTCCATAGAACAATTTAAAATGGCTCTTTGCACTTAGTGTAAATAGGGCAAGTTGTGTTAACTGGTCATGGTCAACCTAAGCTCCAGCCTCAGCCCCAAGGTAGCTGTAAGATTTGCAAGGATTTCAGAGCATGACACTGGTAGTGGGAGCTCTAGGAAATTCATGTGCAGTATTTTGAAATAATTAAATTTCACCTAAGCTCTCCTCAGAGCCACTGGGAACTGCCAATTCGTCAAGTGTTTGAAGCAACACAGTATATTGGCCCCAGTTTCACTTGAAAATGGACTGGAGTTTATCCAAAATGGAGCTCAAGGTTATACAAGAGGTTTGCTAATCTTCTGACAAATCTAAGAGGAGATTCAGGAGGAAGCTCATCTGGTTTTGCAGTATATTTTCCCTATGAGACCCATAATCCTCTGTCTGTGAGAAGAGTAATTGCTGGAATTAATAATAGGGGAACCGGCCATTCATTTTGTAATTTAGTTCTCTATGGGGCACTGGAAATAAATGTCAGGAAATTTGCACACTATAATATGGGTTTAGGATCTCTACTGATTTTGTTGTTGTTATTGATCTCCCAAGTTTTCCAACAATTTTATACTTCCATTAAAGCTTTAGAAAGTTTCCATTCCTTCTGATTCTAAAGAAAACTGTGGAGTGCTGTAATCCCGAGCCTGCAAACAGCATATGCTTAAACAGCTACCACATCCCCTTCAGAGGTGAGTGTATTTCAATGATGGATAAAGTGAGATATAATTTATGTGGAAAGGGACTGATTCTACAATCCATGACTGTGCCTTGCAGTTGTAATAGTTCCATTAGATTGTAGATTCATGAGGCCTGATCTTGCAAATCTTATTTACATGTAAATGAGTCAACTCCTGAATGGAGCCTTCTCATGTTAATAAAGATTGACTCCAAAGGATGCAGTCCTGCTTGCCTTAATCACTTCAAGAAATGGGATTGGAAAAGGGAACATAGTTTGTGAAGTATTAGGGATAAAAGTCACAACATTAGAGACTGATCCTGCAAACACTTACTCACCTGAGCAGTTTTATTGACTCCCATGGGACCCACTTGTACATAAAGGTTACTCACAGAAATAAGGATTTGCACTAAAATGTGCACAGTGATTGTATTTACATAATCAACATTATCAAGCAGTTCCCACACTGTGGTATGGGAGAGACTATAGTTATTTCCTGTTTAAACTTTAGGGAAGCTTGGATACCACTGAGAGAGAGCTTTGATAAATGGACATGAATGATCCTGTCTGCTCTGAAGTCCATAGCAAAATTTACACTGCCTTTAGTGGAAATAGATCAAGACCTTTATTATTACCAACCATTTTGTTTATTAATAATCTTTTATAGGCCCAATCATATGAAAAGGTTTTAGCAGCTCTCTAAATACAATCAAAAGGTTCTATAACATTTCTGGAGTACAAAAGAAAAAGTTTGCAAGTTGTTTCTTGTTAGCTGCAACTGCAGGATTTTATCCTGTGAAATACTGGGACCCTTCAATTCCTAGTGAAGAATAGGGTTAGCTTAATCTGATGAAACTGAGAACTTGTGATTGGGGGGGGGGGGGAAGAGTCGTATTTATGCAATGAACACTTACTTCATATAATTAACAACCTGGTTTGTGTTATACCAAAGGTCAGAGCAGGTGATCAGAATATTCCTTTCTGGTAACAAGGTATAAAGCCAGGTTCTCAGCTCATGTAAATTGTTTTAACTCCATTGAAGTCAATGAAGACATATTGACTTACTTCAGCTGAGAATCTGGCCCTATAATGAATATATAAATTGTTCACGGACCATAGTTTAGCTAATTCCAAACCACTGATATTAGTCATTGCCAATGATAGAAACATTGGGAACTCTATTATGTAAAACAGGCCTAACATAAAACTAATAGCTAGGTGGTTAATGGACTGTAAGAATTGATATTCTAACATGAAGGCCAGTGGACAATTGGCTTGTACTTGTATTCTTGTACTCTTTTTTGCTCAGTACCTCATGAGGGTATGTACATACCAGCGTTACCAATTAATGATTTTGTGTGTGTGTTGCATGATATTTGGTGTGTTCTTAAAGCACCAACTCCTGGAGTAATTTGATTACTTCAGAATTACAGCTTTGTGTAAAAAAACAAAAACAACCCCCAACCAGTTTGAACACTTAGGTTTGCAGAGCTAAAACAGAAGCCTAAAGACTTAAAAACCAGAAGGCAAACATAACAAAACATGAACATTTAATCTCTCATGATCTTTAAGTCTAACTCCTGATTGTTTTAATGGTTGGAGTTGGCAATAACACACACCACACACCCACGCAAGCATACAAAATTGGTTCTCTTAAGTATGTAATAGAATTTTCTATATATGGCTCAAAATTTAGATTTAGTAAAAAAACAACTTTTATGTGCCCAGCTGGAAATTATTCTGCTTCCACTGCAAATTTTAAAAACAAAATTCATTTGTTTATAAATGATAAGAAATGCTCCCCTGTAATGTTTGTACTGTAATCCAGCCTTTAGAGTTTGTGCTAATGTATGAGGACCTAAAAGTGCAATTGACTAGAAACTGATCATACTCTTAAATCTAATCAAGTATTCTCATTCACCAATTTGTGAGAAACACAATGTGTAAACTGTCCATCAAGTAAAAAGTAAGTTAGAAGTTCTTTCAGATTTAATAATAATGATGCAAGGTATTGTTCACAATATAGGAAAGGAAAATTGCTTTTTATGAATATATAGTTTTTCACCAGACTATGTATTTTTTAAATGACCGTGCAGCATGCATATGAGATTAAAGCTATTGAAATCTCTGGAGAAAGATGTTGTCTTGCAAGAGGAGAGCAAATTCCTCTCTTCCCTCATCACTGAGCAAGTTGTCACAGAACATCTGCCTTTCTGTTGGGTCTATGCAGAGACAAGTATGGAGAAATTGAATAAGGAAAAGTTATTTAGTTGTTCCCATAACATAAGAACTAAAGGACACCAAATGAAATTAATAGATAGCGGGTTTAAAACAAACAAAAGGAAGTATTTTTTCACACAGCGCATAGTCAGCCCGTGGAACTCCTTGCCAGAGGATGTTGTGAAGATCAGGACTTACAGGATTTAAAAAAACTAGATAAATTCATGGAGGGTAAGTCCATCAATATTTATTAGCCAGGATGGGCAGGAATGGTGTCCCTAGCCTCTGTTTGTGAAACTGAAAATGGGTGACAGGGGAAGTATCACTTGATGATTACCTGTCCTGTTCAGTCCCCCGGGACATCTAGCATTGGCCACTGTTAGAAGACAGGATACTGGACAGGATGGACCTTAGGTCTGACCCAGTACAGCCATTCTTATGACCATACAGAAGTTCTTTATGAACATTGAAAATCCCATTGCTCTCAGGGTCTTCTCTCATTTAGCCAAGACAACAAAAGCTTTGTTATCCAATACTCTGTTAACCAGAAAACTTTGTTAACCAGCATTGTCCCCAGCCACAATACTGCTGTGTTTTCAAGCATACACACCCAACTCCCACCTACCCATCCACCTGTTGCGGGGTTTCTGACAGCTGACACTGCTGGCTGACGACATCAACAGGTGCCTCCTTAACCCTCAGCCTGCCTAGAATTGCCAGGAACTGGATCTGTCATAGGGGGTGGGAGCAGGGCAATATGCTTTGTTAACTGGCACATTGAATTAACCAGCAACCCCCATTCCCTATCAGTGCGGAATAACAAAGCTTTCAGTGTACTACATTTGAAGACACAAAGTGGAAAAAATGTATTTTCTTCCTCGTTTGATTTAGCAGTGAGATATTAGACAAAATCCCACTTACATTACTCACTCAAGACAATCTATTATTTTTAAGGGAGGCCAGTGGCCTGGGGTATAAAGCAGAGGACTGAGCCTCTGGGTTCTGTTCCCACCTCTTTCTGGGTGACTTTGGGCAGGTCACTTCAGCTGTCTGTGACTCAATTTCCCTTCCTGTAAAATGGGACTCACGATACCTCCTTTCTTGAGAGCTGCGTCTAGACTGGCATGATTTTCCGCAAATGCTTTTAACGGAAAAGTTTTTCTGTTAAAAGCATTTGCGGAAAAGAGCGTCTAGATTGGCACAGACACTTTTGCGCAAAAGCACTTTTTGCGGAAAAGCGTCCGTGCCAATCTAGACGCGGTTTTGCACAAGAAAGCCCCGATCACCATTTTCGCCATTGGGGCTTTTTTGCGCAAAACGGTTCTCAGTTGTCTACACTGGCCCTCTTGCGCAAAGTGCGCAAGAGGGCTTTTTTCCCGAACGGGAGAGTCGTATTTGCGCAAGAACACTGACGATCGTACATTAGATCGTCAGTGTTCTTGCGCAAATTCAAGTGGCCAGTGTAGACAGCTGGCAAGTTTTTCCGCAAAAGCAGCTGCTTTTGCGGAAAAACTTGCCAGTCTAGATGCAGCCAAAGTGTTTTGAGATCTACTGATGAAAAAGGAGAGGAATTATCATTAAATGACATTGCATCTAACTTATACCAGGGAAACTGAACGGAATTTAACTCAGTATATTTACTCTGCAGCATTGATTTCACTGGTGGGGTCACTGGGACAGCATGAAAACTGGTGTGGAAAGAGACTGCACCAAATCTAAAATGGTGATTTGTTTTTTATTGAAATGAAACCCTGACAATTTTAGAATGCTCAACAACCCTGTAACCCCAGTGGATAATTCAGGGAAGAAAAAAAGATATCTTTAGATTTTCTGAGACCCTGCTTCTGCTTTCATTGCATACAATGAACACTTTGCCATTGGCTTCAGTGGGAGCAGGACCTGGCCTCTGAGCCAACTCATTCTGCAAACCCTGGTGCATGTAAGTACCCTTACTGATTTTTACCCTTATTAAATTCTATAGCACTTTCTGGTGAGGCCCTGAATCCTTGCATGTGTGTGCAAATGAAGGCTGAGCTCATTCAGTGTCATTTTGCTGAGGGTGCACCTTTTTGCAAGGCATTATTAAGCCCCAGGAGCCTTTCCAAACACCAGCAAAAGTAATCAGCCAGCCATGTGTATTGTTGTTGTACTAGCTGGTGGGGAGATTTGGGGAGGAATCTATCTTTCACCTTGGTGCACTCAGCTGTTTGCTGCTCCAGCTGTGTCTGAGGCAGCGCTGGGGTGGGAAGGATTGAGACTCAGAACACCAGGGAGAATGAAGCCACCTGAGATTGCTTTGGCAAAGGGGAAAGCAGGAGCACCACCACCCCAGGAAGAAGTGATGTGAGGGTGTAGCTCCTGTGATTTGCAGCTGGCAGCACCAAAGCTAATGGGAAAACACTAGTCCCCAGCCAATTCCGTGTAATGAGTTAGTGCTTCCAGAATGGGTCTGCATGATGAAAGGCATGATAATCCCTGCTGAAGTAAGGGAAATATTTTAAGCAATGACTGTAAAGCACTTTTAAGATGTTACGTGCTATGTGTTGTTGTTGTTATTTATTTATTAATGCCCCTGATTAAAGAAGGTGCTTAAGAATGTGCAGAGGTCCTATTGACTTCAGTGGCTGAATTGGGGGGGGAGGGTCAGAGAGAGAGTAAGTGCTAGGCCAGTTTTATGTTGCAGCAGAAGGACTGAAAGACATTGGACAGAGCTATAGAGGGAAGGCCAGGAGTAGAAGAGTTTGAGGTAATGCCAGGCAGCAGTGAAGGGGCCATAGATCAGGAGTGTGATTCCTTGGCAGAGCCATGCTGATGGAGGATATGTGGAAGGTGTAATAGGGTTGCTGCAGATCCTGACTGAGGTGAAATGCCAGAGCATTTAATTCTTTAGAACGGGAACAGAAGGTTTACTGCAAGTCAAGCTTGAAGTGCATGTAAGGAAGATGCTACAGCACCTGCCATGCCACGTCCCCATTGCCATCAGTTATTCCCATTCATTTGTTCATTCATTTCAGAATGGATTTTTCTCCATAATGAATATAGATAAACGATCTGGCATCTAATTCTGAAAACACCTTTCAGCCCTCTGAATTTTTGACTGTACACACCATTTCAAACACTGATCTCCTTTTCTGGGACTATCTCCTGCTCTCCCAAATTTTGATGTTTTGGGGGTTAGAAAGTTAAATAGCAAAGTTTCATGAACACTGTTGTGGATCGCCATGATGATGAATGGTAATGTCCTCAGGGTAGTCAAGCCACACAAGAATGGTATTTCTTGTAATAAATATTGAAGGAAGACTGGAGATGTATAGATGGATAAGCACTTGTAGCACATATGGCTAAACTTTGGCTCAGAAAAATCCTTCATATGCTGGGGATGGTAATGATGTAAAAGGTCAGGATTGGGCCCAAGCACTCCATAGGCAGCATATAGCACATTTAAAATGCAATGCATGGAGGAAAAAAATAAAGCAGAATAGAAAATTCAAAAGATTTTATCACCGTATGGAGTAATTGAGGACATACTCAGAATTTTATCTAATCCTGATTATCTTATTAATTACTTACACATTTTATTTCTATGGCACCCACCTGCCTCTCCTATGAACCACATTAGTAATATAAATGTAAACAACTATTACATGAAACAAAGAAGCAGCACACAACCACTAACTCTTGCCTAAATGCTGCTTCCCCCCCATTATTATTATTATTTTGGAATTACAAAACCTTGAAGATATTTTTTGAAATAGAAATTCTGTTATTTCTGTGTTTTCCCATCAAATTACAGACACTCCAAAATGATTATAGATAAAAGCAGCATGTGAAAACCACTCTTCTTTTCAGATGCAATCCAGACTCTTTCCTTACTGTGGGCAAAATATTTATTTTCACAAAAAAAATATTGTCTGATAGGGAGATAATAGAAGAGGCAGCATGGACAGTAGGAGATGGGTCTCAGTTGAGACTTGTGACAAGTAGGGATGTAACATGTTATTTACATAATTAGCCAATAAGCCTGTATCAAGGCTCAAGCAAGAGGGGGAAGCCAGGAACTGGTGCTTAGGGGAAGACAGCTTAAAAGCTGGCTTTCTGTGCACGCTGGCTCCTGCGGAGTCACCTCCCCTGCCCCTGCAGCATCCCACAGGGGTAGTAGTGGGGGAGGAAACCAGGATCTGGTGCTTAAGGGGGGGGGGCAGCTTAAAAGTCAACTACCCACAAGCACCAGCTCCTGCGGAGCCACCTGCCTGTCTGAGAGAGGCTTAAGGGGGGGGGCAGCTTAAAAGTCAACTACCCACAAGCACCAGCTCCTGCGGAGCCACCTGCCTGTCTGAGAGAGGCAGCAGCATCGGGTAAGGGGGAGGTCAGGCAGGAGCTGGTACATGTGGGAAGTGGCTTTCAAGCCAGCTCCCTGCATGTATAGGCTCCCACGGAGCCACCTGCTCCCTGCGCTGCTGCCGCTTTATCAGAGGCAGTAAGGGACAGGCAGAAGCAGGTGCTTGCATGGAGCCAGTTTAAAAGCTGGCTCCCTGAGAGCACTGGTCCACACATGCTCACCTGTGTGTAAACATGTAACTACTAAAAATCCAGCAGTTAAACATTTAAACAAATACATGTTAGTTAACATCCCTAGCGATGAGCTAGGTCAGAAATGGTATTCCTATCTTGCAATTTTTTTGTGATTTTTTTTTTAAACATTTTGCTAGCCTGAAGGAGGAAAACAGGTGGTGGTGGTGAATAATAATTTTTAAAAAATACTTTGTTTTATTTCAGTTTTGAAATCTGGCTTTCCTTTAAATAATTTTTAGTCTACATTTATTAACATTTCAAAATGAAAATGCATGTTGATTCAAAAGCCTGAAACTTTTTTTTGGTGGAAAAGTTGAATCCAGGACATTTTGACAATTTTGAAACTTTTCCAGTTAGGAAAATTTGTAAAACTCAAACTGTTGGATGAGTTGGTGGAAAAATCAGAGCAGTCCCATTGATTTAATTGGGACTGCTTGCTCTGGGTAAGGTAAAGTGTGAGGCATTGTAATGTTGGTGTTAGTGGATGACATGCCACAGAAGTCAGTGGAAGTGTGCCTGGTTATGCCAGATCTGAATTTAGCTGTTGTACATTGTAGAATAGACTAGAGTGGTTTAAATTTATTGGGCTGGGAATGAGTTTGGTACCATTCACTGGATTTTTAGCTAAAACAATGAGGAATCCCATAGCATCTTAAAGGCTAACATATTTATTTGGGCAAACCCCCACTTCATCAGATGAATGATTCTTAGTTGTAATTCTTGTACTTCTGTACTGTCAAAGGAATGTTTACCAGTGTCCAAAGCTATGGGCTAGGAGTCAGGAGATCTGCATTTTATTCATGGCTTGGTTGCTGATTTATTGTAGATGAGTCATTTAATCTTTCCTTGACTCAGTTTCTCCATTTTTCAAATGGGGCTTAACCCAGCATTGTGAAGTCCTTTGCTTTGGTTGGATCAGCGATGCTCTGGAGAGGCAAAGTAAATGATGGGTATCACCGTGCTCATTGCAAACGAAAGGGGTTGTATCGTGCTTTTTCCAGATAGAAAACCTTTTTAAAGAGAGAGGCTGGATGAAGACGTCTCCCTGTTTCTTTTGATTGTTCTGGTCACAAGGAAATATTGTGCAGTTTTCGAAAGTCACCAGGAAGAGTGTGACCCTGAGCAGGACAATCAGTCTCCTTTGCCTAGTGGGGTCAGGACTGGAGTGAAGAGAAACCCAAGTTGTTGGGAGACTCCCCCTTTCTTTCTAGACAGCAAGTTGCTGTTTTTCTCGGAGTTGAGTAATTAGCTCCACGGTCTGCCCCGTGTCACATGTAGGCGCTTGGCTCCAAAAGTCTGCACGTCGGGGGAAGCACCCAGACTTTGTGCTGAGACAGAAACACGAGCAGCGGGCAAGACACGACTGGATCTTGACCTCTGAACACGAAGGCTCGCCGCTGAACGGATTTGTTCTTGGGGCGCCCTGGGTTGTCTTCAGCCGGAGCCACCGGGACACCACAGCCACACGCCCCTTTGCTGTCTCTTCTGCATCCTCAGCTGCCTGCAGCCCGGCCCAGGAGACTTGCGAGCGCTCAGCGGAGAGGGGCTGGCAAACGCCGGCGCTGGGGGCGCTTCCTCGTTTGCTAGGGCGAAGCAACTTTCCCTGCGCTTCCCGACGTGGAGCCAGCTCCGGCCAGTGACCTTTGCGGGCGGCGGGCCGGGCGCGGGGGGCAGGAAGGCCGGGGAGGGAGAGGAGGGAACCTGGAGCAGAGGCAGGAGGCGGAGAGGCGGCGCTGGGCAGGAACCCGGGCGGGCGCTGCTGCGGCCGGAGGAGCAGGCGGGCGCCGGGCGCGGACCCGCGTGTTGGACCACAGCCCCGCGGGCCCTGCCGGGCGCTGCCCGCGCCAAGGTAATTCTCCCCCCCCCCCCCCGGCCCCCCATCCTCCTGCGCGCGGGCCGGCCCGGGCCAAACCCCGAGCGGGACGGGCTCAGCCAACTTCTCCGCGCTCTGCAAACACCTCCCCCGACCCTGGTGTCGAGGGGAGACGAGCGGATCCCTCCCCACTTGCCTCCCCTCCCCTCTCCTGCCTGCAGCGGGCTCCGGATGGGGCCCGCAAGCCAGCGCAGCCCCCCCCCCCCCCCCGCTGAGGGCCTGATCCAGCCCGGGGACTCCCGGGAGGCGCGGGGCGCCGGGCTGGGCTGGGAAGCTGCCCGGAGCGGAGTGCGTGGCTGCTTGGAGTGCGGGAAGCGCACAGGCGGTTCCTCCTCCCCGCCAGGCAGGCAGGGGACGCGGGAGGATGGCAGCGGGGGCTGACTCTCAACTAGCCGCCTTCTCTTCCAGCGGGCCACGGTCGCTCGTCCCTTCCTCTCCAAGCGTGTCGCGTGCATGGTCCGAGCGGCTCCCTAGACTTCAGTGTGCAGGGAGATGCTCAACTCCCCTGCAAACGCCCACGCAGCAGGTGCTGAAAGCGCTCGGGTGGCGCTTCCAAAGTGTAGCCCCATCACAGGACAGCCACCCGCCTTCACGTAGTCCTGTCCCACAGCCTCGGCTCACCCCGGCAGCCTCTATCCCCCCCTCGGAAATTGCCTGCGTCTGGGAAGGTTGGGGGAGTCAGATCCGTTCGCTGTGGCTGTCCACAGATATCGATCTAGCTCTAATGAAGAATTCTGTAATGCCAACGGAACCAGCCTGGCAAATGCTTTGGTTTTCTCAGCACAGCCAACAGATTATACATGCTACATGAGGCCACTCTCTTGAGCAAATAACTGCAAGAGAAACAGATCTTTTAAAAAGTATACACTGTCTGGGCCTGACAGTCAGATGTCATTTGAATTCCATTTCCAAACTGAGCAAAGCCAGAGAGGATCTGCAGCAAGCCATCGAGCATAAAGAAATCCTTTCACATTCAATATGGGAGAAAGTAACGAGTTTAAAGAAAAAAGATACTTTCTGGACTGGGATAGATTCTGACCTCATTCTGCATTTACATTTGTATAACTCTACTAAGGTCAGTGGGGTGATTCCTAATTTAAATTGGCATAAACAACATTAGATCCAGAACTTATCATAGTTAAGAGGAATATTTCCATTGGCTTCCATGAACTTTGGACCTTTTCTTGAGGTCTCAACTCTGCTGCCCTTTCTCATGTGAGTTGTCCCAATAAAACCAACAGGAAAACTTGTACAAGTCAGATTTACTCATGTGAGTAATGTTTACAAGATCAGACCCCTAGGTTCCTGTTAGACTGCTCAAATGTTAGCCTTTGCTTATGCTGTAAGTTATACCTTTAACATTTATTAAGAGTCACAATTCAAAATATAACCATATAATAAAATACCCAGGGCGCAACATTTAAAAAAAATTATGTCACTTAACATTTTCTCTTTGGCAATGACAGAGTGATACTTCCCCCAGATTTATTTACTACTTATTGCAAGAAAATCAGAAAGCTTCAATTTTTAAACAAGGCTGTGCTGATTACAGGCTATTAAAATCTGAATGCTTTGATATGGTGAACTAGGTCTAAACTTGCAGTAACTGTTTAAATTAAGTATTCATGGAATGTCGGTCACTCCCTCCGTGCTATCTTGAGCAATTGGCTCTGGGTATATGGAGAGAAATAAAAAAGGGCCAAAGTTCTCTCCATGAAAATATCCTACCAGTGTTTGATTATGGGGTAGTCTGACGGGATGTTCTCAACACCTGATTTCTGCAGTCCCTGCACACACCAGTAGCTGGTTAAAATCTGTGGGTGGGATTGCTTGTAAGAGCAGGGTTTGGTCTGTAATCAGACAATGGACTGGATTTTGGCCAGGATGGAGCTTTTCTACTGTCCCCGTCCTATCTCCTTATTGTAATAGGATGTGATACAAATCTAAATATTGTTCAACTCAGTATGTGAATGTAGGCTGCTGAATGTCAGGTAAGTTTACCTTAGACCTGTACCTCTTTGAAATAGCTATCTCTTTAGTTGAAGCCATGGACTAGAATATACTGTGAGGAGCAATTCTGGTAGAGCAATTAAGTCTCTGAGCAGAGAAGTCTCCCCGTCACACTTCTCCAGTTCTATCATGACATGAGACAGTGGGCCAAATTCTTGTGCCTTAATCGACATCAGTGGAATATCATGGATATAACTGAAGAAAGAATCTGGCCTGCTGGCTTCTGTGTTTGTATACCTTGTTGCTTTCTGAAGACCTAGCTTTATTACTTATTGCTAGCTGGGCTGAGGATGGCAGCTCTGTTGATTAGTGAGTTTGCATGCAGTGCACCCCTGGTGAGTGAATAGATTTTAAGAAATGTTGTTTTAGCCCATTTATTTTGGTTATTTTGCTCATATGACAGCCCTTTTTATTCGAAAAAAGACCTGGCGTGAAGTCCTCTAGCAAGAGTGACAATTTACTATTATTGAAGCATACACATTGTTTGTTTGAATTAAGGGGTTTCATACAGGCCAATGCAACAGTAGAATTCTCCTTTCTGGAATCCAGGGAGCAGATGGGGAAAAGCTGCTTCATATGTAAAGAGGAAGAAGCAGGTGCATCGGTTAAAAAAAAAAAGTGTGCGTGCGTGTGCGCACGCAAACAAAGCACTTAAAAAGTTGGTATTGTCTAAGCATGAAAATTGCACAATGATGTATGAACATTTGAAAACACTGAGTGAAATTCCAGCCCCATTGAAGTCTGTAGGCATCTTGCCATTGACTTCAATGCGGCCAGCATCTCACACAGTGGCTGTGAAAACTGAAGCTGAACTTGTTCAGCTTATTACCATGGGGATTAACTGGCCTTGGCAGCATTGCGTAGGCCATGTTATCCACCAACACGGATTGGGGAATATGTAGCTAAAAGCAGGGAGACTTACTATTTATCCAAGACAGAGCCATTCTTTCTGGTTTGCACGTCTCCTTTTCATAAGGTTTTTTATCCTACATAGTGTTTTATCCTGTATGGTACAGGGCTGGTCAAAATGTTTTGAACATTTTTTATTTTTGATGGAAAAATGGATTTTTATTCAAAGTTCCTTTTTTCCTCTGTCTCTAGTCAATTTCAAAACTGATAAACAAAGAAAAATAGAAAGAGGAGTAAAAGACAAGAAGAAGAAAGTGAAAATAAATAAATGAAAAAATTGGGAGGAAGAAAACTTCATGGAAAAAATGCAAATGTAACACAAGATGAGTGCACTTTGAAACCTGTGAAAGAAAAACGAACTTGAATTTTTTGCACAATTTTTTTTTTAACCAGATCTAGCTCCGAGGGTCCTCAAACTCTTGTTGATTTCACTGGGATCGTTTAGTTCAGCAACTCCAAAAACTGGATCCGTAGTTCTTTTGATTAGATCCACTCTATCCTACTGTCCAAGTTCTCCTATTCAACTGTCTAATAATTACTTTTCCCAGGACTCTTTTTATAAGGTTTCTGTGCCATTGAGAAATTGATAGCATTCGTTACTTACTTTTTCCTAAGAGAAAGTGTGTATGTGGGTAGGATAATTGCATTTTAATTTTCTTTACCTTGGTGTAGGGTGGATGCAGAATATGACCTGGACATGGAACTCAATATTGCTGTTGGTTAGCCAGATGCATGTTCACTATATCTGAACTAAACATTCTGCTTCCACAATGACTTCCCCCACTCACCAGCTCCCTGCTAACTCAAGCTATGAGTGACCCATAGTGGCAGACTGCCAGCTGTATTTCAGTTTCTGACTTTTAGATTGCCTCTTAAGGGTTTGTCTTCTATGTTAGGACTTTTGAAGTGAAAGATGAATCCAGGAGGTATATGGATCTGTGGGCACAGTAGCAACATAAGCATTTGGAACCCCTCCTTTTAAAAATGTGGCTCTTGAATTCTTATTGCTGAATTACAGTCTGAAGAACAGAGGTTTATTCTTCTGCTTGTCATTGATGCTTTGGACACTTTTTTAGTAAGGGCCTTTAATTCTCTTTTAATTGACAGATTCACTGCAGATTTGTTCTTTTACATTTTATGATCCATAAACTCGTTATTAATGCCAAAAGGTGACTTTTAACAAACATTGCAGAGCATGCCACTGGCATGTGAAACAACTTTGTGGGTCTTGACTTGGGCATTGATCCATATCTGAAACCCATCACAACTTCTCTGCAATGAGTATTACTGTTTTCTGCTCAGAAAAGGCTTGCACATGCACAAGCTGAGTAACGTAACCACTTGTCACCTTTCGGGTGGGGAACCCTCCTGCTCAGAGCTCAAGACATCCACAGAAGGAGTTTTGTGATCAAAATGCGCTGCCCACCGCTACCACAGACTCCACTGCCATCCTCATCACTCTGTTGTTCCTCCTCTGACCATTGAAATGAAAGAGGAGTCTAGTGGCATTGTTGACTTTTTTTTTTAATGGTGCCCTTGAAAATACATTTCCTAGATGCCTGCTAGTGAATGACAGATTTGACCTAGGTTTGGTTCTCACATCTTCACGTACGGGCACAATGAATGTGTGGATCATTTCCCCCCTTATTGTTATCCCATAAAAAGAGGTGATGGCACAAGCTGCACACAGTCTGTCCAGATCTCCTATAGAGATTCTTCCCTTGGAGCTGCATCCCAAGAACTCTGCCTTTGCACCTCCTGGTCCATGCCAGAAATGACAGGGGAAGAAGGAATTGAAGATTAGACTCAAACCCCAATCCTTTGCCTGGTGTTTCAATAGGGTACTTTGGCTTGGTATTGGTTGCTTGTGTTGCCCTTACTGATCTGAGTTGTCACTTCACCTTCCCCTGCTCACCAGATCGCTGCCCGCTCATGTAGGGAGAGACCCACTCTGGGATTTGAACATGCGTGGCACCCACCTGCTGTGGTTCAGTTTTTAAATGCTATTGAGTTTTAGGACTGCTCTGTACGATTTCATATTCATTTGGCTTTCAGGGTCAAAGGCAGGTTCTGTGCAAGTGTTAGGGACATGCACATTTTGGTGGGCGCATTCACGGGAATATGAGTCTGCTCACATGAGTAGAAGGTGCAGGATCAGGCTTATATCAAATTGCCTATCAGTGAACTAGGGACTTGGAAATATCATGTGGTTAAATGGCAGGAACACACAGACAAGCACATTGTAATGGTGGTATTGCAGGTACTGTTTCTTTAAGAGGAAGCCTTGGTCCTGTCTTGTGTGGGAAGGGATCAGGGACTGATGTGAAGCAACAGGGTCTGGAGCTGGCTGCTGTGTAGAGCCAGAAGCCCACCTGAACCTCAAAGAATGAAGGAGAATAGCAAAGTCCCTCCCTACTGAGCATGTGGTAGGAGTTAGCTACCCTGTACGTGAACCTCTGGAGGCTGCGAGGAGCACAGGAGTCCCTGGAGCACAGGCAATGGAGAAACCATTCCCCGTTTGTTTTGATCAGATTTGGGGTCTCGGCCAGCAAGTTCCTCCCAGACACGCACCCTTTCTCCTCTTCAGAATCATGTCTGTCTCCTCGTTCCTTTACACTTGGCCCAAACACAGGGCCCTGTTTAGACTAGGGAGTTAATTTGTGCTTTTTGCAAATATGAGTTTGCTCCTAGTACAAACACAGGTGAGCACCAGTATTCCTTGGCTGTGGTTGACTCACTAGAGTCCCCCAGCACAGATAGAAACAACATCACTGCACATGCCTGAACCTCATGCCCATAGGTGGTAATTGGCAGTTGTGTAGCCCCCTCATATCAAAGCACTGCTCCGAGATGGCTATCATTACTCCAGTTCATGGATAGGGAAACTGAAGCAGAGAGTGGCAGTAGGTGGCTTGGGGTACACAGTGAATTAGTGGCAGAGCTCTGCTTAGAACCTATTTTTCTATTCAAACCACTTAGACAACATGGCTTCTCAGTGATCAATCTCTGTTGTTTGAAAGTTTTCTTCTCCTAATGTGTTAGTATAAATTGGGAGCACAGCAGAGTGGATCTGAGCTCTGAAAACACTCAAATTTTCTAGGCACGTTTAAGTTAATTGTTGGATCCTTCAATAAGTGACTGAAACTGACCAGCTGGGCAGGGTCCAGGAATTTTGAAGTGAACTCCAAAGGATTCTGTGATGCCATGGGGTGGGGTCTGGTCAAGTTCAGGCTTGGAGCCAATTGTCTAGCTATGTCCCCTTGTTGTTTCTGCAAGTCTGTGAAGAGTGACTGCTCAGGAAGTGATTAGCATGATAAAAGAGCAAAACTCTCTGATGCCGCCGATAACTGAGCATCAAAGAATCTGGCCTGGTTACTTGTAGACAAATTAATGCCTCTTAACGGGCATTGGTGATGGAACAGCAACAATTGGTAGCATAATAAACACAGAGAAACACTGTGTGTCATGTGGTTTCTGGCCCTCTGTTGGGTGGGGAGAAGGGAGGAAATACATCAGCTGGATTTTGAAAATAATGAAAGACACAAACATTTACCATAAGATAATATAAGTGGAGCCAGAAAGGCATTAATTGAATAGAAAGCTCCCTCTGCATTGGTAGCAAGTCAGTGTTATAGGCCATCTAAAAAAAAGATGGCTGGCTGGATAGCAAGCGAGATAAGGTCATAGTCTGGCTGACCGGAGGGGTCTTTTCATTCTCTGACTCTGCATTATAAGGCCACAGCTAAGAAGAAGCTTCTAAGCATTTGGCTGCTAACGCCATCAGGAATATCCTAATCAATCCCAGAATGCATCAGCTCTACAGAATGGCAAGTAGAGAGTCTGAGGGGTGAACCTACCTATAGGTAAGAGCACAAAACATGAGATGACTTTGAGGCAGCGTTGGAAGTGGAGACATACATTATCTGGGAGAGTCATGCTCAGGAGAGCCAGACTCATGAAAACAACCATATTCTGTCATAAAGGCCTGGCAGGGACTAGCGAGAAAAGGAAGTTTTTCTGCAAGAATTGGGAATAGGGGTGTGATGCATGTGAGAATCCCTATGATGATGCCTGTCTTGATTTTCATCTCATCCAGTCAGTGGGGCTTAGACACCCTCATGGCAGGCAGCATATAACAGTAGTCTTCAAACTTTTTTTCTCATGACCCAGTTGAAGAAAATTATTGACGCCTGTGACCCAATATAATTTGACTAGAATGTGGGTTCCAAGGTGGAGCTGAGGATGAGAGCTTTGGGGCATGGGAGGGTGCTCCAGCTTTGGGGGGGCCAGGGCTGTGGCAGGAGGGGCTTACCTTGAGCAGCTCCCGCTCAGTAGTGCAGCGGGGGTGCTAAGGTAGGCTTCCTGCCTCTCCTGGCACCATAGACTATGCTGCGCCCCAGAAGAAGCCAGCAGCAGGTTCCCAGCCAATGGGAGTGCAGAACTAGAACTCAGGGAAGGAGCAGTGTGCGGTGCCCTGTGTGCTCCCCTTCTCCCCCCGCCACCTAGGAGCCGGGCCTGCTGCTGGCCGCTTCTGGGGCTCAGTGCAGTCTGTGGTGCCAGGAGAGGTAGGTAGCTGCCTTAGCACCTGCATTGTTCACCTGATTCCCGTGAGCAATGAGACACAGTGTCTGCCATTCCACACCCCAGTACTGGGTTGTGACCCGTAGTTTGAAAATGACTGGCATAAGACCTCTGAGAAGGATGGATAGGGATGCTTTATGAGTAAGGATTTGGCCAGTACTAAAGGGCATGGCAGGAGGCAGCGAGAAATGTTATCATGAGTGCCACACTTCAAGGTGGTGTTGAGGTTCAGAGTTCCATTGGCACAGTCAAGGGGGATAGCTATGGAGTCCGAAATTGCACCGCACTGTGTTTCTTCCCTGTGTTGCTAAGGGCCCCAAAATTAATCATCCCAAAAGAACTTTTAAAAATCTAATGATACTTTTCACCCTTTAAGCTATTTGTTTTCTTTTTCCTCTTCCCTTGGTGTGGACAGTGAAACTGACTCAGTCAGCTCTCTTTTTCTGCTTATTCATCAGCTCCATATTCAGGTTCTCATGTAGGAGTTCAATATGCTGGTGTGTTTGGGGTTTTCTAACACTGCAGAGCTAGACTGAGATTAAAACAACCACCCACCATTTACATCTGATTTGGCACATTACATACAGGGCCGGATTTCCAGTTAGGCCCGGTAGGGCACATGCTAGGGGTGCCGGTTTTCTAGGTCCACCTTACTTCTCTAAAACTGGGTGCAGCATGAAGGCAGGGGCATGTAGGCAGAGGGGGCACTCAAGATCCTGTGCCTAGAGGCACATAGGGTATACATTCAGCCCTGATTACATGCCTGAAATGGTGTTGTCCATGGAGCGTTAAAAACAAGGGTGTAAGTGGGCATCCTTGCTGTGGGCCTGGATTCTGAATTCAAGTTATGCTGGTGACATCAGTGGAGTCACTCCATATTTACACCAAATAGCTGAGATTAGGATCTGGCCCCAGGTATTCAGACTGAGATGTCTATATTGGTAGAGACAGGGAAACTATGGAGGAATCAAAATCATGGGCTGCCCTAATGGAATAAAAAGCTGCTCCCCTTGAAGGAATGTCAATGGTTAACCAGTTAACTGGTTAATCTTATCAGATGATGCATACCAATTACTGGTTAACTGGTGGCCTGACTGAGCTGGAGCAGTCCCCAGCCCAACATGGGTGAGGGGCTGCTCCAACCCAGCTGGGCCAACCCATCACTCGCGGTGAGCCTCCCACCTGGCTGGAGCAACCTCCTACCTGCGGTGGGCCTGGCCTGGCTCCGGAGCAGCCTGCCGCACTGCCAACAGGAGGGTGCTTCATCCCAGCTGGGCTGGAGCGGGCCCCCCTGATGTAAGAGGTTAACTGGTTAAACACAACGTTTAACTGGTTAACTGATTAAAAGGGGTTTGACATCCCTATTCCCTCCTCCCCCCCACACCAGCCCCAACACAACGTTTTCACAAGGACGTTGTAAGGTGGTGGCATATCCGTGAGAGAAAACCATATCCAGATGTCCAAACTGCTCAGTGTAGTAATTCAGTATCCACACCCATTTCCAGACGGACTAGCATCTCCTTCTATCTGCCAGAGCAGTTCTGAAGGGCTGGGTTTCATCACAAAGCTCCTCTGCTCTTTAACTTCTACAGATGTAGAACTGATGTCCCCAGGAGCCTGGGAGGAGTCCCCCTGCCTTGGTTCATTGCTGCATTTCTTGCACTAGTAATTTTCCATGGCGACATGTTTCTTCTGCTCTGTTGTACAGGAAATTCTAGTTCTGTAGAGCCCATTATTACAACTGGCCTATTGTCTGAGGCAGGCTTTGGAGACTAGGGTTCAGGGTTTGCTGGTAGCTAAAAATATTTTATATTGTCAGGGGACACTTGTCAAGTACTTTAAACTTGAGATGGGCCCAAATTTGGGTGCAGTTCTGAACAATTCAGAATCTGCAGGGGTAAGGTGACCAGATGCCCCGTGTTTAAAAGGACAGTCTGATTCTTAAGCCCTCCTGTAGGTATCCCAACTTTTAAAAAAAATAGGCAGTTTGTCCCACAATTTCTGTCTCCTCCCCATCGGTGCCGATGGGTCCTGCTGCTGGCCAGATCCTTGCTTTCCAGCTGCCCACCCACCAACAATCAGTGCAGAGAGGTCCAGTAACTGATGATGGAGGTGGGAGTGCAAGGCTGGTGGCAGGGCAAAACTGCAGAGCATGGGATTGGCCACCCGGCTGCTGGTCTGTGCGTGCAGGCCCTGCTACGTGCTGGCTCTTAGATAACAGGGCCTCGCCCTCCATCCCATTTCTGGCCAGTACTCAGTGTGAGCCGTGGTGGCTGGTGAGTGTGGGTGGGTCTCAAGCAACAGCCAGTTATGTGTTGCCTCTGCTGCCCACCCATTGGCCCTTTACATGCTTCCCCCTCTCATTGTCCTCGCTCTGCGTTGCCTTCTGTCCCTTCCCTCTCACACAACGCAGCATGAACCCTGGCAGAAATCTGGGAAGGGGGGGGCATGTGACCTGCATGCCCCTCCCACCTGCTGCCTCCAGAAGATGCAGTGCCAGGTATCAGGTGAGGTGGATTCTACCTGGGGATCCAGCCAGGCATGGATGGCAGAGAGCATCAGGCAAGGAGGGTAGGGTTAATTGGTGACACCCACCCCTGAGCGAGGGGGGGTATGGGGGGGGGTGTCACCTCTCCCTGTGTGACCCCTAAAGCCTTAATGACAAGAAGGAAAATAAAAAGAATCTAGCTACTCGGTGTTTCTTTTTAACAGGGGCTTGGTCAACCTGATGTTAATTTGAATGTTTGCAGCACTGCAGAGTTCCAGTTGATTGGCACTGAACTCACTTGAATATGGGTAATTTTATCAGGTGTCTGGTATTCCGCATTGGGAAGTAGGGTCACCCTATTCAGGGGTGTTTGGATCTTGGGCTTTGGTTCAGGCCCTGTTAACAGTCTAAAGTAGATCTGTATGTACAGAACGTTCATAGTGAAATCACAAACCTCCTCTGACTCGCTTGTACCTGGTTTCAGTTTTCAGTACATGGCTCATAAGAATTTGGAGCCAAACATTAGATTCCTGGGGCTCTTGCAGCTTTGTGTGGTCCTACTCAAGCCTGACATGCAGGGTAGTCAGACCTTAATGAGGACAAGAGTCACACAAATGCCTGTGGAGTTATGTGAGTCACATGGCTTGAGTCGCAAACTTAGATATGTCAAAAAATGGGAGACAATGTCCTACGGATGGCCAGAGCAAAATTTGTCACTTGAATCCATGCTGTGGAACTCTAGGATGAATCCCTCTCTGGTTCTACAGACTGTTATCTTGACTCCTGGGTTCCATTTTCAGCCCTGCTGCTGTCTTATTGTATTATCTTCAAGTCCCATTAACTGTGCTTCAGTTTCTTTGTCTGTAAAATGGGGCTAGTATGCAGATTCTGTGGAGGTAAATTAAAGAGAGTCAAATGCTTTAAGATCTTCTTTTGAAAGAGTCTATAGAAATTCCCATGACTCAGGCTCTAACTCTTGGTTTTGGATAGAAAGACTCTGGATTTGAAGTTTGCAGCACTCCGTTTCCAAAACTGTACTGTACATAGGCCCAGTGTTCTCTCTCGTCAAATGACTTGTGGTTGGCAGCACCCTATGTTGATTTTGAGGTATTGCCTACCTATGCACTGGCAAAAGCAGAAGAGTTTGATGTTTTCAGTGAGGGTCTGGTGCTGTGTGTTCCTCTTGGTCTCTGTGCTGATTTCCCAGGCTCACTCAAGATTCGTTCTTGTGGGATTTTCATTTCATTACGGAGAGCAGCAGACAACCAGGGCAGAGGGAGCGGTTCTGCGTGAGAGCCGCATGCATGACATGGTTCAGTTAGTGTTGCAAAAGGCCAGCATTAAATGTGGAATTTCCCAGGGCTTCTCAAGTCATGCAGCCAAAACCCGTGTTCTCTCTGCACTTGGGCAGCCAGGCCCTTTCCAGCCTTATGCAGATGATTTGTGTGGAAAGAGGCTGCTGCCTTTAGCACCCAGACACCTTCTGACAGCAACAATTACATGACCCCAGGAAGGGGGATTGATGCCCAAGCCTCGCTAATCTGGATGGGGTGGCAAAAGTGAAGGTTGAGGGCTTCAGCCCTAGGCATGGGATTGTAACCTAAGACCCACCACCAAGGGCTGAAGCCCTTAGGCTTTGGGTTTGCCCCCAGGAAATGGGGCTCAGGCTTCAGCCCTGGCCCCAAGTCTAAGTCAGCTCTGGTGACCCCTTTCAAATGGGATTGTGACCCACTTTGGCGTCCTACTCCCAACCAGAGTTCCCAGTATGCTGAGCGTTTGGGTGGTCACCCAGGAGAGATTCAGGTGCTGCCTAGCTGATTAGCAGAGTGCCCTGCAGACAGCAGCATGTGTTTCTATTGATCGTGCACATTCACATATCCCTTGGTGCACATGACAACGTTTATTCCACACAGAGATGGAAACAATTAGAGGGAACACTACTCCCAACCCACAGCTTGAGAACTGCTGCATCAGTGAAAGCTTCCAAGGACCTGATCTGTTGAAGTGAAATTGCTTGTCAATACCCAGAAGTAGCACTTAAATCGGTTTGGTTAAATTAGTACAACTCTTTTGCATGGATACTCTCACATCAGCTTAAAACTAGTTTAAGCTGGTTAAGTTTACACTTGTAAATTTACCAATATGAGCTAAACTGACACAAGACTGTCCCCACACAAAGGTGGTGCTCCTGTTTAATTAAGGCTGTGTCTAGGGGAGCCAACAGCCTCCATAGGCCACTGGGCAAGGTGTGTGTGTGTAGGCTGGCTCCACACACCTAGAAGGGGTGGAGCTTCAGGCAGAAGGGCAGGCCCAGGCAGTCAGCTCTCAGTGCTGCCTGTCCTGCAGTGCGCTGGCCCTTCCAACCCTCAGAGCCACCCAGAGTATGTGACACAGCATGGTGCTCCAGCAGCGATTTAAGGTGCCTGGGGTTCCGGCTGCTTCTGCTGCATTAGCAGCTGCTGCAGCTGGAAGCCTCCGGGCCTTTTGATTCGGCGGGCCTGGGGCAATTGCCCCCTTTTTTCTTCCCCCCTCCCCATCAGCAGACCTGGCTGTGTCTTCGCTGCCACTTTCAGCTCTAAAACTTTAATCCTTCTAACACCTCCCTGAGCGACAGAAGTTTTAGTGCTGAAAAGCACCAGCATAGACGGCTCTTTGTCACCACGGGAGGGGACAGCTCTCCCGCCTATTGAAAATACCCACCCCAAACAACGGCTGGGAGCTTTATCACCAGGAGTGCGGCTCCTGGTGATGAAGCAGAACTACATGTGTGGTATTCAGTGTGACACACCCTTCATCAATATAAAATCACACCTTTAGTTAAACCAGTGTCTGTGTGTGTAAAATAATTATCTGGGCGAGGGCAGGGTAGTTGTGCATGTGTCACTCCTTTCCAAGGTGATTTTACACAGCAGCTTCTACGGAGTTTACATTAAGCAGTGTAAGTACTGCCCAAACAATTTCTTCCTGTTAGTACTCCCCAAGTTGTGAGCACATTTGATAAGGAACTTTCACATACGAGTCTGGTTCCTCAATGGTACTCTGCTAATCCCAGCGGAATTCTTTAGAAAGACAATTCTCAAGACTCTTTCCCTCTCAAAAGTCTCCTGTTTGCTGGATCCAATGTCACTCACCTTCTGTCCCCATCAGACTGTAACACTTCCTGTCCTACCCTCATTGTTGCCTCCTTCCGTTATCCATTTCACTCCTACTCGCTTTCCTTTCTTCCTTTCCCCAACTGCTAGCTCCTTCCACTCACCCCTCAAGATGACTAGCCTGGAAGAATAACACATTTGCTTCTTTGCCTCTTTTAAACTTCAGTCCTGTTCTCTTCGGGTGCATCTACACTGCAGCATTTCTTTTCCAGAAAAAAAATACTTGCATCCACACTGCCACTGAGTTCTTTCAACAGAAAGTCGAATGAATGGAGGGGTTTTTCCGACGGTGGTAAACCTCATTCTATGAGGAAGAAGCCTTTTTCCGAAAAAGCTTTTTCAGAAAAAGGTGCGTGTAGACGCAGAAAAGGGAGCTCTTTTGAAAGAAGAGGCCTCCAGGAAATGACACAGGTGCCCTGCTGGCCACTCTGTCCAGACTAATCACAACTTAAAAGTGAGATAGCGTCCAATGAATGTGGACGTTATCTTTCAAAAAAGCACATCACTTTTAGTTGCGCTTTTGCTGTGTGGATGCTCTCTTTCGAAAAAAAGCTTTTCCAGAAGATCTCTTCTGGAAAAGCTTCTTCTGAAAGAAGCTTGCAGTCTAGACATAGCCTTCCTCACTGCTGGCAGCATCCCTTGTTTTACCCTCTACCTGTGGGGGAGTTGCTGAAGCTAGGGTTGCCCACTATCCAGTTGGGAAAGTTGGCAACCCTAGTGTAGCCCAGCCTTACAATGGGGTTTTGCAATACTGTGTATAAATGATGCTGCATACCAATACTTTGCACTGTATGTAAATAAAAAAATGGCTTCTCAATAGGCTTGACAGAATTCATTTTGTATTTTTAAAGAAAATTTGATGTTAATGTTTATTTGTAAGTATTTTTTTTAGATTATCTATTTAAATTTTCATAGTTGTGTGAAATTATAGGGTTGTGAACATCAAATATCAAAGTAGTCAAAATAAATATCCTTAAGTCAAACTCCAGTTAAGTTGTCAGTCAAGCAGCATTTTTCTTACTTTGTCTATCTGTAAATTTCAGTTATTGTCAATGGAAACATTTTTCATTGGTTTGTGTGAGTGTGGAGAAATTGGTGTTTTACTGGCATTCACAAATGAAAATCTAATCCTTCCCAGCCTACTTCTAAAGGATAGCCATGAAGTGTCTTGCTTTTGATCTATTTCATAAAAACACTGATTTATTTCAATGAAATGTGAAATCAGGTAGAAAAAATAAACTAGGTCACATCAATTTAAGGTTTCTCCAAAGCCAAAAATGATTTGGGGTCAATTTTGACTATTTTCAAGCATTTTCTCATTAATTAACTACTGTTTGGTTGCCTGAACAAATATTTATGGGGACCCAAGTGCATTCTGCATTGGGACTAGTTAAAATGGAAGCCCATAAATCTTTGCTAGGTACCAAAAGCCCTGTGGGTTTGATCGAGCTCCTATTAAGTCAATGTTAGGCTTTCAGTTAATTTTAATGGATGCTGGTTCAGGCTGTAAAGAAATTGAGGGTGCTCATCACTTCCCCAGATTAGGTCTTGTATTTTCTGCTTCTTGACAATATTGTGTATTAGCAGGTTTTCCCCGCTGGCCTAGGACAGGACACAGAATGATTCCTTGATCTCAGATTGTATTCAGGATCGCATTCTGAGAATGAATGCAAATGTTTTGGCTTTGATACTGTGTACTCAGTGCTTTTCTGGTCGAGCAGATCCAAATACCTGCACTCTAAAGCAGAGGTTTTCAACTCTGAGTTGTGGCTTGTAAGGGCAAGCCCCTAGCTGGCCACAAGACACTTTATTTACCTGCACCTCCACAGGTACGGGTGATTGCAGCTCCCATTGGCCGCAGATCGCCATTCCTGGCAAATGGGAGCTGTGGCTGGGAACGGCGATCCCTGGCCAATGGGAGCTGTGATCACCTGTGGTTGTGGAGGTGCAGGTAAACAAAGTGTCTTGTAGCCAGCTACCAGCTTGTCCTTACAAGCCGTGACCCAGAGATTGAAACCCCCTGCTCTAACAGCACAAATGGATACAATACAGAACTGAAATAGAGTGGTATGCATTTTTCATAAGTGGTATGCTCAGTAGACTGGGTTAGAATGTTGAAGCATGCAATATTGTTGGTTTATATTTGATGGGCATTTGATGGGCATCTTCAGTGACCTTTCATCAGCTTTGTTGTCATTTGTGTGGATTTCTGTCTTTTAGGAGATGGTGTTGGACAGGAGACAAGTGATTCATGCATGTTAAGATGGAAATATCCCTACATTTGGTGTCCCCAAAGTACTTAAGGGACAATATGAGGCTAAGAACCCTGAGTCTAATTGTCCTTTTCCCTCATATTGCTTTTATGCTGATGCAGTTCATTTGGTATCAGTGAAGTTACTCCTGATTTATACAGATGTAAAAGGAAGGATAATCAGTCTGTGTGTGTGTGTGTGTGTGTGTGTGTGTGTGTGTGTGTGTGTGTGTGTGTGTGTGTGTTAAACTTTCCTTTCCTATGTACACCATGAGTTATTAAATTGCAATAAATTAGCACACAGAATAAGGGTGCCCGGAAACCAAGAATTCTGTTCTGTGAAAAAATTGAAGGCTTTAAAATATGCTTTTGTTTTACATTGAAATCAAAGGAAGAATAAAATATGCTAATAAAATCCAACTGTGCAAATAATTTTCCAATAGAAAAAAGGGCTGAAGTCTTCAAATATATTGTTCACTTTGTGTAGTTTTTCAAGGTCTATGGCTGTGCAAAGGAATTTAGGTGCCTCTGCACAAAATAATCCTGGAAAAGATAGATCCCTCACAGCAGCAGTCAAGATTTCTCCCTATTAGTTAATGTTTTTGATTTTGACTCTTACGTTGATGTACATGTTTCATGCTGGTTGGTACATGGAAACTGTGAATAGATTGTCTGGAACTTCCAGTGGGCCATTTCTAGGTCATCCCTCTGTGCTTTTGCCACAGTGCATAATTAACATATGCAGTTAGGGTTGCCAGATACTTTCACAAAAAATCCTGAACATGGTGAGGGACCGAAGTTGTTGAGCAAAAAAACCCCTAAAAACTAAAAAAATGGGGGACCAAAGTTATTGAGCAAAAAAAGTGGAAAAAACCCCCAAAACCCTGGCACCCAAACTTGTTGAGCAAAGAAAAAAAAAGTCAATGCACCTTTAAATCTCCACCACGCTCTACCTACACCCGCCAGATGAGGCAGGGGAAGAATGTCCCTGCCAGCCTTCTGTCCGAGAAAAACAGAAAATACTGCACATGTATTTTCTGTTGTTTTTTTTTTTAATCGAACAGGGGCCACAAATACTGGACTATCCAGGCGAAAACCAGACACCTGGCAACCCTATATGCAACCCATCACCAAAAGCTATTATTATGGCCAAGAACCTAGCATGATTCTAAAAATGGTCAGACATTTATATAGCTCCATCCCCTGAGTTACATTAGATAGTAAATCATCCTGCTTCAAGGCATAAGTCAACCTCTGAGTGAGACTGTTAGGAAGAAACTTCTCCCAGGGGCAGGTTATTTCATAATTGTTCTTTACTGGGATTCTTGCTCCTCTCTCTGAATTACCTACTATAGACTATGGCAAGAGCCAGCATGCTAGACCAGATGGCCTGTGGGGCTGATCCGGGCTGGCAATTCTTAAATTCCTAACATTCATTTAACTGAAATCAGTGGAGTTATACCGTGGCAAATTAGGTCTTGGGTGCTTAAATCATCCCTAATAGACAAGTATAAAGTTCTAGCTTTAAACCTTTCCAGTGATGGCCATCCCAAAATCCCACCAGGCAATATGTTCTGATTGTTAGAAAAGGTAGCACTTTATTTAACTTGAATTTTTCCCAAAAGAGTGAAAATTTTCCCAAAAGAGTGAAAGCCTCTCTTTAGAAAATAGCAGAGTCCAAACCACTGAAACCTACATAATGTAATAGCCTTGCTGAAAGAGGCGATAAGGCTAATCTGACTCTGGTCTGTACTGCTTCACCGACGGGAGACACACAAGTGGTGTGTGCTGCCAGACATTCATTGGATGATGTTCCTTTGCCACAGCCCTCCTGTGTGATATTGGGCAAGTCTTTGGGCTCATTATCTGTATAGAGGGGGGTAACCTGTGCCTTGCACATGTGCTGTGAGTATAGATATACTGTAGTTGTGTGAGGTGCTCAAATACTGCCTTGTAAGTATCTAAGATAAGTGAATAACTGTAGGCACCCAAATCCACCTTTGAGCAGTTAAATAGGTCTGACTGTCAGAGCACTCTCAGGTCTGACTGACTTCTGTCCCTCTGAAAATCAAGGTACTCTTTTATAGGTGCTGGGAGAGGGATCTATCCTTTGAGAGCAGGGCTGGCTGGGAACACCTCTCTGTAGTATAAAATAGGAGAGTTTCCTCAGGGGAGACAGTCTGAGGCAGAATGTGGTATGGAGCAGATTGGCAGGCTCTGAAGAAAGGGTTCTAGTGTGGGAATTCAGTTAGAGCCATGGATTTTTTTTGTACTTCTTTCTTTGTCATTGCTAAAACTCCAAGATTTGGCTGTGTAACCCTTGAATGCTTGCAATCACTAGTCTCCATGCTTTGGGATACCCAAGAACCTGCATCACAGATACTGAAATAAGGATTTAGGTGCCTGAATTTTGGCCACCAGATTTGAAACTGTTGGCCTGCACTACCAGGAACATTGACCTCTGGAGGAAGAAATTATTTATTTTTTAAAAAATCACATGAAACATCTGTAAAAATGAAACAAAAGTTTAATAACTTTGTCTCGCTCTGTGCTTGCAGTATGGTTCTTGTGACCAACATGACCTGAGCACCCATGTGGCCCCTACTGGGTAGGATTTCAACCTTCAGGAACTGTGGCTCAGAATGTTTGTACTTATCAGGTAAATGTTGTGATCTTGCCGACTTTGGTTTTGCATGACTGGAAGATGGAGAAGCAGCATTTCTGCTTTTGTTGCATACTCTATACGGGATGGAAGAGAAGAGAGCAATGCCTGTGGCTCCAAACCCAACTTCCTTAAGGGCCATACACTGCTTTTATATATCCCCAAACCATTATTACTTTTCTTAAAGCCAGAGGGCAAGAGAAATGTTCTCTCCCTGATGGATGCGCTTAACACCTGCTGACTCCAACAGGAGTTATACACGTACACTGAGGTGTGACCAAATTTCCCGTGGTCCTATAAAGTTTTACAGCCACCCAGTCCTGGCTCTCAGTGTTCTGTGCTATTATTTAGTGCTAATTTACCCCTAAATGTCTTCTAATTGCCCAATAGTCAGTGGAAGTGTTGGTAATGCTGCTAGACAATATTGACCTTCTGTGGTTTGGCCACCGGTCAGGTCCCCAGGGTGCCAGAATAGAGAGGTTCAAGCTGTAGTCTGTGGAACAAATGGAAACGGGTGCAGTGGCCTACCTATGGATTTACGTTCGGTGCATTTTGCAGTGGTGAAGGAGGACAAGTGCACTGGGTCTTTTCCCTGTGGAGATTTGCCTTCAGAGTGAAAATGAATTGGGGGTGGCCTCATAATCTCCTTGGTTATATCTTCAGAAAACAGCCATAAAATGTGGCACAGTTAGCAGTCTGTGCCCAGAGTGGGCCCGAGGCTGGACAAGCCCAGCGTGCATCAGCACAGGACCAATGTACATTGGCAAAGCTATTGGCAGGCATTGGAGCTGGGATAGTATTGGCAGCACTGTGTGAGGCCCTAAGTCAGATAGCAGAGGAGTTTCAGGTCAGGAAGAAGAGGTACCTCCGAGACAGCAGGGTGATGATATGGTTGAATCCTGGCTTGCACTGTTCATGGCTTTAGCTAGTCTGATTTTAGTCCCTCACATTCATCAGCAGCAAATTCGCTCACTGTCCAAGCTGAAAGAGAATTGTTGAAGAGATTTAGCACAATACAGAAAAGCACTGTCTGAAAAAGTACCTAATACAGAGATCAAAATCCGTAGCTCTATGGCAGTTGATAGAGGGAAGAGTTAGACTTTGTTCCATAAATGATTATACAGGGAACTTTTTTTATTCCATTCCGGTAGCAAGGTGGCTCTTCCTTAGCTGGGGAATGAATGTAATATGCTCTCCCTAAGGCCACCAGAGATACCTGGATATGGGAGAGTCTGCAAAGGACGGGCCAAGCAGTGGTGTTCTGTAGACATTGCCTTTCTGATTTTCTTCCAGGCCTGCTGTCTTGCTGCATTTCCAAGCCTTGGCTTACATTCCAGATTGTCAGTACATGTCAGAACAGGGGGACAAAAGAACAGTGAGATTAAAAAGCCCATCTGTAATGATGTTAATTGAATCTGATGTTGTTTCTTTACACTCAGATGCAGACTCTGTCCCAGTCACCCAGCTGCGTGTGGCTGGCTTGAGCAATGCTCTGACGCATGAAGAATACAAACTGACAGTCCCTTATTGCAGGGAAGAGTCACAACTGTGGGAACTTATAACAGCTGTGCCAAGGGATTCAGAAGATGCTACTGTATCCATTCCCCTCTCCTGTTCAGGAGGCTTAAAGACCTACCTGTTTTATTTAGTGCCGGTGTCAAGTTGGTGTGATGGACATGAGTCAAGGGAAGAACAGGATTTTTCCTCATGTTTAGAATGATAATGTGTGTGTCACATGATGCTGACATCATAAATTTTATTTGAATGACAAGAGTCTAGGACAGGGGTTTCAAACTCCCAGCTGTGGGCCATGCCCAGCCGGAGCAGTTGCGCTATCGAGCTTGGGAATCTCAGTAGGTCATTATCATCACTGAAGTCTTGTCTCTTCCCGCCACTGTCCTGCCCTCTCCCTCCTATGGCACCCTGTCCCCTGAGGACATGGCTTCAGAGATTACTGGGGGGGCCTGGTGCAAGAAGTGGAGCACAGCAGAGCAAGTGTGCCTGCTGAATGTGCTCCCCTTCCCCACATGTGGGGAGCCCAAAAGCTTCTACTGCCCCCTGCCAAGACCCTGGTAATCCCCGAAGCCACGTCCTAGGGCAGAGAGGGCAAGGCTCAGGAAATGGTAATGGAGAGGCACACCTCCCCGGCCCGCTGGGACTCCCAGGCCTGACTATGCAACTGGCCTACGGGCTGGGCGTTTGAAACCCCTGGTCTAGGGCGACGACTGCGTTGGTGTTGTTTTGTTGCACTGACAGTGGTCACCATTGGAAAACAAACATCCACCAATGGTTGCCACCGTGACGCCGTCGTCTCCACATGTATGGCAAAAGGAACTGGTAGTGGGGTCACAGGCAGTAGGGTGCAGTGACTGTCGGTGAAAGCCGATTATTGCTTTTAATGGAAACGTGGAACACCAAAGCGTGGAAATGTGGAAGCCATGAACAGCTTGTTTGCCCAGTTCTTCCTCATGGCGGTGGAGGAGTGGTGTAGAGTAGATTGCACCATTATAGGCTGTCATCTGTGTAACTACAGCAAATGCCTCATGACTTGTCAGGGATTAAGAACGAGATTAGGCTACTTTTGCAATTCTTGTTCCTCCACTTTGAAACACCGGTAGACTAAATGTCAAAACAAGTGTTTACAAGCTCTCAGTAATTCCTAGGGGAAAGGATTATGATTGGGGCCTGGGGTTGTAGAAACATGCCAGAGTACCAGCAGTGAGGTATGCCCTTAAGAATCACAGTCAGTTATTCACAGGCTGGTCTATAGGCAACCTCGCATAATGGATTGAGCATAGCGTGAAACACCAGCATCTCCTGCATTCAAATTCTATAGCTACTGACAATTCACTGGCTGACTTTGGTCAAGTTGTTGCATCTCTTTATGTCTAAATTTCCCATATGTAAAATAGGGATAATGCCTCTGATCTACTTCACAGGGGAACATGAATGAACTAAGGTTTGCACTGCTCTTTGGCAGTATAATGCAATAGCCAAGTATTAATGATATTTACTTGTCAGTGATGCAGTGGGAACAGATGGTTGGTTTTCCCGAGCAATGCTAGGGTGGTGCGAGCATTACAGTATACTAGGATTATTCTCATTCACACTTCTATAGAAATTGCTCTAGTATGTGGCACAAATGGGACACATTACTACCACTGTGCTTTGGCAATAGTTGGATTGCTATTTTTGTTCACAATGACATGTCTGAGAGAAACCATGATTATGAAAGTGACATTGCTGTGCAACTGCTGGAGTCTTATCTCAGAGGGAATCCCTACTCTACCCGATCCAATTCTAGAAGCATCAGAGGAATTCTGGGCTGAAGAGGTCTCTCACTGACTCTGGCTTTACACTGGACTAGCTCTGTTGTTTCAGTGGAACAAGTACAGACATACCCTAGTTCAGGGGTGGGGAATCTTTTTTGGGCCACTGGCTGCACACAAGTGAGAGGCAACCCCTCCCCCCCAAAAAAAACAAAACCAAAACAACAACCCACGAAATCCTCAATTGAGAAGGAGAAAGTCTCTCCCTACATTCTCCTCACACACCAGAGCTTTTGGGGTGCTCAGGCTAGTAGATTTTATGTGCTTCAGTCCCATGGTAGAGTAGCAGAGGGGCTGAAGTGCCAACGCGGGCTCTCCAATGCTGGGGGGTGGGGTGCGGGAGTCCTGAGCCTCAGGGGCTGGATCCAGGCAAGTCAGGGGCTGCATCCGGCTCCCAGGTCTTAGGTTCCTTATCCCTGCTCTAATGTAAATAGGAGACAAATGAGATTCAGCCTTTAAATTTGACATAGAGTCTTAGTAAAATAACTTTTGTTTTCTGTGCCAGGCTAAGTCAAAACAAAGGGGCTAGAGGAGGTGAGCAATAATCATTACTTCTTAGGGTGTGTCTAGACTACAGGGTTTTTTCAAAAAAAGTGGCCTTTTTTTGAAAAAACTTCCCCTGCATCTAGACTGCTGCCACGTTCTTTCAAAAGTAAATTGAAGAACACGGCAGTTTTTTCAACCATGGAAAACCTCATTTTACAAGGAATAATGCCTTTTTTCGAAAGTGCTCTTTCAAAAAAAGGCGCTATGTAATGCAAACTGTGCTTTTTTGAAAGAGAGCATACAGACTGCCTGGGTGCTCTCTTTCGAAAAAACAGCGTGCTTTTTCAAAAGTACTGGTTGTAGTCTAGACGCTCTTTTTTGAAAGAGGCTTTTTCGAAAGTATCTTTTGAAAAAGCCTCTTTTGAAAGAGGCTTGCAGTCTAGACGTAGCCCCCATGTAGAAAGAGAGACACTTTGCTGATAATACATAGGACAATCCAGAGATAAGTTCCTTACATGGAAATCTTAAGTGCTGGTTTCCTATACATGGATGCATTAAGGTCTGGCACCTGAAAAATGGCCTCTCATTTTGCAGCTGCAATTTTCTGCCTGAAGTGGGTTGTACCTTCATTTCTTCTCCCCCACTTAACTGCTAGGTGAAATGATGGAACTGAGCTGTGTAATTGCCCAGCTCCAATTGCAAAATGCATCTTGTTGTGTGCACCCATAAAATGAGGCCCACTTAACAATGCTTGGCCTCAGCTATTATAAATCAGCATAGCTCCATTGTTTTCCATAGAGTTACATTGATATATATAAACTGAAGACCTAGTTCTTTACCCTCGGTACTTAGTACAGGAAAGAGTTGTTCAAATTGTAAAGAAGCATTATTATTATTATTATTTTATTAACAGTTATGCTGGTGAAGCTAGCAGTAGAGTTTGCAATGCCATGGAAGGGGCCTGGATTTTAGTCTAGTCTAGGACAAAGTTCTACTTGGATGTTTGTCCACTAGAGTCCATCAGGGCTACTTCACTTAGAAATTACATCTTTTAGTCTTCTGGATCTTGGGAGCTATGCATTGTAGATAGTTTAGCCCAAGTCATTCAGAGGGCTCTTCCGTATCTTTGTTTAAATTACTATAGAAAAAAGGGAAAAGACACCAACAACAGAGCTGCCTAAAAATAATGGGCCTGATTCTCATTTACACTAAGGCTGTAGAAATAGAAAAGGGCCTGAAAGTGCAAATTAGTGGCATGCACTTGAGGATCCCTTTACTCTGCCAGAGCAGTGGAAGGAGCCAGAGTAACCCAGAACCAGATCAGAGTGTCCTGAAAATCCTTCCAGTGACAGAATTTTGTGACATTATCAGTCCATGGCTATTTGTATTCTGCCTTGAGTTTAATACACCAAGCAAAAACAATCAGAACTCCCACCATATTATATCATAAAGGCTTTATGTACCAGGTGTTTTAAGCCCCCAGTCATCATGGTGTACCAATACACCCTGTGCTACATCTATGTAAATTGTGCCTGCACTAGGAATTCACATCAGTGCTGTCAAGGCTGTTCCCCACTCCAGCACCCTGAGTGCAGAAGGTGAGGGCCCACAAGAGACACTAAAATACCTTGCCTCTAGATTTCCTGACCTTGGGAGTTAGGTTGCTACCACCAAGTAAAGAAACCCTTTCTTCTTGAACCTAGAAGAAAGCACTTGGGTACTTCCAAAGGGGTGCCCTAAGCTCTTTCACCACAAGAGAGCTTGAAAAAAAGAAAGAAAACAGCTGTTTTCTTTTAAGCTGACCTCTCAGTCTTAAAAAAGGTGTTGTTTTTATTGACAAATCAAAAAGATATACTTGGTTGCTAGGTGTTATAGAGAAACTGAAAAAACAGATTAAAGTACAGAGAATTTCTTCCCTGGGATTCAGCTTTAAAGTTACAATGTATGGGGGACACATGGACTTAGCACAGAGAAGCTTAACCAAGCAACAAAACAAAGAAAATAACCTGATCACGTCTAAATAAATATTCCCTATCTATTCACATATCTGTACTTCAGAGTCCAGTCCATTTCTATGCCTGGTATTCTTTGTAGGCATGGTAGTCCTGCCTGGTTCAATTCATCTTGTTCCCCCAGCTCCTGGTTTAAACTCACACAAAGAAAAACAGCAGTCAGGTACCCCTTTCAATTCAAATCTCAAAACTTTCTTCTCACTGGCTCTCCTGGCTCCCTGCTAGCATTTCATAGCTACCTGAGTTTAACCTCAGGTTATGTGGAATCTTCATCTCTGGAGACATTTAAGAGCAGGTTAGATAGACATCTATCAGGGATGGTCTAGATGGTGCTTGGTTCTGCTGTGAAGGCAGGGGACTAGACTTGATGACCTCTCGAGGTCCCTTCCAATTGTAGTGTTCTATGATTCTATGAACCCTTTAATTATGGAATGCTGGGATATTCAGAAAAGGACAGCACTCCTCCCACCCATCACAAGTACAATTATACTGGCAGCTAAAGTCCCAGTGTGGACAAAGCATTTGACATAGGCTTGTAAAGATACCTAAAGAGCTAAATAGGTACCTAGTGGGATTTTTCAAAAGCACTTAGAATCATAAAACTGGAAGGAACATCAAGAGATCACCAAGTCCAGTCCCCTGCACTTATGGCAGCACCAAATACCCTCCAGACCAGGAGTGAGCAAAGAGACAGCAGTGGTTCACCAGAGTTAGCCCCTGGTGGGCTGCCACTGCTACATTTACCAGCACCTCCACAGGTACTAGCAACTGCAGCTCCCGTGAGTCGTGGATCACCATTCCTGGCCAATGGGAACAGCGGAACAGCGGTAAGTAAAGCGGACAGGGACACCACTTCCCACAGTCTCCATTGGCCAGGGATGGTGATCTGCAGCCAAGGGAGCTGCAATCGCCTGTAACTACAGAGGTGCAGGTAAATACAGTGGTAGGGGAACTAGATCTGGCCCATGGGCCAGTATTTGCCCATAGGTGATCTAGACTAACCCTGACAGGTGTCTGTCTAATCTGCTATTAAAAATCTCCTAAGCAATTTATCCCGGTGCTTAACAACCCTAACAGTTAGGACATTTTTTTTAATGTTCAGCCTAACCTTGCATTGCTACCATTTAAGCCCATTGCTTCTTGTCTTATCAGGAGTTACAGAAAATAATTTTTCACTCTCCTCCTTGGAACAACCTGTAGGTACTTGAAAGGTGTTATCATGTCCCCTCTCAGTTTTCTCTTTTTCAGACTAAACAAATCCAGATCTTTCAATCTTATCTCATCGGTTATGTTTTTTAGAACTTCAATAATTTGTGTTGCTTTTCTCTGGACTTTTTCTCATTTGTCCACATCTTTCCTGAAATGTTGCACCTAGAACTGGTCACAGTACTCCAGGTGAGGCCTAATCAGTGCAGAGTGGAAGAATTACTTCTTGTAACAGGGAGTTTTGAGGGGGAGTTCTCCTGGTAAAGGAGGAGCAAATATGGGACCCTTGAGGTAAGTGGCTGTCTGTAGTGTGTGTTTGTGTGTTTGGGGGTTACTTGCTCTGTGCTGAGCTTGTGTTTGTCTGTTTGTTTTTTTGTTTGTCAGAGCGTGTGCTATGGCTGTCAGTTGGAAGCTGTGAGCTTCTAAAGGTTTGAAATCTAGAAGCCTCTGTTAATTGGCTGAGCCTTAGTCAGGGGGCGGGGCTATCAGGAAGGCAAGGACTTTATAAAGCAGTGAGTCAATGACCAGGGACCTTTGTGAACAGGAAGTTTTGAGAGGGAGTTTGGAAGGGGAGTGGGAAGGGGCCAAGGTACACTTGCCATTCTTTATAGTTTAGTTTAAAGGTTTTAATCAAAACTTCCTGATTTAATTAGAAACCCTATCAATAACCCAGGTAGCTGTAGGAGAGAATGTAGGCAGAAGCCAAGCAGCAGAGTAGGGGCTATCCTGTTTATTGCACTCAGCGTAGCATGTATGATTACCTGCCCTATGGACAGGTGGCGTATGTGTGCATTTGGTGCAAGGAGCTCCTGGCCCTCAGAGACCGAGTACAGGCTTTGGAGGCCAGGGTGGCTGAACTGGAGCAGCTGAGGGAGACAGAGAGGTATGCAGATGAGGCTTTCCAGGACACTGTAGAATTGTCCCACCTCCGGTCAGACAGCCCCTCAGCTGCTAAGGAGGATGAAGGGCTCAGGGAAGGAGAACAGTCACTGGGAGCAGAGCGAAAACTTCCCACTGTTGGGACCCTCCTTCCAGATGTTGGGGTATCCTCTTGCACTGAGGTTACCTCTCCAGGGGAGGGAACTCCAGTCAGTAGGAAAAGGCAGGTATTAGTAATGGGAGATTTGATCATTAGAAATGTAGATAGCTGTGTTTGCGATGACCGGGAGAACCGTATGGTGACTTTCCTGCCTGGTGCGAAGGTTGCGGATCTCTCAAGGCATCTAGATAGACTTATGTGAAGTGAGGGGGAGGAGCCAGTGGTCATGGTTCATGTAGGTACCAATGACATAGGGAAGGGTAGCAGAGACGTCCTGGAGGCCAAATTTAGGTTGCTAGGAAAGAGACTGAAATCCAGGACCTCTATGGTGGCATTCTCAGAAACGCTTCCAGTTCCACGTGCAGGGCCAGGTAGTCAGGCAGAGCTTCAGAGTCTCAATGCGTGGATGAGATGATGGAGGAGGGGTTTAGCTTTATGAGGAACTGGGGAAACTTTTGGGATAGGGGGAGCCTATACAGGAAGGAAGGGGTCTACCTAAACCAAAGTGGATCAAGACTGCTGGCACTTAACATTAAAAAGGTCACAGAGCAGTTTTTAAACTAAGAGATGGGGGAAAGCCGATTGGTGCAGAGGAGCATGTGGATTGGACAGAGACGTCTCTTAGAGGACAGTCTATTGATAGAGATTCTCTAGGTTTTAGTCAGGAGGAGAGGATAGAAGAGGATAAAGTATGGGCCAGGTCAGAAGAAAAACATTCACATAAAAAAGAATCTGACACATCAGAAAAGGGCAGACAAATAAACAGTGACAAGTTTTTAAAGTGCTTGTACACAAATGCTAGAAGTCTAAAAAATAAGATGGATGAACTAGAGTGCCTCGTGTTAAAGGAGGATACTGATATAATAGGCATCACAGAAACCTGGTAGAGTTAGGACAATCAATGGGACACAATCATTCTGGGGTACAAAATATATCGGAAGGACAGAACAGGTTGTGTGGGTGGGGGAGTGGCACTATATGTGAAAGAAAATTTAGAACCAAATGAAGTAAAAATCTTAAATGAATCAACATGTTCCATTGAATCGCTATGGATAGTAATTCCCTGCTCTAATAAGAATATAACAGTAGGGATCTATTATCGACCACCTGATCAGGGCAGTAATAGTGACTATGAAATGCGAAGGGAGATTAGAGAGGCTATCAAAATAAAGAACTCAATAATAGTGGGGGATTTCAACTATCCCAATATTGACTGGGTACATGTCACCCCAGGACAAGATGCAGAGACAAAATTTCTTGATACCTTAAGCAACTGCTTCTTGGAGCAGCTGGTACAGAAACCCACAAGGGGAGAGGCAATTCTTGATTTAGTCCTGAGTGACACGCAGGATCTGGTCCATGAGGTAACTTTAACAGGACCGCTTGGAAATAGTGACCATAATATAATAACATTTAACATTCCTGTGGTGGGAAGAACACCTCAGCAGCCCAACACTGTGGCATTTAATTTCAAAAAGGGGAACTATGCAAAAATGAGGAGGTTAGTTAAACAGAAATTAAAAGGTACAGTGACTAAAGTAAAATCCCTGCAAGCTGCATGGACACTTTTCAAAGACACCATAATAGAGGTCCAACTTAAATGTATACCCCAAATTAAAAAACATAGTAGAAGAACTAAAAAAGAGCCACTGTAGATTAACAACCATATAAAAGAAGCAGTGAGAGATAAAAAGACATCTTTTAAAAAGTGGAAGTCAAATCCTAGTGAGGTAAATAGAAAGGAACATAAACACTGCCAAATTAAGTGTAAAAATGTAATAAGAAAAGCCAAAAAGGAGTTTGAAGAAAAGCTAGCCAAAAACTCAAAAGGTAACAACAAAATGTTTAAGTACATCAGAAGCAGGAAGACTGCTAAACAACCAGGGGGTCCCCTGGACAATCGAGATACAAAAGGAGCACTTAAAGACGATAAAGTCATTGCGGAGAAACTAAATGAATTCTTTGCTTCAGTCTTCACAGCTGAGGACGTTAGGGAGATTCCCAAACCTGACCCGTCCTTTGTAGGTGACAAATCTGAGGACTTGTCACAGATTGAAGTGTCATCAGAGGAGGTTTTGGAATTAATTGATAAACTTAACAGTAACAAGTCACAGGGACCAGATGGCATTCACCCAAGAGTCCTGAAAGAACTCAAATGTGAAATTGCGGAACTATTAACTATTGTTTGTAACCTATCCTTTAAATCAGCTTCTGTACCCAATGACTGGAAGATAGCTAATGTAATGCCAATATTTAAAAAGGTTTCTAGAGGTGATCCTGGCAATTACAGACTGGTAAGTCTAACGTCAGTACCAGTCAAATTAGTTGAAACAATAGTAAAGAATAAAGTTGTCAGACCCATAGAAGAATATAATTTGTTGGGCAAAAGTCAACATGGTTTCTGTAAAGGGAAATTATGTCTTACTAATCTATTAGAATTCTTCGAAGGGGTCAACAAACATGTGGACAAGGGGGATCCAGTAGATATAGTGTACTTAGATTTCCAGAAAGCCTTTGACAAGGTCCCTCACCAAAGGCTCTTACATAAATTAAGTTGTCATGGGATAAGAGGGAAGATCTTTTCATGGACTGAGAATTGGTTAAAAGACAGGAAACAAAGGATAGGAATAAATTGTAAATTTTCAGAATGGAGTGGGGTAACTAGTGGTGTTCCCCAATGGTCAGTCCTAGGACCAATCCTATTCAACTTATTCATAAATGATCTGGAGAAAGGGGTAAACTGTGAGGTGGCAAAATTTGCAGATGATACTAAACTGCTCAAGGTAGTTAAGACCAAAGCAGACTGTGAAGAACTTCAAAAAGATCTCACAAAATTAAGTGATTAGGCAACAAAATGGCAAATGAAATTTAATGGGGATAGACGTAAAGTAATGCACATTGGAAAAAATAACCTGAAGTATACATATAATATGATGGGGGCTAATTTAGCTACAACTAATCAGGAAAGAGATCTTGGAGTCATCGTGGATAGTTCTCTGAAGACGATGTCTGCGCAGTGTGCAGCGACAGACAAAAAAGCAAACAGGATGTTAGGAATCATTAAAAAAGGGATAGAGAATAAGATGGAGAATATCTTATTGCCCTTATATAAATCTATGGTACGCCCACATCTTGAATACTGCGTACAGATGTGGTCTCCTCGGGTATGTCTACACTACAGTGTTATTTTGAAATATATTATTTCGAAATAGTTATTTAGAAATAGCTTATTTCGAAATAACATGTCTAGACACAAAATGCATTTTGAAATAGCGTTTTGCTATTTCGAAATAGTGCGTCCACACTGATAGGATGCTGAATCACATTTAAGGCTGGCCAGAACCGGTTCTGGCAGGGCATCAGGTAAGGAGTTACTTTGTGTGGCTGCTGCCTGAGACTATCTGAGACCTGTGCTTAAAGGGACCCCCTCGGACAGCTGGTTCTAAGGTTTCCCTGCTTGCTTGCCTACCTCGCTGAGGGACAGCAAAGCATTTTTTCTCTGCGTGCTCTGGTTGTCCTTACGCAGGACACCACAGCACTCTGCAGCATGGAGCCGGAGCTGCCCCTGGGCACTCTGGTGCTTCTCCTGGACGTGTTGCTACGAGCCTGGCAGCACGTTCTGCAGGCAGTAAGTCTCCCTGGTGTGCCCCACTGGGGGCTCGTGCCTCATTCCTCCCTCACATCCTTCCACTTACCCCTCCCTAACCCCCCTTCCTGCTGTACAATAAAAGACACATGTTCATTACAACAAAGCCTCTTTTTTGAACAAAACTGGGGTGAGACTGGGGAAAGAAGGTGGGAGAGGGGAGGAGGGAGGGTGGGAGAGGGGAGGAGGAAATCTGGGAGGAGGGAGCTGGCAGGGAGAGGCAAGGGGAAGAAGGGGGAGGAGAAGCTCAGGGTTGGGGGTCTTGCCAGCCCAACTGTCTCCCAGCACTGCGGGTGCGGGGGCTTCGGTGTCCCTGGGCGGTGTGGGGAAGGTGGGGAGGAAGAAGCAGGAGGGGGAGAAGGAGTGGGAGGAGGAGCAGTAGCTGGGGAGGCAGCAGGGACTGGAGCAGCAGGAGGCAGCAAGCTCTACCCCAGGGTCGATGACCACCTGGGGGGCACAGACCGTCCTGCCCCCCAGGATGCGGTCCACAGCATCAAAATCGGGGCAGGGGTCTGGGTCTGCCCCTGGTTGGGAGCTGCCCCCTGTGGCCCTGGCATACGCCTGCCGCAGCTCCTTTATTTTCAGGCGAACCTGCTCCTGGGTTCACCTGTGGCCTTTGGTGGCCAGGCTGGCAGCCATCTGCCTGTAGACGGTTGCATTCCTCCATTTAGTGTGGAGAGCATGGACATTGGAGGCATCCCCCCAAACCTGAATTAGGTCCCTGATCTCCGCACTGGACCAGGCAGGTGCCCAATTTTTCCAGCCCCTGGCAGGCTCCTGGGAGCTGGCAGACTGGTCCTGGGGAGCGGTGGAGAGCTGCCTGGCACAGGCTGCCTCGCTCATGCTGGGGCCACTGGGTCAGGTGCAGCGACTGCTGGCTCTGGGCTGGCAGGCTTGGAGCTGGCACAGGCACTGTGGCCAGATCTACCCCTTTAAGGGCTCCAGGGAAGGGAGGAGGGAGAGGAGTTTTCTTGGTTGTGCCCAGAGTGTCCACCAGGGCACCCTGGGAGAGGCTGGAGGCCCCCTATTTCGAAATAAGCATCTACACAGCGCTTATTTTGAAATTGAAATTGGCATTATTCCTTGTGGAATGAGGTTTACCAATTTCTAAATAAGCCCTCCACTATTTCGATTTAATTTTGAAATAGCGGTTTGGCTGTGTAGACACTGGTAAAGCTATTTCAAAATAACGGCTGTTATTTCGAAATAATTTTGCTGTGTAGACATACCCAAAATCTCAAAAAAGATATACTGGCATTAGAAAAGGTTCAGAGAAGGGCAACTAAAATGATTAGGGGTTTGGAATGGGTCCCATATGAGGAAAGATTAAAGAGACTAGGGCTTTTCAGCTTGGAAAAGAGGAGACTAAGGGGGGATATGATAGAGGTACTGTATATAAAATCATGAGTGGTGTGGAGAAAGTGAATAAGGAAAAGTTATTTACTTGTTCCCATAATATAAGAACTAGGAGCCACCAAATGAAACTAATGGGCAGCAGATTTAAAACAAATAACAGGAAGTTCTTCACACAGCGCATAGTCAATCTGTGGAACTCCTTGCCTGAGGAGGTTGTGAAGGCTAGGGCTATAACAGGGTTTAAAAGAGAACTAGATAAATTCATGGAGGTTAAGTCCGTAAATGGCTATTAGCCAGGATGGGTAAGGAATGGTGTCCCTAGCCTCTGTTTGTCAGAGGGTGGAGATGGATGGCAGGAGAGAGATCGCTTGATCATTACCTGTTCGATTCACTCCCTCTGGGACACCTGGCATTGGCCACTGTCGGCAGACAGGATACTGGGCTGGATGGACCTTTGGTCTGACCCAGTATGGCCATTCTTATGTTCTTGTGTGCTGCTTACAACACTCCCGCTAATACATCCCAGAATAATGTTTGCTTTTTTTGTAACAGTGTTGCACCGTTGACTCTCATTTAGGTTGTGGACCATTATGATCCCTAGATCCTTTTCTGAAGTACTTCTTCCTAGACAATCACTTCCCATTTTGTATGTGTGAAACTGATTGTTCCTTCCTTAGTGGAGTGCTTTACTCTTGTCCTGATTGAATTTCATCCTATTTACCTCAGACCATTTCTCCATTTTGAATTACAGTCAAAACACTTGCAACTCCTCCCTGCTTGGTATATGCAAATTGTATAAGAGTATTCTCTATGCCATTATCTACATCATTAATAAAGATACCAAATAGAAGCAGACTCAGAACTGATTCTTGCAGGACCCCACTTGTTAAGATCTACCAGTATGACTGTGAACTACTGATAACTACTCTGGGAATTATTATCCACCTAGTTATGCACTCACCTTATAGTAGCTCCATCTAAGTTGTATTTCCCTAGTTTATTAATGAGAAAGTCATGTAAGACTGTATCAAATGCCTTACTGAAGTCGAGATATATCATGCCTGCTGCTTCCCTCTTATCCAAAAGGCTTGTTAGCCTCTCAAAGAAAGCCATCAGGTTGGTTTGACATGATTTGTTCTTGCTGGCTGTTACTTATCACCTTACCATCGTCTAAATGTTTGCAGATGGATTCCTTAATTATTTGCTGGTTGTTTAGGCATCAAGTCACTTTTGAAAACCTAATTCGGGACCTATCTGGATCTTTACATGCTACATACTTTTAAAATTCTAGATCTTATTATTTAATTTCCATATTGGTATTGTGAAACTGCCTTGTGAGATAGCAGAGCTATTGTCCTTTGGGCTTTGCATGCCCTAGCAGTAATTCCATGTTGAGAAGAAAATATAAATAAACTCAAAAAACAAAAGAAGCAAGGAAAAAATATTTTCAAATCCTGGAGCTGGAACAATAGGATAGGATATGCACCCTGGGGAAAGCTAAGGGCTGAAATGGATAGGAGCCAGAGTTGTCTTTGTAGTACATTGTGCATAGCACCAGCCTCTTGCTATAAATAATATTCTGTTTAGCAATGTTACAGTAAAACATACGTGACCTCTAGGCTCCCTGATGGGGGGGGGGGAAGAGTCTCTGTGTGCTGCCTTTCGATATATAAGGACGTAAGAATGGTCTGTCCTTTGTTGTCCAGTCCCATTATCTGGCAGTCAGAGGGTTAGGGGCACCAGAACAATGGGATTGTATCCCTGGCCATCTTGTCTAGCAGCTATTGCTGGGCCTATCTTCAATGAATGTATCTAGTTCTTTTTTGAACCCAGTTTTAGTTTTGGCTTCACAACATACCCAGGCAACAAGTTCCACTGCTGACTGTGTGAAGTATTTACTTTTGTTCCTGTACTTCCTGCTGCCTATTACTTTATCAGGTGACCTCTAATTATTGTGTTAAGTGAAGGGGTAAATAACCCTTTCTTATTCATATTCTCCAAGCCACTCATGATTTTATAACCCTCTATCATATTCCCCCCATTAATCGTCTTTTTCTAAGTTGAACCGTCCCAGTCTTTTCAATTGTTCATCATACGGTGGCTATTCTATATCCATAATAATTTCTGTTGCCCTTCCCTGTACCTTTTCTATTTCTGATGTACATTTTTTGGGACGAGGTAACTAGACCTGCACTCAGTATTCAAGACGTGGGCATACCATGGATTTAGAGAGTGGCATTATGATCTTTTCTGTCTTCTTATCTATCTCTTTGCCAGTGGTTCTTAACATGCAGTTAGTTGGGGTTTTTTTTGACTGCTGCACACTCAGCGGATGTTTTCAGAGATATACCAACAGTGACTCCAAGATCTCTTTCTTGAGTGGTAACCGCTAAGAGAGACCATACTGTGTATAGTTATTTAAACACCAACATCCATTCAAGATATAAGCAGAATTAAATATGCCTCACTACAGTGATTCTTGCTCTCATGCTAGATTATGGTACATCTGACCTGCTAATTGCAAGATATGAGGGTAGAAAAATATTTTTCCACAAGGTACTTAGGTGCTGAGATAACACAGTGGTTGATGACTACTGATCAGGAGATAAGGCATACGTGCCCCAAGCAGTAGGAGGTAGTAATGAGGTAGACATGTTTTCTTCAACTTTTACTGTCTTATTGACATCATTTTCAAGGTAGCTGTGGGGCTAATGCCGTCTCACACCAGTCTCTCTCTCCCCTGGCTGCAACCTTTTATTTTTTTAAAGTGATTTCACTACAGGGTGAGGGATCTTCACCTTTCTCTTCACAGGGTCGACAACTGGGATGGGAGTGTATCTCACATGGTCAGAGTTCTGTGATTGCCAAGGGAAGTAATAGGAAACAGTCTCTCAACCCCCACCCGCAGCCACTTTCTTTTTTCCCTTTTGAAAATCAGGTCCCTGCACAGCACTTTTCCCTCACCTGTGCAACTTTCCCCTGGCTGCTACCTTCTTGTTTTTGGTCTTCAGAGTGAAGTGTCTAGTGATGATGTCACATTGGTAAGGTGTGATGCAAAGTCATGTCATGCTGTGAAATCATATAGTGAGGATGGAGTTTCATTGCCCCTTGATGTCTTCATGAGGAAAGTGAAATCTATCAGATTCTGTACCTGAATCCTACCTCTCAAGGTCACTTGGATAAGGCCCCTTTACTCTATCTAGACATTTGAACCTCTGATCGTCACCAAAGTATGGAAGTGCTTAAGAAATATAGATGCTGGATAGTCATTCAGTGTCAGCGTGTGTGCTGAAACATTCATTCAAATGTAATTCACTATGATTGACTTTTGAAGAACCTCTATAACTTACCACTAACTGCAATTAATTACAGTATGTGCTGCATGTCTGTTTTGTGATAGATACAATTGTAGGCAACTGGTAACTGAAATGATTGAGGTAAAATTCTCACATCTAATTATTATATTGCTTGGCAACATGGTGAAATCCTTCATCTTATTTTTGAGACCCTTTAATCTTGTAGGAATCAAGGGCAAAATTGTTCTCTGAGATCTTTGTAACAGTACTCAACTATGCTCTTCTGGATGTTTATGTGAATGACAAGAATTTCCAAAGTTGTAATAGTAAAGACTAGAAAAAGCCCAGGAGTTCTGGAGTGGATACAAACCCTCATGATTCAGGGCATTAGGCAGCATCTAAATAAGGAGTGTTAGGAAACAAAGCTGCTTCTACTAGTCATTTTTCACAGACAGGATTTTTGATCAAAAGGACCAGTGGTTTCTTGTTGTCTGGCAATTCGTCTGTTTTACTGTTAATATTTGGACTAGCCTATTAAAACCTTCCATCTTGCCATTCAAACTGCCAAGGACAGTTTTGGCATTTATAACTTTTCTGGATTTTTTCCTGCCTGTTGTTGAATGCCGTTAGTTCATGATATTTTTCCCCATTGTGTGTTGTGTAACTAAGGAGCACCCCCAAGGTGCTCACAGCACAACAGGCACTGTGCAAGATAAAGCAATCAGTGAGTTGATGCAAGGTTTTAAAATTCATGGAAGTGTGGAGTTGCTCATATTTGAATTGAACCTGTCTCACTCCCAGCAGCCATCGTGTTAGTGACTCCAGTTTATCCAACAGATGCATCTAAGCAACTCTCCTTAGGCTGCAGGGAAAATGATTCTCCTTCTCTGATTTCATTGTGTTTAGCCATCGCATAAACTCTGTGTTCCCTGACATTGGAAGGAAGTAAAGCTTAAATTATATATGAATGAACTGATTTAGTTGAAGTCTCAAGTCACATTCTCATAGATTCAGTGATGGCTCTATCTGTCTGTGCAGTCATCCATCCATCCACATAACACTGTTGAATTAACAGATGGACAAACGAGGCTTAAGCATTGTGAAAGCTCTGACTTAAACCAACAAAAACCAGGCAGTGCACATGCAGGGTTACCATTGTACTTTCAGCTCACCCTGTTCTGTGGAAGTATTGTTGCACACATGCTTCAGGGCTAGGGAGACCTTTTTTGGATTCAAATCAGTAAGGTTCCCCCTCCCCTCCCAAAGCAAATGTTTAACAATAAAATAGTCTGTACTCTACAAAGAAGATTGGGAATTGCATCTCTCTCCCTTCTGCCTTCTCACTAATTCCGATTGTTCATAGTTTACCCCCGCTCCCAGGAACACAAGAAGGTTGTGTTATCAGGCACAACGCTAAGCAAGGAGTGCTGTGTAACACGCTCTGGCCTAAGACTAGTTCTGCTGTGTTTGCCCCTTGTTCTGGAGGTTGGGTATAGTAATTTTGTTGTTGTCTAAATACTGGCAGCAAATTATGATAGCTGCCTGGTTGGCACAACTGTACTGGTTGGAACGTTGGTGTCTAGGTGGAGCTAAGATTTGCCACAAGGAAAGCTGCTGCATCACACCTTGGTCAGGGAGATCCTTTGCCAGGGCTGAAATAGTTTAAGCACCATCTCTGCTCGGTTTGTGGCTTCAGTGGTGGGACTGCCTGTGACAGTTGTTTGCAATGTTGTAATCAGGTTGGCGCCAGGATATTAGAGAGATACGGCGGGCTTCAGAGTAGCCATTCCTGACCAGGAGGGGAGGTGGGAAAGAAGATAAAATGGTGAGCAAATGAGCATTGAGTCCTTGCGAGAAACCCGTCTGTTCTAGGAGAAGTTATTTAGCTCCAGAACAGAGAGACTCCCATTGTACAAAAGAGAAGAGGAAAGAAAAGTCCACCGGCTCTTCTGTTCTTATATATGATCACTGAAAAAATTAGAGGAAAACAATTCAAGGACTGAAGTAGCATTCTGTGGAGCATGAAGTGTGTCTCTTTCACTACCAGAAGTAGGTCCAATCATCCACCTTGCCTGGAAGAATGTCCTCTGCCTCAGAGTGAGATCACCACCTGGAGTCACGTAAGCCACTGGACCGCCTTGAGTAATGCTTTTTGCCCACAGCCAATGGGAATAGGGTTTGACCTGTTGACCTTGAGTTGACTCTATTTTCAGATCCCCTGGCCATCCAGTGTACTTCCGCTTCTTTGCTAATGAGACCTTACATTTCCTCTGCAACATGTTTTTTAAAGTATGTAAAATAATGGCTAAAATCCTATGGTTTCTTTCTATGGGCACTTGCACCTCTCTCTCTCCTCAGGGAGCCAGCTCCGGAAAACCTTAATAGTGCCTGCTGAGAGCCCAGAGATCATTTTACCAGATGTTTCACCTACTTGTTCTCCCCCCCCCCCCCGCCCCTTAAAAAGCCCTAAAAGTAAAGCAGTATGCAGTGTCTTACACAGCTTGGCTCAAGTGTGCCAAAAAAATCATCTGTCTCTTCCTGCAAACAAACCTGAGTTTGCATTCATGTGGGGGCCCTGAGAAGAGAGAGACACTTGCAGGAATCTACTCAGGGGATGGCTGTTTTATATTGTAGTGAGAGCAAATAGAAATCTCCAGTGCAGCAGAGTCGGCGTGAATTGGATACTGCCTGCCCCCACCTCTCCTGTCTGCCCCAGCTGCACCTCTCTCTGTCTGAATGTGTGGATCAAAAAACCCCAGCCAGGTTTTATGGCAGATCTCTTAGAGAGGCAGCATGAGAGACTGAAAAGATGTGCAGCGAGACTGAAATGCAAAGAAAAGTCACGAGTCCCCCCACTATTTATTTGACCTAAATACATCGAGGTAACTGTACCATGAAAGAGTGAATTTCCTGACACTATAGAGCTAAACATCTGTTTCCTCCCATTTTTTTCAGTGGCAGTACATAAGAACGGAAGAGCTGGCAGACTTTCCTTTCCTTCTTTCTTTTGTGTAGCGGGAGTCTCTATGCTCTGGAGCTAAATAAGTTCTCCTAGAACAGACAGTTTTCTCTCAAGGGTTATATGATCATTTGTTCTCCATTTCTCTCCTTCCTGCCTACCCCCTCCCCTCCTGGTGATGAACGGATACTCTAAAGCCCAGGCAGGACTTCCTTAGCTTATGCCGTGCCTCCTGGCAAGCTCAGCTGTATGCCCTGTCCCCTATCATCCACTCCCCTCCCCTGACAAAACAATGGACCAAATGCTTCTTGTTGTTTGTTATTTTATATTCCACAGAGGAAGAGTTGAATGGAAGTCTATATCCCCAGGGTCCCTCAGTGCATTCCATATTTGACTACAGTCTTACAAGAGGCAGGATTACGTGGTACAACATCACAAAATCTTTGGGATGAAATAACATATACGTATACAATTATAATACATATTAGGTAGCTGCTGTTTCATACGCAGGTCCTTTTAAAATGAACGATGAATCTTCAGGTAAAACAGCTGATAGTTTTGCTAATGAGGTGATGACTATCAGTACGTTTTTACTCCTGGTTGCCACTAAAGAACCAAAGAACCAACACCTACGGGTCTACTTAATCACTGTTGGGATATAAACTTGTTTTAGTCAGAAGATAAGCTGACGTGACTTGAAGATATGCAAAATGCTGATCTGTCAAGGATGAAGGTTATACTTTTAAAAAAGGTATAATTGGCATTAACCGATAACCATAGCCATAGTTTTATCAATAGAGCAAAGCAATCCCATGTTAAACCGCGGGATCTGAGAAGCAGAACCTAACTAGGGCTGTAAGTCAGTTTTCAAGTTTGCAGACAATCCCAAGCTGGGAGGGATTGCAAATACTTTGCAGGACAGGATTAAGATTCAGCATGATCTGGAGAAATGGTATGAAGTAAATAAGATGATACTAAATAAAGAACAAATGGAAAGTACTCTGCTTAGAAGGAACAATCAGTTGCACTATACAAAATGGGAAATGACTGGTTAGGAAGGAGTACTGAAAAAAGGGATCGGTGAGTCATAGTGGATCACAAGCTAAATATGTGTCAACAGTGTGACCCTTTCAAAAAGCAAACATCATTCTGGAACATATCTGCAAGAGTGTTGTAAGCAAGACACAAGATGTAATTCTTCCATTCTATTCTGTACAGACTAGGATTCAACACGAGTATTGTGTCCAGTTCTAGGCACCACATTTTAGAAAAGATGTGGAAAACTGGAGAAAGTCCAGAGAAGAGCAATGAAAATGAATAATAGTTTAGAAAACAGGACCTATGAGGGAAGAGTGAAAAAACTGGGTTGTTTAGTGAGGAGAAGAGAAAACAGAGAAGACATGATAAGAGCTTTCAAGTACATTAAAGTTTGTAACAAATAGGAGGGAGAAAAATAATACTTGTTAACCTCTGATGATAGGACAAGATGCAATGGGGTTAAATTGTAGCAAGGAAAGTTTAGGTTGGATATCAAGAAAAAATTTCTTAACTGTCAGGGTGGTTAACAACTGGAATAGATTGCCCATGGAGGTTGTGGAATCTCTGTCATTCTAGATTTTTCAAGAGCGGATTAGACAACCACCTGTCAGGATAGTCTAGATCAGAAGTGGGTAATAAGCAGCCAGCGGGTCAGCCGTGGTTTGCCACGTGGGCCCTGGGTGCTTTATTTACTCGAGTGCCTGCAGGTATGGCCACTTGCAGCTCCCATTGGCCGTGGTTCACGGCTCCTGGATAATGGGAGCTGCCAGAAGCAGTGGCCCATCCTGTGCTGCTTTCCATACCTTCCATGACCAATGGGAGCTGCAAGCTCCCTGTGGACACTCAGGTCAATAAAGCATCTGGCAGCCCACAAGGGGCTAACCCTGCTGAACCACCAGTGGGCTGCTTATTGCCAACCCTGGTCTAGATAATACTTAGTCCTGTCATGAGTGCAAGGAACTGGGTGGGGGGTTGCTTTGTGTTTCTCAGCTATGTTAGTGCTGAGATGGAGTGTCACCTGGCCTGGCTACTACTGGCAGAACCACTCTCTTGTAATGACCACAAGGCCACCTCCCTGGCAATGGACATGTTACATTCTGTTGTTGGTTTACTGATGCAGGCTCAGTCCTCAGGAGCTACTATGTAATCTTTCCAGGGAGGTGGTCTCTGAGGAGGATTTTCTCCTCTCCTAGCAGGTGGTTCTGAGACCGTGTGCATGTGGTCCATAGTATCTGGGATTATTGATAGGGTCATGAATGGAAGGGTTTTTACACAATAAAAACAAAATCTTGCACTTCTATAGTGGTTTAAATGCACAAGATCTCAAGAAACTTCACAAATCCCCCCCCCCCCCCCGCCACCCAACATGCAGTGACCGCTGTGCTATGTCACAGCTGATTAACAGGAATTTTTAGTGAGGCATAACATAATTACCATGCCCAGGTTGGAATTTAGCCAGGATACCAAGGTTATCTTCCTATTCTTGTGAAGGGTCTTATGAGATCTTAATTATTATACACAGTATTTATAATAGTATTATATTAATAAATAGTGTTTATTTTTCACCCTGAAGACTGCTCCCTTCTAACACCATTGGTGTGGTCCATTACTGACTCAAAGGCATGAGGGCCCTCTAAGGAACATCTGACACGTATCACATGTGAGGTTTTCCGTCGGAGTCTCCCATTCGACACTGACCAGAGTTGAGCCTGTTTAGCTTGTGAGAACTGATGAGATCACCCACCCCAAAATGTGGGGCTGGAAAATGACTGCATGAGTTATCCAGTCTAGCCTTGCCCTTTGGCAAGCCATCTCCCAGTATTGTTGCCATTAACCTCCTAACCAAAGTCCTTTTTGCTGATGCCTTGTTCACTTTCCTTGGGAAACTGTTCTCCTGCCCAGTTGATCTTACTAGGTGACATTTACCCCTGCCCAAACAGCCAGAATGAAGCCTATGCAGCACCTAAGCCCTATACGGATGGCAGAAGTGGAATGTAAATAGTGCACAAGCCTCATGCTGGCTCTCAGCACTGGTGAATATCACTCACTGAAGAAGTGGGTTGTGCCCATCAAAGCTCATGATTCCATCTACATTTTTGTTAGTCTCTAAGGTGCTGCAGGACTATTTGCTGTTTAAGTTTTTTCAGTGCTTTTTTTGTTCAAAAAAAAAAAGTGCCGGTACTCATTTCTCGAGGAAAGTAAATTTGAAAAATACCTCTCCCACCCTTCTTCCTATATCATGTCAACATACGCATGCGCATAAGCGAAAAGCAAATTTTTCATTTTGCTGTTCCTGCAGAAGGAGTCAGTCAGGCTGGGGGCTGTGCCAGGGGAAAGCGGGACGGCACAAGTGCTCCCAGGGCCGGCAGGGGGCTGTGCCGGGGGAAAGCGGCATGGCACGAGTGCTCCCAAAAAAAGGTGCCGGTATGTTGTACCGGTGCATACTGTCACAAAAAAAGCACTGAGTTTTTTCAGTTACAGACTAACACGGCTACCCCTCTGAAACCCCCTGCAAGGAATGTTAACCTAACATCTACCCCAAACTTTTACTTCCTTCTTTCATTCAGTGGAGTTATAGTTCAGGCAAAGTTTAATGTTCCTGTGGCTTTGAAAGTCCTTCAAAAATATTAAACCATGAAAAAGCTTCTACATTCCCATTCCTGACAGAGGATCTAAAAGTTAAGCATTTTATCCTGTATTTTTTTCTTTTCAAGCCACAGGGCAGCTTTATAGCATCAAATGCTTAATAAAAATACTTTTGCTCATGGCTTGTGGGCTGTTATGACATAAAATATTGTGCCGAAAATGTTTTCTGCCAGCCTTGTAGTCATTCCAAACTGTCAAAGGTTCATAGAAAGGTTCTATCACTGAAATCACTTGACAGAACCATATTCCATCTGGGCCAGAAGAGCCTTTAAATCGGAGCTTCTTTGTCAGCCAGTCTCTTTGCAGGATTCCTCAGTGTGCTGAAGCAATGCATTTTGCTAAGGCTGTAAGTGACTCTTAGGAAACAATAGAGAGAGTTTGGCTGAAGACACAGCAGTATTCCCTAAGAACAGACATACTGAACAGTCAGTCAGGTCCTTCTAGCCCAGTGACCAATGTCAGGTGCCCCACAGGGAATGAACAGAGCAGTTAGTCATCAAATGATCCATCTCCTGTTGCCCATTTCCAGCTTCTGACAAACAGGCTAGGGACACCATCCCTGCCCATTCTGATTGACAGATATTGATGGACCTATCCTCCACGAATTTATCTAGCTCTTTTTTGAACCCAGTTAGAGTCTTGGCCTTCACAGCATCCTCTGGCAAAGAGTCATGTGATTGTGAGTGGTGTATGGAGGGAAGGTGCCCATAAAGCTATTTCTCTATTAAGATGTGGGTCATGTTAACAAAAAGCATGAAAATCCTGAGCTAGACCAAGTCATTATGACACATAGCAGTTTCTGTAATTCTACCAAAGTGATTTTGGATGGAGGTTACAGCTCCTAGTTATCTTTTTTTAAAGCAAGAACACTTCAGAGAATACCATAAGTTGTGAGGGAAAATGTTGTATGGTAATGTATGGTATTGTGAGAGGAATCTTGCTCCAGGGCTTTCTTCACTAGAAAATTATATCAAGTTAGAACACCGATGAGTTACGCTAACACCCCATTGACCACAATTTTTGCAGTATGGACAAGTGAAGTTTAACATCATGTCAACAGGTTGTCGGTAAGTTGTAGTGACACCAGAGTTGACCTACAAGCAGCTGACATGATGTTGGATATGACTTATCCCAGTCTATGAGAACTGCAAAGTTGTAATCACCATCATATTAGTTCACACAACTCATCAATGTTGTGCTCTAACTTGATGTAATTCTGTAGTGAAGATAAGTCCCTAGCAATAGCTAACGCTCCAAAGTTAGCAGGTTTTGGCCTCACTCCGATAGAGCCAAATGCTTAGAGTCCAAAATCTGTCCTCAGATGCACCAATGTAAATGTAGAGTAAGTACGCAGACCTTTGTGACATTACCTTTGATGAAACGGGCACTTAGTCACACTTATCAAGCAAAGCAAGTAGCAGCTTGGAAGTCCTATGTCTCCTGCAACCTGCAAGTTGAGCCTATTTCAATTGCCTTGTCTGGTGGTATAACCTAAGTGATTGGGTGTAATCCCCTACTTGTCCAGCCAGTGCTTAGAATCGTCTTCCTGTCTCCTATTCCTGCAGGCTGTGCCAGTACATGAACTTCTTGTGGGTAGGTATCTTTGTGAGACCTGGGCCTGTTCTTCAAGTGGCAGTGGTATAGGTGACTGCAGCTGTTACAGCTTATTACAGGAGAGACACACTCTGAGGTCTCTTGTGGAGGTGTTGCCTTTGTTCTTTACTGTTTGGTTGTTTTCATTATTCTTTCAGAGAGAAAGGCCTTTTGTTTGAGAGCCCAGTTTTCTGAGCAGATCTCTTATGTTTTCAACCCACCAAGAAGAACCATATACTTTCTGCGGGGGATACAGGGATGACACTTGGGAGGGGCAAGGAGGGTCACATCTCCTCCCCAGATGCTTGGGAGGGCCACATTCACCAGGGAACCACAGCGGTGAAAGCAGCAGAATGTGGGGCAACTAGGCAGCTCCACTTGGCAGTTCCTCCAGCATAGTTGTACCACCCTAGCCCTGCCCCCAGCCCTTCCACACAGCTGCATCTCCAGGGGTCTGCGCAGCCCTGATGGTGGACAAGGCTGGGGGTGGTACAGCCATGCCAGAGGAGCTGCCTTCATGGGGCTGCACTGAACTGAACCAAAGGGCTCTCCCAGGAACCACAGTGGCAAAAGGAGCAGAATGTGGAGCCTCCAGGAGCTAGTGCCCCGCGCCAGCAGCTCCTCTGGCACAGCTTCCAGGAGCTAGTGCCCCGCGCCAGCAGCTTCCAGGAGCTAGTGCCCCGTGCCAGGAGCTCCTCTGGCACAGCTGTACTGGGACTGCCCCTGGCTCTGCCCTTGGTCCTGCCCTCTGGCAGGGCTGAACAGCCCAGACAGGAGATGCAGCCATCCAGTGCAGTGGGTGGACAGAGCCCCTGCCCAGGTACTGTGGGATGGAGAGGGGTATGAGGACCCTGAGCTGGGGATGGGGCATGGAGAAGTCACCTGGGGAGTGTCATGTTTGGACTCACATGGAGACATCACTTGTTCCCCCTTTAGTTGGTGCCTCCCTTTGGGTCCCTCCCATGAGTTGTCTAATAGAACAAAAATAAAGTCTCCAGGAGAAAACGTGTGTGTCCCTCCTCTGCAACACATGGTATCATTTCTTGTCCTGTGTATTGGTGTTGACTAGTAGGTTTAGTTGTCTGGCTCATAAATGTATGCAAAAATATTTCCAGATGGCTCTGTTCAAAACATACTTGAAACAACATCCTTTTTAGTGTAAGCCAGGATTATGACAAACATTTTATTGCTCATTCTTGCAACCCCTCCTCTTCACATGTTTATACTTTGGAACGGGGCTTCTTTATGCAATCACAACTCTTAAAGAAGAGTTGAAGCAGCACGGTTTATTGTGTAGGGCCCCATACTGGGGCTGTACCTTATACTGCAATGAGAGGAGTGACTCCAGCACATGTAGACATATTAGCTAGCTCAGATAACAATAGCAATGAGGCAGCATCAACAGGGGCTGTACAAGCCCATCTGGGACCCTCAAAATTTATGCAAGCAACTTGCCTTTGCTGCTGTGGCCTCATTGCTATTGTTCCTTGAGCTTTTCAGAGCAAGACTCTGATTACAGTGCAGACATACCCTATGCTGGTAAGGAGACTTGAGTTCTATTGCCAACTTGAAAACTGACGCGCATGACTTCTGGCCAATCACATTACCCCTGTGAATCTCTTTTCTTTACCACCCTTCATCTGCCTGGTCTGTTTAAACTGGGGGCAGATCTAAAGCCCAGGGGCTGGATACGGCCCCTGACTTACCTGGCTCAGCAACCCCTCTGCCAGCGCTGGGGAGCCCGTGTTGGTGCTCCAGCCCCACCTGCCACTCCACCATGGGGCTGGAGCACACAAATCTACTAGCCTGGGCTCTCCTAGACCCTGGTGTGTGAGAGGAATGTGGGAAGAGTCTTTCTGCTTCTCAGTCAGGGGCCACGTCTGTGAGGCTTTGTTTGGTTTTTTTTTTCCTTCTAATTTGTATGCAGCCCTGGACTGATTTTTTCTGTGGGTCAGCAGCCCCTGACCCAAAAAAGATTTAAATTGTAGGTGCTTTAAACCCAGTTTAAATTGTAGGGGTTTGTTTCTATTATGTGCTTATACAGCACCTAGCACAATGGGTTTCTAATCTCAGTTGTAGCCTCTGGGCTAGGAATGTAAGATCCTTGTTAATCAGTTAAACTTTAGGTTTAACCAGTTAACCAATTAAGCAGCATCCTGCTCCCGCCCCTCACCCTGGTGTGCGGGACTGCTTCTGCTGGCCCCTCCTCCCACACATGGAGGGACGGAAGGGCTAGCTTCTGCTCCCCACCCATCCACATGGGGGGTGGCTCCCAATCCCCATGGGGCTGGAGCAGCTCTCTGCCCATGGTGGGCCACAAGCGAGGTTCTGCTCCTGGGTACCAGTTAACTGGTACCTGGTAAGCATCCTCCAGTTAGGGAGATGCTTACCAGTTAACCAGTTAGTTACCCATTCACATCCCTACTCTGGACACTGCTGAAATAATGTGACTATTATTTTGATCCTGTTGAAATCAATGAGCGTTTAGCCCATTGGCAGCACCTTTCTCTTCTTACACTTGATCATCATAGAATTCTTGCAAACCTCTTTTCGGACTACCACGGCTTGTCAGGCATTTTTAGGCACTCTGGATGAAGAACATATACATTCTACTGGATTGAGCAAAATTAATGTTTTCCAGTTGGATTGAAAGCCTGGGAAAGCTGAGGTGCAGGTGTGTGGGTAGCTCCCACAAACCCAGGTGCTTTAATAATAGGATGGAGCTGGCAGTCAAACATAAAGGCTCCTCTTGGGGGAGAGGGAGGAAATTTAGTTTCATGTACACAAGGAGGAAGGCCAGCAGTTGCCAAGCACATGCAGCATGGGAAACAAGGGGATTCGTGGAGCATAAAAATTCCTGCAGGCTTAATTAGTGAAAGACTGACAAAAATAAGCTGGGCCTCTCACATCAAACACATGATAGCATCCTGCGGACCTCTTAAGCCATCCCCTGGGTCTGCTGTTGTGGCTGTCAGCAGTGGAGGTGTCTGTGGACGTTGCATTGTTGCTGTTGTGTGGGGGATTGCAAATGTGGTCACAAATGGAGCTGTTATTTCTTAAAAAGTATTAAGGTGGTTTATACATTGATAAACCTCTTGTGCCTTCTATCTGTGTGTGTGTGTGTGTGTGTGTGTGTGTGTGTGTGTGTGAGAGAGAGAGAGAGAGAGAGAGAATACAGAGTTTGTCAGGGGGCGAGAGCAGCACATCCAAGGCCTCTGTTTATCCTCAGAACAGCTATCGCATGAGACGAGCCACTGCTGTCCTTCATCTCAGAGAATAGTTTGGACCCATTCAGTTTTTGGCTTCTTTACTGAAACTGCCCACCAAGGAGCCTTTTTTGTGGACGTGGCCCCTGGGAGCTAAATGGAGACCACCATGCTTATTTCATGCAGGCCATGTAATGACAATTATTTTTTAATGGCAATTCAGTCAAAATTGGAACTGGTGCCTTAAAGGGGAGAGATGCTCTATCTCACCAAGCCCCGAGCTACATATTCCTGCTGCTCATTAACTCTTTGGCATCATCATTGTCCACAATGGTGACTGAATTGCAAATTGTCTAGTGATTTGCACAAAGCGGCAGTGGGGAGGGGATTCCAGTCTTTAAACCAGCGGTCACCAGACTGGAGCCTCTGAAGGGTGAGCCTGACTGGATTGGCTGGGAGGCTATCAAGTGCCGGCACATCATCTGCCCTTGCCTCCATAGCTGTGCTGCTCTTGACCTTGGAGCTGCCCTTTGGGAACCTGCTGCTTGCTATGCAGGGTGGGGGAGGCACAAGAGAGGGTGCTGTTGTCAAAGTGTCCTCCTCACCTCCATCACTGTACCCCATCTCCACCGATTGAGCAGGGTGGGGCCTCAAAGAGGGAGTGGGGCAGGGCCTTGAAGAAGAGGCAGAGGAGGTGAGTCAAGGGTATTTGGGTTTGAGGTAGATACTGGATTGGCTTACATTAAAAAAGTGATCTTGTGCTTAAAAAATTGGAGACCACTTCTCTAAAGGAATATGTCTGTGCAGCACACACAGTGCTTTGGGGAGGGGGGAGGATAGTGCACTTTTAACTGGCTCCATAGCGACTGCTCCAATTCACACCTGACTTAAAGCTGCTTTGTACCCTGCTTGGTGAGCCCTGCTGAGCACTCATCAGCTGCAGCTCAGGATCAAATCAAAACTGATCCCTGTGTCCTTTGTAAGCATCCCTCTCACGTGTCAAAAATTCTATTTCTTTTCAGTCTTCTTTTCTCCAGATGTAATCTACCCAGTAAAGCATAAAATGCCTTTCGTGACTTTGTCTTTCACCCCAGTGTGCGCGGTGGCCTTGCAGCTTTCAACTTTTAAAATGCTCCCTTACCAGCCATTCAATTCCATTTGTTTCTATGATTCTTTAAATTACAGCCATGATCACTGTGAATAATTCATGTGCATGAAGTGATTTGAACAGCCCTGGGAATCTTTGGCTAGTTCCAGAGCTGCTGAAGGGCATATCGTCCTGCTTGGCACTGAGTATTTTTCACAAAAAAATGCCAGTTTTGTATTCATTTTTTCTGATATGTCCAAACTGGGCCACTACAGGACACCTGAGTGCCACTTACACCCTCAATAGAAAGTTTAAATGGGACTTAATTGATTCTTGGGCCCCATGCAAAGCCTGTGCCTGGGTGTGAATTTAATCCTCTAAGTTTTCTCCATCAAAAAGCTGCCAAGCAACAGTGAGTGTGGTCCAGAGAATCCTCACTGTTAGCATATCATGATTTTGCTCTGCATTCCCAGATCCACACAGGGCAGTATGTTTGCCTTGAGTTTTTGGTATTTTATGTTACTTTGGAAGTAACTCGTTATTGTTATCTGTAACTGTCTTTCATCATCCCTGTCCATTTCCATGACTATCACCAGAGCCAAAGCCATTTACACTGGCCCAGATGGCTTGACACAAAAGTGTCTTTAATTCATATGAAAATAAATGCAGTGTTAAATAGAAGCTGACTCAAGGGTCACAAGCTAGCTTAGATGAACATCTGGGTTCCCTGGTGTTTCTACTGACCTTATAGGTTCGCTTGTTTCTGTGAGGTGTCACCCAATTAATTTAGATTTGGTGGGAATGATTGAAATGAAGGCAATTCAGATCATAAGCCCTGTGGATCAGGGACTTGTCTAATACCCGATGTTTGTACAGAACCTAGAGCAATGGGTCTAACCTTGGTTGCTCCTCAGATACTACTGTAATAAGCATGACTGTTAATAATAATGCATGAAATTTCCTACAGCACAGTGTAGGTGTGTGTGTAGCAAGGGGCACAGGGGATTGCATGTAGAAATATAAAATAAAAAGTGATTTGCTGGATAGGAAGGGAGCCCTGATCCTTTGTTACTGCAAATGCTGCTGGGCAGTTTGCCATTCCTCCATCCTAGAAGCAGCAGGAAGGCCACATGAATTTACTTACTATTAAGTCTTCTCAGACCCATCTTTCTTGCCCACATCCTGTCCCTATTTTTCCCCGGTGTAGGATGTAAATAGGGATACTCAGAGAACTTAACTTCTGCTTAGTGCTGAGGACTATGCTTGGTGCTTAGCCAGGTGCAGACTCAGCTTGCAGCTGCATGGAAGTGAATTTCAACTGTCTTGTGCTCTGTGCTTCACTTTAGGCAAGGATCTTCAGGATCAATGCCATAGAGAGGAATCCTAGTCTATCTTTGCATGGTAACACTGGGCAGAGGACTACCTGTGGTAGAGGAACATTAGGCTCTGCTTTCAGCTGTGCATAGGATGGGGCATGCAAATACTTCCTCACAAAGAAAGTGAGCTGCTGCACCTTGCTCTTTTGGTTTTATTCCTAAGCACCAATACTCCTTGTTGGAGCTCACATCAATGGAACCTGTACACAGTAGGCTATGTAACAGCAGTGGCCACAGAGCTTTCTTTTGGAACTCCCTGTCCCGATGGTGCTGACACGGTTACAGGGTTGATCTCTAAAGGCTTTCTCTTTATAATTGGCATGGACAGGCCACCAATTATTGGATCTCTGGGAAGAGAGCATTGTGGGAATGGCTGCCAGGAGAAATTTGGAACTGCTCAAGGGTAAATAGGTTACTGCTTCATGATGGATTGGTCTGGTGAAGATGTACGTTACACTTATGAGGAGATTTTCCTGAAATGTCCCCCTTTCCCCACGACCTCACAAATTTCTATGTGTCCAGTTCCATGTTAGGCCACTGGACGAAAGGAGGTTTAAATCAGAAAATGTGTGTATTTTTGTGGTACCGTTTACTGATGTGTAGAAGCTTATCTGTAGTCACTAATTCCTCTCAGTTGAATCAATGTTTAAGCAGCTTTAAATTGTATACATGTGTGGAGCAGACACTTAGCTTCATGGAAGTCACTGATGAAGCCTCCACAGACATCAGTATGGCCAGGATTTGGCCCTTGGCATGTTAAGAAATATAACCTTAAAATCCATTTGTGTTGCTAATCACATTCTTCTATTCTCTTCCCTTAGCCCCATGAAGAAAATCCTCTGAAGACAATGGAGCTGTGACACTCTACTGAAACTATGGAAATTATAGAGGATTGCCAGCATGCTCCTGCTGGGCTGGTGCCAAATGGATACATGAACAAGATTTTTCAAGCCAATCCAGAGGATGGGAGCACTGAGACATTAAAGATTTGTGACCTTCAACACTGCAACTCCAATGGCACTCACCAGAATGCAATGGAAGGGGCATCCAGGTATAAGAAGAAAGCCAAGGGCAACCGGATTTGGAACTTTGTTAGCCGAAGGAGAGGTCCCTCCATGAATAACAAAAGACCCCAGTCCATGATTCTGCTTGGCGAAACCTCAGAGACCTTTGAACAAAAACCCAAGATGTCCTTCATGGAGAGAGTAAGGTCCTTTAAAAAGCTAAGAACCTCCAGCATGTCTAAGAATGTGGATTTGAAACCCTCCAAAGCCAGGGCTTCCTGCATCACTGAGGAGGACCAGGAGGACAGAGACCAAAGGGCTGTGTATAGGGTTAAAAAACTAGCTGACAGTCAGAGGCCTTTTCGTCATTCGTATGCAGGGTACATCGATGATTTGGATTCTTCTTTTGAAGACGTAGAGTTAAATGTCAGCATTCCAGAAATTGATGCCAATGAAAATAAGTGGCTCAGGGATATTAGTACCAGAATACACAGTGAAGATAATGATAGTAACTGCTATAAAATGTCAGCTAGAAAGAGCAAGTTTTTGAATTTTGAAAACTCTAAGAGTTCTGCGATTACAGAAAGGGACAATCAAAAGAGGTGTCCCATGCTTCCCGAAGAGAGCAGGAGAGGAAAAAGCTCTGATGTCTGGAGCTATCTGAAGGGAATTTCGTTATCTAGCAAAGATAATTCGAAGTTGCTAGATCAAAGTGTGGAAACCAATTTCCAGAACTTAGAACATATAACTGATCATTCTGCTTCTTATTTTGACTTTGATACAAGATATGAGGAGAATCTTAGCCAACCCAAAAAATTAAACAGTGAAATGAAATCCAGCCACTTTGGTGGTGTTCTTCGGTTCTTTAACAATGTGGCTGAGGCAGCTAGGAAGTGGCGAGGCTCTTCACGGACATATTCACAGGGAGAGCAAAAACTTCAGTCAAATTTCAGAAGTCAGAGGCAGGACACCTCCTCCCACAAAGAGTCTTTGGTCATTGAGAATGAAAATGCCAGGGCTTTCTCTTCAACGGGAGTGTCATTGCAGTCTCCAGATTCTGGGATCTGGGATAATCATAGTTCTGAGAGCTCAACAGGAAAAGAGCTGCCTCAGCAAAGCGTAGAAGCAGAGTTATCTCAAGAGATCAGCAGCTCTGCTCTGAATAGTGAGAATGATAGTTTTAATGAAACATCCCTTCCCTGCTTTGGGCCAGGTCCATACACCTCCCCACTGCCAGAACCTCCAGATGACTGTTATACTCTGTTAAGCACACCAGGCCTATCTATGGCTTCATCACAGTTTCCAGACATTCCTGTCACTGAATTAGATGCTCAGGACCCGGGCAGCTCTCCGGCGGGGGATGCTCAGGACTTGGGCAGCTCTCTGGCAGGAGATGCTCAGGAACTTGGAAATACTGAGTTATATTTGCAAGACAGGGCTAAGACTAAACTGGGTATTCAGGAACTGAGTATCACTGCAGAGTATATTCAGAACACTAGGCGTACTCCAGGGAATATTCAGGACTTGGACAAGAGTCAGTCACAGTCTCAAGATCTTTCTAAAAGTAAACTGGATACTCCGCCCGTGGACAGTGCTCTGATTGGTCCACAAGGTCTCTCTGCAGCTTCTCTTTTAAAACATGCAACGGATAACGAACAAGCTTTAGAACTGAAGGATTCTTCGATCAAAGAACACGAAATAAGTTTACCAGTAGAACAAACTTCCATGGAGAGGCCAGACAAAGCAAATCACCTAAAGTATAATAAAGTGTGCCATCAGATCCAGATGAGCCTCTGTACAATTGTCTCCTTCAGGGAGTTCAACAATGGAAAGGTATGCCCAATCTTCACTGTAACACTGTCACAATAAGACACAATCAAATTATTATTTTAAAATACTCCTCGGCTGGGTAGAAGGTCTGCAGACAAAACTGGTTTGGATATAGTTATCTGGTCTTTCAATTCAATTAGACCTTTATATCTTAGATGGATGAGGGCAGGGGTCACATCTTATAAAGCACACAAAAAGGAGACAGTAGGCTGATGGTATCTTTAAGCTACTTGTTTTCGAACTATTTGGCCACATTACTTATGTCAATGTGCCTGAGCAAGAGCAGCTATGGCAAAATAGTCCCAGCATAGAGACAAACTTCATAGTTATTTTCAAAAAGCATCTTTAGTTTTCACCCCTTCATTTACTTCATGCAAATATTTGACTTAATACTGTGCAATGTGTTGATTTTAAACATTAAAAAAAATTAAAATGATGCACATAACCTGGATTTAAAACTGGCTAACTGATAGGTCTCAAAATGTAATTGTAAATGTGAGAATTATCACTGACAGATTGTGTTTCCCATGGAGTCTCACAGGGTTTGGTTCTTGGTCCTGCACTAATTAACATTTTATCAATGACTAGGAAACCCCCCCCTGCAAAATCACTGAATAAAGTTGGCAGGTGGCACAAAAATTGGGGGAATAGTAAATAATGAAAAGGACAGGTCTCTGACTCAGAGAGATCTGGATCACTTGAAGAACTGGTCACAAGCAGTGTTTTAATACAGCTAAATGTAAATGCCTATATTTAGGAACAGAGTATGTAGGCTATACTTACAGGATGGGGAATCCCAGGAAGCAGTGACTGTGTACAAAATTTTGGTGTTGTGGTGGATAATCATCTGAACTCCCAGAGTGAAGTGTGGCCAAAACAGCTAATGCAATCCTAGGGTGCATAAACAGAGGTCTCTTCAATAGGAGCAGATGGGTTACCTTGCCTCTGTATTGGTACTGATGTGACTGCTGCTGGAATACTGTGGCCAGGTCTGGTGTCTGCATTTTAAGAAGTGTGTTGATAAAATTGAAAAGGGTTTCAGCCACAAGAATGATCAAAGGAGAAAACATGCCTCATAGTGACAGACTAAAAAATCGGAAGCAATTTAGCTTAATAAAGAGATGGTTGAGGGGTTACAGTCTATTTATTTCAAAATAGGGAACAAATATTAATAATGAGCTGTTCAATATAGTAGAGAAAGATATATCACAATCCAAAAGCTCAAAGTTGATGCTAGACAAATTCAGACTGGAAATAAGGTGTAAGTTTTTAACAGTGGGGTAACTGACCATTGGAACAAGTTGCCAAGGTTTGTGGTGGATTCTCCATCACTAGCAATTTTTTAAATCAACCGTGGATGTTTTTCTACTTGGTCTGCTCCAGGAATTATTTTGGGGAAGTTCTGTGGTCTGTGTTATGCAGGAGAGCAGACTAGATGGTCTCAAAGGTCCCTTCTGGAATCTATGAAAAGTGGAGGTAAAAGTCTCAAAATTCTTCAGGTTACCTAAGATGTTTAAGCTTCCAGTGGATAGCGGGTATTCAGCACTCTAGGCTTGGATTCTCAAGTGTATCTAGAGATGCTTTGCTATAGCATCTGGGAGCCCCAGTCATGGTCCAGGAGCCCACTGTGGTCGGTGCTACGCAAACACATGGAAAAGAGATGGTCCTGGCACCAAAGAACATGCAGTCTAAGTTATGCACCTGACTCCCAGTGAAAGTCAAGTGTTACTTGCCTGACTCACATGGCCCCCTTTGAAAGCCCCAGCCCAAGTTTATTTTCACTTTGTCACAATTTGAGTTTCAAGAAGTCTTCCGAAGACCCTCCAAAGAGCAATCAAACATGGTATTTAGAGCCAAGTTGAAAGTCTATTTTTTTTTTAAAAAAAAGGAGTTTTCCAGGTGAAATATTGCAGCACCAGAAAACGTCTGACTTCTTCCTCTGTCTGACACCTAACCTGGCCTTTGAAGTGAAAAGACCCACTGGAGTCTTTTCAATGGGCTTTGGATCAATCCCTTGTTCTTCACTCATCACTGTAGCCTCTGATCTGTCTATATGGGCAGAAGTGGTGCACTCTTACCCCTCACTGGCACGTGTCCTAAAGCCTGTGCTAGTGGGACCGGTGTTTAGGTATGAGAGAGATCATCAACACATGGGGCCCATTCAGTCATTGGCTCTTTGCCAGGTCAGTCCAGGCACATGTTCTGTTCAGTGCCTGTTGTGCATCAGACTTGGGGATCCTTGTACTCCTGGAACTGGACTGAGATGCGGCTTCTCATTTCACACAGGCCACTGCAAGTGATCCTGAGGCAGGATGGAAGGGCAGTTCATGGTGCCAGAAGGGGGTGGCTTGCCACGAACAACTTTCCACCCTTCCTCTGGCTTGCAGAGACCAGACATGGCAGAGGGGACAAGACTAGCCTCTGTTGGAAAGGGGGGTGGGGTGGTAATTACATCATCTGGCCAAAAAGGGGACATTTTGGCAACTGTCAGCAGATTATAAACACAGAGGTAAAAATTCTTAGATGCCTAATTCCAGGCTGAAATGGATACAGCTATTCTGATGTGCATCATTTCTTGCTGTATTCATTTACCCCTGATGTGCACAGCACTTACAATGCACAGGAACAGACAGTTTGTGTCCCAGAGAGTGTGACAGCTTATTACTGACACTTAAGAGATGGGATGCACTGGGCAAGGCAGCAGTGAGGAGAATAGCTTAAACATTAATTAATTGTTGAAGGACAAAATCCCTTCCCGTGGGCCTCATGGAAGCAATGTTCCTTAAGACAGTCTTGAATGAAGAGAGGGGAATGGCCTGGCAGTCAGCGTTCCATCCAGGGGAGGCAATGTGGAAACATAACAGACTGAGTGAGCAAGCTAACCTTAATCCCTCCAACCCAGTGACTAGCTAAATCCTGGACAGTACGGTGGCTAGAGAATGAGAAGCAGTTACAACTTACTGGTATTCTAGCAGGGGCCGAAGAGGAGAGCCCAGAATAGCTGCAAAGGAGGAAGATGCAGGAAAAGCAGCAGCAGTGAGCACAGGGCCTAGGTAGCAGAGAGCCCATCTGGAATTCCTATACAAAATATTTGTATGTATCCGGGGGATTTGCCTGATTGTCTCTGCAATTAGGGAGTGGCAGCTGGAAATATTTCATCCCAGACCAGACATATTTAAACAAGAGTATTACACTGGTAGAGATCTCTGTTCTCTTGTTGACCAGGCCATCCTAAGGACAGTTCAGGGCCTGGGGCAACTGTGCCTGGGGCAACCCCCCACCACAGAAGAGGCTGCCAGGGTGGGAGTTACAAGGGTATTTTAGGAGGGTCATGGTATTGCTGCCTTTATTTCTGTACTGCCTTTAGAGCTGGGCTGCTGGAGAGTGGTGGTTGTAATGTGTACTGTGTGCCCAAATCTGAAGGCAGCTCCCTGTCAGCAGCAGTGCAGAAGTGCTGGCAAATATCCGTCCCATGTTGCCTTTATTTCTGTACTGCTGCTTTCAGCGCTCGGCAGCCAGAAAGTGGCAGCAGCTGACAAAGGGCCCAGCCCTGCAGGCAGCAGCACAGAAGTAAGGGTGGCAACACCATACCACGTCATCCTTACTTCTGCACTGCTGCTAGTGGTAGCTCTGCTCTCAGAACTGGATTTCTGGCCAGCAGTTGCCCCTCTCCAGCTGCCTAGCTTTGAAGGCAGTGCTGCTGCCAGCAGCTGCGTAGCAGTAAGAGTAGTAATATTGCAACCCCCTTTGCCACTCTCACACAACTCCTTGTAGGGTCAGGAACCTACAATTGCACCACGTGACATTTCAGAATTAAATATCTGAAATCATGAAATTTACCATTTTTAAAATTCTATGGCTGTGAAGTTGACCAAAATGGACTGTGAATTTGGTAGGGTGCAAAAGAGTCATAGTAAATATCTTTAAAACAGCCTTCCATAAAATATACAAGGCTCTGGTCCTCATTGACTAAAACAGATGTGGAGTTTTCAGATATGGTTCTTTGTGAGATCAGACATTCCCAAGAAAGCTATAAGACTGTTGAGAAGCATGTCCTCTAGTGTGTAGGCCAGTGGACTGGGTTTAGGAGACGGGGGTCTCTTGCTAGCTCCATTGCTGACCTGCTCTGTGACTATGGGAAAGTCACCTCTCTCTGCCTGTTTCCCTTTTTCTCTCATGGGGTGCGTCTAGACTATATGGCTCTGTCAACGGAGCTATGTAAAGTAGTTTACTCAACATAGTCAATGAAGCGGGGATTTAAATAATCCCCACTTCATTAAAATAAAAATGGCCACCGCGTTGTGACGACAGTCAGCTCATCCAGCACAGTGCGGCAGTCTAGACGCGGCGCTGTGCTGGATCAGCTGATTGTTGGCACAGCATGGCGGCCATTTTTATTTTAATGAAGCGGGGATTATTTAAATCCCCGCTTCATTGACAATATCGAGTAAACTACTTTACATGGCTCCGTCGATGGAGCCATGTAGTCTAGACGCACCCTTAGAGAGGGAAGAGACTGTTTGCTATTATGCGTATGTACAGTGCCTAGGACAAAGGAATCCTAATATTAGTGAGGATCTCTAGGCATTTCCCTAACAATAATAATTTTTCAGAGGGCAAAAATCTACTTTTTTTTTGACTTTTAGTTAGCATTAAACACACCTTGTCCATTTGCTCTCATACCCTACTCAAAATTCTCTTCTCTTCCTGGGACACATCTGATCATTCACCCAGAAAGGGCTTGAGGAACGTAGAGAATAATAGAAATTAAAATCAGATTGCAAATGGGAAGTTAGTTATAAGTTTAACAATCTGAACTACCACAGCTCCAGAGTAAAATCTGCCTCCTGATTTTAAGCTTATGGCTAAATATTAGAAACATCAGCCTGACCTGCAAACTAGCCAAAGCTGTCATTTTTATTTCTACCATTCCAAGAAACATAGTATCTCTCTGCAGTCCATAGCCAAAAAGAGCAAACAGCTCCCAGGAGTGACCATCAGCATCTAGCATTGCTGAAGTGCTGATCCTAGAATATCAGCATTTCAGGAAGAAGTCCGCTTGGAGCCAGTCATACTAAGGTTTGATGTGATGATATACTTGGCCAGCTTCCATCACAGTGAAGCGGTGGCTAGGGGAGGAAGGATGGGAGGATGTTTGGTCATCATTGCTGTAGAATGGTTTAGAACAGACGTGCATCTAAGATACAAAATCCTGCTCTTGATTTCTAATTACCTAGTTCTTGGAGGGAGGGGTGTATTATAGATCCATGGCTTTGGAATGATATGGGGGGCAATTGCAAAAATTCGATCTGGGTTCATGTTTCAAACATCACTTCAGGCCTGCTTCTGTTGCAGAGACCTTCCTTACTCCCATCCCAGTTACTTCCATTTCTGCCCAGTTTTTTCCCCATTTAATAGGAAGTGTCACACTTAACCATGAAAGTGCAGCTGGCTATTAACTGCAATCCTTTTGTGCCCTCTGCTGGCTGTTCGTGAAATCAGTATGTTTCCGTTTCCAGGAACTTTTTACCAGCTACCTACTTACTGATTTGAATTTTCAGTCCAAGGGATTCCTTGTGAATTCCTTCTAGCAGCACATTCTTGTAGTTGTAGCTGCACATAGTAAGATGGTAAGTGTGTAAGTTGTCTCTGTGACCTTTTTCTGGTGGACTGTCACAGCCAGAACTGTGAACGTCAGATTCCCGCACACTGCAGACCTGTCTGGAAGGTCATCTTTAGCACAGGATTTGGGTGCCATTTGGGAGCCGGAACCACTCACAGACTCCTGCCACTTTGTAAGTGTTGCCTAAGCTCAGTTGTGAAGATCTATTCAGATTAGCCTGTGAGTGCTATTTGAGGTTATCTGGGTGTGGAGGGTTCTCTTATAAAACAGGAGGCTACGGCCCCATGTTACTATATAAATTAATCCCTCACTCTGTGGTTGATGTTGTTGAAGATCATTAGTGGAACAGTCCCTTCTTCAACTTAGTATTGGTGAATATCATTCATGGAACAAATCTGCTTGAATTGTTAGTGCCACTAAAGCCCCCCCCCCCCCACACACACACACAAGCCGGGCCGTATTCGCAGGGAGCGTGATCAGTGATCCCCCATAAAGCAGTCCACGTTCTGAGGTGTGAGCAGCCCTAGCAAACATTAGTTGCTGGTAGCGTTACCGATGCTTTAATTCATGAGCGGCACACATAATTTCTCATGCAGTAACTGCACAGCATGTGAATTTACCTGGGAAATCCAGGGACTCGGGAAGGGCATTCTCTCTGCGTGTGCCTGGTACATCCAGTAGCACATGCCTGGTACATCCAGTAGCACATGCCTGGTACATCCAGTAGCACATGCCTGGTACATCCAGTAGCACATGCCTGGTACATCCAGTAGCACATGCCTGGTACATCCAGTAGCACATGCCTGGTACATCCAGTAGCACATGCCTGTTCTGAATGGATGGCACATTCAGTAGAATAGCAGGTGCATAGTCTGCTGGTTAAGCACAGGACTTGGACTCAAGAGTTCTAAATTGAGCCAGACTTACAGCTTTGCTTATCTGCATTTTCTAGCAGCTGGTACAATCTGCTTCTCGCATCTGGGAGAAGCGGTCCTGTTCTTGTTCTCTGTCTGACAAGGAATTGTTGGTAATGTTCAGTGAGTTCTCACAGTGGTTTTCTGAGTTTAGTTTATTCTTGTGTTGACTGGCATTTAATGGTGTAAGATTACTGCAGAGACCTGTAAATCCACCACAGCCAAGAGAAGGGATATTTTATAGAGACAAGGCAGCAGGTTTGTATAATTTCTGAAGCCCAGAATGGGTCCAAGTCTCCTCACACCTGCCTCATAAGAGTTAGAGGGACGAGCACTCTAGCTTTGGGGTGAGTCTGGGGATGAGGAATTTGGGCTATGGGAGGGGCTAAGAGCTGGGGCAGAGGGTTGGGGTGTGGGGGTACAGGCTTTGCAGGGGATGAGGGGTTTGAGGGTAAGAGGAGCTCAAGGCTGGGCAGAGGGTTGGGGTCAGGGAAGTGTGGACTCTAGCTTGGGGGTGGGGTGGGGTGGGGCTGCGCTTGGAATGAGGAGCTCAAACTTTGGGCTGGAGCCAGAGAGGAGGACTCTCCCTCTCCCTCCTGGCATTCATTTAGGCCCCAGAAAGAATCCACACCAAGTCGCCTGCCAGGGGGGACTGCCATGCAGCTCCTTCCCTCCTCCTTCCACAAACATAGCAGTGAGCTGGCCACTGGCCCCAATCCCTTATAGCCAGGCTGCAGCTACAGCAGCCAGCAAGGGAACGCAGGGGCCTAAGGCAACCACCTTCTGCCCAGGGCGCAGATCAGGTGAGGACAGGGGCCAGCAGGCGGGGCTGGGAGACACTATGGAGGAGGCATTTGGAAGAGGCAGGTGGGGCTGGGGGAGAGACCTAGTTCCAACACTGGTGGAGCCCAGGCACCACCAGTCTATATAACTCACCGCCTCTGCCGAGAGCTGATCAAGCCTGCCGACAAAGGAGAACAAAGGGGCAACTGCCTTGGGGTCCGGTGATTCTAAAGGGCGTGGGGCTCCTGGCTGCCACCACTACTACTATGGCAGCAGCAATGCCCAGAGGCCCAGGCCCTTAAAATCGCTGTCGGAGCACTGTGCTGTGTGCTCCAGGCAGCAAAAAGGGCTGGGCAGAGGGGCTGCTGTAGCATGTTCCAGGCGGCACAGAGAGCTGGCTGCCCCTGGCCCTGCCCCTTCCACTGAGGCTCTGCCTCTTCTGTCAAAGGTTTCACCCCTTTCAGGAGCACAGAGCCACCCTCCCTCCCCCGCACACCTTGCCTAATGGCCCAACATGGCTGTCGGCTCCTCTGGAGCTGGTCATCAGAGTTCTCTCTCGCACACTTAATATTGGCCCATTTCCAGCTGGAGTACTACTGATTACACTCTGCATGCATATTCACCTCTGTGTGTATAAAGATAGCTAGCTATGAAACCTCAGACTAATCTTTCAAATAAAAAATATTTCACTTCCCTACTCTCTTAAACCTGATGGGGCCAAATAGCTGCTATCTTTTATTCTATAGTAGCTACATTTTCATGGCAGGGCCATTTTGTCTATAGAGGGCCAAATCCTGGCCTTTAATATGCATACGCGATTTTTATAAGCTATTCAATGCAAAATAAAAGTAGGTTAACTTCACGTTGTTCTGATTTTCAGACATTTTTATATTAATAACACAAATTATTATTAAAATCTTAATTAAAAAGCCTTCTGTTTTTTCTTTAACTGGTGTTTTGTCTGGAAATACTATTATTTTGCTGCCAATGGGACATTTAGCGGTGTACATAAAGGCTGATGGCTTTATTGATATGTATTTGGCTCAACCAACTAGCTGCAACATGGTTAATCGATGTAACTACATATTTACCTAATTGTGATCTGATGTTCCCTACTCCCTATGTTAGTTTCTTATAATCACATGTATCTTTTTAATTAATTCTCTGTCCCAAACAGCTTATAGTCTGTTTTAGGATAGGTCTACACTTACTGGGAGATTGGTGCTGTGGTGACCGATCCCCGTGGGGTTGATTTAGCAGGTCTACTAAAGACCTACTAAATTGAACACTGATCACTTTGGTTGACTCCATTATTCCACCAGAGCTCCTGTCAACCCCCAGCAGTTGAGACCTCGCGGCAGCTTGACCTAAGGTATGTCAACTCCAGCTACACGAATAGTGTAGCTGGAGTTGAGTACTTCCCCTAGCGTAGACCTGTCCTTACACTACGTGTGTGTGTAGAGTGCCCCACTTATTGGGGCTTTGATCCCAATTGAGATCTCTGAGCATTACTGTATTTTATTTTTAATTATTGTTATTATTCATAGAAATGTAAAATATCATACATTCCCTGCAACCTCTTCCCAGTAACAAACCTTATTACTAGTTCACCTTCAAGGAACACCTGCATTCATAATATACATAAAGCTGGAATGGCTGGTAAATGTACCTTTACATGGAACCCATCTTATTCTGTCTACCATTTTTTCTTCTAATCAAGAGAGAAATGGTGGCCCAGTGGGTAATTATGCTAGCCTGGGACTTGGGTTCAATTCTTTATTCTAACATAAATTTCCTGTGTGAGCTGGGCAAGTGGCAAATTCTCTGTTTGCCTCAGCTTCCCATCTGTAAAATGTATTTATCCTCAAAACATGGGGTGTTTTGAAGATAAATACATTAAAGGCATGCAGTTACTGTGGCAACGGGGGGCATGTAAATTTAGATGCAACTCTCATCTACCCAAAAGCTTAGTGAAAAGAGAATAATAATAACGATGGGAACAATTTACATATGATCATGGTAGATTCTACATCACTGGTGATTTTGAAATCAAGATTGAATTTTTCTGAAAGGCCTGCCCTAGGGATCATTTTGGAAGTTCTGTGGCCTGTGCTGTAGGTCCAACTCGGTGATCACAATGGTCCTTTGCAAAAGGTGAATTTCCTAATTGTTACTGTTATATCATCCACAGAAATTTCTGCTGATTTCCTAGCTCACAGAGCATATCTGAGAATCATCGTTTGTCAGAATAAAAATAAAAGCCTGATTTTGGAATTGTGTAATTCTAAAAAAATGAACCCATTCTTCAAAGAGTCACTGCACATGTGGCCATTTCAAGACAATTGTTCTTTAGCCAATGAAAGGTACTCACTGCTTGTGAGAGGGAAAGTTATAGTGTTCTGCCTATTAGCTTTAAAAAGCAATTGCCTCTTTGTCTGGATTCACTATTACCTTGGCGGAGGCACAGCCAAAGAGTACTCAGACACTTTATGGTTGCTACAGTTAACAGCAAAGTCTTTTTTGGTTTGTTTTCAGCAGTACTTCACAGGCACTGGGTATAATGTATGGGTCATGTTAGCAGCTAGCAATCAGCTTTCAAGGAAGACACCCCTGTAAGTTTTGCTCTTTTCAGTGTGACCTCTTCAGTCAAAATAGGCATTCAGATTCTATTTCTAAGCTTAGTGAAAGAGTACAGAGGCATGTGCAATGAAGAAGTAAGAGATGGGTCCTAACTAACTTCTCGTGTTCAATTTGCCAGCCATTCCTGTTTTTGGCCAGATTAAATCTGGGGCTGGAGTGTGGCCACCCTAGAACATAGGAATTGTGATCTCAGAATAGAGATGTAGAATCTTGTTTAATTAGTTAACTGGTTACACATTAAGTTTAACTGGTTAATTGATTTAATGGGGGTGAGCAGGGGAGGTGCTTCAGTCCAGGCCCCCTTGCTGTGGATGGGGGCTGCTCCAGCTTGTGCATGCTGGGCTGGCCATGGACGAAGGCTGCTCCAGCTGGGCTGGAGTGTCCCCCACCTGCGGCGGGCTCCGTGGGGCTGGAGCAACCCTGCCCATGGGGTGCTGCTCCAGCCCCCCATCAGTTAACTGTAACCAGTAAGCCTCACCTATTAGAGGTGAGGCTTACCAGTTAACTAGTTAACCATTAACATCCCTATCCCAGAACAAGAAATGATGGTGACAGGCACCAGATAAAACATTAGGAAGATAGAATGCAGTAGTGACAAGTGTTGTGAATAACACACTCCAATTGACAGATGCTTCAGAAGATGTAATGTGAACATAATGCAGCTAATGTTACAACACTGTCCAGTTGTGTATGAGAGATTCCAGCTGGTGATCAACTTATGCCCTTAAGCATGACGATTGCAAGCCCTTGCAATTTCATGCTCACTAACAACAATTTCACACACTCATCCATGTATCCCTTCTCTGTTTTCTTTTCTCTTCAGGATCAAAGGAAATGAGTTGTAGCTCATAAAAGTTTATTCCTTAATACCCTCCTAAATTTGTTAGTCTTTAAAGTGCCAGTGGATGCCTTGTTGTTTTTGCCGAAATAGACTAACACGGCTATCTCTCTGAAACCTATGCTCACTAAAGTAACTTCACAACTGGCCCCTGTCCTTACAATAAGCCAAGCCAAACCAAACCAAAACCTACCTCAGAATACCAACAGAATTTAGAAGGGCTTATATTTGGATTTTAGCTCTAACAGGAACAATAAATATGAACTGTACCCCAAGCCTGAGTAATGGTAAATATTGTTGGTATCTTGTCACGATGCTAATGACAGATGCTGCAGATAGACACAGACTCTTCAATAGGGTTGCCAGGAAAGGGATGGTAACACTCTTCTTCAGAAGAAGGTCTGTGATGAATGAAAGGATTTGCTTAGGTAGCCAGGCTGGGCCAGCTGTAGACAATTAATTAATTCTTCCAATCACATTAGAGGCGAGATGTGGACTGCTGAGTGGGGCAGAAATGTGTCTGTGAAGAAGAAAGACGCTAGGTGAGTTTTCCTTGCCTGCAATGATTCATACTTTGACTTCTGTTTTTGACTTGGCTGTTGCAAGCCCTGTGCTACACTTTGATTTTAGCTGAGGCAAGCACTTTTGGATTTGGTTCTTAAAGAGGCAGGATAGTCTAGATAATTTTCAGCATAATTTATTTACAACCCATGTGCACCTCAAAGATAATAAAATTCCACCTAGGTGTGCAGAAACATTTCCTGCCAGGATGGCCTTCTGGGCCCCCGTTAATGAACTTACCTGCTCCACAAGAATATCTGCTAGACAAAACAAAGTTACAACCTACTGGCCTGTCCAAAGACCAAGTGTAAGGCTCCATTTATTGCCCTGGAAAAGAACTAATAGGTTTGTCTGCAAATGACTAGGAAGGCAGCTGTTTTTGTGAGGTTGTCGGGAACTGGGAGATAATACACTTTTATACAGGAATTCTTATATTAACAAAATCCAGAATACTGAGAATAACTCAGCTAAGCTATTGCTGGAATTGCTTTGGCACCCGGATCCTAGCTCTCTGCCATAAGTGTCATTCTATGTTGTTAATAATGTTAACGAAACATGTGCTTTTTTAAAGTGATATTTGTATTTAAAGCAAATTATAAAGTAAGAGGCAAGATAGCCAGGACCAGAAACTGATGTTTTCTCTTTAACTCTGTATATTTTTGTTAGTCTCTAAGGTGCCACAGGACTACTCGGACTACTCATTCTCTTTAACCCTAGCACTAGAAAATGTTAACTCCTCACACTGCTTCCTGACTGTGTGCCTCATTCAGCTTTGGAGGGATCATCTCCATGTGCATTGTAGTTCACTTTCCATGCCATTCAATTATTGACCTCTCTGAGTGAATGGGAATTGTGGTAGTGATGATTACTGTGACATATCAGCATGGGAACTGGAATGAGAAGACAAACAACTTGTTTCATGTAGACCAACAAAGTATGGGCAGGAAGGAATTGGACACTATCCTTGGTTCTAACTTTCAAAAGTATCCAAGGCTACATCTACACTTCCATAAGGGTTGATGCTCTGGGATTGATCCACCGGCAGTTGATTTAGTGAGTCTAATGAAGACCTGCAAAACAGACTACAGATTGCTCTCTGGATGACCCTATTACTCTACCCTTGATGAGAAGAATAAGGGAAGTCAACAGGAGAGTTTCTCCTGTCGAAGCCCCACAATGTAGACCCTGTGGTAACTCAACTTAAGGTACATTGACTCCAGCTACATTATACACATAGTTGGAGTTGTGTACCTTAAGTCGACTTTCAGCTGTGGTGTAGCTGTAGCCCAGGAGACTTAAGACCCTTTACCCTATTGACTTATGCTCCTATGAGACTTGTGTGCTTTTTGAAACCTTTTCCCCTCAATCTGAGTTCAAGCTAATTGCTTACTAGAAATGAGAAATGATACTATACAGAGATGATCACCAAGCCTAAATCTTTCTATTTCAAACAGTTATGTGGTCACAGATTTGTTTGGCCCATTTAGGGTGCATTACAGGGAGCTTGATGTTTTGGAGAAAGGCAGGAGTATTGCAATAAACATGCCACAATTGAGTCCTACTTTTCTCAAACTATAGGAGTAATATTCCTACCCCACAATCTTTCTTTCCAGCCCCTGTCTCACCCTCTTCATCCATCACCACAAGCACCTCCTTTCAAAATCCTGTTGGACAGATGTCGCTCCTTACCCCTGTCCCAAAGCACTCCAATGGGGCTGGACCAAGTGGGCTGGAGGAGGCGGCTGTTGCTGAGCACTGGTGGTGAGTCACCTTTCATTTGATTGCTCATACTTGCCTGCTAACCAGAGGAACAAGGGTAGCATTGGGCTCGGGAGGAGGAGAGATGGTCTGGAATTACATCTGTATTCATTACAAATCTGGAAGTTGAGGGAACCTGTTGCCATAGCCACAAGCTGTCAAGAGTTTAATCCTGACTAATTAGGATCTTCATGTGTGTTGCAAATAATGGGTCTTTCCCCTCTTTAATTTCTGTCCCCAGATTTTCATTACCTAAAAAGGAGATCGATGATGCTCTGAAGTAAACCTGTTAGCATCCTGTGACTGGGTTTCCCCCTCATTTGCTGTACATTTATTCACAGTTCTTTGTTCCTGGACAGTTTCAGTAGTCTCTCTGGGTGCAGCTACACAGCAGGGCTTAACTTGAAATAAGCCTCACAAATTGATCTATGTCAATTGCATAGCTTATTTTGAAATATCTTCTTTCGAAACTGGGAGAATCTACACAGCATTTATTTTGAAAATAGAGCACTCTTTCTCCAACTTCCCTTGCTCCTCCCACAATGAGAGTTACAGGAGTCGGAGTAAGCAGTCCTCCAGCTTGACAGTATTTCGACATTATTCTGAAATAACTGCCTGCTGTGTAGATGTGGACTAAGTTATTTCGAAATAACACTAGCTATTTTGAAATAATGTTGCTGTGTAGACGTACCCTTAGTGAATATTACCATTTGAGAAGATGAATGATCATTAAATTTTCTCAGAGATCCGGGTGGGAGATTTGTTTCGGAATGTAACATCAGAAGGAAAAGCTCTTATCAGGTCTGGATCCTCTTTCTGATCAAGAGGGAAGAGAATATCAGGAACCTGAGCACAATTTCTTAGGCTGTGAAATAGCTGGCCAAGGAAAGGGGTACAACCCCTTTCTCCCAACTCCTCTGGAGAAAGCATAAGAATGGCCATAGTAGACAGAGCTGCCAAATGGGGGGAAGGGTGTAATTGCTCAAGGATCCAACTCACTTAAGAGGACATAGGGCTCCTAGCCACTGCTGCAGTAGCAATGATGGTGGCTCAGAGCTCCCTGCTGCTTTTGAACTGTGCCAATTTAAACTGTGCTAGTGATGTTGCAGGGGAGCTCTGGGTGGCCCGGGGCTCCCTGACACTTTAAAATTGCCGTATTGGCAGTGGCTTGTGTGTGCCACGTGCATGCATGCACCATCCAGCCACTGCCATGGTCCAGCGCTGCACCCACGTGGCGACACCACGCCAGACCAGCCGCAGTGCGGAGCACCCAAGGCCTCCAACAGGGTGCAAAAAGGGCAGCTGCTCTGGACCCTTTACATTGGTGCCAGAGCCCCAGGCAGCACAGGCTGGACAGCACTGAAAGGCTGGCTGGGGGAGGCTAGCCTGCAGCCCCCTCTTCGGCCTAAGGCCCTGCCCCTTCCAGGAACCCAGAGTGGCCACCCCCTGCCTTGCCTAGGGACCTGGCATTTTTGTTGGCAGCCCTGATAGCAGGTCAGACCAATGGGCCATCTAGCCCAGTCTCCTGTCTTGCAACAGGAGCTAATGCCAGGGGCTTGAGAGGGAATGAACAGAACAGGCCATCACTGAGTGATTCAGCCTATGTCATCTACTCCCAGGAGAGATTGTACTGCAGGAGACAGTCCTGCACTAGCGGAGAGATGATCTGATGATCTGAAAGGAAGAATGACAAACCATGTATGGAGGTTCTTTCCCTAGGGGCTCAATATTACTAGCACCTGAGCATTGGGACTTCTTGCTATGTCCAGGTCAAGAATACCAGCTGGGAAGGTACATGCAAATATGCCAGTGATGGTAATGTTAATGGATAGTGGCCATCCAGCAGGTGCGAGAAGCATCTGTGGTGCAAGGGCGTAGCAGCCGCTTACTGAAATGAATGCTACTCTGTACTGACACGTTTCTAGCGCGTGGGTGGAAGTGGATAAGCCTTTTTAAGAATGTAAGTGCTACAGGATCTGCATGTTGCCTCTTGTTTTGTATCATCCTTTAGCTATAATCAGTGCTCACGCTGCAGCTTGGTTTGGTTGGTTTGTTTGAGAGACTAGAAAGAGAAACATGCACTGCTAAAAATAATAGCAGGCTGACTATGTCAGTGCTGCATTTAGCAAGTAGGGTTCAGTGCTGTCTCTCCCTCTCTCTCTCGCAGCAACACTGGAAAATAAAATCAGGCTCCCTGTCCAAGCAGCCCTGAATGTGCTTGTATAACTAGAGGTGAGTCTGAGACAGAACCCTAGATCTAATTACCTCCAAGTTGGATCCTGATCTGGAGCAGCACTTCACTCAGGAATGGGATTGGGTCCAGGGCTACCAATTTCATGTTAGCTTATCACTGGGAAACAGAAGAAAACCCCATGTTTTAATGTCCCCTGAACATTGATTATGAAACACTGAGAGACCCTTATGCATAGCACTGTGGAAGCACAGCTTAGTAGTAGTATGATAAGATAGAATCATAAGAATACTAGAACTGGAAGGGACCTCAAGAGGCCATCGAATCCAGTCCCTTGCCCTGATGGCAGGACCAAGCACCATCTAACAGGTGTCTGTCTAACCTGTGCTAAAATATCTTCAGTGATGGAGATTCCACAACCTCCCTAGGCCATTTATTCCAGTGTTTAACCACCCTGATTGGAAGGTTTTCCTTATGTCCAACCTAAACCTCCCTTGCTGCTATTTAAAGATATCATAGGATCAATGGTCAGTAGGTCTTTATTTCATTGTGCTGTACAGTAAACCACAGCTCCGGTTTGCATGGGGATCAGTTCATAGCTAAGCCTTGTTTAATAAGGTCTAGCTGATTCTGTGTGCTAGATGCGGTCAGTTTCCAAATTGCAGCCCTTTCCACTACACAGAGAGCCATGCAAAGGAGACATGAACTTGAGCTGCAGAGTTCAGATCCAGACTCTTATCTCCACTTTTCCAAAGCTCGGGTGCACTTGGACACAGGGTTTCAGCTCATCCTGTCATTGGACTTAGGGCTGGATTGGAAAGAGGGAAATCAGTGTTGTACATCTTTCAGGCAAATTTTCCACAATTCAGCTCTTTCAGGCTTGCCAACTTCCTAAGAGCACAAAACTGAGCATCCTGTCCCACCTCTTCCCTGAGGCCCCGTCCCCTGCTTGCTTCATCCCCCTCCTTCTGTCGCTCTCCCCTCCCTTCCTCATTTGCACCAGGCTGGGGAAGAGGGTTGAGATGGGGGCTACAAGGACTTTGTCTGGGGTGCTAGCTTTGGGATGGGGCTGAGCATGATGGGTTTGAAGTGCAGGAGAGGGCTCAGGGCTGGGGAAGTGGGTTGGGAGGGGGCTCTAGGAGAGACTTTTGCTGCAGGAAGGGACTCTGGTTTAGGGCAAGGGATTGGGATATGGGGAGGAGGAGGGCTCCAACTGGGCATGTGGGTTCTGGGGTGGGGTGCGGGATGATGAGTTTGGAACACAGGAGAGGGTTATGGCTGGGGCAGAGGGTTGGGGTGTGGGGTGCAGGCTCTAGGAAGGATTTTGAGTGTAGGAGGGGTCTCCTGACTGGGGCAGGGAGCCGGGGTGTAGGAGGTGGTGTGGGGTCCTGGCGGTGCTTACCATGGCTCTAAGGAAGCATCCTGGTGACTCTAGATGCATAGGCAGCCAGGGAGGCTCCACAGCACTGCATGCTGCCCTTGCACCCACTGGCACCACCCCTGCAGCTCTCATTGGTCGGAGATCCCATCCAGCGGGATCTGCAGACCCAGCACACAGGCAGGGGAAGTCTGCAGAGCGTCCCTGTGCTTGGGGGCTGCTTCCCGAAGCTGAGTGGAGCCAAGGTAGGTAGGAAGGCTGCCTTAGCCCTGGGCTCCTGCTGCACTGCCAGCCAGACTTTTAACAGTCCAGATCGGCTGTGCCGACTGGAGCCGTGAGGCAAAGGCGACTGGTGAGGGGGCACCTAGGGGACCATCCACCACATGACTCCCCCCAGGTCAGGGAAGGGCCAGGACAATCCCTCTCCACCCAAGGCCCTACCACTCCCTGCCCTTCACCATGGTGTTCAGGCCACATGACCCCTCTTGCCCTAGGGGCCACTAGGCATTCCATTTGAAAACCAGACACCCAGCAACCCAGAGCTTTCCTTCCTGAAAGGGATGACAGGCTCCAGGGAAGGTGAACGAACACTCAGGCACATGCACTATCTGTGTTCTGCTCAAGCCAGGGGTGACCTGCTGACTCAGGAGCTTTCATTGGCAGCAGATGCAGACCTACCCAGAGTACTTTTCTACAGCTCATCTCTCCCAGTGCATAGCACTCCAGGCCAGCACTGTGTGAAGGGTGGGCTGAAGGAAGTGGTTCTGCCCAGATCTGTGCCTTGCCCATCTGAGGGGGGTGAGGAAGAGTGGGATTCATAGTTGATTAGAACAATATATAGCTGAATTTAATAAAAGGTAAGTTATTCTGGAATAATCTAGTCTTCTTAATTCACCTGTTTCTCCTTATTAGCTTGCTGCACCTTCAGGTGCTGAATCCTCAGGCGAGACACAGTTGTCTGTAGGGCCAACTTCAGACTTGGTGCAAGTCAGTGCAATTCCATTGGTGTGCAGATGTTTTCAGAGATGGACTGGCCTAGGATGCTTGGGAGGATGAAAACATTTTAGCTTCTCTGGTACATGGCCTTTTAATGGTTTGTTCTAGGGTGCCATTTATGGGAGTTGGGGGGGGGGAAAGTAGCCCCCCTCCTCAGTTAGAATGCCTTGGATTTGATACTTGAGGTCTGATTAAAACTGCATGCGCCGACTCCAGAGGCAATTCTTAAATGCAACAGAGTTTGAGCAGGTTTGCTTTTGGGGCAGGGAGTTTGTTATAAAAAGAGAGAGGCAGGTGATTAAGAGTAACAAAAGCCTGAGCATTCAAGCAATTGAAGCATTGTTGGATCATCATGAAAACATTTCCGGGTACTCTACTTAAAAGATAGGGGGAGGGGGAAGAGTAGGAATGAGTGTTGTGCTGCAGGGACCTGCAGTTGGATTACTGTATTAAACTTACAAATATTCTTTTAGAAGGGGTGAACAGGGACTAATCCAAAGCTGACTGCAAAGAGCTACAAAGATATTTCACAAAATTGGGTGATTGGGCAACACAAAGGCAGATGGAATTCAGTGTTGATAAGTGCAAAGTAATTCACATGGTCAAATATAATCCTAACTATAGATACAAAATAGTTGTTACCACTCAAGAAAGAGATCTTAGAATCATTGTGGATAGTTCCCTGAAAACATCTGTTCAAAGTGCAGTGGCAGTCTAACAACTAAAAAGCTAAGAGAATATTGGAAATTGTAAGGAAAGGAATAGATATTAAGACAAAATACCATATTGCCTCTACATAAAGTCACTGTATGCCCACATCTCAAATACTGTGTGCAGATCTGGTCAACCCATCTAAAAAAGATATATTGTATTTGGAAAAGACACGGAAAGGGCAACAGAAGTTATTAGGGGTAAGGAACAGCTTCCATATGAGGAGAGATTAACAAACCTGGGATTTTTCAGTTTGGAAAAGAAATGACTAAAGGATGGGGGGGTTATGTTAAATGTCTAGAAAATCATGAACAGTGTGGAAAAATAGAATAAGGAAATGTTATTTATTCCTTCACTAACATAACACAAGAAGTTGATCCAATTAAATTTATAGGCAGCAGATTTAAACCAAACAAAATAAATTATTTTTTCACAATCAACTTGTAGAACTCTTTGCCAGAAGATGGTGGAAAAGCCCAAACTATAACAGGGTTCCAATAAGAACAAAATTAGTTAAAGGAGGATAGGTCCATCAATGGTACTAGCCAGAATGGGCAGGGATGGTGTCCCTAGCTTCTGTTTGCCAGAAGCTGGGAATGGGCGACAGGAGATAGATCATGATGATTGCCTCTTCTGTTTATTCCTTCAGAAGCACTTGGCATTGGCCACTGTTGGAAGACAGGATACTGGGCTAGAAGGACCTTTCATCTGATCCAGTATGATCATTCTGACAGTCTTATATAGAGCTGAAATGTATCTGTCCCCTTGCTGTAACCCTCTAGACCCCACTCCCCTACCAGAGCTGAGATAGAGCCCAGGAGTCCTGTCAGAGTCTCTCTCTCTCTCCATAGAGTTAGTAACAAAGTAAGAATATACATTAAAATGTGAAGCCTAGCCAGTGTCTCTTTAATGACTTGCCACAAGATGTCAGAACATGTTAGTATTAGAGCTGAGTGTGTCTAATAGTTATTTAATTTTCTTTCTTTTATATAGGAATTAGATACAGTGCTCCTGTCAGCTAACTGCTAAGTTGTCTGCCAAAAAAAGAAAGTAGAGTTTTTCAGTACCTTAGTACCTGGATAGAGATGACGTGTGTGGTGGGAGAGCGGATGGGGTTGGTTCCGCTGTTGCCCATTTGGTGCTTAGCTTGTACTGAGCATGCTCAGTAACACTGCTGAAGCCTCTGTCCTCAGTCAGGCCCCCTATGCTTTCACTCCCTCCCCCCCCCCATCACGGCATGCAGAGGTCGCCTCCCCCAATCTGAAATGGTGCCCCTGAGCCTGTTCTTGTTTTGTATAGACCAAAGGGGCAGTTATCACTTCAAGGTGTGTCATGTCGCAGACCACCAGGGCGGGGAATCCCCGATTTCCAAAGATATATAAGAAGTGCTTTAGAATTTATGGTCCTGGCCAGAGCTTTACTCACAATGGGTTCAGATTATACTCTTCCTGTGCAGGCATCCTGGCCTATGATCCAGTGTGTCTGCCCCTACTTGCCTATCCCAGGTCTGAATCTGGCCTTGGGCTCTTCAGTTGTGTCTGAATTTCTACAATTTCCAAATTAGGATATTTTCCTTCCATCTCAAGAGCATGATTTAGGCACCACTAAATTCTCTACTTTTGTTTTAGAAAAAAGCAGAGCTTGGAGGAGTATTTTCACACTGTCTTGTCATACACAACAGTCCTCACCCCACAGACTGAGCCAGAGCATGCTATATTTATCCTTTAATTCCTTTTTGTATGGATTTTGTCCTGGCAGCTGAGAACGACCTTGGTTCAAAGACTCTGGAGGTACGCAGAGATGGCAGGAATGGTGGAAGTAGATGGAAGCCCCTGAAACCTGGAGCTGAACAGCTGCTAGTGAATAAAGTAAGGCAGTATTTGAAATATATTTCTACCTGCTCTAGTGCTGGCATTTGTCTGGTGTGTACTTAGCCTTGCAAGCTGACAATATGCTTTAGCAAAAGCTTTCAGGATCCAGAACACAGTTTCTGTAGCAGTAGATTTTTTTTGTAGTTAGTGTGAATTATTTTATGGCGATATGAAGATTGTAGCATTAACCTTTTTTGCCCAGATTAATTCCCATCAGATATAAATCAGAGGCTTTATAACCTAACACAGGCCCTTGGCCTTCCCTTCCTTTTGGCTGAATATTCCTCGCAGATGTGTGTGTGGGGGTAACTGTATAATTTAAAATCATCTGTCGTTTTATTACCATTTGTCCTTTGGATTCATTATTGTCACTATCTGTGACATATTGATGTGTATGTCCTTTCCAAAGCGTTTTGCAAATACAGATGAAATCCAGACGCTTTTCCTTTCGACCGTGTAATCTCCTAATTTACTGGTGAAACCCAGTGGGGTTGTGGGACTAGTCTAGATCTTTGTCTTGGAGTTAGAAAATGATGGGCAAGTTATCAAGGAAAACTGGCAAAGAGCTGTGCCAGAATTCCCTGATCTGCATGTCACTCCACCTCCAGGTGCACAATCCCCTCGGTAGCTACCTCATGCCATGCCTTTGCTTTCTGGAAGTCAGGTTCACTACATGGTGTTCTTGAGGAGTCCCATGGCACCTTAAAGACTAACACATTTATTAGGGCATAAGCTGTTGTGAGCTGCAGCTCACTTTGTCAGATACATCAGAGTCTTGCATCTGACAAAGTGAGCTGTGGCCCATGGATGTTTATGCCCTAATAAATGTTTTAATCTTTAAAATGCCACGGGACTCCTGGCTGTTTTTGCTGAAACAGACTAACCCAGCTGTCTCTCTGAAACACGGTATTCAGTGACTTTCGGCTTTCCTGAGTCTGGCTCTGGGAGGAGCCCCTTCACTGGGAGCTGAAGGTGCCCAGCATACCTCATGATAGGCTCTTGGTGTGCCTTAATCATGAGCCAGACACACTGCTAATCCTCTGTGTACTGTGCAGTGGTGGGGGGAGAGGAAGCTGCTTTTTACTGATCAGATGGGAGTCTCAGAAATAGTGTTTTGTCTTTTTTTTTTTTTTTTTTAGAGAATATGTAAGCAAATGGATTTAGGACCAGATGCAATCTGGCTTAGGTTTGCTGTGATGGGGGAGTAGGGTAGAAGGAGCTTTCCTCCCCCAGTTTGCTGCTGTGTTCAGGCAGGAGGCACTTCAGTTGCTGTGTTGCTGATTGTACTGTGTGTACTCTCATGTCCCACTGATTTCAGCATGATGCTCATGTGGATGACAGCGGCAAGGAAGAGCTTTTGGAGAGCAAGCAAAAAGAGAGTTCATTTACCACTCTGGGGGCTTTCCTTTGCAGCAGGGTGAGCGAAGGATGGGCCAGCACCCAAGAACACCGGATTTCCCAGTTGGGACCAAGAAGGGAATTACAGGACTGACCATTTACACAAGGAACTCCGTCTTCATTCTGTTTCCAGCCCAGATTTTGAAAGAAGGTGTGAGAGAGATGTTGACCAGAAGTGGCAGGGCCTAAACAGAGTGTTCGCCAATAGAGTTATGAAAGCTGTAGGTGCAAGGGCACCATTTTGGGAGGGTAGTGGAGGCAGCAGCCGTGCACTCTGGGATGCAGCTTGCTTTTCATCCCATTCCCCAGACTATCAGGGAGTGAGGGGAAAGTACTTGCATTCTGTACACGCCTCTCACCCCTGGCTGTGAAGGGAGCCAGGGGTGAGAGGCATGCATGGAATGCAAGTACTTTCCCCTCACTCCCTGACAGTCTGGGGAATGGAATGAAAAGCACACTGCATCCTGGTGCACATGGCTGCTGCCTCCACTACCCTCCCAAAATGGCGCCCTTGTTTAGGTGCTTGTCTAAGCTCCGTAGTGAGATCTGCTATGACAGCACAGGAGCCCTTTACACCCAGAAGAGCAGATGTTTGGGTAAATAGCTGAATAGTTAAGCACTGATCCTAACTGAGCCCTCTCTTGCATGTCGCCTGTTGCTGTTCCCCCCCCCCCCCAGCAGCCACCTTCCTGCTGTGCCTGCGCGATTTTATTATGCCTTTACATAATTGCCCTTTTTTATCTGATCAGCAGCCTTTATGAAAAACATGATCTTTAAAGAGGACCCTGCTGCTGTATGTCTGGTTTTCATGATCGAAATATTTCACTGGTGATAATTCATATTGACTACTTTGATTTTCTTGTTGTGGATGGGTTCTGTAGCTGTCACAAAGCACATGCAGGCAGTGAAGGGTTATTGGCATTTAAAAGTCACTGTTAGCTTTGTGCCTTGGTAGAAAGCCTATCTTTGGCATTAATTGGATGCAGAGTGCCCATGGTGCTGAAAGTCCCTGCCAGGTAATGAATATACACAAATCAAGAGCAGAAGCATGAGCAAGTAATAGAAGCACAGAGATGGGAGTTAGAATGTATCTGTGTTCTCCCCTGACTCTGCTACTAATTCACTATGTGACTCTGGGAAATCACTTCACCGATCTGTGCCTCAACTTCCTTGTCTTTGTGTCTTTAGGATAAGAACAGGTTCCTGGCTTGTGTGTGTAATGGCTTAATTTGTTACATGTGTAAAGGCTATATGATCTTGGGAGGTTCAGTTGAGGGCCAAAGTATTATTGTAATGAGAGGTCCAAAAAACCTGAAAGCTCTTTTCTTCCCAGAATTTGTGGGTGTTTGACCCATTACTGAGGCAGCCACAAAGCTCACATCTGGATTATAACTTTTCATGGTGCCCAGAGTTGCTAGACTGATTAGAGAGGTGTGAAGATAGGCTCCCTAAGAGTTTCTAATCTGAATAATTTAGAAATCTGTTGTTTAGTTTCAAAGTTTCAGTGTGAACTCCACTCTAATTATTACAGCAAGCAGCACTAAAGTGTCAACCTGGTCGTGATTTGTCACATCTTCTACACACAGCATGTGAAATGTACCTGGCCGTGAAATATACTAACTGCAAAGCTTTTGTACAAACCTAGGGCTGATTCATGGTCTTGATGAATAAACCTGCAGTTTCAATTCTTGTGGAATTTCCAGGTGTGAAAGTTACAGGGTGTGACCTTTGTGAATATGGCAACACTGTCAATAAAAACCCATGGCTGGTCTGTGCCAGCTGGCTCAGGCCCACGCAGAGGTGAAAGAAAGCTGGTATGGCTTGGGATGCCATGCCAGCAAGAAAGTGGCTGGCAAGGTCTGGTATGCCAGATCAACTATTTATAGCCTGTATGACATATCAGAAAGACACCATACTACCCCCAGCCCTTCCACGGAGCTGCCTCTCCTCCGGGTCCTCTGTACAGCAGCAGTCCTGGAGCTGGGGGAAAGTTGGGAGCAGTATAGCAGCCGGAGGAGCTGCCGGCACTCTGCTCCTTTCCTTGCTGCCCCTTGCCAGAGGGAAGAAAAGCAGAACCCTGCACCTCCTGTCCCTATCCTCTGGCTGTACAGAGCTAGAGGGGCAGGGGACAGGGCTGGGGCTGCTGCCCCATTTCCTGCTGGCAGTGGCAGAGCAGGGAAAGCAGCAGAACTGCTGGCAGCTCCTCTGGCTGCCATACTGCCCGCCCAGGCTCTCCTCCCCACTTACGGTAACATGGGCTGGGGAGGGGAAGAGCATGGGGGCCCCAAGCTAGGGATGGGCTCATGGCTCCTCTTAGCTAGTGTGCCCTGCCCCCTGTGCCAGGAAGAAAAGAATTTTACTTGCACCCCTGCTGCAGGGCTCAGGTTGCAGGCCTGGTTCTTTGTCTTGTAGGCTTCTGGGCTGTAGGACTCACTCTGCCAGGTGGGAGGGTCCCAGAACCTAGGCTGCAGCCCCACCCCAGAAGTTTACACCGCAATGAAACAAGCTTGGAGCCTGACCCCCATGAGCCTGAATCAGCTGGCACAGGCCAGCCCCGGGTTTTTATTTGCAGTGTAGACATACCTTCTGTGACTGAAAAGTTCAGTGAATCTGGAAGTGAATCTGCCAAGTATCCTGGCTGACCAGTGTTGTAACAGAGGGGAATCACTTACCCTATTCAGTGGCAGCAAGGGCTGCGAATGCAGATGAGGAAGCATGCTCAGATACCAGAGATACCGAAAGGGAGAAGAACCCCGTTGGTTGTATTAAGTGATACCTGTCCCTTGGCTGACTCAGTAGTTAGCACTGGTGGATTTTGGAGCAAAAAGAACCTCCCGTCAGTGAATTAGTGCCACTGTGCCACTTGGTGATGTGTTCACTGGAATCGAAACTGCCAACTATTTACAATTTGGCATCTTGATAAAATGAGCCAACACCAACAGAGCTATTATCTGTGCTGTGGAGCCAGCCAAGTGTTGAATAAAGAAGAGCAACAATATTTATGGGGAGCTGTTGTTACAGATAGTGATATATTCCATTGTATGATACACAAGCCCTATCGGAAAATGCCATCAGCGGTATTATATGATATACAACATTACCATATTCAGGAGCTGGTTCTGAATGATGCATGCCTGTGGCTGGCCAAGTTTAATAAATCAAACTTTCTTACCTATTAAGAACAATTCTGCACTTAGCACCTTTGGTATTTGTCACCGTTGTGAACATACAGATACCTAGTGTGACATGGTGAATGTTGCTATAGTTCTGACTCTAACAAGCCATGGCACAGAAGGTTAGAGAGGGTTGCCAGGAAGACATAGACCTCATTTTTAAAAACACCTCTGCTAAAGATTACTATTAATTACATGTATTGCCACTTGTAGGCTTTCATTGGAGATCAGAGCCCCACTATGCCGGGCACACACAAATGAGAGTCTGAATCCCAGCCAATCTGAGGAGACAGCCCTGTTTCTGGTAGAGAGTCATGCTGAAAGTGATTTACAATGAAAAAACTCAGCATGCCACCCTTACATTAGATCTCAAATAATGCATAAATATTTCTGATGTCCAGGAAAGCTTGGTTAAGAAGCTCTCCCATCTACTTGAATGACATGGAGATTCTGGAGCTGGGTCTCTGAGCTTCTTTTTGGTGAGCAAAGAGACCAGGCTGCCTGGGTCAGAAGCAGAAGCACCAGAATATGGTATTGTGGGAACTGCTCGCCCAAGAGATGCAGATCACTCGGAGAAATAACTTTGGAGAGCTAATCAAGATAACTCCTGAGACTTGCTCATCACTGCAATTAGGCAGCTTGTCACTTAGGCTGAGTTACAGGGAATCGCCAGGTGTGCAAAAGCTGATCAGGGTTTATAAATCGAATCCACCGAATTAAAGGACGTGAGAGTGGGATTTACAAGCACAGATCACAGAGGCAGCATTTCAAAGCCTAGCCATCTCTCATCTCCTGAGCTCAGAGCTGCCGGGCTGTAAATCAAATCCTCACTAGCAAGAAAATCTTGGCAAGATTTGTAAATCTGAGTTAAGATTTGCAGGGCCTGGATATCTCTTGTCAATCCATTTATTTGCAGCCACAGACAAAATTGATTGTTTCAGAAGTCAGGTGGCTGAAAAGGGTTGTAAATCAAAACCACAGGCTCAGTTCTGGAAGAAACTCTGCCTAGTTTCCATGCTGTGAACGGCAATTTTCCATTAGCGAGCAAGAGGCTGGGTCAATGTGGCTTTGGCATTAGTACCACCAATGTGATCTTGGTCCTGGGAGGAATGTGGACAGTGCCAGAATGTCACTTTAGGCCAGTGTTTCTCAACATTTTTTTTATAAAGTACCCCTTTTAAATATATATATATATATGTACCCCCAGTATCTACAATTTTCAGACACACAACATTTTTTTTCTACCATTGCAACACATTTGTTTAAACAGCTTAATTGTAGCCAGGCAGGCGATGAAATTTTTGGGTGTAAATAGTACAAAAATAATAAAGTGCTGTAAAACTTAATACAAAAATTCAGTTTCTCCAAATTTCAGTTGTGTTGACGTACCCCCCAGACTTCTCTCAAGTATCCCTAAGGATACTCGTACTACTGGTTGAGAAACACTGAGGTAGGCCATTGAGGGGCACAGTGCTGCTGGTGAGTAGTGGCCCTGGAAACTGCAAGAGGCTGCTGAATATTCACACCTCAGAACTCCAGGCTGAGGTAGGGAAAACTTGTGCTAGATTCACATAGGTATTTAGGCAGCTAAATCCCAGGCGCCTTAGGTGCCCAGTGCTTAAGTCTCAGCTTTCGGCTCTGCTGCAATCCACAAAGCTGCTGCCAAAGTCTGGAGATGCCTAAATTCAGTGCTAAACTTTAAAAACAATGAGTAGTCCTGTGGTACTTGAGAGACTAACAAACATATTAGGTCATGAGCTTTTGTGGATAAACCCCCACTTCATCAGAGGAGTTGGAGTGGAAATTACACAGTCTAGGGTATATATTACAGCAAAATCTGTCAATTGTAGGACCAGTGTTAATGAAGCTAATTAAGTCAGGCTGGATGTGTCCCATTCATAGCATGTGATGTGAAAATGCGAATATCAAAGGTGAAAGAAATTGTCTTTGTCATGTATTAACACCCAATTAATACCCTTATTCAAGCTTAAGAGTGTGTCTACACAGCACCCTAAACTCGAAATAAGATATGCAATTTGCACTATGCAAATTGCGTATCTTATTTAGAAACTATTTCGAAATAGCTTATTTTGAAATTTGCCATGTCTACACCGCACCAAATTTCACAGTAACATGCTATTTTGAGCCATCCTGTATCCCTCATGCAACGAGATTTACCGAGATGGTGAAATGGTGCACCCGTTATTTTGAAAAATAGTTTGAAATAATGGGCAGCTTGTGTAGACGTGGGGTATTGCCAGTTGCGCAAAATCCTGAAATAGCCGTGCAGTATAGGCATACCCTCAGTGAATAGTTTTGAACTTGTAAATGAATTCCAGTTCAGCTGTCTCTCTCTGAAAGTGGGTGATAAAATTCCTTTGTGGAAGAATGGCTACTTTTAGATCCATTATTGAATGTCCAGGGAGGTTAAAATGTTCCCCTGCACTACAGGTTTATGTGTGTTACCATTCCTGATGTTTGACTTGTGTCCATTTATCCTTTGTCACAGAGACTGTCTAGTTTGGCCAATATACATGGCAGAGGGGCGTTGCTGGCACTTGAAGGCATATATCACATTAGTAGATGTGCAGGTGTATGAGCCCCTGATGTTGTGGCTTATGTGGTTAGATCCTGTGATGGGATCGCCTGTATAGATGTGTAGACAGAATTGGCAGTGGGGTTTGTTGCAGGAAAAGGTTCCTGGGCAAGTGTATCTGCAGTGTCAGTGCTAACCTGTCAGTGTAAAATTTCTCTTGACACCTAGGTTTCTGCAGCTGGGCATGCATGCTGCTTCCTCCTTCTAGTCATCTGCACACTGATCTCCCACCTAGCCCCAGAGCGATTCATGAACCGGGAGAGGATAGGTGGAGGAGTGCCTATCTCACATGTGGGGCCAGAGCCATGAGCAGAGCCATCCTTAGAGGGTTGTGGGGCCTAGGGCAACTGCCCCCCCCCCAGAGCCCCAGGCGTGAGGCTGCAGGTGCCCCCTGTTTCTGCTCCATCCCACTCCACCCCTTCCCCAAGCTCTGCCCATACCTCTACCCCTTGCTGGAAGCCACATCCCCCAAGCAATGTGAGCCGGGGGATTACCGGGCTGCCTGGTACGGGGCAGCAGTAGGGTCGGCTCCCACTCCCATATTCACTGCAGTGGTGGGAGCCAGAGCAACTTGCAGCCTATTCTGCTCTGCCCCACCACCCTCTCTCAGCCTGCTGGGCTGCTTGCTTCTCCAAGCAAGTGGAGTGGAGCAGGCTGCTGGGCCATTCCTGCTCCCTCTGTCACAGTGAGTGCTGAGGGGCCTGACACTTGCTGCCGCCAGGTCGGTCTCCCCCCAGGGCAGCCTTATCCCCATCCATAGGACAGTTGAGGCGGCTGCCGTGGCCCCCTCCACCCGAAGCATGGAGCCTGGGACAGCCGCCCTGAACCGTCCTATGGATGAGATGTCTCTGGCCATTTGATGTGTACAGAGGCAGCCTAATAAATCATATCTCATTCCAAATCTGGCCAGAGGATTTGCTGATAGCCCTCACAACTCTTAGCTCAGTGACATGTGGGAGACTCAATATCCTCCTCCCCTGTCTCCTGAAGCTGGGAGGAAGGATTACGTAAGTCATTGGGTCATGGAGCAAGCAAATGAGTGACTCTGTAGACTGGTGGCTGGGGCCTCACATCGGAATATCCCTTAGCTCAGTGCTTTGACCCTGTTCAAGTTCTTTTCCTCCTTTTGCAGAGTGGGGACAGGCCCTGGGTCTCCCAGTGAAACAGAGGCTGAGCTGGGAATGGAACCCTCCGAGTCCCATGTCTTGTCCACCGGGCCAGAATTGTACCTGCTGCTGGTCGGAGGGGAAGTGGAGGGACACAAGGGGAGTTCCGTACACTTTTCTGGATCTTCACTAATCAGTATGATATTTGTACTCAATCTCACAGCTCCGTGGGCACAGCTTCATGACAGCTCTTCCTTTGCTGGAACCGCTTCATCCTGACCTGAATCTCTAACGTCAGCTGTATTTTCGTTGTCTGGTCTTGCCCACCTCTCTACTTCTTCCTGTCTCCTGTGATGCACCCTAATAAAAAGAATTAAAGCTCAATCTTTTGTGCCAAGCAACACTGCGGTCAGAGTATTTAAGATGGAAATCTTGCATCTGCAAGAGGGCCAGTTTCTTTATTGCCCCCTGTGCTAATAGCGGGGAGTATGCAGCCCTGCTGCAACAAGGTGTTGAATATTCACAAAGCGCTTGCTTTTCTCTGACAAGCAACCTATTTCTGGAGGCAAGAGGGGGGCTGCAACAGCCGTGATGGTGTACATGCAAGCTAGATCCCTTATGTGAGGCACTTCCAGACTTCCCAAAGTTTATCCTATACCAGCACATTTTTGAGCAACAGGAAATTCAGCCAAAGTGCTGTCTCCAGAAGGATGGAATGAAAAGAGGGCTGCACTGGGTTTTCTCCCAGTAACACCATGCATACCTTACAGGGAGCTCTGCTTGGTATTCCGCACCAGCTCGGTTGCTCTCTATTTTTATCTCGCAGTGCAGTGCTGAGTGAGCATTTCATTTTGTGGAAGATATTTTCTGTTTACTGTTTGAAATGTGTCCCACGCTGTATTTCTCTTGCCTTACTCATTTCTGGGGGAATAGATCGTTGACTGCTGCATTTTGACACGGGAGCTGTAGCTAATCATGATAGTATTCAAATGCCTTCTGTCCATATGACTAGGCTGACAGAAAAGCATGGAATCCCATGGATTTGTCTGTGCTAATTAGTTTAAATATCAGTGCACCAATGCACTCAGAGATTTATTTGTATGCGTGGAGGACAGCCAGGAAAATGTATCCTCACTAATCTCTCTCTTCCCTAGCTCTCAATATTCAATAATTTTGCAGCCAGAGAATGTCTGCTTTATGTATATTTTTCTGTGGTTTACATTATCACTTAGCGCTATTTGCCACAGCTTTAAGATGTTTGCATGGTTTCCCCTGTGCCATCTTTCTCATCCCACTCCAAGAGCTTCCAAAATTTATCCATGACTACACTTGCTTTCCACTTCTGCAAAACCCATTTGCATCTCTTAACACCTACAGGTGGTATTGAACCTTGGACCTCTGGAGCTTAGTGCATGAGTCTTTAGTGCTTGCGCTAAAAGCTAGTTGCCTCTCAGCTAAAGTCTGGGACAGTATACCCCACCCAGAAGGTATGAGGGTTACACGAGCATACCTGTAATGTGCATAGCATTGTGTGATATCACTAGATTGCACAAGAGAGGCAGACATCAATAAACCTAAATTGACAGACCTTGATGTAACTAATTCTGAACTGCATGAATGGTTAACTCTTTGGCTGCAGTTGGATGCCCATCATAGCTGTGCCTGTCCAAAGTGCCATGCAAAAGTCCCTACTGAGCAGTGAGACTGTGACATTGTGCAGCCTTCTCGTTATCTGAGGTCTAATGCTTGCAATCCATGGTGGCGTAGGAACCGAGCAGGGTGTGAGATACAATGTATGAAGAGACGTGGCTTGCAGTGAACTGGCTCATCCCCAAACTAGCTGGGAATGGACTGAAATTTACAAACTGGGGCTTGAGATTGGTGCACGTCCAATTACTCTACCTGCTGGTTGCTTCTACATGATTGCCTGAAACTTTGTCCCATTCAGGGTATTTTTTATCACTCTTTCTAAAAGTGCATTGGATTGCTGTGTAGAGCAGTGATGGACAGCTCTGAGGTGGAGCCTGAGCATTGTCTGCTCCGAGGGCTTCTGCTAATGCTTCTGCTGATGGAGCTGTCTCAGGCCACATCTGTACTACAAAATGATGTCAGCTTATCTTACTGGCATACAGCCACTGCAGTTATTAAATCACTTTTGTGTGTGCACACGTGGCTCCTGGTGTCGGTGGTGCTTGTCCTCACCAGGCGCATTTGTATCAATTCTATTGTCAGGATGGTTCAGTTCTTGAAGGCCAATAACAGTCAACATATGCAACTCCATGTCTACATTGATGCTGTGTTGACCTAACTACATCGACCGTGACGCTATGCTGCTGGGTGATAATAAATTACAGAGGGGCACTGATGTTGGCGGGAGCCACATTTAAGTGAAAATACTCCTGCAGCTAGTTTGGTGCAAGGCAGCTTTCGTCGACTTAACCCTGTCATGTAGACCAGGCCACAATGGTCATGCAATGGTGGGTTTCCCCAAAACTGCTGGAGGCAGACAATGGTCAAGTGAGTGGCTTGAAATGCGGAGGCACTTGGTCATGAACTGTGGATTCCTGGTTGTTCCAGACTGCAGAGAAGAGGTTTGCAGTTCTGTGTTTGAATCAAAAGGTTCTTGGCCTCCAGGTCATGGCTTTCATAATGCTTTAGAAGGTTGGAAGCTCCCTGAGAAACTACGGATGGAACTACTTGCTGCTCGACCATAAGTACGTGACTTATGATGATCTTGCATAGTCAACCCTCATGTAGTTCAAAGCAGAATCTCTTTTCTCCCTGCTTCCCAGAATTTTACCTCTGGTCTGAGAACATTCTCCCCTGAGTCTCCCAGCCCCTGGAAATCACCTTTCTCTGCATCACCCACTTATTAGTGCACAATCTCAGCCAATTTCAGTTAAGAAAGGTGTGATGTAGTGTGGGGGTATCTTGCTGGTTGCTATGCTGGGCAGCAGGTTGTCAGTGACCTCCACTGGCTGCTGTCTGCACGGCCCAGCAGGGCAGGGGATGAGTCATTATGCAAGGGGGCTTCGAAACTCGTCAGACAGGTATCTCCCATGGAGCGGAACAATGGGAAGAAGGGGGGTAGAGCCCTGGAGGGAAGGAAGAGTTAGTTTTCTGTCTGGGATCATGGAGGAGACAGCCTAGGGCCCAGAGGGGCTGGAATTTAGGGGCCCAGCATCCCCCATCTCAAGGGGGGCTGAGGCATCCTAGGCCCGGTTCCTGTAACCAGATGACATCTGTGCTGTGCTGTATCCTGGAGAAGCAATAAACTCCCTCTATTCCACTGGCTGGTGGAGTTTGTCCGTGCCATTACGGGGGTGCAGGAGTCGGGGGACCCCGACGTGCCGCCACAAAAGGGTATTTTCTTTCTCATTTACAACTCTTGGTTTCTCTTTGCTTGTGTTGTAATTCATTATTTAACTCTGTCACTGCGTTGTTTCGCTCTGGGATATGGTTTGTATGAAAGAGGCTATATTGTTAACCCTACTGACACTTTGTTTGACAGCAATGTATGCTCTGTGTGCTTTGCACTGTCTTACTACATTATTCTCAATAAACCAAACTGGGCATTAGGTGTATCATTAAAAATTTCTGTTTAAGCATTATGACATATGCTCTTGTACTACAGGTTGGACTACCCAGGTCCAGCACCCTAGGGACCTAACTGGTCCCAGATGAGGGATTTTGCCAGACCAGGGGAGGTCATTTCTAGCTCCCCTGCCACTAACTCCCTCCCCCCAGTCCTGGTCTGGCCACTTGCCTCCCAGCTGGCTTCTCACCTGCTGCTGGTCCTGCTGTGCCCTAGGCTCTCAGCCCCGCTGGGCAGCCCTGCTACTGGAAGCCCCACTGCTCTGCCGGCCTGCAGGACTCCCAGCCACCACCCCTCCATCAGGACTCTGTGGACCTGGTACATCCTTGCCAGACCAAAGAGTCCCAGTTTAGAAAGGTTCAGCCTGTATTAAGCAACAGCTATTTTGGCCATTCTAATTACAACCAGGTTTAACTAAAGAGAAAATTCAGTTTGGGGTATAGAAGAAATTGCAGATATTCACAAATCACAGCCACAAAGTCCCTTCTCCTATGATTGTTAAGATTCGGAGAGTTTTAAATGCTGCTGAAGCCAGTGGTCATTATGTCTGTGGAATATATCATGGGATGATCAGGCACTGTGACCAAAAGACATCATAGTGAGCTGTCTAGAATATGCATGTGTGCACACCACTGTCCTCTAGTGGATGGAATCTGTATTGCTTAATTGTGTCTCCTAAGCTTCATACCGCGAAGAGGTATGGAAGATTCTCCTTTGGCTTTAGCGGTAGAGGCCTGCTGTGACAATTGGGCTGACAAATTTACCCTGATTTGAGCTCAGTTATAAAAAGTATATAAAAATTCATAAGATGTTACAATAATGTACAATAACAGATGTGAATGGAAAGTAGGTCATGCTGCTTTCAAAAATGAATGTTATAAACAGGTGCAAGAGAGCCAGATAAAATTAGTTTAAACCAAAAGGCCATGTTTATAGTTCTTGAATCATATGTTGAAATTATGCTTGGTAGAGACAGAAATTAATGCACCAATATTAGTTTGTCAGATATTAAGTCTAACTGATTAATACAAATAATGAGGGGATAGGCTGTCATCCCTTTGTGAGTCCTTAAAGAAGGAGGCTTTGCATGGTGACTGTGAAAGAACAAGCCGAGGCTAGTGGCATGAGCTTCACCAGTATGGCTGATTCTGAGGGATTTCCTGACCAGACTGAGCTAAAGAGAGAGGGAGGCAGGCCAATGACATTGCCACCCCCACGTGTTCATCTGAATCCCAAACGTTACCTGGGATGAAATGGCCTTGCACTCCAACAATAACTCCAGCCCAGCTTAGTTAGCTTCCTCTTTTTGTACTCAAAAGACAATTACCGCCATCTTTGATGCCATCTAAGAAACTGTCAAACCAAGGGGATTTTTCTTCTAAAACTCTCTCCAGCGAGAAGGAAAGGGAACAAGGATTGTTGTTAAGATGAAAGCCTGACTTTCTACTGTACATTGCAACTGCTTTAAGTGTTTTTCTTTCATTTGGGTATCTTTAATAAAAGATTTAAAAGATTTAACAGTGTGTTTGCCATGACACTAAGCAAGCAGAGGTCTCCATGTACAAAACCCTGGATCTTGTTTAATGTTAATACTAAGTGGGTTCTATTAACACTTTTGGTCCCCTCTATTCCATCTAAATTAATACAATAGGCCTATCCCTTCTTGGAGCAGAAGGACCTAGGTTCTATCCCTGCTCTTGCACCAAAGCTCTGAGTGGACACAACATCCATCACAGTGATAAGGCCAAGAATTTGTTAAGGAGCTTCCTCTTGAGGGGAGGTTTTGTAACCATCTGCTCACCTCTCCCCCAAACTTGGAGAAATTTCAACTGACTGAAAGGATCTGTTGCAGCCTAAAATCTCAGGGCAGGATTGCCAAATTTTCAGACTATGCAGCAAATCATCTTCTGGCTGGGACCCTGGCGCAAAGCCTGTGGTTTCACCAGGTGAGAATCAGCAGTTTGGGCTGAGTTTCATTCTGAAGCTGAAATTGTGACTTGGAAGGAGTGTTTGCCCTGAACAATGTCCTTGCTTTGTACTGTTCTAAATTCAACCAGGGAATAATTCCAGCGAAGTATAATGTGGCCTTATACCAGAATTGACCTTGACCTATCAACCATGTATTATCAGGTAGGTTAAAGCTGTTAACACTGCAGACGATGGGTGCATACAGATCAATGTGATGAAGGGGTAAGGAAACCTTGGAATGAACATCAGGAAAACTTTCCTTTATGGTGAAATCAGACAGCCTGAAATAATCTCCTAAATGAATCAATGACATTTCCACTTGCCTGATTCAGAAATGAACAAGCAACAATTGCCCTTTTGTTCTCCAGGGATGGAATAATCCCCCTCCCCCAATTAATTAATTAATTAACACTTTGAAGAGGTGTTAATAGCCTACTTCATTTATAATAGTCCTTCACAACACATGTTAACTGTTACGTTTAACAGTCTGTTCCTCCCTGTGTTTAGCTGTGATACTGTGAGAACTTTCCCCAGACCTGGAGAACTCTGTGGAGCTGGAAAGCTTGTCTGTCTTACCAGCAGAAGTTGGTCCAATAGAAGATATTACCTTATCCACCTTGTAGCTCTCTTAATTCCCCCTAAATGATCTTTTCCCATCTGTAGTTTCTAGGAGTCTGTATTGTTCTGTTGTCCAAAAATATTTAGAGTCATCAGGGTTGTTGGAGACTAAATAATGGCATGTTGCAATCCAGGGCCATCCTTAAGCTTTTGCCAGCTGCAAATATCACTTGGGCACCTTCATTATGATGCAAGAAAATGTTTCCAAGTAGCCTTGTTGACAGGAGTTGTGAGGATTTAAGGGAAAGCAAAACCGTTTCAAGCTGTCATGCTGCATTAATGTCCATTGGTTCAAACAGCTCCAGGGAGATGCGTTCAGGAGAGAGCGGTAGAAGCAAGCAGGAAGAACCAATTGGTAGGCAGCTGTCATAATTGCCTGAATCCTTTGGCATGGGTCAAAGGAGGGACTTCTTGGTGTGGGGGGAATGATGTGATTGGGCCAGTGACGTGACTGGGACTCTGGATTTAAGGCTTGGATAAATTCCTGGCTGTTCTTCTCCTTTACCTTGCAAAAACCAGTCACCATGAAGTTCATCTTGGGTGAAACTCTCCCTATCTTTCCCGTACCAGTACAAGGCCTGAAGACCTATAGTGGACGTTTTTTATGGCATTTCAGTGTTACACAGACCCTGAGCTGCTCCTGGCTCAAGGATGGTGAATTTCACCCTCAGTGAGGAAAATGTGGGGCTGAAAAGTATTATGCCGTTGTGTCTGTTCATGATCAAAACACATTTGTGAAAATCGACGTGGCAATTGAATGTGGCCCTTGAGCCTCTGGTGACTTGTTGCCTGGCTTGATGTCACTAAACTGTGGGCATCCCACAAATGAAATTGTCTGCTGCTTTCTCTGCTTTGATAAGCAATCAAGAGGCGATAGAACAAAACAATTAGTGAGAGCTGAAATAATTCTCAACTCAAATGCAATTTGTGCTTGGGGAGGCATAGAGCCCTCGCTGGATGCTAAGTGAAGTAGAATCCCAGAAAAGAAGGATTGCCTTAGTATGAAATGATTCCCCCTTGCCTCCTACAAAAACCTGCTTGAGCCAGCAACAGAGAGTCTCAATCGATATTCTCTGCATTTTGAAGATCATTTTGCTCTTTGTTGATTTAAATATAAAGTTTCAGGTGTCTTCAGCTCTCAAATGGGGAATAAGCTGGCCCCCGTTGAGACAAGGTTGAAGTATTGTGGCTGTGGCTTTTGAAGGGGACTTGACATGCTGCAAATGTAATTGATCTCTCTGACCTATTTGTATGGGAAGGTGGTGAAGTGAAGTCAGTACTGGCATAATGATGGGAAATAACCAAACTGAATAGCAAGCCATGTTGCTGCAGATATGTTCCCAGCAGAGGCTGGACAACCAGTTGCCTCTCTGTCACTCTTCTTTAATTAGGTTGAATAGAGCTAGACAACATGCTCACTTGTCCTAGCCAGGTGCAAGAAAACAATAAACAAATAACATGAAAAATTGAGCTGCAAATGTGGCTCATAAATCAGTGAGCTATTGATAGTCTGTCTCCTGCTACTCCAGCTACTAGCTGCTGTGCCAATCTGAAACGTTAAGTGCCTTTTCCAAATGAATTCCTGACCTCTTGGCTAATTGTCCTTTGCAGTGGGGAGTTGGGAACTATCTTGAATCTTTTGTGCCGAGGTTGGAGTCATTTAAAATTTTAGAAAGGCCTGTTTTGAGCTAACGAAAGCTTTTAATTCTAAGATTTCCCGCTGGCAGAGTTCTGGTCAAGTCTATTGTCCATGGTAGTGAAAATGGGGCCATTGATGGCACTAAACATAAATGGGACAACTTGAGAGGAAAACGTTAGTATCGTGGATTTGCCATTGGCTCCCAGATGGTCAAATACAAGGATTGTTGGCTGGAGAATCCTAGCTAACTTCAGCTGTCCCGTTGATATAGGGAAAGCTGGACCAGGTAAGAGAAGGCTTTCACAGCCACATCAACACCTTGGATTTCAGGGAACTGATTAAGAAGTTGGCACATCCTTTGGAGAGCTGGTGTAATATATTCTCTCCCTCAGAACTAGAGAGCAGTATGTTAGGGTATGTCTACACTAGCCCCCTAGTTCGAACTAGGGAGGCTAATGTAGGCATTCGAAGTTGCAAATGTAGCCCGGGATTTAAATATCCCGGGCTTTATTTGCATCTTCCCGTCCAGGCGCCATTTTTAAATCCCCTTAGTCCGAACTAACTGACCGCGGCTACACGCGGCAGTCAAACGTTAACTCGAACTAAGTCCTTAGTTCGAGTTAATTGTTACACCTCCAAGGACTTAGTTCGAGTTAACGTTTGACTGCCGCGTGTAGCCACGGGCAGTTAGTTCGGACTAAAGGGATTTTAAAATGGCGCCCGGACGGGAAGAAGCAAATAAAGCCTGGGATATTTAAATCCCGGGCTTCATTTGCAACTTCGAATGCCTACATTAGCCTCCCTAGTTCGAACTAGGGGGCTAGTGTAGACATACCCTCACTGTGTGGTTTTCCCTGTACTTGCATAATATGGGTACTAGATGTGTAATTCCACTGCAGCTATACTACAGTGTAATCAAATAACCAAAATTGTACATAAAAAGCACCAGTTCATTGTGTCACAATGCAGTGTAAGATCAAAGCACTTCCAGAACCTCCCCCTATAGATGGACAGTCTAACACTTAAAGCAGGTGAGGGAGTTCTTGTGTAGGGTGGACTTAATCCCTGCTTTGTGCATTACTGGAGACCCTCCTGCCTATTGGGAGTGAATTTGTTAAGGAGCCTTGTGGACATGACATTAACTGGTAGCAATCAGCTGATTATGCTGCATCACAAAAGCCTAAGCATGAACTGAAATGAAACCTTGATGACTCCTTTTATTTTGTGTGCAGGGATGGGCAGAAATGAGCAGGCAGGAGGGAGGAAGAAAGAGGTGGAACATCACAAGTGTGAAGCATTGAATCATTTTGTATCTGATCACCTTTTCACACTCCCCATGACAACGGGAACAAAGATCTCACCTGATGGAATTAGGGAAGAGTAGATCAGATCTACACTTTAACCACTACTGAGCTGTGCTGCTGTAGCACTTCACTGTAGATGCTACCTGCCCTGATGGGATGGGTTCTCTTGTTGGCATACAAAATCCCCCTCCCAAGAGGCAGCAACTAGCTTGGCAGAATAATTATGTGAATGACCTGGTGCAGTCTACACTGGGGGTTAGGTCGTCACAGCTATATCTCTCAGAGGTGTGGATTTTTCACTTCTCTCAGGGTAAGTCTACCCTGCACGCTTATTTCGCAACAAGCTATTCCGAAAGAAATACACTGAAATAGCTTATTTCGAAATAGCACATCTACACTACCAGGAAGCCTCTAAATTAGTCCAAGTCAGGCTCCCCTAATATAGGATCATGAGCTTTCGTGTGTAAAACCCACTTACTCTTACTTCCCAAGCTGAGCATAAGTGGATGGTCCTAGGGTCAGGAAGGAACTTCTCCCTCCCAACATCCAGTATTTCATGTGTGAAGTTGCTTGGGAAAAGGGAAGGTTTACCTTTGCCTGCTGCATCTGGTGTTGTGTGTTGTTGGGCTAGATAGACCAATGCTCTGATCCACGCCTTGCATCCCGACTCTGTCTCTCTGCATAGTTCCATTCCCTCTCTCTTCTGCACTAATTCACTCTAATCTTTGTGCTGAAAAAAACGTAGGGATAGCTTGGAGGGTCTGTCAAACTCTATAGCTTCAGCTCCCAGGTTTGCATGGAGAGAGCCATCCACACAAACACAGTCTCTTCCGCTTCAGGTGAAGTGTTGAGCTCTGCTGACCGTTCTTTGTCACAAAGTCTTTAGTGGACATCAGTGAATTTCCCATTGCTGTATCTGGTGTTTTAAGACTGATGTGGGGGTTGTTAGAAAGCAGGTGATGTTTGGACTGGACCAGGCTCCATATACGTATTTCCTGTGGGAAACGATCACCCTGCTAGAGACCTCTTATTTTTTTCTAATGCTCCCATCAGCAAAAATAGACAGCTAGAAAAATCCTCACAACCCCTTTAAAAATCAGTGATGTGTTGCTGTCTTACTACAGCTTGTTACCAGTCACTTTGCAGGGAGCTTAATTTTTTGTTCTGCTCTGGGCTAGAAGAGGACTTGAACTTTATGAGGCACTTTTTGGGAGTCCGACATTTTCTCAGCTATTATTTTGCAACCTTTTAGAGTGGCAGAGCAGGAGGTGGGAACCTAGTTATGCAAACAAATGCACGTCACTGCTGCACAGAAATAGCTACAGTGTATGTGCACTAAGATGGAAACGAAGGCCTCTGATACGCATGCAGCAAACACTAGCAGAGGGAGGAGAATGGGGGCTGCAGTTTTTTTGTTCCAAGCCTCTCGGGAGATGTTCAGAGAATTCATTCTTTCTGGAAATAAGCAGAGTGTTACCGCTTACCAGTTCAACAGTGTAGGAGTTGTTATTGCCTTTCTCAGGGAAAAAAAAGGACCAGATTTTTGACAGAGATGATGAATTTTTCTCAGGCATGTTATCATTTTAAATAACTATTTCCCACATGGTGTTTGTTGAAATAACTGCTTGCTTGCTTGCTTTGTTTCTTTCTTACCCCCTCCCCTTTGGCCATCACCAGACCAATGCAGGGTTGTTCCCTAGTATACCATTGAGTCTAGGTCTCAAACTCCCAAGTGACAAGGCTCTTGTGCCTTCCCTTGAGAGATTATTCCTCAGCTCACAGTCATGAAGTTGTTTGTGATATTCACTTCACATTTTTTCTTTTCATTTCATCTTAGCCTGCCTAGTTCTACATCCTCATCAGCCTGAGTAGTATTGTGAGAGAAAGCTGCCATCACTCTGCAATGTATCTATTCATTTTGCACACACAGACATTTTAGTTGTTAGCTATACATGAATGTGCAATAGCAGGGATGAAACCCTGCCTCCTTATTAACCCTTCTGTTAGGATCTTTAACTGAAGGAAATCTTTGTTATTTATATATTACATTAATATATTTGTAATAATTACTTGCAGTACATAGTTCAACCACTGAAGGACTTTGTGTGCTGCACAGAGTTCAAGGTTTACTGGTCAACAAACAAAACAAAGCTGGAACCTGAGCGGTAAAGAACTTCTGTTTGCATCTGTCATTGTCCTTTCTTTAATAAATGTCTTGTGCTTTAAAGGACCTGCTATTTTCTATGCCTTTATACTCTTTAGAGCAGTGTTTCCCAAATGGTGTTCTGCAGAACCCCGGAGTTCCGCGAAGTGAAAATAAGGGTTCCGCAAGAAAATTCCATTAAAATAACATTTTATGAGTTTTTTAAAAATAATAATTAATATTATGTGATTTTTGTTTTTAAATGTGTGCAATTAAACTAAATGTTGATCTCAATGACCTTGTTTAGCATTTGTTTATTATTATCCTTACTTATTTGTGGTCTACTATTTAATCTCCATATATTAGACTGTTATTAGAGGTTCCACAAAATTCTTTAAAAGGGTTTAAAAGGGTTCTGTGGCCAAATAAAATTGGAAAACGCTGCTTTAGAAGGTGACCTAACCCTATAAAGTTGAACAAATATATCAGATCTGATGCAGCATAAGAAATATTCCAGAGGTTCAGATAATATGGGGAAGACTGGCTTACGTAGTCAGATTTTTGAGCCCCTATTAGAATAACTCAGCCCTTTTAGGATATCTTCCTTTACCCCTCATCTATGAAATTATCATCTAAAAAAATCCCCACATCAAAAGTGATGATTCCCAGACAGTCTTGAATATGTATACATGTTTGGTGAGAAGTAAACCTCCTAGGTATTAAGAGGTCATTGAATACTACAAAGCCAAGCCTTTTGCAAATAGGATTTCTAGCTATTGTGATGGCTGGGCTGTGCCAGTTGGAACACTGCGGTTTTCCCAAATAGCTGACCCCAGCTGAAAATCAGCATGCATAACTACACAGAGAAAGGGGAGATTAGTGCTGATTTATTGGCCTGCCAATTAAATGAGAGCACCAGGATTCTTGCCGCACGGCTGAGAGATAAATAACATGATGACAGCAAAGATCAGCCATATCACTATGTCTCAAATGCAACTGCTCACTTCTATACATTTGTATTAATTAAAATATTCATACATCCTGCACACTTCAACATCAATTTCAAAAATTATTTTAAACCATTGCCAGGGGACTACATTGTTATATCTAACTCCCCCCCTCCATCTATTAGCAGGAAGAGGCTAATTGAGGAAATCACAGGCAGATTTAATTGGGGACAGAGGGAAGTCATGGGTAGGGCGGTGACGGGGAGAAGAGATGCAGAACACAAACTGGGTCAAAAGTTGGTGGTAGATAACTTGCATAACACTAGAAAACTAAGTTGAATGAAGGTTTGCTTTCTTTCTTTCTTTCACTTTACATCTGCTGCAGTTATAGAATTAACCAGGAATTGATTGTGCTGCAAAAGGAGTTCCCATAGTAACTTTATATAACATGCTGCAGACAGAGTGACATAGTTGCATGTTCCCTGCATGCCATAGGGTGTGTTACCAGCAATGTCTTCAGAAGCTACAAGGAGGGGTACTGAGTTATCGTGCCCATGTACAATGTGTGTTAGGAAAGCTGGGTAGGCAATGCCTCCTCAGCTGGGATCTGGGGAAGCTGGAAGGGTTCTGTAAATCCCAGTCTCATGTTGACCTGGAAGGAAAAAAAGAATTAACAAAATTAAAGTTTTAAGGGGGCTCTGTTGAAAATATATATTAATCCTCCTCCCCTCCCACACACACCATCACCTTTTTTTGAGGTGGAAACTACTTTGCAGGTCCCTGACTCAGTTTTCCCCCTTTAAGGAGCTGCACATCACCAAAGGTAATTTAAAGCATTTTCCTCCTGGGGGCTCCATTTATTTAGTACTTACACAGTCTAGCTCTCCAGGCCACAACCCCACTTCAGAGTGAAAGTGTCTCTCTCCCCTCTCTTAGGAATTCCCCAACTATGTAGTAAGGTTCCAGTTCAAGCACTCTCTCTCTCTCTCTCTCTCTTTCTCTCCCACCAAGAGTTTGTTCTTAATTTCCTAGGTGACCTTGGGAGAGGCATCCTTCTGTCTCAGTGTCGCCATCGCGGAATGGCATCAAAATGCTTAGCCACCAAATTGGGTTATAAGGTTTAACTTATTAACATTGGTGAAGCACTCCTCAGATGCGAGAAGCGGAGGATTTGCAAAGTGTTTAATTTTGTTTTGTGCTTTGGCCGTCAGGGTTGTGTTGTCCAGCAGAGGGTGTGGGACAATTTGGTTTAGTGATTTCCTGTCTGGAGAAAGACAGAAAGGGAAACTGAAGCATCCAGTCATGCTAAATAAAGTACAGCAGAGGGCGCTAGTATTATTGTACAGAATGAACCATAGATTTGATCTCTGGCATCTCAGTGTCACAGGAAGTAGGATGCTCAGGATTAATGTAATGTAAGGAGCTGATGAAAGTTGTGTCTGTGGTATTAAAGAATTTGGAGGTTTTAGTTGTCTTAGTTGTCTACTGTTTTTTGATCCAGTGGGTACCTATTTTCAAACTTTCTGCTCCAGTTATCCTGGCTAGAAACTTTCTCAGCTTTCATTTTAAAAAAAAAAGTGTATAGAATTACATGACTCCAGGAAGTGGGGTTTTACAAAATACATCAAATATTACAGGACTTGATGTACAACTGCAAGAAATGACAATGACGCTCCATTTGCTCTCTCATGTCCAGGTGCCCCAGCCAACTTGCTTGGAAACTTCAGGCCCACATTGCCATCTTTTTTTATCCTGCACACCACACAGACGTTTCTACTGATTGTTGTGCAGATGGTTGTAACGGGGCTAGGTCCTAAGGCCAAGAGGGCCATAGAGAAAGCCTCCAGGCAGCTAGAGTGGCTAGGAAGAAACCAACCAATCAGGAGCCAGGAGGGACTATATAAGAAGCTGCAGGAATAGAGGCAGCTCAGGTGCAGCCCAGACCTGGAAGGGAGAAGGCTGGGGCTGGCTGGCAGGCAGGCAGGCAGGCAGGCAGAAAGAAAGAAAGAAAGAAAGAATGAACAAACCAGGGCCAGGGCCAAGGCCAGGGCCAGCTCAGAGTGAGGAGCTGTTTAGAACCTTGTCTCCAGGAGGAGAAGCCCTAGAGGCACCTCTCAGACTGAATGGGGAAATAGACTGAGGGAACAAAGTGAGAGACATTCTACAGAGGGGACCACGGGCCTCTGTTAGAGGTAGGGTTGCCAGGTGTCCAGTTTTGAACCAAACAGTCCAGTATTTGAGCTTTCTGGTTTGGGAAAAAAATTGAGAAAATATAAATGAGAAAATATAAATGTCCGGTATTTTCTAAATAAGATGTAATGTAGATTGTGATGTAATGTCAAGTGTGTCCGGTATTTCTGTTGAAACCATCTGGCAACCCTAGTTAGAGGTGTATCCAGGAAGGGGTTTGTGGCTGCACACAAGGCTGTGACTTGGCTGGAGGGCTGAGTAGCCAAAAGGGCTTTTAAAGAGACAATGCAGGCAAATGACTTGACCGAACAGGGGTGCTTGCGGGAGGTCAGTGCCATCCCATTCCAGCAGTGCATACGTTTCTGATGGTATTTCTTTCCCCCTCCGTCTGTCCATCACTACAGCTGGTTTGATAGGAAGTCTTTTGGGAAGCTTCATGTCGTTGCTGTAGCAAAGGAGAGTTGGAACAATATCTGGGTTCCAAGCAGTTGAATCCACGTCTACTCCAATTGCTCTGCCTAGGACTTGGCTCCTTTCCCAGCTATGTTATTTTTCTGTCAGTCATAGAAATTAGTCATCCCCCTTAGGTCATCCCCCCAGGGGCAGGACAAGTTGGTTCCCCGCTGGATGTTTCCTAGTCCCTTGAAATGGGACTTCCACCATTACCTGGGGAGACTCGTCCATAGTCCTAGATCAGCTGTTCTTAGGTAGCCTACATTCCCCCTTCTTAGCATCATTCCTCTTTTACTCCTGTTTGATATCATTGCATGCCACCCTAGATAATTCCTCTCTTTTTGTACATCCTTATCCATTCTAGTAATTGCTGAACCAGGCTATAAATATTTAGTTCCTTCTTCCAAAGAAAGGCCATTCTGCTCCTTCATTGTGGTTGTTCTGTAAATTTGCTTCTGTCTCTCTAATGCTGCCGGTAAAGATTTGCCTGAGATTGTACCTCACTGTGCTGTCTGCTAAGCCATCCTTGGTGGTGCTTCTGCGTCTCTATGAATGGAACCAAAGTTCACGTTTTGCTGCCATCCCATGTCTCTAGTTTGCAATCCACTCACTGCTTCTTTTATCTTTAGAATTTTCCAGGCTTCTCTCTGCTATTGCATGTGTGTTCAGGTTTATGTTTCCCCTGATGTGTTAGCTTACATTTTCCCCAAGATGACTCTCTCGGTTGGATTTCCCTTGCCAAGCCCACCTAAGGGACTGCTGCAGGTACAGCATCTTGTGCTGGAACAGAATGTACCCCAAAGTGTCCTCAGGGAAGTGGCTTTGTGAATTGTGACAGGTGATCTGACATTAGAGGATAGAAAATGTCTCTCAAACTCCAACATCTTTATTCTTGATGTGCATAAGAGGGAGAGAGAGAGGCAATATACATATGTATGTTGTGCCAAATCTAAGTTAAGAAGTTTGTTCAATTTTTAAACAGTTACATAAAACCATCAAAGTCTGACACTCCAAATTTCTACCAAAAAAAAAAAAAAAAAAAGGAAAGGAAAGGAAAAAAGCTAAAATGAAATGTTAACGCTAATTCCCCCAGGCTTGTACCCAATATGGGCTTCAAATCAGATACAAACCCTCCTTCCTGCTCTCTTTTTGTTCCTTGATAAAAGGCTTCATGTTGTCACACAAGCAACTCCTCCCAGGCAAGAATGAAAGCTTTCTGTGCTGAGGCCCTGGGTCCCCCCGCCAAACCAACTTTTGTGGTGCTCCTGATGGACACTTCAGAACTGCTCCTGTAGAACCTGTAGGCATGAACAATGGACACTGTCGGCTAGAACACAGGCATTGCAGCAAGGGGAGTAGAACCTGGGATTTGTAGAGGGTACAGCTACACTGTCTTTTTTTTTTTCTGAAGAGCTATGCAACTAGCGCTCACATTTGCATACCTTCTTCCGTTTTTTTTCCCGGAAGAGGCTTTTCTGCCATTTGGCCCTGTCTACCCGGGGCCAAATGTCGTGAAAAAACCCTCTTTTGAAAGCCCCCTGTAAACCTCGTTTTACAGATGGGGCCAAATGGCAGAAAAGCTTCTTCTGGGGGAAAAAAACAGAAGAAGGTATGCAAATGCGAGCGCTATTTACATACCTCTTCCAAAAAAAAGAAGACAGTGTAGCCGTATTAGGAGTGTAGAGTGCTACTGCCCTATAATACCTACAATGTGAGATCCATTCAGCAGGGGGAAGCATGTTCCACACATACTGTCCTCTAGCAGAAAGCAGTGGTGCACATATGCCCACCAATAAGGGGTACTTGAAGCTCTGGTCTTCTGACCTGATCTTTCCCCGTGATGGTTATTGGGTTGAGGAAGGAAAACTTTTGCAGGATTTTCTGACTTGCTGATTTTCCCCATGACAAATATTGATGAATATCCTACTTAACAACAATTCTACTTCTCTATTCCTGCCTCTCCTATGTGACTTTTAAAACTTGTTCAGGGTATTTGTTGTGAAAATGTCTTAATTTTTGCCATGTGGATCTAGTGCTCTTGAAATGGGTGAGATAGATCTTTAACATGTAAGAGATTGTATCCATAGACCAAGGGTGGGCAATCATTTCTGAACAAGGGCCTCTTCAAAAAATTTTGAAGTGGTCGATGGCCTCCTCCGAAGGGGCAGAGCCTCAGACCAAAGGGACGGGCATTTAAATAACAGGAGTTGAAAGTGCTCGCACCTTCCTCGTAGCTCCAGTCTTCACGTTAGCGGGGGATGGGAGCTGTGAGCCCTTTCAATTCGTGCTTTTTAAAGGGCTTGCTGCTCCCGGCCTTGCTGCTAGCATGTTGCCTGGGAGCCGGGGATGCTAGAGCCCTTTCAATTGCTTCTATTTAATAGCTTGCACCTGCTCTGGGGCTGTTGCCTGAGTGCCATGGGGAAAGCACAAGTCCTTTAACTAGAAGCAGTTGAAAAGGCTCACAGGTTAGCATGGGGTCAGGAGCTGCGAGCCCTTTAAATAGAAGCAGTTAAAAGGGCTCACAGCTCCCGGTGTCACTAGTGTGTTGCCAGGGAGCCGGGACTTGCAAGCTCTGTTAGTTGCTTCTATTTAAAGGGCTAGCACCTTCCCCGCAATGCATTGCCTGACAGCCGAGGGGAAGGTGTGAGCTCTTTATATAGAAGCAGTTGAAAAGGCTCGCAAGTCCTGGCTCCCAGGCAACAAACTAACAGCGGGGCTGGGAGCTGTAAGCCCTTTTAACTGCTTCTATTTACAGGGCTTGCAGCTCCAGCACTGCTAGCACATTGCCAGGGAGCCAGGATGTGCGAGCCCTTTCAACTGCTTCTATTTACAGGGCTTGCACCTTCCCCATGGCTGCCAGGCAACACGTTGCCCATAGGGTTGCCAGATGTCTGGTATTGGCCTGGACAGTCTGATATCTGCGGCCTCTGTCCGGTAAAAAAAAGAAAGCAGAAAATACCGGACATGTAAAATATCCGGTATTTTCTGTTTTTCTCTGACGGAAGGCCGCTTGGGCTCAACAACTTTGGTCCCCCATTTTTTTCCCCTCAACAACTTTTTTTCCTCAACCAATTTTTTTCCTGCCATGTTCGGTATTTTTAGTGAAAGTATTTGGCAACCCTAGTTGCCCGACTGGTGTGGGGAAAGAGCGAGCCCTTTAAGTAGAAGCAGTTAAAAGGGCTGGTGCATCTCCAGCTCCCAGGCAACGCACTAGGGGGTGGGGCCTGGAACTGCCACGTGGGCCAGATCAAAGCCCTAGGCGGGCTGGATCCAGCCCGCTGAGAGGCTTATGCCCACCCCTCCCATAGACTATGTGCAGTGTAGGCAGTACTGGTGCAAGCTTCCCACCAGTGTCCCGTTGCCTTGATTCAAACCTGACTTGGGCATGTTTACTATTAAGAGTGGCTCCTCCAATGCACATTCAACCCATGGCCTCTTGAAGTCTACCAAGAAAAGCATCTTGTGTGGATGCCTGGCCACTGGGAACTAGCCTGAGACCCATTTCATGTAGTCTTGTGAACAGGGTTTTTGAAGCTTAGGAGGTCACTTATCCCACTGAACAATTACCTCTTGAGTTCAACCCTTGTTTTATGGCATCATAGTCTATCCCAAAGCAAGCCATTGGGCTTTGGCAAACAGGCTGAAGAATCAGTGATCAAAGCCTGTGGCCCCTATGTAGCAATGATTCTTTTTCATGCACATTTTCCATGCAGTAAATGAAAAATAAAACAAACCAAAAACTCAGGGAAAGGAGAAATACCAAGCAAAATATTGTAGTGGACTGCGGTGGGTTCACTATTGCCTACTACTGGATAGAATCAAAATTGCTCAGATGGGTTTCAGAGATGGTGTTTGAACACCTCCAAGCAAGTTCCACAAATAAGAAGTTCAATTCATGTTGTCTTTGATTCTCCCCTCTAGAGTTTACTCCCCTTGACTACCTGCTGCCTGCAAACTCAGTCACTCTGAGTTAGCAAAACCCGCAGATTTGTAACTAATGGAGAAAAAAATGGAGAGTGGACTTTCAGCTCAGAGACTCAGATGTTTGCACATGAAGCCTGAGTCTATGACTTTGTCTCATCATGTGCCTTCCAGTCCAGTAAGGCACTTATCACATGCATAATTATGGAATATGCAAATGCTTGCATGCCTTCCTGAACCAGGATTCCAGACAGGGGTCATGTAACAGTACCTTGGGAAATTGGGCAGACAGTCTGAAATCAATGGGGCTAGGCACCTAAATACCTTTGAGGACCTTAGTTACTGATTAGTGGCATTGGAAAAGGTTCAGAAAAGGGCAACAAAAATGATTAGGGGTTTGGAACAGGTCCTATAAAATGAGAAATTAAAAAGACTTGGACTTTTCAGCTTAGAAAAGAGGAGACTAAGGGAGGATATGACAGAGGTCTATAAAATCATGACTGGTGTGGAACAAGTGAATAAGGAAAAACTATTTACTTGTCCTTATAACATAAGAACTAGGGGTCACTAAATGAAATTAATAGGCAACAGGTTTAAAACAAACAAAAGGAAATTTTTCTTCACACATCACACAGTCAACCTGTGGAACTCCTTGCCAGAGGATGCTGTGAAGACTAGGACTTTAACAGAGTTCAAAAAAGAGCTAGATAGATTCTGGGAGGTTAGGTCCATCAATGGCTATTAGTCAGCTAGGAATGGTGTCCCTAGCCTCTGTCTGGAAATGGATGACAGGAGATGGATCACGTGAGGATTACCTCCCTCTGGGGCATCTGGCATTGGCCACTGTCCACAGACAGGATACTGGGCTAGATGGACCTTTGGTCTGACCCAGTATGACCGTTCTTATGTTCTTATGTCAGATAAACATCAGTTGTGGGTTTAGCATATGAAGAAATGTCCAATAACCCCAGAACTCCCTGAGCCATAGCTCTGTAATTTGACTGCAGTGGATGAAATTGATTGATGGCTTTTTTTAAAAAGTCTTGATCTAGTCAAAAGTTTCTCCTGCTTGTGCTTAAGTGAGATGCTATAGTTCCCGGCAGTGATGCATTTCCTCTTAACAAGTCCAGGGGAATGGCTGACTTTTAGAGTGGGATTAACTCTTGGGGGCTTTGGAGTTAGGAAGAGGAAGAGAATTAAAAAACAGACTTTGGTGTAGTGAGCTGGACACATAACTACCCATTGATCAGCCCTGGCAGTGAGTGACGAGAATTCAGAAGAGCCTCAGAATACCAGTGTGCTCTCATAGAAAAGGAGCTGAATGTAGATTGCAAAGGTTTGTAGGGAGAGTTCTAATGTAATTATAGAAATGCCATGGTTTGGGCAGGGGTCTTCCTTTGTGACAGACACCCACTTGCCAAACAGAGCAAGAAACAAAGTAATCCAGCACATCAGCTAATGCAGTCAAAAGCTTTAACGTCACCCTGCCTGATTTCAATTTTATTTTCAGCACCTAAACATTTGTGGCATAATGCCATGATTGTAAGTGGATTTATACCAGAAAGTCATTTGTCATTTGTCCTGGAGTCTTATTGTGACTGGGGTCTGCTGAATTTATAAGTAAGGTTGTAAAGTGTTTGGTTTTGAACCGGACAGTCCAGTATTTGAGCTTTCTGTTTGGGAAACAAATTGAGAAAATATAAATGGAAAATATAAATGTCCAGTATTTTCTAAATAAGATGTAATGTAGATTGTGATGTAATGTCAAGTGTATCCGGTATTTTTGTTGAAACCATCTGGTAACCCTATTTATAAGATGTTTGTGAATTTCAATTGAGCAAAGCATCTCAGCTGTAACTTGGAAGGAAAACCTTTCTCAGGAGTTAAAGGGGAATTCATTTTCTGTCCCATGCAGTCCTTAAGACTGCCAGCAAATGTTTCAGGGTAGAGCCATGAAGTACAGGTCCAGATCTGGCTTCATAATCCTATCCAAGCTCAGGGGTGTTTGGTGCTATGCAGTTCAGATCTGAACATTCCAAAGACTGGGCAGCAGAGCAAATTGGATCCAGTATTCTTCTTTGGCCTGCTCTTTGACTTACCAAATGCCAGTATATTGATGGTTTGGATGATATGGAATGTTTGCCTAGAAAGAACTGGACTGAGGCCCATCAGTTCATTTCAGGAAGCCACTGAACAGCCAGCAGACAGGGTAACTTTTCTTCATTCCTGAGCTGAGTTGGATTTGAGCCAGAGACCTAGAAGTGAAGAACAGATGAATCCCATTAAAATAACACAAATGTCTCTCTGAGGAGAGAGTATCTGGGACAGCCCATCTAAACTGAAAGAGATTTCATTTTTGGAGGGCTTTTCCTTTTTGTTGTGGCAACACTGGGTTTCCTTAATTTTGTTCAGTGTTTTGTTTATCCCAAGTAACTACAGCCCTCAGAATACATTTTAAAAGGATCTCACTAGAATATTTATGCTATTGGGAGTTGAGAGCAGGTCCTTGATCTTGTCTAGACAAAACAGGTATAATGGGTTGCCAGCGTCTAGATGGTGGATATAAATAGACAAATATTCAAATAGGCCAGGAACATCTCTGTGTGAAATATTGTCAGAGATAAGGAAATCTGGAAGCACATACTCTTGTAACCAGCTCACTGTTTAATGAAAACTGTTCCATCTAGCTCCTGTGATATCTACCTGCTAGTTACCGAGAGAAATGTGGGTCAAAATAACCACGAGAAAAAAAATCATAGTAATGTCCTCTGATTTGAAAGGTAGAACGGTTAGCAGGGTTTGGTGTTGCGAAGGCTGCGTTGCACAAATAAAATATTCCCCTTACAGCATCTTTTAGTTGAGGATATTCAAGTCCTCTGTAAACACTAAGTCAGTCTCACAACACTCCAGCAATGTGCTCAAATATAATCCCCATTTTACAGAAAGTGAAACTGAGGCATGGACATTAAATTCACAACTTGTGAACATGGGTGCACAAATGTAAGTACCCACATTGACTGATAAGTGGCCTAATATTTCAAAGGCGCTGAGCACCTGTAGCTCATTGAAGTTATGTCAGGGATGTTGGCATCTTTGAAACATAGTTCTGTCATAATCACTGCTCGATCGTGGCATTTTTTATGCTGTGTAACTGTGCTAATGAGTACACTAGGCCAATGATTAAAGGCCCAATCTGTAACTATTATTCATATTAAGTCTTACTTATGCAAGTACTCTCATTGATTTAAGCAGGCTTCTTCATTTGAGTCAGAATTGTAGAATAATAGATTGTGTAATGTGAGCAACAAACTCATCGATCTGATGTGACGTTCTCTGTCAATAGGAAGGTGGGGCTGCTAGGTTCCAAAGTCAATTTCTCTGGGCCTTAAATTGAAGGAGAAGAATCACTAATTGAAGCCAGCAGCCAGTTTTCTCTCATATCTCACCAGCAGAGCTTTGCACAGTGTTTACTCAAGGCAGGATGAGAGAAATGGTTTCAAATCTGTTTTCCGTTCTAAGTTAGTGTCTGCAAATGTGGGGCAGCAGATATTATAATCTACAGGTGCAGTATGAGACTATTTGACCTTTCTCTTATCAAAACCCTTTACACAGATTACTTTAAATCAGTGACTGCAGTAGATAGGCTTGTTCATCTCCATGTGATGGATTAGGAAATTGAAATACAGAGAAGCCATATAACTAGCCTAGAGTCACAGAGGAAAGTAGTTGAAACAAAAGACAGAACTATGTAGCACTTTAAAGACTAACAAGATGGTTTATTAGGTGATGAGCTTTCGTGGGCCAGACCCACTTCCTCAGATCAATATGTGGAAGAAAATCAGCACAACCATATATACCAAAGTGATACAATCAAAAAAATGAACGCATGTGAAAATGGGGGAAGGTTAGTTTCTGTGAGGTAATGACATAGGGGTGATAATAGGGGAAGTTTCTGTGAGGTAATGACATTAGGGGTGATAATTGGGGAAGCTATCTTTGTAATGGGTGAGATAATTAGAGTCTTTGTTTAAACCCATACATAAAGTGTCAAATTTAAGCATGAATGACAATTCTGAAAGTATTGTCAAAGTATTGGAAAGTAGTGGCAGCACTGTGGATAGAGGGTGTCTCTCCCAACACCCCATGCCTGGGTCACACTTTTTTTATTGTTGTTGACATGATAGACAGATTTTCAGAATATCCTAGCACCAAATCCTATGACATGAACCAAACTGTATTTAGCTTTGGTCCTCTACTTTCTGAATATCAGGCCCAAAGATATTATCTAACTTAAAACTACTAACATTGCTATCACCAGTTCAACTCCAGTCCCTGTTCAGGCTAGGTTTACATAACAGGATAATTAAAAACCTGTTGACTGGTGCCTAGCTACAATAGCCTAGCACTCCTCTCATTGCTATCACCAACGGAGCAGAATGGTGAGCCAACAATGGGAAACTTTAGCAAAACTTCCCATTGTGGAGAGGGGTGATGTAAGGAGCGGGTACCTTTGCAAGCCTTTGTTCTGCTGCTAGGATTCCCAGAGGCAATTTGTAATGGTCAGGGAGAAAAGATTCAAATACGGTTTTGCAAAAATCTGCCCTGTTAAGAAACTGGCATTTCAGGAGTGGCACCTTCTTCTCTGCTCTACCTATCAGTTGTGGGGTGTCCTTTGTGTATTTGGTGAGGGCCTCAATCTTCAGACTCTCATGAGGTTGTAGGGCGTTTGTGCTTCTTATAACTTTTGGAAGGCCTGACTCTCTCTAGTATCGTCTCTAGACTTTTGGTTACTAGGTAGTCATGGGGCCAACTGGAACAATAATTTTAGAAATGAGCAGACTATGAAAGCTCCTGAGCCATCTCTTCCTTGCCCACCAAAGTCCATATCATGGTGGTGGTGTGAAAGTGGTATCTTGAAGATATGTTGTGTTCTTGTAGCACTTATTGGTGTGGCCCTAACACCGTGTCCTAATTATAGTGGCTTACTAATTAAAATTCCCTCCCTTGGCCCATAATTGTTGGTAGAAGAAATGTATTAATCTCTTGCTGTCCAAAACCATTATGTGCACTATTTAAACAGCTGCCATGTTCAATCACAGAGGTAGCTGTGCTTTAGCAGTGAGTATAGTGGTTCCTACCTCTTTAAATAGCTTTGGGATTCTTTGGGATGACAGGCACTATATAAATACAAGTAATTATCATTATCATTAGAACAGCCTCAAAATATTTCTGCTCACATAGCCTCAGGTAAAGAACTAATAACAGAAAATGAACCACAAGGGAACTTACTCCCGCGTAATTAAACCCACCCCTGTTTGCACGCCAGATGAAACAGGAACATTTGGCTGGTTCTGCCTGGCATCTCAGCACAATTGCTTTCAAGTTGGGACTCAGAACACCTACGTGCGATAGGATTTCTTCCTCCCCCTTGTGGGACAATGAGTCCTATACAGACACCACAGAGCAGGAGAGTCAGCCTGTTTCAAAGCAGAAAAGTTGGGGAGGAAGCAGTGTCCTTGAATACAATTGCACGCACTGGTACTGATGTGACCAAATGAGCTGAAATGAACCTTACAGTGACTGCAAGGAGCCTGCTTGAGGAAGGCCTGGAAGACTAGGTCTGGAAATCAAGGGGAGCTCGGAGGGCACTTGATACTGAGGTTGGATATAATTTGGAAAAAGTTAATGACTATCTGATAAGCCCCATAAATAAATAAGGTATTTAACTTTATTGTTTTCCCCCCTGGAGGTAAAGACCAAGCACAGTTAGTACATGGCAAAGGTGTGAGAGCTTGCAGTTAAGAGAGGTTAAAGAAGTAATGCTGTTAGAGCAGCAGGAGAGAAGGCTCATGCAGAAGTACCCTGGATATGCTGGGGAGGGGATAGATGAGGAGACGAAAACTATAGTAATGCGAGCAGGGAGTTGACTAAAGCTGGCATAGCTAGACCCAGGCACCCCAGGTTAAACTCTGCAGGGAGGGTGCATCTGTCACAGCAACGTGACACTGAGCACTAGCAGCTACCATTGATTTCAGCTGCAATTGTTGTTGCCCAGGCCCCAGATACTCCAACTTGGGCACCTGTAAACAGCAGGCTCAAACATGGGCCATGTTTTTATAAGTGGCCTTGCTCAGGTCACATTGCATTTCAGTTCATAGTGCCCGCAGACTTACCTGAGCTAGCGTTGAGCTATGTAGCTGGAATAATAATAGCAATGAAGCTGCGGCAGCATGGGCTCACTGTGCCCACCCAGGACTCTGGGCACGTACTCCAGCAGCTACCCTGGGCTGCTGCAGCTTTTGCTGCTAAGGCTGTTTGAGCTAGCTGCATCAAAGCTCATTGACTATATCTACAGGCACTGCCATTGCTCCTCTGAGGGCAGTGTAGTCATGTCCTGGAATAGAACTTTGGGCTCCTGTATCTCAGCCCTATGATTCTGCCACTGAAGAGACAGCACAGCTCTTCAGTTTAGAAAGATTGTTCCTTGACACAGTCTTCCCAGCCCGACTTTTCAGCTGTGTAATGCTCAGAGGTTCAACACAACCCATCACTTCTGCTTTCCTCAGCCCTTGTTCATGGTAAGGTCCTATTGCCTCCCTGGCTTGCAGGAGAGGTCACAACTAGCATTTCCACAATCTCCCTTACAGCTCGAGATTCCTCATTTGTCTCTTGGGCTGCAATAAAACCACACCTTCTGCTACATGGTCTTTTATCTAATGAGAGGCTTTCTGCCAGAACTTCAGTGCAGTTCTGGTGATTTACACTAGCTGAAGTCAATGGAGCTTCATTGACATACAGCAGCGGAGAGGGGATCTGTCCCTTTCTCTGAAGGAGTCCCATAGTCAAAACATAGCTTCCTCCCCCAGTGCTGACATTGCAGCCTGATTGCTGTTAAATGGGTGCACACATAACTCCTCCATTCCAGCAGCTGTTTTTCAGGTGGGTTGTCCTTCCTCTCTAGGAAAAAATCCTGCTGGGGCTCCCCGTAGCTGCTGAGTGCAGTGTGAAATGTGCCAAGGCAGGCACGTGCCTGAATTAGGTTCAGCACACAGTAAAGCCTGCAATGAGGATCTCTTTCAGTTGACAGCCTCTGCCTTATGTCATGTCCACAAGGATTTCACTAGGATTTAGTTCTACCATAAATAAAATACTATGGGTTTGGTTCTGTACTATGGGCTCTTTTGCTGTGTGCTAGCAATCCCAGGCTAGTGGCTGGCCCTGTGGGGCCATTGCACATGGAACATAGTTTAGGTCCGTTTGAAAGTTTTTTTTTCTGTGAATTAAGCTGAATGTCTGGGTTTGGGATAATAAAAGTCATTTGCCCTTCTCTAAACCATGCTGGATCTGAATCGGTTCTCAGGTGCCTCCAGGATTGAGAAGCTGCAATTCTTTAAGACTCCCTCACCTTGCTATGCATAGCAAAGATTGGGTGCAGTGGAGGGTTGCGCCCTCTAGGTCAAATCTATCCTTGGCAAAATCTCATTGGAATCACAATTTGCTCTGATGACAAATAACAAAGTTTTCTCTTTCTCTTTGTCAAGCAGCTTATTTTGCAAACTCACCCAGGGATCCAAAGGGGAAGGCAGGTTCTTTTGTGACTCATGAGTCATCCCCAGAGTTGTATTATAGCTCTGCTTATCTTAAGGTGTCCGTGTCTACAGACACTTACAAGTCCCTAGTATCTCTCTGGAGTACACCTCTGAAAATCCCTAGGCAATGGCTTTGCAGCTAGAACTTAGTAAACAATCTGTTGATGATCATGTCAGACTAGATTCCAGCTCACTAAAGCACAAGAGAGCTGGCCCAACAAGTGTAGCTGTGGAGTAGGGATGTAAAATCCTGTTTAATTAGTTGACAGGTTAAGCATAGGGGCTACGTCTACATTGTGCATTCTTGCACAAGAATATATGCAAATGAGGCATGGCGATGAATATCACCATGAGTCATTTGCATACCTAATGAGCTGCCATTTTGCGCAAGGGGCTTTTGCTCAAGAAGGAGCAGGCTACACTGCTCCTTCTTGTGCAAAAACCCCTTGTGCAAAATGGCGTCTCATTAGGTATGAATATCACCATGCCTCATTTGCATATCTTCTTGTGCAAGAATGCGCGATGTAGACGTAGCCATAGTGTAACCGGTTTATTAGTTAAACTGGATGGGTGGAAGCACCATCCCCTTCACTGCCATGGTTGTGGGTTGCTCCGGCCAGGCTGGAACGCCACTGCCCGTGCACCCGGCTAGCCCACTGTGACTGGGGACTGTGGGCTCTGGGGGGCTGGAGCAGCCCCCCTGCCTCTGTGGCAGGTGGAAGGCTGCTCCAGCTCTACCAGTTTTCCAGTTAACCATTAATATCCTACTGGGGAGTCCTGTGATATAGAATATCCAAATAATTTGCTGTGGCGTTTTTAGTGGTCGTATTTTATTTCATACTTTATTTTCTATTTTTAGTAAAATGCGTTTTCTTTAAAATGTGGCAAATAGCAATTTCCAATGGAATATTCAGACGAATGTTTTAAAAAGACAAATCAAGGCTAACATTTTCAAAAGTGGACTGTGATATGAATATATCAGTTTTGGGGGATTCAGCTTGAGATAGCTGTGATTTGGCACTAAAAATTTCTGGGTACTTTTGAAAATGTTGAGTATCCTTTTAAAAGAACATTACTCAAGTATTCTATGGAAATAGCTCGAAACACTGCAGTAACATTATTCGATCCATTACTCTTGAGCACTGTAGTATATTTAATATGATAAAGCCCCTGTTGAGATCCCAGTCCTTGAATTCACATGGGCATGTGCGCAACGTGAAGCATGTGAATGAAATGTGAACTGCTCACGTAGTTAAGCGGATTGGGGCCTGAAAGCCTGTCTTTTGTACATAGCCTCATGCTGTTCCGCTTTGCTATATAGATTAAAGTAACACTCCGTGACATTACACTGTAGGTTGATGAATGATTCATGCCCAGACAGTGTGCAACACACTTAAACTTCTGTTGCCTGGTGCCAACGTTTTAGCACCATTATTTCTGTTTGGTTCATATACGCTTGTGTGGAGTGGGGGTCTCTGGAATGCAGGAGGACGAGAATGAAACACGGTGAAACTTTTTATGAACTTTCAAGAGTCTTGTGCACTCAATTTCTGGGGATAGCTTTGGTCAATGTTTGTTTTATGTAAATGGCTTAGTCCTTCTCCATAGAGAGTAACTCGAAAAAAAGCCCTATGGCAACAGTTGCTCCATAGCTGAAAGTTGTTACCTACTATGTTCAGTGGTAATAACAATACTTAATACCTTGCATGCATATATTTAACATGGGAAATGTCTTTTTTATGGAAAAGTTAGTTTAAAATTCATTTCAGAAGTGTCCAGTTGACCTGTTTAGTTCTTGACAATCCAAACCCTCTGAAACTGCAAAGCAAGCTGTGCAAACACCAAGGTAACTGTACTGCAGTAGTCACCAATCAGTAGAATGGGATCTACTGGTAGATCCTGAAGCCTCTGACAGGTGATCCTGACAGGTTTGGCTGAGAGACTATCAAGTGCAGGCACTTCAGCTGTCCTTCCCTCCCCACTGCCGTGCTACCCCTGCCCTCGGAGCTGCCCCCTGGGAGCCTTCTGCTTGCTGTGAAGGATGGGGCAGGCAGAAGAAGGGGTGCTGATGTCAGGATGTCTCCTTTCCCCCCACCCCTGTACCCGATTTCCACAGAATGAGTGGGATGGGGCCTCGGAGAAGGGGTGGGGCAGGACAAGGCCTCAGGGAAGGGGAGAAGAAGGATGTGGGGCAGGAGTATTTGGGTTTGAGATGGATCTTGGATTGACTTAAATTCAAAAAGTGATTTTGTGCTTACAAAGGTTGGAAACCATAGTTTCTGCTAAGGTGCGTGGCTGCGCACAACAAATTCTTCCCCTGCCCACCTCCTCTGGAGAGCCGAGCAGCAGCATTTACACGGCAGGTGGCTGTCCCAGCAGGTGAGGCTCGCTGAGACGGTGTGGTGAGGGAACCACTGGGTCGGTGGGGTTGGGACCTGCTGTGGCTGCGTGGAGGGGAAGGGAAGACCTGCTCCAGTGGCTGGGTCTGCCACATGGCAGGAGGGGCTGGGACCTGTTCTGGCAGCTGGGAAGGGGACATGCTGCATGGCAGGAGGGTGGGGTCTGCTCCAGTGGCCGGGAACGGGACCTGCCACATGGCTAGGCGGGGAGGGAGGGTCTGCTGCAGGGACTGGGAACGGGACATGCTACATGGCAGGGGAGGAGGAGGTTCTGCTCCAGCAGCCGGGAACATGTGCGTGTTAATAAGTTGGGTGCCATGGTGGCACACATCCAAACCAGCGCACATGACCTCCATACTGGTGCACAAGCCAAAAGCCTGTCCGCTCATGGTTAGATCAACACATCATTCCCTCTTCCTGAATGCAATGCCCTGATCTGAAGCCTATCTAGAGGCCTTATCCTGTGACAGTAATTACTGAGAACCTCTTGCAAGGAGCTGGGTGCTCCTCGGTCCCATAGCAGTAAATGGGAATTGAGGAAGCTCTGTGCCCTGCGTGAGCTACTCAGGCTGTTGGATGGAATGCTGACTGAGCACCTTGGGTACTGGCATCCAGGTTGTGGAGGTCTCGGTGGCAGCAGCACTGTTGTGTTCCTCCTCCTCCTTCCCCACATCCCAGCCACTGACCGTTGCAATTAGGCTTTTCATTATGTGTTGTGGGAGGTTCAAGGCTCACAGTTGCCGTGGATGCTTGGAGAGGCCCCTCACCTTAATTCCCATTCACAGGGCTGAGAATATGCCTCTGGTTAATCACGTCACCAACTCCAAATATCAGTGAATTCTACCATCTTCCGTACCCCGCACCTCCACCCCTCCAGTTGCTTAAGAGAAAAACGAAAAGCAACTTTGGCGGCTGAGAGGGGTTTCCCCAGCTCTGACAACTATGTTTAGATGCAAGCACCTGCAAAGGAAACCTCCTGCTTTTGCTTTCTTGTGCAACTCAGTTTATTCATCTTGTCCTGTCAGCTCACTTGTGTCCATCACGTTGGGAGGATGCAGATTTGCATCATTAATATGTGAGGTACCAACAAAATAATAGCAGGAGTGGGGACTCATACAAGTCTCAGCATCTACCTAATGAGGTGCTAGCATACACAGAGAGGTATCCATGGAGACATGTAGAATAAATCAGCATTCTGAGATGATTTCTTTCCAATATATCCTACAGATTTTCTTAGATATGATCTGTAACTGTTCTTTGGCCCAGCCCTAAACAGAAGGAATTATGCCCAGATGCAAAGAGAACCAGCCTTATCGCATGAGGTTGCAGATTCTACAGTTCTTATAAACAAACAGGGACAAAACAGAACTGGACTCCTAAGTACAGGCATAAGGCAGGCACTCCTTCTGGCCTGAGCTCCATTGCCAGCAGTGCGAGCTTGGGGTGTCCAGCACGTTTGAAAGTCAGGCCACTTTTATTCAGTTGCTTAAATGTGAATTTAGAGAATAATTGTTTTGCCACCCAAGTGTGATGATTTTGGACCGAGTTCTGATCATCCACTGACATGCAGCTGTCTCTGGGGTGGAACATAGTAACTGTTCACCTGTGCACTGCAGTAGTACATTGTGGTTTAGGATAGATAATGAAGATAATTAAATCCTTTTGAAACTATGGTGGAGAGGGGTTAGGCAGAATATAATCTCCTTTGCAGGAACATGGACAAAGCTCTTAGGCTAACTGTCCTAAACATAAACTTAAAAAACAACAAATGGTCTGGTAGCACTTTATAGACTAACCAAACATGTAGATGGTATCATGAGCTTTCGTGGGCACAGCCCATTTCTTCAGATGAGCAGAGTTTTGAGTTTAGGCTGTGCAGACCCAAAATAAATAGGGGAGAAGGGGAGGGGGGAAGAAAACAAGGAGCAGAGGGTATGTCCTAAACATGAAATAAAAGTTCTGGAATTTTTCAGACCGATGGTAAGGACGTCAGCTTTGGATATCATGCAGAAGACCTTGCTGAGCACTGTGCTGGTGCCTGGTTAAGTACTGACTCAGAAGAGCACTGGTCAAGCTCAGCCCTGCTTCTATGATGAAATCTTGTTTCTCACTCCGTCTCTGATGTATGGCATAGTTTCTCAGCAAGCTTTCCTTCAAAGGTTTAGTATGCAGATCTGGCATGTGAGCCTTAGGTAGCTGTAGTATGTCATTCCATTGTAGCCAAGACATGCGAATTTCCTTTCTCTAGAACAAAATGCAGAAGGTAAGTATTTTGCTTACAGTTGCTCTTGGTAGTTAATCTCTGGGGGTATGTCTAGACTACATGCCTCTGTCTCCAGAGGCATGTAAATTAGACTACCCGACATAGTCAATGAAGCCGGGATTTAAATATCCCCGGCTTCATTAAAATAAAAATGGCTACCGCGCTGTGCCGACTCAGCTGATCCTTGGCACAGCGCGGCAGTCAAGACACAGATCGGTCGACAGGGAACGCCTTTGTCGACCACTCCCTTATGCCTCGTGAAACAAGGTTTACAGGAGCGGTCGACAAAGGTGTTCCCTGTCGACCGATCCGCCTCTTGACTGCCGCGCTGTGCTGACAATCAGCTGAGCCGGCACAGCGCGGTGGCCATTTTTATTTTAATGAAGCCGGGGATATTTAAATCCCGGCTTCATTGACAATGTCGGGTAGTCTAATTTACATGCCTCTGGCAACAGAGGCATGTAATCTAGACATACCCTGGATGTTTATGGGCTAGCTCCAGTATAGGAAAGATAGAATTTATTCCAAAGAAGAGTAGAGAGAGTTTAGTGCTTGTGAAAAAGGCGATTCTGTAGTGAGTCCAGCTGGAAGACTGCCCAAGAGAGGAAGAGGAAAAGGAAGATGGGTATTGGCAAGGCAAAACTTCATCTACTGTGCTCCTCAGTCAACGTGCTTGATACCTGAACTGGAGTAACCACCTGCATCTCCATTCACCTTTGAGAACATTTATCTTAACCACATCCAACCTCCTGGAAACACTGCAAGAAATTCAGAGAATTGCATTTCCAACCTTTTGCACTTCCTGCTTCAAGCCCTGAGAGAGAGAGGCCTCAAATCATCCAGGGAAATGAGGACATCCTTAATTCCATGAAAGGAGCAGGCAGAGCTGCCAGTCACACAGCCCTACATGTGCAGATGCTTTTCTCCTCTAGTGCTTGAGTTCACACCTTTCTCTAAAGATCTCATGGCTGCAGGCTGTCTCTCCATCTCTGCTAAATAGAATTGGCCAGTGTTATGTTTCACAGGCCCTCTGTTCATATAAATATGACTCTTGCGCTCTGACTGAATCTACGCAGAACTCGTGTTATCTGTTATTAAGCAATGTGCTTGAAGATGAAAAAGTTGGTTCTAATTCTATGCTTTCTTCCTGCCGCTTTGTTTCTTGCCTCATGCACTGAAATTTGTAGCTTCACAGAATCCAGTATATCCAACCTTGTTATGTGTAGCTTCTAGCCAAGCTGGTTTTACTTAAAGAGTGATAAAACAGGTTACTTCTGTACTAGAGCTGAGGAAGTACTGTGAGGGAGGGGATCCTTCACAAATACTTAGAATTCAGAAAGAAGTTACGATTGAGGCATGTTTGGTACTCTTTCCTGGTCTCTTCTGCTGACTGTTTGAGTTGTATCAAACCAAATTCTCATGAAGAGCAAATATTAAGCTCTGTTGCATGCATATTCGTGTAGGGTACGTCTACACAAGTACTTACACAGCAACATTATTTCAAAATAACTAGTGTTATTTCAAAATAACTTAGTCCTCATCTACACATCAGGCAGCTATTTTGCCTGAAATTGGAGGAAGAGTGCTCTGTTTCGAAATAAGTGCTGTGTAGATGCTCCCAATTTTGAAATAAGCATGTCAGGGGGTAGCGGGGGCTACCCCGCCTGGGGTCTGTCAGTCCACTCCCCGCCTGGCTCCCCACCGGGCCAAGTACCCTCTTCGTGCTCCCCGTCACCCGTGTCATCGACAGTCTGACGACCCGTCGTCCTGAAATCCTCCGCCTCCTCTCTGACTTTTGGCTAGTCAGCAGGAGAAGGTAGGGGGGCTCGGGCCCACCCTCACTCTGAGCCCCGACCCAGGGCCCTAAGGACTGGGACGGAGTCCCAGTTCCAGTGGGTGGGGGTTCCAACCCGTAATGCACCAACCCCCCGGGTTTCTACCCTGCCCTGGGTCGCTTCCTACCTCCCTTGCTCTCACGCTGTGGCTCAGGGTCGCCCCTCCGCTCTCCTCCCAGCGACCTCTTCTCCCGGCGGCGGCACATCTTTTAAATGTCCCGCCACCAGTGCGTCCGACGTGAGGGGAGGGGGGGCCGCGCCAGTGTCCTTGGCCCCTCCCCATTTCCCGTTCCCTGCTGGCTCTTGCCTGGGCCAGCATTGCCGGCAATCCTGGGCGTGCGCAGTCTCGGCTGAGGCCGGGATGCCCCCGCCGCTTCTTCCCCCCGCCCCTCGGGGCCTGCCGGGCTCCGGCTTGGAGCGCAAGGCTGCCTCTGCCAGCCCCCCGGCTGTGGCGGAACAGGCGGAGCACCGTCGGGGGCGGCACGGAGTGTCTGCTTCTCCCCAGCACGCCGGGGATGGCGTGGCAGCAGTGCAGGGCGGCGGAGTGGCCCCGTCACAAAGCTATTTTGAAATAAGCTACACAATTGACGTAGCTCAATTTGTGTAGCTTATTTCGAGTTAAGCCTTGTTGTGTAGACGCACCCCTAGAGTGAAACTTGGACTGCCTATTCAATAACAGTGTTTGATACTTGCAGTTTATGCTATTTGTTACAAAAGTCATGTAAGTAGGGAACAAAATCATGTGACTTCTTATGGTCCAGCTTTTATGGGATGAATGGATTCTATTCTATTCTTTGCTGACGTTCCATTTTGTAGGCTTGAGCAATTTATGTTGCATCTCTGCACCTTACTTTCCCCATATTTATTGTGAGAGATAACAAAGTCTTTGTCAAAACATTGAGATACACAGATGAATAGTTCTGGATAAGTGATAAGTGGAGGTTCATTATGGAACTAAACAGCACTGTATGAAGTTTGAATCTTTGTCATAAGCTGTTGTGAGCTGTTTACCTGGTGACAATAGAACATCATATATAATTTCTCACAGCTCATGCATTCAAAATACCAAGACCTGTTTGCAAATAGGGAAAGGAATAAATGTATTTTTGTTCTTTATTATACTCTTAGATGTTCTGAGCACCCCCTAATTCCTGAAATCAAGAATGGGGCAAGCACTTCTTGAAACATCAGGGACTAAAAGCTTGTTCTCCCTTTTCACCAGGGTATTCATTTTGAAATGAATTTATGAATTATTGGACCACTCTGGAGGGTCCTGGAGGTTTTTCCTACTCTCTCTTAAGGGCAATCCTACCAGGCCAGAGATGGAAAAGGGGCAGCATGATGGAAGCTTGCACTGCTGATGATATTGGGGGATATGAAGGAGTTTGGTCTACAGAGCTGTCAGTCAAGTACCTTACAACAATGCTAAATACTCTTAATGCAAAAATTAAATTGGAAGCTGCATCTCACTGCTAATTTACCATGAGTGGAGATGTTAACATCAAAGCAGGAAATCCAGGACCACCTCTGTGGCTAGAATGATTAAAACTGCTGCAAGGGCCCCCCTTAGATGCTCTTAGTTTGGCTAAATCCTGACTGTGCACTTAATAGCCGCATAATATTTTTAGTAATTACATAGAAGGAGAAAGGAAACAAAAAGGGAGTTGGCTGCTGAGAAGAAGAAATGATTCACACTTCTTGGGGCATTTGAAAGGATCTTGCTTGTCTCTCCTGATAGCCTGATCTTTAGCACATTCTGGAGATATCATTTCTGTTATCTGAGCTATCTGAATATTCAAGTCACTGTGGATAATGCAGACCTAGGTGGGGAAAGAACCCCGACAGCCTTCTTTCTGACATCAGTCTCCAGCTGACACTATGTTTGGATTTCAGGAAGGGTTGGGGTGGGGGGAGGGAGGAGGGGAGGTGAAGCCTGATTTCATGCTGAGCTGGAATTATAAAAGCTCAGAGGAACTGCAGCCTCACAGATCTTTAAATACACCATTACTAAAATCTCAGTGGAGAACACCTCCTCATCCCTCCCCCACCACCTCCGCTAGGCTCCCTTCCCTCCCTGTAGCTGCTGTGGCTGCAAGTTCTTTGATGTGCAGATATAATGACGCATGTTTCATTCTTTAATCAGATCCCTAATGGTTACAGAACAGGGAGCTTACACAATGCTGCAGAGGAATAGCATGATGGGGGAGAAAAACAATTGAAGTAAGCAAGAAGAATTCAATGTTGTTCTTTGTGTGAGAGAATTAAGTAGCAAAATATCATAGGGGTGGGGTGGGGTGGGGAGCAACTCTCTGGACTGGGCCCTTCAACTTCTGTTGCCCTTTGATTCTCTGGTCTTGTGCTGAATTTCCATGAGGTCAGTAGGAAAGGTGGGGGAGGGGAGCTGGAACTGGGTTTTTACATCTCTTGTGATACTAACAACCTTAAGTGTTCAAAAAACATGGATTGGGCCCCTAAAATCATATCATCAGTTCAAAAATCTTTCTTTAAAAAAATACATTTTGGTTTCTTTTTATTGGCCCTTTGAGCTGTTAGGGGGCATGTGGGTGACATTGCCAAGTGTTTTCCTCCTCACCATAAGGACTAGAAACTTTTAAAAAATGAAACTTTGATTTGTAACGTAATTCTGTGTGTTCAGGAGCTGGACTCTTAGAATGTTGTGTGAGTATCCAAAGGTAGCAAAGGACTTGTGCCCTAAAATTCAGATGTAGCTTTTAAAGTGAAGTGCTGCGGTTGGTTTAGCACTGGTGAGACAGAACTGAGTGTATGGGATTGCATTTCCCTTGGGGTTGGGGGGGGAGACACATTCTAGCTTTGCTGAAGCTAGCATTCTAAAAATAGCACGGTGCTTGCAGCTGCATGGGTGATGTCTCAGTCTCGCTGTCTGAGTACAGTACTGCCTGACCCCTTGGCTCTCCAGAGGCTAACATGAGCTGCTGTGAGTATTCCCTGTAAATTGAGCTCTTGGGTGGCCACCCAGGAGAGATTCAAATGCACCCAGCTGATTAGCAGAGTACCCACAGCACCCACTGCCAGCAGCATGTGTTTCCACTGGTGGTGCACATTCACACATACCTTGGTGCAAATAACAATTTATTCCACACGTGTGATGGAAAAAATAGAGGGAACATTGACTGCTACCCATGTATCTGTGGCCGTGCTGCTATTTTTAATGTGTTAGCTTGAGCAGAGCCAGCACATATCCGTCTGTCTAGGTGCAATGGGAAGTATCCACCCAGATACCCTAACTTCAAGATCTACCTGTTCCAATTTTAAAAAAAAAATATGAAAAAGACTGTTGGTGAAATTAATGTGTGGTGTAACTCCCATTGACTTCACAGGAGTTACACTTATGGTGATTCTAGGACCTGTCTCAAGACAAGAGACGTTCATTCTGATTCCATCCTGCAAGATATACATGGATGGAAACTAAGCCCCCTGGGCAGTGGAGATAGGGATTTTAATTCTTCTAAGCCATGTCTAATGGAAAGAGAACCCTGGAGAGCTGTTAGGAGACATAGGGATGGAGATTGCAGCTGCGCCGGGGCAGAGAGAAGGAGGGGAGAAATATTTAAATCACCTTCCTCACCGTGGTATGTGAAAACCTGAGAGCTGCAGCACTGACTTAATTTTTGTGTCACATTTGCTGTGGTGTTATTTATAACCTTATACGCTGTGCCACTTCTATTAGAGCATTCTCCCTTTGCTTCTGATTTGAAAGTGGCACTGAATACAATTAAACTGACTTGGAAATGTGTGTGTGTATGCGTGCACACACACTTGGTAAAAAGAAGGGAGATGCTTTGAATAGTTTCCCACCAACATAAAGAAGGACAGCGGTAACTTTGTGAAAACTGGAAACACACATAAACCTGTAGGGCAGAGGTGGGGAACCTTTTTTTGGGTTGGGGAGGGCCACTGACCCACAGAAAATATCAGTTGGGGGCCACACACACGTGAGAAGCAAAGTAAGAAGCCCCTGACTGAGGAGAAAGACACTCCCCACATTCCCCTCACACCCCAGAGCTTAGGGGGGCCCAGGCTAGTAGATTTTTTGTGCTCCAGCCCTGTGGCTGGGTGGCTGGAGCACCAGTGCGGGCTCCCCAATGCTGAGTCTCGGGGGCCAGATCTAGGCAAGCCAGGGGCCGCATCTGGGCTCCGGACCTGTGGTTCCCCACCCCTGCTGGAGGGGAACACTTTAGCCTCCCTGGACATTCAGGAATGGATTTAAAAGTAATCATTCTTCTACAAAAATAATTTCAAAACCCGATTACAAAGAAAGACAGCCGAAATGGAATTCATTGGCAAATTCAATACTATCAATTTAGGACTGAATAAGGATCTTAACTGATTAATACACTACAAGGGCAATTTTCCCTCTCTTTGATATTCACATTTCCACATCAACTGCTGTGAACGAGCCACTTCTACCCTGAGTTAATTAGCCTAATTGAAATAAGTACCCTCTTTCTTTTGTTGTCCTTATATATACCCATGCCTCTGTAAACTCCACTCCAATTCATCTGATGAAGTGGGTTTTACCCAGAAAAGCTTATGCCCTAATAAAACTGTAAGGTGCTACAGGACTCCTCATTGTTTTTAGGGAAGAAATAAAAGAGCCGGGAGACTGAATTTGGCACTGATATATACCTTGTATAACCTGCTGACTTTGATGCATTTTTATGGTATGGAAATCAGCATTGTGAATTTTAAATCTCCAAATCCCCAAATTAGGGAAATTTGTGAGATTGGAAATGTGATGTGGCACTTTTAGTTTCCAGGTTGTCTAGTCACATCTGGCCCAGGTTAATACTGCCTGAAAAAGCTACATCTGGTAGTGGGATGTAGGTGATGTAAGTGGGTTTGTCCTTTCTGTTCTGAGAGGTTGGGCACCAAGCCCATGCTTACTGTTGAGTTGTAGCAGCTATATGTCACTAGCACTGAGGTCCCCTAGTGAGACCTGGCTTAGGCATTTTAGTTTACCTTACAAAATAATAACATGTGTGTTTTAAGTGCTGCCAGCACATACACCTCCTGAATACATTCCCTGGCCTGAGGTGTGACAGTACATCTGGAAGTGGGACATTCTCCTCTCACATGCTGTGGGTGGGTGGTGTGCCTACCCTGACTAAAATCTGCAACCTATGGCCTACTCTCCAACTCCTATTCCCTCAGTCCCCACCTGGGTCTCACAGCTCTGGAGGACATTCTTTAGTGAGGGTCAAAGAATCTATCATGAGGGCACTGTGCACTGTTGGGAAATTTTGGGATTAGGTCTGGACACTGGAGATTTAGGGGTTGATTTGAGAGCCCTCTGGACTTGGAAATCCCATTGTACTCAGTAGGAGTTCTACTTCCGAAGGTGTGTCTGTGTACATAATTGCAAGCCAATACACCAGGGCCCCTTGGTACCCACAAAAGCACAAAAATCAAGCTACCGAGTCTCTTGCTGCTGCTGAACCCATATTAGAGAGTAGGCTATTAAGAAAGGGTGAAACAGCCCCAGCTAATCCCTGATCTTGTAACTGTTTCATCAGGCTCTTGGCTCAGGAGTCCGATTTGTGGCAGAACAGTGTTTTTTTCAGAAACTGTTCAAACCACCAGTGATTTAGAGTCCGATTCAGATAATCTGAGTCATCCCAAAGAGGCAGATATTTTTCAGCTCAGGCTGTTGAAACGAGACACAACTGTGAGTACTGGGAGTTGGGGACAGGGAAGGTGAGGAAGGTATGGGATTGATTTTTGTCACAAGGATTTATCTTGAGCAATGATTGAACAGTCTGGATGCCAGCTTAGTTCTGTATGCTGGAGTCAGAAATGAGGAAAAGAAACGGACTGGAATTTGACCAGCACTCCTAGAAACACCTTAGGGTGACTGACCATTACTAGAGAGGAATGTGGCCTAGAGCAGCAGATGCTGCTGGCAAACACTGGTTAGGCCATTTGTTGGCACCACCTGACCTCCACCAACCTCTCCCCCGCGAGGCCCTCCTCCCGAGCATCAGTGCTGGTCCTTTTCCCAGCTCTGGCATTGACTTTCCATGTGATCCTAGCCAAGGTCTTCTGCATCTAGTTGTTGTGTCTTAAGGGAATTGGACAAACATGCACTCACCTCTGTAAAGTGCTTCACAGTGAGGGTGTTTGCCTTGCTGTTACCTGGATTCTCCAAGACTGGATACTCTCTCAGTAATTTAGCCAGAACACCATCCTAGGTGCCCTGCCGTCTACTTATTCTCCACCCTGTGTCTACCAGCCCTGCCTCTGACATATCTGTGCAGACCTTAGTGCTGTTAGCTGCTATGTATTTAGTCAGCTCTGCTTTTGCCTAGAGATGTCAAAGTGCTGACCCTGGTGAGTTATCCAGGCCTATATCAAGTGAGAACAAAGGATAGAGGCAGTAGGGATAATAACAACCTGGCGAGAGGAATAAAGCCTTTTTACTATGGCTGCTTTAGCCAGCGTCTAGTCTGTCACCCTTGTTCTCTTTATAGCCACATAGGTATTCCTGGAACAGCTAATATTAGCTCCCTTCTCTCTGCCTGTTTCTTAGAAGCTGGGGAAACAAAAATCCAGTCGAGTGCCCTTGTTCTCAGGTGAGCTAATGACTGAGCTCTGTATAGTTCATTCTCAGAAGCAAGATGAAACAACAGTGTTCTCTACCCTTGTTATAGGTCAGCCTTGAAATGTCTGGATGTGGAGGTGCTGGCGTCAGACTCTAAACGGTATTCAGCCCCGAGAATAGATTTGCTGTGAAGTTAGCGTTAGCTGCAAGTTGCAAGGCTGTCATTTGGGGTACATTTTCCTTCAGTGGAGGGATGAATGATGTATGTGGTGGTGGGAGTAGGAAGGGGCTAGCATGTTAAATGGTTAACTAGTAAGCACACCAGTAGGTATGAGGCATACTAGTATGCTTTCTTACTGGTTAACCAGCCCTTGACAGTTAACTCTGTCGGCAGCCAACCATGCTAGGCCGGAGCAGCCCCACAGCTATGGAGGGGCTGGGCACTGGAATCCCATGGCTACAGCCGCTGTGGGGCCAGGTGGTGGAACCTAGGTTAAAACAGCTAAGTGCTATTATTTAACCAGTTAACCATTTTAACATCCCTGGAAGGGGCATCTAGGTGTTGCCATTGTACTGACTGTATCCTCAGATTGTGTCAGTTGAGGTTGAAGCCCAGAGTCATAATTTAGTCAGGCTATTAATCCAGGAGGTAGTGGCATAGTGTGTCCTCATGCAGTGTGTCTGCTTATAGACACAATACTTTCTGTCTAGGGACAGTCAGGAAAAGGACTACAAAGATGGCATTGTGCAGGTTCATGTCTGTTCTCTAAGTGAGACCCATAGGCAATTTGCTCCATTTACTGGAATGGAATGTTGCTTCTGACTGCGCAGACTCCCTCTGGCATCTAACAATCAGTGTGCTCTTTCTGCTTCTGACATCATCATTTCACCATTCATGAAAATTCTGCAGCTGCATCTTAGCTAACAATTTTGTTGATGATGGGTGAGTCGAGATAGAGTCCAGCCCAACCCCAGGAACATACTCCCCAGCTATTGTCCTCAGGGAACAGACAGATACTGGTGCTCTGAAAGAAGATGCCATTTTTACACAGTCATTTTTCCACCTGTACCCACTCTTTGGTGTTTGAGTCATTCTTTCTTCTCTGTGGAGTGGTGTCAGATCTGAAGTGTTCTTGAAGTCCACATCAGTTACGTGAAGAATAGACCCTTTGCCAGCTCTTCTTGCTGCATCCTTGAAGGACTCAGAAGGAAAGATTTTGACTCTCCCAGGTGTTTGAATGCTGAAAGAGAGGTAAGAGAGATTGCTTATCATGAATAAAAGATGAACTATGGTTGGGGATTTTAATTGTGGTCATTTCTGAGTTCCCAGCTGGCAGTGGCCATCTTGCAGAAAAGAAGAGGAAAGTATGCTTGGCACATTGTCAGCACAGGAGCCTGATTTAAGAGATGAAAGAAGTTTTAATGCTGCTTTAAAATGGTGTGAATAATTAAAAAACAACAACGCTAATGTTTAAAAATTAAACATTTTGATTAAATATTAAACTCTATTTAATTTCTTCCAATTGGTAAGCTGGCATCAAATTTGCAAATGCCACAGTTCTATCTCTACATATAGCTGTAATATTTTATTATTTATTATTAAATTTGTAATATAAGCTCCCATCCAATAAAGCACCAATATGCATACATAACTTGAAGCCTTGGTATAATTCCATTGAAGTCAGTGGGACTCGGGCCTTTCTGGATTAGGCCTTACATGCCACAGATATCTAAGGGTACGTCTACACTAGCCCCCTAGTTCAAACTAGGGAGGCTAATGAGGGCGACCGAAATTGCAAACGAAGCGTGGGATTTAAATATCCCACGCTTGATTAGCATATTCCCGGCCAGTTGCCATTTTGGAAACTGACTAGCCCAAAGTAACTGCCTGTGTCTACACGTGGCAGAGAAGCGGGATTCCGAGATAAACCCCTTAGTTCCAATTAACTGTTAAACCTCATTCCACGAGGAGTAACAGTTAATTCGAACTAAGGGGTTTATCTCGGAATCCCGCTTCTCTGTGTGTGTAGACGCGGGCGGTTACTTCAGACTAGTCAGTTTCCAAAATGGCGACTGGCCGGGAATATGCTAATCAAGCGTGGGATATTTAAATCCCGCACTTCATTAGCAATTTCGGTCACCCTCATTAGCCTCCCTACTTAGAACTAGGGGGCCAGTGTAGACGTACCCTTAGATATCTGTGGTATGTAAGGCCCAATCCAGAAAGGCCCAAGTCCCACTGACTTCAATGGAATTATACCAAGGCTTCAAGTTATGTATGCATATTGGTGCTTTATTGGATGGGAGCTTATATTACAAATTTAATAATAAATATCAGCACAGCGCGGCAGCCATTTTGATGTAAATGAAGCGGCGATTATTTAAATCGCTGCTTCATTTTCCTGTGTCTAGAAACTTCATCTACATGGCTCCATCGACGAAGCCCTGTAGTCTAGACATACCCTTAGTGCCACAGGAATTTATAGCACTTTACAAATACAAAATAAGACAAGGATCCATGGTTTGGAAAGCAATTTCTTTTTCTTTTTCGTGTTTTCTATGCAACTTCTGGGTCAACGACTTTTATTTAGTGATTTAAATGGTACTCCAATCAGGATGTGAAGTGCAAAGAGGAACACTTCCTCTCTTCTCTGTGTATGTGTTATGTGTGTATATTTGCTGGGCTCCCAAACATGACTAATTTTTTAGCAAGAAGGCCACCATAAGCAAGAAGCTAAGAAATGCGAATAGAGTAATAAACTTTTTGGGCCTGATTTGAAAAGGGCCTCACTTGAGTCAGACTATAATTATTTGCAGTGCAGTCAGATGTCCAAATGTAACACACAAATGTAAATGTAATGTCTCATGCAAAACACAGAAGCGTTTTCCAAAAATCAAAGCCTGTATTTTAGGAAAGATCACCACTTGCTTCTGGTGAGTGGAACATAGGAACTGGAGGACTGGATCAGACCTTAGGTACACGTAATTCAGTGTCCTGCCTCTGATAGTTGCCAGCCTCAGAAGCTTTCAAGAAGGTGTATTTCGATAAACTGCCCCTTCCAATAGGGCTCATCCTAATCTCTGATAGTCAGAGATTATTTTAAACCCTGAAGTGCTCATTTTAATCTCTCTCCTGTTCCTTCCTTCCTGCTGGCCTGAGACTGGCATTGTAGGAGTTCTCTTTAGCCAGTTTGGTTCATGTTTATGATCTATTCCAATTGAAAGCTACTATTCTGTGGACAGAGCTGCCATGTAATTGCATTTGCCTCCCTTATTCTGCCCTCGCTTCCTGGAGGAGGGGGCCCCCTGCATTGCAGGTTGTTTTAGTTCTGAATGGTATTAGCTTCTTAGGTGTGCTTTGCAATGCAGCGAGGGAAACTCCTTGCTTGGCTCTTGCTTTCCAGAGCAGTTCTTATTTTAGATCAGGCACGGATAAACTTCTTTCATTAATGTTTCATGTCTCAGAATTATCATTTGAACTGGAGAAATTTTTGCACTTGGGCTGTTCATCCTACCTGTACAGAAAGGCTGTTTCATCATTTCTAAGGTGTCCTGGCACAAGTCTTTCTTTCCTGCCGGAACAGTTCATGAGTTTTAACGTATTCTGACGTGTGGTTCCAAATGGGATTTCCAAAGCAGAATGGACACACACATGTGCGTGCCTGGGAATAAGAGAGAGAGCCTTGCCAAAGGAAAAGAATTTGGGTTTTGATTTTTTTTTCAAAAATAGGAGATGCCTACTTAAAGGGAACACCACCTACTGATGCCATAACATTCATTCCAGGAGATGGGTAAAAGCAGAGGTAGATATTACAGCAAAGGGATTAGGATTCTTGGGCTCCAGAGTCTTTGTCCAGAGCTGGGAGGTGATATTGTTGGGACACCCACCAGTGCTGGAAGTGTCTCTGTTGAATGAAGCCATAGTTTCCTCTTTTCTCAGTGCTAAGCAGCTTAGCTTTGCAGTGCTCTCATTCCTGCTAGGCTGCCCTGGGGAGCAAGAGATTGAGACTGGGAATAGCCCAGGTCTCTCATGTGTTGGTGTTCCATGTAAGTAATGCAAAGATCAGCTTCCATCCAGTGGAGAATGAACGTTGTCTCCTTTGGCAGAGTTGCACCCGGTGGTCTATGACAATCTCCCTTTCACGTTTGCATGGTGGTAACATGAAGGCTGCACTTTCCCAGCAAGGGTGACCTGTGACTGGAAGACTTCACTAATGGGCTATGTGTACTCCAGTGTTTGGCTCTGCAGATAGCACACGGAGATGCACTGGCACAGCAGTGAGAAGGATGAATCTGCTTTTAGAAGGATGGAAGGCATCAGGCGCGTGGTGCTGACTAGTCCTGAGAAATGGCTGCTGGTGGATCTTTGCTCAAGTTGGTGGTGAGAGAAAGTCATTACCATCTGGTGTGGCTTTTTGGTGACCTGTTTGCAGAGGGCATAGGGCAGTGGTAGGCAACCTGCACCCTGCAGGTTGCATGCAGTCCACTGGGATTCTACCTGTGGCCCACGTACCTCCTGTCTGCCCTCCTCCCCCACGCGCCTCTCGTGTACTGGAGTCCTGCACTTCCTAGTCCTCTCCCTCCCTCCCAGCACTATTGGAGCACCATGAAACTTATGATTCATGCTCTGTCCCTGTTCCTTCCCCTCCCTCAGCTGTTTGTGGCTGTTCAGAGTCTGGGAGGTAGGGGAAGGATCATAGACAGAAGGCAAATCAGTGGATTCATGGTGCTCTGAAAGTGCTGGGAAGGAGAGGGAGGAGTAGGAAGTGTGGGGCTCCGTGCCCCTGTGCATGAAAGGTGTGGGGGAAGGGGGCAAAGAGAGGGTGCACAAGCCACAGGTGGAAATTCAGTAGGCCGCGGGCTGCAGGTTGCCCACCCACCACTGCAGCTCACTGAGACGAAGGAGGGCTATTCATGAGGCCCACTCACTGGTCTGGGTTGCCCATCACTGGCATAGGGCCTGATCCAAGTTCCACTGAAACCTGTAAAATGACTGCCATCAACTTCAATTAGAGTTGGACGGGGCCCTTGAATGCGGCAAGTTGGTCCTGTTTCCAAAGCTTCACAATCAGTTAAGGAATGAATTGGACCAGGAGCGGCTTTCCAGCAAGCTTCATGTACATTGATTTTCAGAGTTAAATAGATTCCCTAAACTAGAGAAACTACTAAGCAGCTCCAGGAAATAAAATGAGCCAGTGGACAAAAAATGTAATTTCCTCAAGGATAAATTACTGTTTCTACCAACACACTAGGACCCAGTGATAGTCATAATTAGAGCTTTCGTTACTTATGATTTTCATGGAGACAGGTGTAGCAAAATGAGCACTCCTGCTGATGTCCATTGCTGATGTCCCTTAGGCAGGTCCATGTAGTTATTGATGACAATTTCTCTTCTGTGAAATCCATAGCAATTATAGGACCTCCCAACAGAGACATTCCATGCCTGTGGGGGGAGAACAGGAAGAGTGAGCGCACCCATCTCCAGCAATTTAAAGATAAGCAGGCACATGACCCATCGAGGGGAGCACTTGACCCCACATATCCCCCCTGCCTTGTGTCACTTATGCTTCTAAAGATCTGGACAGAAACCAGAGCTGTTCAGGTGCTTCCTGCTGCTGTAGAACTGTCACCGGACCCACTGTGAGTGCAACCCTTTGAGACAATCCCTCCACCTGCACCAGTTCAAGGCACACTGGTGAAGTGCTATCGTGGATGCCATGGGCATTGCAATCACACCAGCAGTTCTTCCTCCCAGCACCGTTCCAGAACTCTCTTCAGTGACCATCTTGGTGTGCTGTCAGCCTTGGTTTCTGCTCCCTCCCGTGCCAGGGAGACCTGAGAGCAGCCAAGGTACTGCTGAGTTTGTCTCAGTTCTGCACAGTGCCCTGCAGAAATGTGCTCACCGAAAAGCTTGTGCTGGAAGTGTGTGTTCTGTTGGCATGCAATCTCCTTGGTTGTCCTCTTCTATTTTATACATTTGCCATCCTATCAGGCAGCAGAAACAGCAACATGTGACTTAAGTGACCAATCACACATTGTTACACAGTGTACTTTGAAAGCTTGTAAAGGCCCCAAATAGTTGTTTTTGCCAGTCCCATAGAGCTGGCAGCCTCAGTTTTGCACCAACTGAGGCTTCCCGCATGATGGATGATTCCTAAACTGCCAGGTTAGGGCAGCTTTGCAGACAGATGCACAGGGGCCAGGGTTTGTCACCCTATTCAGAGGTGATGTGTAAGGAGGAATAAATCTCCTATTAGTAAAGGGGTGTGAGGCGATCTGACTAAATCGAAACTGGTGCAGTTTGCTTGCTGTGGAGCTGGAAGAGGGGAGTGATAGGGAAAAAAACAATGCATTGGTTGGTATAAGTTAAGGTAGCCCTGACTACTGCATCGTAACTTATTTCATACTCCTTTAGGTCAGAGGAGTATGTGGTTGTGGTGCCAACAGGTGGAACCGAACTTGGGACCGCCGGAGCTTAGTGTATGAATCTCTACACTTGAGCTAAAAGTGGTGTAAGTGCCACTATGTGGAACAGTGAACCACAGCCAGTAGGTGTGTGGGTTACATGGGCACTGCACCCACTGTGAATTCTGGAGGATGTATCTCTCTCCATTAGGCAGAACTTAGATTTTTGTGTCAGGTAGACCAATCTAGAGCCTTTAGACTCACATTGCCAGGCACTCTTGCTTGGATTATGGCCCTGTAGGCCTCTCTGCGTGTAAGTATATATTTGTGTGTATGTGTGTGCACACACAAGTAACTCCATTGCCTGATTTCTAGCAGAAAGGAAGAGGGCAAGCTAGTAGCACTTGTGACAAATTAAAGGACTTCACTTTTGCTCCCCCACTTTTCCCAAACTGACAGGTAGGAAAAGCATCCCACCTCAAATAATTTAGGCCACTGAAATGTTCTGGCCGCCAAACACTGACCCCTACCCTTTTCCTTTAAACAGAGTGAAGGCTGATTCCGGGTACAGTGTTGTGTGGGGAATGCTACTAGAATGCATAACAGTCCAACCCATGGCTGTCAGCAGCATTCAGCACACACAACAGTGCATCTTCTTGGAATCATAGGAGTGGAAAACTGAAAGCTGGGCTCCGTGCCTGCTGTATCCTATTGATATTTTGGGAGTGTGTGAGGGGGAGGGGTTTACTTGGCTAGAAGCCGGGCTGCAGCCATCTGTGTGTGCCCGGAATTCCACTCTCTAATGGAAGGATGGAGAGAGACAGCTGCACTAGTACTTTACCTTGCTTTTCCTTCCCAGATGCACCATTTGTCGAGCGCCTGCACTTTCCCATTACATAAGAAGCTTATATAATCCCTGCTCATTCATGGAGTTGCTTCATGACAAAAAATAACTGCAGGGCTAGTGAAGTTTGCTTTGTTTCATTGTTTCTCTCTCACACACATCCCTATCCCCATGTAGTCATGGAAGACTTTTGAAATAAGGTTGTTCGCAGTGAATAACAATAATCTGGCAGTTACTGGCTGGCTGACTAGGCAATGTTAGCCAGTGTCATCTGCTGCAGTGATTCTGGGCAGATTGTGGGTTGCTTAAGATAGAGAATGGCAGGGAAGTGGGGATTGAAAGAATGGCTCTTCTGTTCAGAGATGATCTAGAAATACTGGGGCTGATTCTGATCTCAGTTGCAGTGGCATAACTCCAGGGAGTTCCTCAGGAGATACCCCTGATATGGGAGAGAAGTGAGATTAGAATCAAGGCCACTATGTATATTAATTAGATGGGTTTGAGGGTTATGGGGAGTTAGCCATAGGTTTTGAAACACTGAGTCCTTCATTTCTGCACTTCTATGAGTGACATTCTCTTAGGTAGCAGGGGTGCTCATTGTCTAGGTGACATCACAGTAGCATCAGTTAAATGAGCACGGTAGGAATAAGAGACCTTATTATTGGGGTAAATACGGGGTTGTTCACTCAATTATTGCTTAGTCTGTATGCAGGCAAAACTCTTGAAATCTGTGGGAATTTTGCTCAGGTAAACATTTCAGGATTTGATCCATCATCATTACGGGTATAGCACTGTTGGTATACAATGTGCTTGACAGAAAAATGAGCCAGCTGGGGAAAACTGGTCGAAAAATCTCCATAAAAACTTTTGTTGATGAAAAACTGGATGAATGAGTCTGCTTTCCTCCTCCAGTCCTGTGGTCTATGTTCTTATGAACCTTGTGTGTAAATTGTCTGTTTAAGGACTTGCTTGCACAGGGAAGCGAGTGGGCAGTAAGCTAGTGTGTGATTTTAAAATGCACTAACTTCCCTTTAGAACACTTAGGCTTCGTCTACACTTGAAGCTAGTGGTGTGATTCTCATGCTGAGTAGATATATTTCTACTACATCTGATAGAACTAGTATGCTAAAAATAGTAGTGTAACCATGGTAGCATGGGCTAGCTACCCTGTGCCTCCCCATGGGGTCCATGCACTGAGGCAGGTTTGTACTTGGCATGGCCAATCCATGCTGCTGCTGCCCATGCTACTGCAGCTATAGCACTAATTGTAGCACACTCATAGGAACCGGCTTCCTCCAGGCCCAGGGGTGCTGAACCCCCTGCTTTGCCCCAGACCTTGTCCCTACCTGACAGCTTCCCTTAAGTCCCCACCACATCTCACCTCTTCCCTTCTTCCCTCCAACCCAGGCCCCGCTCCCACCCCACCCCACATCACATGTTCCTGCCCCCCTCTTCTGAGCCCTCACTATTCTTGCTCTTCCCCCTCCCTCTCAGAACCTCCTGCTCACAGCAAAACAGCTGTGTGTGGCAGGCAGGAAGAGCTGGGAGGAAGGGGCAGGGGATGATTGCTGGGGCCACTGATGCGTGGGAGGCTCTGGGTGGGGAGGAGGGAGTTGGCTACCAGTGGGTTTAAAGCATGGGCTACTTTTTTCCATGGGGGTGCTCCATCCTGCGAGCATGTTTATGAGAGACAGTGCAAGTATGTCTGCTTGAGCTAGGAATCGGATCCTCAGCTCCAAGTGTAGATGGAGCCTTATACATGAAAGTGGGGTAGTCTAATGTAGAGTAAGTGTCCATGTGGGGAGTTAGTACAGAGTAGCTAGCACATACCATATACTAGCTACTGCAGGCTTGTCCCTGGCATAGACAAGCCTAAGCTTGAAAAATGTGTTGGGATTCTGTACAAGTAAATTACAGCATGAACAGTAGTGCACTAATAGGGAGCAGACAGAGCACATCCACAGCTCACTTCTTTGTGCACACCTGAAGCTAATTGGTATGGAGTATGCCTAGCATCTCTCAGGATTGGGCCTTGAATCAGACAAGGAAAGGGAGTCATTAATAGATCTTAAAAATACTAGAGTCAAATACTTGGAGTCAAATAGTAGAAAAAAGGGGGGGGGGTAAATTCAATTAGACATTTTTCTCTGTTTTGTCTCCACCAGAGTCAAAATAATGCTAAGAGGATTAGGTATCATCAGAAAATACTCTCTGAGCATCATGCAAAAGATGAAAGAAGGGAACCAAAGGGTATGTCTACACTACAGCACTATTTCAAATTAACTTAATTCAAAATAGTTAATTCAAATTAAGCGAATTCTAAATAACGCATCTAGACACAAAAACTAAATCGAAATAGCATTTTTCTAAATCGAAATAGCGCGTCCACATTGAGTGGACCCTGAATCAAAGGTAAGGCTGGCCGGAATCAGTGCCTGCAGGGCATCAGGGTCAGACTTAGTGTGTGGGGCTGCTGCCTCAGGCTATCCGAGGTCTGTGCCTAAAGGGACCCGACTCCCTATCCCAGACAGACAGTTCTCAGGTTTCTCTGCTTGCTGGTCTACCTCGCTGAGGGCCAGCAAAGCATTTATGTCTCAGAGTGCTCTGCTTGCCCTCACTCCGGACACCCTAGGACTCTGCAACATGGAGACAGAGCTGCCCCTGGGTACTCTGGTGCATCTTGTGGACATGTTGCCATCAGCCTGGCTGCACTTTCTGCAGGCTGCCATCCGGGAGGTCCACTGGGGGGCTGCCAGTATCCAGGGGGCCCTGCGGGAGAGCTTCCGCCCCGAGGAGCGCTAACAGTCTCCGTGGTCTGCCTCACTGGGGGCTTGTGCCTCATTCCTTCCTCACATCCTTCCACTTACCCCTCCCTAACCCCCTTCCTGATGTCAAATAAAATACACGTATTTTCAAAAATAGAAACTGTCTTTATTTAACACAACTGGGGGGGGATGAACCTCTGGGGAGACTGGGGAAAGGAGGTGGGAGAGGGTGGGAGAGGGGAGGGGGAAAACTGGGAGGAGGGAGCTGGAAGGGCTAAGCAAGGGGAAGAAGGGGGAGGGGAAGCTCAGGGCTCACAGTTGGAGGTCTCGCCGGGCCACGTGTCTCCCAGCACGGTGGGTGCAGGGGCCTCGGCGTCACCGGGAGAATGGGGAGGAGGGTGCGGAGGTTGAGGTGGGGGGGTGTGGAGATTGAGGAGGAGGGTGTGGAGGTTGAGGAGGGAGAGGCGGGAAGGGGAGAAAGAGTGGGAGGAGGAGTGGGAGCTGGGGGAGCAGCTGGCGTGGGACCGGCACGGGGCAGCATGCTCTGCACCAGGGCCTGCAGATGGTGACAGATGGCACGATCCTGGGCAAGCAGCTCCCGCTGGAACTCCCGTTCTTCCTGCACCTGCTGCTCCATGATGTGGGTCTGGTCTCGCAGGGCCGCCAGGTGCCGCTCGTGGTACCCCTACAGTGTTGCGGTGGTCCTGCGGAGCCCTCAGGTGCAGGAGTATGTCCCAGGCGGGGTGGTGCGCCCTGCACATGCAGGTGGTGTGGCTGTGGAGAAAGAAGAGAAGTGGTCAGTCCTTCCTGGGGACACAGTGGGTGAAGCCCAGCCCCCCTCTGCGAGGTGAGGATGACCGTACCCTGCACTGTCAGAGCCGTTGCGCTTGCCCAGAGGCCATGTTTGGAATCTCCAGCTATCCTTTGGAGTGGGAGGTGCCCTGAGACCGCACCCAGGCCCCTGTACTGTGTATAGTGTGGCTGAGGTGGGGAGAGATGTCCCCTGCCTCTGTGTAGAGGGGGGGTGTGAAGGGAGGGCGTCTTGCTGTGTCCCACCCCGGGTCAGGAGCATGTCAGGTCTCTTCACACACGCGTGTGCCTATCAGGCCACGGCCCCTGTGTGGCACGCAACTGGAGCCACCTGCCCAAGGGTGGCACGGCACGTGCCCGCACGTGCACAGGTGGCTGCGTGATCCGTGGGAGGCATGGCCCATGCGCGCGGTCCCTGGTCTCCCTCCCTGCCTTCCGCCCGGGTAGGGGACAGTGCTGGCACTTACCTGGTATGGCCTCCCCAGACGACCCTGCCGACTCCAGTGCCAGGACAGCTGGTGGTGGCCCCTCTGCGCCCAGGTCAGGGCCCTCAGCTCCCGGCTCGCTGCCCCGCGGGCTGGCGCGAACCGCTCTGCCCCCCAGGATTCAGTCGAGGGCGGGGAAGTAGGGGCAGGTGTTAGCCCCTGCGGCGGCGCTGCCCCTGGTGGCCCTGGTGTATGCCTGCTGCAGCTCCTTGACTTTGAGGTGCACCTGCTCCTGGGTGCGCCTGTGTCCCTTGCGGGCCATGGTGGCCACTATGCAGCCATAGACGGCCGTATTCCTCCGCCTAGTGTGGAGATCATGGACATTGGGGGCCTCCTCCCAAACCTCAAGGAGGTCAATGATCTCCGCACTAGTCCATGAGGGCGCGCGCCATCTACAGCCCCTGCCTGGCCCCTGGGTGCTGGGGGACTGGGCGGGGGAACGGCTGGCTACTACTGTCTGCCATTGTGCGGCCACTGGGTGAGGGTCTGCGGCTGCTGGCAGGCCTGGCTCTGGCACATGCCCACTGGCCAGACTCTACCCCTATAAGTGCCCCAGGGCTGGGGGAGAGGAGAAGAGTTTTCCTGGTTGTGCCCAGAGTGGCCACCAGGGGAAACTGGGAAGGGCTGGAGGCCCCCTATTTAGAATTAAGTGTCTACACAGCACTTAATTCGAAATAGCTATTTCGAATTTGGCGTTATTCCTCATGGAATGAGGTTTACCAAATTCAAAATAAGCGCTCTGCTATTTCGATTTAAAATCGAAATAGTGGTTTGCATGCGTAGACACTATTGAAGTTAATTCAAAATAACGACTGTTATTTCTACTTAACTTTGTACTGTAGACATACCCTAAGTGAGAAATTGCATCTTGCAGACCAGAAAGAGAGCAGACATTGTGATGACTGGATATGTCAAATCCAGGGGTACTTTTAGGAGCGGGTTGCTTATGCTATTAAAAACATATTCTCAGTTACAGGGTAACTACTGACTATAATTGCATCTGATCTGTGGAGTTCCGTGATTACGTAACGTGGTATCCTCTGGCTTTCCCTTTTCATACAAAAAGCACTTCATTTTGCTATAGTGAGACCTAGATCAGTGGTGGGGTTAGGGAGACAAGGTTGGAGGAAATAACACTGCTTATCAATAATCGTTCCATTTTAGAGCTCTGCTTAAACTGAATCTTTTTCTGGTTCTGAAATATCCAGCAAAATGACTTTCTGGTTTCCAGCTGGAAACAGATATATCAGAATAATGCACACAGGAGAGGCTGTGCTGTGGCTTTCTAATCTGCGCTATTCTAATAAGGTACCAGAAACAGAAGTGCTGGGAACAGGAGAGCCGACAGCTTTGCTGTGACCCTAGGCAGGATGGGGGGAGATGGAGGGTTGCCAGGTGTCCGGTTTTGAACCAGACAGTCCACTATTTGAGTTTTCTGTTAGGGAAACAAATTGAGAAAATATAAATGTCCGGCATTTTCTAAATAAGATGTAATGTAGATTGTGACGTAATGTCAAGTGTTCCAGTATTTTTGTTGAAACCATCTGGCAATCCTGGGGGGGAGGAGGGGTGGCTCTGTGCTCCCAGAAGGGGCGGGGCCTTGGATGGAAGGAATGGAGCCAGGGCAGCCAGCCCTCTGCACTACCTGAACCATGGTGCATGCCATGCAATGCTCCAGTGGTGATTTGAAGAGCCACAGGTCTGAATGCTGGGAGCCTTGGGCCCTTTTGAATTGCCATGCTTCAGGGCAATTACTCTCTTTGTTCCCCTCCATTGGCAGGCCTGTCTGGGAATCTCTGTACAGAACCAGCTCTTGTATGATTTCCAGCAAAAATGTGTGGACTTGAGGAATTCAGAGCTTTGGAGAAGTATCTGACCAAAAGAAGCTCCAATCCACCTCAGCTTCAGCTGGGCTTGGTCAATTACATGCATGCTGTGGCTTTGTGAGCTACTCATCTCAGATTTGACCTGGAAGGGTTGATATGTCTCCAAGATTTGGATCAGGGATTAAATGGCCTATTGAAGAGAGAGAAATGTTCCAGTTTGGGTCTAAGCTGAAATGTGATCAAAGAGAAAATTCAGCTTAGTACATCATTCCTGGCCGCTATTCTGTGCTGAAGGCAGAGGATAGAGGATTTTTTTTTTCAGGAACTCAGTGTTATTTAATGGAATTGACCCAGCAAAGCCAGAAAAATGTTTAAGGGACCAGCTCCATATCTGGCCAGATAGATCTAAAGAGATGCAGTGATGTACGGCGTATTGTGTAATCTACTGGTAGCATATAAATATCTACATTATTTTCCCTTTTTTGCTGGTAACCCCTGTTCTCTAGAAAGCATTATTTGGAAATTACCAGCAATGAAGAGAGTGATGATTATTTATAGGTGTTGATTGTTGGTGAACCAAACAAGCAATTTCTATTATCCTGAAATGAGTGCAAGTAAATATGAAAATGAGATATATTTATCTTGATTGTAGAAGCATGTAAATTTATATAAAATTAGGTCATGGCCTTTGTGCCATGAATTACTAGTGTAGCTTTCGGTGACACAAAGTTTTGTGACTCTTGACTAGGCAGAGTTAGTCCCAAAAGAGACAAGAATATCATATAAAAACTCTAGACCTACTTTAAAAATGCATCACATTTAATTTTAAATCTGCTAGGTTAAATTCTGTGCTTACATCAGTGGCTATTCAACTCTGTGAGGTTGAATGGGTATAAATAGGGCCCTACCAAATTCACAGTCTATTTTGGTCAGTTTCACAGTTGTAGAATTTTTAAAATAATAAATGTAATGACATCAGCTTTTGAAAGTTCACAGTGTTGTAATTGTAGGGGTTTTGATCCAAAAAGGAGGGGTTTGTTTTGAGGAGGGGATCACAAAGTTATTGTAGAGGGAGTTGCTACTTTACTTCTGCACTGCTTCTGGTGGCAGTGCTGCCTTTCAGAGCTGAGCAGCTGGGAAGCAGTGGCTGCTGGCCAGGAGGCCAGCTCTGAAGGCAGAGCCACCACCTGCAGGAGCATAGAAGAAATGATTGCACGGTATGGTTTTGCCACCCTTACTTCTGTGCTGCTGGCAGCCACTGCCTTCACCCTGCTAACAACCATCACTCTGCAGCTGCCCAGTTCTGAAGTCAGCACAGAAGTAAGGGTGAGCTAGATCCACAGTCAGCAGCTGCCACTGGCTGGCTGCACAAGTGTGAAGGCAGCAGCGTTGACGTAAGGGAGATATGGTACGTTATTGCTGCCCTTACTTCTGTATTGCTGTTGACGAGGCGTTGCCTTCACCCTGCCAACAGCCATCACCCTCCGGGTGCCCAGCTCTAAAATGAGCACAGAAGTAAGGATGGCAATACCAGGACCTCTCTAAAATAAAATTGTGACCCCTGCAACTCCCTTTTGAGTCTGAACCCACAATTTGAGGAACACTGGTCATTCTAGTGAAATCTGTATAGTACCAGCTAAAAGCACAAACAGCCAGATTTCATGGGAGGAGATCAGATTTCACGATCCATGATGCATTTTTCATGGCTGTGAGTTCTGTAGGGGTCTAGGTATAAATGAAAGCAAAATTTGGCTTAGAAATTAGAAAGTTTAGTTACCATGCTGTAGTTGGAAAAACAAGAACTCGCTGATATTTTTAAAGTTATGTAGTACTTAATACATAAATTGGCGGCTACTCCATGGGAATGAACATGCATATGCATGGTTCACTGGTATGCCTAACCTCTTGTGTAACAGCATTGTTAGTCATCTGCTGTACTCCATCCCAGAGGTGTTGGCATTTGAGTGGTGGAAGGAATGTGATGTGTTTTGCATATGACTTTGTAAAGCCTTTGGAATGAAGGGGCCTATATAAATGTAAGATGATATTTAGTGCTTAATCATGCAGAAGTGCAGCGGCAGCACTTTCCATTCTCCTTATCTATAGAATAGCAGCGGATCAATGTATTCTTAATAGAGCAGTTCGCATGAGACTTAATCAAAGTCTCTTTATGATGCAGCTGACATCGAAACATCACTATCCATTGAAGGTTTGAGTATTAAGTATTTATGCCCCCCAAATTATGTGCCAGTCATGCTTATCCAGACACAGACTCGAAAAATGGCACAGCTCCTAGTTATTAATAGGATACCGCAGCCAACACATGGCTGCACCTTAGAAGCAGAGTAAAACATATGCCAAGCATTTTTTTTTTTTTTAGAATATGTATTTCACACCTATTTATTTTCCATGAGAATAGTCTTGTGATGCCTTTGCACAGTCAGTGTGCTTTCCTCAAAAGGTTATTTTTATATTTTCACAACATGGCATTAATTAAGAAGAATTGTGTTTTATAAACAATCTTTTGTATTTCAAATCCAGTCCTCCTTGAATAAACCAGCAGGATCCAACTAGCACACTGCAAGAGGAATCTTCCACTCAGCAGACTCACTGAGTGTTTTTCTGGCTAATTTTGTTACTGTCTTTATACCATACGTCTATACTGCACCTCTCTTGCACAAAAGCTTATGCAAATGAAACATGGATTAGCATATTGTTGTACTTCATTTGAATAATTAATTAGGGGCCACTTTTGCACAAGAGGCTTTTGCGCAAAAAGGAGCTGTGTAGACGGCTCCTTTTTGCGCAAACTTTGTGTAGAGCTATCAAGATGGCTTTTGCGCAAAAAGGAGCTGTGTAGACGGCTCCTTTTTGCGCAAAACCCCCCTCTTGTGTAAGAGCCGTTCTTCCTCATTTTTTCAGGAAGAACTTTGCGCAAGAGAGGTGCAGTATAGACGTAGCCCACGAGTGGTTGGAAGCGGTTGTGTATTTCAGGAGTGAAAGGGTTGGCATAGGCCTCAATCTTACCATGAGTTTGTTCATATAGGTGCTGGCAAATGCAGTTTTTAATATAGGATTGGGCCTTTAATTTGTGTCTTCCTTTCTCCTCTTTTGGACTTTAAGGAACTGGAGTATGTTGTTCTAATGAGGTAGCCATTTTCATAAATATGCTTTCCTGACACACTTGTACAAGATTTTCAGGATAATCTGTGAACTGCTCTTGCATCCTTGCCTGGTCTAAGCATGTAACCTTGCCAAACTTTCCTCTGTGACTTTATACGCTCCTTTCTTTGATAGCAATCTGGAATGAAACATCAAAATGTACAGTTCTTTACCTTCTTTGCATTTAGCAAGTGATCAGCTTCAATAGCTGTATCAATCAGTGAACATTTGCCAGCTGGTTCGCTTTCTTTATCCTCAACGTATTTTTTAAAATCAGTGGTTTACAAAGTTTGTGATGTTATGGGTGCCTGAATGTTATTGCAGTCAGCAGAGATCCATTTATAAGAACTTGTGCAGATTATTTTATAATGTGGAGCCCTCTCTAGCTATGGTTCATGATGTTTAAACTCATACACATATTTTGTCAGTGTAGTTGTTTAAACAACAAACTGCTAACCATATACGTACAATGACAAGCTGGCTTTTCTGGAGAAAAGAGTTAATCTAAAAGCAACAGGCAAAATCATCTCTTTGTACTAATACCAACTGTTCTGTCAATGTAGAGACAGTCATGGATTGTGGTAAAATATTGGTAAATTTAGTACCCAGGAAAGCACTGTCTAGTATTGTGGATGCCCTAAGCTGTACTCTATCCTTAATTGCCGTAGATCCATAAAATTGCACTATATTTAAATAGGGCTGCCTGGGTTTCCATCATACTTTAGTTTAATTCCTGTAGAAACAAAAAACCAAATTCCCAAACAAATCAAAGAAGGATCTCAATATGGATGGAATTAAAGCAATGAAAAAAAGGAAGAAAAAGTCTGTAACTTACAAAAAAAAACAACACAAGAAGTCCTGTAGCACCTTAGAGACTAACCAAAATATCTGTCTATAATAGCATGGAGCTTTCGTGGGCAAACCCCACAAATCTGAGGAAGTGGGTTTTGTCCACGATAGCTCCATGATACTATAGACAGATATTTTGCTTAGTCTCTAAGGGTATGTCTACACTAGGCCCCCTAGTTCGAACTAGGGAGGCTAATGTAGGCATTCGAAGTTGCAAATGAAGCCCGGGATTTAAATATCCCGGGCTTTATTTGCATCTTCCCGTCCGGGCGCCATTTTTAAATCCCCCTAGTCCGAACTAACTGCCCGCGGCTACACGCGGCAGTCAAACGTTAACTCGAACTAAGTCCTTTACACCTTGTGGAAAGAGGTGTAACAGTTAACTCGAACTAAGGACTTAGTTCGAGTTAACGTTTGACTGCCGCGTGTAGCCGCGGGCAGTTAGTTCGGACTAGGGGGATTTAAAAATGGCGCCCGGACGGGAAGATGCAAATAAAGCCCGGGATATTTAAATCCCGGGCTTCATTTGCAACTTCGAATGCCTACATTAGCCTCCCTAGTTCGAACTAGGGGGCTAGTGTAGACATACCCTAAGGTGCTACAGGACTACTTGTGGGGGGTTTTTTTAAGTTACGGATTAACTTAACCCTCTGAGGCTTTTAAAGCAACAAGTTAGTGATTATTCTAAAAAGATGAGACTTCGCTTATTTCAGAGGACACAGCAAAGAGTACAGGACCAAAAGGTAGAATTTGATGGGGAAAAATGCTGGAGGAGTGTTAATAAAATGTAGCAATGGAAAGTGATTTTAAAAGTCTTTAAAATGAAACCAGTTCAATTGAATAAAAATCTTTCCCTATGGATGAAACTCAATAGAATGTGACCTAGGTCACTAATTATAGACTTAGAATTTGATGAGGGGCCATGGAACTGAAGGGTGCTAGGAAAATGGGCTCTATTATTCTGGAAAGGACACTGTTTGTGGCAGTGTGCAGCTGCAGGAGGGAGAGGGGCTGTGAGAGTTCGTACACCCCTGCTGGGAATGCAGCCTGCCCTCCTCATCACACATCTCGGCCTTCCTCTTACCCCTTGTGGGGTGACTAGTGGTGGTAGCTTGCCATCCAGGAGCAGTACTTGCTCAGTTAAATTGATGGGGCGTAGAGCCAGACATGGCCAGAATGGCATGGGGATTAGAAGGAGGGAGTCTATCTTTTTATTCTCCTAATGTGTGATTGCTGAATTTGACACAGGGAATCAAGGAAGGGGATTCCTCTCACTTGTTCATGGCACTTGCTGTTCTTTCTCTTCAGGAAAAAAGGTTTTTTTCATATAGTTGGGGCTGTCCCAGTTGTTCCTCTCACTGCTCTTTCGCTTTTTTAACTGCTCACTGGCTATTGCACCTGATCTCAAACCTGAGCTTGAATGGAGAGAGATTAGAAACCATTACAGTATGACCAGGCCAGGTGTGTTGCATAAATTGCTAGTTTCGTCCCCTGGTGGCTAGTCCAATTTGCCCCAAGAAGAGAGTCACACTTTCAGGCTGGGTCCAACTCCATTTTATTGTTTGCAAACAATGGTCAACAAAGGAGCTCTGTGCTCAAAGCAGAGTCAACCTTGTGTGGCAGCTGAGCTGAAACTTTTATGGATTCCACATTCCTTCTGGCCAGCGTATCGCAACGTGATTGGTTGCTGTTACCGCAAGTCTGCTTAGTTCCCTTATCTAGAAAAAGCTGGCAGAAAGTTTAGCAGCTTCTAAGACATGAACACTCGGCTAAATGACGTGCTGTTTTGAGCTTAAGCAAGGGGGGGAAGAAGCACACTTAGTTTTCACTACAATTCCCTCCTCAAGATGCTTTCTTCGAATTATACTTAATCTGTCTGAGCTATTGCTAGTCTCTGGTAACGTACAAACATTTCACGTTTTACAACTGACCACACAGTTCGCTGTACAAGAGCTATAATACATGGTACTAGGCAAGGCAATAAGCATAATATCATCATAGCAAGACAAGACACTAGGAAGGCCCCTTTGAGCCCTTTCAAATTTGGCAGCCAGGAAGTGAGCCAATCAAAATCCCAACCTTTCCAAGTTTGCACCGGGACATGGGCTACACTTCAAATGTCTGAAGCCAAATTCTTAATCAGCTTGCCATTATCGTCTATTTGTAGGCAGCAGTCCGTCCAATTAAACTTTTGGCACAATCCTCCTTCTGCTGCCAGCAAATAGTCAAGATCCATTCAGTTCTGGAGGACTGCAGTCCGCAATTGGGTAAGCTGGTTGGCTATCAAATCCAAAGCATCAGCAGTGAGGTTAGCAAATATTTCTACTACTGCTTGGAGTCGAATTATTCGGTTAGTTAATTAAGTAGGCTCTCTGCCGACCACACTGGGCTCCCAGGTGGCAGGACCATAATATTGTACAATTCTCTCTGCGGGCCACTCATCCTTTCCCCACTTTTGGGTAGCTGACAAGTCTGCGGCTGTGAGGGTACACTTGGCCAGTGTATACATGCGGTGCAAAAGTGGAGCCTCCTTGGGAAGCAAAATAAAGGGGGGTCGAAGGATGGCAGAGTAACATACACCAGTCCAATTTGCAGGCAGTTGTGTGTATGCGTGGGTACCACACACCCAGTAATGACCCATTAAAGCAGGCCAGGGGTCATATCTGACACCTCCTGCCCTTACAAACTTACTATTTACAAACCTATTATAAAGCCCAAAGAAGGGGAGAGAAGAAACTCCTGCCCCCTTTGTCCATGTACCATTTAAGAAACAGGTCTCTTCATTTGTGGAATCTACAACACAATAGTACAAAGTTTTATCTCCTCTTGTAACTAAGGTTGTACAGTTTATGGAGACCTCAACGTGACCCGTTGTTAAGCTAACCAAATCAGTAAGGAGAAGAAATCCCTATATTCCGTGCAATATGAACGATTAGTGGTGTTGGAGTTATGCCAGGCCCCTCTATTTAAGAAATAATTCTTGCAGGTGCTATTTCCTACAAAATGCGTGGCGGAGAGTGATTTATTCTTTGTGAAGCACCATTCGCCTAACTCATGGGAGGCTGGACCTCCCATGATGGGGTTTCGTGGGCCAACTGGTCTGTTGCCCAGGTGCTATTGTTAGAATGCATTCTATATGCGAGATCTACTAATGTGGTCAGATTTAATGGTTGGGGTATCCAGGGCCCGAGGCGGCCCTGATCTTTGGCCTGGACACAAACCCAACAATTAGACAACCTTAGATATTTTGCTATGTTTTCTGCCAAAAACAATACTCCATTCTCGGAGTCCTTCCCTACAACAAAACTAAACAGGAATGTGTACCAACATAGTACAATAAGGTTCGTGTTCATGTTCCCTTTTTACTAATTTTTAGTTTTAGTCCTTCTCCTAGACTGCTAATCCACTGGCTGGATTCTTGTTCCGAGGGGTGGTCAGCCTCCGGAGTGACCACACCCTGGGAGTTGTTGTCCTGTGCTCCCTTTAAATATTTCTTTACTCTGGAACAATGGGTCCACTTGTCGCTGCCTGCTAGCTTAACCGCCGTATGAGTTGTTAATAGCACCTGGTAAGGTCCTTTCCATTTCTCTGTCAACGGGTCCTTCTTCCACTTCTGGAGCAGCACCTGATCTCCCAGCTGGAAGTCATGGATCGGGGCGTCTAACGGCAAGCTCTGGAACGGCGCAGCAACCTGTGGAGGGATGACAAAACAGACTGCAAGGCGATAAAATGTTCTCTGAGTTCAGTTTTTCCCAAATCAACAGTAACTTGTTCCCTCCACCCTGCCGGCAAGACCCTGGGAGGCATTCCAAACATTAACTCGAAAGGGGACAATTTTATCCCCCTACGTGGTATACTACGAATGCGAGTTAAAGCCAGTGGGAGCGCCTGGGGCCATTTTAAATGGGTTTCAATACAGATTTTTGTTAGCATTGTTTTCAAGGTTCTATTCATGCGCTCCACCTGACCTGAACTCTGAGGTCTCCATGGAGTATGGAGCTTCCACTTAATGTCTAAGGCTTTGGCCACTTCCTGCACTACCTTCCCCACAAAATAACTACCCTGATCTGACTCAATTAACTCCGGCAGTAAAAATCGTGGTATCAGGTCCTTCAGTAGGACACGTGCTACTGTCGATGCTGTAGCCGTCCTGGTGGGATATGCTTCCAGTCATCCTGTTAGCTGGTCCACTAACACCAGCAAGTATCGGTATCATCCAGACTTCGGAAGTTCAGCAAAATCAATCTGCCATGCTTGGCCAGGGTAGTAGGCCCATTGTCTTCCTCCCATAGGAGCGGGTGGTTGGGCTGGCTTGGGGTTCACTCTCTGACAGGTTGGGCACTGTGACACCACTCGTTGTGCTTCCAAGTACAATCCTGGTGCCACCATCTGACGCACCAGCAAATCTCCCATTGCTGTGCCTCCCCTATGGGTGGAGGCACGAAGACGTAGGAGCACTTCTAGCAGCAAGGGTTGAGGCTCCATAACTTTTCCTCCCGGCGCTATCCACCAGCCATTCTCATTCTTTACTGCATTGTTTTCCCTTGCTGCGGCATCGTCCACGGGGGAGTAACGTACTATATAATCCTCTAGGAAGAATGGAACTTCGTGTGCAGAGCCCTGGAATCCCACATCGCCTCCCATTAGTGCCGCTTCTTTGGCAGCTGCATCTGCTCTTGCATTTCCCTTCTTCTGGTGTTCGTCGGCAGCCCTTCCATGCGCTCTTACGTGAACCACAGCTACTTCTTTAGGCAGCTTAAGGGCTTCTAGCAACATCACAATCTGTGATCCATTGGCTATTCTTTGCCCTGAGGCTGTAATGAATCCACGCTCCTTCCACAATAGTCCATGAGCGTGCACAGTGGCAAAGGCATAACGGGAATCAGTGAAAATGTTTACTCTCTTGTCTGCTCCTATCTCTAGGGCTCGAGTCAGGGCAGTCAGCTCTGCTGCTTGTGCCGACCAGCTTGCAGGAAGCTTTTCCTTCCACACTGTTTCTGTCAAAGTCACTACGGCACAGCCTGTGTGCCTAGTGCCTTTTACTACACTGCTTGAGCCGTCCACAAAAAGCTCCTCCTCTGGGTTTTCAAGAGGATCATCCTTCAGATCTGGCCGAATCAGCACTGTTTGAGTTAACACTTCCAAGCAATCATGGCATGGTGGCCCCGGTTCTGGCAGCAAGGTGGCTGGGTTTAAGGCAGTGGTGTGTTTAAAAGTGAGTCCGGGGTTGGACAACAAGAAAATCTCATATCTGGACTGCCTGGAGGGGTTCAAGAACTTTCCCCCTTCCCCTCCAAGGATTTGAGGTACTCCATGTGGAGTGTGTATTTCCATGTCGGTTCCCATTACAATCTTTTGAGCTTCCTCCACAATGGTAGCTGTTGCTGCAACGGCTCTCAAACACGCAGGCCACCCTTTTGCTACTGGGTCCAGCACCTTTGAATAATAGCCCACAGGTTTCCAAGCTGGGCCCACTGGTTGGGTCAGGACCCCTGAGGCGACGCCCTTATTTTCGTGTACATAGAGTCTATAGGGCTTGTGCTCATTGGGTATCATTAGGGCTGGGGGCTGCATTAAAGCAGTCTTTAACAATTCAAAGGCATGCTGATTCTCTTTGGTCCATTTCCAGTTTGCGAGACCCTCTTTAGTGAGGGACTCATATAGAGGTTTGGCCTTGCCCCCATAGTCTGGAATCCACATCCTACAGAATCCAGTTAAGCCTAGGAAAGCCCGTAGTTCTTTCGGAGTGGTTGGGGCAGGCATGTCCTGTATTGCTTGGATTCGATCCTTGCTCAAAGCCCGCACTCCCTTTTCAATCTCATAGCCCAAAAAGGTGACCTTTGGCTGACATATTTGGGCCTTCTCTTGTGAAACTTTATATCCCTTTTTCCTAGAGCATTCAACAGGGACTCCGTTGCCCTTTTCCCCTTTTGCATATCAGGACTTGCAATCAACAAATCATCAACATACTGGAGCAGAGCTATCTCAGGGTACTGCCTCTTCCAGTTTTCCAAGTCTTTCTGCAATGCGGTCCCAAAGATATGGGGAGCTGATACAAAACCCTGGGGCAACACAGTCCACAACAGCTGAGTTTTGTAATGGGTATCTGGGTCCTCCCACTCAAAGGCAAATAGTTTCCAACTGTCTTTATGCAAAGGGATAGAGAAGAAAGCATCTTTTAAATCCAACACTGAGAACACCTTTGCATCTGCCGGAACTTGTGTTAAAATGGTGTGTGGATTTGGGACCATAGGGTGATCCACAAGAACCTTCTTATTTACAGCCCTCAGGTCCTGCACTAATCTATATGAGGTGCCATCTGCTTTGGGCACCCCCAAAACCGGGGTGTTAAAGGGGGAAGAGCCCTCTACCAACCAGCCATATCCTTTGAACTTTTCAATTAATGGCTTCAACCCTATTCTGGTGGCTTTCTTCAGGGGATATTGCTTCACACACACAGGGCCCTCTCCTTCCTTGAGAGGAATTTTTATTGGAGTCACAGACTTCGCCCGGGCAGGGGTCCCATCTGCCCATACACATGGATTGACACCTTCTAAGATCTCAGTCCCTTTTGCCTCTAACACCGTCTCAATTGCCCGGAGAACCATCTGGTAATTTGAGCCCTGTTTCACCGGCAGCTGCACTACAATCTGATCACCACGGAAAAAAATTTCAGCCTGCAGGTTAGTTAGCATATCTCGCCCCAGCAGAGCAACTGGGCATGCAGATGAAACAACAAAGGCATGTTCCACCATATTATTTCCAATCTTCGTGAGGAGGGGTTTACGTACAGGCAGCCTGGTTTGTCTCCCTTCAATCCCTTCCACTACCACATGCTTTCCACTTTCCTTAGCTGAGGGGGGTTTCATGGGAATCATAGAAAACGTGGCCCCAGTATCCACCAGAGCCTCATAGTCTCTACCACCAACCCTTATTTTCACCATGGGATCCTCTCGAGCCTTAGCTCGTAGGGTGGTGGCCTCAGATCCCGGTCCACTTCAGCTAGAGTCCTCTCCAGAGGATTCCACCCGCATCTGCCAGCCCTCTGGCTGACTCTCCTTTTTCTTATCCTTCAACTGAGGGCAGTCCCTCTTCCAGTGCCCTTTTTCTCGGCAATATGCACATTCATCCGTGCCTACACGTCCTTTTCCTTCCTTGGGGTACTTTCCCCTGCCTCCTTGCCCGCCAGCCTTCGGGTCTGGATTGCCAGTTATGGCAGCAGCCAGCATTGCCATCTGCTTCTGTCCCCTTTTTTCTTCCTTTTTCTCTGCAACCTGCTCTCTGTTCCCATACACCTTATAAGCTATTTCCACCAATTCAGAAATGGGCTTTCCCGGCCCACCTTCAGTCTTTTGGAACTTTTTGCAGATATCAGGGGCAGCCTGTCCTATAAACATCAAATTCACCATCCGTTGGTTCTCAGAGGCCTCCGGATCCAAATCACTAAACCTTCGAAAAGCTTCAAACAAGCGCCCCAAAAAGGCAGAGGGGTTTTCATCTTTCCCTTGCCGAACTTCATACAATGTAGACAAGTTTGTGACGCGGGGCACCGCCTTGCCCAGTGCCTCCACTATGATTCCTAAATATTCTGCATTTCGCTCCCGGCCCGCTGCCTGGCGGCCGTTCCATCCTGGATCCTCTATTGGGCACAGTTCTCTTAACCCCCTTCCCCCTTCTCCAGCCGCGGTTCTACGCTCTTCAGCTATTCGATCCGCAGTGCCCAGGACCAAACGCCGCTCCTCTGTGGTTAACAGCGTCTGCAACATCATCTGGACATCTGCCCATGTGAGTCGATGGGTCTGGCCCACAGACACAAAAAGGCTTTGCATCTTTAGGGGATCCTCTCTGAAAGAGGGGTTCTGATTCTTCCAATTGAACAAGTCAGAAGTACTGAAGGGGACGTAGACAAAAGCTGTATCCCCGTCCCCTGTTGCCACCTCTCTCATGGGAAATACATATTGGGGCTTGTTCTCGGGTAGGGGGCGCAGATCATAGGGGTTTTCCATGTTATATGGCTTGAGCTGGGGCATAAACCTCCTATCCTCCAGAACTTTCAGATGGAGGGATTCAAGAGGAGCGGAGAGTGTCTTCCCCTCATCGGGCGAGTTATAAGGGGGAAGGGTGTGCTTTGGAGATGGCAGCGGAGTTTGAGTTCGTGCCTGAACTTCTGCTGAGCTTTCTCTCTCCCCATCCTCATGTTGCTCCACCACGGGAGTTTCTCTACGCCTGCCTTGAGTCAGCTGAACTTCACTACCAGAATCATTTAAAACCCTGGGGCATGCACCCTTGCCTCCCGTGGCCCTAGCTTTTGCTACCATGACCTTACAAGCTCCTATGCTACACTTCAGCAGCCACGCAGGTCGCCTCTGCGTGTGATTCAACCAACAATCAATATATGGGAACTGATCCCAGTGCCCATCTCGAGTAACAACACCATGCACAGAGGCAACTAGATTTACATCAAAAGACCCTGTATCTGGCCAGCCTACCCCAAAGGTTGGCCACTCTAGCTGACAGAACTTAATTAAATCATCCTTTGTCATCTTAATCCCAAAATCACCCTTAAATTTACTGAAATTGCGCAGCATGCATCCCAATGGGGTTGCAGAGTTTTCTATCCGGGAGCGACCCAAACCCATTGTGTCAACTTCTCAGCTCCAAGTGCTGAGTGCAATGTTCAGACCTATGTGCTGAACGCAAGAGTCCCCGAAGGACTAACAACCACAAAAGACACAGGGAATATGTATACTTACTCCGTCAACACCCTGGCGCCGTTCCTTCGGACCTCACAGCCTGGTTGACTCTTTCAGTGGAGATTCCTTTAACTTTCCGGATGTCCCGACTCACGCTTTCGGTGTCATGACGGACTCAAACACGGTCCGGCGCGCACTTCACAGTCACCTATGACGGTCTTGTCGTCCGACTCCGGAGTAGTCCAAGGGGTATCTCCTGGTGGGCTCGCCAAATTTGTTGCATAAATTGCTAGTTTCGTCCCCTGGAGGCTAGTCCAATTTGCCCCACGAAGAGAGTCACACTTTCAGGCTGGGTCCAACTCCATTTTATTGTTTGCAAACAATGGTCAACAAAGGAGCTCTGTGCTCAAAGCAGAGTCGACCTTGTGCGGCGGCTGAGCTGAAACTTTTATGGATTCCACATTCCTTCTGGCCAGCATATCGCAACGTGATTGGTTGCTGTTACTGCAAGTCTGCTTAGTTCCCTTATCTAGAAAAAGCTGGCAGAAAGTTTAGCAGCTTCTAAGACATGCACATTCAGCTAAATGATACGTGCTGTTTTGAGCTTAAGCAAGGGGGGGGAAGAAGCACACTTAGTTTTCACTACAGGTGTGTTAAGAAATATAAGGTATAAATGTAACAACTGTCTCAAACCATTGGCCCATCAATTTCCAGTGTCCTGCCCCTATTGCTTCAGAGAAAGACAAAGAACTAATTCATGTATTTGGGCTATTGTGCTGAGCTGTCTATTGTGGGTGATCTTCTTTCTTTCTTTCCCAAGTCCGTGGGTATCAGCGTGGGCGGCAGCTCTAAGAGGCAGGGAAAGGCATTGCCTGCACAAATGGCCAGGCCTGGCCCCCACGCACTCCGCCCCTTGCTTCAGCCTGGCTTCCAAACTACCCTTGGACTTCAGCTGTGCTGAAGCCGGGGAAGCTGGAACTGGGTGCCACCTGTCTTCCCCAGGCTCTGAGGCTCGGGAAGCTGAGACCACGCTCTGCCCACCCTCCTCATGCTCTGGGGCCAGGGAGGCTCATGCGGAGACCTGCCCCTGCAGTGGGAGGTGCCTTGCAGGGGGGAAGGGAGGAGCTGGAGACCTGCCCCTGTGGTAGAAGAATTGGCTCCCACAGGGGGCAGGGCCTTGGGTGGAAGAGGTGGGGTGGGGAGGGTTACCTCCCCCAGCCTTAGGTTCACCCACCACCCATGGGTATCAGGCTACACCTTTCAGTATATCATCTGTTTACCCCCAGTAGCCTGCATGGTGACCAGTAGTAATGGTTGTAACATGATCCTTCCTTTTGCATAATTTGCCCATGTGCTCTCTGTGCTCTCTCTCTCTCACGCACACACACACATACATGCCCTATGCTCTCCAAGTGTTTTGAGTGCCACATGGTGGTGTCTAAATCCTTGTTGTTTGCCATTTAAGCTTGATCCCCTGGTGCCATTTCTTTGTATGCTGCCAGCTAGAGTAAAGTTTCTTGGAGCAAACACACTGTGTGTTAAGGCACGTTTCTAGAGATTGGTGGGAGAAATTACTGGAGGGCGAGTCTTTCCCTCTCTCCTCCCTATTTCTCCTGTAAAATTCAGACCTGCTGGTACTTTCTGCCTGCCGGAGTGTGTCTAGTTGCATCATGTTTTTTGTACTTGCTTAAGATATGTCTGGGCAAATTAACCCTGTGACTGGGTTCCTGAAGGCAGAATGCTAGTCAGGGCTCCAGGGGCCAGATTCTGATCTCAAGTACACACTAGAGTAAATGCAGAGCAGCTCCAATGATTGGATGCAGTTGCTCTGGATTGTTCTCATCACCTGGGAAACTGAGATTGGAATTTGGCCCTAGCCTCTCTTAATGTTCTTTACTGTATGAAAATAATGTAGGCACAGGAAGCATGTGTATGTGTGTGGGGGGTGGGAGATTTGGACATTCTGGCCAGATGCCCCTGCTGCCCAGGTTCCCTGTCATCAATCCCTGTAGCACAGGGTCCCAGCTGCCGGGCCTGCTGTTCCCCAGGGTCTCTGCTTCCGGCCCTGACTCTGATGCTGTCCCTGTGCACAGGGGCTCAGGTATTGTCCCTGCTTCCAGCCCAGGGGCTTGGCTTCTGGCCCCAGACTCCACCCGGCTGCTCTCTCTGCACACAGGGACTTGGGCGCTGTCTCCTCTTCTAGCCCGGGGCCTCCACTTCTGGCCGGGTCCTGCTCAGCTGCTGTTCCTGTGCAACAGGTTTCGGCGGCCAGCCTTTTCCCCTTGGCCATCAGTGCCATCTTTGGAATCACTAGTACCACTGGCCGCAGTGGACAATCCAGATTCTGGTGGCTACAGTTCAGCTGCCACTCTGCCTGGGAGCATATGGGAAAGGGGAGGCCTCTTTCTCCTCATTTTCAGCCTGCCCTACCACTGACTTCTTGCTGCCCCGTGCACCTGGGCAGGGTCTGTTACACTTTGGCTGGCTGCCCTGAGGTTCACCTACAAATGTCTTTCAGTTCAGATTGACTGGCTGAAAGCTGGGAGTGATGCTGTGAACCGTGGTGCTTACAGCCAGCGCGCCAGGTCCACAGGTCACATTGTGTAGTAAATAATCACTTAGGCTACGTCTAGATTGCAGCCTTTTTCTGCAAAAGCTTATGCAAATGAAGCACGGAGTAAAATATTGCCATGCTTCATTTGCATAATTAATTAGCAGCCGGTTTTGTGCAAAAAGGAGCTGTGTAGACGGAAAGGGCAGAAACAGAATATCAGACCAGATGATCAGACTGGTCCTTTCTGGCCTTTAAATCTATTGAGGGGGTGTCAAATGTATATGCTTACCTGTAGGTCTCCTCACGTGAGGGTGTACCTTTTGGCTGTACTTCTTTAAAACTCTTTGAAGGCTGCAGACTCTTGCAATAAATAAATAAACCAAATGAAATTTTAATAAATGCATTGTAATGTTTGGACAAATCCTTCTTTGTTAACTTTATTTTTTTTAAACAAAGTAGACTGCAAAGAGTGACAAAGGGATCGCACTAAACTGGGTGACTGGGCAACAAAAGGGTAGATGAAATTCAATGGTGATAAATGCAAAGTAATGAACATTCAAAAAATAATCCCAAACATACGTACAAAATGTTGGGGTATAAAATAGCTGTTATCACTCAAGAAAGAGATGTTGGAGTCACCATGGATAGTCTTTTTGAAAACATCCATTCAATTTGCAGTAAAAACACAAGCAAACAGAATTTTAGGAACCATTAGAAAATGGATAGATAATGAAACAGAAAATATCACTCTATAAATCAATGGTACCCCCCCCCCCCCCACACACACACCTTGAATATTGTGTGCAGTTCAGATTACCTCATCTCAAAAAAGATGGTGGGAATTGGAAAAGGTTCCGAGAATGGCGATGAAAATGATTAGTGGTACAGAACAGCTTCCATACAAGGTGAGATTAAAGGTTGAGACTGTTCAGTTTAGCAAAGAGATGAGCAAGGAGGATATTACAGAGGTTTGTAAAATCATGAATGGTGTGGAGAAAGTGAATAAGGAAGTGTTATTTACTGTATCACAGAGCACAAGAGTTCTTGGGAAGTGGTTCTTAAACTTTTTAGCTCATGGCCCACCCCGCTCAACGCAAACTCTTCTGTGGACCACCAGTCAACCACCTCAAATGACAAAAAAGGTGCAGGAGTGGGTTGAGGGTTGGGGGTCTGGACAGGAGGGAGGGTGCAGGATTGGGTTAAGGGTGCAGGGTCTCAGGATGATGGGTGTGTGTGAGAGGGATAGAGGTGTGGGGTCTGGGCATGAGGGAGATGGGAAAGTGCTTACCTTGCTCTGTGCCCCACACTGCTCCTAGGCACTGTTCACCACTGCTCCCATTGGCTGAGATGCCAGCCAATAGGAGCAGTGGGGAAAGCCTCAGGGCATGCGGTTTCCTGAGCTGCTGTTCCCCCAGCCAGGAGTTGTGAGTTCAGTATCTCATGGAGCTGCTTCCTGCCCCCACGAGCCAAGTCCTGCCCCCATGAGCCAAATCCTGCCTGTCAGCAGGAAGTTGGTGCTCCAATAATGTAGAGGGGAGATGCGGAGCTGGAGTGCCAGCATAGGCTCCCCACTACTGGGGGAGGTGAGCTCCAGGCCCACAACCCATCTGCAAGATGGTCATGGACACTAGTGGTCAACGGACCAAACTTTGAGAACCACTGTTCTAGGGGTCTCCCAATTAAATAAATAGGCAGCAAATTTAAAACAAACATGAGGATTTCACACAATTCACAGTGAACCTGTGGAACTTGTTGCTAGGAAATCTTGTAAAGGCAAAAGTTACAAGTGGTCTCAACAAAAGAATGAGGTAAATTAATGGAGGACAGGTCCATCAATGGCTATTAGCTTAGGGTGTGTCAGCACTGCCCCCTTAGCTCAAAATAAGTTAGGGTATGTCTACACAGCAAAGTTATTTCGAAATAACAGCCCTTATTTCAAAATAACTTTCCTAGCATCTACATAGCCAAACCGCTATTTCAAAATAAATTTGAAATAGTGGAGCGCTTATTTTGAATTTGGTAAACCTCATTCTATGAGGAATAACGCCAAATTCGAAATAGCTATTTCAAAATAAGTCCTGTGTAGACACTTATATCAAAATAGGGGACCTCCAGCCTTCCCAGGGTACCCTGGTGGCCACTCCATCCTCAACCAAAAACACTCCACTCCCTTCCCCCCTCCCCGGAGCCCTTAAAGGGGTTGACTCTGGCCACAGTGCCTGTGCCAACTCCAAGCCTGCCAGCCCAGAGCCAGCAGTCACTGCACCTGACCCAGTGACCCCAAAACAAGAGCCAGCAAGCCACTGGCAGCCAGCCCTCCATCACTCCCCAGGAGCAGTCTGCCAGCTCCCAGGAGCCTGCCAGGGCCCAGAGAAGGCAGGCGCCTTCCTGGTCCAGGGTGGAGATCATGGACCTTATTGAGGTTTAGGGGGGATGCCCCCAACATCCATGATCTCCACATTACATGGATGAACATGGCCGTCTATGGCAGGATAGCTACCAGCCTGGCCACCAAAGGCCACATGCGAACCCAGGAGCAGGTTTGCATGAAAATCAAGTTGGTCCGGCGAGACCCCCAACCCTGAGCCCTGAGCTTCCCCTCCCCCTTCTTCCCCTTGTTTCCTCCTTCCAGCTCCCTCCTCCCAGGTTTCTCCCTCCTCTCTCCCACCCTCTTTTCTCCCCTCTCCCGCCTACTTTCCCCAGTCTCACCAGAGTTTCATTCCCTGCCCCCCAGTTTTGTTAAATAAAGACAGTTTGTGTTCATGAAAATATGTGTATTTTATTTTACATCAGGAAGGGGGGTGAGGGAGGGTAAGTGGAAGGACATGAGGAAGGAATGAGGCACAAGCCCCCAGTGGGGCAGACCAGGGAGGCTCTTAGTGCTCCTCAGGGTGGAAGCTCTCCCGCAGGGCCTCCTGGATACTGACAGCCCCACGATGGACCTCCCAGATGGCAGCCTGTAGAAAGTGCATCCAGGCTCGCAGCAACACGTCCAAGAGAAGCACCAGAGTGCCTAGGGGCAACTCTGGCTCCATGTTGCAGAGTGCTGTGGTGTCCCGAGCGAGGGCAACCAGAGCACGCAGAAACAAAATGTTTTGCTGTCCCTCATAGAGGAAGACAAGCAAGCAGGGAAACCTGAGAACTGGCTGTCCGGGGGGTGTCCCTTTAAGCACAGACCTCAAATAGCCTCAGGCAGCAGCCCCACACAGTAAGTCCTGACCTGGTGCCCTGCTGGAACTGGTTCCAGCCAGCTTTAAATGCGATTCAGAGTCCACTCAGTGTGGACATGCTATTTCGAAATAGCAAAACGCTTTTTCGAAATGCATTTTGTGTGTAGACGCATTATTTCGAAATAAGCTATTTTGAAATAACAATTTTGAAATAAGATATTTCGAAATAACACTGTAGTGTAGACATACCCTTACACAATTTGAGCTAAGTTGGTGCTGTCTACACAGCACCAAATTTTGAAATAAACCTCTATTCCAAAATGTCCCTTAATCCTCATGGAACGAGATTTACAAGGACATTGGAATAGCATGCCAGTTATTTTGAAAGATATTTCAAAATAATGGGCATGCTGGTAAAATGCAGAATAGCTATTTCGGAATACTGGAAGTATCGTGAAATCGTGCCGCAGTGCAGCTGTACCCATAGGGATACAACTCCATACTGTTAGTATCCTTCAATATCTAACTTCTTGAAGCTGGGACTAGATAACAGGGGCTGGATCACTCAATAACTGCTATGTTTGGTTAATTTCCTTTGACATCTGGCACTGGCCACTGTCAGGATGCTGGGTTAGATGACTCTTGGTCTGACCCAATGTGACCATTCTTCTCTTCTTATTTTTTCTTTTCTAAAATATCCACAAAAATCTCACTCACTATCCAGAGACTTGGGACTTGCTGGTAACAAATTGGCATACAAAAGCCACTTTTAGTACCGAGGGCGTCTTTCAGAAAAGGTTCTAAAATGGGGCATTTTTACTTTACTCCACAAGTTTAATTTGACTGCAGGTTATTAACTTTCATCTCTGAAGCAGAGGCCTTAGCAACAGATTGCATTCCTTGGCAACAGGCTTCCATGGTTTAATTAGAGCAGATGTGGGAGTTTTAAAAATGCCACTGTTGGAATAGTTGAAGGATATTAGCAAATCAAATGGGCTAAGGCATGAGTCGTCTTGTCAGTCAGATGAGGGTGGCAAGTCAAAAGAAGTAGTAAACAAGATGCAAGCTGTGAAGATTTGGCAGAGGAGGCTTGGCAGAGAAGCTCTGGAAACTTTGCTGCCTTGCTGGGATTCCTGGGATATCACTAAACCCTGCTGTTCTGTGCCTCGGTTTGATTTATGTGGAGGGGAGGTGGTAGAAATCAGGATGGAGGGAGGGGGAAATTCTCTTGCAATGAATGGGATGATTTATGTGAAAAATTACTTATTTGCCAGCTTCCAAATGTTTCTCATTTTTGCCTCTGTCTTCACAAAACTAAAAGCCCTGTTACCGCTTCCCCCTGTCATTTTGCCATTAAAAGCTTTTCCTGCCTTTCATCCCTAAGACCTCACGGTGACCAAAGAACCATTGCTAGGCATACGTCCCATTTACTCCTTGCCATTCCTGCCACTACAGGGGCTAGCTGTGTGATGGTTGGGTTTTATGACATAATCACATATCCATTAGGAATGGGACTGCAGCTTTGCTTGCCAAACAGTCATCAGAGTGTAACCGCTTTAAGTGTCCAATAGAGAATGAGCCCAAACCCAAAGCCAGGATCAAGCTGCATGGAGAGGACAGTGGGGTGAGAAGCTAAATCCAGAACAGAATCTCACATCGGTCTCTTCTGTTGAACATGGGCTAAATCCGAATTCCCAGATCTAACGACTCTCAAAGTGTGTGTGTGTGTGTGTGTATGTGTGTGTGTCTGAGGCTCTCTTATCTACTGTATATTTGGGAGAGTTTGTCTGTCTGTCTGTTTGTTCAAGAACTCCTCCTAAACAGTAAGAGCTAGAACCACCAAATTTGTTATACAGTTTCCTCTGATTGTAACTTAAAGCAACCTAAGGGGTTGGTTGTGCCAGGAAAAGGGGATGTGCCTGGAATGGGATTGCTTCTCATAAAACTAAACAGAAAAGGGACAATCACCAACCAGGTGAAAGGAGCTAGGTGAAGCCACCCTCCAACCGGGACAGTTCCTGCCCCAAGCTTCCCACCCCCAGATACCCCTTAGGGAGGGCGGCGGGGGGGAGGAGGAGAGGTGTCTGACACTCCCTTCCCCTCAATTCATACAGGAACATTGCTGGCTGTTCCCCTTCATCAGGGAGCAAAGGGAAAGTGCACAGTTTGCTGCATACTTACTCTGGCTGGGGAGCACAATGGGCCGATGAACCTGGACCTGCCCCAGCCAGGGGACATGCACCCTTCCCTCCTGGCTGTGTCCACTGGAGCTGAAGTGGCTGTGGAGAGACACATCTCACCTGTTCTCAGCTATTGCGGTGAGAGAGGGCTGAGACAATCCTCTCTCCCAGGGAAGCCTGCTCACTGAACCCCTTATCCTCAGCACCACTCCAGAGCAATGATTCAAATGAAGCAAGTACATTTTCATTTTATTTTCCAAAAAATGAATTGAGTTAAGGACCCGAGCAGTGCTGGGTAAATCTTCTAGTTAATAATAAATTATACGCATCATTATATCAGAAATAATTATGATGTCTGCCAGCAAATGTGCACGTAGATCTGAACCTGATCCAAATCCTGGAGGCAGTGATTAGTGGTTAGAACACTGCACTGAGAGCCAGGGCACCTGCATGCATGTCTGCCTCTGGCTAGATTTGTGATGCTGGGCAAGTGATTGGCACATTTTCTGTCTGTATTCCCATCGATTTCATTGTGCCAAAAGGTGTGCTAGGTGCTTTATAGAACACACAATGACTGGGCTTCTCTTCTAAAGACTTAATCAATCTCCCTTCCAGGTATACTGTGAAATGTGTTGAGATCATCATATAACCAATGATTTTTTTTCCAGTGAGAAAATCCAGTATCCAAATTGACAAAGCTAGTTTGGGAGGACACTTGTGACTGTAATGTCTATTGGTAAAGCTTGATAACGATATGTGTGATATGATATCTCCTATTAGGAAACCAGTTAGCAACGACCCTGTAATACACTGTAGTATTAAAAATAATCAGTAGAGTCCAAAGCATTGCAGCATTGCTATGGTAATCTGGAGAACACTGGACAGCTACCAAAGAATACACATACTGTAGAATGTATTTTAGGGAAAGTGCCTGCTTCTTAGTTCTATAGCTTACTGGTTTGTTTATAAAACCAAGCTGTAAAATTATGGGCAAAAAATCTCCTCCCTATCCATAATTAACCTATTGATCTTGGTGCCTTTTTGCATTTCAACAGTGACAATAGCTCTGAGAAGGTATTTTTATTCTCTAACATGTCATGAAGAACACCTGCTTTCTACTGTAATGAAATAACTCTTGTATGAAAGGGCTCTCCAAAGGATGTTGTCATGCTCCCCTTTGAATGAGGCAATTCAGGTTTATTGGTATATCAAGAGGGAGGCATGTTAGGAGCCATCACATTGGCAATCCTTAGAAAAACATCAGAGATGGGCAAAACTCCATACCCTGGCCTGACTTCCTCCTCTCAAGCTCTGAGAAAGTTCCAGTCCAGAGCTGCATCAATAGGTCATGTCTTGGACCTGTCTCAAAGCAGCATGGAGACATGAATACTGCCTTGGGATACAGATCTGCAGAAATATACAGAGAAAGGAGAAAACATAAGGCACTGACAGTTCAGGACCCAAGAACAGATATGTTACACAGAGTGGATTGAGAAGGAGACAGTATTAGAAGCTTCAGCTGGTTCCTTTGGTGACTCCAAAGGGACATGCTGCAAGCAAAAGGATCCGGTTTTGTTTATGCTGTTTAAATGGCAAGGGCTGATAGTAAATGTCACTTAGTGATATCTATGTGTTCTGTTTTGCAATCAGTCTCTCCAGCTGCAAGTAATTAACACCCCCCAATGCCATGCCACTTTGCGCAGGAACATGACATTAATAATTATAGCACTTGCACTAGTCACAACTGCTACAGCTAAGGCTATAAAAAGGTTTCCAGTCTAATATCTTCTCTGTCTTCGCATGCTCATAGCAGCCTGAAATTTGAGCACTGGTTGTGAATGCAGGTCACATGAGCATGGGCAAAACACTCCAAAATGTTGTCACAGGAAAGACTTCACCATGTTCATAGCATTATCCTGGAGAAGCATGCAGATGCCACCCTCCTGGCAAGCTGCCATTTATGAAGCATGCCCAGAAAGGCATTTCACAGAGCAGCTACCAGGTGCCTGGTGTGGAAAGACTGGCAGTCTAGAACAGCTGATTTCCTTTTGAATTATTTCTCAGCCTTTGGGATTGTATGATGAAGAAACGACCTAGTGGTAGTTTTCTTGGGAACCATGGTGTCCACCGTGAAAGAATAGAGGGGTCTCTGATGGTCAATATCACTCAGAACAACTTGCCGAATATTATGGCTCTTGACTGCATTATTTTAAAACAAAATTGCAGGAAGGGAGCTGGACCAGCATGGAGGTGCTAACGGTGTCCGGAAGCCCAGTTGCTATACATTTGAAATTTCAAGCAATCCAATTGGCTGGCTCTGTAGATTTTTTTTGAAAATGCACCTTCTATATGGCATTCCTCCAAAGTACTCTGCATGGCTTGCAGTGATTTAATGGACACTGAGTGCATCCCAGTAACGTCTTCTATGGTGTTGTCATAAGTTTGTGGATGACTGGTTTCAACAGGCTTTTTCTAAATTATGGCAGAGTAACCAGGCATAGCACCCTCTCTAGAAGCATTGATCTACTCAACTATCCCAGGATATTTTAAAGAGAGAATTCCTGGGTATCCTCCGACAGCATTAAGAACATCCCAAAGACAGATGCAGAGCCGGCCCAAGCTACGGGCTGACCAGGCTACTGCCCGGGGCACCCCATTGTAGGGGTCGCTGCGCGGAGCTGCCGGGCCGGGCGGGGGCGGCACCGTGCATGCTCCACACGCTCGGGGCGGTGCCACGCATGCACCAGACGCACGGGGCCGGGGGCCACGCATGCACCATGCGCCCGGGGGCGAGGCCACGCATGTGCTGTGTGCCCGGGGGTGGGGCCACGCATGCACTGAGTGCCCGGGGGTGGGGGGTGCCACGCGCCCAGGGGCGGGGCCGCACATGCGTCACACTCCCAGGGGAGGCGCCGTGCTCCCGGGGCCCAGGGTGCACGAATGGCTCGGGCCGGCCCTGGGCAGACGGCAATGGGCACCCTTATATCGGTAATGAATTACAGCTGGGTTACCCAGTTCAAGTGTGTCCCTATTTTTTAATGTCATGAAATGTATCCAAGTGTCATGCATGGGGTCAATGAAAAACTCATGATTCACTCATGATTAATATCATCACATAATGTAGGTGAAAGCTATTGATGCAAAGTTAAGGACATAACTGAAATTATAAATTCTTAAAATGTGTTTGCCAGCCAAGCAGTAGTTATTTCACCCCAGACAAAGGAACGTGGTTTTTCCACCTGGGAGGTACTGTCAAAGTACTGAAAGACAATGAGAATATATTTACATATCCTGTAAACAGACTCATCAAGCTGCAATGGGGTGGAGGCAAATCTCATGCTATCACGGTGGGAGGGAGGAGATTGACAATTACATGTTTAATGTTCATGCAATTACACCAGAGGTGGTAGGAACTATATAATTTGCATTATAGGAGACGAATCCAGCAGGAGAGAGAAACTTGCTCTGGGTTTTACTTTTCAGAAAGTACATTGCAAAGCGTTTCTAGCGTATAAAAAGCTGAATCTCAAGTGATCAGCAACACAATTCACCGATTGTATTCAATGCCACTGTTTTATAAAATTGTATTGTGTGAGGTCATTCTGAAAGGTAACGGCACACTGGTGATTAATGTCATTGTGAAATGTATGTATTAATGGTATGAAGGAAATATGAATATATAATAATATTATGCTTTAAAGTCTGTGGCCAAATAGGAAGAAAAAGGCTCACTCCATGATAGCAGAGATGGCAGATATTTACCTGTCTCCTATGTAAATGAAGCATGAGGAATCAACAATAGAAGGCCCATTTACTTGAAGCGGGATAGAAAACAAGAAGCAGGACAGGGTCACGTCTCTTAAAAGAAATTCACTGAACTTTGGAAAATATAAACAAAATCAGAAGCCATCTTTAGCATCCATCTCCAAATAGACACAAGGGAGCAGAGATTTAGCAAGCTGAGAGAGAAAGGACTTTTGAAATCACTTGGAAACTGAATATAGGTGAGAAACCTGCTTAGGCAAAGATCTTTCATGTAGGAAGACAAAAGACTCCAACCTCTTGTACTTCTGTGGAAGATCTTGACTGAGGGACAGTTCGTCATGGCTGGGAAGAAGGAAGATTGGTGGGAGAAGCCATCTTGAACAAGTACCTTGCTAGATTGTTTTAGACTTTTAGCTGTGTTTCCACTTTTTCTTATAATATTTTCTAATTATTTGAATGCATTTAAAATCCTGTCTTGTTTTGTTAACAAAAATGTTTTACTATTAATATAAATTAAGTCGGCACTGTGTTTAAAGGGAAGGGTGCATTTATCTCATTTAAGCTAGTAAGATGTGATGTGTTTTTGTGTCTTTAGAGGAACAAAGAAACCTTATTATCTCTCTGAACTGTCCAGGAGAGGGCTGGATGTCACAGAGCACACAACTTGGGAAAATTTGGGAAAAGGACTGGGAGCCTGTTGGGGTCACCTGCAATCAGTAACCAAGGTAGCGGAGACCAGGGAGCATGAGTAGTATGATGCTGGCAGGCTTCTGGGGTCAGAGTTACTGGTGCAGGGCTGCAGTTATACAGAGGCGGTCAGGGTGTGACCTGTGTGCTTCTTGCTGACCGTGAAAATGCAAGGCAGGGAATTACAGTATTTGGCATTTGAGGCAGCCAGGATTATAGGGCTGGCAATGACTCAATCCCTCACTAGTATGAATTGCACCCCTGAACTGTGAAACACCACCTTTGTCTCACTTTTCCTCCGGGCAGAGATTCAGAACTGTCAGTAACACAAGCTGAGGCTGGCTGGTTTTAAACACTGTCTTACAGGCAGGTACCAGAAAAGGTGCATTACCTTGGCAACTGGCTGTGTAGTGAGGCATCTTTCTGAGATTCATCCATTGTTGGGGGTGACTCTCCCAGTAATTCTGGATGGTGTCCAAGGGACTTGGTTCATATACAGGATAAATCTGATTTGGCATATTCCTAGTTTTCATTGCCTGGTATGAAAAGCAAGTGTTAACTTTGATAGCCTTTGATTTACTCCCTCCTAAATCATCTCAGAGGAAACAAAGTAGAGATAATGGAGCAGTCAGATAGTATTCTTATTGGTAGGCCTAATCAACAAATGACAGGGGGAAGGAGAGAAATCAGGACAATTTCTGCCTCTATCTAGCAATCCTCAATGAAAAATGCCTTTGTATTCCTCCAGATGCATTTTACTAATTTGGGGTCAGTTGGTTGGAATTTGAGGGCCTAATTCTGCCCTCATTTACATCATGGTGTGAAAATCTGGAGTAACTTCAGTGAAGTCCGTAGTTACCAGTGCAAATGAAGGCAAGATTTGGCCCTGAGAGCTCAAAGATAATTTATAATTCAACTGGGCGCATTTCTTTCATTCATCTTGCCTTTCCTCCTCTTCCCTTCCTCTATTTATTTCTATTTCCCAATATACTAATCATAGGCAATAGCCATGTAAGGAAAAGAAGCATGAAATATCAAGATATTCCATAGTGCATAGTGCAGAGATGTGTTCCAGAAGAGAAAATATGATGGGTAGCATAGCTGGTTGGAGGGCTGGCACTGACATAGCTAAAGCAACCTCTATTTTGCTGTAGGATTTGATATGCAATCCGAGTTAGGGATGTGGTTATGAAAGAACCGTGACATGCAAATTCCATGATTTAAGATCTGCATGTTCTCTTGAGTCAACTGTTCAGTTTGACAGACCATCCCTTCATTTGAGGGTACGTCTACACAGCAGACGTTATTCTGAAATAACAAAGAGCACGTCTATACAGCAAGCCATTATTTCAAAATAATGTTGAGATGGAGGACTTCTTACTCCGACTCCTGTAACCCTCATTTTACAAGGAGCAAGGGAAGTCAAAGGAAGAATGTTCTTCCTTTGGCTTTCTGCTGTGTAGACAGTGCCAAAAGCCACATTAAGCTATTTCGACTTAAGCTACGCAATTAACGTAGCTGAAGTTGCATAACTTAATTCGAGTTTTGCCCTGCTGTGTAGACGTAGCCTGGATGACATAACCACTACTTCCAAAACTCAGATAGTGTCAATAGTTTTAGGCCTGTAATCATAAAGTTTCCTTTATACCTTAGTAGGTATATATTAATCCATATCTTCTCCTTGCCTCCCTCCCACACAAGTCTGGAATTAGGCAACTTTTCTTGACTGTATTATATAAAGGCTCACTCAGGAAGATCAGAAAAGGCAGAAAACTTCAGCAAAGTTCCTGAATTGTTCCTGCACTATCAGCTTCCTCTATGGCCTTCATTGTCTGTCATATCTGGGGCATCTGTCCAGGCTTTTGAATGTGTTACAGATGCCAGTTTCTATAAGTAACAAGTACCAGTGAGAGTGAGGATGGGTATCAAGTCACCAGTATGTAAGTGTGTAAAGAAATGAGAGGATGGAATATTAGTGTGGGCTTGGCTATAGTCATGTAAGTATTAAGCCTGTGAACATGCCCAGATGTTTCCTGGGTCCTGAGCACTCAGGTGGAACCGGGCACTTCTGCAGTCACATACTTGCCATGCTTTCTTTCCAACTAACCCGGCGCCCAAATGCTTATTAGACCATACAGTATGTTCATTTTTGTAAACAGAAAAATAATGTATGTCACGCCCTTGTTGTTGGTACATGCCACTGTCTGTCTTTGTGGCCTTTACAATCTGTATGGTCTTGTAGTTCTTTTGTGCCAGGGACACAGACTCAGTCCATAACTGGAGAAACATAATGCCAGAGATGAGAGTGGACCATGGGGAGCTGCAGAGGGAAGGACCAAGGTGAAGGATAAAGAATATGTGGGTTGCTTTACATTGTGCACACATATTGCTACCTCAAAATTATTTCCATATATGATACATGTATATATCATAGAATACTAGAACTGGAAGGAACCTCGAAAGGTCATCGAGTCCAGTTCCCTGCCCTCGTGGCAGGACCAAGTAACATCTAGATCTCCCTGATAGATGTCTGTGTAACCTGCTCTTAAATATCTCCAGTGTTGGAGATTCCACAACCTCCCTAGGCAATTTATTCCAGTGTTTAACCACCCTGACAGGCACGAATTTTTTCCTAATGTCCAACCTAAACCTCCCTTGCTGCAATTTAAACCCATTGCTTCTTGTCCTATCAGCAGAGGTCAAAGAGAATTTTTTTTCTTCCTCCTCCTTATAACACCTTATGTGTATGTATGTGTAGAGGGAAGAGCTAATGAGTCAAGATGGAGTATTGCTAAGGCACATGCCATATTTCCAAAGATTAGGACAGGCATGGACTTCTCTATAGATCTCTATGGGGCTGTATTTGGCTCAAGAGCTGCACTCTGCTCATCCCTTACTTTTAAGATGCATGATGAGGCCTTATCTCCTAGAAAAGAGATTTATTCAGTGTAGCGTTGGTGATGATTTTATGGTGAGTCTTATATTTCATGTTTTTTTTTCTTAAAGCTCTGATCTTGGAGTCATAAGATTATGAAATAATTTCAGTTTTCATTATAAACATATAGTTTCTAGTCCTCCATGGTTACAGAGAAAAGTTTGAAAATGTGAACAGAGTGTGCCATATAGGCTGCAGAACCAAAAAGCAAAGGAAAAAATGGAAATGTATAATGCTAAAGTCAATTTCATAATTTTTGGGAGGTGTGACTCATGATTTTGAACCCTTAGGGTTGACAACACAACAAATCAAATATTAAAGGGGAAGTAACTCTGCATGACAAGGCACTTGGCCCCCTGATAGATATGAACTAGCCTGTTTGTAGGAGAAACAAGAATAAGCAGGAGGTTTCTGCCTGATAGCTCTTCTTTTCCAGGAAAGCTTTTGGAGGCTGGATTTTTCAGATGGGAAACCCTCTTTAAATCTGAGAAGCACAGCCGGGTTTCCTGTCACCAAACACAAGAAACTTGGATAGGATTCCAGAGTTGTGTGCAGCTATAAATAGTTCACTTATGACGTTCTCACTCTTTTGTCATTCACATCCAGAAATAATGAAGATGGTCAGAGTATATATATTAAAGAAAACAGGATGAAAGGTGGCTTGAGTCACCCAGTACAACCCAGTTAATACCAAGTTAGTGCATCAAATCCTTCTGCTTCTTCACTCTGCTTTGCTCTGGCTTAATTTAAAAAACAAAAAAACAAAACAAATTTAAGACTGGATTCGCTGCTACAACCCATATATGCTGAGACCTAAGGGAGAGTGACAGACACAAAGCACTGCTTGTTGTTTCCTGGTTCAAGTCTGCCCAAACCATGCCAGTTGAGAATCAGACTGACTGGAGCTCTGTTCTGCCATGTTCTCTTCCATATCATGTCCTCAACACGTCCTCATCTTTCTCCTTTAGGCCAGGAGGTGGAAATCAGCTGTGTAGGAGGTGACAAAGCCAGTCAATGGAGACTTTCCTTTCCACAGGAGCAAGTCTCCATTGGCTTCTCCAGCTGCTGGAAGGAATCTTTGTGCCAGGCATGTGGTACAATGTAACCTTAGCAGACAGAAGAATCCAATGCTAAGTTGGAAGAGTTGAAGCAAGAGCCCCTGGAGACTGCTTCATTTATCTATTGAATAAGTACAGCATGGGCAGCTGCGGTACTTTCCCCCAAGTCAATGAGCCTTAACCCTGCCCTGGAGGGGATCATCTTTAGACATGAGTGATGAATTTGGGCTCTGTGCCCATTTTTTATTTCCTTGCTGAGGCTGTCAATTAATTAGTGTGCTGAGGAGTTTTGTGAGGTAAATGCTTGTCCTGTAGGAACTGGGCCAAGACTCTAATGTCACACATAATACTCAGTATTGCCCTGAAATGAGCATTCAGAGATGGGCCTAAGGTAGTTAAATACTTGGATCCAGATCTAGATTTTTAATATATCAAAGCTCAAGGGTGCCTGGATCTAGATTTTGGTTCAGGCCACTATAAACAAAGGGACCACTGATGAACCATGACACTCTCATTACATTGGGATGTCTGGTGTGGGGTCTGGCTCACCTCTTGTCACTTTTTGGTTACCACTGACCTATGCAGGAGCCATGGAATTAGAAAATGAGGGGGAAGGATTTTGATTGTAATTGAAAAAATTGTTTGTTAAAAAACATTTTAGTTATCACTGATGACAGGAGATCAAATGGAAACAGAGACCAAGAACTTGAGAATCAAATACATTTCTTTCATGCATCAACCTTATGGAAAAACCTATAGAACTGAAATGAGATGACACATTTCCTTTGGGTTTTTTTTTTTTGGAGGACCATCCTTCCTATGTGAATAGAAAAGTGTAACCCTCTCTTAGAACTGTGCACCAAAAGCAGTAAGTAGGGGCCAGAGATACCATGCTGTTAGCTCCCTTCCCAGTATGTGGCCTCCCATCAGTTTCATCTGTCCCCCTCTGCCTCTGAAGTAGATTACACATCACATCAACCAAGTTTTAATTCTGTCAGCTGGCACAAAAGGGAGTAGAGGATCCTGAAAGGGGGTGCAGCATGACCATAACATCCCAGGGCCCTTTGAAGAGCCACCGGAGTGTCATGCAGCATGCTTTGGGGGCTCTAAGGGTTGGGGGGGCATGGCACGCTCTGGGTGGCGCTGAGAGCTGGCTGACTGCAGCCCCACCTCTTCCAGAAGTGTGGAGCTGCCAGCTCTTCCCACCCCACCCTGCCCAGGGGCCCAGCTTGGCTATCGGGTCCCTTGTCTATTGTATTTCAATACATATATCTGTTCCAGAGATGGATTATCCCTCAAAGGAGGCAGGTTCACCTAGAGGAACAAGTAACATGGTGAACAAGTAACATGGTGAAGAATTTCTACTCTTGGCAGTGCTGCTGATTCGCTGTGTGGCCTGGCGCACAGCATGACACTCTCTGCACCTCCTCTGACAAACAGGGAGAATGGCATTGCCATGCCTGTCTCAATGGGACATGCTATGAGGAATCATTAGCCCTGGCAGTTCCCACAGGAGTACAATGTATTTTATTGTTTTCTTCCCCATCCAGTGCCACAGTGTCTGACTCAATGTGTGTCAATGATAGAAAGATTGTGTCTGTAGGGGTGTGTGATCTCACTGGTGAAGAACTCACCTTGGGTGTCTTTACCTTTCACGCAGGCAAGGGTCTACCATTTCACTCTCCAGGTCAGAGAGCATGGAAACAGAAAGGAGAGGAGGGACAGAGATTTAAATAGTGAGGAAGAAGCAGAACCAAAGTGGCTGGGGGAAGTGAGAAGCATCAGCACAGGGGCTTACTCTTGAAAGATGGGCTGGATGGGCAGCTTTGCTGAAGTGTGAAGGGGGCTGGTAGTAATAAGCAACAAGAGGTAACTCACCTCATTCACTGTCAGCGGAAGCCCAAATGACTAACTCTGAGCCACAAGTGGATTTGCTGACCCTGCAGATTTGGGAATTCCATAGTGAAGGTGGGTGAGGGGAAAATTATAAGTTCTGCTGTTTCCCTCCTTTACCTCCTCCGCCTCATTTTTCCCTCCTCCTATTTCCCTCAGTTCCCCCTGGAATGCATTCAGCTTTCAAAGCACAAGTGGAAAAGGGAAGCAAGAAAAATCTCTCTCTGCCTGAGCTTCAAATAAGCAAATAAATAAATAAATAAATTAAATTAAATTAAATTAAATCCCAGGTAGTGAGGAGGTTGCTATTAACATGCTCTTGACAGGCAGGAGACTGCTAGGCTGAGGGCTGTCTGACTGAAGGGTTAGGCTGGGGTAGGGGCGGTAGAAGAGGGGGGCTTCTCTTTTCCTTTCAGCTCTCGACAAGTGGTGGGTTCCCCCCCCCTCCCTGGTATTAAGGACATCATCAGAAGCAACATGCAGTGGCTAAGGGATGGCTCAGGAATGGTGAGTTCAGGTAGCTATCTATGTCTTTCTCTTTTCCTCCTATTGCAGTGCTTGGAAGGGAAAATAAGCCTCGGTCCTTTCTCCAGACTCCTTTACTCCCTGTCCTTGAAAATCATTGATCATGCTGTAGCCATTTTAGGGACCCTGCATTACAAAAGTGCTGAGCAAAGGAAGAGATAAAAAGAAAGAAAATGACATGGCAGAGATTTGGCAGATTGTGGGGGGTGGCTTTCTGGAGGGGTGTGCATGGAGAATATAATTTTCCAGATGTTAGCGTGCAGTGTGTTCGGTGAAACAGCTGTGTGAAAAGAATCACAGAGAGAGTGAAGAGAACTGGAAACAGGGGTGTTCGTTGTCAGCAGCCTTATTGCAGGTGGAACCTATCCGATCTGTCTCTTCTGTGGCAGATGAGTTGGGGGGGGGGGGCGTTTTATTTGTTACTGAACTGTCGCATTCCTGTTCTCACTTGGGTCTGGACTGTAAAACACCCATCTTAAAAGTGAAGGCTTCAAGAAAGCGGTTTAAACTACGACAGCCAATTTACAGCTGTTCTTGCTGCTCCTGGCTGGACTGCAGCATTGTGTTGATTTTTTTGTTGTGGTTGGGGAAGCCAGGGAAATTCCTCCACCTCAGACAGGACTACCTGTTCAATAACTTCCGGACTGAGAGAAAGAGTTCCCCTTTTCTCCCCACAGACCTCTCTCTCATATAGAACTGCTTGTGCCTTGTAATATTATTTGCCTGAGCCCTTTATACACTAGACTTTTTTTCTTCTGCAAAATGTCCCCCTGTTGTTAACACCATTGCATCTCTACTGAGGGTAGCAGCGGGAGGAACTATAGAGTAGACTTGGTCTGAACAGGTTAAACAACACAGTGTTTAAAGCATTGGGGGCCACCCGGGAGCCCTACCGACACTTTGCTACCTCTCCTGGAGCTGAACTGATCTTAGCAGTGGAGAGGAACATCTCAGAAGAAAACCCAGTAGAGAAACAGCCGTAGGTTACCCATTGATCCCAGTCCATAGCTTTTGAGACCTTTCATGTTGGTTCCTCTCCGAATTTCCATCCCCTCTGAGAAATTTTATATAAATTGAGCTTTAGAGCTTTCTGCTGCCTAAAGACTCTGAGCCCATGATCCAAGCAGAGTGTCAGGGTGGGGCCAGCTGACTTTTTGACAAACCCAGTGGTATTTATGTTTTTATTTAATGTTTGTCTAGCACCTGGTACTGGTTCAGGATTTTGTTTTTTCTTTTAAAATGTCCAGGTTTTCCTACATCTATTGAGGCAAGTGTAATCCTCAATAATGATATTCTCCCTGCTCCAAATGGTGTCTAAGCAACCAAAGTCGCCCAGTGCGAATTTGCCTATTTACATTTTCAGAGATTATCAAGTTGAAAGAAAGCAGTGAAGAAAGGCCCAATGTCTTTCTTTCCTCTTTTATTTTACCTCCTAGACCACTACTGTGCTGTGATGGGGGTGGGGTGGGAGATTTAGCGGTTGTGGCTGGAGGAACTTTCCTAACTGATACAGCTAAGATGAAGTGCTTTTACTCCCTCTTATCTGTTGATCTTTCTAACTATTTGTCATCAAGACTGGACTGTTTATATCTTTCACTGATCACTCAAAGCTGCTTTCCCTACAACCCCATCTTAAAAATAAAATATGGCGACTGATAAAGAGCTTATATTGCTATAAACACAGTCAGATTGAAAGTTTAGGTAGATTGCTGACCCTAAAACTTCTTTAACTCAGGGATAGCTCAGTGGTTTGAGCATTAGCCTGCTTAAACCCAGGGTTGTGAGTTCAATCCTTGAGGGGGCCATTTAGGGATCTGGGGCAAATCTGTCAGGGATGTGATTGGTCTTGCCCTGACGGCAGGGGACTGGACTCAATGATTCCAGTTCTATGAGATAGGTATAGCTCCATATGTTTTTTATAAATATCTCTAATTCCTTCTGAGGGAAAATTAATTCTAGAGCTGTGATTTCTATAGCTTTTTCAAAGGGTTAAAAATCTCAATAGTATTGAAATTATTCTATCTATCATTTGAAAATGGAACAGACATTGATAAAGAATAAGACTAGCATACGAGATATTTATGTACCATAATGCCACAGCATGGTGCGAAGGGGCACAGTGCAGGTTTGAATGATATAAGCAATTTAAGAGGTGGCCGTCTTCTTTCGATGCTGAATCAAGGCTCCAACATTTGGAGAGGGGGTGCTGTAGTGCTGCCCATACTGTCTTTCGATGAGCTGTGAAGTTGAGTTCCTGATCACTTGAGCATTAACAATTCTGTGCACTATTCCCTGGACAAGGAGTGTTAACCTAGATGTCTGGGCCAAATTCCAATTCAAATAGTTATATTCTATCTTACTTAGATTCCTCTTGTGGTTCCCATTAGGTAAGTTACTTTTTACTTCAGTGTTTAAACTGTTGGGTCCTATTGCTGTGCTCTGTTGACATACTCCACCTCAGATGTAGCTGCACTTCAGTGGAGGCTGAAATGACTGGAATATATGTGGTCTAGAAATCATAATCAGAAAAGCAGCACAGAAATGTAAAATGCCCTTATAACTACTACTGCTGGAGTGAGGTTCTCTATTTCACTCACAGATGCTAAGTTGCCATAGCATATGGTATAATAGAGAACCTCTCATCCAAATGAAACTAGCCCTGTTTTCATGAGCATCAATAACACTTCTCACTTGCATAGAATTAATTGTTTTATGAATACAGATTTAAGAACATCAAGAAAAGTATGTATCAGTTATATCAATTGGCTCAGATTCTACTCATTTGCATTAGTGTAAAACTGAAATAATGTCATTTACTTTTAATAGGATACATAAACGCTGCTTTTTACTATTCTTATCACTAGGTCAAAACAAGGAGCTGTTACACTCATTATTTTTCAGTTAGTCACTTGGACAAAGATGCAGATCCATATATTTAACAGTTGGTCACACCTTTCATACTGTTAGTACGTTGTTTTTTATTTCTAAATTTGACACTTAAACCTTGTTACTATTCTGTAATTTTAAGTTGTCGGGTTTTTGCATGTGCTACTTTCTATTTTTTAAACAATTAATCTCTTGCCAATTATGCTAGTTTCCTATGAGGGTATTTTGCATGGTTCATTGGTATTGAGTGGTTTGCTATACTCTGGAAAAATAGGTTTCCAGCCTTGGAAGCTGAAACTAACTGTCATTACTAGTGATAAGAATAAGTACACACAGCAACTCAGTAATGCAGGTAAGATGATTGTCTGGGTAGGAGTTTCCTCACTCAGAATACTGATCCATCATGAAAATCAAATGAGTCATTTTAAAGTCATCCACACAATATGATATTTTCTGAAATGCCCCATGACAGATTAAGGAAGTATGTTTTTTTAAAGCAGTAACTGTAGTTACTGAAGAAAATACAAGCTAGTATCTGTAATATATTTGTTTCCTCTTTGAATCTCATTCTGGATTGAATTCTCTGCTCATGGAAGGCAATACAAAGGATGCCTGCCGTTGGCTTTAAGAGGTTCAGAGTTAGGCCCTTTTAAAGCAGATTGTCACAGCATTTTAAAAAAAATATTCAACTGCTGGGGGGTTTTCACATTATCATTAAAAAAATCCAAACTGCTGTAAATCTAGGTGGATATAATGTGAGCTGAAACTAAACAAAAATTAATTGCATGAATAAAAATGCAAAATCTTGCAGCTAGTGGAGAGGTCTTCAGGAGTGTAAATCAGCAGCTGAACTTCCACATAATCGTATCTAACTTGTTCTTTCCCAGTTATCAGTATGTAAATCAAACAGTCTCTATCTAGCACAGCCTACTCACACTCCAGGATTGGAATGGGTTCAATGTCAGGGAAAACTGGCTGCGAATCTGGACAATTTTCTTTTTCACAAGCTAAAGATCAACTCAGAAGATAAAAACTTCCTAATTCCCATGTGTAGGAGGACAGTAGGTTTCGTCTGGAACAGCACTGAGCATCCTCAGCTCCCACTGACATAAAAGGATGCTGAGGGTACTCAGCAGCTTGCAGAATCTGGCCCACTGCAATAACATGCACACAGAGAATGAATTACACTTGTCCTGCAGAATGGATGGGGGTACTTGGAGGAGAAAACAGCATGCCAGCTTTCATCACTGATGGATGCTTCATCCTAACCTAGCCAGGGCCCTTTGTCCAGAAAGAGAATGGGTTATTTCAAATCTATTCCCATTCATTTTGGACTCTCATCACAAAAGATTGACACTTGGGTTAAGCAGGCACTGATTTTTGTGCTGTTGATTAAGAACTCCTAAGGGCATGTCTACACAGCAGCATTATTTTGGAATAAATGAGGTTATTCTGAAATAACAAAGAGCCCATCTACACAGCAAGCCATTATTTTGAAATAATGTCGAGCTGGAGGACTTCTTCCTCCAACTCTTGTAACCCTCATTTCACAAGGAGTAAGCAAAGTCAAAGGAAGAGTGTTCTTCCTTTGGCTTCCTGCTGTGTGGACAGCACCAAAAGCCGAATTAAGCTGTTTCGACTTCAGCTACACAATTGACATAGGTGAAGTTGCGTAGCTTAATTCAACATTTGCCCTGCTGTGTAGATGTGACCAAAAGGATTAAACTTGTTTCATAGTGGAATTTCCCCCACACATTATTTATTTTCAGAGCATATGTTGGGCCATGATGATTCTACCCGCTCCCCTCCCACTCGCCCGGGCCATAACCTACTTGTGGGATAGTTTGTATGTTTCCACATTAATCTCCCACTGTTTTTATTCTTGTGAGTGCACAACAAACACATAGCATAATCTATAGTTGATAATGCAGTAAATAATAAAACAATAAACCTGGCATGAGATGAAGGTTTGTCCTGTTACTAAATTGTAGGACAGAGTCAGGAGACTTGGATTCTATTCCCATCTATGCCATAAAGTTGCCATTTGAGCTTAGGTAAATCACAATCACTTCACTTCTCTGTATGTCAGTTGTCATATCTGTAAAATAGACATAAAATAATTTCTTCACTTCACCGGGATGCTGTGCTGAATCTGTTATTACTATGTGGAAGATGCTTTGAGATCTTTGGATGAAAGGTACCAGAGAAATACCAAGTATTATTTGTGTAATATCAAACAATGTGCACTCATTATGAAACCAAAAGTGCCAAGCAGTTGGTCCATCCATCTGCTTGTCCATCTTATGTCCATCACTGCAGTATTTGAGCATAGCAGTTGTCTTACTCTGCACTGACATTTTATTTATTAAGAATTGATTTGCTTGAATGTAGGCATGCTTCAGAAAGACTTCTTGAGAAATCTCTGAAATGCTTCACGTTTACGTTCTCATATATTGATGACATTCACTTCTACTCCAAAATTGTTGCTTTGGTGATCTTCAAGCCTGGCTGTTAGTTTGAACATGACTAATTTTTCAAGTGACTAAGCTGTTAGATAACAAAAAATCATCAAATTGTCTCAGCCTCCAATAGTTTCCTTTGTTATAAAAAGACATCTTGTCAAAAACAAAACAATACTAAAAACAAAACACCTGCCTATTATGTAATCTAGATAAGCAATGCAAGGTGCATAGTATTAGAGAATGGCCTAAATTGCAAATTTTAGTTCCAGATCCACATTTTGAAATCCCCAGCATGTGAATATGTTTGGATCCTGGCATCTGGCTTCATCTATGAGATCTGGACCAAATGCAAAGGCCCAATCCTGGTTCAGGCCCCAGTTCAGCAAAGCACCTAAATATGTGCTTAAATTCTATTAACCTCAATGAGATGTAATACATGCTTAAACTTAAGCACATGCTTACGTGCTTTGCTGAAATGGAGCCTCAGGTTTTGAACCTCCTCTTCTTCTCCCACAATATTCAGTTTTCAAGCTCCAGATATGTAATTTATACTGTATTTAAAATAACTATTATGCTAAGAGATAGTTAAGCACTCAGAACTCCAGAAATGCGAAAGCAGAGGCTGCATGCATAGCTTAGCGCCACACCATTTGGGTGTCTGCATTGCCATACACTTTTAATTATGTAATTACTCTTTCTCAGATAATCCAACATAATGTCAGAGAATTTTTTTTCTGCAACCATAGATTCATGGGTCGCATCTTCTACATATGTATACTTGTCCACATGTGCCAAGTAGATGTAATGATGGTCGGGTACTCTTTTCCTCTCAATGTTAGCCCAGAATTTCCCCATTTACTGTAGCCCCTTTCTTGTCATAAAATGTCACCTTTGGATTTGGAAGACGGGACTCCTGTGTGACTGATGAGGAGGATAATTCTCTGTGAAGAAGAGGAAAATCTTTGTTCTAGGTGGACTATTCTACTGAATGAGATGAAGGACCAAATCCCGTACAGATTTGTACTTGGTGCATCCCCCTGCCTCACTCAATGGGACTTTGTCTGATGTCAGCCAGTGTGAAATATGGATTTAAAAAAAAGAATTGTGGTAAACTTTAAACAAATGCAGATAACATTCTCATGGATAAAACTGTGAAAACAAAACATCCAGTGCCCTGAGGTTGGAACTGCTATTTATTTCCTTGTGTATAGGTGTCATCTTGTTCATGAGCTTCTTTCATCTGTGGGTAGATGCTTGTGTTCTGAGAGGTGCTTCTAATACCTTGGATTAATATGCAATACACAAGACTAGCGTGTAGCCTGACAAGATGATGTTCATCCAATACCCATTGTTCCATAGGTGCTGGCACTACAGGTGCAAGGGGTGCTGCAGCATCCTGTGGCTTGAAGTGGTTCCCATAATACGTAGGATTTACAGTTTCATTCTATGGATCCCAGCACCCACCCTATAAAAATTGTTCTGGCATCACTGCACTGTTCATCTCGACAAGGAAAAATCAGGGCCTCTGAAAGGGGCAGGAGAAAAACAAGGATCAAAGGGAAAGAAATTCAACTGATTTTATCATTCTTTGCACATTGTCTAATGGCTAGAATGAAGAACAGGGAGCTAGAACCCTTGGTTCTATTCCCAAGTCTACCACTGACCTGCTTTGTGACTCTGTGTTAGTTGCAGAATTCTCTCTGTGCTCCACTTTCCTCATATATAAAATGGATGTGATAATATTTCTTGTAAGAAGGCGCGCTCCCTGCCTCTGTAAGGGCCAGGAGGCCTTTGGCCACCCTGCTCTGTTCTGGGGGAGATGCCTTTTTAAGACAGGTGTTTGTCCTGGGAGAGGGGATCCTTAGACCCTTTTGGGAAGGGGTCTGATGATTCCTAGAAAGGGTTGAAAGAGGGAAGGAAGTTGGCTTCTAAAGCATTGGGAGAGATGCAAGGGGAAGGGTTCCTGCAAACAGCTTTGATTTGGCGTTCCTCTGTGAGCAAAGAATGAAACTGTGCCCCGAAGGAAGGGCCTAAACAGACTTTTGGCAGAGATGCTAGAAAAGTGCATTACATTATTGTTATTGGGACTTTCATATTCTCAAACCTTTCATGAGGGAACAGTGGAATATCTTATGCCATGTCATGGGAGGTGCCTGAATTGGACACATATTTCAGAAGATTTGATCTTAACTCATGTTGTAATGAGAGAGATTCTGTGCTGTAATGGGTCTTATTAATCATCGCTTTCTGCAGGGATGGTCAACCCACAGCCAAGTGGAAAACTTTCTCTGCTCTTGCCCTTTCCTCTGCAAAGCTTATGGTGTTACCTGTTGCTTGTTATTCATGATGTACAGAGATCATAATGTTTTCATTCTGCCCAAGAGAGCCAGCCCTGCACTGTTAATTGCTGATCCTCACCAGGCTTAGACAACTGAAAATACTTTATTAGACGTGCTCCTTCACAGCACTCGAGGGGTGATGCCTTGGCTTTTAGAGAACCTTACTATGTTGTGTCAAAACTGGAATATGTCCTTGGTTCTCTCTTGGAACAGCTTTGTATCCTTCCTGCTTTTGAGCAACTGGCTCCTTCTTCCTCAAGTCCATCATCAGGCACGCTGCATATGCATTCTGTAAGGGTATGTCTACACTACATGGCTCCGTCGACGGAGCCATGTAGATTACCTTTGTAGACATAGGAAAATGAAGCTTCATTTAAATTAAAATGGCTGCTGCGCTGTGCCGATCAGCTGTTTGTCGGCACAGCGCTGTAGTCTGGACGCTCCGCAGTCGACATCAAAGGCATTTGTTGACATCCCCGGTAAACCTCATCCCACGAGGCATACCAGGGAGGTCGACAAATGCCTTTGATGTTGACCAGGGTGGGCCATTTCCAGAGAGTGGCTATCAGTAAGTTCACAGTCAAGTTGGAAGGGTGCAGTGCTTTTTTTGTGATGGTACAGCCCAAGTTTGAGCCTGGAGTACCGGCACCTTTTTTTCTTCCAAAAAAGCACTGGAAGGGTGTATCAGGTAGGATCCTGCAGGGATTGATCCTGGGTACAGTTCTGTTCAATAACTTCACCAGTGATTTAGATTTAGATTTAGATTTAGATTTAGAATCGCTTGGCTCTATGTCACAGACTTAGTACTGACAAAACCATTAGTGACTGGACTGGAACCTCCTACTATTTGATTTCTAAGGGTATGTCTACACTAGCCCACTAGTTCGAACTAGGGAGGCTAATGTAGGCATTCGAACTTGCAAATGAAACCCAGGCTTTAAATATCCCAGGCTTTATTTGCATCTTCCTGGGCGGGCACCATTTTTAAATCCCCTTAGTTCGAACTGACTGCCCGCGGCTACACGCGGCAGTCAGAAGTTAATCCGAACTAAGTACTTAGTTCGGATTAACTGTTACTCCTTCTGCTATGAGGTGTAACAGTTAATCCGAACTAAGGACTTAGTTCGGATTAACTTCTGACTGCCGCGTGTAGCTGCGGGCAGTCAGTTCGAACTACAGGGCATTTAAAAATGACTCCCACCCAGGAACATGCAAATGAAGCCCGGGATATTTAGATCCCGGGCTTCATTTGCAAGTTCGAATGTCTACATTAGCCTCCCTAGTTCGAACTAGGGGGCTAGTGTAGACATACCCTAACAGTGCTTCTTACATCTATCATTTTAACATAGCTTGTAGCATCTCAAAAGCACAAAGTTATTGTTACTAGTGACTTGTGATTAAGATTTAAATCAAATTGGGAAGTGTTACTATCCTTATTCTAAGTTTGTTAAATACATCTCCTGTAATATGTTGCTCTTCAGTGGGTACATAAGAAAGGCCATACGGGGTCAGACCAAAGCTTTGCTATCCACAAAGCTTATTACCCTGTCAAAGAAAGCTATTAGGATGGGAGGTTTTTTTACATGATTTGTTCTTGACAAATCCATGCTGTCGCCTTATTATCTTTTAGATGTTTGCAGATTGATTGCTTAATTATTTGCTCCATTATCTTTCTGGGTACTGATGGCCTCTGCATTTTGTATAGGAGAGATTTTCTCTGACCAAAGCTTGTACTTCACCATGGCTTCTATCTAGCCCAGTATTCTGTCTTCTGACAGTGACCAATGCTAGATGCCCTAGGGGGAATGAACAGAACAGGTAATCATCAAGTTATCCATTCCCTGTTGCCCATTCCCATCTTATGACAAACAGTCTAGGAACTCCATCCCTGCCCATCCTGGTTAATAGCCATTGATGGACCTACCCTCCATTAATTTATTTAGCTCTTTATTGAACCCTGTTATAGTCTTGGACTTCACAGCATCCTCTCATAAGAATTTCCACAGGTTGACTGTGCATTGTATGAGGAAATACTTCCTTTTGTTTGTTTTAAATCTGCTGTCTATTAATTTCATTTACTGACCCTGGTTCTTGAGAAGGAGTAAATAACTTTTCTTTATTCACTTTCTCTACACCTCTATCATATCCTTCCTTAGTTGTCTCTTTTCCAAGATGAAAAATCTTTCCTCATATGGCAGCCATTACATACCCCTAATTATTTTTTTTTTTGCCTTTTTCTGAACTTTTTCCAATGCCAAGATATCTTTTTTGAGATAAGGTGACTGAATGCAGCATTCATGATGTGGGCGTACCATGGATTTATAGAAAGGCAATAAGATATTCACTGTCTTATCCTCTATCCCTTTCTTAATGATTCCCAGTATTGTTTGGTTTTTTGACTGCTGCTACACAGTGAGGGGATGTTTTCAGAGAACTATCCAGAAGGACTCCATGATTTCTCTCTCAAGTGATAACAGCTAATTTAGTCCCCATCATTTTATATGCATAGTTAGGATTATGTTTCCCAATATGCATTACTTTGCATTCAGCAACACTGAATTTCATCTGCCATTTTGTTGCCCAATCATCTAGTTTTGTGAAATCCTTTTGAAACTCTTCACAATTTCCTTTGGACTTAACTGTCTTGAGCAGTAAAGTAAGGTAATATAATTTATTGGAGCACATTCTGTTGGTGGGAGAGATAAGCTTTTGAGTTATACCAAGCTCTTCCTCAGTTTGGAAAAGGTACGCAGAGTGTCACAGCTAAATATAAGATAGAACAAATAGTTTAGCATAAGTTGTTAGCCCATGTTCTGTGTTGTACACTGTTATAGAATCATAGAATGGTAGAACTGTTTCCTTAGCTGATTTATGCCAAAAGAATATGTGGTTGACTGTGAAAGCCGTGTAACTATACTAAAAACGCAGTTATGGTCTGTCTACCTATCTCAGGCTCTTAGATGGTTCCACCACCATAGTTTTTGAGATTCTCACAATCTTTGTGAGACACAATTATCTGTATATTACCAATGGGATAACTGAGGCACAAAGTGACTTGCCCAGCTTCATATAGGATGTCTGTGGCAGAACAGAAAATAGAAACTGGGTCTCTAGAGTATCAGGCTGGGCCAGTCTTCCTCTTGCTATTGGCAAATGTGGAGACAATAGATATTTTAATGAGAACTGAACTACTGGAGGCTTAACTCCCCATGGCTTGAGCTAAAGGGGGGTCTGCTTTAGCTGTAAGTCCACTATAGTCATGAAGATTATCCCCTCGTGTGAGACATGATCTTGGAGATATGATCACATGCCTTAAACTAGTTTAAGTTTAATTTAACAAGATTGTGGTTGGTATGTTTCATTTTTCTCTGTGTTCAAGTTCAACACATTAAAAAAAAATTAAATTTCTTAGTGGCAGCTACTTGGACCAGTCCTTTGGCTCCTGCTTCTGATACTTATATATGCAGGCCCACCAAGGAGGGGGAGGAAAAGAGGGCTGTTGTTGTGGGGCCCAGTGATATAAAGAGGCAGTCGTGGTGACCAGAGCCCAAGGTCCTTTAAATGGCCAACGGAGTGCCGTGCTGTGCACTCTGGGCAGCACTGAGGGCTGCCCAGGGGAGGCATGGTGTTCTCTGGACAGTGCTAAGGGCTGCGTAGCCCCAGCTCTGCCCAAAGCCCTACCCCTTCACAGAGCTGGCTCCCCTGCTTGGCCCAGGATCCTGATGAGGCTGTCAGCCCCACTGTAGACACATCATCCTTGAACCCTATTTGTAAATTGTGGTTGTGAAGGCTCCTGTAAGTGTACATGTATGTTCTCTCTCTCGCTCTCTTCTAAGGTTATGGGTCAGGTGGCCCATGAGGAATTCAGATTTAGGTTCTGGGGTTCAGCACAAAGAGAATGACATAACTGAATCTCTTCTCTTGTCTGTGCTCCTGCACGTTTGTACCCTTTTGAGTCTCCTGCCAGAGGTGGTGTTATAATATCTCAGGGCAACAGAAGTAACATGCCAGCTCAGATCTTTAATGACTAGGATCATGTGATGAGAGAAGGTGGGTCAAGAAAACTTGGGCCACATCCACTAAAGTTAAAAAGCCTAGCATCTTTCTGAAATCTTGGCAGTTTTTTAATTTTAATAGGCAAATGTACTCATTTGTTGCACGTCATCCTAGTCTCCGTGCAAAAACTTCCCGAGTAAATTCCCAGGAGTAGATTTCCTGGAATGCGTCGAAGATCAGCTCCGATTTTCACATTTCAGCATATAACGCATGTGCATTGGCAGGGTTTCTGCATTTGTCTTCCCCTTATTGCCATCAATCATTTGCTTTTCAGAATTCACTGACTGTAGAGAGGGGACAGGAACTGGGAAACAAAGTTTTGTAGAGTTTCCTGTTAGGGATCTGGGGGAGAAGGGGAGGAAAGAGAAGTCTGTTCCATGTTTTTGTTTTCTCAACTTTCTGGATGGTTGTAGCATAAATAATGTTGCTACACCCCCTTTTCTCTTTACTCCAGTCTTCTGTACAACTGTGTTCATGATCAAGGTATAATTTAGTTCTCTGTGTAGAGAAACCTAATAGAAATGCAGCATGTGCAGTAGCAAGGACAAAGAGATTGTACAATAAGGATATTTATGATTTGATGACATATGTGGTGCTGTACAGAACCGAGAAGAGAGAGTCCCGTACCCTTCAAAATGTATGGTCTGTTTTTCATTCCTGCGTGAAGGTTTTAAATAATAGGGTGTGGGTTGTTCCTTGTTACAAGAGGAATACTAAGCACTCTGCTTCTCTGCCTGTGGCACATAATAATCTAGTCTCCGGTGGGCTGTAATGTTTTGTTCTAATTTCAGTTGTTGGGTTTTGTGCACAGGTGGCTGGATGGTGTTGGTGACTTGTGAAATACAGGAAGTCAGACTAGATGGACCCCTGGTTCCTTCTGGCCTTAAACTCTGTGACGGCATGACACTATTGCTCTCCTACCCCTCCCTCAAGCTAGCCTCCTAGAAATGATGCCTTTCATCCAAAGATTAAATCCACAGTACACATAGTGCCTTGATCAGAGTTACTCAAGAAGCCTGTGGCAGCAGTGAAGTAGAAGGCACATCTGTGCTCAGGCCTGTGCTCTCACCACTAGACCACACACTCTATTCCATAAAGGGATGTCTTTCTGAACTGCTTTAAAAGCAGAGGAAACCCTCCTGCTCCTCACTGCCATGCTAAATGGAAGAGTCATTTATGGTTCCAGCTTTTCCTTTGCATTTGACTGACAGCCAAGTTCCCTTCACTGCCTGGTCACTGGAGCTGATTAGTATGCGAAAGGGTCCGCCTCGCATTGAGAGATGCAGCAGCAGCAGCTTGCAGAGCTGTCACACTCACACAGGCTTCTTATCTGCACTGGCTTGACGAATTAAAAAGCAAGCCAGCCAGCAAGGAAGGGAACGAGAGAGAGGGAGAGGGAGAGAGAGAACCTTGCAGCCAGCATTTGCGGTTTTTTTTTTTAAAGGAAGGATTTTGCGTCTGAAGTGATCACAGACTGTGATGATGCTTCACTTAGCAGGCTTCAGAATGAGCTAGAGGCAACAGATAGGGGGATAAACCAAACAAAAAAAGCAGACCAAAACCAAATACCAACCAACCAACCAGGAGCAGTTTTCTCCTTTATTCTAGCATGGTGGATGTATGGACAGTCTTACAGAGCAGAGGTTGACATCTCCAAATCTACCAGCCCCACATCTTGAACACTACAGTGTTCTGCATTGCACCATGACCTTGGATGTTCAAACGGTGGTCGTTTTTGCCGTGATCGTAGTGCTATTGCTTGTGAATGTCATACTCATGTTCTTCCTGGGCACTCGTTAAATGGATTTTTTCTCCTGAGCTGTTGGGGGCTACTGCCACTAGCAATTCAACAAGAGAGCAAGAGCGAGCGAGAGAGAGAGAGAGAGAAAGGAGAGAGAGAGAGAGAGAGAGAAAGAGAGAGAGATTTCTTACTGAGGGGGGAAAACGCACTGAGCTTCAACATGGCCTCGCTGTGATATGTATGACGTTGGTATATTATCTCTCCGTAAATCTTTTGTCATGTCTTGTCTTTTAAGTATGCCTGTAAGTGTAGCTGCTTATTGCCTGGGTTTTAAATGTGATAAATAATAATAATCCATTCATCTATCTCTTGGTTACAGATAGATAGATATAGCTGTACATTCCTAGACAGAAGCAGAGTACAAAAATTGTTAAATAAAATAAGCAGTGGGTGTGTTATTTTGGTTCTCTTAAAAATACAGACTCCTGTTAAGAACAGAATAGGGATTTTTTTGCTCAGAATTGCTTACAAGCAATTAATGTCTAGTGTCTCTAAGAGTAACTGTGTAGGTGCCAGGTGAGAGATGGTGTGTGTTTAATTGAATCTAGCACTGGACATTTTTTAAAGGTGGAGAAAATTCCTAGCCAAGGAATTAATGTTATGCAATTTTGCTAAAATAACATTCAGCCACAAAAAGGGGAAGAAATCTGATCGATTGATTTATTTCTGTTGCCTTGACAGTGTGACTCCAATACTCAGTGTTCAGCCCAGAAGCCTCCAAAATAATTCTATGTTCCCACCAGTATAGAATAGCTCTTTTCTTTGGACATATAGCAGAGAATGAAACATAACCAGCCGGACTCTTTTTCCCCCTCCTGGTTTATGTGTGTTTCATGTCTTTGCAGAGTGGGAAGAAATCAGAGATAAAAAGTAATGTATGTTTTGTTTTCCTTTGTTAAAGCAACAGATGCTGGGGTTTTGGTTTGTTTTGATATTTTTTCTAAAAATATTATTTAGAGTTCCTTTTTTTGTAACACGTACAAGTGAAAAATCTTTGCCCTTCTCAGGCATAGCAGCATTCCAATATGGACAGTTTTTGGCGACTTCATTTACATTGATTTTCTTGAAAATGAAGTGCTAAGTTACATATTATAGGCTCAATGAGAAGGTGTCCACTAGTTCCAAGTCCTTCTGTTAAGAGATGTCCAGAGCTAAATTAAATTGCTTGCTAGTTAGGTAACAGGGTGATTTGGGAGGTGGGTTTCAATGCACAAAGTTTCGTAGGAATACAAAATGTGCTTGGAAGAATAATATCTTTTCTACATGCAAATCTCATACATAGAAGCAGTGTTTCTGTCTGAAATCTTGCTCATTATTATTTCTACTACAGGAAAAGCTCTAAGCTTGCTAAAATTAAACAAATAAAAATTACAAATAATCACAGCATGTTTTGGAAATGTTTGCGTCTCATGATAATATTAACTGAGAGTGTATTTCTGTGGTGATATAGGCAGTTCAAACTAGCTCCATCTGTCTACATGATTTTTCCCATGTACTCCATTAGCTGCAATAATACATAGCCACATCTATAGAGATATAGATGTATATACACATATATATCCAGATGAGTGTGTCAGTTACAAATTTAGTGAACAGTTTTATGTAGAATTAAGTGTATAATTTATTGCAAAATGTCAGAATTTGAATTTCAAACAGATGCCGCAAATCTGACACTTTCAAATCTAGCTTTAACTGCAAATACAGGGAAGAAATAAATCACTAAGGTCAAATGTAGCATTCAGCCACATAAAACAGCTGGAAATATTTAATCAATATAGCCAGTTTTAATCCATATTTGATTTATTTGTCTATGTATAATAAATCCATAAATTGTGACACAAGTCCATAGCAGCAACTCTAGTGCCTGCTGGCTGGCTAGCTGTCTGTCCTTTTGCTCACTTGTAGCTCTAGCCATGGAACAGGTGATTGCTTCACTTTACAGAAGACTGAGTGGGTCTTCTTTTAAAAATCCATCATGATGATGGTCTGGATTGCTTAACAAGTAGAATTTGCCTTGTTTTCTATCCTAGCCAGCTGCTGTTAATACATGTATGGGTTGGAAACCTGTTGGAAAGATTAAATGAGATGGGAATTCTTTATCTGGGATTTTTCCTCTCAGAAAACTAAGAATCAAACAGCCCCTCTACTCCCCAAAAATTGATTGGAATCAATAATTTTGAATGGTATAATTATTTAAAGGAGTAGGGGAGGAAACATAAAAAAACAAAATCAGGGAAAGGAACAGAAAGATAAAACTGGTCTTAACTATCTGGATTTTTTTAAGGTTAGATTTTGCATGAAGGTTTACCTTTAAATAAGATTTCTACAAGGAAAGCTTGGTAATCAATTTGTATTTCTGTCTAGTGCAGTCACATTCCTTAATGCAGAGATTCTGGCTGACATTTTGCATTCTGGAAATTTGTGTATATATGACAGCGTATGTTAGAGTATGTGTGAGCATGCTAGTATTTGAAGGGTCTGTGTTTGAGTATGTTAACTTGTATGCTACAATTTTGATTCCATCAGTGGTATGGTTTTGTATTTTGTGTTGCTATGGGATTAAAATGGGGGTGCAATGTCTGAAATGTGCCAAATGAAACACTCAACTCCAATAATTGTAGAGTGATCACTAGGTATTTTTTTTTTATTTCAGTGTATCTAAAAAAATAAATTTGAAACTTGGAAATAGGAAAATAATTTCATCTTAAATCTTCTTGAATTTTATTTGCCTGAAGGCTAATGGAATCAAAGAACGCTGATTTAAATGTAACAATCTGAAGATGAAATTTTAGAGTAGAAAAGTTTGTGTGTTATTTAATCAACATTGTTCTTATTGTATGGATAATGTTTTTTCCTAGATGTCTGGATGGGAAGTGAGAAGGGCATTAGGATTGAGTCCATTTCCCTGTCCCGCCCCCCCATCTATTCCTTAAAGGCCACCCTTTCAAATGGGCCTCAACCCAGCCTCTACTGTCACATTTTGGTGATGTTGCAACTGCAATTCCGTGTTTAAAAATATATCATTCAGCCATCAAACTGCCTGATTTGCAGGTGCAATTAGCTAGTTGTCCTTATTAAAAAGGAATAAATATCACAATACACCATATTAATTGTCTAAGCCATGACCACTTACAATAGTGAAGTGGTGGTGTTTGGTATGATGACATGGCTATATGTACATATTTTATTACCTCCACTCTCAAAATGACTGCACTTACAATTGGACCTGCTCATACAAGCACATATGCATATGAGTATCTTAAATACATCAACTCAAAGGACCTATTCAAGTTACTCACATGTGTAAGTGTTTGCAGAGTAAGAGTCTCAGAGGCTGTTTTTGGAAGTTTGGCCATTTAAGTCTCTCTTTCCCTGGGAACAAATAGGGTATTATTGACTTTTGTGGGTTCACTCAAGCCAGAAATAGAGCAAGAAGAGGAAGTCACCTTTGAATTAAAAATAAAAGAGAGAGACAAAACATCCCTTCTGTAATATGCTGGTCATTACAATTACTCCTTATTAACCCATAACAGCTTTCCATTGATGGCTAAATGTATATCTTAGAGCTGCATGACTGGAGACCACTGTCTGCTTAAGCAGGATTCAATGTTATTTCAAGAAAATGCCTCTGACTGTATCATAGCAACCCCTGTATCACATAGTACATAAAAGTCCATGCCTCCTAAGCTGCAATCCACCTTCTTAAAGATCCAGGCACCTTCCTGGATAAGGGGAAACACTGGTGCATGGTGCATCTCTTCTAATGCTTCAGAAAAAGCCCATATGTCACTATTATCAGTTCGAGATCTCTTATTCTTTCCATTCTCCAATGTGGTTATAATTCTGAGTCTTTAAGGCTAACAAAAGAGATTTTTAAAAAAAAAGCTCTTGAAATCTCCCCCCATCCATTTTAAATCTCACATGACTAGTAAAAGGGGATGGGACAGCTCAGAGGTCTCTGACGTGATTGTTCTTTTCTGTCCTGCCATTTGGATTTTACCCTGGGATGGCAGCAGTACAGCATTTGCTTATGCTTTAGAGTGAATGAAGAACTGAGTACATTCCAGTCCTTCTGTGGGAACGCAGAGGTGCTTTCTCATCCCATAGATGAATGTTGTTAAGAGCTGCATGTTCACCTGACTCCTGCCCCCATCTGTTTGCATAATGTGGTTATATTTCTTTTTGGATCAGGTATTCAGTACACAGCCCAACTGCTGTGTATAATGTCTGAAGGAAAATTGCCAAAAATCCATGTAAGTTTTTTTTTAATTTGTTAAATTAACAGAACCCACCTCTTCTTTACTGTTCATTTCATTGTATTGTTGTTCTTTTATTTTTATTTAATGAATGCTGGTTGCGATTGGAGATATAGTTCTTAATTCTCTGTGTACTGTGCTTGCCTGTTTGCATGTATGTATCTACGTACCTATGCCTTACTGTATTTGTATATGCTATATACTGCTACTAATGCATCTGGGTAAAGGAGGAGGGGTTGTCTGTATTTTGTATTCACAATATATATCTTTCTGAACTCGACACAGTAATTTTATTCACTGTGTCATGTAATGGGATATTATACAGGCTACTTTATAAATGGTGTCATTTGCTCTCTTTCATATGACATATTCCCAACTGTCCAAAGTTAGGAAGATTAAGGGGAACTAATTATTAATGATTATTATAACTGTGGTGCTGTGGAGAGAATGTGTTTGTCTCCATGTCAAAGCTGGTGACTGGAGGACAGTTCTCTAGGGAGCCATTCCCAACTCTGCCACTGACTTTCTGAGTCACCTTGGCCAAGTCACTTCACCTATTTGAGCCTTTGTTTCCCAGGCTGTAAAACTGGGATAATGCAACATCAGTGGAGTATAGAGTAGAACAATCAATTAATGTTTTATCGTATTCTAATATGTTAATTGAATGTAATTATTATTTGATTCAAATGACTGAGCTGTCTGTGGAGTTAGGCAGCTAATGGGCACCTGCCCATACCATACGCAGTTGAATTTAGCCTTTTGTTTTAAGGGAATCCTGTTTTATACTGTGAGCTCTGATGATTTATGCTTCCAACTAAAAATAGATGTGCCTGGAGGAAGAGCTGCTGAAGAAACCATGCAGGATCTTTTTTTTTTTTTTTAATTATTCCACTATGGTTGAATTTGTGTGACCATGAGCTTTTCCAAAAAAAGAAAAAAATATTTTATTTTTAATTCTAGAGAACCTAGAGACTGCTGGGCTCTCTGTAACTCTTTCTGTGATGGCTGCCTTCAAAGTATCATGCAGCCTGCTTTTCCAGTCAGAAAAGTACTTTTAGAATATTGCCCTCCACAGTGGCAGGGGCACCATATTGATGCACCATGCACTGTAGAGCCTAAACCTGTGGCAGAAAACCCTCCAGAGAATTCCCATTGCCTTTATGATCAGGGGGCTTTGTCAATAGAGGATAACCAAAATTAAAAGAGAGCCCAAGGAATTGAAGGGGCTGTGTTTGCAACAAGGTAGTTAAAGAAAGAGATGTGGATCTATGACGGCAGTACTTAGCGTGGTTTATCCATACTCTGTCCTAAAGTGCTGCATAAGGTCTCTTAGCTATCTTCATTCCCATTATTAAAATGAGGAAACCAAAACACAGACAGGTCAATTGACAAGCACTTGGTGAAAGAATGGCAGAGTTAGGAATAGAATCAAGGCCTCCTGATTCCCAGTCAAGTGCCTTATCCAATAGTCCGTACTGCCCCCCTGAGTGTCAGAGGTGCACTTCTGGTCATCATGCAGAAGTACAGATGTCTCTTTGAAGCTTATATTAACTTTATCGGCACATTGTAATCTGGAAATTTCATGAGAACTGGCTTGATTTTGAGATTTCCAGGATGGCCTGTTTGGTAAGGAATATCTCTCTCACAAGTATTTTGAGATTTCCACTGCTCCTTCAGAGAGAATCCAAGAACCACGACTGCCTGAAAAAATTAAGCATAGGTCCATGCCAGTTTTGGACAATGGATAATGGTGGTGGCTAAGAGGATTTCCCACCCTTAACCTGAACAGAGATGTGCTAATCAATATTAATTGATTGATGCTTGTGATTGTCTAGTTTCTGGTCTGAGTTGAGGCCCCTGGCTAGTTAAATATGGGAATGTATTTCCAGCCCATTTCCTCTACTTTCCAATCTGATTGGCTGAAGAGGTAACTGCTTTGTAGCCCTCCTGCTCTGCATTAATAGTGGAACTCTTCTTTCTGGGTTCAGAATCAGTGTCTCAGCTACTTTAGGTGATGCTATGCTGTGCTGTTTGGGTTTTCTATTTTTCTGGCATCCCATATGTAAACTTAAGCTCCAGATAATTTCAAGTAATTAGCTGTCTCATTGCACTTTCATGAGAATAAGTATGTGGTGAGCAAACGTTAGTTTGTATTTTGCCTGCATCTGTTTCCCCTTCAAATTTCAATGTGCTCTGGTATTCTGCACTTCTTGTGCTAAGCTGTCATGTAATGTTGCTGTGCACTGTTGAGCAGCTGCCACAATCTTCCCCAGAGAGAGCTGCATTTTTGCAGTGGGTGAAACGATTAGTTGTACATAGTTCGTTAATCTCTTCTAGTGACATGCCCTGCATAAAGGAAAAAAGTATTTTATTTTTGTCTTGGACATACAGCCAGTATCCTTGATCCTTGTTTTCCTATACTTGCAGAAGTTCCATGCGTTGGCTTTCACAGAGAGGTGTCATTAAGCTTATAGTGTCATAATTATTCAGGGAGTGTCAAAGTGTTCTTTAAATGCCTCGTAGCAAACCTGAAAAATCATATTATTTAAGTAAAAGTTGTTGATTTATATTTTCTTTCCAGTTTCCATCCTTTTTCAAATACTTGGGGCATTTGCCTGAAAGCAGGTCTCTTTTACTAAGGGTGAAGCTTCTCCAGTAGCAAATTTCTAAACCCATAATCCTCTGTTTGTGACATTGTAACTAGATGCTGCAAAAGTGATTGCAATGTTGCAAACAGAAAACTTTGAGTGGAATCAGGAGAAGAAATAAATTATTTTTTAAGGAACACAGATCTTCATTTCCAGGGAGATGCTTTTGTAATTAAAAAAAAAAGGCACACAGCATTCTCCTGTCCAGAATAAATACATACATATTTTAAACAACTGCAACATAGGGCTTATTCTTTATCCTGTTAAGATGTGGAGTTGTATTTCTGGGAATAGCTGCAGAAAAAGTTTTTGACATCTAAAATGACCTCACTGGAAAAGCAGAATGAAGATTTACCTGTGTACCAAGGAGAGGATTCTTCAAAGAATTTATATTGACCAGATTTCCTATGTTAATGGCACTGTTCTCTTCTATATAAGTTAATTCTGTTTGTCTGGCAAGATTTATACAATGTGTTGCATACTATAATTACTATTCTGGCAATTTATATTTAGGTAATGATTGCTATGTAAAAGTCCTTCTCCGTGATTTGATAAGCATTCAGTTAGTTTGTGCTGTTCTTTCCTTACCTAGCGGAGGTGCGGTCATTTTCATTTTAAGCTTGCAAAAGTGTGATTAAGCTTTGATAGTGGTTTTTAATATGCATTCCTGGGCTCGGGAATGATGCAGCTGCTTTGATTTTGTAAGCTCCCATAAAAATTCTATTTAAAAAGCACACCCTCTTAGAACGATTTCTGGATCTGAATGGAATGTGTTTGAAAGCTTTCTGGGAAGCATCTGTTTCTTTTTAATGGCAACTAGAATGTTTACACCAATCTGATCTAGAACTGTGCATTGAAATGCAAATTTCCACAGTTGTGTGTGTAAGTGTGTGTGTGTGTGTGTGTGTGTGTGAGGGATACCTGTGTTAATTATATATCAGTAGATCTTTATAGGTGCCTTTATCTGAGATATATATACAGACTTGCCTCTGCACATGGGGAAGAGCCTACACAAGTAGCTTTCCCTCATTTTGTCCCTCAATAGGACCAGTCACAATGAGGAGCAAAGACTGTTACCACTGAGGGGAGATATGGAAGGTGGTGTGAACTTGGCCTGTGACAGGAGGAGCGTGAACTCCCAGCATCCTTTCAAAGGCAGGCTGCCAATCCAGCCAATGTTCCTCTAGACTAGAGCCACAAAAGGCATCCTGGCTACAGAAATCAAAACTTTCAGAGTGACCCAGGCAGTGCTGTTCCTCCCCAGCCTTCCAACCCAGACAGTGGCTGAGAGCCACAATCCGGATGGATTATACGCATGTGCTGGAAGGAGACATAACAGGAAGGAAAGTCTCAGAGGGGTGGCCGCGTTAGTCGGTATCTGCAAAAACAACGAGGAGTCCTGTGGCAATTTAGAGACTAATAGATTATTAGGGCATACGCTTTTGTGCGTAAAACTCACTTCTATTAGTTTCTAAGGCTACGTCTACATTGCATGCTTATTTTGAAATAAGATATTCTGGAATAGTTATTCCGAAATAGTTTATTTTGAAATAGCACATCTACACGGTAGGGAAACCTCAAAATTAGTCTGAGGCAGGCTTCCCTAATGTAGATGTGCTATCTCAATTTAGAGCCCCAGGAGGAATAATTTAGAATGGCCCTGGTAAAGGGGCTACAGTATTTTGAAATAGCAGAAGTGGAGCATCTACAGATGCCTTATTTCAAAATAGTTATTTCAGAATAGGCATTATCCCTCGTAGAGTGAGGTTTACAGAAGTTGGAATAAGCCGTCTTTTATTTTGAAATTATTTCGAAATAATGGAATGGCTGTGTCGACGCTCGCATAGTTATTTCGGAATAACAGCCACAGGACTCCAAGAGTAAGGAAGGAAGTTATCAGTGGCTCTGGAAAAATTTTAGGGTGGGGGTGCTGAGTTATACCCCCTTTACATCTATTTCATGCCCCTTCAATGGTTGCCAACTCTCCCAGACCACACCATCTAGACGCCATTCGTGGCAATAGTGTCTAGTTCATGCACTCTGGGAGAGTTGACAACTCTAATCCCTTGCCACCCACAGAGGAGCCAGAGCTGGGAGCAGCTGCTGAGCCCTGGTCCAATGCCAGTAGCAGAGCCCCACTTGGGCAACAGGATCCTGAGTGGTGGTAGAGCCTCCAGGGCCAGTGGCCTGGACCCTGGGGCCGGCAAGACTGATGGGCTGTTGGTCCCATGGGGCTGGCAGATGAGAGGACCCAGAAGGCCAGCGGAGCCTGTGAGGCTGGTGGGTGGCACTGAAGCTAGTGAGGCCAGCAGGACCCCAGGGCCCAGTGGGATACTGTGGGGGCCATCTAGAGGCTGGTACCTGGAGCAGGGAAAGCCAGCAAGGAGTCAGCAGCAGGAATGGTCCCTGGTTGCAGGTAAGCTGGGGATGCTACAGCACCCCCCTACAACCCTACTTCCCATGCCTTTAAAAGTTATAATGATGACAGTGTTAAATGAGTTATGGGCTGCACATCAGCCTTCCCCATGTGTTGGCCATCATGCTTGTTTTCAGTGACAGTAACTTCCTGACTCTGTCAGCTCAGTGAACTAGGGGCATCAAATCTCAGGTTTTGAACAGAGTCAACTGTAATTAACGGGGAGAGGCTGCTGTGATTCAGGGAGGTTCAGGTAACGGTGACAGATGTTCAGCCTCTGTGGCTAAGGCGAGATGAATCTCTGATCCCACAGTGTCCATGGCCAGGTTGCACCAATGTGCAGAGGAGCTGGGATTCTGCAGAGCCATTTGGAAGTCTTTCCCATTGGGTTAAACAATAAATAAAAAAGAAACAAAGGAGCAACCCTGGAAGGAGCTAGTTTGTCATTTTTATGTATCACTCAATAGGAGCGATTAGGAGTGACTGTTAAGAAGAGACAGTTCTCTTCTGTGCAGATCAAGTGTTGTTAAAAACTGATCGGAACTGCAGCCACCCCACTTTGCCTTAAGCAACTTTAAGGATTCCCCCCACCAAAAGATCTCCGAGCTCCAGGAAGTGGAGTCAGTTCGGAACCTTTAGTCCAGTAAGGATGTACAGGGCACTGCTGTTTTTCTGAATGGACATTAAACTCAGAATGTGGCTAGTCATTAAAGCTGCTTTAATGGCAGGTATTGCAAGGAGACGTTAGAGGTGTTTGCTTTGGTGTCCTTGTTATCTTCTCAGCCTGCAGTTTCAGTAGGGCATGATTTCGTTGTTTACCACCTGTCAACTGTTTTGTAGTGTTGCTGCACATTGTTAAACAGTTGCTGTGTTTCACCCCAGAGGCGGCTGCCTTTCAGTTATGGTTTCTTTAAGCAATCTCGAGAGTCTGTTTTATGTAGCAGTTTGTTAGGTTGCCTCTCTCTCTCTCTCTCTCTCTCACACACACACACACACACACACGTGTGTGTGCGTGTGTGTGTGTGCCCGCGTGTTTTCCCTGATATGGTTTGATAAATATGAGTCAATAGCAAGGCAAGTGCATGTTACATAATCTCTGGGAGTGAAGAAAACCTTGTTGCAATTCATTAGGAAGCAGGCCTTCTGCAGGCAGCATTTGTTAGCATCATTTAACCATTGATGTGTGCAGTTCTGCCAACTGGCCATGTTTTCGTCATATACAGTTGTGTCTGATTTGAAAATCTGGTTGCACCAGCCTTTGGTTTTGTTATATTGTTAAAGTAAATAATAATAATAATAGCAAAATTCCAGGATAAGGATGATGGGTTTTCTTTTGTTTTGTGTGTCGCCTACAAGGAATTTTCCAACCCCCACCATCCCTAGCTCTGTTCTCTTTAAAATTGCTGTACCTCAAGAAATCAGACACAAATGTGACTTGAAATAAATATTGCACCCTTCCCCCTTTCTCTCATATGCTCTCACCCACCCATCCGCCTACACACAAATGGGAGAATGAAATCAACATCTACTTTTAGCCAAAGCCTTATGGCTCTGCAAGCTGATTTTAGATTCTTTCCCAGGATCGTGGCTGTGGGTATTGTATATATGAATGCTAAAACAGGAGAGGATTTGAGTATAGTATGAATTGGCCCTGTAGTCTTAAGTGTCCATCTAGTCCCAGAGAGAGTCACGCACATATGCAATAAACAGAAGAGTATTAAAAAACATGGGGTAGTTTCTTTCTTGTTCAGGAAGCATTGAAAGCTGGGGGGAAGCATCATGAATTAGAGGGAACTGGGGGAATGGGAACAAACAGTAAATAAGAGGAATCTGGATTGAGTCAAACAGGAATAAGTAAGAGGATCTGAATTCTTCTTTCCTATGCGAAGACTGGTATCCAGCTGGTTATATGTGACAGCATCTCTGCACTCTTTCTTCTTGGTGTAACCAAAGAGAAAAGGAGCAGCAGGACATTGGGCAGGAAATTGCAAATGCATCTTAATTCCTTAATCGTTCCATGCCTCAGTTTCTCTATTTGTAAAAGAGGGGTTGTAATATTTACCTTCCTCACAGGGGGTTATGCAGATTAGTTCAAATATGTCTGTAAGATGCTTTATGGCCCTGGAAAGAGAGGAAGTGCTAAAGAAGTTAAAAAAATGTGATTGCTTATTTATTTTTAATTTACCCAATAAAAATAAAAAGCCTCAAACTGCTTTCCTCTCCCAAGGCAAAGCAGATTTATCTATGGGGGCTAAACTGGCATTTGCCTTTTGAATGAAGCGAATAGCTCTGCTTTTGAAAATCAAAGCTCTTCCCAGGGAGGTAGGAAATTGCCACACTGGCTCACACCAGTGGTCCCTCCAGTTCAGTGTTCGGTCTCAGACGGTGAAAGATGCAAGTATCTTCATTGCTGATAATGATGAAATAAACTGCCTATAGGGGATGTTCCTTCCTAACTCCTGCCAGTTACCTGGTGGGTGGTGCCCTGATGCATGAGGATTTGTATTTTCTCTAAATGGAACTGTTCTTGTTATCAGTATAATTGATTATTGGTGAATAATAGGCTACAGTCCTTTCATATTGTTGAAATAAAACTATAGGTACCTGTCCAGTGCTCTGAGTCCCTGCCTTGCCCATTATAGTAAAAGGTCTAAAGCACTGACTGGCACTCCAGAGGTCTGGGCTCTGCTGGTTGACCTTGAGCAAATCACATCCCCTGTCTAGGCCTTAGTTTCCCTCATCTGTAAAATCAGGATAATGATACTGATCTTCCTTTGTGAAGTGCTTGCAGATCTACCCAAAGGACTATGTCAGTGCTAGGGATTCCATTCGTTATTGTGATTAACATGAACTAAGGATTGACCATAAATGTCTCTGCCTCAAGCCATGTTCTCCTCAACAGCCTGGGAGAAAAGGGGTAAAACACAGGCTTTGCAGTGTGCCACAAAGTTTAGCAAATGTGTGTGTCTGGGTGGGTGAGTGGGTGAGCTCTGAAATTAAGGCCTCAATTTTCCACTTCCTGCCCCAAAGAAGGTACCCTGCCAATAGCTCCCTGCTATTTATAATGCATGAGCTTCAAGTTGAGCACCTTTGCTGTTCTCATTTGTGTCAGTCTGTCCCAGAAGAGAGACCCATGTGTTGGGAGCCCAAACTCAGTGCTTCTTAGGTTATGAGCAGACAGAGCCGTCCCTACCAGTGCTGGTGTCCTATGCAATCCTGCACTGGCACCCACCACACTTGTGGGGGGAGCGGTTGCTCTGCAGGTGAGGGAGCTGTAGGGGCAGAAGCTCTGGTGGGCAGAGGGCTGGGTAACGTTTGCTGAAATGGCAGCCAGTCCGAGAGAGTTGGCAACACTGGAGCAGGGCAGGGAGGGAGGCTCACCTGCATCCTCAGGAGAGCAGGTGAGATGTGTGGGTGGCAGCGAGTGGCACGTGTGCAGGCCGGAGGGTGGTTGCATAGCTGGTCAGACAGAAGTGGCACTTTGAAGGTGAAACCACCACTTCTTTCCAGCCCCTGACTGTGTGGCTGCCCCTGTTTCTCCTCAGTCCTCTGGCCTGCGCTCGTGCCACTTGCCACAAGGGATCTAATAGTGTACTCAATTAACTGATTAACCGATAAGCAAAAGCTTATAGGCTAATGCTATAGACTATATGCATTTCCCTCTCTCTGCCAGTAAATTTTTTAGCAGGTTGGCCAGCAGCCTGGCTCAGTCCTGGCTTGCGATGGGTCCGGGACCTACCCCTGTTGTGTCTCTGGATTTATAGTGTATTAGGAACTGGGCAGGCAGGCAGCCTGGCTCAGTCTTGACTCATGCTGGGTCTGGGACCGATCCCCGTTTCAACTCTGCATTTCAAGTGTACTAAGAACCAGGTGGGCAGGCTCAGCTCAGTTCTGGCTCATGCAGGGTCCAGGAGCTTAGACCCCCTCTTGATGGGTTGCTGCCACCCCATGCTGCTGCCTCTTTTCAGAAGCAGCACCGCAGGGTGACAGGCACCTGGTCTGCAAGGGGAGATGGTTTTTAAACTGGCTCCCCTCACGGACCAGCTCCCACCTGGCACCCCGTGCTGCTGTCTCTGATACAGTGGCTGCCAGTCCTGCTCCTGGGGACTATAGACTAGTTGACTAACCGATAAAATTTCATGAGGTTACTCGACTATTCAATTAACTGATATTTAACATTCCTACTTGCCCCCAGAGCCAGCTCTGAGACTGCTGGTGGATGGGACTTGAGTCTACTGGAGCCAGTGCTGAATCTGCGAGGGAAGGGAAGGTGGCTGGGGATGGGGCCTCCAGAGCTGGGGCTATTTAACATCCTGTCCCTAGTCACATGCCGCATAAGGCACCTCTAAATTTGCGGCACCGCAGCTGTGTATGCTGCACATGCCTGAGGACAGCCCTGGTTGCGAGCAACACCGTGAGAGCCGTCTAAAAGGTATGAGCCAAATTCATCCCTAATGCAGTTCCACCAATTTCAGTGGAGCTACAAATGGGATAGATTTGGTCCCAAAGGTTTTGGATATGCAATGCCCATGTGCAAATATTGGACTATGTGCGGCATTATTCTCAAACATGGAAAGTGTTTTAAATGGCATTAATCTATATCTTCTCTGTTTATGTCTTTTTAAAGTCATCAGTCTGTATGCAGGCAATTCAGAATAGTTTGTTTTAACATTGTGAATTAATAAAATTACTATTTTATTGTTAATTGATCAAAATTAGTATTTTGTGCTTTTCTGATGCCTTTGGATGTACTTCCCAAACATTCATAAATTAAGCTGCATTATTTATGAATATCTGTAACCAGGCTTGGTAGAATCACATTTAATTTTTTGTTATAATTTTGACCGATAATTTCAATGTTTATTTTTAAGCATTTTAAAATGTGGTTTATTGATTTAAATGTTTACAGTTACATAGAATTATGGGGTTTAGCCTTTACAATTTGTATATGGATTTAGTTGTTCAGAGTTATGCAAAATTATGGGGGGACGGATATCAGAAAACAGGGATATTAGACAATAATTATTTAATAACCGTAGATGTTGAGATTCAAAGATATATGGCTTTATAACCATTAAAACACAAATTATAAACATCGCATGTCAAAATATACTAAGTAAATATCATGAAATCAAACTCTAATAAACTCTTGAGCATCATTTTTCTTACTTTGCCTATCTAAATTTCAGTTTTCATCAATGTAAACATTTTTTCATCAATTTGTATGTGTATGGTGAAATTGACATTTACCAACAAAAGTATAACTTGTCCAAGCCTATCTAATGAAAAGAATAACCTTCATTTTTTCCTGATTTCTTGTGATACATGAAAAAGGTACAAGTGCAAAGCTGTACACCGCGACCAGCAAAGTATTTCCCTCCAAACAGGGCCACCCACGGAAGAGTGGGGGAGGAGGGCAGCAAAGAGAGTAGGTGCCCTCAGGCCCAGCGATTTAAAAGGAGCAGCTCTTTAAATCATCACAATCTGGGCAGTGCTGAGGGTAAATGGGAGAGGCTAGCCCCCAGCCCTGCCCCTTCTGCCTAAAGCCCTACCTCTTCTATGGGGCCTGCAACTGAGCTCCGCCCCTACCTCACTTTTCCCATGGCCCAGCAAAACCGGTCGCCAGCCCTGACTCCAAATACATTAATGAAACATATGCTGAGCCTAGGCTCTCAGTGCTCAACTGAGAAGCTAAAAAGTGACTCACACCAGCATAGCTCTGCTGTGGACCATTGGTAAAACTCTTGTGCTGTTTCTTTATCTTGATGCAAGCTCGTCTGTGGTTAGCTCTATAGGAATCTTTCAGTGCAAATTGGATCAGGCCTTCAGTGAAAAAAGCATTCTAAGTGTAGGGCTGGCAGCTAGAAGTCCTGAGTTCTTTCTGAAGCTCTCCAAGGGCACGTCTAGACTACATGGCTCCGTCGACGGAGCCATGTAGATTTGTTTACTCGGCAAAGGGAAATGAAGCGGCGATTTAAATAATCGCCACTTCATTTAAATTAAAATGGCTGCCACGTTGTGCCGATCAGCTGTTTGTCGGCACAGCGCTGTAGTCTGGACGCTCCTCGGTCGACATCAAAGGCATTTATCGACATCTGCGGTATGCCTCGTGGGATGAGGTTTACTGGGGAGGTCGACAAATGCTTTTGATGTCGACCGCAGAGCGTCCAGACTACAGTGCTGTGCCAACAAACAGCTGATCGGCACAGCGTGGCAGCCATTTTAATGTAAATGAAGCGGCGATTATTTAAATCGCCTCTTCATTTCCCTTTGCCTACAACCCTAATCTACATGGCTCCGTCGACGGAGCCATGTAGTCTAGACGTGCCCCAAAGGTCTTCTAGTGTGGCCTTGTTCCAGTCACCTAAGTGCTAACCCAAAATTAATGGGAGTTTTTCTATCAACTTCTGTGGGAATTTTTGGATCAGACTTTCAGCCTTGCTGGGATTCATTTTCTCTATCTGTAATGTGGGGAGGGTAACATTCACCCGCCTAGCAGCACCTTAAAAACTAACAAACGTGTTTTGTTAGTCTTTAAGGTGCTGCGAGACTATTTGTTGTTTTTTAAGTTTTTTCAGTTGCAGACTAACTCAGCTACCCCTCTGAAGCTTTTATTCACCGACTGTTAGGCACTCTGTGAGGATCAACTTGGGTATAACACTGCAAGCTTATTTTGAAATAAACTATTCCAGAATAGCTTATTTCAAAATAGCGTGTCTACACTGCAGGGAAGCTTCAAAATTAGCCCAAGGCAGGCTTCCCTAATGTAGACGTGCTACCTCGATTTAGAGCCCCAGCAGGCACGGGGGGAGGAATAACTTAGAATGGCCCTTGTGAGGGGCTATTTTGAAATAGCAGCAGTGGAGCGTCTACACACGCCTTATTTTGAAATAACTATTTTAGAATAGGCGCTATTCCTCGTAGAAAGAGGTTTACAGATTTCAGAATAAGCCGTCCGTTATTTCAAACGGAATGGCTGTGTAGATGCTCACATCGTTATTTCAAAATAACACTAGTTATCTCGAAATAATGGTGGAGTGTAGACGCACCTTTAATGTTCATTAACGTAACTTGAGATACGCAGAAAGGAAAGCTTATGTAGGTGCAAATACCTATCAACATCTGCTGCCTAGACACCTTGGTGCCTGATTTTGCTAGGTGCTAAGTAGCTTAGGAGAGCCCTTAATGATTCTGGAAGGTCCATGGGAGCTGCAAATGCTCATTGTCTCCTAAAAGATGATCAGCCCCTTGCAAAATCAGAGCAATAAACTCTCACACCATCTCTAGCCTCCTAAAAGTGTTATCTTCTCAGTGCAGGAATCAGGGAGAGAAAACATTGTAATTTCTTTTTGGACAAAATTCCCTTTTGACTAGAAAATGCTCAGCCCAGCCTGTTTTAGGTCTCTTCAGGGTGAAGGGATTGTAAGAGCCTGCCAAAAATAAGTCAGACGTGTGCATTCAAAATAGCATCAACACAGCTGTTAGGTGTAAGAGGGGGTGGCTTTTTGTTTGTGGAAGACTGCATCATTTTAATTGCCTAATCAAAAGCAGTATATATCCTGGCATATGGACTAAAGAGCACTGTGCTTGTAGATATTTTGGGCCTTGCCTTAAGCTCTGACTATTGCTATAATCTAACTTTCTCCTTCACATACTTAATTTTAGATCTTAAGTGAGCAAACATGTAGGTATTAGAGGTAGAAAAGTCCATCTGTTCAGTGTCTGCTCTGCTCTTTGGTTCTAGAGACCTCATCCCCTCCCACCTACCTAACTGCCTGGTATCTAATGTTTAGGTTTCATGTAGGCCACTGGTGGTTCAAATGCTACCGAGTGGTTATTTCTGACCAACATTTTAGAACTTTTGTATTTAATAATCCAGTCTGTCTCCTTTCCAAAGCAAATTTGTATTGGTATTTTGTATGTCTGGGATGTTTACCACTTTCCTTGGATAAATATACCATGGTAACTTTTCTTTAAATTGTGCTTTTTCCTCCCATCTCCTCTGCAGTCAGTTTTACCTGTTTGCTTTTTCCCCCCGGCTTGTGCTGCTATTCCATGGCTTCTCCTGATAATCACAGTAAGTGATACTTTCTACTGTAATATCTCAAAGTACTTTACCAAAAATGAATTAATTAAAAACCAGTGAGATAGATACATAACATAGTATTGTTCCTACTGGACTGATAGGGAAACTGGAGCACAAAAGAAGTGCCTTGCACAGGTTCACATGTAGCTTAAGTCTGCTACATGCTGAGCACTTCCTGAAAGTTGCTGGAAACACCCTGAGCTCAATAGGAGATCAGGCTGTTTGCAGAAACCAGAACCCAGACCACCTGCCTGCCTGTCAGTCTCAGCTGATGGTTTATTATTATTATTATTATTATTATTGTGTATTATTCTATTATCATAGTGCCTAGTCCAGAGTTTATATATATATATATATATATATGCCATCATGTGCCAGCAATGCGCCTCTGCCATATACATTGGCCAAACTGGACAGCCCCTACATAAAAGAATAAACGGACATAAATCAAATATCAGGAATGGTAACATACAAAAACCTAGAGGAAAACACTTCAATGTCCCTGGACACACAGTAGCAGATTTAAAAGTAGCCATCCTGCAACAAAAAAACTTCAAAAACAGATTTCAAAGAGAAACTGCAGAGCTATAATTTATTTGCAAATTTGACACTATCAATCTAGGATTAAACAAAGACTGTGAATGGCTAGCCAACTACAAAAGCAGTTTCTCTGCTCTTCGTGTTCACACCTCCACATCAGCTGCTGGAAGTAGGCCACATCCTCCCTGACTAAATTGACCTCGTTATCTCTGGCCTTCCTCTTGATTGGTACTCCCTTCTCTTCACGTGCTTGTATATTTATACCTGCCTCTGGTATTTCCACTACATGCATCTGACGAAGTGGGTCTTTGCCCACGAAAGCTAATGCTCCAATAAATCTGTTAGTCTATAAGGTGCCACAGGACTTCTCGTTGTTTTTGCAGATTCAGACTAACATGGCTACCCCTCTGATATTAGTCCATAGTTGTGGACCAGGGCCCCATTGTGCTAGGACATCTAGAGCTCAAAGCTGGGTCAGTTAGAATAAGCACATGGAATTTGGGATGCTTATAAGAACCCTATACACCTGCAACACTGAACTTGGGATTCATGAGAACTGGTTTTCCAGAAAGATATTTGATATTGCCACCAATGTCTTGGCCAGAAACCCTACACAACCAACCATTTTTCATATTAGATTGATATGCCCACCCCGTGGACCAAGAGGGAAGATGTGAAGGAACTTCTCCTCTTGGAGGGACAGTTCCTTTCCTTACTAGCTAACCCAGTTATGTGATATCGTACATACAGAGCTTGCTCCCTGTGACTTTTCACTGGGAGACTGATTCTGTTGTCCATACTCATACAGGGTACGTCTACACTGCAATGCTATTTCTGGATACCGGAGTATCCCGAAATAGCTATCCCGCATCTACACAGCAAGCCCGTTATTTCAGGCTCACTATTCTGACATCCCTGTAAACCTCATTCTGTGAAGAGTAAGGGACATTTCAGAATAGCACTTTACTTTGAAATTTGGCACTGTGTAGACAGCGGCAAATGACGAAATAAGCTATTTTGAAATAGCATCAAAATAAGATATGCAATTTGCATAGGAGAATTGCATATCTTATTTTGAGTTATGATGCTGTTACTCATAGATTAGAACCTTGTTCTTCAGAGGGTCCCACTGAACTATCTCAGAATAATATACTAATCTGTGAAGGTAAGGAGAACAGGACTGGGCCGTATAGAGGCTCAACCTGAAAGTGTCCTTTTAACCTTTTCAGAAAAGGCAAGGTTGTTTTTATGATGTTCATGAGTAACCTACCGTATTTGATCTGGCTGTGTGAGCTATCCTATTTGATCTGCTAGCCTTTAATTGGCAGGAATCAGGAAATTGGATAGAAGGGTTGTCTTTGCTAGAAGCATGTAACCAGGGCATCACTGGGTTACTGGGTGGCTCACTGAATAGCTGCCTTTATGGATAAATGCATAAGCTGCTCCGTTAGTCCTCTCAGCAGCCATTTTCAGTGTTTGCAATGGGAATCTTTGCCATTGGCAAACTATAAATAGGAAGAATGTAATAAGGGAAAAATAAGCTGCCCACAGCAGAATCCTTGTATTAATGAAACATAAAGATGGATGGATGCAAAACAGCTTGGCTTGAAGAAGGGGAAAAAAGAAAAGAAAGCTGTGAACCATGGACTAGCGGATATTTTAAAGCATAAAAGGATTGAGCAAGTCAAGAAACTTAAACAACAAAAAATATGAAATGGGAACCTTTTCAAGGCACAGTATAATTCATTTTAATTACAAGCCATCTAGAAATCTATTTGAGGTAAGAAATCAATTCTGGGTTGTAAATTACAGCGTGAGGGCCAGTGAATACAAGTCAGGATTCAGTGTGTTTATGACTGTCTGGCTCTTTGTTTTCAGTTTCATTCCACATGTTATTTTCATTCCTTCTTCCTTCCACCCAACCATAGAGGAAACCCTCCTAGGTAGGTTAGGGGTTGAGTGATAGGGGAAGTAATCTGGTGCCTTCCTCAATGGGCCGAGTCTTTAACCTTCTCTGCAGAGAAGGCTTAAGGTTTTGGTGCTGGAAAGCTCCATGGTGAAAACTGCCAAAGTGTTCAGCACTGCTGCACTGCAGAGCTGTAAGAGAGGTGTTGTGTTTGTGCAGGGACCACATGGTTATGTGCTATTCCTTGAGATTTCTGTGGAATGATCCTGAGTTCGTAGGAGGATAGGGACAATCTCAACTTTTGCAATGCAAGCTACTCTGGTCAAGATGGAGCATTGCATACTAGGATCTCTGGTCTCCATGGGCAGCACCTCTATCAATTGTGTAACAGTGCGCCCTATTGTAAAACTTACTTTGATCACCTATGTTTTAAACCTCTGTCAGTCTGTTGTCTATCTCACACTCATCATTATAATACCTGAGCACCTAGCTCTTTTCCAGATACTTAATCCAGCATAAAGACCCTGTTGAAGTCAGCCAGAGTTGGGGGCTCTCTGAACCTTGCAGGCTGGAGACAGCTGTTATTGTTAGAATGAGGTAACATATTTAATGATGCCACTGCGACCCATTCACACGAGTCTCTGGAAAGGCTAACATGGGGCCTCTGACATTTCCTTGTGTTCTGTTGTGTTTGCAAGGGATGTGTTGCTTTGTTTTCTTTTCTATCATTGTCATTCAAAGCTGCCACGGATGATTTGCATTTGATCCAATCCTTGCAGGAGAGCATGATCCAATTCTTGCAGCATCCTTCCCGGCAAGCACTGTACATGGAATGGGACATTGGAGCATACAGAGGTGTTCCAATGCTCAGAGATGCCACCAGGCTACCTGCAGTAGCCTCCTGGGAGGCAGACTGTGCTTAGCTGAGCTTCACCCTGCAGCTTAACATGGCTTTTTGTTTTCCTAAATGAAAAGCTGCTGAGGAGCACTTTGTGATTGGGTTGACAGTTCTATCAGGCAGTTTCCAGTGACTTTAACAGGATTCATGGAGCTAAGGACCCCACACTCTGCTCTCAAAGCATCCCTATAATATTCATTTTCTCTCTTTCTCTCTGTCTCCTCCCTCCACCCCCATTAAAGTCTGTCATTAAATGGAAACTGGGCTTGCATGACAGAGGACTAAGAGAGTGTGAGAGAGCAGCAGTACACCGGCATGGGGTGTTGTCATCAACTTAAAATGATCCTTAGAGAATCACTCTCGGCAGGACCAAGCACTTTCTAGATCATCCCGGACAGATGTTTATCTAACCTGCTCTTAAATATCTGCAACGATATGTCTAGACTACATGGCTCCGTCGACGAAGCCATGTAAACTAGTTTACCCGACATAGTCAATGAAGCAGGGATTTAAATAATCCCCGCTTCATTAAAATAAAAATGGCCACCGTGCTTTGCCAACAATCAGCTGATCCGGCACAGCGCGGCAGTCTAGACGCGGATCGGTCAACAAGGGAAGCCTTTGTCGACCGCTCGCTTATGCCTTGTGAAACGAGGTTTACCGGAGCGGGTCGACAAAGGCTTCCCTTGTTGACTGATTCGCGTTTAGACTGCCATGCTGTACCGGATCAGCTGATTGTCGGCACAGCGCGGCGGCCATTTTTATTTTAAATCCCCGCTTCATTGACTATGTCGGGTAAACTAGTTTACATGGCTCCATCGACGGAGCCATGTAGTCTAGACATACTTATCGAGATTCCACATCCTCTCTAGTCAATGATGCCAAGAGACATGATGTTTCCCTGTGGGGCTTCTGGAAGAACACACCTCTAGTCTGAAGTCAGGGTTCACCAGCAGCAGCAAGGTGATGGGAGAGTTTCTTGAACCAGAACTGCAGACACTAAGAAAGATTCCATAGCCAAGTGTCTCAGAGCCTGAGAATGTGGCTCTATGGCTTTAGTGTTCCGTTCCCTTTGATCCAATTCTTGTGCACCTCATCCTGCTCCCAACCTTCTCCCCCACTATTCTTTTCTTCCTGATATCATTCCTGACTGGAGACATTCTTTATTTAGCCAGGATTAACCTGGCTAGCCCCACTCCTGTTCCATTTGCAGTCAAATGATACTATCCATTGTTCCTTTTAGTGGAAGCGAGGCTGACCTTATCAGTCAGGCTAGATGGGACGTTGCCACAGAGGACAGCACAGTACAATATACTGGGTGAAATTTTTCAAACTGGTGAGAGGTGCAGATTGCATTCCTTGCTGTTGGAAACAGGATACTCATTAAAAACATTCACTTCTGGGTGCTATTCTACCAGCAACATAGAGGGAAACTGGAAGGAAAGAGCTACAAAAACAATCAAGGGTCTGGAGGATTTGACTAACCTGCAAAGGCTGAAAGTGCTTAAATAGATGGACCGAAGATGGGATGTTTGTGGGGGTAAGGACATAATCATCTATAGGTATGAAGGTGAAAGCAGGAGAGGAATTATTTATAAGTGGTGTAACGAAGGATAATGGGATGACATTAAAAAGGGAAAACTGAAACTGGCTATCTGGAGAAAATCTAGATAAAGTGATCTGGTGGGCTGTTGAATATCCTCCCTAGGCGGCTCTTTGAAGTCCCTTCACTTGGCGAATTTGTAACTAGATGAGACAATATATTTGAACATGTGCTGTGGGAATAACCCTCTGTTGGCTCATAGAAGGAATGGAAGATCCTAACTGGTCTTCCCCAACTCTGATCTCTCTGATCCTGTGGCTCATCAGTCCATGAAAGACTAGAAACATCTGTGTTTCCAAAGTTCCTTGTGATTCCTTTGCGTGCATAACCTTGTAAGGTGCCTTGAAAGAAATACCAGCAGGAATCTTGGTTGCTCAAGCTTGCTCTGATGAGAACAGGAAACAGGAGCACCGGTTGGTTCCCAGGACAGACAGATTCACAAGTGGGGGGAAGGAGAGGCTCTGCAAACTAAGCAGCTGGTAATGTTGGGAGCAGAGGGAAAGGGAAGATTTTGATTTTTATTATCTGGAACTAATCCAAGCCTTAGAAAGAGTGTGGGCTTCTTCAGCTGGAATGTGCTGGAAAGCAGGGCCTTTGGGACCAACTGGATGGCACTCAGTGTGGCTCCATGGGTCATGTTGATGAGTACTGCGTTACATACACACCTGAGCCTTTTGAACCAAAATCTGGATGAACGTGCCAGCTGAAAACACCCTGGAGGGACCCTGTGCAGTTTTGCATACCTGTTCATCTCCGCAGTTTTTTTTAAAAGAGTATAAGATGGACAGACCTGGCAGAGGGATCCACATAGACAGATTTCCCTTTTCTCCCTTTCTTCTATGGCTTCCTGTATGTGGAGAAATGGAGGGAAGAATCCAGCTATCTCCTAAACCCTGTCCCAACTCACAGTGTTTGATCACAGTTGCATAGGCTTTAGATGTGCAGGCCTTAGGTTATAGTCTTGGGTTTTGCCTAAGCAGGGCTGATTCTTGCCAGAGGCAACCTGTTAGTCTTTCAGATGAAACACGGAAGAGAGATTCTAGTCACTGATGATCATTTAAGACTTTGCGGCACTTTCTTGACAGAGTAAGATTGTTAGACCCCAGTGTCCTGGCAAAACTGGTAATTATGTTCTCTCTGCCTTAAAACTTCCCTTGTAGGTCAATGGCTGGATGTAAAAAGGAACCTAAAGGAATTAGATGCCCAACTACCAATGGAATTTGGGTCCCTAACTAATAAATTTCTTTTAAATCTCACTGAAAACTTCCTCACTTCCTATCCTTTGCTGCCTCACTGTATTATTGTGGAAAATTATGCAGCTGTGTGTTCTGTCCCAGTGATGGCTGGATTTGTGTGGCGGAACAAGTTATTTCTGTATTTATAATTTCGCAAAATGTTTTGGTGTTAGACGAGCTATCTACGTGTACAACTGTATTATTAATTACTTATGATTAGTTATTATTGGGAACATTGTACCCCTTCCTTATTTTCCTGTTTTGTTTGTATTTTTTCATCTCTGAGAAAGCTCTTTCTTTGTCCTTCAGATAAAACAGAATGTGTTGGGACTTTTTATTTTGCTTCCATCTAAAAGCTATCTGATCACTGGAGTTAGAAGACACCTATTAAATCATCCAGTTCATCTCCCTGCCCGTGTTCTCCCTCCTCTTTAGTATTTTGTCTAGTCTAGTTTTAAGTGTCCCAGAGAATGAGGCTTCCACTGATTAAACTTTTGTTTAAAAATAAAGGGTTTGATCCTTCTCTTCCTTCTCTCTTGGACAGAAGGATATGCACTAGCTGCCTGTTTGTTTGGGTATGGAGGTTAAATTTTAACTGATCAAGCCCTAAATGGCCTGGAACCTTCCTGCTTGAGCAGATCCAGCCTCTGCTGCCATCATCAGCAGGGTGTGGAGTTCCCTCACTATAGAGGAAATGGAGCTGCCAGCAAAGGATTCTTCCCCCAGGCCCTTGGCTTCTGGCTTCCCACCTACGTCCCATATGGTTCAACTCTGATGAGCTTCAAGGCACGATACAAAAACCACCTGTTTGCTCGGGCTTTTCAGGAGGGTTAAAAATATAAGCTTGAGGAGGGGATATATTTTGCTGCTTTCCCTCCCCCTCTTCTGTTGCCCCTGATAGAGGCAACAGCACGGTGCTGCCTGCCCTTCCCCTGCGTGGTTGCCTCTATCAGAGGCAGCAGCGGGGGCGAAGGCAGCGGGGGGGGGGGAGGGGAGACTTCCATGAAACAGCCCCTGGCCACAGTGGCCCGGATTGGCCACAGGCAGAAGCTGCTAGATCCAGTACAAGCCAGGACTGAGCAAGCCCAGCTCAGTCCCAGCTCACACCAGGTCCGGGAGCTACCCCCACTTGGTTCTACAATTTAAATGTAGTAGGAGCCAGCCTGCCTGCCCGCTCAGCTCTTACTATATTTAAACTGCAGAGTCACAGCAGGGTAGCTCCCAAACCTGGAATGAGCTGGGACTGAACGCTTCTTCCCTTATCGACTAATCATGTAGTCGATAAAAATTCTATCGACTACACAATTAGTGAAATACCCACTTTTTAACATCCCTAATTTGTATCATTTTTTGTCCCATCACATGTTGTTTGTGAAGTGTTGCTGCTTCACATTGGTTTTCAAATGACAAAGCAGCCTTCCTTGCCATTTTCTTTACTCACGGTAGCATCAGCCATTTTTCTGCCTGTGAGCTAAAATGCCAGGATTCCTGCTAATCTGAAAGGGATCCGTGGGGGAGAATACTGAAAAAGAAATGGAGGAGTTTGGAAATGAATCCAGGATCTTAGAAACCAGGAATGCTGCATTTTCAGCTCTTGCACTTTGCCTATTTTAGACAATGCCAGTAACAAGATAATAGTTATGTCAGGTGTTTCTTTTCTGTCCTAGCTTACTGTATAGTGATAGGAGAGAATAACGTAACACTACTCATTTTATTCTAAGGAGAATTCACTTTAATTAGCAGTAAAAATCTAGTTGAGACCCAGTAAGAAAGACAATTTTTGGGCTTCCTGAAGTCTATACGAGTGGGTATAACTAAACACCAGCCCATTCCCACAGCATTTGGAAAGTGCTTTTTGAGCATATCCACAACCTGGGTAGGCTAGCGAAGATGTAATTTATAAAATGTGATCTAGCTGAATGCAAAGAGACTAGCAGTGCTCTGATTTGAAGCTCTTTGTACACACAAACACACAGACACTATCTGCACATTACACATGCAACTGCATAATGACTGGCACAAAAGCGCACACACACACACACACCTACACACACAAGCTTACATATTGTGTGCAAGTGCACACCTGCAGTTTCATGTGCATATATGCATTTGCACAAAGTTTGGTAGATGTGCCTGTGTGCACCAGATCTCAGATGTTTACAGATTTAGACAGGCAGATATGACTGTAGGGCTGTTAGCCCAGACAGACAGGTACACACATACAGTGTTGCATGCACACACAGATTAGCACATGATGCACACTCATTGCACATGCAGTATTTTACTGTCATACTGAGGAATTCCCATAAAAATTCCCTGCCACTTGCCCCAAAAGGCTGCCAATGGCATTAAAGCCAACTCATATCCTTTAAAGTGAATCACCAAGCTCATCGATATCAATATCAGCTTCAAATAAGGAACAGGAAAGCGCTTTTGATTTGACATCCTCTCTAGTCTGGTGGTAAATAGGTTATTACTAATACAATAGCAGTAATAAATGTGATGTATGACTTTAGAGAGTGAGAAATAATGGGTCATTGTGTTTGTTGTGATCTTACTTCTGTAGCAACACCTTGGTGCCCATGGAATGATTCAGTTAATTCCCAATTGTTTCTGTATTGAATCAGAGAGCAAGCGCTTATCATCAGAGTTTTGCTTGAAATGTGACAAATGTTCAGGTACTCTGGTAGCTCTTATGGTTACTTTTATTAACTGATGGTTTCTTATGGATCCACGTGACCATGATTGCTGCTAGCATGATCATCTCCAACTAGTGCTGAGCAGTTATTAGGAGGCCTTTTACCACAAGGAACTCTAAGTTCCTTTGGTTTTCCAGGAGGCACTTTACATGTGAAACAGGCTCAGTGGACCAATTCTACCTTTAAAATCTAGGTTTAATTTTTTGTGTTTTAAAAAAAAATCTGTTCTGACAGTTTGTCACACTAGCTCAGCCTACCATGTCATGGCCAGCGAAGTGTTATACTAAAAGAAGAGCTAAAATGTTTTGATGAAAGATCAGGTCAACTCAACTAAGTGGTTTGTGAATATCTACTGTATTGACCTAGCTTGGTTCCTTCCTCTGCAGAGCTGCCAATCTGACTCTGGCATCTCAAGGATAGATGTGTGAGGTGCCAGAAGAATTGGAGGCAATTGTTGCAGGATTTCAGTGTAAGCTTTCAAATAGAATGGCTGGATGTTCACGCTTTCCAGGGGAGACATTTTCCCAGTTTTGCCTGGATCTAGGTCCTTATGGCATATTTATTTCAGAATCTGTGAGGACGAGGGCAGCATGGTCGTTAGGGGTTTTTTATGGCTAAATCCGTGGGAGAAGGAAATGGAAGGGAAGATGAAACGTGGAGCTGGTTGCACCAAAAAAACCTCCTCTGAGTCACTGGTGTTTGAGTTAAAGAAAAGTCTGGAAACCTGGCTTGAGAAGTAGCCCCTTTTTGTTTCCTTTCACTAGTTACTTAATTCTTTACTTAATTTCCTACTAATTTGCTAATTTCTCAGTGCTTAACTCTGGTGACAGATCAGGTGCAAGAGATACACAAGATAATGTGCTTCTGTTTTATATCCCATGCTAATGAGGCTCCAGCTAAAACCAGCTACTGCATGATTGGTCAAGGCAGGGCAGGCAGGCAAACTGACAGAGCAGGAAGGCAATGGGGGCCAGATGCGAAGCCTTTTGCAAGCAATCCAAAGGAGAAGGTGTACTGAGATGAGGTTAGCTAGAGAGGGAGGTCTGGTCTTGTCAGAGACTGAGCATGTGCAGTCTTGGGGACTACTCTGGGGTGTGGGGAGAAGGCTGGGGCCATGGGTCGCCCATGATGCAGAGGTGTGGGGGGAATCTGGGCCACAGGCTTCCATTGCTGCTTGTGCTCTGGGGGCAGGCCACCCATGCTGGGGGGCAAGGGGAGGAACTGCCCCTATAGTAGGGGCTAGTTTAGGGTCATGGGCAGAAGGGGCATGGCTGGGAGCTTGCCTATACTAAAAGGGCAGGGGAAATTCTGGCAGGGGGAATTCTCAGGGCCAGAGTAAAACAGTCCTACTATTGGCGAAATCCCTTCCTACCTGGTGGTAAGGGAAAATTATCACTGTCTGCTTGGTGGCCTGTTATCTGGAGCTAGGGATGACACCACACTTCTTGATGGATTGCTGTCCACATCACCATCACCTTAATTCACATCTTAGAAGTCAAGGCAACAAGGCCAAAGCCTGGATGGCCATGGAGACTAAATTAATCTTACATGGCTTAATGGCAGGCTGGCATGGGGGAGGCTTGCCGTGCTGCTGCCCAGGCTATCCATATTCCGTAGATGTTAGAGGATTTTAGTCTGTAATGCTGTCAAGCCAGCATGACAAAAATTATAAGGGGGCGAAATCAAGAATATGCTTCATTTATCTAAATCAGTGGCTTTTCTCAAAGTCTCCAGACGACTGTACCTTATTCAGGAGTCTGATTTATCTTGCATACCCCAAGTTTAACTCTCTTAATAAGAACTTGCTTACAAAATGGATGTAAAAATACAAAAGTGTGACAGAACACTATAACTGAAAAAATTGCTTGCTTTCCTGTTTATACCCTAAAATAAACCAATTGGATTATAAATATTGTACTTACACCTCAGTGTGTAGTATACAGAGCAGTATGAACAAGTCATAGTCTGTATGAAATTTTAGATTGTACTGACTTTGCTGGTGCTTTTTATGTAATCAGTTGTAAAACTATGCAGATATCTAGATGAGATGATGTACCTCCTGGAAGACCTCTGCATGCCCCCAGGGGTACACGTTGAGAACAACTGATCTAAACCACTCAGCTCAAATCAGCACTAGCTTTGTAGGAAGCAGGCATATACTGGTCATGCAAAGTATCTATTGAAAATTAAAGAAAGGGGAAAGTGGGCATCATGCTTCATTTCCTCATCACACTCATGTTAGACTATCCAAGGTCTAATAGGCCTTGTGGCAGTTCACTTAAGCTTCCCAGAAGAAACAGCTGTATCTAAGGAGTGGAAATATCATAGAACATGGGAAAATTAGAAAAGAATGATGGCATGGGGTAATCATTCTTTACTCATAATAGAACAAATGCTGAACTCCTGTACACAGAAAGCATTTAACCTGACAGCTGGAAAAAATACGTAGCACTAGAAGTTTGATGAAAGGTAATGGCTGAAGCTTTATTACATCACAGAAATTTGAACTTTAAACCTCACACATAGGAAAGTCCTGCATGTACCGAACTTTCTACTGGGCTTTTTTTTTTTTTTTGAACAAGACTGTAGAATTTAATAGAAGATTATATCCTTTCTCTAGAATTCTATAAGATGGTTAAAAAAAGTAGTAAAGATGTTAGCTTTCTCCATGTAATTCTATAGGTTCTAGAGCAGAGGTGGGCAACCCACTGGGGCCCATGTGTGACCCACGGGGGCTCCCCCAGCAGCCCTCAGACCCCCTTGGCTGCCTCCTTGCCCAATGCTCCTTTTGTGCACCAGGGCACCGGAGCCCCACACTTACCTGCTGCTCTTCCCAGCACTTTTGGAGGAGCTGCGAATCACCTGAGTCACACTCCGTCCCACTCCTTCCCCTCCCTCTCAGAGCTGGAATGCCACGAATCAGCTGTTCACAGCGTTCCAGCTCTGGGAGAGAGGAGGAGGAGCAGGGACAGAGCACAAATCAGGTGATTCGTGTGCTTGGAAAATTCTGGGAGGGAGAGAATCAGGTAAGTGCAGGGCTCCAGTGCCCCTGTGTACGAGAGGCGTGTGAAGGAGAGGAGGCAAAATGGGGCCATGGGGCTGCAGGTGGAACCCCAGTGGGTTGCGGGCTGCTGCAACCCACTGAGGTGAAGGATGGCCACTCCTACAGTCCACCCACCATTCCTGGTTGGCCATCTCTGTGCTAGAGTAATTTCTGTAGGCACTTATAAAGAATCTTAATCCTTGTGAATCCCTATTTCTTGATTTCTTGGACAGTCAGAAATATCACAAGGCTCTGACACTTCTGCTTCAGATCTTTCTAGAACCTGTAAGTTCATGCTAACGTAGCTAAGCATTCCTTTCCCTCAAAAGAGATTCAGTTTGAGTGTGTGAAAAGAGGTTTGTATTTTGTCTGCATTGGTTTGCCCAGCACTATGGGAGCAATGTGACCTTTATTAACATAGGCTATGTCTAGACTGCAGAGTGGAACATGTCCGCTTTTTTGGAACAGTTTCCGACAAAGTGGGTGCATTCTTTTGGCATCCCTGTTCCTCTTGGTGAGAGGAATAAGGGATGTTCCAAAAGAGGAGGTTTTTCTGAAATTTGGCCTGTGTAGATAGGCCAAGTTTTGGAAAAGCCTCTTCTGAAAAAAGAAGCAGAAAAAGATATGCAAATTGCAGTTTGCAATTTGCATATTTTTTTCCGAAAAAACCTGCAGTCTAGACATAGCCATATCACTTGATTTTGTTAAGGTCCACAATACTGAAGTTCACTGTACAATTACTATGGGGTTTGTAGTCATGATTTAAGAAAACTCGACTTATTCTAGGGCTTCAGAGGGTGATGAAAATCTTTGGTAGCTGGAGGGGCCTGGTAGCCACTTTTGCCAGTTTTAGAGAGCCAGCTGGTGTCTGCATGGCTAGTGAACTCAACAGGACAAGAATGCATTAGCACTGGATCTCAAGTGAAGACCCAGGCTAGAGCACTTTAAATGAAGTGCTGATATCCAGTTGCAGGGAAACCATGTTTGTTTATGTGTTTGAATATCACTTAACTGAAACCTCAAGAGGAAATGATCATGTGTAAGATAAGAGGTTCAGATAATAATCAAGGCTCCATTGTATTCTTTTCCCCTCCTCAGTGCAAGTTCCATGTTTTCTTTTTTCTAAATTAATTCTCTGAATTTGCTGTACAAGGCAGAGGTCACAAGATCCATGGCAACTATAGAGTAGTGATGAATATATTGATTCCGGTATGTTTTCATACATTGTGAATAGTGCTGCTAAACTCTATATTTTGTAGTATAAGTGTCGCTCCTTATATATGGTCATCTCAATACCACTTTGTAAAAGTGTCCAGAATACATATTCATGTTTTCTTCAGTAAGTAGGATTTCACCAGATGGAATAAGAATGTGGCTGCCCTTTTCTGCCGGAAGTTAAGGAGTTTTGTGAGGTTGGAAAACAAGAGATCTTTAGAGAACATACTCATGATTAGACTCTCTACAAAATCACCTAGCTTGAGGCCTGATCACTTACAGGTTCTTACTGGTGCCAAGCAGCCCTCATGATTGACCTATTACTGACTAGTCAATAATGATGCCTTTTTATGTTCCAGGAAGGTCAAGAGAATCCATATTTTTATTCTACTGGTGAGAGAGAGCTCCAGTTCAGGACTAGAATGTGGTTATCATGTCCCAGCAACTGCTAAGACACTGTATAAAAGGATCACTGCATGTGACTCAGTCATTCAAACTGGCCTCCCTAGTAAAAGCATTGTTATAATTACTTAAGAGACCTGTAATCTGGGGACACAGTGGCAATAGCCAGTAAGGTTATGTGGTGGCTAAGATAGCATGCTAGGTTTCTTCTATTTCTAATGATTGGGATTCTCTAAATGTGTCTAATGTGGTTAGCAAATGAGCATTAAAAGAAATGACTTGGTGTGAATACTAAGGAGGAACAGGGCTGTCTTTACATGGGAATGGGCTCTAGCATTCTGAGAGGGATTATTGGAGCTACCCTATCCCCCAGTGACACATAATCCAAATGGGTTAAATCATCCTAGCTGGTGAACTGGTTTCTTTTGTGTGTCCTGGGGATCAGCAGAACAAACCCTAGAATGACAGCTCGTGATGTGGAGCCGGACGGATAGCCTATTGAGTGGAGATTTTCCTTGTTGATTTTTCTTTTCATAAGAAAATGAGGAAGAAAAGAGAAGAATCTGCTGAGCTGGGTGTTTGCGCAGTCAGAGTGAGTGGGCGTCAGAAAGCTCAGCTCACTTTTGGAAAGCTAACAAACCAGGCTATTAGTATGTGTGGACTGGGAATGGCAATGGAATGAGGACAGCCTATGCTGTGGTCTGTCTTAATCAAAACCCTTTCTGTTCCTCTCTCCCTTGGGAATGATGTTTTTTTTCTAAAGCCAGTGATATACTGACAGGTTTGTCAGGCATCCAGTATGCCCCTCACCCACCCATCTGACCACCCACCCTAGCTCTCCCCAATCTTGTCCTTCCCCCATTTTTGTTTAAATATGGTATGTTCCTGGTTTATTAATATGCTAATCCTCCTGATAGACTGCACTATTCCCCACTCTCCCCACTGCTTGTGGCTAACATCTGCATTTGCGGCTGACGACGAACTGTTTGCTAGCTCTGTACCGTGAATATAATGAAAGGAGGCAAACCAAGAAGAGGTTTGTCTCGATGGTAGTGGGGAGCTGCATGATATGGGTTTGCACGTTCTTGTGGCCCTGGTTGGCCTTTGTTTAAACCTCTGAACATGGGATAATGGTTAATGAACATGGGATAATGGTTAATGAACATGGATAATGAACCGAATGCTTTTGTTGAATAGAAAACAAAAACAAAACAGAACAGGAAACTTCCTAATTTCCAGGTTTGTAAATGAATCAAAGCAACAAAAGCTCTAGTATTTTGCAAAGTGTAACCCCTAATTTTCAGGAATTACCATTGAGAAGGGAAGAATTGGACACAGGTCTAAAGAAAGCAGAAAACTCCATGAGGGTTTTAATAAAAGCATGACCTTGCTGTGTCACCCTGAACTATCCTTAGCTTGTATGCTAGATGCCCTTTGTGCCCTGCTCAAGTATTATTCCCAACACTGACAGCTGGGAAAGACAATGCAGCAAACAGAGCTACCTTTTCAACAATAGCTGCTGAGCTCTGAAGAGGCAAAATCCGAAGCAGGGGCCCGTGTTGCTTTGATTTCATTGCTCCTTTGCCTGGTTAGAATAAATAAAATCCATCTTGTGGTGAACTCATAGATCTACTAAGATGTTTGTAATCAGAGGGGCTCAGCAGTGATGTTTAAAAACAATCAAAATAAATCTCTCTGCAAGACCCAAGTAGAAGGAAGATTGGCCATTTAAAATAATATACTTTTAAAAAGTCTGTTAATAACACTTAAGGCACTCTAAAGGAAAGAATTTTTTAAAAGCTAATATTTTCACCCTCAGTTATGTTTGCTTACCTTTGCATTTCACTCAGCTTGGAGAGTGAAACTAAGTTTGGAGAATTTCACTTTCTGTTTTTAGTCAGTTTCATTTTCCAGGTTTCTTGCATTAGTGCAGTTCTGTTGGGTTTGGGTCTGCAATATAGAAGGAAAAAGTTTAAATTAAGAGCATGGTGAGCAAGTAATTCTTCCACTCCTGGGCAGCTGGTGAAGCTTGCACTTGGGGAGGCAGTAGCTTCCTAGCCTAGGCCCTGCCCCTTTCCCAGCCCAGGCCCCACCCCCTTCCTTGCCCAGGCTCCGCTCTCTTCCCAGTGTCTCCCTGCTCTCTTCCCTGCACATCCTGTGTCCCTGCTCACTGCGTGCTTTTCCCCTTCCAGTCAAATCCCTGAACCCAAGCAAATTATTTTTGAAAAAACCCTCCACTTTTCTGCAATTTGTTTCTCAACAAAATGGAGCACGTTTTGTACCATGTGCCAGATATGCAGAAGGTACCTAATTAACAGCACTAAATTTGGGAATAAGAAATGTCAGTCACAAGTTTATTATATACCCCCATAGCTGACATGCAGGCAACTTGCAAATGCCCCAAACTCCTCTCATTGATCCTGGGGAACACAGAATGGCAAGCACCAGTTAAAGCTAATTGAGAAATCTCTGTCCTTTTTTCACACAGTGCAGCAAGGTGTCACGTTTCGCCCTCGGCTGGCATTTGCCCCCTGACAGGAAGAAAATGACTAGAATCAGCCTGCAAAAGTTGCCACCTCATTCATTTTCACTTGTTCACAGAAACAAGTTGGGGGCTTCCTATGTTGATTGTTTCAACAGCAGTAAGCACCTCAGACCATGAATAAGAATTGCCAAAGTACATCCAAGTAAAATACAGGCTTGCGATTTAACAACAGCACCCATTCAACCCACAGAACCAAGAAGGTAAAATGTCCCACTGAGGCAGTATGATGGTGACAGCTTTATGCATCAAGATTGGTAGACCCAATATCCCCAGGGGTGAAGGAACCAAATCCCCAGCCCTGTTTTCACCAGGCAAACGTAATCTCCCAACCACTGAAAAGAGTTGAGACTGAAAAGAGTTGCAACCATCTTTCCAATAACTTCTCTCCCTCCTCCCTCTGCCCGGCTTTTCTTCCCTCCACACCCTTTTCTCCTCAGGCTTCCACAGCTCAAGATCACTGCTCCCACAACCAAACGGTCACCCTGCCCTGACCATTAAAGAATTTGAACAACAACAACAACAACAAAAAACAAATTGCCCCAGCGCAGGCCACTGCTTATTTGTGGGAGAGCTCTGAAGGACTCCTCTCCTCTTGGCCATCTAGAGAACGTCTACACAGCAGTGTTATTTCAAATAACAAAAAGCGCATCTACACTACAAGCTTTTATTTCTAAATAATGTCAAGCTGGAAGACTTTACTCCGACTCCTGTAACCCTCATTTTATGAGGAGTAAGGGACGTTGAAGGAAGAGCACTCTTCCTTTGATTTCCCACTGTGTAGACAGTGCTTAAAGCCGAGTTAAGCTATTTCGACCTAAGCTACACAGTTGACGTAGCTGAAGTTGCAGAGTTTAACTTGACATTAGCCCTGCTGTGTAGATGTACCCTTATTGTTCTGCCCAGTCCCACTTACCAGGCCAGCACAGGGTACCTGCTGCCATAAATAATCCAGCCCTCCCTGCAGCGCACACACACTGCATAAGGCTGGCTGGCCTACCTCCATTTTTGACTAGCCCTTTGAAAAGTGATGATGGGGGAAGTCAGGTAGAGCCCTGCTCTCACTACCTCAGCTCTTCTGGCAAATTGCTCCAGCATCACACAGCAGAAGGAGGAGTCATCCCATAAAGTCCCAAACTGAAATTCTCCTATAATCCAGGAGCAGTGGCTACTGCATGAATAATGCAGAAAGATTTTGAAATTCTAAATAACACTTTGCAAAACTGCATTTCTCAGCACTTTCCATCTAATGACATCAAAACACCTAACTAAAACCAATGAATTTATACAAACTCCTGTGAGGCAGGCAAGTATTATTATTGTCACTTTTTTTGGAGGGAGAAACTGAGTCATGGGATAATTAAGTTCCTTATCCACAGGTTATCCACAGGCCATTAAGAAACCCCTTCTCTTCACATTTCTAACAGAGAGGAGCACAGACCACTGGGTGCACTGAGGTGGGGAGATGACCCTAAAACTCCAGCTTCCCCCACTACAGGAACTCCGCAATGAGGTTGCACCTGACTCTGACACAGTGTAAGGGCTGGCCCTGCCCTTCTCTGCCAGGCTTGTACCAGGTGTGGCTGGGCAGGCTCAGCCCAGCATGAGTCAAGTGTGGAGGGAGTTATTGTGGGGGATCCGGGTGTGGGTCAGTTTGGGTCTGGGTGGCTCAGTGGGGGGTTCCGGTGTAGGGGCATAGGACTCTGGTTGAGCTCAATGAAGGAGTCAGCGGTAGGAGGGGGTTGGTGCGGGGTCCAGGTGCTGGAGAATTGGGACTTCATAGGATAGGAGGTCCAGGTGCAGCTTGCTGGGGCTCAGTGGGGTGGGGTGTGGGGAGCTCAGTGGGGGTCTGGGTGTGGGGAGCTTGTTGGATGAGTCCAGATTTGGGGTAGCAGGATTTGAGGATGAGATGGGCCTGCTTAATTAGGGAGCCCCAGCTGCTGCTGAGGGGACATTGCATGCCAGACTCCTTTCCCTCCCCCCACCACCACAATTCCTCATCCCCTTTTCTTCTCCCTCCTCCCTCCTCATTCCCTTCACTCCCCATTCCTTCCCCACTTCCTCTCCCCCCACCTACTCACCCCCACTTCTTTCACTCCCCATTCCTTCGACACACCTCCTCATCCCCCCTTCTCTCATTCCCACCCCCTCCCCCAACTCCACTGTAGGGCACAGATAACAGGAAGCATGTGGGGAGAAGGCAGGAAGGGGAGCTATCTCTGCAGGCCTCGTTGGGCTAGGCAACATGCCCCCACACTCCACACACTAGCAAGGGGGAGGGGAACTATAGGAGCACATGTGGGGAGATGGCAAGGCTCAGTAGCAACTGGGCTGGGAAAGTGAAACCAAACCCACCACCACTCCATACACTAGCAAAGGGGTGGAGAGGGGGGAGCCAACAAAGCAGGAAGAGTGCAAAGGAGGAAAAGGGGGCAGCAAGGAGGAAGCACACTTTGTCCACCCTTTGGACCAAGGAGCAGGGAGGAGGCTGGATGGAGCAGGGAGGGGACTGAGCAGGAGCAGAAACCAGCAACAGCAAACGGGGAAGAGGCAGCAGCAGCAAGAACACAGCAAGCTGGGTGGGGTGGTCTGCAGAGCAGGGCTAGAAATCTCCTGGAGCCAGTGAGATGTATGGAATTACAGGGTGCTACAACAGCAGGGAGAACCCACGTGACTGTAATTCGAGCCTTATGTCTGTTCCATGCATGTTCAGGGGTACTGCTGAGGAGGCTGCCTGCTTCTCTGCCTTTCTAGCCACCCTGGAACCTGCCTGAACCACACTAACCATGCCACAGCAACCCCACATGGCAGCTGGAGGCAAGGAGGGGAGGGGCAGGGCCAGCACAGCTACAGCTTTGGGTAGGCTGTGCCTCTTTTTGCCATACAGACCAGATGCCCATGCTTCCACTCTCCTCTGTGCTGATTAGGCCTCAGCTGGAGTACTGTGTCTGGTTCTGGACACAGTGGGTATGTCTAGACTAAATGCCTCTGCCAACTGAGGCATGTAAATTAGACATACTGACATAGTCAGTGAAGCGGGGATTTAAATATCCCCCACTTCATTAGAATAAAAATGGCCGCCACGTTGTGCCGGCTCAGCTGTTTTTCGGCACAAAGCGGCAGTCAAGATGGAAATCGGTCGGCAAGGAAAGCCTTTGCTGACCGATCCCGTATGCCTTGTGCAATGAAGTTTACAGAATCACTCAGCAAAGGCTTTCCTTGCCGACTGATCCCCATCTGAACCCCTTATTCTGTCCTTTAAACAACCTCCTAACTTTTGCAATCTCATCGTCAGAAGCAAGCTCCCCACAGACCAGGACATAGGAACTCAAAATGGCACCAAACCCTGCCAGAAACCTTCACATATCTCCACACTACAGGGATCAATACCCTCTCTCCCCCACACATTTCTTTTCAAGATCCAGGGATCCTACACTTGCCTATCACAACATGTGATTTACCTCATTCAGTGCACTAAATGCCCCAATAGCAATTATGTAAGTGAAACCAGACAATCACTATGCTCTCAAATGAGTTCACACGGGAAAATGATAAAAGACAAACATGATAATCACCTGTGGTGAATAATATTCATAAAGCAATCACTCTATAGCTGACCTATCAGTCCTCAGCCTCAAAGAAAATCCACACAACACTTTCAAAAGGTGAGCCTGTGAGTTTAAATTCATAACTTTGCTAGACACTAGAAATCATGGTTTGAGGAGAGATACTGGGTTTATGGCTTATTACACCAATCTATAACTCCCTATCAACTTCCTACTCCAGCTGTCTTTCCCTTTCCTTTCCACCCTGTGACCAGAGCTTGTTAACTGGCCATTTCACCTTGAATGGTCCACTGAAAAATGTATTAACTACTTATGCTAAACAATCTGTTCCACCTTGTATTTAGCTGTGACATGTGGGTTGCCAGATCAGAAGAGCTCTGTGGAAGCTCAAAACTTTCTCTCTCTCTCTCTCTCTGACAGAAGTTGGTCCAGTAAAACTTATTACCTCACCCCTCAGGCTTCCTGGCCAGCTGGGGCAGGAGGAGTGTCTGCAACTCCATGTCACTCAGCCCATCTCTGATCAGTGTAGGGCCTCAAAGGCACAGCCATGCCATGGTAAGAGCCATGTGTGGGTAGCTGTGAGGAGCCATGGGCCCTCCACAAGGGAAGCCTGTGGGGTGGAGACACAGGCCAGGGGTTTCCTTCAGCTCTCCCCCACCCACAGCTGCCTGGCTGGCTCTTATTGTGGCTGGGCTGCAACTCCATGGCTCCAGGCCAGAACTAGGTCAGAGAGAGCTGCTGGGGGGAGCCTAGATCCCTCCCCCTGCTCTGCAGGGGGCCTGGAACATGGGCAGGAAGCTGCCTGCCTTTGCCTCCATCTTGGGCAGGAGTTCCTGGCCCACCCTACTTTTGTGAGGGCTCTGGGGGCCTTGTCCCAGGCTGAGGCTAATAGGGCCCACCTTGCAGTCAGAGACTCAAGTGTTTGTGCCTCCCACGCATGTGGTGTTCCGGGCCTAGGAGCCATGCTGCCAGCCCATGCAACACTCCAGGATGGGCATGGGGTGTGCTTAGCTGCCTGCCTGCCCACCCACTGAGCAACCCAGAGCCTGTGGAGGAGGGGGCTTTGGCCTCTGGCAGAGGAAGGAGGCATGAGGGGAGGGGTGGAGACCCAAGGAGAAGGGGCAGGCCAGCTGGGGACTAGCTTAACCAAATCTGCTGGTCATCTGCCGCCCAAGGCAATGCATATGTTAGACTAAGTTAACTTTTTGTTTGGGGGGGGGGGAGGAATCCTGAGCCTAGCACAGTGACTTCTGCATTCATAGAATCATAGAAGATTAGGGTTGGAAGAGACCTCAGGAGGTTATTAATCCAACTGTCTGCTCAAAGCATCTACATCATCCCAGCCAATGTTTTGTCAAGCCTGCCTTAAAAACCTCTAAGGGTGGAGTTCCACCACTTCCCCTAGGTGTCCTTTTCTAGACTGATGCACTGTATGTGGGACTCTGCTTAAAGTCCACTAGAAAGTGACATGTAGCGCAGAATGTAGCAACCCATCTGTTTAGGTGGTGCCAGCTAAACAGCAAATTCCTCTTGCTACCAGAGTTGTATCTAATCACTTTCTGGGTACATTTTAAAGTGTTGATTTTGATCTCTAAAACTGTGGCGGGCTAGGGTCCTAGTTACCTAGGAGTCACCTTTCTCCTCTCACCCTGTGAACATCTCTTGCATCTGCTCTCCACAAGATAGCAGTCCTTGGATTGAAATGTCAAGAGGCAGATGACCAAGGTTTTTCAGTGGAGAATATACTGCCCTGGAATTCACTTCTCCCACTGGTCTGACAGGGCCCAAATTCATTGGGCATTAATGTTCCGCAAAAAGTGTTTGCATATTTTGTATACGAACCTGAGATATGATAGAGCACATTGCCCAATATCAGTGATGGTTCTGCACTGAATTTTGCTATCAGACAAAGAAAGAGGACCCTTTTAGTGCCGATGAAGATCCTGTTGGATATATTACACATTGCGTTTCTTTGCTTTGGCTCTTGTCCCATCTTTCCTGACCCCTTCCTTTGGGTCAGATCCTGTTCAATGCTATATCAGAGCAAATCTGGAGACACTACTCTGTAGCTGAGAGCAAGATCTGGCACAAAGGAAGTTAGTGGAGTAACTTCAGATTCATGATGGTGTCCCTGAAAGCAGATCTTGTCCTATGTTTACTTTCATCCATATTTTTATATTTTTTGTCTCTGTAAACCATCCTGTAAAAGTCTAGTACTATATGTAATGCAACAGATCTATGATAAATTCTATAAATATTGCATCCTAAGAAGGAATTGTCATATGTAACATAATCCTTCAGTGCTCAGACAGAACAGATTGCATGAGTGTGCATATGCATGTGTGCATATTTATTCACACGGGTTTATGTATGGGTTTGATGATGGACAGGGCTGGGAGCATAGTTGAGTTTGTGTATATCTATTACAGATTAATTGTTGTTAACAGTAATTTTTTTAGAGTGTTTAATACAATGCCATTGTCTTTACTTTGTTGTGACTAGAAAAGGAAGAATCCAGTTTGGATTAGATAGGCATAGAAATGGCTGGGCAATTACCCAAGAATGAACAGACTCTCCCTAAACTTCTGAGGCCTCCCTCCATTCTCTGTTTGCCTCTGAAATGCCACCTTATGGCAAGAATCTTCTAGGAAAGATAGGTTCTCCCTACTATGGAACCATAGGGGCTGAGTTTGGTCTCATTTTCACAGGTATGGACCAGGAGTAATTCCACTGGAGTGATGCTGGTTTCAAAGTTGTGCAAGTGACATAATAATCAGATTTAGTGTCTTTGAAGACTTTTGGGAAATTAAACAGTTAAACCCCTTTTGATAGGGAAGCTTTAGATTGACTGACTTTCTTTCTTTCTTTCTGTGAAAGGATAAGTATCAGAGGGGTAGCTGTGTTAGTTTGTATCCACAAAAACAACAATAAACTTTTGTGGACCAGAATGACCCAAAAAGCCCACTTCATGAGATGCCACACATGTCTTGTTAAGTGAGTTTTTGCCCATAAAAGTTTATGTCCATATACATTTGTTAGTCTTTAAGATGCCACAGGGCTTCTTATTGTTTTAGTGAAAGGTTAGTTAATTATATAGTTCATGCCCATTCCTGCATTAGCATCTCAGCTAACAGGTGCCAATCAGGGAGGAGATTAGTGTCAGTTGTGGTTATGGTTTTGGATGCCTGTCTGCATGGAACTGGATTGAGACCAATGTCCCCTAGAATTTAGGGTGGAGACTTCTAAATCATTGTTGCTTGTGACAAGAGATGGTCTTCTTCAAACATGACTCTCTTATTTAAGTCTTGTTCTTTCCAATTTGCAAGGGCTTGGAATCCAGAACTCCCATGTCCAGCCCTGATTCAGTTTTTCTGTTGCTTGCTGAGTTTATGATCTTCCCAGCAGCCTTGAATTATTTAACAGTAAAGAGGAATCACCTGGAAAGCATCAGCCTATGAAGGAAAGTTTCTCAAGGTTATAGTCTGAGCCATAAACATTCCCACCCTCCCCTCCCCCCGAGTTTGGAGGCAATTTGATGGGAATATTTCCATCCAATGAGAGGAATTTGCAATGTTGTGGAGAAGGTTCATAACTTAATTTAAAGACAAATATAATTAGCTATTTATTCAAGAGGAGAAGAACCTTGCTGGTGATATTGCTGGAATGATATCTAGGAATTTAGGTGTTTGCAATGGATGCTTAAACAGCTTTAGATCTTGGCAGGTTTTGGTGGACTCAGTCTGCTCAGTAATGGAATCTTGATGTCTTCACTATGCCACCACACTCAAACTGTGACATGAGGTTAGAAGCCTTCAGGAGGATTACAGAGAAAGCAGAGGTGTTGCAGGCCAGAATGGAAGTGTACTGACATACAGAACTGTAATGATTCTTGCATTTGGACTTTGGGCAGCACCAGGAGAGCTACTGGTAGGTGGTGTAACCTAGACTGGAACAGCAGGGAGTTTTTTGCAAATTGGGACTGTTGTGCATTGGCATAGCTGTAGCAATGAGGGGAAGCTCGCCAACACAGTGGATCTGATGCTATTTCCATCCGAGTCAATAGGAGATTTGCCATTGTCTTCCACAGGAGCAGGATAGGTCACTGTGCCTGTCTCAAACTCATTACTGCATGAGCAGCAGGCTTTGCTCGGGAGAGAAGGGAAAGTGGGAGAGATGAAAAACAAATGACTTGGCAGGGCTGTATATTGAAGTGTTCAGCTGCCATTGTTGTAATGCAAATGCAGCTGTGGTCAGTACTATCCATTCAGCTGGCTGTGGCTGAACTTTTGCACTCTGCCTTTGTTCTATAGCATTTTAGGGTTATTTATCTCCCCCTCCCTCCAAGTGTGTTATTAGGAGCAGGAGCTGGGGAATAGTGATGGCCCAAGGCACTGATTAGGAATGCCCCATTGGGGGAGTGATTAGTCCTCACCCTTTCAATTCTGGGGGCTGGTTGAAAGCAGAGATGCAAAGGAAAACTCTGCCTTTATTTCCAGACCATGTCAGTTCTGCTTAGGCATGCCAGATGCTTTCACCAAAAATCCCAAACATGGCAAAAAACAAAAAACAACCCCCTGGGAGACCAAACATGTTGAGGGAAAAAAAACAACAAAAAAACGGGAGACCAAACTTGGTTGAGCAAAAAACCAGACATCTGGCAACCCTAGCTTCTGCTCTTGAAAAGTCTCATCACCTGGGTGTTGAATCTGTGTCGATTTGGATCCAGTTTGAGAAACACGGGCCTAGATCAAACTGTGGGTCCTGACCCCCGGAGGGTCGCGAGCAACTTAGAGGGGGGGGGTCGTGGTATCACAAAGTTTGAGACCCCTGATTTAGACCAACAAAGGCTAAGGCAGTTCTATAAAATGTTCTGCAGTTGGTCCTTTCCTGTTTCCTCTGAGAGCAGTGTCGGAGTCCACATCTTACAGGAACAATCATTCAAGGATAGGCAAGTAACTAGCTTGTCTGTCCTATTTTAGTAGGACTAGACAGCAGCATACTATTTCAGCTTGGGGTACCCAGAGAAAACAGTTCCTGCTGCAACATTGTGCAGCACTGACTGGAGACTTATGGTACGCCCAGGCTAAAGGCAGAGCCCATTAAGCTAATAGTAGCACATGCCTCCTATATATACACATCGCTAAGGTATATTCATTGGGCCTCTGATTGACCATTATTGCATAGAGGGGACAGATGGTTATTATATGTTATAGTTTTACTTATGTGGTGTTAATTATTGGAGATGGCTATATACCTTTTGATAACTCGCTTGAATTCTTGCCCCAAATCCCAGCTGAACTTTTTGTTTTAGTTTGGTTCCTATTAATGTCCAGGAATTAAAACTACTGCAACATAATAAGAATAGCTGCCACCAGGTTTTTCTCTAAAATAGTCTGGCCTAAGAGAGATCCAGCCAGTTCAGCAGACTCAAAAGGGCAAATAGTTTGGAGAATATTCTGAGATCCCTCTGGCCCTCCCAATCCTCATCTGAACTGAATTTCCAAACCTTTAGTAAGTGGGATCGCTATACTTGTCACCTAAAAAATCTGCTAATCCTTAGTCAGTGAAGAAAAGTGCTGTTTTACTTCAATCAGGACCTGAGGAATTGAAACCGATTTTTCCACCTATTGCATTGTGCTAGTCCATGTGTTGCCAATACAGCAAATTTTGTCATGTTAACCAGAGTTGCTCAGTATCCATGGCAAAACCATAACTAATTAGCTGTTGTTAATTATAGAGTAATTTGACAAGATGGTGTTGTAAGCAGAGCTCTGAATAGCTACTGTAGAGATACATGACACCAATATGATCACATTAATTACTTACATGGAGAACTAAATAAATAATAGAAATGTTTAAATTTCTAAGTTATTTCCACTTTGCAGCACTTAAAATGGGCCCATTTTTAGGTATTTTGAAATACTGGTATTTTGTTAATTTAAAATTATTATTTTTATCAAAACAATATCCAGTGTGTGTGAGGTATTTTTTTGTTTTGGAAAATGAAAAATATCAGTGGTCATTTCAGAGTTTTAAATTAAAATCATTACAGTTTTAATGAAAACTAAAAGATTTAGAAAATTCAACAGGTTTTGTGTGTACATATGATTTTTTTTCAAAAGCAGGCCATTTCTCAGCTAAAAAGGAAGAAAGAAACCAACCACAAACAATTTTTTTGACCAGCTCTACTTCATTCTGGAATAGAAATAGAAATGGAGTCAGTATTGATAAGAGATGGGTTCAAAACTGAATCTTGGATATGCAGACCCCTTTCAAACTTTGGGGAAAATTCAGAACTGGATCAAACTTCATGAGGTGGCTCATGGTCAGTCAGAATGTGGCCATGGAAATATGCTAACAAAAGTAAATCAGGAGGGAGAAAAACGGCAAATTTCCTGTCTATGCTGTGCATGAGTCACAAGACCAAGATTCTAAGCAATTGTGTGAAAATCAAGGTGTTAAGTTGCCATGTGCTCACCAAATTCTTACTCCGATAATACATTCTAGCTCCCTTGATTCCCCTCTCTCCTGCAGTTTTAAGTTGCTATACCTGTGAGTCACATACTTTTTCACAGTATGGACCACAGCCTATTATAGAATCTGGTGGACACCTCACCTGCTATTTGGGACCTTGTGACCACCTCCCATTATCCTTTCGATAATATTCCAGTGAGAACCGCAGCAACTGCTTAGGGTGTGTCTAGACGACAGGGTTTTTTCGAAAAAAGTAGCCTTTTTTTCGAAAAAACTTCACCTCCGTCTAGACTGCAGCCATGTTCTTTTGAAAGTAAATTGAAAGAACGTGACAGTTTTTTCAATCGCAGTAAACCTCATTTTACGAGGAATAATGCCTTTTTTTGAAAGTACTCTTTCAAAAAAAGGCGCTATTGAATGCAAACTGTGCTTTTTCGAAAGAGAGCATCCAGACTGCCTGGGTGCTCTCTTTCAAAAAAGTGGCTCGCTTTTTTGAAAGTACTGGCTGTAGTCTAGACGCTCTCTTTCGAAAGAGGCTTGTACTCTAGACATACCCTCACATACAAAAGAGGCATTAAGGAAATAACGAGTATATTTTAACTGTCTTTTAATGAGATTTATCTTCTGGAAACAGGGAGAGGCAGCACCATGTGACCAGCAAGTGGTCTGAGGACCAGCAGTTATCTCAGGATGACCATTTGAGAATTGTTGGTATCTAGGATTCTTCTTCATTTCCTGCCTCAAAATGTTGTAGTAGTGTGATGAGCTAATAAAGTGTTGCCACATTTCATGCTAGGGGTGGCAATGCCTTAGAGAGGAAAGGGTGAAATGCATATCTAGGCCCAATCCTGCAGCACTTGTGTTGCTCACACCCCGAGTGAAGGAAGTGGGAATTCTGCCTGTGTAAGGATTGCAGCCTTGTTTCTGCAAAGTGCTTTGGAATGAAGGAATTCTGTAAGTGCCAGGCATTCTGACTGGTGTGACTGCCCCATGCTGTCCTTCTCAGTGAAGGCAAACATCATGCTTCCTTCATCACACAGAAGTTCCAAGGCCACTGGCTGATACAACAGTAAGTAGTTTGTGGTTTTTTTTAAACAGCAGATTAATTCTGCAGGAACAGTCGTCATGGCCAGGGCTGCATATTTGGCTGTTCTGTCAGTTCTGTCCCACAGCTCCCTCATTTTTATCTTCTCACTCAGCAACAGCTGGGGTTATCGTGAAGTGTAGCGCTAGAGGGCATTGGTGTTAAAACTCAGTAGCTAGGGTTATCGGTGAGGAAAACAGGGGTTATCGCTCAGCCACTAAGGTTATCAGTGTGTGCAGTTCTCGGGGAGCTCTGCTGAACACCAGTATCTGTCTCTCCTAAGGCCGACTCTAAACAGAAGACATGCTGCATTTTGGAAAAGGAAGTACAGGGTCCACTCATTGCTTGCCTCACTCTTTCATGGACAGAGTTGTTCTGAGAACTGCCATTGGTCCAGTTCCCAATCCCTCATTCCCATTCATCCTCCAGGGCTGCTACTTTAAAAGCCGTATCACTGGATGAAAGCAGCTGCAAAAAGCTAACCAGATGGATATCCGCAGTCCAGTCGTTCCGAAATATTATGCTTTAGAAGGGAAAAAAAAAAGATGCAACACAAGACGCCGAAGGCATAGCTGATGGAAATCAGTTTGGTTTTTGAGCCCTCCCTGTGGTAAGAAAAAGTCTTGGAGAGATTTTAAAAGGGTGGATGCAATTTGCAGCCTTTAAAATTAAATCTGCAAGTTCAAAAGAGCCAAAGCAACCGAAATGCTTCTGCAAACATGCAGGAAGTAGCACTGCGGTAAATAGAAAGCAGCAAGGACAGAAAGGGATTTGGTAAATGGAAGGATGGGGCGGATTAGGAAAATGGCAAATGCAGCAAAATGAAGAATTTGTACATCACATGCTGCAGAGCTTCTCAACAAAGCAGACCACTATAGGAGAAAGAGCAGTACATACAGTGTAATCTGAAAGGTGACCTCTGTTACGTTAGTGTGGGACAGCCCACAGCACGGAGATCTTCATTTGGGTTCAGATAAGCTTTTAAAATCCAGTTTGAATTTACGCCTCTGTTCAGGAAAGCAGCCCTATTTCAGCTACCACACAAGGAGCTGTTTTTCTGAATAGAGATGGGCTTAAGTATGTGCATGAGTGCTTTCGTGAATCAGGACCACAGTTTTTGTTTGCCTAGAAATCAGGCAGGAGTACTTGTAAGAGCCGGTTCAGTTTCTGAAGTGTCCTGCTGTTTGCCTACGTCTTAAGACTGCAAGAATTTTCCCAGTACAAAATCTGTGTTCCCTTAGGAATTTCACAGTTGCTGTGCTGCACACAGCTGTGCTGAAATTCACAGCGACAGTGAGGAAGGAGCTCAGGTGTTCTTGCTCCCAGGCATCACCCCAGAAGACAAAGCAGAATCTCCTGATGCAGTCGGTACTGTAAGGCTACGACAGAGGTTCTCAAACTAGGGGGCAGGCCCCTTTGGAGGGTGCAGAAAGTTTTCTAGGGCAGTGTGACACATTTTAGGGGAAAACACAACCTACCTGTGCACATTTTACCCACAGCAATGAATAACTAGCAAAGCTGATTCCTCCAGACATACCAGACCCTCAGAGGGAGCTGTGCATTTGACTCTAGCTGGTGCTGTAAATTTTCACAGAATCATAGAGTACTAGAACTGGAAGGGACCTCAAGAGGTCATCAAGTCCAGTCCCCTGCCCTCATGGCAGGACCAAGCACCATCTAGATCATCCTTTATAGATGTCTGTCTAACCTGCTCTTAAACATCTCCAGTGATGGAAATTCCACAGCCTCCCTAGGGTATTTATTCCAGAATAATTTGAAAATTAATCCTTTTAGTAGCCCCATCTAGGTTGTATTGATAAGAAGGTCATGAAAGACCGTATCAAACGCTAAAGTCTAGTATACCACGTCCACCACTTCCCTCTTATCTACAGAGTCATCCAGCTGGCCAGTGGTGGGGTAGTTTCTACTGTGCCTTTACTAATGCTCTCTCCAGAGTGGTTTAAAAATGAAGTTTCCACTATTTCTCTTGAAGAGACTTTTCCACAGCCTACAACACATTGCTGCCCTTGGAGTCCTCCTACTATTCCACCTAACCTTTTCTTTTCTTCATTTAATGTTACCCCATTACTCTTATTTATTCTCTGCTGTATCATGCTAAATCCCTCTATCTACTCCCCTTCAAAGATGTGCAGACTAGTTTCCTCAATTTGGCACAGAAAAGCTACAGCAGGAATCCTGTCTGGTTGATTTGGGTCCAAAATTTGATCCCTGGGGAGCAGGGTTGCCTGCACGTGGATATTTGCTGTAAGCGTCGAAATACTACAACTCCAGTGCATGGTGATGACTGTGCATCCTTCTGGCATGACTTCATCTGTGTTTCTCCCCAGAGATAGCTGCATTTGAGTGGCTGAGGGATGAACCCTAAAGCACCCAGGGGCTCTGAGCTTTCTGAATGGACAACACTGCATACATTTAAGGTATTATTGTGGCACAGAGGAGCCTGGAAAACAGATAAGTCATACAGGAAAGAGACCCATTCAGTGAGGCGTGCTGGAAGAGGCATGAATCCGCACAACCATAAAGTATGGCAAGTTCATTTATAAAGCAATCTGCAGAAAAACCAAGTAACTACAGAAAATGTGGCCACTAATCCCAACGTATGAGGGCATGAAGACAAACCAGAATGACCTACTGCGGATGGGAATTAGAGAGCTGAGCCCAAAGACTGAAGAGTTTGCTTTAAGTTATTAGCCTGTCTGCGAGCCAGACCCATAGTTGGGGTGTAAATCCCCTGCTGGGCTCTTCACGGCATTACACAGAATGGCTCAGATCTGCCAGCATGACCGTGCCCATGCATCCCACCATCAGGGGAGTCCCAGCCATAGGTGGCTGGTATACTAGATGGGGGAAGGCTTTGCCTTCCCAAACCACCAGCCTGGTCTCGCCCACACTCCGCCCCCAGAACACCTAGTGTAGGCATAATGGGGGCAGAGTGTTGCTGCCCCCAGGCACTCACCCTCCTCCATGCTTTGGGGCCAGAGTTTTATTAAGTTTTTGACTGAGTTTTGTTAAGTTTCCATAATGTTGTTGCCATCTGCACATTCATCCACTCACTACGAGGTGGTGTACACATTTAATAGTAAGCATTAATCACAATTGCAGTTTTGCTTTTACTGTTATTACAATAGATTGCTGGCTCTCTTTGAATCAATGCCTTACTGTCTATAATATTTAATGACAGCTGCTGTCAGATGTTGATTTTTTAGTTTGTGAACCACTGGCTAATGGCATAGATTTGAAATATTCTGATTCCTTCCAGTAGAGGGCACTGATATGTGATGCATGTGCAGGTTCATGCAGACATGTGCGTGCGCGTACACACACACACACAGACATGTGCGCGCGTGTACACACACACACACACACACACACACACACACACACACAAAAATGCATTACTGTGTTTTGGATATTTCTACTGCTAATCCCAGCTGAAACCAGGAAGTGGAGATGAGTGGAAATTGGCAGGGAGAAGAAACAGGTCCTTTGTCAAGCAGTCATGATACTTTCCAGTTTCTATTCCAGTGTGTGGTCAGTATCATGCAAAACCAAACAACCCCCAACAGCAAAGGATACATGTTTTAATTTATAAACTGGACACTCCTGCAAGAACTGAATAACTAATTCCCTAGTTACTCTACAAGGCCCTAGTGGAAGAGAGCCTGGAGGTTTATTTCTGCCAAGTTATAGTCCTGAGAAAATAATGGCTCGAGTTGCAATCTGTTGTATTGCAGATTCCTTTATTTAAATACATTGCAGACTTTTGGAACATACTGAATGTAAATACATATATATTTAACTAGGACTACTTGAGGTCCTCTACCCACTAGCCTTAAATAGCAGCAAAATGAAAACAGAAGAGTTATTTGAGGAGCTATATTTCCATGGCCTATTATGGTAGCCTAATTAATTTTTCATCTATTAGGGTGAGAATGCCAGTGTGTGGTTCAGGAATGCTAAGTGTTAAGTAAGAAGCGTGCAAAAGGCTAGACCCCCATAAGCAGGAACAATGGGGGAAAGTCAAAAGTGCTTCCGCGTAGTCACCTGGAAGGAGAGGGAGCTTAGGACATTATTGTGGAGAATTGCCATGAACTTTCAGCATTATGTGCACAAGGAAAATAAACTGCAGGCTGGTTATGCCAGGGGTGAGATGGAAACTCTGAAACGATAGCATCTATACTACAGAAGTAGCATCTTAGAGCTCACCTGTATAGAGTGCCTGAATACTATGACATTGAGATTGGAGAATTTCCTCTTTATACATGGCATTGTGATTGGAAAATCTCTGGGTTCTCCAAAAGCAGGGATTTTTAGAGAGAACTTGAATAATGATGCAACTCTCACATGGGGTTTAGAATAGTGATATTGTAATTGTGATAGTCACTGTGCACATTTATTAGTGCATTGGCCAATCTACTTTTAAATGATTTCTAGTACTTGTATTGAGTTCTGTGATCAGTTCCTTTTCATCTGTCATGTCTAATAAAGAATTCCCCTCCCCATGTCAGATGCAACACATTTTGAGTTAAAGAATTGTCCTCTGTAGTAAGAAATTTTAAGATTGTTTTCGCTCTGGCAACGTGAGACCTCCACTATATGTCACTCAGATTGAAATCCCCATAAAAACTCAGCTTTCCCCCCCTTATGTGCAATAGATAGGGGCTTAAGGAGACAATTGCAATAGATAGGGGCTTAAGGAGCCAATTGATTAGCAGACACCAATCAGTCCTCCATCTTGTGTGTTATCTGTTAAGACAGTCTCCCTCCTCTTTTGCCTAAGCAATCTGTCTTAAATAGGTTTTACCTGTGAATTTTACTGTTCCCTCCAGGTTTCAGTAATACCAACACATCACATTTATGTTCCTAAATGAGCCATTCCAGTGTCTCTTGTTTTTTACCAGCTTGCTAGCATTGGTGTACAGGCAATTAACATTTTTCTTCTCTTCATGTCCTTTGGTTTCTTGATTAATTTTGTTCTCAGTAGCTTGATTTTGTGCTAAATGAAAGCTTGTTTGTTCTCTTGTTTCACACTCCCGTTTTATCATTAGTTTAATGCCCTCCTGACTACTCTCACCAGCCCATCCCTAAGATGATTGGTTCCCCTTTTTCTGAGATGGAGGACATCTAAACTGTACAGCTTTATTTCCCCATACAAGGGAGACCAGTGTTGCACAAAACCAAACACCTCTGCCTTCAGCACTTGCCTAGACAGTGGTCTACTGCCTGCTGTCTTGCTTCCCTAATATATCAGGAAGAGTGTCTCCCAAAATTATTTGAACATGTGTCTCCTTCAGCTCCCTTCCAGGTTCCCTGACATCATCTATACCCTTTGAGATGCAATATCATTAGTGCCCAAATGCACCATCGGTAGCAGATCTTTGCCTGTCAGCTGCAGGTGCCATCTAGGGATGACATCTTGTGCCTCTGAGCTATGCCCACTGGTACCACCTGAAATAATTCCTCCTCTTTGTTACTGTGGATAGACTGTTGTCACCTCCCCCATAATTGTGGCTTAGCCAAACGTTAGCATTTTTACTGATTCTTCAGAAATAAATCTATCCAGCTCCCCGAGTGTTGTTAGTTGCTCTTCTCTAAACCCCTTCCATATTATCAATATCTATATGCAGTGAGAGGCTCAGGACTGAGCACAGCTTTGGTCTCACCTAAGTCATGTAGGGCAGTGACTCTCAATCTTCCCAGACTACTGTTCCCCTTTCTGGAATCTGATTTATCTTGTGTACCCCCAAGTATCACCTCACTTAAAAACTACTTGCTTGCAACATCAGACATGAAAATACAGATATCACAACTATAATTAGGCAAATACCTGGATGAACTGATGTACCCTGTGGAAGACCTCTGTGTACCCCTGCGGTACGCATACTCCTGGGTGAGAACCACTGATGTAGGGAGGGACTATTACCTCTCTCTGCCAGTGCTACTGTTATATGTCTCTGCATATGCAACCCTAAAATTCTCACCGATTTTTCCCTCCTGTTCCCCCCCCTCCCATATTGCATTTCAAACTCATGCCTAATTTTTTGCCCAATAATGGCCCCTGGGCCTCCTTCACCATCATTGCTCCTCAAGTGTCTCTCTCCCATTAGATATGCATGTTGGATTATTTACCTTGGGATTTAATCATTTGCATTTAATTCAATCTCATTTTTAAACAGCCTTTCGCTTGGCGTTTCTAATGCCTCTAGGCCCATTTGGTGGTGTTTCTCTGTCCTCAGGAGTGTTTGTCGTCCTCCCTGATCCTATCATCTGCAAATGTTTTCACCTTGCTCCTTCCTACCTCTTCCGGGTCATTATTAGTGAAGATGTTAACCACGAGAGCAGTAGCACCAGCCCTCTACTGCTTTGCTAGACAACTTCTCACTATTTGCTATATTGTGTATATTTGCCCTGTGCTTTGGGGCCTTAAACCTGTTTTCAGTCCATGTGACAGATGACCTTGACTGCAGGTTCAGTTCACTAATAGAGCTGCTGCCTTAGAGAAGAGAGATATCTTTTGTTGCAGCACATTGCCATCAAAATGACAGTTTCCTGAAAGATGGTAACACTGTTTGGGCAAGCTTGCTAGTAGAACTTTTGATGGGAAGAAACTAGGCTGCAGATCTCAAGTTCAGCAAGCATTCTCTTGAGATTTCTGACTGCCGGAAAGATGGGTGTCAGCCAACTGCTCGTCTTTGAGCACTACTTTGGATTCAAACTTCGTGGCTGACCCCTCTCATTAATCATTGTTTGCAGAGTGATCACAAGTTTGTATGTATCTTTAACTCTGCCAACTGAAGCTTTCACTTCATGCATCTGATGAGGTGAGCTGCAGCCCACAAAAGCTTATGCCCAAATAAAGTTGTTAATCAGGGAGTTGCTACCGAATTCCTCGTTTTTATAGTGATCACAGCAATCAGTGTTCCCTATAAGCTGAGTGTTTGAGCTGCCACCCAGAAGAGATTCCAATGCCACCCAGCTGATTAGCATAGCACCCACAGCTGGCAGCATGTGTTTCTACTGGTGGTTCACATCTGCTCATGCACAGAGCACATAACAAAATGTATTCTGCACATGGGTGGGAAAATAGATGGAACACTGACAGCAGCCCTAGCTGCTTCACATACAGGTATGAAGACAATGGCCCAAGGAAATGCTAATGAGATGGGGCTTCTGTCTCTATAATGAGCCCAACCAAGCCTCAGAACAACACATCCCTGAAATCTGGCTAACTTCAGAGCTAGATCTGAACTTCCCATCTAAGCTTCTGTCCGGCCAAGCCTACATCCTGAAACAAACACCCTCCAGAATTCAGGGAAGTTCAGATTCACAGGGCTGGTGTGATCCATTTTGGAGAGAATTAACTTTTTAGCAGTTATAGTGGCACTCACTGTGCATTATGTCTGTGCTGGACAGTAACTGATAGTTGTCATATTTGAATGAGTATGTGTATCTCTTTTTGAATAAGGATAAACCTCATGGAAAGATTGGTTTTTCTGTCCTTGTTAAACTGAGAGGTTCCTCAGATTAGACATAGGAAACAATGAATTAATAAATGCCATGGTTTCTTCATAGTCTACGTGATACCAAATATGTCTTTTAACTATTTGAATGAAAACAGAGAACAGATGAATCAGAATTAACTAATAACTTACATCACATGTTTTTCAACATCTCAGTGAGGCATAATTAGGAACAATAATGCCAAAGGGAAAGTGACCAACAAGATTAAAAGAGGTGTATATGAGAGACACAGTTCTGACAGTTTCTGCTGTTCCATCAGGGCAGACAGTTGCCTCATCCACAAAGTCACTTGGCATAAGTGACTTGTGGTAACACTTGGGAGGTGCACTGCCACCCTCTACACTTGCCAAAATTTTAATCGGTAGCTGAGGTCCCCCACATACCCCTTCCCTGTCCCTCTGGTCAGCCCTCCCAGCCCTCCCTTCCCATGTAGGCACCAGTCACCCCTGTCACCTGGCAATCTTTTTGAGAGAATTAGATCAAAGAAGTTATAAATTCATGAACAATTGATGCCATGGAAGATGATCAGAGACCTATGAGACGAAAGGGAGATCAGATTTATATCTCCTCTGTTTCTCTGTGCAGAAATGGGCCATAAAACAAAAATAAATGAACCCACTGGAGATCATATTCCATTTTCATAGCGGTTGTTTAAATGCAGACTGACTCACTGGACTATAACAGCTCCTTGGGAGCCACTTATTTCTACTTGGGAGTACATATTTAGGCCTCTAGTAAAATTCCTTATGAAACATCCTTGAAGGGTACTTACTGGGTATACTTAGCAGCCATTTTCCCAAAGTGAATCTCTCAGATGTTTGCAGCAATTGATTTTAATTTCTTCAAATTACAAAATGATATTAGTCTGGATAGGGAGAATGTGGCTTGCCAAATCTGTTTTTCAACCTCAGTGGCGAGTTGTACCGGTGAAGAGACGCATTAGCTAGACATAAAACTACCACGAGGAAAGGGAGGGAAGTAGGGCACCTTGAGCTGTACAGTTCCACTGGGGAACATAGATCCCACAGTCAGGGAAAGGACTTCTTACTAAGTCAGAATCTAGGGAAAGCCTGTGTGGTGACAGTAGCTGGCACAGGATGTGTTAATCCAGGGCTATTCAACTTTGGAAGCCCCGCGGGCCACAATGATACTCACAGCGCATGCCGAGGGCCGCAACTTAAGTGTGGTGGCATATACATGCAAATTTATATGCAAATAGCTTCTTTCACACTGACGGGCATGAATACAAAGATTAAGGCAAGACTACACCGCACACAGGCCCACCGCACACAAGCCCCATTTATGTCAGTTCTGATATTAATAAAATGCAATATTTACCCAATTTCCACCCATATGACAGCACTTTTAATGAGCAATGATAGTCCAGGAATTTACTAAAACACAAATCAACAGAAGACCATTATATTGACTACTTTTTTGTTTTGGCTCCCACCTCCGGGCCGCGTTTTGAGCCCCGCGTAAATCCAAACCTCACTACGGGCTGCGGGCCACGTGCAGCCCACGGGCCACGTGTTGAGTAGCCCTGTGTTAATCAGTGCTAGAAAGGCAGAACCACAGGCTCTGTCTGTGTCCAGCAGCCTCAGAAAAGAACTCCCCACATTTTAAGTTCCGTCTCTTCAGTACTGAAGGGACATCAGTGTTTTCATGTTAACATGCACATAGGTGGTAAAAAGGAAAAACTATTCAGCAAGTCAGACATCACCCAACCTTCCACACACACCTCCCTGCACCCACACACATGCATCTTATCAAAATATCTCTTGCTGAGGCTTTAATTCTCTTCCGTGTCTTTGGCAAAAAAGAATCTAAGGTTATAAGCAGGGCTCGAAAAATTAGTCAATCTACGTGCCCGGGGCGAGTAGATTTTAAGCCGGCATGGCGCCGCAGCACCATCAGCGCATGCACAGCACGGTCTTTACATGCAGAGCGTGCCAAGCCACGCAGCTGGCGAGCGGGGCTCGCCGCCCCTTGTCAAGCCCTGGTTATAAGGTTATGTCTCTGCTGCACTTTCATCAGTAAAACTTTTTGTCAGGGGTGTGAAAAAACACGCCCATGACCCACCAAAGTTTTATTGATGAAAAGCACTAGTGTGGACACTGCTTTGTCCGTGAGAGATGCTCTTCCAGCAACAAAACTACAACCCCTCAGAGGGGATGGTTTTATTTTGTTGACAGGAGAGCTCTCTTCTGCCAGCAAAAAGCAGCTACACTGCTGTACTGTGTATTTGCTGTACTGGCACAGCTTTGCTGTCGAAATTGTGTGGTATAGACTCAGCCTAAACTTTGTTGAGTTCCTTTAGTAGAGCTGGGAGCTCGCATGTTGCCTCTGTTATCCATACATAAATGTATAAGGGAGTCACTGTGGATAGAGGCCTGGTCATCCCTTGTTTCCCACCTGCAAGCATGGCAGTCTATCAGTGTTATCGTTTTGCTATTCTTGCCTGACCATTTATACAATGGGGATGTTCTACTCACCGTACATTTTATATTCAGAGTCTGAAGTCCACTAAAGCAGATTCTGCCTATTTGGCTAAAAGGATTGCTGAGAAAAGCTTATGATTTCTTCATTGCTACAAAGTCATTATATAGCATATTTTCTGCAGATTCCCAGGTCAAGAAGTAGTGACCTTTATCCTTTAATGGGAGCTGAATTGAACCTACATTTTTCTGAAAACACTAATTCTATAATAGTTATCAATATCTATTGATAGTTTACTGACATTTTGGCAACATGCAATAAAACTAAATTTAGGACTGAAGAGACCCTGGATCTGAATTCTTCTAGGACAGTCCAGATCTATTGCCAATTGCAGTGTGTTGAATCAAAACCCCAGACAACTTCAGACTCTGGGGGAGTTGGGATCTAATCCAGGTTTGACTTTCACATGCAACCCCATATTTGTATATAATAACTGTTTGTAGGAGCAAATCAATAATTCTGATTCATTTTTTACAGTGTCCTGATGCTGTAAAGCCCTTGCTGATGTGCAGGGCTGCCACATCAGACCCTTGGATTATAAATTCTTAGAAGGAAGAAGCATGGTTTACTTGATGCAAATTATAATAATTCACAATCATTAGTAGTATTATAAATATCTATTTAGTAATGCTAATCATTGTGTCCTGTAAATTCTCTCATTGACTTTAGGGTCACTACTCACATGAGTAAGGACTGGGCCCTATCATGCAAATCAGGCTGTCCATCCTCCAGAAATAATCAGGGAGAACAGAGATCCAGAGAAATAGCATATCACTCAAGCTTCGCTTTCTTTGAAAGTTTTGCACCACGAGGCTGTTTACCTGTTGTCAAGACATGAATCCAGGAATGTGTATATTCCTCATGCTCCACTCAGAAACATCCCTGACCCCTAAAGCAGAGCCGGGAGCTCCATTCGTCATACTGTCTTGGATGCTCACTGTGATGAGGGAACCTCAGAACCCTGGATCTCAGCAAATGAGGAAAGGAGAAATTGATTTGTTTTGAAGTTGATTTATTTGCAATGTTTCAGGGAGATAGCCAAGTTAGTCTGTGATTGGAAAAACTTAAAAAACAACAAATAGTCTTGCAGCACCTTATAGACTAACAAAACATGTAGATGGTATCATGAGCTTTCGTGGAAATGGATTGCTCCCACAAAAGCTCATGACACCATCTACATATTTTGTTAGTCTTTAAGGTGCTGCAAGACTATTTGTTGTTTTTAAGTTTTTTATTTGTAATGATTATTGCAGGAGCACAAGGGGCTCAAAAAGTCTTCAACCAAGTGGGACCTGCATGTAGAGGGTCACCTCGGAAGCCACTGCACAAAGGACTCCATGCTACCTTCAAACAAAGGAGGATGGACTCCATGATAGTTTGACAGAAGCCAGCAGGAATGGAGCAGGCCAAGGAAAAGGCAGAGACATGGCCACCAAGCCCTCCACCTGTAGCCCTTATTCTAGCCAAGAGCTGGTCGGCAGCCATAGAAGGGCTGTGGAGCTGGTACTGATACCAGGATGGATTCCATCCCTCTTCTAGCTCTGTGGGATTCCTCTGCATAGGGCCCTTTTACTAGGATGCCTTTCCCCTCCCAGTGACATGAAATGGTATTTATCTGTGCTTTTTAAAAGTAACAGTGCGAGTCACCTTTAAAGTTTTCATTTAACTTCATTGTCAGAACACATCATTTTGGACTAAAGATTAATCGAAGAGGACATATTCTGACTCCAGCTCATGTCCTAGGGTACTTGTCGCAGTGATGATGCACTAGGTGATTATTCACTCCCCTTAACCTGACAGATGCATTTCTTCTTTGGGCTGGTTAGTAACCTTGATCAGGTGTGTATGAAGGAGGGTTGGGAGAGGTGAGGGTGGGGAGGTTTTAGCACATGTGGTGGATGGGCAAATGTCTTTAAATGGACTGCATGACTTCCATTTTACCCAAGCAAAAAACTTTCTGTGCAATGGGACAAATGGAGTGTCACTCCTGCAGATGGGTGAATAGTAAAAAAAAAAAAGATTTATTTATGATTCTTCATCTAGGTTCCCTGTTTGCCAGTATGTGTATTGCAAATAGTTCTGTAGATAGAATTGGAAAAAGTATGGGAAAAAAGTCATAGTTTTTGTACTCTCTCCCCTTGTATGTTCCATTACGGGAATGGAAGCTGTTCCATTCCCCTAATGGAACATACAAGGGGAGAGAGTACAAAAACTATGACTTTTCAATTTAGAACAGAGATGTCTAAGAGGGAATATGATACAGCCCTATTAAATCATGAATAGTGCAGAGGAAGTGAATAAGGCAATATTATTTATCTCTTCACTTAACACAAGAGTTAGGGGTCATCCAATGAAAATAGGCAGCAGGTTTTCAATACATATAAGGAAGTATTTCTTCACACAGCATATGATCAACCTGTGGACCTAATTGCCAGGGGATGTTGTGAAGGCCAGAAGTATAAATGTGAAAAAACAGATACATTCATGGAGGATAGATAGGTCCATCAGTGGCTCATAATCACAATGGTTAGGAACTCAACCCCATGAGTTGGGTTTCTCTAAATCTCTGACTACCGGAAGTTGGGACTGTCCAGCAGGAAATGGACTACTCCTTAATTGTCCTATTCTGTTCAGTCCCTCTGAAGCATCTGGCACTGGCCATTGTCAGAAGACAGGATCCAGGGTTAGATGGACCATTAGTCTGACCCAGTGTGACCATTCTTATGTTCTTATGTAAATATTTGTTCACATGAGTATTCAATCCAGCCATCTTGAAATGTTTTTTGTGGGTTGGATAGTCATCCTGTTAGAGGGTATAAACAAAGCCATGCGACTGAAGTGACCAGTCATATGTTATGAATAGCAAATTGTTGTACAATCCTAGACTTATAGAACTGGAAGGAACCGCTAGATGTCATCAAGTCCAGTCCATTGCACTCAAGGCACCACCAAGCACCATCTAGACCTTCCCTGATTTCTATCTTAAAAATCTCCAGTGATGAAAATTCCACAGCCTCCCTAGGCAATTTATTCCAGTGTTTAACCACCCTGACAGTTAGGAAGTTTTCCCTAATGTCCAACCTAAACCTCCCTTGCTGCAATTTAAACCTATTGCTTCTTGTCCGATCATCAAATGTTAAGGAGAATAATTATTCTCCCTCCTCCTTGTAACAGACTTTTAGGTACTTTAAAAAAGTTATCATAGGTCATGTTTTCTACACTTTTAATAATTTTTGTTGCTTTTCTCTGAACTTTTTCCAGTTTTTCCACATCTTTCTTGAAATGTGGTGCCCAGAACTGGACACAATTACTCCAGTTGAGGCCTAATCAACGTGAGTAGAATGGAAGAGTTACCTCTTGTGTGCTGCTTACAACACTCCTGTTAATACATTCCAGAATTATATCTGCTTTTTTGCATAAGTATCATGATAGTTAATCTTCTAAGCAATAGCTGTGGTGAATAGCTAATGAGCAACCAATAGACTGTTAGACCCAAATATTGTTGAATAATTTTGAATGACAAATAATCCTGTAAAAATCAGTGTGTTCTTGGCTAATTCACAGCAAGAAAAAGTGGTTGAAATTGTCAAATGAGTTGTTCACTACAAATCGTTCACTTGGCTTTTGTTGTTATTAATGAATCACAAATTAAACTCGATAACCAGGGAAAACTTAATTTTGCTATGAAAACAAATGATGCTTGCATACTTTCTTTCGCTTTATTCGGACCCATTTGAACTTGAATGCACTAATTTTTGCACAGATGCTTTTGTTGTGAGAATAGTGAAATTGAGTTTGAAGCTGCAGCTATTCAGGTGCGAAATATTAAAATGTATGGGGGAAATGCTTTTTCTCTTAACTCCATTGTATTTCCCCTCAGTATTTTGTCCATTTGTTCATTGCTCTTTAGAATGCTGCTCTGGACAGCTGTTCTCTTAGGCACAGAGGTAAAGGCCCATTCTTGCATGGCTCATGCAGGCAGAACCTGACCCAGAGCCAGTTATCATCTGCACATAAAATAAGCTGTAAAGTTCCTAGTCTTCCTCAGATGCTTTTTGCTGCAGAGGGAATCAGTGAATAATCTTTTGTTTGGAATTTCTGCTTTTCTATTCCAGGTGTGGAGCCTAAATACAATGGTGATGAGCAAATTGTAAGCATGTAGATCAGTGTCAAGGGCCGCACTCTTCCATAATATTAATGGAGGAGGTGCAGGGTCTGGGATGGAGGTTGGGTGCACAAGCGAGATTGGGGTAAGTGAAGGGGTGCAGGAGGGTATGTGGGGTATAGGAGAGAGTTTGGGTGAAGGAGGCTGTTATGACCTGGGGCATGGGACTGGGGTGCAGGAGTGGGTACAGGGGCTTGGGTTGTGACCTAGGGCAGGAAGGAGTTGTGACCTAGGGCAAGGGATTGGGGTTCAGGGGTTTGGGTTGTAATCTAAGGCAGGAGGGGATTGTGATCTAGGGCAGAAGAATAGGATGAAGGAGGAGGTACAAGGGGTTATGGTGTAACCTAAGGCAGTAGGAGGTTGTAACCTGAGGCAGAGAACTGGGGTGCAGGGGTTTGGGTTGTGACCTGAGGCAAGGGACTGGAGTGCAGGATATGGGAGGGGATATGGGTGCAGGAGGAGGGCAGAGAGTTTGGGTTTTGTGGGGTAGAGGGGCAGGAGTAGGGGTGAGGGGGGACAGAGGGTTAGGGGAGAGGCTGCAGGGGTACTAAAGGCAGGCTCTGCCTGGGATACTTACCAAAGTGACTCCCGGGTAGCAGCCCAGCACATTTCTCAGGCAGGCTCCCTGCCTGCCCCACCCCTGCACAGGCTGCAGGGCCATGTGCATCTGTGAATAAGAGCCAGAGGGGAGGGAGGAGTGGTGCTTTGCCTGCTGCCTGTTCTTCAAACAGGCAGCTCCCATTGGCCAGTAATTGACCAATGACTTTGTGCTGGGGACAGGGTCAGCCCATGAAGCCTCTCTTTCCCACCTCACAGCTGTGAAAATCAAATGGCTTAGCCGTCACTTTTCTGAGGGGCATGCAGGAGGGGGAAGGGCAAGCAGGGAGTCTGCGTGAGGCTCCCTGCTGCGTCCGTGGGCCAGATCCAGCCCACCAGTCGTATTTTGCCCAGGCCTCATCTAGATAGCCATTAATTTGAATGATTGCTATTGAATATTCAGCATTTGCAATAGATTGCACACAAAGGCATCTGACGTGACAATTTCCCCCTTTACCTTGGATCGATCGATCGATCTGTCCGTCTGTCTGTCTATCTATAGAATAATGTTGCTATTTTAAAATGTAACATATGTTTGAAAGATCCACTATCAGAGTGTTTCGTTAAAATGAGTTCATGTTTGGTCAGGAATAGAGCTAGGTGAATAGTGGAAAACAAAGTGCAAACCTGGGAGTTAAATCTGAATGGCATTTCAGTCTGACGATTTTTACCCCTTTCCTGTTTGTCTTGCCACAGATATTTTTGCAGTGGTGTTTTGTTCACAGGAACATTTAGGCAGAAGCTTTCATTTGTGTAAAATGGCTAAAAGCCATAAAAGCCTTGCCTGAGGTCATCCAATCAGAGAACAGAAGTCATTGCATGTGACTGAACTGCTTATCTCCCAAATGTATATGGTTCTCTGAACAGTTATGAATAATGAACATATTTGTAGAAACTGTGATACATACAGCGAATAGAACCAAATCCCAAGAATGAGCCATTCACAGCGCAAACTTTGTCTCTAGTGAGCAGAGCTTCTTTACCTTCTGAACAGTCCAAAGGTAGAGAAATACGATTGGACAGAGGGTGCAAAAGGAGTCAAGCTCAGAGAAATTCTATCTGAAATTACTTTTCTATTTCCCACTGCTGCCAAGCTGCTACAGTATGGCCTCCTTATCCAGATACAACTAGATGTTTTTCTTTATAGATGCTTTTCCTTGTTAGCTTCACTAAAAAATCATTCATAAGCTCTGCCACGAATGTATTTTGCTGCTGTTAATATATGCAACGGCGCATTTGTAACCCACTGGTCAGGATGTGTGATGTGTCTCCATTTATATCTGATCAACAGCGGATGTGAGTCTGTTACAGCCCCACTGAACTTGCCTCGCTTTCTGGCTGTAGACACTCTCTGCTTCAATCCTGGTGTTGGCCAAGAGAGTGACCATTACACGGTCACTAGGAGCTTTGTTATTACTCTTCCTATGGATGGGTGGCTGTTACCCAAGCTCAGCACCCTACTGAAAACCTTGTGCAGAGATGTATAACAGTTACTTTCTATTAGGGATGTGAAAGGTTAACTGGTGGGGGCTACAGCAGCTCCGTGCCCGCTGCAGACAGGAGGCTGCTCTAGCCCCGCAAGCCCCACCACGGACAGCTGGGCTGGAGCTGCCCCTGCCTGAAGCAGGCGGGGAGGGCACTCCAGCTGCAGCTGGGCTGGAGCAGTGCCCTCGCCCATCTCTGCTTTAATCAGTTTAACCAGTTAAACATCACGTTTAACCAGTTAACCAATTAAATGGGATTTTACATCGCTATTCTGTATACATGTACGGCTGTGATTTTCCTGACACAATTTAAGTTGTCTTGTTTTGTTGTCTAAACAGTCATTCATATTTGGGTGTTTGAATGAATTTAGTGTGGATAAAAGAGGCTGGATGCACACACCCTGGAAGTTAAAGTCCGTTTTTTATCTGTAAGGCTGGTAAAAAATGGGCACTGGTGATGTAAGCCTTCCTTCCCCTCTCCCACGGCAAACATCCTGAACTGCTAACCTGGAAGGACACCTGTGGGCTGAGAGTGAGGTTCTGCCTCTAGAGCCTGTCCCCTCGTTGGCTTCTCTGCTGAGACAGCAAACAAGGGAGCCAGTTAGAGCCAAGTGTGATGGTGGGGAGTTTTGTGCGAGTTGAGCATGTGTCCTGTAGGAATCAGACAGTGATGAGCCAATGCCTTTTCCATACATCACTGAACAGCCATCAGACTGTTACTGTCAGCCATTAGTAACCCAGGCTGGTTGGAAAGATCAGCTTAGGAGTGGAAGGCTGTATATGCCATTACTGATCTAGCTATTCCATGCAAAAAGCTTACACACATTGAGGGCAATCTATGAGAGAGTTAAATGCCTCTAAACATCATCATTTGTGACCTTACTGACAAGACAGCATAATAGGGGCTGGACTGCCCATTCATTTCAGTAGGAAAAGCTATGAAAATGCAGAAAGAATCAGGTGGAATGCAGAATATTGTGTCAGAATCTTAGCTGGCGTCCCTTGGCATGTCTCCCCTGAAATCAATGGAGCGCTGCTGATTTATGCCAGATGAGCATCTGGACTGTTAAATTAGGTTCTAAAGCTGTAAAAGTGAAACTGGGCTTTACTTCATTTGCTGTCCTGTTGTTGCTGAGGTGAAAATTGGCTTGAAAATCTGAGCATTGTTGACCTGCGGTGTCAAGCGAGAAGCTGCAAGGAACAAGACAAAGTGCTTTGGGAGGCTGGCGGAGTTTTCGCTTTCTTTGGAAAGTGAGTTTCATTCCCATTTATAGGGACTGTCCATGCATCTTTGAAGTTAATGGGAGTTTTGGTGGGCTTTTCAACTGGAACAGGATCAAGCTCCTTCATAGCTGTAAGGCCCAGCATGCATACAATCGGTGGGTATTGGAGATAAAACTCTTGCCCTTCTCTACCCATGTCATTACAGTTGGGATAGTTTATAACTTGCATTTTAAAATAGCTTTAAAGTGGGCATGAATTACATTGTACTGCCAGAATGCTGGCCAAAGCAGAATTGCCTTGTGGTATGGAAGGTTCTTTTGGGTGATGTAATTTAGTTAGCAATCTATTGTATGACTGCTTAATCCAGGCCAGGACTTAGGAGGCACTCTAGGAGATGATGCTAAATAGCACAGACTCTGTGTAGTCTAGTCAGTTTGGAAGCATCACACTCTCTTTCAGCAGGCTCAGTGAAGAATCTCCTTTATATAACTGCCTCTTTGCTCCCTGGGGAGCTAAAATGGATGAAAGGTGCTGTGTAAATGCAATATCCAGTAGTTGTGAAGATTTGAATTCTGTCTGCCAAGTATTGGGATGATTTATTCATTGTGTGCTCCATATGGTGACTCACTTAGGCATATCACCCGTGTATTTTTTCTAAGGCTTCGTCTACACTGCAGGGTTTTTGTCCAAGAAGCCTTTTGCAGAAGAGTTCTTCCGCAAAAACTTCTCACACAAAAGTGCATCCAGACCTCAAAGTGTATTGCAAAAGCAATGTGCTCTTGCGCAAGAGAGTGTCCACACTGCATGGACGCTCTTGCACAAGAAAGCTCTGATGGCCATTCACAGAATGGCCATCAGAGCACCTGTGCTTTTTTGGATAGGAGTTTCTTGCACAAGAAACCCCATTGGAGCGTCCACGCTTGCCTTTTTGCGCAAGAACTCTTGTGCAAAAAGGAGTTATTCCTCGTGGGGAGAGGAATAACTGTACCACCAAAAGCCTTCTCTTCTGCCGATTTACTTGTGCAAAAGCGCATTTGAGGTGTGGACACCCTGCTGGTTTTTGCACAAAAACAGCTGTTTTTGCGCAAAAACCTTATAGTGTAGACATAGCCTAATAGTGAGTTATAGGTTTAGCTTATGTTGTATTAAGTATGCCATTGGCTTTGGGGCCCAGATGCCATAATGCTGAGTTATGGGCCAAGATCCAAACACTCTTGAAGATTAGTTGGAAGGATTGGAATTTTGGGGCTTGATCCTGTCTCAAACCACTTTTCTACTGGGCATTTGTCCTGCTCTTTTGCTGCTGGGAGGCAACAATGGAATTATCACTGGTTGTTTCTGAGCTTGGAAAGGGGCAGCATGGCAGGCTCAGCTTCCCATTGGGCTGGTGAGGGTTTATTATGGACTCTGCAGTGTCATCAGAAAACCCAGGTGACTTGTGGAAGGGTGAATCTTTACCTGAGCCTACCTCTTCCTCCAGGATTACATCTATTTAAAGTATAGGCAGCTCCTAAGTAGGCACAGAGTCTGTGAAGCTGTCAGGAAACGGTGTTGTCATTCTGCAAATGAGCTACCACCTGATTTTCAGAAGTAAACTGCAGAGTGATTGATCCTAAGAAATCAAGAGACCAGAGCAGTGATAAGGAGTCTCAGTGTAATTCATTCATCTGAACTTGTATCTGTCCTGAGCTGCAATTTGTGCTAATTACGGTTGCTGCTCATACACTGCCAGTCCTATCACTGTACTAAAAATATCAATATTTTAAAACATTTTGTATTTCATCGTTGGCGTGAAACTAATGTGCAGAAATTGTGTAGTGTTCTTTAATATACCTTGGGCCTGACCCATGCAGTGATATGATGCAATCTGTCCCTCTTGGCATCCTTACAAAGCTCTGTTTAAAATATACTATAGCAATTAATGTCATCTGAGAGGTGCTTGCTGTCCATTCCTTGGTCTAAACTATGCAGGAATGGTGGGTGGGCTTTTCCAGCTGACCTCTCTACCCTGGAATTAACCACCCTTCATGATCTAACAAAAGGTTGCCAGCTTTTATATCACAGGGAATTTGTTTTCTTTTGCTTTCGTTTGTTTAGTTCCCTTTGTTTTATTTTATAAAATTATATTCCAGATAATTGAGTTGCTGCAGTTTATTTGGTGACAGCAATTGTTGATCTATGTGACTGCTGTCCTGGTGAGTGTGTGTGTCTTCCAGTACTCTCTACAGGATGGAATCAGAACTGCTTAGCTGTGTGTCATACATACTATACTGTTGACAGCTAATGATGATTCTTTTTTATCTCTAGTAGCAGAGGACTAGGGTTTTGGGATGAGGAAGAAATGTTTTTTTCTACTTACTGTTGCCTTACCATGGTGGACTCTTACCAAGGTGGAATTCATCAATGCTTATTAGCCAAAATGGGTAGGAAGGATGTCCCTAGCTTCTGTTTGTCAGGGGCTGGAAATGAATGACAGAAGAGGGATCACTTGATGTTTACCTGTTTCTGTTCACTCCCTCTGAGGACATCTGGCATTGGCCACTGTCAGAAGATAGGATACTGGGCTAGATGAATCTTTGGTCTCACCCAGTACGGCCATTCTTATGTTCTTATGTTCGGTTGCTCGTATCAACTTTCTATAATTACAAGATGTGTTCAGCTAGCCAGATCTCTAGGGAAGTCTCCTATTTCTCTCCATTTTCACAGAAGGATGGCTCTTTCAGTGAAATGTTACATGAGCAAAGGTTTGTCATTTCTTTATCAATCTACTCCAGTATCCTGTGGTAGTCAGTACCTGACCCTTCTGATGTTATCTGCAACAGCATTTCATTATCACGGTGGGAGAGGGAGCTTGCAAAGACTGGATTGACATTCCATTAACATTTAAACATTTATTTTGTATCATTTCAATAATACTGCACCAAATTCCATGCTGACTTACCCCTTTGACTGACCATCCCCCCGTGCAGCTTTACAGAAATCGATGAGATTATACTGGGCATAAATCTGGGCACCCTTTGGCCACATGTTTACAGGAGTGTTTCTCAGCAAGGCTCTGATTCATCCAAGTACGTCTGCATACTGAACTGTAAGCATGTGGGTAATCCCAGTCTTTTGTTTAGAAAACTGGGACTTAGAGCTTTACTGAATCAGAAGCAGTGTTTGGGGTCTGGGTTGACCTCTTGGAGACAGATGGTGCCAGTCCCTGAGCAGTTCAAGCTCTGAGCTCCAGGATCTCACAAGGTAAAATTTATGTTTTGTAGCTACTTGGAATTACTGTGTGTGCAAGTAGCTATGTCACCACAGAGGGGGACCTGAATGCACCCTCAGTGCACAAAAAGAGACTGAAAAGCAATGATGGCAACATGAACACAACTGAAGTAGAGTATTTGTCAGTGTTCCAGAGCCAGTTAAAACCCAAATTGGCCAATGTTGTGTTGGGGTAAGTCAGTCTCAATGGCAGCCCTTTTTACTTTATTACTTCCTTGACTTTTGAGGCATTTTCTCTTCTCCAAATGTGTATATATCTCTGTGTTGCTGCCATTAGTATTAATGAGAGCTGCATGGACTCATCAAATGAAAGTAAGCAGTACTGTACCCCTGAGTCTACTAATGTACAAAGTATGAAAGCAGTTAATTTCTCTGCTGTCAGGCTCTGTCTTCAAGAAAACCAAGTCAACAAAGAAGAAAGTTACTCACTGTAAATTAACTCTCAAGTCTATACTGACTCTCAGTTATATAAAGCCTCCTGTCAAATGCACTAGCAACTGAGCAGCCAGGGGTATCAGAGGCTCTGTTATCCCTGTCAGACCCTTTCAGCTGAAATCTGTCCATTAGTCAAATTCATCAAAGGGCTTGAATGCAAAAAGGGATTTTTTTTCTGCCTCATGCTTAACCTTTGTGTGATTGCACCTCTTTGGAGTATAAGCAAATCAAGTGGAAATGCCCTCCCACTGGAGTTATGAATGATTTAGCTCTATTCAGTTCCTATATTTTCTGCTGAGAGATTTAAAAAGAAATAAATAACTCAAAGAGATAATGGGAAAATTAAACAAGAGCTAAATTATAAAGTGATTAGTTTGGGCTTGGGATGTAAAAGGTTAACCAGTTAACCAGTAGGGGCAAGCAGCTCCCTCGCCCGATCTTGGCAGGAGGCTTCTCCAGCCCCACAAGCCCACAGAGAAGCCCCTGTCCATGGCAGGGCAATCTACCATCCCAGCCCCCGCAAGTTACACATTGGCTCCCTGGGAGCAGGTCCAGCAGGGGTTGCCGTCCCGCTCCCAGGAAGCCAGCTGCCGAGCCCACAACAAAGCTGCCTCCTGGGGAGCAGTGCTAGTAGCAGCCCTTCCCAGCCCTGCTTCCAGGGAGGTGGCTTTACTGAGGGCTCTGAAGTATAAAGCTTATTTAAGCTTTATTCTGCAGAGCCCACAGTGTGTGTAACCGTGTAACTGCTAAGATTTTTGGCAGTTACTCGGTTACATTTTTAAATGCATTTTTACATCCCTGGTTTGGGCAACATTTTCTTATTTGCTCCTAGTATAGCCTCATCATTAACACCAGAAAAAATGTCAGACTGAAACACGTTGCTTGTGGTTTTGGCAGTATGTGGAGCTCAGGTGAACCTCCCATCAGGTCAGTCTGGTGATTGTGCTGTACAGTTGCTTTGGTGATGGTAATATATGACTATACCGCCATAGAGTTATAAATGCTCTCCTTGGGAAGCCTTTGAGATGACAGCATTGTTATTGCAACAAATGGTCTTCTGATTAACTGTGCCATCAATCTGTGTTGTAAATGTTACTACACGTGAGGGAACAATGCAATTAAAGTGCTGGAGGACTATGCAACAAGAGAGTGGGGGAGATCTTTCTCATGGGAGCATATGAATCAAACTGTGGTATCCTCATTTGGCTGGCAGTGTCTAACAGGAACACTTTTGTTTCTGAGTGTGTTGAGTTTACTTTGAATAATGATTTCTCCTTCCTGAATGCCAGCAGCCAGTGTGGTTTTTTAAAGAATTTCTGACTTTCAGATACTGCTCTCATAGAAAAGCCCTATAGAATGTAATACAAAATTATAGCCATTCTAGAGCTCCTTTGCACCATCCTATTGAGTGTTTGACCTTATCTACGTAGGAAAGTTTTTTTGGTATAATCAAAGATGTGAATTTAAATCAATAAGGCTATACCTGTATACCCTGCCGAGCGGACACGCTCTTTTTGGTATAAGAATGCCCTTTTTTTAGGTGATTTAGTTTATCAAGCCACTCATAACAAACTAACTGTCCACCTGGAGGTTATACTGCTATAACTATGCCTGTATAACTGCACTGGTACACAGGTAAAAGGCCTAATGGAGAATTGTATCTCTTCTACAGAATTCTCTCAGAATTCTGCAGGTGTTTAAAGTAAATTCTAGAGCGCCTTATTTGGTTGGTCCCTGTCAAAGATTATAGGACTTTTCCGTAAGGGTGAGGCTGAACAACCGCCCCTTTTTGCTCTACTTTCTCTTGATTAAAGGTGTCATAGCTTTTTAGATGGCAGCAATCTTTGGTGGTTTTTTCCCCCCTTGTTTCACAGAATAGTTAGTTTAATTCTTTTTATATGTGAATCTAATGGTGAAAGATTCTTGATTGAAAGCTCTGGGGACAGAATACCTAACAATTGGGGATGCTTCCCCGTCAGTGTGTCACAACCCTGCCCGGAAGAGACTAACCTGGAAGAATTTCTCCTACACTACTTTGGCATGTGTGTTTTGGTCTCCAAGGTGCAGTCGATCCTTGGCTTCTCTTTTGAGACGGCCAGCATAGAGACCAATTAGTGCCAATCCAACTATAGCAGTAAATGCTCACAAGCTTTGCAGCAATGGCTGATATTACCAACTAAAATGTGTGCTTCACACTTAGCTGCTCCACTAGGGATCTGGAAATAGCTTTATATGAAGTTGTTCAGTTGGAAATAAGAAGGAAAGGGTATTTGTGGGGAAGCAACAGATATGAGCCTTTAACTGAAAATCACGAAATAAAGGAAAACTCAGTGTGAGGTTCATACATTTCCCATGTCCTTCTCCCAGTCATCACATCTGTAAAGCAGAATTGGACCACGGTCCCTTTGTAGAGAGGCAGCATGCTCTGGGCCAGAAGTTTTAAATTCAAGGCTGTCTGGAAAAGGTTGGAAACCTAGCACCCAGAGAATACTGTAGTTGGGTACATTCAAAAATCCAAGGTGTCTGATCCTGCCTCCATTTTGGTCAACAGATGCTGGATACGTATACAATAGATATAGAGTCAAATACCTATCGGTATAGATCCAACCAGTTATGCTTAGGATGGACAAGTTATGTGGAATGTGTGTCATCACAGGAAGTCCTAACAGGCCATCTTTTCCATATAACTCTCCCTTCTATGACTACATAGGGTAGTTTCTTATAGTATGATCTTTAGTACAGTTTTAAATTGGTCAAATAATAGGGCTGGGAGACGATTCTATCATATAATACAACTTGCTCTTAGGATGGTGGACTAATATTCCTTTTCAATCCTCCTTTGCTGACTTTCATTCCCTAGTCCTGTGTTTATCTTGGTGGGAGGGGCAGTTATTTTATCCCAGGGCAGCAACGCCAAGCCACAGACAAAGGGAACTTGCACAGTGCAGAGCTACCTACCATGTTTGAATTCCTTTTATTTTTCTTGCAAGTTTTTGCCTTAACTTTAATGATAATCTCTCTCTCTCTCCTCTTTGGCTATGGTCTTCAGAGAGCTTTAATAAAAAGAAATAAAGCAAGTGGTTTGCTTGTCAAGGGGAATTCACTAGTCATTATAATCCTAGCTGGGTGAGCTCAGCCATGGTTTTACAGTTCTGATATTGTTGGGATATCAGGCTAACTACTAGCACTTTGAATAGTGGTGTTGCTACTGTTTTTAAGGCTGATGGGTTTTTTTTTCTTTTGACAGCCTCCTTAATCTAATGAAATACCTATTTTGATGGCTCTTTGTGTCCTGAAAGCTAGATCAGAACAGTGAGCTACAATGAGAGGCAGTGTGGTCCAATTGATTAGGCACTCAAGAAATGTGGGTTCTACTCCTGATTGAGCCACCAATCTGCTGTATTATGACTTGGCTCCACCACCCTTCTTTTCCACTGCTCCCCCTCACACCGCTGGCCTGTCTTGCTTATTTAGACGGAAAGTTTGTTGGGGCAGGAAGTGTCTCACACTGTGTGTTGGGGATGTGATCTTGATTCAAGGTTCCAGGCTCTACTGTAACACAAATAATAATAACTGATGCACAGTGTGCTAATGCTGCATGATACTGAACTACTGTTAAGACAGTGGGGGTTGTAGGCAACCCCAATGACAGAGCATTGTATGCACTGGTTAATAATACAACTTGTGGTTGCTATCAGCACACACATAGAGATGCAGGGGGGTTCCACCTAGCAGAATGCCCATCTATTTTTTCATTCATTGTATGCGATCACTGCATTCAAGACCCTCAATGTAATGGCCCATTCTATGCCCCCATTGAAGTTGCTGGGCTCCCCTTAACCATTATGAGAGTTAGATTGTGCCCTAAAGCAATAGGAGCTGGACCCCAGGTGGCTCTTAGCACTTGTGCTTTCTCATCTGTTTATTCACTTCCTAGGTCACTCGCTGGTCTCCCATTCACCAACCAGTCTGGTTGCTAGTCTGCAGATTTACTAACAAATTCTCTCAGTCTCATGTAACAGGATAAAATTAATGCTACATAAATAGGCTGAATATCAGAAAAAGCGGCCTCATGATGGGACCAGTGAGACTGCAGCATAAGTTCTCCCAAGTAAGGGAGCAAAGCCTCATGACTTGCTTAGGACAGATTGGAGAAAATACTAGAAAATATCCCATAGGAATAGTTCTGAACTGATCATTGGGGGATGGTCCAGATGGGATGTCTTTTAGTCTATGGAAAAGTAAAGCACTGCCTAGGGTGACAACGAGTCCTAAAGCCCCAGTGTTGACCCATAAGACAAGGTATATTCATCTGCAGTGGGGAGTCGGGGTTTTTGGCTTCCCTTCGGAGTTCCACCACTGATTCCTTGGGGAAATTATTAACTTCCTTATGCTGAGTCAGTTCCCCACCAGTGAAATGGGTATAATAGGTCTCACTTATATCACACGGGGTATTGCCAATCTAAATTACTGGATATTTAGATAGTGCTTTGGGATCCTGCCATGAAAGGTGCTATACAAGCTACAGACTAGTAGTATTATGATAATGTGGAGATACCAAGTGTTGTTGGTATGTTTTCCAGAAGCAGGTCAGTTGTGGATTTTAGAGTGATGCTCTTTTTCTTTTCTCTGGATTCTTTGTTGGATGAAATGTAACTAAGGAACAGTCAGGCTGGATCAGATCAATGGTTTATCTAATTCAGAATGCCATTTCTGGAAGTAGTCAGTACCAGTTGCTTGATAGGAAGATAGAATGAGCCCTGAAATGGACAGTTATTCTGTTCTCACCAGATTCTTATACCATGGTCATTACCACAGTGTCTGAATCCCTCTGTTGTATATGAGCACTTATAACCTGTTCACAAGGGAAGTTGTTTCCTAATCACAGGCAGCTAGTGGTTGGTTTAAGCCCTGAAGCATGGTGAAAATGAAACAGTAAAAATTAAACCTGAAACTTCTAATAAGAAATGAATACTAGTAAGAAATGAATTCTGCTCTAAGCCCTTTGCCTTCTGCTGTCATTGCACAGAGAGATCACTCAGGGGAAGAAGTCATTTACACCAAGTAGCTTCTGTGCTTTGGGGCTCTGCAATTCAAAACAAGGAACTGACAGGTAGAATTGATTTTAATAGGACCTAAGACTTTGGTCTACAGTGGTTGCTGAATTCATTTGTGTGTCAGAAACAAAAGCAAATTATTATCATCTGTGTTTTCATGGCTGGAAAAGTACTTGCTTCCATAGTTTGTTTCTGTTGCACATTGTTATTGGTTGTGTACATGATGAGTGAACTTTAAGAAATTGGAAGAAGCGTTGGGCCCATGCCATAACACATGAATCCAGATTCTACTTCCCCAGCACCCATTCAAGTCTGAGGTTTTATTCAGGCTCCACTCCATTTGGAAAAATTGATTTCAAAAGGGATCTCAAAGTTCAGCTGCCACTGCAAACTCATCCAACCCTTGTTGGGCTGAAAATCTGGTCAGATCAGGATTTCTCATGAGACTTCTGGTACTTACTACCATTGTCGTGGTTTGATTTTCCACGAGAACAGCCTTGCTCATATTGCCTACTATATATTTTAGAGTTTGTGTGCTTGCCTGTCTGTTTGATCAAGAACACCTCCTAAACAGGAAGAGCTAGGACCACCACATTTGGTATTTAGCTTCCTCTGATCATAACTTAAAGCAACATAAGGGTTTAGTTGTGCCAGGAAAATGGGATGTGCCTGGAATGGGATTGCTTCCCATAAAAACAAACTGAAAGGAGACAGAATCACCAAAGCAAGTATGGTCATCACAAATGTTGAAAGAGACTGAACAAAAGTGAGCTGGAAATATAAGATGAATCTGGTGTGTTTGACTCTTGATCTTAATTTCCAAAGATTTTATAGAATTTGATTCTGACCGGTCTCTAGTTCATCCTCTGTGGTTTCTGCTGCAGATGTCAAGCTCCATTTCTATAACCCTGCCTTGTGTTAGTCAGGTGGCCTTACAGATGCAGCCTGATGTCTCGCATCATGAACCAGAGAAAGAATTGGACTTTTCTTTTTTTGGTCATGGCATTTTTTCAGTGAGTGCAACATATGTGTTGGCTGGAGCCTGAATCCTGCCATCCTAACTCAGTCCCTTTTGTTTTAGATTGTGCCTTATTTGGTTTCTAGAAGGTACAGCCACCCTCCCTGGATTCTCTCCAATGGGATTCCCATTCCTTAGCTCGAGTCTCAGAGGGTATGTCAAGTCTACATGGTTCTGTCGCCAGAGCCATGTAGATTAGTTTACTAGACATACCCAAATGAGGCCGCGATTTAAATAATCGCGGCTTCATTTACATGAAAATGGCTGTCGCGCTGTGCCGGGGATCAGCTGTCCCGGCACAGCGGGGCAGTCTAGACGCTCCGCGGTCGACAGGGAAACCTCTGTCGACCGCTCCGGTAAACCTCGTTTCACGAGGCATAACGGAGCTATCGACAGAGGCTTCCCTGTCGACCGTGGCGCGTCTAGACTGCCCCTCTGTGCCGGGAAAGCTGATCCCTGGCACAGCACGGCAGCCATTTTCATGTAAATGAAGCTGCGATTATTTAAATCGCGGCCTCATTTGGGTATGTCTAGTAAACTAATCTACATGGCTCTGGCGACAGAGCCATGTAGTCTAGACATACCCAGACTGAGGACAGGAAGGAAGTTGCAGTAAAATAACCTGGGGTCTTTGTTCTATCCTGTAACACTGAAGAGTAAAATGTGAAAGTGTTTGGGCCTTCTTTACACCTTGAATATCAACAAACACCTTCTTTCACCTCTGACATTTAGTGAAAGAGCCTTTCACATACTCTCAGTGCTAAAGGAAGGGCAATGTCCAGAGAGCAGCCCTCCTTATTGGGCCAAGAGCAAATCTACTGCTGACCCTGGCACTCTTCTTAGGATTAGAATTGTGTGCATCAGGCTAGGTTACTCAATCCCTGCAGCACAGTAAGAAATCTAAAATCAAATCACTCTGAAATTCAGTTTAATGAATATTTGTGTGTTTGGATCCAATGCCCAGGAAAAATCATGTGCAGAGGGATAGTGAAACGAGGTTTACTGGAGCGGTCGACAGAGGCTTCCCTGTCGACCGCAGAGCGTCTAGACTGCCCCGCTGTGCCAGGACAGCTGATCCCCGGCACAGCGTGACAGCCATTTTCATGTAAATGAAGCCACGATTATTTAAATCGCGGCTTCATTTGGGTATGTCTAGTAAACTAATCTACATGGCTCTGGCGACAGAGCCATGTAGACTTGACATACCCTCTGAGACTCGAGCTAAGGATGGTGGGGTGGAGATTAAGCCCTATTGTGCAATAGTCCTGTTCCTGGGACATAGTGAACATGAGTATTAGCCATAATAGTAACTGGTAGATTTTACTTTTCTAAGGGGCCCAAACTAGAAAAATGATCAATATAATTATGAATTAAAACACACAACACAGACCATGTAATGTGTCCTGGAGAGAGACTATCCACAATTAATTTGACATGAAAAACTTCAGTGGAAACAACAGACATACATAAAGATGGGCTGTGTGTAAAACAGAGGACTTGGTAGTTAGTAGACCTAGATTCCATTTTCATACTCTAACATTGACTTGTATGACATGGATCGTGTCACTTAAACTCTGTGCCTGGGTTTCCACATCTACAAAGAAGCTAATTCCCACCTTGATTTATCATAGCGGCTTATTGGAGAGTTAACTGATTTGTGTTTGTGAGGGCCAGTTGTGTTAGAAAAATGCTGTGTATTGTGATAAAGAAGTCCTGTAGTACCTGTCTCCTCTCCAGAGCTGGTCAAATGGTTTATTTGAAATACATTGCAAAATTTATCACATTATTTGCAAATAGGTTGGTTGAATTATCAGCCTAGTGTTCCAGCTGTGCAAATAATGTTTAAAAACATTCACTGAGTAATTAGGGAAAATATCAAGAAATTCATCGAATAAAATGATTTGACCATTATTTGACCATCTCAAAAGCTTCACACAAGCATGTCTCGTAATAAGGGTGTTGTAGAGAGTCTACACTCAGGAGTTGGTCATCATAACCTGCATCGTTTTTCCAGACTAATTCTTGCCAAACTACCATAATACTTGTTCAGAGCCCAGTGTTCTGACATGCTGAGCACCTCCTGTGAAGTGCCATCAGTGCCCATTAAGTTCCGCTGGACCTGCACCTTGCACAATGAGCTCTGCACCAATGACCAGGCTATGACATCTGGGTGGAAGCTAAATACACAACAGTGAGTAGATTACATTCAGTGCTAGTCCGTTAAGGCATCTGGATAAATAGGTCCCCTTATCAAGCTGTCTCTGTAGTGAGATTATAAGGAGACTGTTTTTGATGAATTTACTGAGCGTTCCAGAAAGAGTTGTAAAATAGAAATTTGTAGACAGAATATTTTTCTTCACTTGTCTCTGGACTAGAGGACAAGTAAATTGTCACTTTTAGTAGCAAGTAATTTATGTGTTTACTGCTACCAGTCCACCAAATCTGGGTGTCACTTGGAAAATGCTGGAACCTGACAATATCGCTGGGAGAAATAGCAAATTATAAGCAATCTATTGGTTTAATGAAAAAGGCAGAGGTGCAGTCCAAAGGGTTTGGGGCACAGGACATGGAATGAGTGACTCCTGCATTCAGAGCTGTTCTCTGAAACTCAGTCCTTTTACATGGGGAATGTCATGTAACCTCGCTGTCTCAATTTACTCATTTGTAAAATGAGCGTAACTAATCATACTATACCTACTGCTGATGGGGAGAACAGTCAGTGCTTATAGTATGCTTTGAAGATAAAAGCATTAAGTATCAAGTTTAATTTAGATTTTGTTTTTGTGCTCAACTGAGTCTGATAACTGAAGAGTTGGATGCCCACCAATATTTTTCACAACATATGAAACTTGACTTCTTAGAGCAGGGGTGGGGAATCTTTTTTGGGTCAGGGGCTGCTGACACACACAAAAATTAGTCGAGGGCTGCACACAAGTGAGAGAGACATTCTCTACATTCCCCTTGCACACCACAGCCTTGAGGGGACCAGGCTAATAGATTCTGTGTGCTCCAGCCCCACAGAGGTAGGGGGGCTGGAGCACCAGCGCAGGCACCCCAGTTCTTGGGGGGAGCCCTGAGCGTCAGAGGCCAGATCTGGCAAGTTGGGAGCTGTATCCAGCCCCCGGTCCTTAGGTTCCTCACCCCTGTCTTAGAGGATTGTCAGATCAAGGAATAGGGGAAAACAAATCCTGCAAGTCTACTCTTGGGGATGCTGGATGTTCTTACACAGTCAGAACCTGTGCAACAGTGTTGAAAGATTTACTGCAAATTCTTTCCATGCAGGCAAATTTGTGATCAGACATTTATTTACTGGCTGAACTTCGAGAAGTGGAGTTAAAATCCTCTAACCATTTGTAGCACCTGTGCTTTTATATAGCCTGCATGATGGGTTGTTTTCTTTTGTGTGTCTTGCATTGTTAACCTAAATTGAATGGATGTCTGTGGCTGTTAAGTTCTGGCCATGTGGAAAGTCCCTAATGGCTGAAGAGTTGGTTCTCTCGCTTTCTGAAATGAAATACTTATTAGGAACGGAGCTCATAACAGCCGCATCTAATACAGCTCAGGCTACAGAGTTAAAGAGCAGGACTGGAGGACGTGATCTGAGAAGGAGCTGTGTAACTAGCACATGTAAAGCTGTCCCTTTCTGGCATGGTCACCAGGCTATGTATACCCATCCAATCTTATTGCTCAGTGCAGAATTCGTTCACTGAATAAAGCATAAGCACAATTTATTATCCTGTTTAAAACGGTGAGCATCATTGTGAAGCAATGGGTAATCTCAGTTACAATTGGATTGTCCTCAACTAGACATAACAAGGAGTAGGGTTGACATGATTCATTTCTGCAAATGTTAATGAGGGGGTTGTGGAAGATTAGATGGCTCAGAAAACTGCTAATAGAAAACAGTATCTTTAGCCTCTAGGCCACTGCTATGAAACTAGCCTAACTCAAAACAGATTGAGTGCTCCATGTTCATTGTAGCCTGTGGGAGATGAATTTGGGGTCTCCATCTAGTTTCCAGTGGAAAAGTGTTTGCATCATGAAACCTATCACATAATCAGCACTAAATGGGCTGTTCTCAGCAAACAGAACAAGGGTGGAATCCTATGAACTCTTAAGTCTGATCTTCCCTGCAGCTGGTCTGAGACCAAGCAGTAGAGTGGTACAGCTAAAGTTTGCTCTGCAAAATGCCCATGCTGCATGTGCTTTGTAGATAGAGGATTCCAGCCTCCAGGATGGCCAACATGACACTGGAACAAAATTCATGTGGAAATTTGACAAAAATGATCATCCATTAATTGGAATTGTCTGCAAAATCTCACCATGTCAAGATAGGAATTCACCACTTTGCCAAGGAAAATATAAAAGATTGCCCTGTTGCTAAAATCCCTTGCCAAGATGCCATAACTACAATACACGAAAGCCTGGTTTCTTGAAAAAGCATCTGTGTGGCTTAAAGATAGAGCAAGGTTTTTGTTTGTTAATTACGTAGGTCTTGATCCTGAGGGATTCTGAGCCCCGGCAAACATTGTTCACTTCAGCACCTCTCAGAATCAGGCTTTTAGCAACTACAAAATGGAATATTCTATCTAGTTAAGTCATAGCAGGGTTTAAATAACATATTATTAGTGTAAACGGGGATGGCAATTACAGTGATAATAAATGGGGGGAATTGTTTATTCTAGCTGAGTGTTTTGTTTTATGCATTGTGTATGTGAATGTGTTTGAGTCCCTGGACAGAACATTTGCTGACTGTCTCTTGTTTTGTTTTTAAAGCTGATCAGTGGTGGTTCTATAGTAAGTGCTGAGGCAGTATGGGATCACGTCACCATGGCCAACCGGGAGTTGGCGTTTAAAGCAGGAGACGTTATCAAGGTCCTGGATGCTTCCAACAAGGACTGGTGGTGGGGTCAGATTGATGATGAAGAAGGATGGTTTCCCGCCAGCTTTGTAAGGGTGAGTGACTCCTCCCTTCTTTATCTCACTGTACTGGACTGTAGCTAACACATGTGAAATATGGGGCCAGTTTTGCATTCTGACTTCAGTGGGAGATTTGGTTGTGTAGGGAATGTGGGATCAATGTTTGTATCACTGGTGTTCCATGTGTTTATCCCAGCAGTGCAGCCCTTCTCCATAACCTCCGCATAGCAAACACAAGTACTCATCTTTGTAAGGGACATGGACCACTTCCCATAATCTTTGATTTTATACTGAAGCAGATTTTTGTGTTCACCCAGCTTTAGTGGTGCCACACCAACACCTACTCTAACAAAACCAGGCCTTTCATTTGAAGGAACGACATCAGAGCGTTATTGTTATTTTTGTCTTCAAAGAACACAGGCACAATAGAACACCTTCCTAGCTATTGTCAGCTCTTACCATTTTAATAGGGATCGCTCAATTCTTCATCAGGGAGTCAAGAGCCAGATGTTAACCTTGTCCTTTTTCTTCTTCGCGTGCTTCCTTTCTTTACTCTTGTGGTGGAGGGATAGGCAGGAGCATAGATTTTATTTCTTTGAAGCTGACAGGATGTGGTGCAAAAATGAAGATTTCTTTTCCCTTGTAAAATCATCTAAAGATGATGCTTTCCTTTTAACACGTCAGTCAATTCGACAAGCTCAGTGCTGGTGGGAGGGAAGGCTGCTTTATATTTAATATAAGATGAAGTCCATGCAGTATCCTGCAGTGGTGTTTTGTTTTATTGCTCTGCTTAAGTCACCATTAACCATCCTCCCCCTCTCCCCACTCCCGGCTGCTTTTCTGTTTATTCCTGCTTTATCGAGACTACTCCTCACATTTCCTCCCCATGTTTACAACTTTCTTTAGCCTTTGTGGTGCCATTATTTGGCAATTACCCTTCTAACCAAGGAAGACTAGATACAAACTGTGAACCAGTGCTCCTTAATGGTATATAGGAAACCAGCACTCTGCTTATCTCCCACATACACCCTTTCCACTATGGGACTTCAGCATGCTGCTCTTGATCCTCTTTTAGCTCTGGCCAGATCTGAGACAAAGGCCAGGTCTCCGCTATATCTGGAAGGTTTGGTTAAGGTATGCAACTCCAGCTGCATAAAATATGTAGCTGGAGTCAGCTTACCTTAAGCTGAACTTGGCGCCATCTTCACAGAGGCAGGCCGATGGGAACGTTTGTTTCCCTTACTCTTCACGATTGCCGGGAGTACTGGTGCCAACTAGAGCTGCCCTCAGTGTTTGATTTAGCAGGTCTTAACTAGACCCAGTAAATCAAATGCCAGAGGATCCATCTCCGATACAGCGAGTGAAGATGTGGACTAAGACATCAGGAACAAGAAATCAAACGTGTGTCACCTGTGTGGTAGTGCAAAGCATGATGATTAGACCATCAGGCTAATTAATCCTCCTGCCCTCATTTTGTTTAATGGAATGCTGTGGGCTCCATCTTATCCCTACTGAGTTCAAAAGGTGTTTTGAAAACTGATTTATATGTGAACAAGATTGAGTCTTGTCAGATAATGATCCTATTTGTGGAAAATATTATCTGTTTGTGTTGATGAAAGAAGCTAAGCCAAAAGCTAAATTTTTAAAATGTAACTCTTTTTTAAAAATAATTCCACTCAGCAAAGAGCAAAATTAGCCTAGTTAATTTCACTTACCATAAATTAGCGCATATAACCCGCGCACGAGTATTACCTGCATCTGAGTATAACCCGCGGTTTTCCCCGATTGAGTAAAAAAAGTTTTGCATACCCCATGCACGTATATAGCCTGCAGGAGATGGACCATGGGTAATGTTAATGCAAAGCACCTGTAATCAAGTGTTAATGAGCCGCTAAGTAGCACTAAGTAGGCTACAACCCTTATCACTGGCATATAACCCCTTTGAACCACACCGCTTTTCCATTCATTTATTCCTTCAGTGTTTTTAACTTGTATTTTAAACATTTTAAACTTTTATTCTTTTACTAGTTGCACAGTAAACTAATGAATTTTAATGTATTTTAGTGAATTTTAATATAACTGCCTCTATTATTAAATTAAAATATGCTGCTTTTCTCAAGTAAGAGTCAGTCTTCTCTTCCTTTCAGTAAAAAAAAACCCTGCATTACATGCGGATGAGTATAGCCCACGGGGGGCGGGAGGGAGGCGGGGTATGTAAAACTTTGCATAACCCACGGGTTATATTTGCTAAAGTACGGTACCTATTCTCATGCACTAAATGGATGCTGTTGTGCTTGGGTTAGCAATTAATCATGTCAGCCCCACCACCCATGACCATACTTTTTTTAAAAGACAGATAGACAGTACCACTTAATATAGGGCTTATACTACTTGATTATTCGTGTCAGTAGCCTCTCAACACTGCCTCTCCGCAAAAGCTATTCAAAGGGTATGAAGTTGATTTTAGAAGACAATAAAGACAAAGGGGATCAGTTAAATGAATCCAAAACCTTGATATACTAGGGCTTCATAAGATGCATTAACAGTAGTTCGGGGAGCATTCATGTGCTGAAGGAAAGGTTGGCCTTTACATGAGAGTTCCTTGCTTGTGGTGTTTAATGTCACAAGCTCTTGGCCTGCTCTTGCCTGCACTAAAATCAGTCCACCCATTAATTTAACTGGGAGAAGGATCAAATCCTCCATGAGATACATAGTCACCTGTTCATAGTCATTCCTTGGGACTGAATGATGGACTCCTGATAAGTCATAAGAGAAGGCAGAATCATTACTGCTGTCGCAACTATGCTAGTTAATACTTTACAATGGATAGGAGACATTTAAAAAAATGCAAATGGAGATCTGCTGTGGTGCACCCCAAGTTCTGCCTGGGCAGCCGAAAAGGAAACTCAGACTCTTAGATCTACGAAGCAGTGATGCTTCTTCACCCAGCACATCCAGCTCCACGCTACCACAAATCAAGTTTATCAACTGCAAGAACTACTGCCGTCTGAGCTCTCATATTCTCCTCTTCTCCATTGTCTGAGCTTGCCCCAACCTTTCTTGCCTCTTCATTTCTGTTCTTCAAATTCTCTTTTTCCTCTTTTACTTACCAAGAAAATCCCAGGTATGATTCTCACCAGACGGCTTTGGTGGTCTTCAAAGCCAGAGACTCCAAGCACTGCACTGTAAAAGTCCTTGAGGATTTGGCTCCTCCAAGGATTCATCAGGAAAGGAGTTGGGAGATTTCAGCTGTTCTTTTCCTTCCATCTTCTTTCTTTATATAAAACACAGTGGGGCCGACAGCCATTGTGGGCCTTGGGGTAAACATGTGGGAGGGGCCCCAATCCATGGCTCCAGAAGGGACAGGGCCTCAAGCAGAAGAGGTGAGGCCGAGGGCAGTCAGCCTTTAGTGCCACCTAGACTGTGACAGGCCCCAACCCTAAGAGTCGTGCAGAGCGGCGCTCATGTGGCAATTCAAAGGGGCTCGGCAATAGCAGAAGCAGCGACTGGGAGCTCTGGGCCCCTTTGAACTGCTGGGCCCTGAGGCAGTTACCCCCTTTGCCTCTGACCTGTCAGCAGGCCTGATTAAACAAATTACTTTATTGCAACAAAAGGAATGTGTTCCTCTCTTTAGTTTGCATCCCAGGGCTAATCTACACTAGAAGCCTGACTGTGGCACTGCTAGAATGCCACTCTAGAGCATCTGGTGAAGACATTCTATGCTGAGACGAGAGAGCTCTCCCATAGGCATACTAAAACCACCTCTGCAAGGGGCAGTAGCTCTGTTGTCCGGAGAAGCTTTCCCATCAACAAAGCACTGTCCACACTGCTGGTGTATGGTTTATATCACTCAGGGGGGTGGCTGATTCACACTCAAGTGAAAAAAGTTTTACCAACATAAGATGGCTGTATGTACAAGCCCCTAATCTTTGTATACAACTGCACCAAACTCCATGGGCTGGCTGGTTGCAAATATTTTCACTGTCTTTTATGTCCACATTTTTATTAAATAATTATAAGAGGAAACAAAGCAATATCAAGCCCCACAAAAGACCAAAAACAGTGAGATAAATACAATCTGTGAAGTCTGAGGCTACGTCTAGACTGCAAGCCTCTTTCAAAAAAGCCTCTTTCAAAAACGAGCGTCTAGACTACAACCAGTACTTTCGAAAAATCAAGCCACTTTTTTGAAAGAGAGCACTCAGGCAGTCTGGATGCTCTTTTTAAAAAAAACACAGTTTGCATTACATAGCGCCTTTTTTCGAAAGAGCACTTTTGAAAAAAGGCGTTATTCCTCATAAAACAAGGTTTTCCACGATCAAAAACACGGCTGCGTTCTCTTGATTTACTTTCGAAAGAACGGGGCAGCAGTCTAGACGCAGGGGAAGTTTTTTCGAAAAAAGGCCACTTTTTTTGAAAAAACCCTGTAGTCTAGACACACCCTGAGTGAGCAGAATGATTTTCAAGGGACGAAATTAGATGTTGGGAACAGAGAGCTTTTGGGGTAGGAGAGGAGGCAGAGGACTGGCAGGCATGTGGCATGGTGAACTATATTGGATGATTTCCTATAGGAAACTGTCCTGTTCTGCTACTCACTCGTGGAGGAATGAGGCTGCTGAAAGCTCTTTAATCTTTAAAGAAGCAAATTAAGTGCTCCACTGTTCTTCAGATTGAAGACTGGATAGAGAGCTTGGTTTGCGTCAGATTGAAATATCTACCTGGAAGTTAACTGCCTACTGTCAATTGAAAATTGCAGGAACTATTATAGAACTGATCTCTCAGGGTGCAAATGTCACCCCTGTATTTAGCCGCACCCTATCAAGTGAACATCCCATGAGCTGACTGGGATCTGACAGGGTGGGAGTTAAGTTTGGCAAAGTGGCTGGAAGTTTACTAAAGGAGTCCTTGGGTTTACAGCTGCGAGCTTAACTCTTTTAGATGGAAGTGTTGCTCCTGCCATAACATTGCTAACATTGGATACGTGCTCTTTGGTTTTTTGCTGCATTCACATGATATTCTGTGAATGGCTCCTCAAATGATGCAGTTTCTAATACAGAATAATGTCTACTCTGCAAAGGCCCAGAAAGTACAGAGCAGATGACCAGCACACAGCAGGGTTCCTCCAATTTCACAAACACCACATCGGCTCTCTATGTCATGCCACACCAAGCCCAAGCAGGAGTCAAGTATTCCCAAAACAAAATGAACTAAACATGGGCAGGATTGGGCTTATACATTTCCTGTGGAAGCAAACTGTGAAGATGAGAAAACCCTAATGCTTACCACGCAGTCTAGAGACAAACAGCTCCTACACCGTGCAGTTGAATGCACTTGTCTTGGTGGCGCGGGGAGGGAGAATTTGTTTATTTATAAACGTGGCCTTAATTCTGTGGATTGCCAGGATGAGTCACTGGGATGTATTTGCCAGCACCTGAACAGCAGTGATTCTTGCTCATATTCATGAGGTTAAACTAATTGGCAAATCTGGGGTCAAGAAGGACTTACCACCTTTTCGTACATGTTACGAACCTGGAGATGGAAGGTAGGGCTGCCCCCAAAGCACTGAACTAGGGTTGCGTGTAGATTCTCTCGGGTCATTTCTCTATGTTTTTGGTGAAGGCACATTGATAGCCTTTGTTCCTTCTTGTCATTCGCAACGTTTCCCTGACTGTTGCAGTTCTAGGCTGATGTTCTTGCAGATACTCTACCTTTGACTCATATTATGTCCTTTCGGGTGGCAAGGAAATGCTAGATAAATCTTTGCAAGCTTTTAAAGTACTGTTGTTAAAGAGATACTAAACCAGTGTCTTGTCTAAGCACCTAACAGCTCGCGTGCTCTGTTTGGTAGGGTGTTTAACTTTCATTAATGGGGGTTGTGAGTCTCCTCTGTATTGCACACACATCATTCCAAGGGCCACCTCTAGCTGGCTTTCTCATCCTCCATTATTTTTCAGGCTGAACCCTGTTGTGTAGGGGCATCTTGACAGGATAGCCAACCCACCTCCAGTCTTTTATTATTTAACTAGCATTAATTTAGCACCAACTCAGTGAGGTTTGAGAGGGCAAAGGAAGGGGAATGGCACGGAAGCATTACTCACCTGCTGGAAGAGTAACATTAAGAGTGCTTTAATAACATGGCCCGCTCTGCTGGTCTAGCATATTATAAGGGACATTTCAGTCTTCTCTCCTACGGCAAATCCAGCATAACAGTAGCCATCAGGATATAGTCATATGCAAAATAAATGTCACCAATATACGATAGGGGTAGGGCGCATTACAGACAGGCAGAAAATGATGGTCTTTTAAAAACTGGTCTCTCATTGAGCAGCCACGCAGTGAGGATACAAATAATTACAGCTGCCATTAATGCCACTTGGTCATCTCAATACCTGTTTTGTGGGCTTAGTTGGATCCTTGAAGGTTCCCATAAAAGTAATTTATTTGCACTAGTAATTTTGAAAGCACAGGAAAGGTAGTCTGGATAGAGGCTGTCCCAGATGCACCAGCCAGTGCAGTCCATCCAATCTCCTCTGCTCTGTGCCTACTTTGGCTGAGAGGAGAGAGCCAATTTCTGCTTCATAAAGTGGTAACTTGATTTCCCTGTCTCATTGGCTCCTCCATGTCTGCAGTGCCATCCTTTGTATAGCCATCTGTATGCAGTTAAGTGAGGGCTTGGCATCATGGGCAGTGCTACGGGGTGCGGCTGCACTGGTGCAACTTAGTAAAGGCTTAGCTTTGCGTAGGTCACAGATGGACATTAGTGGCAATACCGCAGGCTGTCATGGCATGATCTGCAGCAAACAGGGCCAGAGCCAAAGCCCACGGAAGTCACGGGAAGGACCTGCCATTGATTTCAATGGGCTTTGCCTCAGGATTGCAGGTAGCAGAGAGAGAAATACAAGCTTCTTTGGGGGCTATTTTCGTTTCTCCCCTCAGATGCCATGTAAAGAGTTGTCTCCACATGCTGTCTGCTTCCACTTCTCAAGGCTCAGAAAGAAATAGGACGTTTCTGAGCTCAGGAATGAGCCTGGAGATGGGTTTTCTGGGGCTGACGGTCTGCGGGAGGGAAGGAAAGAGGTTTCTGAGCTGGTGGGTGGGTGGGTGGCTAAACGTTCAGAGCAGAAGCAGGCGATTCTGAGCTGTAGAAAGGTCACGTGGGAAAGGGGTGGGTTCTCAGGCTGGGGAACCAGTCTGGGGTGGGGGCATTGAAGAGAGCTGAAGGGGGTTAGAGCAAGGTGAGCTGGCAGTGAGACTGGAGTGTTGGAGCAAGTGGGGGGGTGTAATCTCTTGGGGGTGAGAGAGGGGCAGACAGCAAAGTATGAGCTACATTGGAGATGGGAGGAGAGTGAGGACTAGGAGAGGAAGCGTGAAGGGTGCCAGAGGGATAAATGCTGCTTTCTTGCACCCTGCCCTTTACTATCAAGTGTCCCAGTTTTTCCTCCTGATAGAGGAAGTGAGAAGAATGTAAAAATGTGTTTCTCAGTCTTCCTGCCCCCCATCCCCAGCAAAGCACTGCGCTGTGACACCCCCTCCCCCCACCCCCCATCCCGTTCAGTGTCTCCAGCTCCCATTTTGGAAATATGATGCTCCTGCTGGGAGAAGAGCGAGGAGGTGAATACCTACCTGCAGCCCACCAGCTGCCCGGCCACACAGTGTTCTCATCTCATGGCTAGGGGAAACAACAGTCACAAAAGGACTTTTATTTCTACTCTGCCCCTACCATGGATAGTTTCTTCCCAAACATCATCTTCCTGTCCCAGCGATTAATATGGATAGGCTGATGAGAGAACTTTGCTTCTGTAGGGAGTCCTCTACCCTGAATAGGGTGCATAGGGGCCCTCTTATATAGACTGCAGCCTGTGGAGAGATAGTTTTGTTATTTGTCTTACCAGCACCTTGCCAATGGAGCCCTTTGACTGGGGGCTCTTGGCATTACTGGAATACAAATAAGTCATAAAAATAACAATAACCTTAGTACAGAAGAATCCCAAACAGGGTACATACAGCATTATATCATGCGAGGCTGCAGACACGCAGACAGTACGGTCATGATGTCGGCTAAACAGGAGCTTTTAGCATGAGCAAGAGAGTCCATACCTGGAGCTCAATATGCGCTGGCATAGCTTGGTGAGTAGTTAGAGGATTGTATTAGTCTTGGGGCTTCATATAGCAGTTTATTGATGTAGGATCCCCGGAGTATCAAACAGCGGCTTGTGATTGCCAATGATCTGAGACACCAGTTTGTTAAACACAGTCTTTAGTGAATGCTGGGCCACTCCCATGGATAGTTATTGTAGGGTCACTGGTGAGAGATGCTTCAGTGACATGGCAAAAACTCTTTGAAAGGGCCTTCTTGCATCATTAATCCATCACATTGTACTTAATTGTGAATGAGAATCCAAGATGACATATTATCTGTTATTTCTGCCATTGGAAATCTCTAACAGAAGGTGCTTAATAATCCAGAGGATGAATTGCAGGTTTGTTTTATCATGCAATCTTACTGCTCTGAGATGATCAGCCCTTTGTGTGCATTCGGGTAAAATGCCCTTTTCTATAGAGCATATGCTTTTGGTGAAATGTGTAATAATTACAGGTCAGCAAATGTTGGAACTATGCCATGTGGTTACTTTATGTGTAATTTGGGAGTGGCTTCAAATTAATATTTCACATTTAAATAGGTTTTATATGACTCACATGTAATATTAACCAGCATAGTTAAACAATCAGATTTCCTTCACTCAAACAGGACTTTAAGCTGAAATTTGTATTTAGCATCAGCTTTTGTGAATTTCTAGCTGTTTTGAATTTGAGAAGGACCGAGTCTCTGCAAGTTATATGATTATGCAAGTACTGGTCAAGGGTTGCATTTTGAACTACATGTAACATAAGGCATGCATAGCTATATCTCTGTATGTGTAGGCAGCCTGTCAGTGTGAAATTTCCCATAATGTTAGATTTTATGCATCTTGAATTTTCTCTGTAGTTTTTCTTTGAATTTTTTTTATAAACTTTTAATAGGAAGTGTTTGAAATTGGTCTGTAGCTGAAATTTACTGAAGCAACGTGTACCTTTATAAATGGTGTGGTGCGCACTGGCTTACTACCTTAGGGCAAGTGCTTTGCTCACTGTTTTCCGGGCGTGGGGTGGGGGTGGGGAGGGATGATGAAAGTACTGCATGCTGGTTTATTATTATCAGGTTGCTGCTGCTATTTTTCCTAGGACAAAATAGTGCTGGGTACAGCATTCCAGGCTGGTGATCCAGGCTTCGATTCTGTGCCTGGCCATTGACTCAAGTTCCATATGATGACAGGGGATGGGAGCCTGAAGAAACCTCCTAAGATCACACTGAGGCTATGTCTAGACTGCAGGCTTCTTTCAGAAGAAGCTATTCCGGAAGAGATCTTCTAAAAAAACTTCTTCCGAAAGGGAGCGTCCACACTTCCAAAGTGCATCGAAAAAGCGATCTGCTTTTTCGAAAGATAGCGTCCATACTGAATAGACGCTATCTCACATGTAAGCTGTGATTACTATGGACAGAGTGGCCACCAGGGCACCTGTGCTTTTTCCTCTTTCCTCTTCTTTCAAAAGAACTCCCTCTTCCCCATCCACACATGCCTTTTTCCGAAAGAGCTCTTTTGGAAAAAGGCTTCTTCCTACAGAAAGAGGTTTATCAATGTCGGAAAAACTCCTCTGTTCTTTTGATTTTTTTTTCAAAAGAACACGATTGCAGTGTGGACGTAAGTGAAGTTTTTTCAGAAAAACTGCCGTTTTTCCGAAAAAACTCTGCAGTGTGTGTATAATAAAAGAAAATGTATATGAATAGGGAACAGGAACTCCGTATTAGTTTGGGAAAACACTACAACAATGATGCAAAAGCACGTAAACCATAAGTAACCCACCTGTATGTTGGACAGTGCCCTTTGCCTCAGTTTCCCATCTTGTGATGTGAAAGTCCCTTTAATACGGCATTCCTTTTCCCACAGCTGGATCTCACTCACAGTTGGATGTTCATGGTCAGTAAAGACCCAGAGTTCAGAGGTGCATTCATGTGGGTTCACCTCCCACCAAGGAAAGGGAGGGGGGGGCTTCAATCCCTTCAGTGCTGCTGCTGCTCCTAACTTGTCACCGCCTCCGCAGCTGGCTCACTGCTGCACCTATCTCTGCTGTCACCTTCCCCACAGCTGCTGTACTCTGCTGCTGCTGGCTGCCTTCTGCCTCTGGTATCTTTGCTGCTGCTGGGATCTGCCACTGTTTTCACTGCTGCTCCTCACCATTCACTGCCACCTCTGAATTGTTCCCTACTGAGGTTCCACCACTTAGCCAGGTTCTTAATGATTTCACTGGGCAATGGGGAATCTCTCTGCTAGGGAAGCCTCTGAGTCATCTTGCAACAAAACTGTCTGCACACCAGAACCAAGGCTTAGCTCCTAGACCTGCTCCCCTGTGATTTCAGCTCTAGTATTCACTGAAGGGAAACAAGGGTTCTCAGTTGAGTCTAAGCAGGTGTCTTTAAACACTGGAGGAGGGTGTCAAATGGTGTCTAGGTCTCTTTAAACCGTGTTAGCTAGGGACATCTGTCCCCACCCACTCTGGTTTTTCACTGGCATTTGGCATCCATACACGTTACTTAACAAGTGAGGTTCCTTTTAGGGTGACAGTTTTAATCAGGGCATGCTATATACATTTCTGCTGCCCATTACTCAGACCCAGAGGGCAACATTTCCTGACCCTATGCATTCGGTAATAAAGTGAATTTTAATCCAAAACAGCTGCAGTGGTTCATGTTGGCAAAGCAACTATATGTAATCCCTCTCCAGCTCAAATGCAGTACAACTACTTCTCAGCAATAACCTCCAGGTGGGAAGGTACAAAAGGAAATGAGGGTTCATAAAAAGGCAGTTGAATTCCCAAATCTATAGTCTATATTTAGTTTATGTATAAGCTTCTCCATGGCCCCCTTCACCATAGCACCATGCCTCAAAAACGTTTGTAAGCTGCCCCTCTGGGAGGAAGGATCATTTTACAGCTAGGGAACCAGAAGCTTAGAGAGACTGTGATTAACCCAGGATACATGGGAAGTATGTGGCATAGCTGTGAATCCAATTCAGACCTCCTGAGTCCCAGGCCAAACCACGGAATGATCCTTTGTCTCTTAAAGAGTGACTCTTATCAGAATTGCTAAACACAAACACTGTGTAGAGGAATCAAGGTTCGACAGCAAGGGGCAGCTGGCTTTAGGCAGTGTTGAGTAGACATAAGAGGCCTGGAAAGTTTGGATCAATACAGATAAACACGCAAAAAGTAAAATGCTTCCCCAAAAGATCTAACCCTTTTGGGGTAGCAAAACTATGCTGAAGTTCTTGTGAGTAAAGACTGTCAGGGTTACCTGATACTTCTGAATTGTAGTTACACTGGAAATCTAGAACAAAACAAAACAAAATCCAGTAGAATGTTAATCAAATGGTCTCATGAGCAAAAAGCTTTCGAGATTAAGCTCCAAATAGAAGTGTCTAAATTCCACGAAAGATGTCCTCTCTTCTTGAAGCAGAGACACAAAATGTGAAGTGCTATAGGCTATACTGGTAACTGTGAGTTATGTTTGTTTTCTGTTTTCTCCTCCATTAAATAGAAGGAAATTCACTGCCTGCTGTGTTCTTACACATGTGTTCAGACTAATGTGAAGGACACATTCTGTTTTCTCTGTTCTGGAGACTTTACCTTCATTCTTTCTTTCTTTATTGTTTTCCCTCAGTCCAAAACAGAATTCAGCTAGACTAAAACACTAAAAGATTGCCTTCTTTTTATATGAGAACCCCAATGGAAACTAACAGACAGTTGATGCAAAAGCCTGTCCCCATAAGGGTTCCCATATTGTAAGCTCCAAGCATTCAAACACCATGACTCAGGCCTCCAAAATTACAAGATTGGTTTAAACATCATGATAGTTTTTGAAATAGTAAATGTTGGGGGGTTTATTTGCCTTCTGGATTCTGAGTATTTGGGGGTTCACACTTTCACACTTTTCTCTACCATTGCAAGAACCAAAAAGTTCCTTTTTTTTGTTTTTTTTAATGACAGCTCAGATTCTCACATGATCACCTGACTCGAGGAGCTGGTGCTTTAAGAAAAACATCCAATATTGCAAGATTTGCAATAACACCATAAGATTGACAACAGAGGGGTCCCAATTTTATATGCCAGTCTGAATTTGTTGACCTGCAAGAAAAACTTTAATGATGGGAAGAGGGTAGGATGAGGAGTGACTTAGAACTTCAGCTGGTGTGAGTGGAGGGTTGAATATGAAAAATTGCTCTGCTTGATGTTTGAAGGTGCCTTTGGGTTTGAATAATGATGACCTCTCTGTAGGATTTCTCTCCCAGCAGAGGCCCAGTGCAATTCTTTGTTCTAGAATTTTAGCTCTGTTTCTATTCCAAGCATGACCCCTTTAATCATGACCGAAGAGTCTTTACAGCTCACTCCCCCATCCCCATCCCAGGAAATCAGTGTGATCAGTGTAGCTAAAACAGCTCCCAGTGAACACTTTGAAAGCCTACCCATCATGTCAGTTACTCAGAAGCTGCACAGGGTGGGGGGTTTCAGCATAATACAGTTCTCTGCTTGTGTGTGTGTGCACAGCATTGCTCCGTCCAGTCTCTATAAAAAGCTCTTGCACAGGGGGATGCGCTGCTCAGATTGTTGGAGGAATAGCCCCACTGGGAGGAACCATGCTATGTGACTGGCCATCAATTGTCCCTCTACAGTTGCAATCCAGTGCATCATGCACCAAAGCAGAGGGAACAAAGGGCATCAACCCAATGTTCGTTCTGTCCATTGGCAGAAATCTTGCAAAATACCCTGGCCAGGGAAATTTCTCTCTGCCACAAATCCTACCCAACCCCAAAAGTGGGTGGTGCTGGGTGGGAACCAGAGGATGGCAATGTTTACCAGGACATGGGATTATTCAAGTCCATCTTTTCAGCAGCCTCCACTGTGGCACAGCCCTCTGATGGAAATGAAAACAGTCCCACCCAGTAGAAAGCCCAGAGGAAGGGCAAGCAGAGCTACTACTGCTTGCCCTACCTCAGAGTGAATCCCCCACAAGGCTATGGGGAGGGAGTAGAAGGTAATAATAGGGGGCCAGGGCAATGGTCCCTCTAATTTTTCCACCCATGTGTGGAATAAATGTTGTTGTGTGCACTGAGGCATGTGCATATGTGCACTGCCAATAGAAACACATGCTGCCAGCTGTAGGCAGATATGGGCTCTCTGCCAGCAGCTGGGCAGCACCGGAATCTCTTCTGGGCAGCCTCCCAAGTGCTCAGCTTTCAGGGAACATTGGGCTGGGATTATCTGGCACCTTTCTACACTATCATGGGTTAGTTTGGCTGCTTTTTTCTAATTACTGCCCAGTTATGTCTCAGACTTACACCACTTCCTAACATGGAGCTTACTGATGGATTTTGCCAGGTAAATGCCACATTTGCCCTTCGCAATAACCATTGTATTTGACCCAGGCATTGCCGTTGCTGGATTCATTATTGCAATGGAAGTGTGCAATGGTTCAGTGTCCATACTCCCCTGGTCCACCTTGGATGCACTAGAACATAAAAAACAGGAACTGACAGCCATATTCACTGTGCTTCGTTTCTGCTCCATCACACCAGACATTAAACTGACTCCCAGCTCGATTGTCATGGGGAAAGGTACAAAGCATTAGTTGTCAGTGGATGGTTCCCTTATATAACGAAGGAACAAAGGTGTTGTTTTGAGGGGGTGCTTTTGTTTTCACTTCACTTTCTAGGATGCCAAGTTCCCCGAATGCTTCAGTCATCCCAAACTACAGTAATAACTATGGTGTCACGAGGCAAAGCTAGGGAAATCTGCAGTACTGGGGCAGGGACATTGGTGAGAGGCTTGGTTGGTAGGATGATTAGAACAGTCAAGACACCTATTCTGTTCTATTCTGTTCCTGGACTGGCCGGGATCACTAGGCATGAGGTCTTTGCTTGGGCTTCCCTCATATGTAAAGTGTCTTTAGGCACAGCTCCGAGTAAGAGGCAGTATGCAAGGTGAATCCTCCGACCTAGACATAGCCCTGAGAGGTGTTATGCCAAGGAACAGAGCCCCATTCCAGGGCTGTCAGGCACAAGAGGGGTACATTGTAATTTACTCAATGTCTGGGTAGCCCACACACAGTAAAAGAGGTGTTCTTACTCTTCAGGATTTTTTTGTGCAGGCAGGTGCAGACAATATAACAGGCTATTGAGCTTTGCCTCGTAATAGTAATACCTAGCTTTTGATCTCCAAGTGCTCTTCAAGGGAGGTGAGAGTCATTGTGCCCATTATACAGATGGGGAATCAGAAGCACAGAGGATAAAGTGACTTGCCCAAGGTCAGCCATTAGGCCCATAGCCTGTAAGCCATGGTCCAGTGTCCTTCTCCGTTAGACCATCCTGCTTCCCACATAGTGGGGTTAATTTCATTTGTGTTTGTGAAGTGTTTTATGATTCGAGGATACTGCTTACCTTGGGCTCACTCCTGCTCTCACTGCAATCGATGGGAGCGTTTCGTTGATGTCAGTGGACACAGGATCATGTATGTAACAGGACAATATTAATAGCATTTTTTAAAGGTGGGCCTGTCAATATGGCTTTACTTAAAACACAACAAATGGTCTGGTAGCACTTTATAGACTAACAAAACATGTAGATGGTATCATTAGCTTTCGTGGGCACAACCCACTTCTTCAGATGACCGGAGTCTCACAATTTATTTGTTTAAACAACCCTTATAATGCACAGAATGTTTAATTGCTTTAAAACAGTAACTAAAACAGGGATTACATATTTACTTGTTTGCTTTATTGTAAACATTCCATTCTAGCTATCTGCACTACCAAGCATTTTAATGTCTCTCCAGGCATTTGGAACACAATCATCACTTTGGTATACCAGTGCCTGAGAATTAGAAATGGAAACTGACTAGAAACAAAAATGAAAATGACCAGTCAGTTGTCACAGCCCAGATTATGGTGCCAAAAGTAACTGTGCAGACAAGAGAATCTTTCTGTTGCATATTTCAGTTCTCTTATCTGCCATGTGGATATCTGTGTTGTGGTTCACTTCCCCACAGCATGATTCTTTTGTGTTCCTGTGATCTCTTATCCCTGAGGAAGATCTCTACTGCCTACTCGGTGGTTGAGACATCTGATATGTATTGCAGAAAGGATAATTTCCCCCTTATTCTTGAAAAGAACATTTTTATTCTTTTGTGTTTACTATATCATTAGAAGTGCTCACAAAGAGGTGGGTATTCTCCAAAATCTCCAGTTCCTTGACCTTTAAAACTCACTGTAGGAAGACAAAACACTGGAGCTGTGATAAAGGAGATGTTGTTTAGCACAATGTAATCATCAAATAGAAAAACAGGAAAAACGGAGAAGAAAAAGGTTGTGGCATTTTTGTCCTTTGGCAATTTAAAGGGAGAGTCGATTTAAAAATCTTGTATTGGAAACAAAATTCCTTTTCTATAATTATTTAGATTATTAAAACAAAGAATAATACAAAATAAATTTTAACTTCACTCATAACTTTGTGCCCTTTTCTAAGCCTGTACGATGAGTACTCATGAAATCAGTTTCATATTTATTTATAAATAGATTTACTTTCAGGTTCTCAGTAATGTAATGTTTTATTTTAAGACACTGAAAAGAAAAATGTATTCTTCCCCATTTCTTCTTTTCTCAAAAACTGCATTTTGGAGGGCCTTTGACAAATAGTTTGGGTATTGGAAAGAGTCCAAATGTTTCGTTTTGACCATTTTAAAATGTTTTATGTTCTCAAAATTTGTCCAGTTAAAAAAATCCCACACAGATAAGGATGAAAAACACTAGAAACTGCCAAATTCAAATTAAAAAAGTTTTGAGTCCACTCAAAAGGTTTTAGTCGATTCTTTTAGTTTGTAAATTTTTCATTTCAAATTGATCCAGAATTATTTTGTTATGGTTTGGCATGTTATATTAATTTAGATGAAATCTATGTGGGCAAAAGGCGTTAACTCAGTCAGTGTCCAACATTGAACAGTGTTTGACAAGGTCCAGAGTTTGATATGTAGAGACCACAGCGTGCTTTGTGCCATGACAAACACACTATTAAATGTTCATTTAACCTGGTATTAATGATACAGAAAAGGAAAAACAATTAAAACATTTGAAATGTAAGGCAGTAAGTAAGACTTTAATTTTAATGACATGTGTCCTTTTTTCTGGAAGGAGTTTTAGAAGGAAAAACTCCCTCGTTGGAGAATCTTGTAGATGTTTATCAAAGATAGTAATAACTGTCCTATTGGGAAAAGAGAAGAAGTTAGCTAAGATGGGCTGTAGCTATTGTTTTTGTTGCTGTTGTTTGAAGTCCAATTCTGTTTAATCTCAGGTGGTGTTTGGGTTCAACTGAAGCTTGTAGGTGTGGTGATGTCATCTGCCTCTCTCTTTCTTTAGAACAGTCTGGTTAGGACATCCGTAAGGATTAGGAAAACGAAAGCCAGGGGCCCAAAAAATCGGAGTATAAAATTGCCAGCCATGATGGTGACACTTGCTGCAGTAGCCTCTTTCTTCTGTCTGTTCTTCCTCTTCATCTATTCTTCAGTATTCTTTCCCCCACTTCCAAGTAGCTTTCTTGAGGATCCACAGTGGAAGTGGTGGCCAGAATAGCCAATCACATCATTATTTTATCGACCAGTAAAGCCTGATATCTGACACACCAATTTTGGTTCACTGATTTTTAGTTCCACATCTGTTTTTTTTTTTCTTTTTAACCAGGTATGATTTCAACATAGTCTTTGAATTATATCAACATGACTTTTTTCATCTGGAGTAATTGGGTCTCTCTGTCTGGTTCTTTTGCACCTGTTTCTTAACATTCATTATGGAAAGAAACTTGACTTACTTTTTATTAACATTTGTCATAGATTATGACAACATTTACAAACTTTTATAGACTTTCTACAATTCAACTCACAACTAAGCTAAATTTTTAAATCCTATATATATATATATATATATAGGTCTCTGAACCAAAAAGTCCATTATTCACTTAGGTCTAATAAATAGTGCCTTTAACCCGGTTTCTAGTTTACAGGATATGTAACATATGGAGGGTTTTATTAAACAAGATTCATATATTTGGAAAAAAAACACATTGAGGTTTTCCTGAGACATAAGAATTAGCTAGCAACCAGATATAGCTTTTATTCTGGGGGATCACTGCATATTATGGCTACTTGGTGATAAAAGAGAAGTTTACTGTTTTGAGAACATAGCAACCCTTCTTTGTTGTTTGTTGCAAGTAACACAACTTTAGAATGTTCACTGACCAACCCAAATCCTTTTAGAATGTTCACCAGCCAATACAAACTCACCCTCATTTCACAAACAATTTTTCAGAAATTCTGTTCATCCGAGGATTTGGCTATGGACTATGGTGCAATTCACACAACAGAATCTCTTGATGTTAAGGTAGGGCACTCTGACTGGCTGAGCAAGGTTTTTTATGAGAAACATAAAGATCAAAGGAAACTGTAATTGGAATTAAAATCAATATTCATTAAGACATCATATTCTATAACATTTATGTAAACCTCAGTATCCCATCAGGGTTTAGACTGAATTGAAGTTCAGCTACATTCAGATTTCTGAACCAGACATACATTGCCCTTTTAAATCAATCTCCTGTGGTGAAAGCAAACAGCTTATCTGTCGTTCAAAAGATTTATTCTTTTCACAGTGGCTCCCAAATGGTGTTATATGAGACACAGGAGATGTAATGGTATGTGCTTGAAACTGGTATTTGTTTAAAATAGGTTGATTCAGTGTATGGGTTTGTTTTTGTTCAGTGACCTTTACAGTAATAATTAGACTCCATCTTCTTCATTTTATTAAAGTATTATTATTTTATGTTTGGGGGTCAAAATTGACCCGACATACAGTTATCTGCTTATTGGGGAAATTCATCCCTGTGCTGCAGCCATTTTGAGCCAGCTGTGCTGGTGCCAAAAAAAAAAAAAAGGCTTCGAAAGGACTTTAAGATTGTGTAGAGAATACCCTGGTGCAGGAGACCTTCCAACAGAGACAGGGCTGGCCACAGTGCCTCTGCTCCTCAGGCAGGAGCCACTGATACGGTGGATGTTCCCAAGGTAAGAGGAGGCATGGCTGGGGAGTGTTCCTAGCTATTTGCCTTGCAACCACATAGGCTATATTGGCTTTGGACATTTCAGTGCAATCTGACCTGGCCCTAACTGACTCCACTGCTTGCCATCCACTGGCAACCTCAAAAAGCTTGTGCTGTCCACTTCCGTTCCCCGTGGTGGTCTCTGCCCTGGCACAGGGACAAATTTAGATCTATCTATTGTAATTGGAACCTTTGCAGTTCCTAAGCAGGATCTTGAATATCACTTGCATCTGTAGTGGCAATCCATTCAGAGCATGGGTTACAGGTAGAATATGCTCCCACAGCTTTGTCTTCTCAGAAGGAGAGTAACAGCTTTCTGCAGATTTCAAGTGACCTTCTAGATCAGATCCAGGCAGCGTTCACTGCAAGAGTGTAGCATAGAGGCAAAGCAGGTATTGATGACTAGGGTGGATCCCATATCTAAAACAACAAGTTGTGTTGAAATCTAAAAGTGCCTGTCACATTTTTCTTTTCCAATATCCCTGTCTATAATTCCATTGTTGCCATGTGTGTTTGTATTGGTTTGGCTCCTGATGCTTTTACTAATAAATGAACTAACATTCCCTCTTCTTCCTCACAGCTGTGGGTGAACCAAGAAGACGGTGTAGAGGAAGGAACCAGCGAAGTACAGAATGGCCATTTGGATCCAAGCGCCGACTGCCTCTGTCTCAGCAGAACCCTTCAGAACCGGGACCAGATGAGAGCCAATGTAATCAACGAAATCATGAGCACAGAGCGCCACTATATCAAACACCTTAAGGACATTTGTGAGGTATGTGGAATTGTGGGGAATACTCAGTTACTAGAACAAAGAAGAATAGTGTGTGACCAGGATCCAGATATCTAGACTGTACCTGGGTGGTGGGGGAAGAGATTTGTGTCTTGTTTTTCTGTTCAAGCAAAGGTCATTAAGGGACAGGATTGGCCATGCCTCCCCATATGAAGCTAACATCAGCTTTTAGAGCAATAAGATCCTTCCAATTATCAACAAAAAGAAAATGAGGGACAGCTATACTTTTTCATTATTTCACTAAGGCTTGGGGCCTAACAATCACCAGTGATTCAAATGCCTGGAAAAATCATGGGAAATTCATATATTAAACAATAGTTTTAGGTTAATGTATAGTGCATTGCTGTTGTTTGTCATTTTTGGATCATTGACTTTATTTTATTTGGTACCCATAAAAGAAGAGATTTTATGAGCTATGGCCAGAGCCAGACCTGCAGTAGGCTATGAAATTCACCCATCCTCCCACAAACAACTTTGCCAGTGCACCACAATCCCGTCAGTCATGGATTCCCTACACATTTCTGTCAATGCAACATAATCCCCACCTGCTATCCCAGACTTAGGCTCCCCACAAAGCTCAGACAATGAACCCTAATCCTGACACTGCTATTCCAGTGCTGCATGCTGATACAGTTCCAACTAAGCGCTTCAGTCATGACCTCCAGGCCTGCCTCATCCCTTTGTGCCTCTTGTCCATTTACTTTTCTCCTGACTGCATCATCTCATTCTGTTCCAGTCCTTAGCCTCTTTCGCTGCTCCCATCCCAGGCTGAGTAACAAGTCACCATGTATTTGTAGCTGTTGTATATAAAACAGAGTGTGGGCTCCAAAGTCTTCACCAGCTGACCTAAGTTGGGTTGAACCTTCATCCCTGCACTAATGTACTACAGTATTGTACTAACCCACTATTCTATCTAGCCTATTTACTGGAAGAGGATGGCTCATATCCAGACAACTGGGTTTACAATTCTGAGGCCAGGTTTATACTAGACCCAGAAGGTTGACTTAAGGTACGCAATTCTAGCTACATAAAAAGTGTAGCTAGAGTTGATGTACCTTAAGCTAAACATTGGCGCCATCTCCATAATGAGAGGTCAATGAGAGAAACGATCCCGCCGACTTCCCTTACTCCTCACAAGAAGCAGGAGTTCCAGCATTGAAGAGGGTACCCTCAGCATTCGATTTAGCGGGTTTTGACTAGATCCACTAAATCGAACTCTGGAAGATTGACCACTGCAGCATCAGTCTTCTGGGAAGCGAAGATGTGGCCTTAGATTGTAAAACCAAAGGCTGGATATTGAGAAGACTCTGCTCCTTCTGAGGTAGATTGAGTTTGAATTCTAAGCACTTTAATGTGCTGAAAACATTAAAATAAAACCTTCACAACCCAGCTCCTGTGTGTTCTACATGGACATTAAAGGTCTTTTGCCAGTTTTCTTGTAAAAATAGGTGGATTGTCACTTTCATTGCTCATGCCTTCCTCTCCTTATCTAGCTTGCAATGTAATGCCTGTCTCTCTCTCACACACACTAGTGGTGGTTGCATGTGTCTGTGTGTGTGAAATGTCTCTGAGTAAGGGTTGCAATGTGAACTCTAAGTAACAGATTTAGCTGAAAATAGAGTTTAATTTAATTAAACAGGGGACTATTAAGAAAATGTTCTGACCTTGTTTCATACCCATTCTTCTAATAAATGTCCAGATTTTTATCCTTCAGACACTCCCTGTAATTAAAACTCAGTGCCAGCTACCTCTGAATGTACATGTAAGGAAATTAGGTTGTAATTAAGCAAATTTAGTAACAGTTGCTTTCATCTGGATTTCCTATTATGTTAATAACTTTCCTTTACTCAAAATGGCTGTCATTTCTTCTAATTTACAATGAGATTGAAACTACCCAATGGGAATGAAGTGATTTGTGCCCTCACCATATTTTCTTACCGTGCAAATTAAATAAATGTAGTTGTTTAATTGTAATATGTACAAACTAAAGGAAACCCCACGTGGATTGTTATTAAGGATTAAAATCTGGACACTGAGATCTTCATCCCAGATCACCTTCATTAAGATACAGCAACTGTTATCCTCAGTGTGGAGTAGTACATACAAGTCATTAATCTCCTTCACTATATTTCACACACTTTAATTATAGCCTCAGCAACATTAGCAAATATTCAAGATTGACACATGTATACAGGTTAAGTGTGCAGTGTGTCATGTTATAACACATGTGGTTATAATTGGAATTTTGCATTATACTGCAAGAGAGGCTAACGTGCTGTGTGCATCATGCTTCTTTGTAAGCTAGAGGCGGAAGTAAATTCCTTGAGATGAGATGACATCTCTTACTATCAGAAGAAACATGCTGTGGTGAACATTAGGATATCATTTGCTGTCCCTTGGCATTTCTTTCTATTTAGAGGTTTGTTGTTTTTTTGGGAGGGGAAGGTTAAGGATTGGAGGTTTATATATAGGGCCAGATCCTCAGGGGATACAAATTGGTGTCACTACATTGGCTTCAGGGGAGAATTTATTGAAGATCTAGCACCCCTAGTTTATAAAGTGCATTGGTATCTGTCAGAATAAATGGTAACATAGAAATGTATTGTTACCATGAACTTTGTTAGGTCAATAGAGTCTGATAAACAGTCTAGGAATCTGGTTGAAATTAGAAATCAGATTCTTACTATAATAGATCTGGAAAGGAAATTTTTTTTCCTGTGCTGCAAAAGTTTTTGAGATTTAAAAAAAAATTCCCCATCCCAAATCGTGATGAAAAAGAAAAATCTCAAAAATTTTCACAAACTGAAAACCTCAAGAGAGGGGTGGATACATAAAAAGTTGGAATCTAATTGTATATTTAAGAGCATCTGTGTGTTCATCTGTCCTTGGGTCTGTTTGTTCAAGAAAAGGGAAGAGGAGGGATAGCAGGGACGGTTATACGCATGAATATTTACAGCAGGGACAGTTATATCCATGGCCACCAGGGGGCAGAGAGCACCCCAGTCTCAGTGGAGCAGCTGCTGTCTGGCCAACACAGCCTCCCTTGCCTAGCCTGGTCCAGGGGAGCAACTGCCGGCAACCCCCATCCCCTAACCTGAGTCCCCCACCCCCTGCTCTGGCTCCTGCACCTCCCACCCCTGCCCTGAGCCCATCCTTACCCTCCAATCCCAACTCCTGAACCCTCCCAGCCTCCTGCCCTGAGCCCCTTCTCGCCCCCAACCCTGATTCCTGCACATCCCCAATCCCCTGCCCTGAAGAACCTGAGCAAGGCCAGGTGAATCTTCTAGTCAGCTTATATTTCAAAACCAAAAGTCACTTCAAACTGGAGAACCAGACTTTCTCATTTTAAGTATGTTGAAATGAAAAGCTTTGATCCCTTCAAAACCTTTGTTCAAAATGTTTTCTAGTCACGAAATCTGTCAAAACTGACCCTTTCCCGTGAAATGTTTGGATTTAGAATAATAGGCATTTTCAAAGAAAAAATGTTTTAGTGAAAAATTCCTGACCAGCTTTACTCTCTAAGCCAGATTTATCCATTTTCCTAATGTTTTCAGGAAAATACTGATTATCTTTAAATGAAGGAATTGCCTCTTTCTTTTTTAGATCATTCATTCTCTCTTCGACCAACCTCCTTCTTTCAGAGCCTCATCCCCTCCTTAGTCTTAAAGACCTATAATTAACATCCTTTGCTTTGAGTTCATGCCACTGAAAGTTTACAGTTTAACAATCCTGTGCCCAGCCTCTGCAGAATCAATACTGAAAAGTCCCTAATGACTTTATCTCAGGCTACGTCTACACTACAGGTTTTTTCCGGTATCCCGGAAAAACTCCTCTGCATCCAGGGAATGCGTCTGCTCTTCCGTGTTTTTTGTTTTTGGTTTTTTTTTTGCATCTGCTCTTCCACTTTTTTTTGCAGAAGAGCAGATGTGCTCTTTCGGAAGCCCTGTCTTCCTCCTTCCACGAGGAAGGAGGGCTCTTCAGAAAAAGGAGGTTTTTCCAAAATTTGGCCCAGCGTAGACGGGTCAAATTTCGGAAAAGTCTCTTCCGAAAACACTATTGGATCTACTTGGTAGATCATTGTAGTCTAGACATAGCCTCAGAGAGCTTCCTCGACCTTTAGCCTTAAACTGGTCCTGTTTCTGCTGACAAGGGAAAATATCCATCCAAAGCAGAAGGGAGACTTTTTCATGGTTTTCAAGTATGGAAGAATTCAGGGATTTCAATTTGGGGGCAAGTCAGTTTGATTCAGTTATGTCATTCACTCAAAGGGGTTTGCGCTGAAGAAGCAGCAAAGTGCTGCAACACCTTTACTGTTTATTACAGGGGTGGGGAACCTATTGCCCTGGGACCAGATGTGGTCCCTGGGTGGTCTGGATCTGCCCCCCAAGGCTTAGGGTCTCCCCCAATATTGAGAAGCCTACACTGGCACTCCAGCCCCCCTGCTGCCTCCTTGCAGTCTCTGGTCTCTGACTGATTTTTCTATGGCTCAGCGGCGCCCGACTCAAAAAAGGTTCCTCACCCCTGGTTTATTGGTTTTTTGCATCCAGTTCTGGGCCCCTCCACTACAGAAAGGATGTGGATGCATTGGAGAAGGTCCAGCGGAGGGTGACCAAAATGATTAGGGGGCGGGAGCACATGACCTACGAGGAGAGGCTGAGGGATTTGGGCTTATTTAGTCTGCAGAAGAGACGAGTGAAGGGGGATTTGATGGCAGCCTTCAACTTCCTGAAGGGAGGTTCCAGAGAGGATGGAGAGAGGCTGTTCTGAGTAGTGAAGAGTGGCTGAACAAGAAGCAATGGTCTCAAGTTACAGTGGGGGAGGTCTAGTTTGGATATTAGGAAAAACTGTTTTACTAGGAGGGTGGTCAAGCACTGGAATGGGTTACCTAGGGAGCTGGTGGAATCTCCATCCCTAGAGGTTTTTAAGTCCCAGGTTGGCAAAGCCCTGGCTGGGATGAGTTAAAAGCTTCAGAGGGGTAGCTGAATTAGTCTGTAATTGGAAAAACTTAAAAAACCAACAAATAGTCTGGTAGCACTTTAAAGACTAACAAAACATGTAGATGGTATCATGAGCTTTCGTGGGCACAGACCACTTCTTCAGATGACTGGACTGTTGGAGTGTTCCAACACTCTGGTCATCTGAAGAAGTGGGCTGTGCCCACGAAAGCTCATGATACCATCTACATGTTTTGTTAGTCTTTAAAGTGCTACCAGACTATTTATTGGGATGATTTAGTTAGAGTTGGGCCATTTGGGCAGGGGGCTGGACTCCCTGAGGTCTCTTCCAACCCTAGGATTCTATGATTCTAGACTTAGAGATATCTAAGACAGCTTGATCTCCAATCCATGCTGCAGGATGAACACAGAGTGAATAGTCTTCTGATAACAAGCCAAGACAATGAAGTGATGCCGACATAGCAAACTTTAGAAATCCCCTATTCTTATTTCTTGGATGGCAGAGAGAGCATAATATTATTATAAATTGAGTGACATGGAAGAAGAAATCTGACAAGCTAAGGAAAGTCGGGAACAAATTAGTATAGCATACAGCAGCATGAGCCAGGTCTCGCTGCTAAGATGCAACCACATAACATCTTCTAAAGTCAATGAAATATCTCAAAGAAATGCAGTTGTATTAGATTGCTGCAGGTCTTGGATGATTCAGGGCACTCGACTTGCATTTTCCTGTCTTAGATCATACCCAATGCTAGTATGTTATGGAGCTGCACAGGACTCTTATGTATTACATCCCAAAAAATGACATGAAAAGAACATTAAGGCTGCAAAGTCCAGCACTCAAGAATTCAGGAATTCCAGTGCTGAAGCTGCCCAGTGCCTTCTTAAATGGAGATTTTTCAAACAACTTATAACTTAGCCAGATTTGGGTGAATTTTCAGTGGTGCAGCAAAAGGCTTATCTTTGCCATAAAGGTCCCCCCCCTTGCCACATTTCAAACCATTTCACCATAGTACAGACTCACTAGCACAGTGGCTCTCAACCTATGTATCATTGTTGGCCACATAAGTGGTTCTCAAATTATTAACCCAGGTGGGCAGCCAGAACCCCAGATCCTGCCCCATGCAAGGCTGGGAAGCCAGGACCAGACCGATTTTAGCATACAGCTGAGCCACCACTGCATTACAGCTTCTCAACAGAACAGCTGTAAGAATTTTTTTACACGGGCAAAACAATGTATTTCCCACTTAGTCTCATTCTCAGAGAACAACCACTGTTTAGAACCTCATTAAAAATGTAGCCTAAGGAAGTCATCTGGTGTAGAGAATTTCAGCCCAAACAGTTAGAATTCGGCAGAGTAATATGCAACTAAAACTTGTGGTGGGAAGTGTCAGACAAACTTAACCACCTGTGGCTCTACTCTAGCTCCACTTACAGTAGAACACCTTGAATGGACATGGCATTTTGCTGGCCTATACAAAGGTTTAGTCTCTATCCCAAGGAGTTCACAGTCTAAAGTTTTGGTCCTGAGATGTGCTGTACACTTGCACCTCCCTTTGAGCTAAAGGACAGAAGTCCAGGGAGGAGTCAAATGGTGGAGAACCTTGAGCATGAAGACAAGGAGTTTATACTTGATTCAGAATGACCCTGGTAAGCCATCAAAGGGAGTGATATGATCAGAGCAGTGGGCACAGAAGGTGATTTTAGCTGCTGCATGTTGTAGGGATTGAAAATGCAAGACTGAGAGCTTGGGAAGCCAGTGGGGTGGGGGGGAGTTCAGTACTTGAACAGAGAGATGATTAGGGTAAGGGCCAGAGGTCTATAATTAGGGTGAAAAATACAGCGCCTACTTTAAAGAAGAGGGAGAGGGAGAACCAGCAGAGCTTGGACAGAGAGGGCAGGAGGGCTCAAAAATTCCAACTCATCTGAAGAAGTGGGTTTTGCCCACAAAAGCTCATGATACTATATATATTTTTTTGTTAGTCTCTAAGGTGCCACAGGACTACTTATTGTTTTTAAAGTTACAGACTAACACGACTGCCCCTCTGAGACCCAATGTTTTGAGTTAGGGCAGGGCGAGAGAGGTGTTGCAATGGCAGCTGCGAGCGCCTGTACCTGTGGTGGCGCAGGTAAACAAAGCATCTCAAAGCCAGCTAGTGGCTTTCCCTTACAAGCCATGACCCAGAGTTTGAAAACCCCTCTCCTAGCCTGTGCGTCATTCCTGTGGTTACCACTGATGCATGTACATGCCAGAATGGTTCTCAGAAGAGTCAAATAGCTCATTAGTATTTATGAATCCTACCTTGGTGACCTACAGGATGAAATATTTTGAGAACCAAGCAGTGGGGATAGCCCATGAGGGAAATAAACTGGTTCATTGCTAGGAAGAGGAGAATCAATAAACAGTTGCCTGTCTAGTATCTTCAGTTTCCTTCTTCCTTCTCTATGGAAGAAAAAGGAGCTAGGTCACATCCCACGCCTCTTTACATACCGCCTCCAGCCCTTGGAAAACTTAGCACTTAACATCCTGCAAATACTCTCCAACTTTGCTATACCACAGGGACAACATCAAAAAATACTTTAAAAGGAGACAGTTTGTCAGTTATTTTTAGGTCTTCATTGAGCAAAGTGTTCTCCAACATCAGCTCATCAGTCAGCTATCCCCAGCCTAAGCAAACCTGATGGAATGAGCAGCAGCAAGATGACACTGTTTTATGCAACAAAGTAAATTTACTGGAAAAACTCTGCAGCCTTCTAGCTGGTGCTTGCTGTGTATTATGTATAATCTGTGGTCTCTTCCAATTGATTACTCACACTGGAAGCTAACCATCCAAATGTAGAAACTGAATACAAGAGAAGGCTCGGGAACTTTGTATTATTTATTTATTAAATATTTATTTGCATTCCCTGGGGCTTGATAGATACCTCTATTGAATCATAGAACACTAGACCTGGGAGGGACATCGAGAGGTCATCAAGTCCAGTTTCCTGCCCCCACAGCAGGACCAAGCACCATATAGCTCATCCCTGATAGAGATGTCTCTCCAACCTGCTCTTAAATATCTCCAATGTTGGAGATTCCTCAGCCTCCTTCGGCAATTTATTCCAGTGTTTAACCACTGGAATTTTGCTATGGAAATTTGCTGCTTTAATCTCCGAGCAGTGTGTGGCTTAGGCAAGCAGAGATATAACACATGGAGTGTAAAGATTATTCAAGGCAGTGGTGACAGAGACTAGCCAACTAGCAACCTGAAGACTGGAACCCATTTGTATGATTCTTCAAAGAATGAGTTTATAAAAAAATTAATAGTAATCCTTTCCAATGAACAAGCAGTTTGCAAGAATCAGTTCCTATCTTCAGAGTGATTTGAGATCCTCACATGGGAATGAAAATACTATAGCAAAAATTCCCATGATTGCTGCCGGCTTGTATCATTTATTTGCTGTATAGCTGCCATAGCTTAAAATTGTTTGGCTGCAAATGAAGTTGCTCCATTTCCTTAGAATGAGAGGGGGAAACCCAAGGAGATGAGTCATCGAGTTTCAAAAGTGAGTCCCTAGAAGAGCGTAGTCTCAGATTTATCCAGTATGTAATGTATTCCATGATCAATCCCTCGGCTAAGGGAGGAAGAGAGGATTGTCTCCAAAGGCAGCTATGGTCTGGTCTGCTCTGATGTGATGTTAGCTAAACCGGATGGCTAGGAAGTTGGCTATTAGCCAAGATGTCTCAAGTCATATTTATAATTCCATCATCTTTTTAAAGTCGTCATTCCAGGAAACCACTTGGTGAACCTGAAGGGCAGTTTATCATCACTTTGCAATATTTATAATTGTTTAACATCAGCTGTGTGTCACCAGCTAGTGGCTCATCTGCATGACTCAGCAGCTGCAGTTCCCAAATTCAGCTGTTCAACTGGACCTGGCAGCACCTTTCTTCTTTACAGTGGAAGGAAACAAGTTCAGTGTTTCCATTCACAGGACCTCAGTTATGATTGTTGTTAAAATTAGGAGGCCTCCATTTATAATGTGATCCCACTGTACCCAGCAAAGTCTAGAATTTAAATGAACAACACAAGCAAATAGTGTGAGGGGAAAACAGATGCCAAGAGGTAAAGTGATTTGCCCAAGATCACAGAGGAGAGCAGTAGCAGAGATAGGAATAGAATCCAGGTCTCCTTACTCCCAAGGTAGTCCCTGCTTTGCGAGACTGTGCTCCTCCAACCGGGAAGCTTAGATTGCTTATGGCTCAGATGAATACTCACATAAGTTGGTGGATCGGAATGAAAGAAATAATCTGCAAGTAGGAAGGCAAATAGAAGCATGTGTGTTCTGTCCCTTTCTCATGCCTGCTGTCTGTCTTGTCTGCTGAGATAGTAAACTCTGCAGGAAAGAGACTATTAATCTGTTTGTACAGTGCCTAGCGCAGTGAGATCTGTTCTCTGTTGGTCTCTAGGCATTACTGTAATACAAAGAACAATAAATATCAATAATAAGAGCAGAGGGAGAGGGAAAAAGGATGATCTGGTAGCTGACACCAGCTTGGGATTTAGGAGAACTGGGTTCAGATTGCATCTGTTCCTGACTCACTCTGTGGCCTTGAGGGAGTCACTTGAATTCTCTCAACTCCGTGCCCCATCTGGGGATAATAATTCTTCCTCTTTCTCCAAGCTTTCATCTGTCTAATGAATCTATTGAGGCTATAATTTCTCCAGGGCCGGGACCATCTTTTACTCTGCATTTGTACAATGCCTAGCACAATGGGGCCCCAGTTTCAATTAGGAGTCTAGGTGGTACTAGAATACGTATAATAAATTATACATTACATAATAAAAGACTATTTTATAATAAAACAATAGCTGAGAAAACAGAGGAGAAACTTCCCATCTCAGTTATACTGGCACAACTTCATTGACTTGAGTGCACAAGTGTAATGGAGGAGATTCTAGGAGGATCAAAAGGAGCGGGAAAGAGAAATGAAAATGATGCTGTTTTCTTCCTCCTAGATGACATTCAACTATCGGCATTTAACTTCCAGCACTGCTGTTCCCACATTAGGCAGCCAATAAACTGAAACCACCATCAAACCTTTTTTTTTAAACAGAGTTCCCACACACTGACATTTTCAGAACAGCAAAACTTCCTGCCTTTATTTCTCATACACAAGCAAATAAGTAGTGGTGGGATAAACCACATCGTAGTCCAAGTCAGGGATGTCCTATGAGATCTGGGAGGTGGCATGTTGCCTTTGGCTAGCAGTAGGTCTGAGATGCCAGGTGCTCAGTGCAGTAGCAGTGGAAAGAATGGTTGCCTCATGTGCTCTTTCATTCTCTGCTAGGAGACCAAGACCATAGAATTAGACATTAATGGAATATGCTACAGCTTAAATATGCCAATTTGGAGAGGAAGGAGAGTGGCCAGCCAATCAAACACAATAGGATAATGTGCCCCTCATCAAAGTGTGGGAATGTGGCACCTTTTCTGTGGACAGTGTTTGCAGCAAGAACCAAAACATGGATTTGTTTGCATGGCAGTGATTTATAAAGGGACAGACAGTGGCAGAAATGAGTAACCAAAGCCCTTTACATTATTGAGGGCCAAATATGGGGCTTGCTCCTTTCTGCAGTGCTGGTAGAGACAGGAAGGTGCCAAGCAGTGCTGGCTGAGCTCCTCTCAGGAGTATTCCCTTTTCACAGATGGTGTGGGCAGAGTGCCCAGGTAGTGTCAGGTAGCTCTCTGTATTGCCTCCATAGCTAATTTTGAATGGATCAGCATGTACTCCACGTAGCTTTTGACAATGGGAGAGCCCTGACCATGCTCCAAAGCAGCCTTGCCAGACCCCAAATGTCCACAGAGCTTCTAGGGGCCATAGACTGTGCCTGACTCATCAGTGGGTACAGGGAATAGTTACTTTTTTGTCAGTTGCTGATTCCACGGTCCATCTGGCAATGTGGGTGTTTGGGGTATTTTACAAATTCCTTTTCTTTCTCCTTACAGGGTTACTTAAAGCAGTGCCGGAAGAGGAGAGACATGTTCAGCGATGAACAGTTGAAGGTCATATTTGGGAACATCGAAGATATCTACAGGTTTCAGATGGGCTTTGTCCGGGATTTGGAGAAACAGTACAACAATGAGGACCCCCACCTCAGTGAAATTGGACCTTGTTTCCTGGAACATGTAAGTTTTAGAGGGAAATTTTTAGAGAAAGTAGGAGCCATTTTACACGACTTGATCTTCACTTTTCTAGGTAGTAAATTCCTCAGATTATAGACCACATGCTACCTTGACTATTGATTTTCTGTTGCTAGGTGTGGAAATGGGCAAACTTTAGAAGTGATGCATAAAGTTATAGGACATAGAAAACACACAAGCAAGAAGAGGGATAAGAGTCAGTGAATCTGCTTAACATCTTACACATCTCTACCCATTTGCAAGGTGTATGGTCCTATAAAAGGTGATCCTACAAAAATTGGAAACACGGGGAAATTGCGTAGAATGAACACAAAAAATAATACAAATGTGTAGGATCTATTTCTGTCACATCACGTATTCTTCTGTGCATCAGGTTTCCCATCTGTAAAATGGCGACACTACATGCCTGACAAATGTGTTACAAGCCTTGATTTTGGTAAAGTGATTTGAGATAATAATAATAATATGGCTTCCTTCCAAGCTAAATTTCATACCTGACACCTTTTTAAATGATTTTTTTAAAAATCAAGATTTGGCAAGGATAGAAACCTTTATGCTCCAGGCCATAAACTGACCTCTAACTAACAGAGAGGTTAAGAAGACTCTTTCCATATAGGTATGTTATCCTGGAAAGGCCTTTTACAAGGTTCCTTGCACCTTTCTATGAAGCCACTGGTACTGGACATAGTTGGAAATGGACTGTTCATCTGATCCCATCTGGTATTTCCTACCTGCCTATGTTCGTCAGATATAAGGGAGACTGAGGTGTAACTGTGGGAGCAATTTATAAATACCTGGCTCATCGTGTGGAAAGTTGTTCTCAAAATGGTTGTAAAAATACACATCAGTCTGTTTTCAGTCCTGTATTAAAGAAGAACCCAAGTTGTTTGATTGGTGTGTTTAAAACAAAAAACTCAACCCAAGAAACCTGGCATTTCTAATTGCATGCCAACTGAGTGGAACGTTTTATTGCGATGTAAGCTGTCTATGCATTGGTTCACAAGAAAGGAAAACACATGTTTAGAGTCTTGGCTGGAGCAACACAGCACATTTTCAAGGCATGAAAACCCATCTGACTTCATTCCCCCCCCCCCTTTGTGATTGTTTCTCTGCTGAATGGAAGGATGCTGGCCCAGGCGTCATGCTGCCTAAGTGACAGCTAAACACACAGGGTATGTCTAGACTACATGCCTCTGCTGACAGAGGCATGTAAATTAGACTATCTGACATAGTCAATGAAGCGGGGATTTAAATATCCCCCGCTTCATTAAAATAAAAATGGCCGCTGCGCTGTGCCAGCTCAGCTGATTGTCGGCACAGTGCGGCAGTCAAGACATGGATTGGTCAACAGGGAACGCCTTTGTCAACGGCTCCTGTAAACCTCATTTCACGAGGCATAAAGGAGCGGTCGACAAAGGCATTCCCTGTCGACTGATCCGATCTTGACTGCCGCGCTGTGCCGATGATCAGCTGAGCTGGCACAGCGCGGCGGCCATTTTTATTTTAATGAAGCAGGGGATATGTAAATCCCCACTTCATTGACTATGTCAGGTAGTCTAATTTACATGCCTCTGTTGGCAGAGGCATGTAGTCTAGACATCCCCACAGTGAATAGGACTTGGTAGCTGACAATATAACGCTAAAGGCTTTAGCCCACCCCATCTCGCCTATTACATAAGCTGTATATTATGGGAGCTGATAAATTGCCCAGTGTTGTAAATATGTCAGGAAATGTCAAGAAAATTACAGTTCTGCTTTTTTGGATTTTCCTTTAGGGAGAATGAAGTGCTGTATCGGTGCTTATGTAAGAGGTGCTCTGATCCAGGATGTGGATCCTTTTATGTGTATCTTCATTACTTACAGAGCTACGTTTCCCATCAGCAACACTTCAGTTTCATTAGAAAATCTCATTGCAGACATTAATGAAATTTCAGTGGGACATCATTAAAACCACTTGCAGCTTCCGCTAATTGCCGCTGGCCTTTGCAGCGAAGAGCATCGTTCTTTTTTTTTGATGGACAATACTGTAATAAAAACATCCCTGGTTAGATCTGCAAGGGTGGTGCCAAGATACTACCATGATGGGCAGAAATCTGCAGAGAGGACATTAGAAAACTCATATCATGAAGTCATGGGAGAGTTTCACTACAGGCTGTATCCTCATGGTGGGGGCTTAACCCCCTCCAGCAGCCTGGTGGGAGAGCTTGGATCTGTGAGGTTTTCCCCAAGTTACTGTGACAGAGGAAAGCAAGGTGTTTGGCTCCTCTGAACTCCCACAGTCCTCAAGCCCTTGGAAACACATGGTCAACTGTCTGGAGTCTCTGTGCCTTCACAAGAGCCATCTTTCCTGATTCCCCTGTTCTTGTTCTATCCAGGAAGCTTGTGTTTAAGGGAGTAACACAGGCAGTACCAAGAGCAGAAAGTGCAAACTCTCTTCATGTAGAGCAGGGGTGTGGAACCTAAAGCCTGGGGAATGGATGCGACTGCCAGCTTCCATGGGTCTGGCCCCCAAGGCTCAGGGCTCTCCCCCAGCATTAGGGAGCCTGTGCTGACACTCCAGCCCCCTCCCCGGGGCCACATCAATGAGGGCTTGCTTTTCTGCTTCTCACTTGTGTGCAGCCCCTAACTGCTTCCCCACCCCTGATGTGTAGCATGAAGAGAATGTGATTTCTGGTCCTGCCTGATTATGCAAGAAGCATTGCTGTACTGGCCACGTGTGTTTAAGGGATGAGCAGCTCCTTCCTGTGCATCATTAGGTAGCAAGCACTGCTTGAATGCAGCACATCAAAGGCTGGTCTTGTAGCAAGATGTGGGACTGTGACTCACATACCTGGGTTCAGTTCCTGTCTCTGTGTTCACATATCTCTCTGTGCCTCAGTTTACCAATGTTCTTGTCCATATTCTTTTCATCTACCTCTTGTCTGTATAGCCTATAAGCTCCTGAAGGCAGGACTGCTCCTCTTACTATGTGTTTATACCATGTCTTGGGGCCCTCACAATACCTAGGCTGGCCTCTAAGCAATGTAATACAAATAAATACAAACAGACTTGATGGACGAATGCAGAGAAGGAAGAGGTGGTTTTGTGATCAAGGTTTGTTTCTAACTCTGGTGGTGCCAGAGGGGCTGGAACAATTTATACAGTGGGGATGCTGGGAGCCATTGAACCAAACTATAAACCAGGAGTCTCAGCCTCCCAGCGTATGGGCCATCCCCAGCCAGAGTGATTGCACAATTGGCCTGGGACTCCTAGCAGACTGGGGGGATGCCTGTCCATTACCGGTCCCCAAGCCCTGCCCCTTCCTGCCATCACCCCACCCTCTGGCTGCATGGCACCCTGTACCTGAGGGGGATTGCTGGGAGAGGGCCTGGAGATGCGCAGTGGCAGCAGTCACATCCCCCTCACTCCCCATGGTGACACGTGCTTCAGAAAAGTGGAGCGAGTGCATTCGCCCAGTGCTCTCCGCTTCCCCCCAGCTTCTGCTGCCATGGGGGGTAGAGCATGATCACTGCCACTGCATGGCGCCAGCCCTCCCTCCCTGCCCCAGGATCCCTGAAGCTGCATCCTCAGAGACGGGGTGCCATGGGGGGAGAGGGAAGAGAGATGGGGGGAAGGGGCAGGATTTGGGGGTCGATAGCAGACCAGGGAAGTCCTGGGACAGATTGTGCAATCGCTCCAGCCGAGGATGGTCTGCAGGCAGGAGTTGAGTCCCCTGCTGTAAACCATGGATGTGATGGGAACCACTTCAAGCTAGGGGGTGCGCCTCTAATTCCACCACCTAGGTCTCATAGGGTATGTCTAGACTACATGGCTCCGTCGACGGAGCCATGTAGATGAGTTTACCAGACATAGGAAAATGAAGCGGCAATTTAAATAATCGCCGCTTCATTTACATCAAAATGGCCGCCGCGCTGTGCCGATCAGCTGTTTGGCGGCACAGCGGGGCAGTCTGGATGCTCCGCGGTCAACAAGGGAAGCCCTTGTCGACCGCGGAGCATCCAGACTGCCCCGCTGTGCCGCCAAACAGCTGATCGGCACAGCGCGGCGGCCATTTTGATGTAAATGAAGCGGCGATTATTTAAATTGCCGCTTCATTTTCCTATGTCTGGTAAACTCATCTACATGGCTCCGTCGATGGAGCCATGTAGTCTAGACATATCCATACTGTGTTGGTGTATTACTATGGGCAAGTCCCTTCACCCCTTCGTGCCTGAGAAAGCTGGGCTGTCCAAATCTATCCCATGTGGGTGGGGTGAGGCTTCGCTCATAAAGATTTATCACACACTTTGGGGAGCATCTGGTGGAAGGCACTGTGCATATCATTATTACTTGGCAGCGTGTGCTGCCAAAGACCTGAGCTATGACTCAGCTTCACCTTTGCCATTTTAAAGAAAGCAAGCCCCATTTCTTGATTTGAAATCGAAAGCTCCCACGTGGCTCTCTGAAGGGATGATCTTCCTACACTCTTGTATTTCAACTGTACCTGCAACAATGTGTCAGTGTAACAGATTCCCCGCAGAGACACCCTGCTAATTGAGTGCTACACAGAGAACAGGACAAGGCCTGCGTGCTAGTAATCCAACATCAGACCTTGCTGCTGCTGCTGCTGGGCTGTTTTTCTTTTTCTTGTTGTAATTTATTCTTGTTAGTGTGACAAGCAGTTTATTGTTCCCAGCACTTGTCTGATGTACTCTCCTCTCTCTTCTCTCTGTCTCTTTCTGTGTTCATTCCCTCACTCTCACCTCTCGCAGCAAGACGGGTTCTGGATCTATTCAGAGTACTGTAACAATCACTTGGATGCATGTATGGAGCTGTCCAAGCTGATGAAGGATGGCAGGTACCAGCATTTCTTCGAAGCATGTCGTTTGTTGCAGCAGATGATTGACATTGCCATAGACGGTTTCCTTCTTACACCAGTGCAGAAGATCTGCAAATACCCCTTGCAACTGGCAGAGCTACTGAAGTATACTGCACAGGATCACAGGTAATGAGATGCCTCTTTTTTACTCGTGTTTTTGATGGCTGAAGACTTATGAAAGCATATTTCTTTTTACTAAATAACAAAGGGTATGTCTACACTACAGGACAAAGTTGAATTAAGATATGCAACTTCAGCTACATTTATTGCATAGCTAAAGTCGAAGCATCTTAACACGGCTTTTGGCACTGTTCACACTGCAGGAAGTCGAGGGAAGAACACTCTTCCTTCGACTTCTCTTACTCCTCATGAAAGCAGGGTTACCAGCATCGACCGGAGTGCCCCTCTCAGTTCGAATTAGCTGTCTTAAGTAGACCACTAATTCAAACCCTGGAAGATCTACTGTGGTAGCTTCAATTTTTCTCTGTAATGTAGATGCACCCAAAGGTTTTCTCTCTTACTTTTTCTTGCATCCAGCTGTTTTTCCTCATGATAACTTGTTAAAATTAAGGCAGGGCAGAAGTTCAGCAAACTAGATAGAAAGCCTACCCAAAGCACTTATTCCCAGTGGAACTAAATATAATTCCACTGTACTCAGAGACCTGAAGTAATGATACTTAGTTGTACTTTTTGATGCTACCTGCTACTCTGGATGAATTATTGATAAATGTACTCAGTTAAGATACATTAGCCAAAAAGGTTTGTTTCCCTCTCCTGACAGTGAACTCATCTGAGCAGGGAATGGGAGCACCTCTTGTGTTTGGATAAAAATGGGCCAGACCAGTAACTTGCATCTGAAGTCCCTAAATTTGGGCAAAATTCAGATCCTGATCTGGTTGTTGCAGGTTGTGTCTGTCACTGTTTCTGGCATCTGGGTTTGGATATGAGAAGCACACAAAAGTTTGCATGTTTCTCTGAACTAGAGCTAGCCAGGAACTTTCCATCAGACTGATATTCTGATGAAAATGCCATTTTTGCAAAATTGAAATTTTCTCTGGGAAAAGTGAAATAATGGCTGCTTACCTGGCTAACTCTTGTCTGTTTCACTTGCTGCTTGCACTGAAACTCTCTGACTTCCCCAGCTCTCAAACTCCGCTCCCTTATCCCCAGCTGCAGATGTGGGGGGAAGCAGAGCAAGCAGCATGAACAGCAAACAGACATTTCAGAAACTTCTAAAATGGTTTGATTTGTGATTTGGTTTTGGAAATGGACAAAGAGATGACAAGAGCAGAGGTTTATGTTTATTTGATCTGCCCTGGTTTGCCAATGTCTAATAGATATTAGCTTGAACCAAACCCTGGATACAAACATCTCTGTAAGGATGAATGTTTGAAACCCAGTCTTGGACCTTCATCTAAGTTTCTCCCATCCTTTATCATGGGGCCAAATCAAAATCCTGAATCTGAACCTACTGACCTTTGGAGCATTTGAAACCTAGCCCCGGGTTCGAATCTCATAGCTTATTCATCTTTCCGATCCCAAACCATTCTGATATCACAATTAGGGTTGCCAGATTGTTTCAGTAAAAATACCGAACAACAACAAAACCACACTAGGAAAAAGTGTGTTGGCCCCTTTAAAAAGCATGTGGTGAGGCTTTTTGGCCCTAACAGGCTGCCGGCGTCTGCCCACCATCTTGCCTCCCTGCGCCGAGCTGGACAGCTTCCCTGCGGAACCCGGTAAGCACTAGGGTTGCCAGGCTGCCTCTGTATTGAGCCTGGATTTCACGGGACTTTTGCCTCCTGTCCGGGAAAAAATCAGAAAGTACTGGACATTTTAGGTGTCCGGTATTTTCTGAATTTTTTTTACCGGACAGGAGACGAAAATACCAGGCTGTCCCGTTCAATACTGGACACCTGGCAGCCCTAATCACAATAGCATTTGCTGTTTTGTGATGCACACAGGCTTCTGACTTCCTAGAATGTAGGGAAAAGCAGCCTCAGGAAGGAGGAATGTCTCATTCCTCTTAGGTAATTAGAACTAATACCAATGTGCAGTGTGATTATACTGAGGGTAAAATTACATTTTTGGGTTCAGTGTGGTTTAAAGCATTCCTTTTTCATTGAGGACTCTTAACATTACTCTGTGATTTTATAGTCAGGTAGACAATATTGATGATGTGATGTTCTGAGGGCATCAGTGCACTCCCATGGTTACATTACAATCATCTGAGACAGTCTAATATATTTTATACTGGTGTAAATCTGGAGCCTCATCACTGAAGGTACTTTGAATTTACATGCTGTTACTGAGATCAGAATCTGGTCCCAGGTATAAGTACCCAAGTTCACCAAAGGCGTGTTAGTTTTATGGGATAGTGGGACAGGTAGAGAATTTTTAAAAGTGCTTTTTGATAGCTACTGTTTAGATATCTTAAAAATCTCCAAGGATAGTAATTCCACAGCCTCACTACACTATTTATTCCAGTGTTTAACCACCCTGACAGTTAGGAAGTTTTTCCTAATGTCCAGCCTAAACCTCCCTTGCTGCAGTTTAAACCCAATTTCTTCTTGTCCTATCCTCAGAGGTTAAGGAGAATAATTTTTCACCCTTCTCCTTGTAGCAACCTTTCAGATACTTGCAAAAAAAGCTGCACTAACAATAGCTGTCCATTGTCTCCAGATAATATCAATTTCCTCCCATTTAAAGGTCTTAAAGCACTTTTGAGATTACTAAGGCCTCATAGCTTCCCTGTGAGGCTAGGTAATTGTGTGAAGTAGGTACAGAGAGGCATGGAGGGGTTTAGTGACTCAGAGGTCTTAGTGTGTCTGCATCAGATTTGTGCAGAGAATCTGGGGCCTCCTTCTCTTTCTGGAGTTTGAAATTTCCCTGCTGCAGCATTGTCAGGCTTTCCATTAACATCACTTGGGGGTTAGTGCCTAGGTTAATAATTGCCCGAGAAGTAGATGGAAAAGTGAATAATTATTAAGGAATTGGAATATGCAGAAAAGAAAGATGTGATACGACGGCAGGTGGGGATGCGCTCCATTTTGGGTATCAAGATAGAATGCAGGCTATGTCTACACTACAAACCTTACAGTAGCACTGCCACTACACCTCTGTGAGCTCTCCCATGTAGCGGCTTTATGCAGAGAGCTCTCCTGTTGGCATAATGAATCCACCCCCAATAAACAGCAGTACAGCTTGAATCCCTTGGGTGCCTATGGATGTTACTGGACCAGAGAGCCCTGGTGGCTGGAAGCGAGGGCCAGTTGGTAGTCTGGTGGCAGAGAGGCCAGAGGCCAGGTTCAGGAGCAAAGCTGGTGTGGCCACCGGGGGACCGGTGGCCATGAGATCAGCCAGGGCCAGGAGCAGAGCTGGTCCAGTGGCTGGGGGGTTGGTGGCCAGGGGAGGAGCCAAGCTAGGGTGTGTGTGTCCAGAGCCCAGCTGGGACCAGGAGCAGGGCTGGTCCGGTACTCAGGAGCCTGGTTAGGGCTAGCTGTGGAGGCCAGGAGCTGAGGCTGGCAGAGGGGTCAGTGGCCAGGAGGAGAGCCTGGCTGGGAGGCTGGTGGCTCCTGGAGAGAGCCCAGAGGCCAGCAGCAGAGGGCAGAATTGACTTCCGCTGGTCTAGCAAATTCCATCATTTGGGACCAGTCGGGTGCTGAGGGTTCCAGACCAAGATGGTCCAACCTGTAGTTATGTAGGTGGGAGAGCGTCTCCTGCAGACATAGGGCTGGCTACATCAGTGCTTCTGTTTGTCAAACTTATGTCAGTTGGGGGGCAGGTGTTGTTTTTTCCCACACCCCTGCGAGACAAAAGTTTTACCAACAAAAGGGTCAGTATAGGCTTCAGGCTGGCTATCTAAATTTCCAAAATATCTAATATATCTAAAATTCCCCAACTACCTAATATCTAAAATTCTTTGTGCCTGTAAGTCAGATTGTTAGACAGCCTAAAGCTATTATTTATACCACAATGGCTGTGTCTAGACTGGCAAGTTTTTCCGCAAAAGCGGCTGCTTTTGCGCAAAAACTTGACAGCTGTCTACACTGGCCGCTTGATTTTGCGCAAAAGCACTGATGTTCTAATGTAAGAAATCAGTGCTTCTTGCGCAAATACTTTGACGCTCCCGTTCTGGCAAAAAGTCCTTTTGCGCAAAAGGGCCAGTGTAGACAGCTCAGATTTGTTTTGCACAAAAAGGCCGCGGTGGCTAAAATGGCAGTCGGGGCTTTCTTGTGCAAAACCGCATCTAGATTGGCCAGGGATGCTTTTGCGCAAATACTTTTAACGGAAAAACTTTTCCGTTAAAAGTATTAGCGCAAAATCATGCCAGTGTAGACGAAGCCAATGTGTTTAATTTGATTGTGGGAGAAAAACTAAAGAAACAAAATGGCCTGGTGGATTGATGCTCATCATGGGTCAGATTATGAATCTCTTCCTCTGAGTAGCACCTTACTATGCAAAAGGGACTAGAGTGTTATTACTCAAAATGAACAAGGGATTCATAATCTGGCCCCATGAAAAGAAGGATTTTTGTATCATTTGTCAGTAGATACCATTAGATTTCCCTGCCCTTCTCCTCTGGTTAGCTGTAATCATTCTCTTATTGTATTGCTATAGAGCTACTATTTATAGATCCAGGACAATGGGCCTGCATCCAAATTCCTGATCATTCCAGCCCAAGTTAGCACATGACATTTTGGCAAGAGCCCATGCTTGTATTCTGCATTGGAAGGAAATCATTGCATCCCAAATATAACTGATGAGCAATTTATCGGCCTTAATTTTATTTTGAATGCTATCCTAATATTAATCCACCAGCCAAATGCTTTCTTCTGCCGTTTTTCTTCTAGGTTCTTTGTCAGCTCAGCCGCAGACATGGGCTGGGAGCCCAGAAAGTTCAGTCACTGATTCTTGCTTCATTAATGCAGGAAAGGAAAAATGTACATGCTGGTTCCTCTTCAAATGGAACATTAGAATTAGTGAATTAGCATTACCAGCATAAAGCCCAGCTTTATTGGCACCAGCCCACTCCACATGGAGGCAGGGTTGGGGATGCTTTAAAATCTTGACTCTGTTCAATTGTTCATTGTCTCCGGGCCAGTTCATCTGAATTTTTCACAAAGGCACATCTGTTCATTGTCCCAAGATTGAAACCAGTTTAACATTCATTAATATCTGAAGGTCATCACTGAAACATTGCCTCATGAGCAACTGGTATTGTAGGGTCACTGCCCAGTGCTTTCAACAAGTTCCTTGATTCAGAGTTTCAGTGCAAGTAAGATTTGGGGGAAGAAGTCAGTTTAAAATTAAAGGCATCCAGAGTTTTCCCTGGACACTTGGCATTAGGAGTAGTTTTCATGGATTTTATAAAAGAGTAACTTCCTTCCATTGCTGTGCAGGTAGTAACAAGGGCCAGTCCCTTCCGGTGTTTCTATTGTGGGCTCCTTGGGAAAGCTGTCAACTCAATTTGAGAAGTTAATTTCTGCGCTATGGGATATCATGCTGTTTTGAGACTAGTCCCAAATGTTCCCTCCTGCAGATCCGAACCAGAGTTAAGGGTGTGAGTGTTCTGGGGTCAGGGGGAGCTGTTTGAAATCCTGAACTGATATTAGCCACTTCTATACTTTCACACTCCACTTTCATGCATATAACTACCTGAAGTGTAGTGTAACAATTTGTGACTCACTGCCATGGCAGTTCCTGCTGGTCACTCTGAGTATGTCTACACTTGCCCCCTAGTTTGATCTAGGGAAGCAAATGAAGCATACCGAAGTTGCTAATGAAGCGCGGGATTTCAATATCCCGCGCTTGATTAGCAACTTCGGTATGCTTCATTTGCTTCCCTAGTTCGAACTAGGAGGCAAGTGCAGACATACCCTCTGGGAATTAGCTCAAATCAGCTTCCGGAGCACCTTCTTCCAGCCAGTGACTCTCCTGCTGTTACCTGTTGTCCCTCCCAGACCGTGGAGCCCATCCCTCAGGGTGCTGCCCTGCTGCAGTGCCCCCAGACTCTGGGGTCCACACCTTCAGGGAACCACCAACCCCCGATCCCCACCTTATCTCAGTGACCCACTGCCAGTCATCATCTAGCCCCTTACCTCAGGGGCAAACTGCAGTCTGAAATGGCCACTGACCACAGGCAAGGTGCTGTGGACCTGCTGTCTTCGCCTACCCTGGCTGCCTCTCTGCAGCCCTAGTACCTCACTGAGCCTCAGCCTGAGTGTAATCAGGCTGGAGCTCCCCTGGCTCACCCTGTTTCCCAGCATTGCACTGTCCATGGTACCCATACTAGCCGGCAGCTAGGTCCTTCTCTCTCGGGAGTTGGAGCAAGAATGTGTTCCTCTCCTCCAGGAGCCTTTTTATAGGGCCTAGCCAAGCCCTGATTGGCTGACTCCAGCCCCCCTCCAATTGAATCTCAGGACTGCCCTCTCCTCAGGCTGTTTTTAACCCCTTTTATGCCTGGAGCAGGGTGGTAACCCTGCTACATATAGATTTGATCCTATTTGCGTAAGCCTCACCCATTAATTGTGTTTCCATTTTATCAGTGTATATACACACAAACAAGCCCTCCAGGACATTGGCTCAACACTTTTCACTGTCCACCCCACACACATTCCCCTCCCTGAAGGTGTATTCTCTAACCATCATCCTTAATGTATAGTCTCAGGGCCAATTCCTGGAGTCCTTTACTCACTATTTATTCAATGATTGGAAAGTTTGGGAACAGTAGTTCTTTTTAATTTAGCAAAGGTTTTTCCTAAGGACTGAGTTGAAACCGAGTAAGAACATCAAGATCGGAAAAAATGTTAAAATAGTATATATATTTTATGATGGAAAATATAAAAATATGCTGTACATTTTATTTTAATATTTTCCCAATTTCTAACCTATTTGGGGCACTTAGTGAGTTTCTGGATCTAAAATCATGTTAGATGAAAGAAGCTGTGAAATATAAAAAGAAATGAATTGCCTGTTTTCAATATCTAATACTGAAGTATCTATCCCTGGCTCTAAACTTACAAGTCTCCAAATGTTGGAAAATAGTTAACATTACAACAAAGCTTTCAAGGGCAGAATATTACAAAAATCGTGGAGGAGTTGACTCAAAATGATATACTATTTCTTTGACATAATGAGCAGTGGGATAATGCCAGATGTGTGAGTGAGACTGAAGTCACCTTGGGTCTGTAATGAGCAACTCCACTCCCGAGAGGTTTTTTTCTGTATATTTCAGGTACTAGAATACAAAGTGTTAATCCCCTTTTCTAAATGTCACTGACAGAAACTTGAGCAGTCACCAATGGAGCCATTTCCTTAGCAGCTGCATGAGATCTCCCTTTTTCTCATTAGTTAGAAGTCAATACCAACCCCTAAGTTAATCATAAATTATGGCAACATTATATCAGCTGGACTAGTCTGCCTTCCCAATAGAAATGAATGTTAAGGTCTCCAGGAATAGAAAATGAGGCACAAGGTGGAAATCAATAGCATTGATTTCAGCATCACTTTTTGAAAAGACTGATCATCACCCTGGTTGGCCCGGGCAGGAGGCTATTTTCTTTCTGCTATTACACTCACACCTCGCATCCAGGAAGCAAAAGAATTGCTTTAATTTGCTCACATAGCACATGAGATATTCACAGCAAGAGCGAATGCCATGAGACAAATGCTATGTGACTCTCCTTCTGTCATTTTGGGTTTATCTGCTCAGCGGCTGACCGCGAGCCCAGAGACTGATTTGCACGAGCAGGGCTTGAGCTAGCTCAGTACAAATAGCAGCATGGATACTGCGGCTTGGGCTCTCAAGCCCAGCCAGCCCATGAAGCTTGAAAACCCAAGTCTTGCATGAGCCACTACATCCACATTGCTATTTTTAGCACACTAGCTCAAGCCCCACTAGTATGAGTATCTCGCAGCTGCCTGCAGTGTCGAAAGGAACCTAGCGCAGCTGCGCAGACTGGGCTCCAGCCTTATGTCTTAAGGGTTATAAGAGCAATGACTTGTGTATTCTTTGCCAGCCAGGGTAGTTCCCTCTGTATTCAAACCAGATATAGTGTGATATAGACTGAGGTTTTAAAGTGTCACACATGCTTCTTCTGGAGACCCAGGGAACACCTTCGCCCTTTCGTTATTCAAAGGCAAGTGTAGGTAGATGCTCAAGCCAGAGAAGTCCTGAACCCAAGTCTTGCAAAAAGAAGCTCTGGAAGGAAATTGTCCTGATATAAAAATACTTTGCCCTGGCTTTGCTTCTTCCAGAAACACCAATGTGATCAGAGGAGGCATGAGCAAGTCCGATTTGGGACTATTTGTGTGCAGTTGGGCTGACAGAATTGCCAGGCTCCTACGCAAGATGGGGGGAGCCTGCTTTGTGCTCCCATAAGGGGTGGGGCTTCAAGCAGATGGAGTGGGGCTGGGGGCTGCCAGCCCTCAGTGCTGCCGGGAGCACACTGCATACTCCCCCCAGCCATCCCCCAGGGCTGCCTGAAGTGCAGGGCTCCAGCAGCAATATAAAGGGTCTGGGCCTCCATCTGCCGCTGCTGTCACGGCCAGGAGCCCCAGACCCTTTTGAAGCAGCAGGTCCTGGGGCAGTTGCCCTCCTTGTGTCCCCCGTGTGTGTGGGTTTATCTACGAATACAGGTAGGTAGCTCAATAGATGTATATGCACACACAGAGAGAGAATTGCTCACATACATAATATGACTGTGAAACTGTCTGGTTCTGTCCCAGATAACTTGAGACTGAGACATCCAGAGGTTTGTTCTGGGCATCGTATGCATATATGCTAAATCACTATAATAAGGAAACTAATTTTATAAGAACAGTCATACTGGGTCAGACCAAAGGTCCATCCAGCCCAGTATCCTGTCACCTGACAGTGGCCAATACCAGGTGCCCCAGAGGGAGGGATCACAATAGGTAATCCTCACGTGATCCCTCCCCTGTTTCCCACTTCTAGAGAAACAGAGGCTAAGGACACCATTCCTACCCATCCTGGCTAATAGCCATTGATGGATCTAACCTCCATGAATCTATCTAGCTCTTTTTTGAACCCTGTTAAAGTTCTAGCCTTCACAGCATCCTCTGGCAAGGAGTTCCACAGGTTGACTGTGTGCTGCATGAAGAAAAACTTCCTTTTGTTTGTTTTAAACCTGCTGCCTATTAATTTCATGGTGACCCTAGTTCTTATATTGGAACATTAACAGTAAAATGTTTTCCAGCTTTCATTTTCAAAATGAAATATCCCAAGGCTCTACAATAGGCCATCTCCCATCCTCTGCCTGCATAGTCATGGGGCTAGGGATGTTCAAACAGCCCAGAAATGTAGCTGAGCACCCTAACATTTTCCAAAAGAGCAAGATCTGCAACTGCTGTAGTTCCATGCAACTCCATGTAAGTCAATGAAGTTACACCGATGTACGGCAGCTGACGAGTCTGGCTCATTAATTTGATTAGCGTTTCGCAGTATCTCCATTTGAAACAAGTTAGTGCTTTTTTGGAGGGCAAAGGGGGAAACAGGAGGGAGAGGTTGACAAACCAAACAGCAACCAGCAGAGGAGAAGTATCGAGAATAATAACAAATGGAAAATTGCTGTTAGTCCCCTTTTCTAACAGTTGCAGCTGTAATGCTGTTAATAACAATGAACCCTTGTACACTTCCATTGTGCGACAGATGCGATTCCATGGGCTCCATTTGTGTTTTCTAGTGACTACAGGTACGTGGCGGCTGCCCTTGCAGTCATGAGGAATGTGACTCAGCAGATCAATGAGCGGAAACGGAGACTGGAGAACATTGACAAGATCGCTCAGTGGCAGGCCTCAGTCCTGGACTGGGAGGTACAGTATGCATTTGGCAATGATGGGCTCCACTAGATTCCATCACACAAAGCAAAGGGTAATTGATTCATATTGTGCTTGGGCTGCAAGTAACACAGAGACATCATGCTTAGGTGCCAGTTGCTCGTAAGTGAACCCTCTCCACAAATGGTGTATATGGAGGACGTGGGTGTAAATTCTGTCTGGCCTCCAGAAGGCTCTAGGGCACACAGTTCACCTCATGCCTTTTGTACAGAACAGCTGTGTTTGGGAGCAAACGGCAGAGCATTGCAGTAACCTGGATTAAACAGAAGGGCAGAAGGATGCATTTTGTCTTTATGGGAATGTCTGCACAGCCACTGGGAGGTATCATTCCCAGCTCAGACAGATAAACCTGCACTGTCCCTGCTTGAGCTAGTACCCTAAAAATAGCAGTGTGTCCAGCCATCCCAGTACAATCCTGCCCAGCCCCTGGGTATATAGTCAAGCCGCTAGGCCAAGCTGCCTGTGCTGCTGTGGTCATACTGCTGTTTTTGGGTGCTAGTTTGAGCAGAGCTATCAAAGGCAGCTTAAACCTTAGTAATGATTTCATAATGAATACAGTATTATTATTATTACTATTTAATAAGGTATTCAACCCAAAAGGTGCATATGGTTCTATACAGACATTTGACACACCAAATAATAGAAACAGTCCATATCCCAGATGTTACAGTTGAAGGCTCCAGTTCACTAATTAATTGGCATGCTAGGACATAGAATTCTAAGTCAGTAGAATTACTCTCATGCTTAAAGTTGGATATTGAATCAGAGCTTAATTGTGGTCTCCGTGTAGTGAATGATCACAGGGGAATGGGCTGGGGGGAGGGAAGCTGAGGGATACTGCATCCCCAGATCTTGCAGGTTACCGTGGTTTGCCATGTGTTCATCTGGGAGTTTTTTAACATCCTTTGATTTTCCCATTGTTTTATTATTATACAAAATTTCCATTTGTAGATGGGATTGTTGAACTAGGGCAAAGCTGAGCAGTTTTATAAAGCTCACCCTACATGGAGTCATTAACACGCATTTTTAGCAAGAGAACTCTCACACTGATGTAACCGGTCCTGGATTCTCTTCTTTCTCACATCAATTTAAATGAAGAGAAATGCCATTGAAGTTAATGGAATTATGCTGGGGTAAACTGGTGAAAGGAAGAGATGACTCCATCCTTTATAATTTTTCTGGACAAAACCTAGGAGGATCGGGGAGAGAGGGAGAAATTTAAGGCCTATCACTTACACTCAGTTTCTCTAGTGCCTCCACATTGATTTAGCTGAGATTACATTGGTGCAAATTAGGGCAGGATTAGACCCTAATTCAGTAAATAAAGAGTATAGGTGGAAATGATGTGATTATGGTCAGTACTTAAATTTTGACTAGCAGGAAAAGCAGAAGATGCAGATGATTTGCTTTATTGATTCATTCACTGTTATATATTTAAAAAATCTCTGATATTGACATGCAGGCTTGTTATTGCATTAGAAGACAGTCATCAGGGGAGGAGGTACAAGGTCATCAGATGTATCTTCAGCCAGAAATATATGATGAGTTACTATGACTCATTTATAAGAAATGACAAGAGCTCAATTGTAAATAAACCTAGAATGAGAACAGATCTGTCTCCAGACACTTAATGTTCATGTGTGAATGGAAAGCCAATGTGGCCTGTACCTAGGAATGGTGGAATTAGTTTCCTTTCCGCCACCATTAGTGTGGCTGATAAATTCACTCCGATTTAGCTACAACCATCATCTCCCCAGTCTCAGCCCCAACAATTCCTCAAAGTACTCTAATGGCAGATATTCCCGCCCGTCAAAGGAGATGGTGCATTTTGATAGGTAGTTGCAATCTAGTCGATAGGGCATTGGTTAGTAAGTCAGGAGACATATGTTTCAAGGCTGGCTCTGCCATGGACCTGCTGTTTGAACCTTTGCAGATCATTTCATTTCTGTGTGCCTCAATTTCTTGTCTACTTCAATTGTAAGTCCTTCGGGGCATGGACTCTCTCTTGCTATGTATTTGTACATACGTGGCACACCGGCTTTCTGATCTCAGCAGGGGCAAGTAGGGGGTTCCAAAATGTAAATAAATAATATTATAGGGTGAATATATGGCAACAGTCTTTGAAATGAGCCTGGGCCAGAAGCGAACAAGAATGTGCCAGAAGGAAAAACAGTGGGTTCATTGTTCTGTCATTGCAAATCCAGATGGAATACGTGATGCAAGTGAACCCAGCAACAGCCAAACTTCAAATCACTTTCAGAAAGAAGCTTGGCCAAGCAGTGTGAGAGGATGGTTTAGAGAAGGGAACTCTTATTTGTGCTCCTGACTCTGATGCAGTCTTCCTCTGTGCTCTTAGTCATCACCACTGAACTTCTCTGTACCCCATGTGTGACATAGACACCTTCTTTAACTACTTCATGTGGAAAAAATCTACTGTGGGGCCATTTAGGACTAGATGCACAGTGGGGATGTAGGTGCCTAACTGCTCCTTTTAAGCATTCAAGTCCAACATTTAGGTGCCACTAGCATTCCCAAAACCATCACTCATCTGTCACCTAGCCCTGTGGCTGCCTAAAGTCTCTAGGCACATGTGTTTCTACCAGTAAAGTCCCCTCATCTTCTGCTGGTGGGAATGTGCAAAACCACCTAAGTCCTGACCCTGCCAGACTGGACAGCACCTAACTCTCACCTGTGCCGTGGTGAAATTCACAAAGTGGCTGTTCCCCTGCATATCTCACCTACAGGTCCTAATCCAAGAGGCATGCTCAGAGCACACCTAATTCATCATCGTCGTGTTGGCAGTGCTGCTACTTACCCCCCTCCCTGCACTGATTAGCCAGTGGTTAAAGCACTCCCCCAGGTTGCAGTTACAATCCCTACTCTGCCTGGATTAGATCATGGATTTAACCATGATCTCCCGCCTTACAAGGGAGTGCCCTAACCAAGGGGCTATAGTCATTCTCGTGCACTCTGCCCCAATAATTAGTAAAATATTTCATTTAAAGTGGAGCAGCAGGAACAGGAGAGAATGAGAGTACCCCACCTTAGAATACCCAAATAGTGCAGTGGTTAGGGCACTTGCCAGGAGAGTAGAAGGGGGGCCCCATCTCCTCCACAGTTTTTCCTGAGAAAGGGCTGATCTGGTTTAGGTGCCTAACTCCAAGAGAAGTTTCGTAGCCGAGCGTCATGGTTGGAGACAGGCACCTCACTCCAACACAGAGTTAAGCATCTGCCTCCCCTTTAGGGTCAGGGCTTAGGCTCCAAGCCTTCCCTGGCCATTTCCTGCTGGCGAGCTTAGACAGCCCTCCCTAAGCTATGCAAAAAACTGTATAGCTTATTTCAAGTGTATTTCTACAAAGTGCCAAATTTCAAAATAACTTGCTATTCCAAAATTCCCCTTATCCCTCATGGAACGAGGATTACCGGGACGTCGGAATAAGCAGGCCATTATTTCAAAATACATTTCAAAATAACGGGCTTGTTCAATAGACACAGAATAGCTATTTCGGGGTACTTCTGGTATCCCGAAATAGCTCCACTCTGTGGACGTACCCTGTGAGTCCCTTTTCTAGGAGCCTAATTCTTTCCATGCATTGATGGTAAGCCTGAGCAGGCAAAAGGCGATTTAAAATGTAAGCATTTCGCTGCTGATCATTGCAACGCCTCAAGTTTCCAGTGTGAACCTAGGTCTTAGTTACTTCGATAGCCATCTATTCCTAGGACTCCCAAAGGGAGGATGCATTGGGAACATAGGCATGCTGCTGAGCCTAAATTAAGAAACAGTCAGGGCCCAATTCACAGCTGATTGAAGTACATGCAGTTCTGTGGAAGCCAATGGAGTTGTGTCTGCATATGTCAACAGTGACTTTAGCCCTCAGGATTCTCCAGATGATCCCATGTTGAAGGTTAACTTTAGAGTCAACATTTGAAAAATGTAAATGCCCCTTGGTTGAACAGGGCCTGATTTTTCATCAGATGGTTCATCCAAGCCCTACTTAGCCTTTCTCTTCAGCTTTACCTCAGTGCTGCTGCAACACTGCCTGGTGCATGCACATGTGCATGTGCGCGCACGCTATATGTGCAGGCATAATCACTGAGATCAGGGAGGGATTCTGAGAAGATGGCTCTGTTTTGCTGATAACAACTGATGGCCTGCTCTAGTGTCCAGCATGAAATTGGTGTCAATGGGAGCTTTACCTGAGTGAGAACTGTGCGCTCAGATTCTGATTCTACTATTGTGCAAATCAGTTCCAATCATTTTAATTAAGTGTAACTCCAGATAGATGCTAGTACAACTGACATGACTCTAGCCTTGATTGTGAATCTCTGGATCTGATTGTAGCAGAATATCAGCTGATTTTCTGATTTCCAAAAATATAAATAAACTTAAAAAATGCTGTCCCTGCCTATGTTGAATTTTCTATTGCTTTGTCCAATTCCATTATTAATGACTAAGAATATAGGGCTTGCACCATTTCTCTTGGGAGACTGGTTCACAGTCCAGTAGTCCTCACAGTTACGAAATGTTTCCTGATCTTTGACCTACATTTGCCTTTGCTCAGTGTGGTCCCTTTACCTGTTGTTACATACCCCCAGAGCCAGCTGGTGACATTCAGAAGTGAGTAGGCAAAGCTGACGTGAAAAAGTTTCTTGGAGCCAGGTCACAGCAACATGCCAAGATTCATCTGGCTCAGACTCAAAACAGATCAAGCAAATCCCACTCTGAGCACGCATCACCTCATTGGCCACTTCTTGTACTCATGCCCTTTTGTAATATACCCATGGATTTCTGTGGCCAGTAGATAATGTAGTGAAGAAATAATTCCCACAATGTTAGTGGTCTCGCATAAAATCAAAATCCCATTTAGGACTGGTCCCGTCATGTACAGAGACACAATTAAGGTTGACCATTAGTTCAGACGCTGGCCTGGGACATAGGAAGCATGTGTTCACTTTCTTGCTGTGCCACAGACTTCTTGTGTGACCTTGGGCATGTCAGTTGGTCTTCATATGCTTCATTAAAGGTATACAGATCTCAGAGGGGTAGCCGTGTTTGTCTGTATCTGAAAAAAAAAGGGGGAGTCCTGTGGCACCTTACAGACTAACAAATTTATTTGGGCATAAGCTTCTGTGAGTGAAAACCAATTTGTCATGTGCATGGAGTTCTATATTGCAACGAAGCTGGGAAGAACTCAGTTTTTATTTTTTTTTATATTTTTGACAAATAATGACATTTATTTTAAGCATGTTGTCAATTTTTATTGATTTAAATGTTCATGGTGGCAGGCCATTATGAGGAGGGTCAGACACTAGGGATGGTTAGACTATAATTATTTTATGACAGCACACACTCAAATTCAAAAAGTTAAAGCTTTATAGTTATTAAAACATAAATTGTCAACAGCACATGCCAAAATATACAAAGTACATACACTTAAATCAAACACTCAGTCTCAAACAGCATTTTTCTTACTTTGCCTATTGTTACATTTCTATTTTTATTCATGGAAATACCTTTTCAATGGTTTGTGTATAGAGTGAAATTGACATTCACCAACATTTACTGATAAAAAGTCTAATCTTTCCAAAGCTGAAGGGTATGTCTACACAACAGGGCAAAAGTTGAATTAAGATACGCAACTTCAGCTACGTCAATTGCATAGCTGAATTTGAGGTAGCAGGAAGTCAAAGGAGGAACACTCTTCATTCAACTTCCCTTACTCCTTGAGAAATGAGGGTTACAGGAGTCAGAGTAAGAAGTTCTCCATCTCAACATTATTTTGAAATAATGGCTTGCTCTGTAGATGCACATTTCATTATTTCAAATAACGTCAGTTATTCTGAAATAATGCTGCTGTGTAGACATACCCTGAGGTTATGTCTACACTGGCAGCTCCTTGCGCAAGAACAGCTGTTCTTGCACAAAAGCTTGCCTGCTGTCTACACTGCACGAGCATTCTTGAGCAAGTAAATTTACAGTATAGCGTTGTAACACAGGGCTTCTTCCAGAAGAGTTATTCTTCTCCCCACGATGAATAAGCCCTCTTGTGCAAGAGCTCTTCCACAAGAGGGCAGTGTAGACAGGCAACATGAATTTCTTGCGCAAGAAGCCCCTATGGTTAAAATGGCCATCAGAGCTTTCTTGCGCAAGAGAGCATCCACACTGCCATGGATGCTCTTGCGCAAAAGCACATCTCTTGTGCAAAAGCACATGGCAGTGTGGACGCGTTCTTGTGGAAGATTTTTTGCACAAGAACTCTTCTGCAAAAGAGTTCTTGCGCAAGAAGCCACCAGTGTAGACGTAGCCTAAGTGTGACCATGAGAGCCTCACATACCATAGTAATGGGAAATATGTAAGTACTAATATAGGCCTGCAAGTTATATTTTGATATAAATGCATACCCTCTGAATTTCTTTTTAATTTCTGTCTGGTTACAGATTGAAACAATGAAATAATGGTCCCAGTGTTACTGATAAGCATAAGAACTCAACATTTTGGGCTTTCACTGCTGCTTCTGTGTCAGCAGTTCACTAAAACTCTGTCTCCCCTGTAATGTAGGCATTTGTGAAAGGCAGAAAAGTGTATCAGAATTAACATCCGCCACTAGTATAGGCTCTGTGAAAGACCTTAACTTGGGGGCAGACAGTTTGACACAAGAGAAAATCTAGTTCATTAGTCTAAAAGAAGCTTGAATGGAATGCCCATTCCATAAACAAAAGACTTCAATTTCAGTAGAAATCCTAGACATTTTTTCAACCTTGATTCCTCAGAGTGTCAGTTTAGCAGTTTCCAAGAGGCTTAAAGTCACATGAAGGAAAAAATAATAAAAAATATAATTGCGAACTGCATCTTTTAAAATTTTCTTTAGTTCTTGTTCCTGATGGAGCCTCTAATGGAAGACTCATTGCCCTTAATTATGTAATATACAATGGTTGACTTCAGCTTAATATTACATTATTGAGCCTAAAGACTGGCAGAGAAAAATGATGTATGCAACAAACGTACTGTTTTCAAAGCTAGAACAGCTTGATGAGAAAACCTCCTGGGAAAAATCAAATCTGGGACTGAAACAGAGGGTTTTTTTCTTTCTCAGTGACAGAAGGCATTAAAAATGAGCCTGATGAAAAGGACGACATTTCGCTTGCTTTTCTTTTTCTGATCTTTCCATCGCCCAGAGAGTCAATCAGATTATCAGTCGCTAATTAGTGCACAGTAGTGTCAGTCAGAAAAGGTCCCGCTCACTGTAAGGAGATTCTCTGCCTGGCAATAAGAGCATGGACTTATGTTATGGGTAGACTGGGGCTGGGGTGTGGGGGAATGATTTTTAGAAGCTAAGCATCTTTCCCCAGCCTTATTCAGAAGTCCTCTTGAGTCACGGGCAATAGTGTGTTGCTGCCCATGCTAAAGTATCTTTCCCTGTAATGTTGCTGTTCTCTACTCTGTTTCTTTTCTGCTCATTATTTGAAGCTCCCACCCCCCTCAGTTTTCCTCCACTGGCGGGTTAGAGAAAGCAATGCTTACCTATGGCATAGCTGGGAAGCTGATGATTGACAACTTTCATCAAATACAGAGGAACTGGCCCGCCCCTGCAGCTCTTGGAACTGGCCCTCAGGACCTGGTGTGTCACTTCTGTGATGCTTGCAGCCTCCGGGGAGAAAGAAGCACAGTCTCAGCCTCGAACGGGTTGACCTTCTGTTCTGTCCTACTGTGTGCTAAGTGCCCAGGCCCTGCCTGTGACAGCTTGAAGGAGAAATGAGAATTTGGCTTTCTTTTTTCTACAGTTAACTTGGAGCAGGACATACACCTCCCTATAGACTGTGTATGGCACTCACGGGTATGCATGCACACACACAAACAGACACAGCATAGCCATCTTATAGGCTGTGTAGCTGTGGATCAAATCCAGCCTATTTATTAGTCTTTGCATAGCCATTACATCGTGTCTCTTGTTGATTGAGGGGTGGAGAAGGAATGCTGTTTTACAGCTGCTGAAGCACACATATTAGAAACTGAGTTTCACCCCTACCAAGGGGCAAATTTTCAGAAAATTCAGGCAAAATTTGAATGCACAATTACCATGATAAAATACCCATACTTGACACCATGAAACACCGTAATTACCTACAATTAGTACTATAAAACACCCAAATACAATTTGCATACACAGCCATTGAAATAAATTATGTGAATGCAGTTTTGTGCAACAGGTCTACCAATGTAGTCCTGAGTGATTTCTGACCACCTCCCCATTTGAATGAATTGATTTGTTAGGCCAGATCCTCCGGTATTGTGAACTGGGTTAGCTACCCTGAAGTCTGTGGAGATAAGTTAATTCACAGCTGCTGAGGTTCTAGTCTCATTGCCTTTAGCAGTGTTTCTCAATCTATGAGGCTGGCTATCTCGGAGGGTTAGGCTCATGGCTGCTTAGGGAAAAGGAGAAAACAATTAATGTTCTTTTGGGGCTATGATTAGGACTAAAGGAAACCATGCACCAGCATTGACTGTGCATTGTTGAATACTAAATGGTCACCAGAGAGTTCCTCAGATCCCGGGTCCATCCTCTCTCATGTGGATGGACATAAGCTGGCTGCCTCCATCCACATGACTAGACTATACAATTCAAATGCATAGTCCCTTAGCCTCAAGATCCCATCTTAATTCTGTTAGAGGAGGCTCATGTACCTTTAGAATAGGTCTTCTGCAAAGCAACTGGGAGCAGGCTTCCCAATGTGAGTGGGCAGACTCATGCTAACTTGAGTAGAGCTATCATGTTAAAAATAGCAATGTGGCTAGAGACTTAAGTAGAAACCCACCCAATTCCTTAAGTATTTGGGTGGCTAGCCCAAACCACTGCCTATGATACCATAGCCACAGAGCTGTTTTTAGCCCGCTAGGTCAAGCATGCTCCCAGCTTCTGTATAGACATACTCATACTGCAGTTACAGGAGGAATGCTAGGAGGACTGTACTGGGAAAGGACACCTCACTGTGTGCTGCTGCTTGTGTAATGAAGACTCGTCAGTTATGTATTAATTAATTTACAGCTAGCTGCAAAACACCTTTCCTAACACAGAAACAAAGCCTTGGAAAGTATCTATTTATAGCCTATGTACTCTATGTTTAAATTGTTTTGCCAGCATACACAATGTAATAAAACCCCTGTAATTTTAGATCTCATTTTTACATCCCTTGCAGAGACTACACAGTTTGGATTCAGTTAATCAAGTCAAAGTGTTTACAGAGTCCTCTATGTGTCCTCGGGCTTTGGACACTACCACTGGAGTAAACCAGTCTCACAGAGCTGGCTTTCTATTTTTAGCAAGCAACCACTTCCTTGCAGTGAAAAATGATATTGATGGGCTTGCATGAATCCTCCCTTGTTGCACAACCAGATGTATCCTAAGCAAAGCCAGTGATTTCTGGAGCCACCTCCCTTTTAAGAGGTTCCTTTGTTCAAGGGCATGATTCTGTCTGTAGCATCTCAGCTGTGTTCAAGCAACTCATAGCCTCTATAAGGTGCTGACTAGCAGGCAACTCCTAATTCCTAAATCATATTTTGAACTCAGTTGAGGTGCAGAAGATGTACAAGCAGCTCTACTTACCTGCTCTGTGCAAGTGTGCGGGGCTCAGCAAGCTCTGATGAGACCATGGTGATGAGTGAAAGGTAGACCAAAGAAAATACCTCAGTAATGCTGCATAGGAATTGTTCTTCATTTGCTGCAGCAATGGGAACTGAAAAGCCTATGATAACACATTAGCCATGAGTTAGTGAATTTTCCTTTGTCACTGGACGCAAACATTCATTTAGAATAAAATGGGAGATCTTAACTACAGATTGACCGCCAGTCCAACCTCCCCCCGCAAAAAAAATTGTGGGGAAGATTCAATTTTGGTTCTACCTGCACATACAAATCCAGAAGGGGGCCTGTTTTCTGAACCCCATTTGGATGTCAGTGAAGTGGCATGAGACCATCTATTCCAACAAGATTTCCACCATATCAGGCTGAATCCCTGCTAACTGTCCTTCATAATCTAACCCTAAACTGAGCCCTGGCCCAGCCTCAAATTCAGAACCTAATCTGGATCCAGATCCAAACAGCTTTCTACTTTCATTTTAACTCCTGCTCCTTAATCCTATCCCAGCCTTGTAGCCAGAGCTCTTCTGAGTCTGACGGTGAAGCTTCAGCATAAGGGATGCGGCTGACCTCACAGAATAAGACAGATACACAGTGCAGGTGGTGGAGAATTCATGCATTTTAATAAATAGATTTTAATTAAGTGAAATGCCCTCCCCCTTCCAAAAAAAACAACCCCCACCTCAGCCCAATTAGCAGAGGGTGAATGGATTTGTTCGCTCCGAGTGTGGGAGAGGAGTTATGTTTTCAAGACCATCTGCTCATGAGTCCTTTAAAAAACTGTTGGAGAGGAAAACAAGCTTTAACCTGAGGGGGAAAAAAGAAGGGGGAAGGCATTCCAGCATCCTGCAGTGAGGGATTTTGACAGCATGGGGGGATGAACACTGCCAACCTGACCAAGGGTGGTCTTGACAGCTTACTAGAAATAGGGGTCAAGGGGCTCAAATTCCCTGAAAGGGGGAGTGGTTAACAATCTGTAAGGAAAGGCTTTGACAGCCCCAGGAGGCAGGGAACTAACAGTCTGTTTTGGTTTACTCTGATGCCCAGCCCTGCTTGGGGGGCTTGAGATGAGGGGGTTTGGGGGGCTGAGAGATGGGGGGCTTGGGGGGCTGAGAGCCTGAGTGGAGAGGGGTCTGACAGGGAAATTGCTCCAGTGGCTGGTGGGTGGAGGGGCTCTGATATGCTGCCCAGGAAGACGGAGCAAATTGCCCAGATGGGACAGCTCTGATACGTTAAAGAGTGGGTGATTCTCCTCACTGCGCTGCCTGAGGGTAGTTCTGACAGCCTCCACTGAGAATCCGACTGGGTTGGGCGTGGGGTTTAGGCAGCGTGAATGGGGGGGGCACTGACAGCAGGGAGGGGAGCTTGTGGAGGTGAAAGGGGACTCTTGCAGCCTGTGAGGGGAAGCCGGGATGCTGGCAGGCTGTGAAGGGAGCCTGTGGTGATGAAGGGAGCTCTGGAAGAGCAGTGAGGATACTCACAGCCTGTGAGAGGCATTGGTGGCGGTGGGGGCTCTGTCATTCTGGGAAGGGGGCCTCTGGCATCCTGGGGGTGGACATTTGGTGGCAGTAAGGTTTAGCAACCTGAGTAGGGAATTGTTCTGACTGAGCTGCTGTCTCTTCTTTCACTTTCAATATGAATCAATCGATAGAAAAAAAATCTCCGTATTCTTTCCCCAAATCAGTTTTTTTGAATATTTCACCTCTAGTGTTCTGTTTAAAAAACAAACAGTGGTGCTTTGATGTATATCGTGCTAGCACATTCCCCCCTCCGCTGCAACAATGCTTCTCTCCCCTCCATATGGCTACATATATCTGGCTTGGCGTAGTGGCTCACTCTGCCTTGTTCTCTGTTCCCCCTAGGGAGATGACATCTTGGATCGGAGCTCCGAGTTGATCTACACAGGGGAGATGTCCTGGATTTATCAGCCTTATGGACGAAACCAGCAGCGTGTTTTCTTCCTCTTTGATCACCAGATGGTTCTCTGCAAAAAGGTAGTGAAACGCCCATGAAATCAGTGCTGTTAAGGACACAGTAAGGAGGAGGCATTAGTTGCATCTTTCAAATGAAGCTATCATTTTTCCAGGCTGGAACACAGCAATTCACACAAAGGGGGAAATGATGGATGCTGCAGTAGGGAGGGAGGAAACAGAGCTGAAATTTGGACTGGGCAGTTTATTTTCCCAGGCTAGTTACCATGAGGGGAGGCCTCAAAGAAAATGGGTTTCCATCTGTCTCAAGATTTGTTGCATTGTCGCAATTTCATTAGGTGGAGCCGCCAAGACATTTCACTTGTCATGAAACCAGATGTCATACCGGTGAAACATAATGATGCTATGACATTGCATCAGAGCTTGAAGATTATTTTGGCATGGCCTGATGATGCTGGGTGTGGAAGTCACAGGGAAGAATTTAGCCATGAAAGGTCTAAAAGGTGGGAATTTAGATGAAGACAAGTGGGAATGGCTGTCTCCAGAGGAGAGCAATGGAAGCAGGAAGTCATGTGGAGTGAGGAAAGTTAGTGAGGATCAGTTTCTCACTGAGGAGAAACAGTAGAAGGCAAGTAAGCATTATAGTGAGGAATGGATGGAGTCCCAGGGGAAAGCTGCAGTAAAGGGAATCGACGGAAGCACTGGAGAAGGTCACAGTGAGGGAAATGGACAGAGGGAAGAGGGAATGGCTGGCGTTCTTCCTATGGAACAAGTATTTCTGTTATTAAGCATTTCCCATATGAGACCTGTGTACATCAGATGTTTGTCAGTTTCTGAGAGAGGTGTAAAAAGCTCTGACTGTATGCTGCAGCTGTTGCCTTAGGACCTGTAGCAGGCACTGAAGACCCATGTAGTCAAACCTGAAAACTGATGGAAAATGAGCAAAAAAATCTGCACCACTGGATGGCTTGACACCCTGAGCAGAGAAGCAAAATATTGGTTTTTTTCACACGAAGGATCATGAGGAATGGATAACAGTGACTCAAATCCTGCCAAGTAGTATCTGCAGCATGAGGCTTGTCCCTCCATTTTAGACCCAGATTTCCCTCATCCCACCCAGATATGGCCATTTTTCTGTTCTTGTGTATTCTAAACACCAGAAACACTCCATCACAGAACCAAGGTTATAGCATGCTAAGAGATTTTTATGCTACCAGCAAGCCCCACCTCCATTTTTTAGATTTGTGCCTTGCTCATTCTCTCTTATGTTTTGCCCCACGTCCACTTTGAAGCTTTGGTTGTAGTGTATGAGCTGGGACCAGATGACCCCAGCTTTTCAGTATGAACCATGAAACCTGGTCATCAAGAATGCCAGTTGTGTAACCTTTTAGTATCAACCCGGACATATGTATCAGTGAATGGCAACCACTGAGTAAACAATACTGTCATAATGAGAGCCCCTGCGTACCAACCTGTGATGTTGTTCTCGTCTCATTAACATAAGCTTGACTCATTATTCTGACAAAAGATTAAGGAAACACCGGGATCTAAAGCGACAGCGCTCTTATATTCTGGATATTTCTGTCTTCTGAGACATCTGGATTCATCAACATTTGGCTGTAGATACACATGCAGGGGGAGTTCCTTAGATCAACTGCAAGCATGGATGAGAATAACCACAGATGTCACAGCCATGCCTACTCAGGCTGTGTTCTTTTCAGCTCTTGCATGTAAAGTGAGGGTGGAACATGGTCAGTATGTGGATGGGAGTCCTCCAAGGAATTATCCAGGTACTGAGGAAATGGGGTGGGTGATTCTTGAGTTGCTATGGCATGACTGCTCCAGCGTTGCTCTAGGGGGAGCTATGGCCTGGATAATTCAGAGCGGGAGGAGGGAAGGGGAGAGGTGTGCTTTTCCTTTTGAGTTATGGCTGACTGAATTTCTGCTTTCTGAAGATCCTCCCCTGCCCCCTTCTTTCTCAGTGCTTTTCCTTTTACACTGTTCCTGGCACTGTGGAATGGACTCCTACAGTCAGAGAACAGTCAAGCGGAGACCAAGCATATAAGCAGCTTGATTTTGAATTTTAATTCTTAGCTCCTAAATTCCCACCATGACTCTGAATTTCTAATTTCTTAAAGCAAAATTCCGTTTTGTTTGCATCAGGCTTGCTTGTGCAAGATAATGAACCCCTCCTGATAGATGCCAAATGTCCTCAGTTCCCATTGGAATCACACACATGCCTTTAGTGAGGTCACTGGAGCTGAGGGAGCTCAATGGCAAGAAAGATTGGGTCTGATAAGTTCACATAGTAGCACCTATTCCTCTGATTTACTCATTCTGACATTTTATTTTGCTCATATAGGTCAGTTCCTCCCCTCCATAGGGTTTGGAGGATGCTGCACTCCATGCATGTCTTTACAGGAGAATCGAACAAGATCCCAAATTATCTTTAGGTCTATGCTGGTCCATTGGGTGGGTCTCAGCCCACTTCCTGGAGGGAAATAATTTATATTGTAAAACTCAAAAGCACTGTGAGTACCAGTTGGCACACTTGGAAGGCACAGATATTAAGTGTTGAATATAGTGTCTGTCCCAGGTGATTAAACTAACTGCTGATCTTGTGAAGACATCCCTCCAGGCCAGGATGGCCACACAGGTTTACAGGCCCTTTCTGTGTCTGCAGTACTAACCTTTGTGCATCATGTATTGTGCTTATGATGTTAACCTTGAACCTTTGCCAATGCAAAAATCCAATTTTTATTAGTAAAAGAAGTGTGTGGTTTTTAAGCCCATCCTTCCATCTTTATAGCAGTATCCTTGAGTATTACTAACAAAGATTGTCTAAATAAGGGAGTGATACTAGAGTTCTCTCACATTTTGGATTCAAAGATATTGCAGACTTAAACCTGAGGCTATGTCGACACTAGGAAACTATTTCGAAAGATCTAAAATCGAAGTAATAACTCCCGAAATAACAAAATCAAAATAGCATGTCCACACTACAGGGAAGCCTCGAAATTAGTCCAAGGCAGGCTTTGTTAATGTGGATGCACTACCTTAACTTAGTGCTACAGGAAGCACTGGGGAGTAATTAGTTCGAATTACTCTAGAGAGTAGTTATTTCAAAATATCAGCACCGGAGTGTCCATACTACTGCTATTTCAGAATAACTATTTTGAAATTAGCATTATTGCCTGGGGAAAGCAAGAGTACAGATTTTTAAATAGGTGGCCCGTTATTTCAAAATAACAGGCTTGGTAGTGTGGATGCTCCACTTATATATTTGATCTAAGGGGGTCAAATTAATAAGTCAGTCAATTAGCCAATTAGGATTGAGAAAGGTTCAGACAAGTGTAGTATTGCCTACCACAAACATTGAAAAATCATGAGTTGGGCCTCACAAATCATCATACTGGCTAAAAAATCATGAGATTTAAAATATAAAATTGGGGCTTTTTTTCTTTGCCTTCTGATTTGAAACTTTTGGGGTGCACTCAGGTCAAGTTTGCAGGCTTTCCTTTCCAACTGTAGAGGCTAAAACTTACTTTTTGTAAAAAATGGAAGCTGAGGGCCTATCAGGAGGCAGGGCTTTAAGGAATACATTAATTAACATAAGACTTGTGATCTCACTGAGAGATTTGGCAACACTGTCATTTCTCTTGCTCTCTCCCCAGCTCCAATACACTTTTGCCCAAGTTGCTTCTCCAGAGCACTGTCTGGTACAGTACTGCTTCCTCCTGGCATGCGAGTCCCCACTCTGTTGACCCTTATCAATCAATTTGGCTCCTTGCATTTTGTACCTCCAGCAAAAAAGGATTCTACTCTATCCTCTGCCACTGCCCACCTGCACTGTAGCTTTCACTGCACCTTGCCCACTGTTCTCCCAAGACAGCGCCAATGAAAATGGCAGCTAATCACGTGGCCATGGAGGAACTCTGCCCCTGAACTCCCCACCAGCATGCAAGTTGGAGAATGTGACTCGCTCTCAGTGACTGAGTTCCATGTTACCGCATCAAGCAAACCAGTCTCTGTGCTAAAATGCTTTCTCCAGTTAGCACCAAAGCCTTTCCAGTCTCTCCTATGTTTTCCCAGTGTAGTGCTGGCAGATGGAATCAAACCTGACACCTCTGGAGCTTAGCGTAGGAGCCTCTACCAGATGAGCTGAAAGCCAGCTGGTGCTTAGCTGAGGCTGTAGATCAGTTTCAGTGCCACCAGATGGGAGCGTGCCCTGCACCCAGCCGCTGTGTGGGTTACACCAGCTCCTTTTAATTTTTCCTGGGAAGCAATGGGATGCAGTTACTCTTTTTTCTGCTTCTTTCGTTATCTGCCACATCTCTGTAAAAGTCTCCTGCAGCCCAGATCCTTCCCTTCTATCCTCCCCCTTGCTTTCCTGTCAGTTCCCTTCAGCTCCTCAGCAACACCAGCACCCACAGCCGCGTACACATTATGCACCGACAGCACCATCTGTGCCATTGGCAGGAATGTCAAGGGGGACAGAGCCACCTGAGGAGAGGGGCAGGGAGGGGATTCATAGGTGCGTTTAGTTTTTTAATTGTGTGTTTTGCCACTATAAGTGTAAGACTCAGAAAAGTGTATCCTTAGATGCCATGCTAAATGAAAGTGAGAGTGGTTCAGTTGTGTATAACAACACATTTCTGACAGTGCCCGCTGAGCGGTTTCTTTTTCAGCTCACACAGTGGTCCCTCTAATTTTTTCCACCCCTGAGCCTGATGAATTTTGTTTTGTGAACCAGTGTGGAGGTGATGTGCGACATGTCACCTTCATACTGGTGCACATAACAAAATTCATGTGGCAGGGGTGGGGCCGAGGGGTTCTGAGTTTCAGAGGGGGCTCGGGGCTGGGGCAGAGGGTTGGGGTGCAGAAATATGAGGGCTAGGAGTGTGGGCTTTAGGGTGGGACTGGGTGGGAGAGAAGGTTGAGATGCAAGGGCTCTGGCTCAGGGTGCAGGCTCGGGGATGGGGCTAGGTTTAGGGGTGCAGGAGGGGGCATCAGGTTGGAGGAAGGGCTCTGGACTGGGGGTCAGGGTGCAGGAGAGGGTACAGGCTCTGGACTGGGGGTGTGGGCTTTGGGGTGGGACTGAGTGCTCAGAGCTGGGGGGGTTCACAGTGGGGTAAGGAATTGGGGCTTGGGCTTACCTGGGAGGCTCCCTGCTGGAGATGGCGAGGAGGGGCCTCTTTCCCCCAGCTGCAGCAGTTTGGTGCTGGGACTGGTGGGGAGAGGTGCTCTCCACCAGCCACAGCAACTTCAGGATTTAGGGAGAAATCTCTTCCCCATTGCAGCCCTGAGCTCCTGTGCCGGGCCACATAACCATGCAAGCTTAGGGGGAACTTAGGTGATGGGTATCATATAAGAACTTGGAAAGGCCAAAATTTTCCATTCCTCCACTATACAGCATATCGTATGTCTGTGATATTATTTGCCCCAGAGCTGGGTGCATCTCAGTGGCCCTGCATGTTGGAAAACTGCTTTGGAGCTCATCTTGTATGAAAGCTGCTGCATAAATAGGGCCATACCAAATTCATGTCCATGAAAAACACATCACAGACCATGAAATCTGGTGATCCCCCCACAAAATCTGGCTTTTGTGTACTTTTACCCTATACTATACTGATTTCATGGGGAGGCCCAAAGTTTCTCAAATTGGGAGTCCTGACCCAGATGGGAGTTACAAGAGGTCACAAGGCTATTTTAGGGGGGATTGCAGTATTGCCACACTTATTTCTGCACTGCCTTCAGAGCTGGGGATAGCTAGAAAGTGGCAGCTGTTGTCCAGGTGCCCAGCTCTGAAAGCAGCATCTCACCTGCAGCTGTGCAGCAGTAAGGGTGGCAATACTACACCACGCCATCCTTACTTCTGTGCTGCTGCCTTCAGAGCTGGACAGCCAGAGAGTGGCGGCAGCGGACTGAGGGCCCAGCTCAGTAGGCAGCAGCACAGAAGTAAAGGTGGCAACACCATACCATGCCATCCTTACTTCCGCAGCCACCAGTCTCCAGCGCTGAAGCAGCACCAAAGAAGTAATGGTAGCAGTACTACAACCCCCCTACTGTATCTTTGTGGACCTCCCCCAGAACTCATTTTTGGGTCAAGACCTCTACAATTACAACACCATGAAATTTGAGATGTAAATAGCTGGAATAATGAAATTTACTATTTTTAAAAGCCTATCACCATGAAATTGAGCAAAACGGACTGTGAATTTGGTAGGGCCCTATTATGTCTACTATCATTACCTGTCCCATGGTGGCGGTAGACATACACGTGGCCTCCTCCCTCCACGCTGCTCCCAGAAGCGGGGAGGCTTGGGCCAGCTCAGGCTGCGGGGTCTTCTTCCTCGCTGCTGCTCCCAAGGGCAGGGAGGCTGAGGTCGTGAGGCCTTGTCCCTCCCTGCTGCTCGCAGGGGCAGGGGGCTGGGGTTAGGGCCGTACGTCCTTTTCCCTCCCCACTGCTCCAGGGATTCTGGGGCACACAGGCGTGTGCTCTTCCTCTCACTGTGGTGGGGGCAAATGCATGCATGGGGCCTCCTTCCTCCCTGATGCTTGCAGGGCCAGGGAGGCTTGGGCCATGGGGCCTCTTCCCTCCCCGCTGCTCCGGGGATTTTGGGGCACGCAGGCTCTTCCCCTTCCCATGTTGGGGGGAGGGGCGCGCACACACTCAGTGCACTGCTCCTCCTCCTCCCCTCCCCGTGGTGGGGGCAGGGCCTCAGCAGAGGGGGTGGGGCTGTAGGTGGGGCTGGGGGCTTGCCTCACCCTAGAAACTTCTCAAGTCCTCTCAAATGTTCTCTGTGACATACAGCGCGATGGACCCCTCTCCTTTTATAAATAGCGTCTAGATTATGAAATGGGTTTGTTTTCTATTGAGTTAGAGGCATTGCATGCACATACCCTTTATTTTAACACTGGATATCTCACAAGCCACTAACATTCTACCCTGGAATACAGAATGTAACTTGGAGACTTGGAAATTAGTGCAGCTAGATTTAATCTGGCCCTGGTCCGACACTGAAGGGGGCAACTGAAGTCAATGGATAACCCAGGGTTATTGTGGCTCAAGATGGCAAGTTATGCACTCAGATCAGCATAATTATCATTTCCTCTATTGTGCTTCGGGCGCTGATTTTGTTGTAGCTCGTATGACTCCCAAACCTTTTTGGGGTGAAACATCTCATTTCTCCATTTAGCTGTAGGTCAGGCACCTGTGTCACTCACATATCAAGTCAAAGAAATAAGAAGCTACCAAGACATCAGTGACTATGCATTTTGCTGCTATGCTGCCTTTTGGGCTATAACAGTTTAGACCCAACCACAACAAGCATATAGGAACACGGGGCTTTAGAACACATCGCGGAGAGCTGGATCATATTAGAAGCAATAAAATGTAGCATGAACTCCCTGGACACAACTTAAAAGCACTCAGCTACTGCCACAGAATTGCTATGAAGAGGGTAAGTGCTTGTTCTGTGCATCCTCAGCTGTTGACATGTGAAGAGGGGGGAACCCAAAATCATGAGAGACAAGTTTATGTAATCCCTTCTCTGACAAGGACAGCTATGTGGGGAGGTTGCCAGATCTCTGCCAAATTATTCAGTAGTGCCTGTCTAGTGAGTTTTGAAAGATACACTTGATTGATCCTTGCCAGTTCCGTGAGGCATGGGGGTTGAGGGGTGAAGAAAGGAGCTGAAAGCATTTATGCGGAAATGTTCTTTTGCTTAGTATATTTTGTGGAACATCAGGGGCATTTTGATGTCTCATTCCACCTAACGTCACATTGCATCCAAAGCAGTGAGGCAAGGACGATTTTGTTTCTAACAAATTAGCAACAGGAAGAGCTAGGAACCCCTTCTTCGGATGTGTCAACTTGTTTTTTTCTGACTCCCGCAATTTGTTCTCAGGGTTTTCGAATGGTAATGGTGAAAGAACGTTGCAGAATGAAGGCTCAGCTTCTGCTCCTCAGGGCCAAGACCTTGTTTGTGAGACAAATTTGTACCTGGTGTAAATACATCATGGATGAATTTGGCAGTAGGCATTTTCTACACTTCTCTATTTTATATGAGCAAACTAAGTCTCTTCCTAGCCCACACAACAGAGCACACCAGGCCTGAGGCAGCATCCGAACTCTGCCCTTTTCTGGATTTGGGCTTTATTGATAGCTAACACAATGTACGCCCCAGCATAAGCTTCCTCCTTGAGCTTGGCTGGCCCTAGTGATCTTGCTCCCCAGGACACATAATCTGTCCAAGCTACCTTTCCATAGGGCCACTCCCACTAACAAGCAGCACCTGCCACAATGAATTAATAGAAGGTTCTAGCCTTGGATAAGAGGGTGGGTTGGAGGGAAGAACTCGTCCCCCCATTGCACGCTAGATAAGTAACAAATAACATCAGTGGAACTGATACCTCCCAAAAGCCTGCAGTTAGACATCAGATCAGGGCACTGGGAGGAATACTCTGTGCTGAAACACCTTCCTTAATTTCCATTGAGAGTGTCTCATACCAGGGCAGACTAGGCTTGACCATGCTTAACCTCTGGTACCTGACAAGACCACAGCTTAAAATGCCTATACAATATATAATTGTACTGACAATTTTAAAGTGGTGAAATAAAGGCTGACCTGTTCCCCTCCCCACACTCCATAGGCTGGAATCAGGAAGGGCCAGCAGCATAGAGGTTTTCGAGTGCCCCAATGATGGAGAGAAGAGGATAGAAAACCATAACCATGCTTCATGTGACTGGAAAACAACCTAAAACAGTTTTTCTTAAACTTTTTAAGATCGAGGAACACCAAACAATAATTGTTTTTTCTGAGGAACACCAAGGATTTTTTATTGAGAAAAAAAAAAAGGTTGGGGGGAAAAATGGGTCGGAGGGAAAATTATTGAGCAAAAAAAAAAAAAAAGTGGCCATTTTGAATTCTGTTGTTCTCCGCAGCACACCTCTGACTGCCTCGTGCCGTGGAACACAGTTTAAGAAACACTGACCTAAAATAACAAAAATGGACTAGTAGACATCCCAGCCTTTCCTGTCTTTGCAAGTCAGATTCCCGGAGAGGACAACAAGGCCCCATTAGGGTGAAGTGAAAGCAAGGATTTTGTTTTAGTTGGGATGCAGCTTGGAGCAAAGTGTTACCTGTTTGTTTCTGAAAAGGGCTACAGAGGAATTGGACCACCTCAAATACAAAATCGAAGGCTGTGGGATTTTCTCTTTAATCTCACTGCATGCAATCTTGTCCTTCAATGGCTTTATGTATAGTAAAAGAGTAATACTTCAGGTCGTAAAGCTGTTCCTAGCAGAATGGTCTGCTACTGCTATTAAGTTGCTCTCATTTTGCTTCTCACCCAACACTTTTTGCTCCTGGAGCTCAGCAGAAAGACAACCTGGAATTTACATTGCATCTGGATTGTAACAGACACATTAAAAGTGTAAATGAAATCCAAATGCATTTCATGCAGCCACTGATCTTTCTGCTCGTATCAGGAGGTGCTGAACAGGAACACCCATCAAGAGCAGTTCTATCATTGACACAAGGAATGCCTAATTCAATACAGAAAGCATTTTAACCCTTTGCCTGTTCTACTATTACTTCTAATCTGATGCCAAAGTGTGTTTGCACCCTTTGGGGAAACCAGGACTGCAAGCCCGAGGAGAAACATTGCAGATCCATCATCTATTACACCATATGCCCCTTGAGCATAACAAGCTAAGATCATAATTAATACTCCGTGTCAGATAGCCAGATGTTAAGTGATACGATTTGTAAATTTAAAGCATCTCTGTGTCAACTCTCTCAAATTCAGAAAAGGAGAAAAAGAAGCTCTATGCCTTTAAGGCAACATCTTTTAACTCTAACATCAGTTAGGATCAACTTCATCTCTTGGTAATTAAGATTACTCTGCTGGAATATGTATTATTCTTCCCTAGTTTTAGACAGATGATAAATGGAGCAGAGGCCATTGCTTACCTCCCACACAGCTGATTCCCTTCTTCCCCTCCTACAAGGATTTTCACAACACAGAAATCAGGCCACAGTTTCTTCTGCAAAACCATGTTGTGGTTAACCACACATTCTACAGATACATTCCAGTTCTGAGAACAAGAAGACACAACAAATCCTTGCTCATATGTTATCTCTTTCTTCTGCCTCCAGCATTCTGTTGCTAGCACTTTGGAGAAAAAAACCATGAGAAAATGGCCGCTCCATTCCCATCCAACCAAAGGTCTGCTAGAACAGCCTGACGTTAATTAAATAGACTAAAGCTTCCTTGTCTTGCAAAGAACTGAACCCAATCATACAGGAGCATGAGCAGCTGTGAGAGGCACCATGGGCTAGCTACACCAAGTATAAACCCAGAGAGTCGCGTCACTACTTGACTACTCACTTCCCCCTCCCCTTCCCTTACTCCTCATAACCCCGTGGAGTACCAGAATTGACAGGGGCACCACTGGCAATCTATTTACTGGGTCCTTACTAGACCTGCTAAATCAAACCCTAGAAGATCAATTTTCAGAGCATCAATCTCAGAGTAAGTGTAGACCTGGCCTCAATGTATCCTGTAGTAAGATGCCTGGCAAAAGCACCATTTGGAAATACCATAAATATGCAGCAAGACACTTTGCTAGAACAGAACTCATAAAACAAATAGCCTACTACATGTAAGTCAGCTCTGAAGAATCTGGATAAAAGTTGATCAGATGGAATCTTCTCCAGAACATGAATTATAAAGGCTAAATTACCCCTGTAAGACCCTACAACCAATAATGTCATATTTTCAAGGTGCTCTACTGATTAATCCTGATGCTACGCCTCTGATGTTTACAGACCAGAGAAATGCTGAGGTTAAGCCAAAAGAAACTGTGTCAGTGCTAGGATTCAATTTGAGGGCATCCGGAATTCTAGTCCCCTTCTTAGGCCACTAGCCCACATTTCTCTCTCTCACTACAGAACTAAAATATAAAAACCTGTACTATGTATACAGAAACTAGTACCTGAAGTGCAAGAGGTTGCCGTGGTACCTAAGCATATTCTAAAAGGAGAGATTATACCACATAGATCAGGCCTGGGCAAAATACAGCCCGTGGGCCGGATCCAGCCAGCCAAGCCACCAGATCTGGCCCGTGGATGCAGCAAGGAGCCCCAAGCAGTCTCCCTGCTTGTCTCTCCCTACCCTCACAGCACTCAGAAAAGCAGCTGCCGGGCCATTTCTTTTTCAAAACTGTAAGTCCGAGGGGAGAAGGCTTCAGGTGCTGCCCTCGCCCCCAGAAACCGTCCAATGGAAGCTACCTGTTTGAATAACAGGCAGCCATGATGCACTACACTCCTTCCCCTCCAGCTTGTAGTTATTCACACACACATGGCCCTACAGCCTGTGTGGGGGTGGGACAGGCACTCCAGGTCACAACCCAAACCCCTGCACCCCAGTCCAGTGCCCAGGTCACAACCGCCTCCTTCACCCAAACTTCCTCCCAGACCTCACATTCCCCCCTGCATCCCAATCCCTTACTCCAAACTCCCTTCTGCACCCACCCTCCATCCCAGACCCTGCACATCCTCCATTAATATCATGGAAGAGTGTGGTCCTTGACCAGCTACCAAATTCTTGGAGTGCCCCCCCCATCAAAAATTATTGCCCACCCCTGACATGGATAGTAGTCATGTCAGCAGGAACTAGATTTATTTTTTGAGATTTTCAAGGTATTTAGGCCAAATATTTTCGAAAGAGTTCATTCATCTTTGGATAACTAGTCTGATAAGAATGAAGGTTCACTGTTCTGACATATCAGCTCCCAAATCTTAGAATTAACCATGGGTTCTCACGGCCTCTGAAAATATAGGCCTATGGCATCTCAAGTTAGATGAGAAAGACTCTTTTGAAAATGTTGTCCATGTGTCCCTACAAAGCAGACCAGATCTCACTCTTGTAAAGGGCCATGCTCAGGTAGTTTACACCCCAAACTTAGGAAACGGGGATTTTTTTTAATTTACAAATCTGAATAATGAAAAAATTAACACCATTAAGACTGATTGTAAAACAGTTCAGTGTGCTATACCCCCCATTTCTTTCAGCAAACGGAGGGTAGGGAGTCGGAAGACTAGAAAAAGGTTCTGCAAGGTGAGAAAATGAGGACAGACATGAGGAATAAGTTGAAAAAAATGATTTCCCACATTCATTCAATTTGACCCCATCCAAAACAACTAGAAATAACTAGCGATGGGCCTGAACCTAGTGGTTTGGTTCCAAAACCCACATCTGTCTTTCCTCAAAGCTTGAGTGCATTTATGTCTGTGGTTTGTTATAGGCCTGTGGTTCGTTATAGACCTGTGGTATAATCATGTGCTAATTTCAGGACTCTGCCTAACATCTGAAAATGACTGAGCTTGCAATTATATAATGTTTTCTCTCTCAAGTGTATCCTTAAAATGCAGCTCTTCCATGATGCCTCAACAGTGCTATGATTGCTGCTTTTTTCCCTAATCATAATCATCTCATTTTGCCTCATATTTTGTTCTGTCTGCTTGTTGTATCCACCTGTCTTATATTTAGATTATTAGCTCTTCAGAATAGATATTGTCTTTTCATTGTGTGTACAGTGCTTCACAAAATGGGGTCTCCATCACTGATTAGCTTTTAGGTCCTACAAATAATAGTAATAATAAACAGTTCAGAGCAGAAAGTTCACCATTCATAACTTCAGCAAATAAACAGATGGTTTGTGCTGAGCAGGGAATGGGAGTAGGGAGCAGGTGAAAGAGTCCCCAGATCTCTTGAACATTTCTGGAAAGAAAACTTAAAACAGCTGAACTAGTGTTTGCACCTCTCCTTCAATTCTCCCTTTCTCCCAAACTTGCTAAGCCGTTCTTCAAAGGCCCCAGGAGTGCTGGTCAAGGCATCACATTGTATCAGCTGGAAGCCAAGTGACCGAAACTCTTAGGTGACTTCTTTGAATAGGAAAAGGAGAAAATAACCACCAATACAATCCCATATCCCCAGATAAGAGAGTATAAATGGACACTGAAACATCTGTGGAATGCATATCACCTAGCACAGATGCAAACCAGAACTCTCAACACCCACTTAGGAGAGTGAATACTCACAGCAACGTTAACACCTCCACACAGCTTTTCTGACTGACATTTCAGACTAGAAATAAGCTAACACCCTTTCTCTAATGCTTTAATCACAGTACATGCTGTATCACTGTTTTACCTACCAGCACCACTGAGCCCACCCATTGCATTTTCTTACTAGTTTGCCGAAGGGGATGCAGGGGAAATAAATTGTCCTTCTAAGTGTTTTCGTCCAGCCAGACTTTTAATGTTCACTGTTGCACAGAATTCAAGTCTCAAATGTCTAATTCTGGCAACTGATGTCTAGTAGGTAGAATGTCCTTTCCCACACCATTTGTGCCAGCCACCTTGTAGAATTTGGGAAACAATGCCAAGGTACTCTGTGGTAGCATCACATCTACCAATGCTGCTTTGCTTATACAAAACCATCTGTTGAAACGTTATTATATTAAGTGCCTTTTACAAATTAATTAGTCACAGCTCACAACACACCTGTGAGATAGGCAAATATCCCTGTCAAGGCTGTTCCCCACTTAGGCACTCCAAAGGTATGTCTACACAGCAGCGTTATTTCGGAATAACGAACGTTATTCCAAAATAACAAAGAGTGCATCTACACTACAAGCCTTTCTTTCGAAATAATGTGGACCTGGAGGACTTCTTACTCTGACTCCTGCAACCCTCATTTTATGAGGAGTACGGGAAGTTGAAGGAAGAGTGTTCTTCCTTTGACTTCCTGCTGTGTAGACGGTGCCTAAAGCCGAATTAAGCTATTTTGACTTAAGTTACGCAATTGACATAGCTGAAGTTGCGTAGCTTAATTTGACTTTAGCTCTGCTGTATAGACGTACCCCGAGTGAAAAAGGTGGGGGGCCACAAGAGACTTAAAAATACCTTGCCACTAAAGGTTTGTGTTAAAACTCCCCAAGGTCAGAGATTCCCTGGCCTTGGATTAGCGTTGCTGCCACCATCTCATTGCAAAACCCTTTGAGAACCCAGGAAGGCACACTTGGGAATTTCTTCCTGGAGGGTACCTTCAAGCTCTTTTAACACCTCCTCTGGAGAGAGTTTAAAAACTGCAATTTCTCTTAGTAGTTTGGCCTTGCAGTCTTAGGCACGTGCACACAGAACCTCCTGCCTTCTAGGACACAAGAATCAGATCATGGTCTTAAAAGGGTGAATTTTATTAACCACAAAAAAGAGCACACTTGGTGAAACATGACTTGGTTGCGAAGTGTTACATAGCAACTGAAAAAAAAAAGAGAATTAACAAACACAGAGACTTGCTTCCCTTGGATTCAGTTTGGAAAGTTACAGTGTAAGGGGGTAGTTGCATGTGTTCAGCACAGAAAAGTCAAAAGAAAATAAAAAATAAAGAAACTAAGCTGATCACATCCGACTAAACATTCCCTGTTCTGCTCACATCTCTGTTGTTTCAAGATTTAGTCCTTCTCTAGGCATGGATGTTGCTGGATTCTCCATCCCTGTTCCCTGGCTTAATTCATGTCCTTCCAGGCTCTGCTCTGGTTACACAAAAGGAACAGGAAGGTCACTGCTTCCATTTCAGAAGCCTACACTCTGTTTCCATTGGCTCTCCTAGCCTCCTGCCAACTCACTTCCTGCTTCCCTAGCATTCCTGGGCTCTTTAGGAATCATTGTCTATGGTTTTAACCCTTACAGGCAAGACAATTAGGGTTAAGTCTCAAGAGTTAACTACTATGAAAATACTTTAGTTAACTGAATGGTTGGAATGTCCAGAATGTCCCTCCCTTCCCCACATCCATTCATCACAATCCCTAATTTAAAAGATGGAGAAACTGAGGTATAGAGGCATTATGATTCACCCAAACTCACACAGCAAGTTATTGTCAGATCAAGTTTAGAATTTAAGTATTCTGACTCCAATCCTTGTGCTTAAAGCACTACACAGCACTTCCTCACCTATTAACCTTTTACACATTAGAACACACAAGAGTTTGGGAATCAAAAGAAGTATGCTACATGTGCAACAAAATGCATCTAATATGTATTATGTAAGTAGTATCTTTAATATAGTCAGCTTATAGGTGAGATATGATCATATTAGTTCATGCGAAAGTGACCCTTTCCATCTGGGTGTTTAGAGATATTTTATTTTAGACGCGTATTATTATATGAATTGGTGTACAGTATAACATATTTGATATCTATTATCTACATTGAAAAACTTTTCCTTTGTGTGGTACAACACAATACATCCTTGTTTGTCACATATACATAAACATAGCTTGGCCTACCTGAAATGCTTGTAAGGCAGACCACCCACAAAGGTAACTTGTACAAAATATATGGCATTCTTTAGGCCAGAGTCTCTTCTGTTGCTGAGCTCTGAATGGTGAATGGGTACTAGGGAGCTAGGTGTGGTTCCCTGAATTTCAGGTCTAGTCTGCACTTGTCCCCTTTTACTGGTGGGGTGGCAGCTGATGCAGCAGCTTTATGCTAGCACAGTCTTCTCTTTCATGGGATGCCCTGCTAGCCAGTTGTAGTCAGATTTCATTTGTGAACCTGGACCTCTATGTCCATAAAACACATAATGCTCTTTCCACCTGAGCTCATAGCCTTCTGCAGGACAAGACACGTACATATCTATCAACTGAACAGAAGGTGCACCAGCATGCACTAGTGGCCTTTAGAGGGCTGGAGGATTAAATATTTAGGATCTAATGTGAAAGGTGCCTTTTAATTTTGCAGGTGCCATTTTGCATGTGAAATTTATTGCATGTGTGATTTTATTTATTTATATTTCTGCTGCAGTAGTGCTTGAGAATCCCATGCAAGGATCAGGGGCTCACTGAACATAAGACACTCTGCAAACAACTGACACAAACACTGTCCCTGCTCCAGACAATTCACAATCAGCATTTTTGACAACACAAAACAGGGAAAGAATCAGATGATTGGGGGGCAGAAGGATAAAACAACACTAAGTTGTTAAGTGATAAGACTATTGAATTATATGATTTGTGGGCACAATCATTTTATTAGGTAGCCAAATTCTATCATTTGAACCCACAGATTGCCTATTCTGGGGAACTATATTATATCTTGAGTACTAGAGGCAGAGTTGTGACCCTATAAAAATGTAGCCTCCGTCTCAATGCCAGTGAAATTTCATTGCAAACAAAAAAATGAAGTGGACTCAGTTTAAACAGAAGGCTCACAAATGGGGTGAGACAAGCTAGAGCAAGAGCAAGAGAGAGAAAGGTAAAGGCAGAATATATGCATAGCTGCATCGTCCTGAGATCAGATGCTGCCCCATATACCGAGGGTCCAAAGAATCCAACCATAGACCCATAAACCACGCACAAAGCAACGCAGACCGTGGAATTATGGTGGGTTTATATAATATGTTAGTTTCATGTTCATATAAAACATTTTTGATGTCAGCTTTTCCTTGTGAATTCTTAGTGCTGTCTGTATTGTGTGAACAGATTGCCAGGCATCATATTCAGAAGAGCTTAATTTACCTCAACCAGTGAAGGGGGAAAAAAATCACTCACGTCCTATAAAAACAAACATCACATTTAGACATGTGAGTGCACATGACTTCAATGCATCAGAGTTGTGCCACACTGTCTGGATACTGTACGGAGAGTTTGTGCTCTTGCCAGTTCTCTTACCTTGTGCCTGAGAACTGCAACAGCCTTACCTGCTCATATCAAATAAACACCCTCCTTCTCCTCCTTCGTAGACCTCCTATATGCCCGCCTCTTCAAGCCATCCGTTTTTCTCATCATCCAAATACCTGTTTTCTTTTGTCTTGTGCGCGCTTATCTGATTTACATTGTGAGCTTGTAGATAGGGCAGAGGGTCCTGTGGTTACACACTGGATAGGGACTCTGAAGATCTTGATCCAGTTCCAGCTCTGCCATGGACTCCCAGTCTGAATTTGAGCAAGTCACATCATCTCTCCCTGCCTCCGTTTCCTATCTGTAGCATGGAATTACGAATGCTACCTTTCGCTCAGACTTTGTGTCTCTGGTCTGTTCACATTAAACGCTTCTCAGAACCAGGATTGTGCCTTATTGAGTAATTGTACGGCATGTAGCTGACCGAGTTCCCCAGTTTGGTTGAGGCCTCTTGGCTCTACTTTAATCCAAATAATAGAAGGGTCTCCTGAGCATATTCAGAGATGGCTGGATTGCAGTGGTAAGAGAAGTGATTCCTGTATATAGAAACATAGGACTGGATGTAACCTCGAAAGGTCATCAAGTCTGGTCCCTTGCACTCATGGCAGGATTAACTATTATCTAGGCCAGGGGTCGCAAACTCAAATTACCGTAGGGCCAGTGCCAGTTCTCAAATCCTCCTAAAGCCATAACCCCTGCATCGTGGCCTGGACACTGCCTGGGGGAAGAGAAGGAGGATGTGGCTCTGTGCACTGCTGCTTCCCCGCAGCCCACAAACCCCTGCCCACTGGGCTGGAGCTGCAACTGCAAGCACCAGGAAGCACCATCATGTGCATCTCCAGCCTGCAGGCTCAATCCCCACAGCTCCCATTAGCCAGGAATTGTGGCCAATGAGAACTGCGGGGGATGATGCCTGCAGGTGAATGCAGGCCAGGCAGTGTGCAGGACCACCTGTCTTCCTCCTCCCTTCCCCAGGGCCTGCACCACCAAAGGGGAGCTGCCCCTGTAAGCGCCCTGCACTCCAGCCCCCTGCACTAGGCCTGAGCCCCCTCACGTACCCCACCTCCAGCCCAGACCCCTCACTCCTACCCTGACCCTAACTCTCACCCAGATCCCACCCCTTCCCTGAGCCCCCTCCCACACCTAAACTCCTGCATAGCCTCCACACTCCCATCCCAACCTCCTGCCCTGAGCCCCTTCTTGCACCCAAACTCCCTCCCAGACCCTGCACCCCCCCTTGTCTCCTGTCCTGAGCCCCCTCCTGCACTACAAACCCTTTCTCCCCAGCCTGGAGTCCCCTTCTATACCCCTAAAGCCTTATCCCCTGCCCCACCCCCAGAGCCCGCACCCCCAGTCGAAGCCTTCACTCCCGCCTCCTACACCCAACCCCCTGTCTCAACCCACTACCCCGTCCCTCATTTTGGCCCCACTCTGAAGCTGATCAAGCCCCAATAAATCTAATAGCCCCAGGCCCCCAGAAGAATTAATCCAGTCCTGCCTGGGTAACACAGTTACTTAACTTCTGGTGTAGACAGTGTTAAGTCAATGGAAGAATGCTCCCATCAACATAGCTACTGCATCTCAGGGAAGTGCCATACCAATGCCACTGGGAGAAGCTCTTCTGTCAGCACAGGTGCATCTTCACTCAAGCGCTAGAGCATCACAGCTGTGCCTCTTCAGTTAGACAAGCTCTATGTGTTTTGACCACGCTAATTTTCTTAAATGACAGAGCTAATTCCAGCTGTTCTATTGGGAAATTATATCACAATTTAGTACATCTTATTAGAAAGTTTTCCATTATGTATTCAGTCTGAACTTTCCTTTTCTTCCTTTCCATACTTCACTAGAGTGTGATACTTGCTAAGTATACTGTTTAATGGATTGTTTTACTGGAAGTTTTAGGGGAAATATTAAGACTAAGAGCTTCTAGACATTATTCTCTCACACAATCATTAATACCATTAAGGAGATTCATAAAATGGCTCCTGTGAGATCTTACGCCAAGTTAATTTGTTTTCTTTATTTAATGAATTTTTATAGGAAAGATTTCATATCATAAGGACATTCACCAATTAATCTTGTTCAATTAAATAAATATTGTGATGTGATTTTATTGTACTGTTAGATTATTCCTCCAATATGTCATTTATCTTTATTGCATTTTCAAAATAGTTGAAAAATAGGAAAGAAAATGGCTTGCTATTTAAATGATCACGATAAATGAACTTTGTACAACTGAGTATTGGTTTATGAGCCCTGGGGAAGAACATAGCCTTAATTGTGTCTCGTTAAAATTGGCTATTTAAATATTAAAGCCTTATAACTTGTTCTCCCTATATGATTAATCTCCTATTTTCTGATGAGCTGGCTCTTTTATGCTCTGGTCAGATAAATAGTTTATACAGTGGATCTCATTCTCCACTCGGTACGTCCATGTGAATGAGGAAAAGCTCCATGGCAGGCAATAAAAATTTTACTGTCCTAAAACTGGTGTAAGTGAAAGGAGAATTGGGCTCCTCTGTATTTATTTTATATAAGCTTTTTGGGGAAGAGAGGAGAGAAAAATATCAGAATATTGTTTTCTTTCCATTACAAGTCATCAAACCTGCACTTTCATGCCTATGTCTGATAAACAGACACAGCAGCTTTCAGAATACTTATTTAGTGACATTTTCCCTTAGCTTTCTGAGGCATCTGTAATGAACACAGTTTATGCTTCACTTCAAGGAATCAGGGCAGCTGATGCAGATCATAATGGCAAAAACAGCAGCAACAACGGGGCCCTGGGTGTGCTAGACATGTCAAGCGGCTTAATGAATTGTGTTCATTTTTAATTGAGGCATTAAACATTAATAACAAATAATGATTTTTCTTCCCTCCCAAAATGGGAAAAATAGGAAAAGGCCATTAAAACAAAGGGATAGAGGAACCCTAAGGGATGATCATACATAGTACTGGTATAAATATCATGGAGTGTTGTGGCATATTTATTAGGGCATAAGCTTTTGTGGGCTGCAGCTCACTTTGTTTTATCATTGTTGGAAGTGGGCCACATCCATCCTGATTGAATTAGCCTCATTCACACTGATGTAACACTCCCATCTCTGTATGCATGCATAAATCCTTGCCCTCTAAATCTTTCACTTCATGCATCTGATGAAGGGGGTGTTAATCTTTAGGGTGCTAAGGGCTCTGGTTGTTTTTGCTAAAACAGCCCAACATGGTTACCCTGTGTGAAATAAATATCATGGTGGGAGAACAATGTTTTAAAGTATTCCAAAGTATAATGAGATGGAACTGAGCCTACAGGTAATTACAGACTGAGTGTCCCCAGCAAAGAAGACTGTGAAGATACATCTACACTGCACAGTTATTTCGGAATCAGCTATTCCGGAATAGTTATTCGGAAATAGCTTATTTCAAAATAGCACATCTACACTGCAGGGAAACCTCATAATTAATCCAAGGCAGGCTTCCCTAATGTAGACGTGCTATCTCAATTTAGAGTCCCAGGAGGAATAACTTAGAATGGCCCTGGTGAGGGGCTATTTCGAAATAGAAGAAGTGGAGCATCTACGCAGCCCCTGTTCTGAAATAACTATTTCGGAATAGGCATTATTCTTCATAGAATGAGGTTTACAGAAGTCAGAATAAACCGTTCGATATTTCGAAATTATTTCAAAATAACAGAATTTCTGTGTAGACGCTCGCATAGTTATTCTGAAATAACTTTGCCGTGTAGACCCACCGTGAGAATGGAAACAGTGGTGGGGAAAAAACCCCATATGTTGTGATATTTAGAACTAGCTCGGACAAAGCACAAGTCTACCAGAGGCTAATGTGAAAAATTACCAATAAGGCCTACTCTTTTCTATCCCCAGTTTTTACATTTCTGTGACCCACTTTACAAGCGCAAGCACAAGATCAGGCTAGTGGTCCCTCTTGTCAAGTTTCCTGTCCTCTGCACAACAGTGCCAAGAAGCAGGTGCTTCAGAAGAAGGTGTAAACTCCATGTAATCATTAATCATGAATAAACTACCTGCAGGGGAAGTTTCTTCCTGATCACAATGAGTTAATAATGGCTGTTTTATGTCCTGCATTGTGAGGGTTAGAATTAGATCGTACTTTGCAAATTAACCCTTTCATTTCTGTGCTAAAATAAAACCACAATGTCCCAAATGGTTAAGACTAAGCTTGGAAATATTAGATCTGTATTGGTAAAAGTTAATAAACATTGATTTCACTATTCACGCACAAAGCAAAGAAAAAATAAAAATGCAAAGTCAGAAAAATGCTGCTTGAGACCTTATTAGGGTTTGTTTTAAGGATATGTATTTGATATATATTTTACATGTGATATTGGTAATTGGTGTTTTAATGCCTATACAGCTTTAATTTTTGAATTCCCAGCATCTAATATCATTACATAATTACAGTCTGATTCCCCACATTGTCTGACAACCCCATAATTGCCAATGATCTTGATGATTTAAACTGATAACAATATTTTAAAATGCTCAAATATATACATTAATATTATCCCTTAAAATTATGGAAAAATAACAGCTGAATTCTGTCAAGCCTTGTTCAGACTCAAACTATAGTTGCTGGCATAGGCATCAGACCATCTAGAACTAATTGCATTTCTTCTTTTTCATATAGGATCTAATACGAAGAGATATCCTGTACTACAAAGGTCGCATTGACATGGATAAATATGAAGTGGTGGATATAGAGGATGGGAGAGATGATGACTTCAACGTCAGCATGAAGAATGCCTTCAAACTTCATAACAAGGAGACCGAGGAAATACACTTATTCTTTGCCAAGAAGCTGGAGGAGAAATTGCGATGGCTCAGGGCTTTCAGAGAAGAAAGGAAGATGGTTCAAGAAGATGAAAAGATAGGTAAGGATCGAAAATGAATGGGAGGGTGATTGTTGGTGGCCCATTAAGTTTCACTCCCTATGGGAGAAGACCATGTTACTGTGCTTTAGAATGATAACATCCCTGGCTTATCTCTTGATTGCTATGAGGAGTTGCACACTAAGAAGCTCTTAGCTTCAAGCTTGAACAAAAGGGAATTCCACAAGTTGATACAGGAGAGAGAAATCTACAGTCCTGCAGCCACTAACAGGCATCAAAGCCTCATGGCTGCAGTAGTTTCTGCCCTAGCTGTGCACCACCATTGCACAGAAAAAGGCAGAGGGACTCACTGACCTGCCAGCTTTATCACAAAGGGCTATTGTAACCAAGATCAGTATCTGGCCTATTGTCTTTTGCTCATTTGTAAAGCACTGTTGTCCCTTTATGGTACTGTATGAATCATACTAAAAGTAATCATGTTTATAATGTTGCTTTTTTAAAGCAGCCTCCTCTCAAGTGCTGTTACAATGAAGGCTTTAACTTTAAAAGTTTTGTTTTTCATTAAAATGTCTCTCAATATGGGCAGCACCACCAGACAGTCCTTTGCCACCCCTGGGTTATTAGCTTCATAAATGGTGCATGAAGAAACATTCAGAAAAAGAGTAAGTGATTTTCTGAACTTTTTGCCCATCTTCCTTTTTCCAGGCTTTGAAATTTCTGAAAATCAAAAGCGACAAGCAGCAATGACAGTAAGGAAAGTCAGTAAGCAAAAAGGTAACTGGCAGCATGTGTCTCGTTAGGTGAAGCCAAAGTGGGGTGGGACTTTATGCTGGGCTGCAATCCAGATTCCCTTTGGTTTTTCACCAGTCTCTTTTTTTTATCCCGTTTGTGTGTTTCATATAGTTTGTTGATGTATCCATGGGCCAAATTTATTTCTGGTGTAACCCTGTTGACACCACTGGAATTACAGCAGAGGCGATTTTGATCTCATATGTCCAACTAGTAGCCAAAAGCAAACCTGTGGGCTGAAACCATAGGCAATATATAGGCACATCTTACCTCAGACTGAAGCAAGAGCAAGTGATACATAGAGGCTTTACTAATTCCCTGAGTCTTCCATTGAAAAAGAAGAGAAGATGGCTAAAATCCTGGAGGTGTTGCAGTCCCACCGCTCTACTTCTTTTGAAGTGGGAGATTCATGGAACTTGCATACATCTTTCTGTGAGCTCCACATAAGCTTTTAAGGGAAGCATAATTGCATCGGCACCAGCAAACATAGTCTCCTAGTAAAGACAGTGTGTCTCAAATAGTCCTGTAAGATCATATTCCTCCTCCTCCCCGGGAAGAGTACAGTCAACCAATCAGAGTCAGGTCAGATATTAAATTGATAAGCCACTGGCCAAAGTTAATGATCAGTTCTGATAATTCTTACAACTGCAGGTTTTGTAGTGATAAATGTTGGGAAAAGTCAGAGAGGAGTCATAGAAACAATGTTTCAAGTCAGGGAGTCTTCTGAAAAAGTATGAGAAGTCAAAAACATACCATTTAGTTATCAAACTATCGTGGCACATACAGGTTTCCAAATGGTTTAATATTTTGGAAGCAGCGCAAGACTACTTGGGTACCTTCAGTCACTAGCTGACCTCTCCCTGTTCTATAGTTTTTACAGCTCTATGTTGGCGTTTCCAAACAAACAATGTTCTAAACCATTAATAAGTTTCGAGCTCTCTTCCTTACCTGTTTGTTCCATTCTGCCTGGTGGTCCAGGAGTGCTTTGTTAGGCCCCAGGCCTGCCAACAGTGTGTGGGGGGGAAGAGGGGGAGCTAAGAGAGCAGTTACACCGGGGCCCAGTGATACAAATGAGCATATAACTCTCAGCACCCCGAGCCCTTTAGATCCCCACATGAAGTGCTGTGCTGCACGCTTCATGCAGCTCTGAGAGCTGGAGGGGAGCACACCACAGTCCGGGTGGTGCTGAGGGCTGGTTGCCCAAGCCACATCCCTTCTTCCCGAGGCCCTGCCCCTTCCAAGGGTGTGGAGCCAGCCCTCTCCCCAACCGACGCCTTGTCTAAGGTCCTGGAAAGGTCTGTCAGCCCTGCTGGTAGGCCCAGTGTGAACCCATTGGTCTGTGATGTTCCTGAACTATTGTTAATGATCTACTACCATCTACTAGCCCAGCAGTGGACAATAATTTTTAATGGGGGAGGCACTCCAAGATGGTGGCAACTGGTCAAGGGCCACACTTCTGTGGAGAGGGTGCAAAGTCCGGGATGGACGTTGGGCTTGGAAGGGAGCTTGGGGTAGGAGATTGAGGTGTAGGAGAAGTGAGGGGTCTGAGAAGGAGTTTGGGTGAAGGAGGGGGTTGTGAACTGGGGCCGGGGCTTGGGGTGCAGGATACAGGAGGGGGTATGACAGATGATTCTGGTCCAGGGGAGGGCTTCTAGGAGAGGGTGCAGAGTCTGTGGAGAAGTAGTAACCTGGAGAAGGTAGAAAGAGGGGCTATAGAGGGTTTGGGTGGTGGCCTGGGAAGGTATTTGTGGGAAGGGAGGAAGTAGGGTGCCAGAGGCAGGCTCTGGCCAGGAGGTGCTTACCTAGGCAGCCTCCCAACCAGCAGCCCTGCATGAATCTGAGATAGGCTCCCTGGCTATGTCTACACTGCAGGCTTCTTGCGCAAGAACTTGCAGAGCGTCTGCACTACAAGCCCATTCTTGCGCAAGAAAGTTTACAGTAGATCATCAGAAGAGAGGGCTTTTTGTGCAAGAGTAATTCCTCTCCCCACAAGGAATAAGCCTTTTTGCGCAAGAGCTCTTGCGCAAAAGCTAGTGTGGATGGGAAGAGGGGTTTCTTGAGCAAGAAACCCCTATGGCTAAAATGGCCATCAAAGCTTTGTTGCACAAGAGAGCATCCACATTGCCATGGATGATCTTGTGCAAAAGCAAATCTCTTGCACAAAAGCACATGGAGTGTGGATGCGCTCTTGCGCAAGAACTTTTGCACAAGAACTCTTGCGCAAAAAGTTCTTGCGCAAGAAACCTGCAGTGTAGACATAGCCCCTGGCTGTCTGCTTAAGTCCCACACTGGTCAGCTGGCTGCTCCATGTGGCTCTGCTCTGGGCATGGGGGTAGGAGCAGAGGGAAGGAGGCTTCACATGCTGCCTCTGTCCCCAGCAAAATTTCTCAGCTCCTCTTGGCTGGAAATTGGCCAATGAGAGCTGAGAAATTTTTCTGGGGGGTGGGGCAGTGCATGAAGTCTCTCCCTTCCTCCCCAGCATCCAGAGCAGAGAGCAGTCAGCCATTTAAATCATGAGCTGCTCTGTGCCTAAGGGTCCTGGTGAGGCAGCTGTGGGCTGGATCTGGCAGCTTGACGGGCCAAATTCAGCCTGCAGGCCACATCGTTTTCACCCTGTACTAACCCCTAGGGGTGTCCTCTGAGTTCTCTAAAAACTCCTATGGCCACATTTTCAGAACGAGAAATATGCAAAAAACACAGTTGGGTGCCAGGTGTATGCACCTCATCACTGGAACAGTGCACAAGAACTGCACATTCAATAGATCAGTTTTGCATCTAATTAATCACTTGTATGGGCACAATTCTGAAAAATTTCCCCTTCGCCATCTTTTTGCACACTGCTGACTCCAGAGCATGCAAACAGTTCACTGAAATCATACTTGCTGGAAAATTGCAGAATCTGTAACTCAAATGGCAGCCACAGCAAATCAAGTTATAATTATTACTAAAGAAATTGAGTTAGCTCAAGTGTGCCTGAGAGTACCTACAAATATTTCCAATTAAACTGCTGTATTTCCATCCTGACACACGCAGAGCCCTTAACTATATTTCATTTTTACACAGCAATTGCTCTCGCTCTCTCTCTCTTTCTTTTTCAGTGGGAAAAAACAAAAGGGGAGGGGAGTTTTAATAGCCCAGACTCTGTGCTATAAAATTAATTAGCTCCCCCATTCCTAGAACATCAGTTAGCATCTCCCTTGTCCAGAATGACCTTACGCTCTAGCACTGGGAAATCTTTTTATGATGTGAAGTCCTTGAGTCTGACAGAAACTCATTCTGACTTAAAGCATCAAGTGGAGCAAAGTCCAATTGTTTTACCTAAGAAATTAATTCTGAAATAATAACAAAATCCTTTACACAGCTTCATTAAATTAGCAGCTCTGCCTCTTCTGTATTGCCTTGTGCTTCAGTGATCATAGCCTACTCTCAAGTTAATTAAATTGAGTACTGATAAAGTAAATTTTGTAAAGCCAAACCCTTGCTAAATACTATCAAATCCAATTTATTTTATTACCCCATAGAGTGTGGTTTGATAGAATAATAGACTTGTACAGTGAAAGGAATCTTAAGGGGTCATCTAGTCCAGTCCCCTGCACACAAGGCAGGACTATAGCTAAATCATCCCTGACAGGTGTTTGTTTAACCTTTTCTTATAAACTCTCAAAGAGAGAAATTCCACAACCTCCCTAGGCAATTTGTTCCAGAGCTTAACTGCCCTAACAGCTAGGAAATTTTCCCTAATGTCCAGCCTAAACAGCCCTTGCTTCAATTTAAGCCCATTGCTTCTTGTCTCGTCCTCAGAGGTTAACAAGAACAATTTTTCTTCCTTGTGCCAACATTTTATGTACTTGAAAACTGGTATCATGTCCCCTTTCAGTCTTATCTTCTCCAGACTAAACAAATCCAGTTTTTTCAATCTTCCCTCATAGGTTATGTTTTCTAGATCTTTAATATTTTTATTGTTTTTCTGTGGACTTTCTCCTATTTGTCCACATCTTCCATGAAATACTCCAGTTCAGGCTTCATCAGCTCAAAGTAAAAACATTACTTCTCATGTCTTGCTTACATCCCAGACTAACGTTTGCTTTTTTTGGCAATAGTATTATGCTATTGCTTCATTTTTAACTTGTGATCTACTATAAACCTCAGATCCCTTTCCACAGCATTCCTTCCTAGGCAGTCATTTCCCATTTTGTATGTATGCAATTTTGTCCTTATTGAATTTCATCCTATTTATTTCAGACCATTTTGTCCAACTTGTCCAGATCATTTTGAATTTTAATCCTATTCTCCAAAGCATTTGCCAACTCTCCCAACTTGGTGTGATCCACAATCTTTATTAGCGTACTCTCAGTGCCACTAGCACTGAAGATCTTGAAAAGAACTGGACCCAGAACTGTCCCTACAAAACTTGATATGCCCTTCCAGCTTCCTTGTAAACCACTGATAACTAGTTTTCCAATCAGTTATGCACCCACCTGATAATAGCTTCATCTAGGTTGTATTTCCTCAGTCTGCTTATGAGAAGGCCATGCGAGGCAATTATCCAAAGCCTTAGTAAAGTCAAGATATACCACAGCTACCACTTCGCTCAGTCCCCCATCCACAAGATTTGTTACTTTGTCAGAGACAGCTATTCTGTTGGTTTGACATGATTTGTTCTTATCACTTTATTATCCTCCATGTGTTTGCAAGTTGCTTTTGTACAATACCAAAGACTAGCTCTTGCATGAACAATCCTATTGATCAGCTAGCTTCAGTGGGAGTACTTAGGAAGCACTACTCAGCATAAGGAAGGGTAGCAGAAGTGAGTTCCTAGTTATTTCAGTTTCAGGGTGCTTTTGTTGACTTTTCTTGTAATAATTTCATACGTATTTGAAATGTATCCCAATGAGGCTTTCTCCTAAGGCATTAATAAATACTTGGAGACTGTGTGTTGTTAGTAATTAGTTGTAGCGCTAAGAGAGAATGGTAACTAGTTCTCATGCTCCAGAATGACTGTAGCCAGAGATCAGGACTACTGCCTTTTCTATGTACATATTGCAGAGCTAGACATATGCATGGCAACTAGGTTTGGCTTGCCTCTGATGAATCAATAGGGCCTCAAAGTACTTAACCATGTGCTTAACTTTAAGCATATAAATAATCCAATCAATATCAGTGGGGCTACCTATATGATCAAAATAAGCACTTGCTTAAGTACTTTGCCTGATCAGTCTTTGTGGCCATTTCAGGACTTGGTGGGCCAACAAGCTTATCTGATGTGTTAAGACCTCTGTAGCCATGTTTTAGGTAGGTGAATGTCTTTTCTAGCCTTATTTTTACCCTCTGTCAGTGGGAAACAGTGATAATTTCCCTGTGACAGAATGCTGAAGAAAAAGTAGAAGCAATGTTAAGGAGATGAAATGGAAAGTGCAATCAAGTCTGCTGCTGCTGGAGATGAAGTAGAAAGTTTTCAGATGAACTAACAGCTGCTTTTTTCATGAACTGCCATACCGCATTTCCCTGAAGTATTATTCTGGTGTTAGCCAGCATATTTATTAAGAGGAGACATTTAAAGGACCACTAGCTGCAATACACCAGAGAGAGAACGTGTGGAAGATGAGACTGAGAAGGAAAAAATCTCAAACTGTCAGATAAACTTGATGAAACTTTAATTAGATGATTAAGAGACAGCATGAACCTCTGCATTTTGGGTTGTTTGTTTTGTTTTATTTTGTTTTGTTTAAATCAGCATCCTAAATGATTATCCCATTTGAAACCAACTTGCTGTTAATACATACATGCCCACACAGACATACACACATATTGACCTACAGGCATATACACACATGCACAGCCAAAATTCCTTAAGAATTGGTTTGACATTGAGCAAGTGAGTTAAGGTCAGACTTCAGCAACATACAGGGATTTGCATTACTTCTTGAAGTGGAGGCAATGTAATAATATCGGAGCATGTGCCTTAAGACAGCATTAAACCAATTCTCCACCTTCTTTAAGTCCACTAGACATAAAGTGGATGGGTAGGGTTGGCATGTGCTGCTTCCCAGCAGACAAAGTCGTGGGATATTTTTTACAGACAGTGATTCAGTTTCTTCTTCCAGTAATAGCCATCCTGCTCCATGCAACTTAAGTGGGTGTAACTGAAAGTAGAATTTTTTCCTGGTATGTCCTAGAATAATTAAAATGGGAGATAGGAAAGTCTCATTTGGCTTGATTTTTAAAAAGAGTTTGTCACAGTTACCAGGCTAGCTGCACTGCTGTCCCTTCTCGGGGACGTTGAGTGTAGCCCCAACAGGTGATACATCATGGGCCTCCACCTCCCCCAGGGTGGAACTCTGCAGTTCACAGTTCTGACTAGCACCTGGGTTTATACTCCCCTAGGTACAGACCATCCAATGGAGACCAGATTCTGCAGAGTTTTCTCTTTGGGGGCTTCTGACAGCGTACATTTGCAAGGAAACTGTCTCCAAAGCAAGGCATGATTTACTTTTCCCGAAAGTATACAGCACATAGAGAGGTGGATTTAAAAGAACAAAGACTTGCACACGTATTGCCTTACCTAAAAGTAACCTTGCCATCCATAGCTTGGGAGGGTCTGGCTTATTGCCCACCTCTGAGTTGTGAGAAAAAGCTTGTGCTTCATGAAGCCTGGTCCCTCTCCCTAAGTATCTCAGACTTCTCACTGTTATATCCTGGCCAGTTTCTCTGTCTACTTCCCCTCCCATTCTGCCAGACTTAGGTTCTCTTAACAATCAAGCCTATTAGGTCATGTAGTGCATCCCTTCATGCCAATGAAGGATTGCTCAGTTCTGTATTTTCCACTGATTTGTCCATTCCAGTTTTAAGTGATTCTAACAACAGGGTCTTCAAAACTCACTTAGTGTATCTGACCATCGGAACTGTTTACCACCCTGGTAATGATTCCTCCCCCTCTTCAGTGTTTGCAGCCTTCAAAAACTGGTAGGAACTTATCTAATCCCTGCTTAGGCTTTTTCTATGCCCATGTGTGGTAGCATGTAACCTGTTCACTTTTCATTCACATATTGCTTTTTGGCATACATTGCTAGCTGCTTTCAAGATCTCCAACCGACATTTTCAGAAGGGACTAATGATTCTGTGTGCCTGAGTTTTTGGCTGTCCACCTTGGGGCTGCTTGAAGAGGTGGGATTTTCAAAGGCTCAATGCTCAGCACATTCTAAGGTATCTCAGGTTGGCCAGTCAGTAACTGAGGCTCCTCAGATCATTAGTCATGAATATTAGCTTTTCCTGGACATAAAAACATAGAATTCATCATGCCACATAAGACCAATAGTCCGTCTAGTTAAGTAACTTGACTCTATCAGTGATCTTAACCTAATGATTTGTAAGAGGAATGATATCCCCCAGTTTTTGTGATTTATCTAACAATGCAAGCTTATCATAGAATCATAGAATACTAGGACTGGAAGGGACCTCGAGAGGTCATCGAGTCCAGTCCCCTGCCCTCATGGCAGGACCAAATACTGCCTAGACCATCCCTGATATACATTTATCTAACCTACTCTTTCATATTTCCAGAGATGGAGATTCCACAACCTCCCTGGGCAATTTATTCCAGTGTTTGACTACCCTGACAGTTAGGAACTTTTTCCTAATGTCCAACCTAAACCTCCCTTGCTGCAGTTTAAGCCCATTGCTTCTTGTTCTATCCTCAGAGGCCAAGATGAACAAGTTTTCTCCCTCCTCCTTATGGCACCCTTTTAGATACCTGAAAACTGCTATCATGTCCCCCCTCAATCTTCTCTTTTCTAAACTAAAGCTTTTGCTTCATGAAGCCTGGTCACTCTCCGTGAGTATGTGGAATGGGATCTCTTTTCTGAACCCCAGGAGTGATTTTGGCTCCAGAATGCATTCTCTTCCTAGCTACCAAATCTTTCTGCTACCCTCATTTGCACTGGACCTCATGCCCAGCTAATCTTGACTCACAAAAATACTGACCCAGATCCCTCCCAAGGGTCATACCTGCCTAATTTCTTCTAACATCTCAAATCTCTGCAGCTCAGTTGTCAAACATTCCCAGTTTCCAAGTGGAAATCAGATGGCATTTTAAGGGTTAACTGGCCCACTTGTTAAACTCTTTTTTAAAAAAGGAGGGGGGAGCGACACTTGTATTTTCAGATATAATCAAGGCCATTTCCCTTTGCTCACAATGCTTTCCACACTAAAGATGAAAGAATGTCATTACTGGATGGAAATCAGGTTGTCTATACTACTTCCCCACAAATACATAAAAACCATGGTGCAAATCCCATTGCTCATAATTTACATGGATCATAAACTGAATCTTCCAAATCCCCTAAGTGCCCATTATACAATGACCCTATGGAACTAGCCATGGCATTTTTCAGGGTTATCAATCTGAAAGTACCAGTGCTGATTAGGATTTTCATAATACAGATGAAATTGGTTCTTCATCAGAAGAATTACTAATCCAGATATAATCAGTGGCCCTGATCTGAGGTATATTTAGGATTTCCAAAGCTAAGCAGGGACAGAGTGGATAGGAGACCTCCAAGGAATACCCAAGTACAAAAGGAAATGACATGGGTAATGAAGTAGGGTTATAGCTTCTGAGTCAGTTCTGAGCCAACTCTCTCGCAGAGTGCTGCGAGTGCCATCTGTGGGGTCAGATGTGGAGCTGACCTTTGATCTTCATTAAAGCCCCTAAGGCTGAAGAGTGATGGTGTTACCCACACTGTCATGCCCAGACTCCCAGAGAACTGATTCTAACCACCTCCATTCTCCCTGTGGTTTCAGATGGATATTGTATTTTTTCTTCATATCTAGTTCTAAGCTATCATGTCGATTTGCTGTGTGCACCCCACAAGTGGCTGTATTTCAGGGAAATGATGGGCGAAGTGATCTCTTCAGGTCAATAAAACGGACAGTGCAAGGAGTATTTCCTCATCTCATGATTCATACTTTGGCACTGTTTCCTGTTGAAGGGACATACATCATGCATAAGGCAACTGAACTTGTTATGATGTTGAGTGCCTCCTAGAAGTTGTGAATTCCCTCTACTGCCATTGAGACTCAGAAGAATTGAGGGTTTGTCCCATAGCACGCTCTCTATTCACCAGTGTATGGCACTAAACTCAACCTCCACTGATCTAGAAAACATTTATATTTTATCACCCATCTCTTAGATACAGGCAAAGTGTTTAGATGGCTATGTAGAGGGAACGGACATGAAACAGTTTCTAATCAAGGCATGAACAAAATCTTAAAAGGGTCAGGATCAAACAAGGAGAGAAAAAAATATTATATTTGGCTTCATTCTTCTAATTCTTTCCATGCCAGGGAATTCCTTCTGTGAGCACAAGTGCAAAAGGCATTTTGAAACTCAGTTAGGAGTAAAATAGAGATGGCTTTAAATCCTTTCGGGGCTTTTGGTTTCAAGAGCTGATGATCTTTTTTTAGATGAGAAACTTAAATTCTTCTAATTGGCATTATGTAGCACTAACATTCTGCTCAATTGCAGCTGACAATACATCATCTCTCTTTGTATCATTTGACAAATGATAAACTGCAAAGCTACCTGAAGCCCAGCATACCTTCAATCCCAGCTCTCCTGAACAACCTTTCTATGCCACTGCAACCCTTGAATTCTACCATGGTGCAGAGTTCTGTATGAACCAGCAGAAGGAGCTCGAGTCTTTCCAAGGCATGTGTAACTACTTCTTTCTGCCTCTGGAAAAGCAGTGTGACTGCCGTTCCTGGAAATCTTTCCTTATCTATTGATTCTTCCCCTTTGCATTTTGAATTCTGTTCACAGAGGCAGCCTGAGATTGCAACATTTTACATTGGAAAGGAGCTTTGCTCATTTTTTCTGGGTAAATTGAAACAGCATTATGGCTTTGCATATAAAAAAAGTCCTTAAAGGGACAATTTAGCACAGCTCCTTGAAGCTCTGATGAGGGAGGAAACCAGCTCAGTTCAGATACAAATATATTAACCCCTTATTCATTCTGAGATCTAGTCTTGTTCTGAAGATGTTCAGGTAAGTGGGATTTTTTTTTCCCACATACAGTGTTTCACAGTGACCAGAAATACACCAGTCCCCAAGAAAGGCCATTCTTGCGGCATTTTTATCTGCTATAGGAGGTGACATGTTTAAAACCTCATGAGAAAAGCTACTCTCATAGGATTGCCAAATTTACTCTGCAGAGCATGGATTCTCATATTTGCGTGCACACAAATGCAAGGGCAAAATGACACATGCCTCCATGTATGTAGTTGTCGTATTTACATGCACAAGTTAGACATACAATTTTGACAATTGAACCGTCTTTGTTTTCACCTGGTCCCCGAGGTGGCTGGAGCCAGTTTGCCCCTTCCTTGTATATAACTTGGATCAGCCTTAGAGCTTTTCTAAGTTAGGTAAGCTGGGATGGCCATGGATCCCTGGAATACAGAATGATTTGACCACATTCCCTCTTTCCCTCTCGCTCCATTTTCTGCCGTTTTGTGACTTGAACCACCAGGGATTTGCTAGTCATACTGGTTCTATACCAGGTTGGGCTTTCCAATTTCCCCATGCCATAGGTATCTTCAGATGCTCAGCTTGAGTCTAGAACTAAATGCTTGAGCAGTCTAATTGGAGGATGGAGGAATCCTGCATCTCTTATGATATCCTAGAGCCAGCTAAACCATTTAAAATTTGGCTCTAGCCACCTGTCTCTAATGATGGGGCATCGAGTATCCCACGAAATTGGCATTCTGCTGTGCAAACATCTTACACAAGATTCCCATTTTGTGAGGTAGGAAAAATAAGGATGGAAGTGCATGGGATTAGTGAATCTGATCAAACATCCGAGAGCCTACCGAAGAGGTGTATGGCCACACAGATTGTTGTTTTCAGCTTGGCTCGGAACACTTAATTGTGATGAAGTTGTTTAGGATCACTGTGTCATGAATCATTCAGCAACTTTTGTCCATGATAAAAATGAAAAAGGTTGACTTTACTTTCTGGATTGGATGGAGAGCAATGTGGGTGGGTAGCATTTATTGTTACATAAAACAAATGGTTGTTTAATTTCTTTGTATAAATCAATCCCATTTCTATATATCTTGTCTCAAAGCACAATTAGAAGTAACCCAGGAAATGTTTCCACTCGGTCTGAAATCTTGTTGCTTTTTAACTGGCCTTGATTGGTATTTACTGCCACAAAAAGGAGTATATTACTTCTCTTTCCTCTCTAGATGTTGGTTTGTTATAATAAAAGGACCCATATAATGATGCACCAGCATTAAATGGTTGGTAGCTTAGCTTCACATAACAATGCAATGCATTTTGTGAAAGTTTAATCGGTTGCCTGTAATTGCATTGAACATATATTGCACCTCCCATCTAGGGATGCAAAAGCCCATTTAATTGGTTAACCAATTAAACATTATGTTTAACCAGTTAACTGATTAACGGGGGTGCAGACAGTGGGGCCGGGCCACTCCAGCCCCACTAGGCTGGAGCTATCTCTCCGCCTGCCAAGACAGAGCTGGAGTGCCACCCTCCCCTTCTCTCCCCCACTCCCCCACCGGAGGCAGGAGCTGCTCCAGACTAGCCAGAGCAGTCCCTGCCTCTGGGGCACCCAGACTCTGGATGACTAGAGCAGCCTCTGTCCGTAGCAGGGCTGGAGCAGCTACCAACCTGTGGCAGGTGGAGAACTACTCCAGCCCCCACCAGTTAACGGTTAACCAGAACCACTAAGCATCACTCTTAATGGTTAACCAATTAACCTTTCACATCCCTACTCCCATCCCAGTATCTCAAAGCACTGGCACATGAAAGTGCGTGCTTGTGTGCTGGCAAGGATTGCTGACCAGGTGCAAAGAATCTCTCTCAGGCCAATCACTGTGGTATCTAGGTGCTTATTGTGATATTTTGCCTTCTCTATCACCTCCTACCTTCAGATCTCAATGTGTTTTACAAACATTACATAATTTAGCTTCATAACCCTACTGTGAGGTAGGTGGATATTGCTGTCTCCATTTTTCAGAAGGGGAAATGGATCACCATATGCTGGCCCACCACCTCCTGCAGTAAAACCCAGGGGAGCAGGAGATCTCCATGATGTTCCTGCGGAGGTTGCTCCACATTGTTCTGTCAGGAAGCTGCCCAACCCACAGAATGAGTAGCAGATTCTGCTGTCAACAGAGGTGATTCATAGAAGGCCAGAACTCTCTGCACTTGCTTCAGAACTCTGAAGTTCCATCTGTTCTCCCCTGCTTCCTGGCCATGCAGCTTGCATCTTATCACACTGCCCAAGGACCCCGCTTAAGAAGGGAATTACCCTTCGTGAACAGTCTCAGCAAGAAAGCAAATATAGCCTGTGGCCATATTACCTTTCCTTAGTAATCTCCATAGGGTTGGTGATGGTTGTCCCCTCTGCCCCACCATCACCAGTTCAAAGCCACCCATACTCTGCCTCCCCAACAATTGCCATGTTGATCTCAGCTCTGGAAAGCATCCTCTCCAGGGTTCTGTGTCTTAAAGACAGTGGACCCTTACCCCTTCTGCATCTGAGGAGGCACTCTCTGGCCTAGAGAGGTTGTAATTTGCTCAAGGTCACATAGAAATTATGTGACAGAGTCATTAATAGAGACCAGGACTCCAGACTCACTGTCTTTTACCTCAGCCACAAGACCATCCTTTCTCTGGAAACCTCGCCTTTGAAACAGGGCTGGGAATGTAGCAGGCAGTATCTCTTGTGAGATTACCAGTACTTTCTGGTTTGGAAGATGAAACAAGGCTGATGAATTTAAAACAAGCCTTTATGGAAAAATCCTACAGGACTTAGTAGAGAAAGCAATGACCTCTGTCTTTTGAAACCAACAAATAGAATTCTATAGAAGAGGTACAGTTCTCAACAATGTAACAATTCTATAGCCAAGACTTCACTTTTTCAATAATAGAGTGATTTCTAGATAACCTTATAAATTACATAGGACTTTTCCATAAGAGAAAAGCAAAACTCCACCAAAACAAAAGTCATTGCTCACATTTCTTGCTCAAATATCCAACTAGCTTGCTAATTTAGGTTGCATTTGGAGTGAGGGTTTAAGTTAGTTGCTAATTTCATCCTTAGAATTTCCTTGTGCTGTTCATGTCCCCATTGTTTGGGGCCTTGGTTTTTAAAGATATAACAAGTAATATTCTGAGTAAGTGTTTTGACCCAACTGAATTCTGACGTGCCTCTTTCTTTTTCCCTTCCCCACCATCAATGCAGGTGTCAGCTACTCCAGGTCGGTTCCTCCAGCCTACCCACCACCCCAGGATCCATTAAATCAGGGACAATACATGGTGACAGATGGCATATCCCAGTCCCAGGTCTTCGAGTTCACCGAACCCAAACGCAGCCAGTCACCATTCTGGCAAAATTTCAGCAGGTTAACGCCATTCAAAAAATAGTACCTAGAGTGAGATGGAGAATTTTAAAATAAAACTTTAAAAAAATAAAAATAAAAATAAATAAATAAAATTATATTTATAGATGGACCTTTTTTCGGAGAAGCACTGTTGCAATTAAAAATAATTATATACACACACACACACATATATATATATATATATATATATATATATATACATATACATATATATATATATATATATACACACACATATATATATATAGAAGGACCAAAAACTTTTTTTGTTGTTTTTTGGGAAGCAATCTACTACTAGCTACTAGGAAGCACCAATGACTTCTACTCATGTGTCTGATTTGATTTTATATAGTTGGTCAACTGTCTTTTTTTTTTTTTTTTTTTGTGTCCAACTTGTCATTGTCTCTCCAGGACGATTTCTTGCTCATTGTGAGTCAATCACTGAAGTTCCTTGCAGGCCACATTGGTGTATATTTTATTTTATTTTATTTATGCCTTTTATTTTTCTATTTTAGATGTGGAGAAGATTTCTCCTCCCTTCCCTCTTTGCTCCCCCCACACTATGACTGTCCCCAGACTTATTGTTTAAATGGACAGCATTTTTGCCCAGCATTTCTCTGTTCTGAATCGTTCCAGTCTGGGTGTGCTCTGTTGTGCACTGTGATATGCTGCTCAGTATTTCTATTGCTTTAACTGTTTTTATAGGTGTTCTTGGGTAAGGGATGGGGGTATAAGCATACAAAAGGGGAATCAGATCTTTATTACATGAGAGATTACTTCTGTTCAGTTGATTTGTTGCATTTTTAAACTATGTTTCTGCTGTGTGTTTCAATCACACATGCCAGTCCCAATAAGAAGAAAGAACAACGGGGGCTTTTTTTTGTTTTGTTTTGTATTTTTATTTTATTTTATTTTCTCCTGAGATTTTTTTAGCTAAGAAATTACCCTGTAAGATGTTCGATACTATCTTTTTCCGTAAAGATGACAGATGCTTGCTTAAAAATTGGCTAATGGCCTCATGTTCTGCATTCTAGGTAAAGGAAAATTAGTTATTGAACACAAACAAAACAGCCAGTTTTCTTTCTGTAGTAATTAACTCAGAGGACCCATCCTCTCTGCCACACACACACATGCAGAGCATCACTGTTATGAACCACTGATTACAGTTTACAGAAGAAATGATCCTACATGTAGCAGCCATTTACTGTACTCACTTTCTAAACTGTTACATTTTATTTAAGTTTCCCTTGCTTTGCCTTGAGCCCTGAACTACCAAAAAGGACAGTAGCTGACAATGATGACCTATTAGGTTAAGGATCTATTAGTTGCTTAAGTTATCAAAAACTTTTACCTGATATTTAATGCCTCCAACCTGTGGAAGAGATTGAAAACTGCCTTTTCGAAAAGATTGCACTGAAATCAGTGAGACCTAAGAATTCTTACCATGTGACTAGGATTACATAACCAAATCTAGATCAGTGATCAAACTAAACTAAACTGTAGCAATGGTTCAATAAACTTGTGCCATTGTCAGTGGGCTCCATAGTAATTAGTTAACCTCTATGTGTCTCTTTCTCTCTCTTTTTCTCACTCTGTGTATTCAGAGCAGCAGTTTCAGTAAAACCTCCTACAATTCCACCCTCAAATTTTAACCCTGCAGCACACTAGTTTGCATGTATAGAAGCTATTAATTCAGCTCACAGATGAGATCTTCGCTCACACACATGCCTCTTTGCTTGGACAAATGTGGACATTTTGCTCACATAAAAAGGTGTTTGTGAAAATTTTGCAGGTGCTGTTTTGTAGACTCCTTTGAAAATATGCAGTGAAATGATCCAAACCTAAATTTATAACAATGCTTTTCTTTTGTATCTTATCTGCCATTCAAGCAAATCAGACTAGCTACTAGTGGGGACAAATGCATGGCTGGATGGAGTAGGGGGAAGGAGCACAAATTTAATTTTTCACCTGAAAAGACCACCCTTGAATGTGATATCAGTATTTCCATGCAGCTTATTCTCTTGCAGGGCTAGAGCAAGTACTAAGATAAAAGACACCATGCCATGTTATAAAGGAGTGACTATATTTCCCATCTAAAGCACAAAGATAATCTTAGCGCTTTCTTTGCTACTTGAGAAAATATAAAAAGCAGCACAGAAAGTCTAATATTTTAAAGAGAGGAAAGCTCACTTCCCCATATGTAAATGATACACAGTAGGCAAAAAAAAAAAGAAAAAGTCCAATCAGGAGGCAACACAATTTTGTACCAGAAACATTTTTTAAAATACTCTTTTGTATCTTTGCATTTTTATGGTTAACAGCGCAAATTTTAATACAGAATATATGGCAGTTATTATTTTGTTTGTTTAATAGGATGGGTGTTTAGAGAAGTGAATATTATTCCTCAAAAGTTGTAATGTAATTGATGAAACAAAAAGTCTTATGGTTTCTGAATATCTGGAGAGAGACACACAGAGAGAGAAAGATTTGACCCTCCTTGTAAAGATGATGAAAATTTCACCTATACCTTTGCCTTTTTAATTGCTTAGGGGAGAAAAGTAACAAGCACATTAGTTAAGCCTGCTCATTTACTGTTTTGTGCCTCAGAGAGTGAGAATGAAACATCCTTTATTTTCATGAAAAGATGCTTCCTTAATATTCAGCACTAGAAAAAAGAAACAATACGACTGCACCATTATTTGCATCATAAATCAAGATTTGCTTGCTCTGACAAAGCCACTTGTTGAACTCACCACTTCTTCTTTACATGGAAAGGCAAAACAAAATAGCTCATTAACTTTAAACTACCTGAGCCAAAGCCAGGCAGCAGGTAAAGCAGATGTAGACCTTTGTTCCAGAGCAAAGCGGGTTTGGCCCTCAGTCATGGCATTCAAGAAAGCTCTTCCCATCCATAAGTTGCCCAGGTGCTGCAAGAAATGAAGCATTAATACAAAGAAGAACCATAAATGGGTCCCACTTTTACTACCTATTATTAATTATGGGATAGAGAGCTGGGCTGAGTGGCCTTGTATACTTGAAAGCTCCAGAAATAGGTTAGCACTGATCAAATTGGGGATAATTTTTTACTTAGCCTATTATAGAGACTTTCATTTCAATGCCAGACAAGAGGAACCTACATACCATTCCATGGGCAATAGAATGAAGTGAGTTGTAACAGGCTTATATGTACATGGAATTTCTGCAGTTGAAACTATATATATATATAATATTTTTTAAAACCCTCTTTCATAGGTAAATGATACGCATTACCCCTTGACCTAACAGAGGATGTAAGTTCAAGACTTTTGCCTCCCCACCCTCTCCAAAAGATAAAACAAGAACCAACCTAGGTGCATCTAACAGTTGTAAATAGAAAATAATACATAGAAAAATATATTTGAAATCTGTTTCAGTTCTTGGATCGGCACTAGCCGTCCATTGCAACGTTATTGATAGTACACTGTGGTGCTTCGGGTTTCTGGTTTTGTTCTCTTTATGCTTTGTCATCTTTTCATTGCAGCTACATTTCAGGGAACATGTATATTTAGTAGCTTTTGTAAGTTCTGCATGGCATCACCAAGCTTATTTTTCCTTGAGAAGATCAAAAGAGACCATAGGCATTTTAAGGCACTATGATGATGGGGACTTATAGCAAAGGAAAAAGAACAATCAAGGTTTTTAAAATAAAAGTTTGAAGCCAAAATCTGATATTTTCATGCTTTTGGGGTTTTAACAGTATGGGGGGGAAATGGATTTTGGTAACCCAGCTGATCCACACTTGCCAGTTTTATTATTTTGTTTATATTAGACTGTTTGACGCTGTCAAACAAGTGTCTAAGTTGTGTGTATAAAAGAAAACAAAAAAAGTGTTGAAAAAAGTGTTGTAAAGACACTGAGCCTTATGAAAATATTTATGGAGTTAAATAAAAAGAAGTGAAAAGGCATCTGAAGGCATTTTAAAATCATTTTCCTACTCGGAGTGGTCTGATAGTCTTTCTCCCATGGACGTGCAAGAATTGTCTGGATGGTATGCTTGTTTGTTGCAAAACAGACAGGAAGCAATTCATATGCAACCAGGAAAGGGATGGGAGTGTCTCCTGAGAAATAACCCACACTCCTTGATCATGAGCTGAACTGAGCTGAAACAACTGATTAAGGATTAGAAGTTCCACACTTATGAAATACTGGATTTCAAGTCTGATTCTGCATTAAATAAAGTTCAGGGGGCTGTCTTCGCCAGAAATATTGTTTTAAATGATGGATTTGATTGCTAAATTCTGGTCAACTTTACAACAAAAAAAGGAAGGCTACAAAGTTCACCCAACAGACATCAAGTTGCTGATACAGTGTTGTCAACATAATCATGTTGCGTGTGTTGAAAGTATAGCATAGGCAGTGTAAGCCAGTGCCTTCGCCCTTCCCTGCCCCCTTCCCCTATCCATTACAAATCTTGTCTCAAAAAATATGAACAGATTCTCAACTTGGTCTTCCCTGGAAGTGAAAGGAGATGGTGACCCTTAAGAAGAAACAGAATCACACCCACTCCCATTTCTCAGGGGAAGATAATGTGGAAGAATGAGTCTGAATTAGTGTCAAAAATCAGTTTGTAGTGAAGACAACTCCCAATTATTTAACGCTGGTGTTCCAATCAATTAGCAACCAAGACAATTTCCTTGGGCCATGTCTACACTACAGAAAAGATCAAAGCAGCCACAGTCAATCTTCTGGGGTTCGAATTAGTGGGTCTCATGAAGACACGCTAATTCATACTGAGAAGGCACTCCCGTCAATGCTAGTAGTCCTGCTTCTACGAAGAATAAGGGAAGTCAAAAGAAGAGTGTGCTCCCTTTGACTTCCTGCAATGTAGACAGTGCCAAAATTCAAGTGAAGATACTTCAACTTAAGCTACGCAATTAATGCAGCTAAAGTTGCGTATCTTAATTCAAACTTATTCCCTAGTGTAGACCAGGTGTCTGTGATATCACCTTCTCTAGAACACATAGACTCACACTGTAAGTGCCAGAAGTGACTGCATCCAAAAAAAATACCAATATCAACAAATAACTCTCTTTCTGTCTCCCCTTCCCTTTCATTCTCTGTATTCTGGATGCTTTCCTGGGTGACTGGTTGTCAGCATGCTAGCATGATGAGTGACTAGAGAATCAGCCCACTCATGTTGGCAGACCTATTAGCAAGGGAGGTGGGGGAATAAAGAAAAAGTCATCTGTGCTACATGAATTACAGAAAGAAGGCTGCAGCAGTGCAAGTAGAGAGTATTGATTGCATACTCTGACTATGCTAGAAAGTCCGGTCAATGGAATAAAACATCACAGATTTGCCATTTCCTTCTCTTCCATCAATACACTGGAAAAGCTTCATTTTATTGTCTCAGTTTTGCTTGCAGTAAAGATGATATTAATGATTCTTCTATTACAATGACTTTATTTATGTTGTAGCAAATGATTGGTATGGATTGAAGCTCTTTTTTTTTTTTAAACGTGAGGATGTTGATGAAATAGCTGTTTGGTTTTTTAAATGATTTGTAACCTAAATGTCCCTTTCACTTTCTACTTTCTCTGTGGTGTAGCAGACAGTGCCAATGAGAATTCAGTTCAACTGTTAATATACAGGTTTTATATAGATACACGTTTTATTCCTTTTTGTTTTCTTGGCCTTTCTTCAACATCAGACAATAAGCCAAGTTACCATGGGCTTCAGACACTCACAGAATGCCATGGACTTCATTTAGGTTAGCAAATGAGAGGCCAAATCGTAAACTGTTTCATACCGAAAGGTTATTTCATTGGGTCATATTTTGCTCTCCTGTACTACTCAGAGTAGTTTCATGAATTCAGTGGCAATGCTCCCAATATACACCAGTGTACCAATCTCTGATTCAGCAAATCATTTAAGTGCATGCTTAACTTTAAGCACATGATTAAATCCATCACTCTTCCCCAGAGCACTTTTAAACATGCCTGTAAGTGCTTTGATGAATTTGGATTTATTTTTGCTCAAACACATTGAAAAGCTTTGCTGAATCAGAGCCTAAATAGTGAAATCATGGACATGAAGGAAATAACCTGAAAATGGTTTTGTCTCTATTAATTATGTCTGGGTTGGGTGTTCATCTTACACCTGCTAACTGCAGCATTAGTCTAGCTACATACCTGTGAACTGCACTGTCAGGCAATATAAATGCTAAATACAGTGTATACCCATCCGCCTTTATGTCAGGTGCCAAGCATTGGCTCAATTCTGAGGATTGTAGGCCTGGGCAGCATAGTCTCTTAAACCTGGAGGCTAAAGAATGTGCAAAGTACTACCTGAAATGACACAAATATTGCCGGATCAGCACACTCTACATCTAAGTGATTCATGTTTTATCAATGAATATGCACTTGTGGGCCTAACAAGTGCATCTAACAAGCATTCTTTGACAAATAAAACTGAGCACACTCCTATGAAAAGAAGACTTTATTCTTCTGTATTGAACCAGAATCAGCCTTTGCATCTACTGGTCTGGTTTACTACCCTCCAATCAAAGTGATGTGTGCACGGGCACCATCTATGCAGGAATATTGCAGACTGACATTGTGTTGTGTGGTTTTTCCCCCCTTAAAATGTATTGTTCAGTATTTGCTTCATTTTTCCACCTCTCTTGGGACCAAAGTCATCCTTTGCACAATTCCTCCTCATTCTAGAGCTGCAATAGCTCCTTCACATACAATGACCTTAAAGCTACTGACCTCTTCAGAATGGACAATTGGCCATTGCTAATGCTGCTGTTGGGATTGGGCAGTTAGGGACTACTGTTCTGAAATATTCTCTCACCCCAAGAGCATCTCTCAGGCTACATCTGCACTACAGCAGGGGTCCATGCTCTGAGATCTATCCACCTGCAGTTGATTTAGCTGATCTAGTGACAACCCACCAAATCAACTGCAGATCACTCTCCAATTGACTCCGATATTCTGCACCAGATGAGAAGAACTGACCCACCACAGTGTAGACCCTGCATTAGTGCGTCCTAAGGTATGCCGACTCCAGCTATGTTATTCATGTAGCTGAAGTTGCGTATCTTAGGCTGACTTTCTGTGGTAGTGTAGACATAGGCTCAGAATGTGTGTCTCTCTCCTGATTGGTCCCTTCCCTAAAATCTTTGGTTTCTCCTTTTCTTGCCTATACTAGCAAATTAAATCCAGTCACATGTGTCTCCTTTGTTTGTTATGGACATTTAGTGCTTTCTTCTTCTAATATTGCTTACAAAAACAGCACTGACAAAAATCTGTCAGACAAGAACACTCTGTTTGTTTGAATTTTTCATAAAGGAGGACATATAAAAAATTAATCTCTAGCTGGAGCAATAACTTCATAAGTGCCCCAAGAGGCACTCCAAACATGGACATCTGGTTATAACACAAAATCATCCCCTGCCTCTCTCTCTGTCTTTTCACCTGCCCTCCAGCCAGCAAGGAGAATCGGGGAAAGGAAGAAAAAAGGGACACTTGCAGATGCCTCTAATTCTTATTGTATAGTTCCCATTTCTGTAGTAGCTGAGCAGCTCACAGTCTTATCCCTAGGAGGCAGAGGTAGAGCATTCTCCATTTTACAAATGGGGAGCTGAGGTTCAGAAGGCCAGATTTTCGCAGATATTTTGGCTTCTAAAGATATAGATAGGTGGCTAGTGAGATTTTCAAAAGTGCCTAAGTATCTAACTCATATGGATTTCAATGGAAATTAGGTGGCTGGGCTACTTTGAAAATCACTCTGAGGTGCCTATCTGCCTCTTTAGGCATCAAAATATCTTTGAATATTGGGCCCTGGGAGTTTTAGAGTATGTCTACACTACAGAGAAAATCAAAGCTGCCACTGTCGCTCTTCCAGGGTTCAAATTAGCAGGGCTAGTGAAGACACATTAATTTGAAGTGAGAGGGGCACTCGGGTTGATGCCGGGAGTCCTGCTTCCACAAGGAGTAAGGGAAGTCGAAGGGAGAGTGTTCTCACTTTGACATCCTGCAGTGTGGACAGCGCCAAAAGTCGAGTTAAGGTACTTTGACTTCAGCTACGCAATTAATGTAGCTGAAGTTGTGTAGCTTAATTTGACCTTCTCCTATAGTGTAGACATACCCTAAGTGATTGACCAAGGTCAAACAGGAGTTCTGGAGCTCAGGAGCCCAAGGCTCAAGTCACAATTCTTTGTTCTACCACAAACTCACATCCTCCTCACTGGGTTACCCTTCCTTCCATGTTGGTGGGGGGATCAGGCCTGAATGGAAGTTGACGGGTATATTTTAAAACTGTTGGGGGTCAATTTGTTTTTATAAATGGTGAAAAGCATAACTTTGTCAGACAGGGCTGAGATCCTTCCTAGCTTTGGAAATGGACACTTGATCGAGCAAATCTTTGCATCAAAATGTGTGTATCTATAAACAAAGCTGATATGCAACACTGATGTTCATGGGAATTTTGTCATTTGCTTCAGTGGGTGTGGGTATGCTTGTTTGAAGCAATAATGTATAAGGCAGTAGCAAAAAGTACAACTGAAAGCAGAATTGGACCCATGAGCTTTCTCTAATGATTGGAGCAAAATTGACCTAGTAAATGCTTGAAGATGGTTTAAAGTAGTCACTTAACACTGGATCTTTCCTACTGAACATGGAGTTCTAAGTGCAAGTTTCACTCATACCGGTGCTACTAGGATAGGTTGATGCTGTATATTATGTTCATTATAAAAAAAATTCTCAGTCTTCATGAGAGCGGTAGCTTTTAAGGAACTAGACATCTGCTGAACTGCAAGTGGCTGCTTTAGTTGCTTTGAAAGGCCTTTTGCCACAAAGTTATTGCATAACCCCAAGTGTAAGAAATATCCTTTTCCAATGAAAGCCAGTGTTTGAAGTAGAGAGTCATTGAAATATAACATTCCAATCATTCTAATAGGAGGTACAGTGCTTTGCTGACCTAGACATGTGATGGCTTTACTCTCCCATCATATGCCAATCCTGAGTGGACAAGAACAGCAGCTTTTACTGATAGGTAGCAGGTATTTTAGTACCCCCTGAAATTGCTTTCCTAGTACCAGTTTTGTTAGTCATTTATTTTTGGTTTGAAAGCAGGGTAGATGTGAGGTATAGGCATGTACGTTCAAAAGGCTCAATTTGCTATATTTTAATCATCCAGAAACTGAAGGCCACTTTTCTGCTAACAGCAAGAGCAGCCTTGTGACATGAGGCACATTTTGACACTGAGAAATAGATTAAGGACAAACATACAACAAAAAATCCATAGTAAAAGGAAGCCCAGTTTTCACAAGGAAAACTGTCTGTCATCCCAGCTTGGCTATTATTACCTGATGTGTAAACAAGCAGCCAAATTCTCTTCTGTTTAAAATGGGCACTGCACTTCTGATTTCTGGGAAGGCCTGCCCATTTACACCAATAGGGAATGTGACCCAATTAGCTTGATTCTGAACTGTACTGCACTGTTGTAAATTGTTAAAAATTACTTTAGGTCAATGCTGTGTCAAACTACTAGAGATATGAGGTCAGAATTAGGGCCAAATTTGGGATCAGGTCCCCAGGTCTGGTTGAGTGGCACTCAGCACAAGACGTAAGAGGGCAGGAGCAAAGCTGACTCCAAGGCTATGTCTACGCTACGAGGTTTTTGCACAAAACCAGTAGAGCGTCCACATCTCAAGCGCGTTTTTGCATAAGAAAATTGACAGAGCAGAGGGCTTTTGCTGGTAGAGTTATTCCTCTCCCCATGAGGAATAACTCCTTTTTGTGCTACAGCTCTTACGCAAAAAGGCAGGTGTGGACGCTCCGCAGGGGTTTCTTGCGCAAGAAACTCCTATTGGAAAAAGCACAGCTTTTTTGCGCAAGAGCGTCCATGCAGTGTGGATGCTCTCTCGCGCAAAAGCACATCACTTTTGCGATGCACTTTGAGGTCTAGATGCGCTTTTGCGCAAGAAGTTTTTGCACAAGAACTCTTCCACATAAGGCTTCTTGTGCAAAAATCTTGCAGTGTAGACTAAGCCTAAGGAAACTTTCTATTCGTCCAATTCTTGAATGGTAGGTTTAGCCTCTGGAATAACCTGTGCAGCCTCAGGGCTGCTCTAAGTTCTGCCAGCAGGAATGCTCTCCACTTAGAGACTGTTCAACTGAGTAGGA